>LR738555.1:16326461-17605577 GCA_902685375.1 Neostethus bicornis
ATGCCTTCCGGGAGGAGCTCGGGGTAGAGCTGCTCCTCCTCCAGGTCAAGAGAAGCCAGATGGGGTTGTTCGGGCATCTGGTCAGGATGCCTCCCGAGCGCCTCGCTGGTGATGTGTTTCGGGCATATCCCACCAGAGCTTTTCCTTAGTGACAACTATAACAGATGTGGACATACTGTAATATGCAACAACATTCTCAGATATAGCTGCTTTCATCAAAATATGTTTATTTTTTCTGTTGGATGCAGGGATCAATTAAAAAATGGATGTGACTCTGACCTCATGTCCAGACTGTCACAGAGCTGGATACAACTAGGTTTTACAACAAAAAAATCTTCTGAAATTTTACACTTTATGTAATGCATGTCTTACGTAATGAAAAATTAGTAATAAAATGTAATTCATCTTTCTAAACTGGTTTCTTATTCGTTTTGCACCCATAGGAATAGTTCATTCAGAGCTTCGATGTGGGTCCAAATGCATTTCTGAGGCCATGCTTGTGATACCAATTTTATGACATTCCCTTTGACTAATAAAAAAAATCTCAGTGAAATGAGAACCCACTGAGCTTTAAAATTGCAATAGCATATTTTTTGAGAAGTGAAAAAGCACTGGTTTTGATAGGTTGTACCCAAAAAAGGATTGGACATACTCACGGATGTAAACAGAAATATTTCTGAAAAAAAAAATTGGCACCTGACAGATGGTGTTTATTTATTACTGTGCTTGGCATTTCAAGTCATTTCAGTACTCATCTAAACCATGTGAAGATTGCAACTCCTACTCACAGCGACTGTAACGCGGTAAAGGATGTGCACTCATGTACTACATTTCTGAATAATGCCTTAAGCAACAGAACATCCTAAAAATGTTGTTTACTCATGGCTGAAAACTCGACCATTCTTGCATGTGTTGTCAGGGGAGGTCAACTCAACCATGATGAGTTGGAGGCTGGAAAAAGGTAGTCTATGATCAAACTTGGATGTACAAAGTTCAGTTGGTAGTTAAATAGATAACCACAGCTAACAACAAGAAACAAAAACAGCCCAAATCAGATATAAAAATCTGACCAAACAGATTTCCTAGTGTTCATATAAACAATATACTGGTTTGATCCACCAACACAGCGGCTGTCCACAAACAGGGCATGAATTGAATCTACAACCTACGAAGCATAAAAGTAGATCCTTCAATGTCTTCATGTTTTGTCAGTTCAACAGGATGTCGGTACTCTTCTTCACTTTGGTCTGCTTGCAAGAAAGCCAAGAATTCCAACAGACTCGACAAACTTGTATAAAAGCAGGATCTGTTGTTGGCTTTAACCTCTCCATTGCGGAGGAAGTGGCAAGGAACAGAATGCTGCAAAACTGTTGATTTACATGGACAATCCATCTTATCCCCTTCATAAATGCTATGAACACGAAGAAGAACATCTACTCATCCCCTTCCTGGACATCTCCGGGCTCAGGAGTCCCCCGTGTTTCCATCAGGATGAAGAACATCTTTTGACTTCTTTTGATATTTAGCTGTAGAGTAGAATAAGCTAATATTTAAACAATAATATTAGACACATTAGATGCTCGTCCCGGGGGAAGAATCTCTCTTTCGTGTGGATCCCCACAAGATTTCTTATTTTTTCCCCACTGATGGGTTTTTAGGAGTTTTTTTCTCTCCGTGAAGGAGAGTCTAAGGGCATAAATGTGCTAGTATTGTTTAGTTGGCAGTTGCTAGTTATTTTTCTTGGGTTTTTTTTTCCTCCTGAATCTTTCACGTGAAGCCCATTGAGACAGAAATTCTGTGATTTTGGGCTATACAAATAAAATTGAATAAACTTGTGAAAAAATGGGGATCACGTTCATCAGCAGACTCCTTCAACCCCACAGCTCAAAGGAACGATGCAGAGTGACTCCCACCAACATACTTTAGATATTATCAACCAAATTTGTTACCACTGTATCTGTATGGAGGTCCAACATCTATATACACATGATCCAGATGGTTCTGAGTAGGTCACTTGTTTCTCTGTCATATCTAACTCATTGAAAATCTATGTATTTATGTATTGTATATGCTATGCTGTGTTGATCCTCATGTGCATGTGTTCCTGTTTTTATTTATTGCAGCCACACAATAATTTTCCCAAAGTGAATAATCAATTACTTTCTATTCCTAATGTGACCTGAGTAAACCTCACTGTGAATCTTCTTCTATGGGCATTTCCCTTCAGGGGTCGCCACAGCAAGTCAGTTTCTTCCATCTAACCCTATCTCCTGCATCCTATTCGGTCACACCAACTTCCTTCATGTCTTCCTTCATTGTATCCATGAACCTCCTCTTTGGTCTTCCTCTAAACCTCTTTCCTGGTGGTTCCAAAACCAGCATCCTTCTGCCCAGGTACTCTCTTTTTCTTTTCTGCACATGTACCACAATTGGCTTGAAAGAGAATCATTTTGTTGACGTTTAAATCCATGACACGCTTTAACAAAAAACTGTAATTTTTATTTTATTTATTTATTTATTTTTGGTCGTACAGAAATGACAAGATGCCCGTATTTGCTAAAATAGCATTTTTGCCGTATTAAAATCAGGCAAAACCGTATCATTTGACAGGTATACTAATTTACTCCAAGATATTAAATATATAAATGATATTTTCAGTTTTGAAAGTCTAAAATAGCAGAAGTGAACAGAATTTAATGAGAATATACACACATACTTCTTTGGGTACTTTTTTTTTCCTTTTACAACGAATCTACATTTGGCGCCTCCTGTTGGCCACAAACGGTAATCTCAGTATTAGCAGAGAGCGAGTGAAAGAACACGGTGCAGAACACACACCGCCTCCTGTTGCTGCACCTCACTGTGGGATCTGCTATCGACCTTTCAGACAACACACATGAACGCAAGACGCTATTTCACTCGTCTGATCGTCATTTGTGACCAGGACGGTTGGAGCAGCTGACCAACACGGCGTTTCAGAGGGGATTGGGGCTGAAAAGTGGGGTTTTTGCTGCGGGAATTTTTTTTACTCAACTTGTCAGAGAAAGTCGCCCGCTGTTGCTCCCGGAGGCGGAGGTTGTTTGTTCGGAGATCTTTGCGGACAAAGTGTGAAAGAAGTGTGAAGGAAGAGAGTAGCAGATGTTTTTTGGTGGATATGCAGCCGTGTAAGGAATGAAAGCAGCAGCAGTGAGGCACCGGCGGCCCTTCCAGCGGTTCTGCTGCTGTGGAATCGGGCTGCTTGCTGTCATTTGGCTCGTTCAGGTCATCCAGACACCAGGTGAGCACTGCTTCTCCTCCAACATGATCAAATGATCTAAATCCTCGTTCTAAACCATTAATTGAATGAAAATCATAGGCTGACTTTATAGTTTTAACAGTTACACTTTGTTCTAAATCAATTATTTCATAATCATGTTCAGAATATATTAATGTTCCAGTGAATATTAAAATACACCTTCAAATGAAACTCTATTGGATCTTTTAAAAAGCAGTGATTTGAATCATTCTGATTGAACTTTTATTTGGGACATGTTTCCTTGTACATGCACACTACACAGTAAATGGGACTCCACACCTTCTTCAGAAGTGTTCACATGTTACAGCTTCACATACCTCATTCTCCATCAAAATGTCTTATGTTGGAGTTAAAAGAGACTCCATTCTGAGTTTAAACTCATTCAAACTAAAAAGTAAGCAGGGATGACATCCTGTAGTTCATTTTTAGTTGGACTAATGTGGAAATATGAGGAGTGTTCATATTTCCAAAATCCCTTTTTCTCCCTTTGGATGATTGACTGTGTTCACCCTTCAGTGAGGTGACAGATTGTTGGTCACACAAAGCAGGCACAAATTGTGGCATGTGCAAATCCAATCATTAGGGGTGAGGACAGTTTCTGCGTAGGTGAGGTATTCAGTGAGTATTATGTTCATCTCAGAGGTGTACGAGTGAGATCTAAGTCATGATTTGATATATATCTATATGTATGATTAGTCCCTAAAAAGAAAGCCACAGCATTTTCATCTGTTGAAAGTTTCAACATAAAACCGATAAGTGTTCTTTATCTAAGTAAAAAAGATAAAAATAAATCAATTCTTTACACCGTTTGTCATTTTAATTTTATTTGTAACCTAGTACGACACAATCCCGTATCTCTGAGATCTTGTCACAACTCTGATTTCCCGTTGGACTGATTTCCAACCCTGGGCTCGGGGTAAAATAAACTTCACACCAAAAGTGCACAAAAGCAGGACATCCATCCCATCTCTAAAAAGATAAGCCATATATATGTGTACACACATCTATGTGTATACGCGTCATGTTCCCACAGTGTACATAGAGCCAGTCACTCTCTGAAAACCAGTGAAGTTTGATGTTTCAGTGTTCATTGAAGCATAAACTTCCCTCTCCTCCTGCTCATCATCCTCTCATCACCTTTGCTGATGCGGTCACACACATACACACACAGACTCAGCTGATGCTTTAGCACTATTTTCTCCCTCTACCCTGTACAGAGTGTTAAGATTCTAGAGAAGGGAACTTTTTGTTCCGTTAGAAGGGTTTGATTTACAATTTGGGGGCTTCATCCTGCGATTGTGCACTCTCCTTTGTGGAAGAGTGTCCTGTTGATTGAGCAAGGCCATTAATATTTATACTTCACCTTTAAATTATGAGTGGTACTATCAACCTGAAGAGGATTTTTTTAGAACAGAGAGCAAGGGTGCTCGAATGAAAGCACCGAGTGAAGCATGTGGTCTGCTGTTTGTAAGGGTGACAGGCAGGATACTGTTACGATACTTGGAAAATATCAGACATACTGTAGCATCCTGAATAACAGCCATTTATGGAGTCATCTGGATCTGCCTGATAGCAAAAAAGTATGTTACAAAATTAAATATAAAGGCAACTCGCACATGATGAAAAAGAAGGAAAGTCTTATCTGGACCGTAAATAGGCTCACAAAAGATAAAAAATTATTCAAGCAATAAATAATCTCCAAATTTACAATAAATTGGAGCAAATGCTACATTAAGACGCCTGTATTTACTGGCTAGAAGATGACAATCAGCAGCAAAGAGATAAGGAATGTGTGGAGCAGGCATACTATAAACAGAAATCAGAGAGCTCGTCTAAATATTTTGCGTTGCCACATATAAAATCTAATGACACTTTTAATGAGCAGGGAGGATTTCTCTCCTATTGAATTAAAGGGACATTTTTTGGTTATAGTTTGAGGGAAAAAACTCAAATCCTGCTTAAAGTATCAGCAGGAAATATTTTAAAGCTGCATAAACACAGTTTGTTCTGTATTTTACTGAAACATCATTGGTGGGTTTGTTGATATAGTTTTGCGTTTTCTTTCAAACTTTCATTTTGTCTTCTGAAGTACTTATCCATCCCTAATGGAGTTGCGGGGGTTCCGGAGCTTATTTCAGCTGATTTCAGGTGAGAGGCGGGGTACACCTCAAACAGGTTGTCAGTCTGTTGTGGGGCTACACACCCACACAACCATCCACACACACTCACTCATTTCTAGGGGCAATTTCCCAGTGGCCAATCAACCTAACATGCATGTTTTCGGAGGGTGAGAGGAAATCAGAGAACCTGGAAAGCATGCAAACTCCACACATGCAGAACATGCAAACTCCACACAGAAAGACCAATGTTTCTCACCTCGCCTGGCCTCCAATCCGGGACTTGAACCCTCACCTTCTGTCTAACTCAGTCAGTCAGTCACCTTAACCGTCCATCCCTTACGGTGTTACGGGAGCCCATCCCCTCTGGGGTTACGGAAGCCCATCCCCGCTGATTCAAGACAGGGGGCAGGGTACAGCCCGAACAGGTCACCAGTCTGTCGAAGGACTAGAAGGACCACACACATACAACCATAAACACACACACTCCAATGTTTTTGGAGGGTGAGAGGAAACTGGAGCAACCAGAGAAAATCCAGGCAGACACGGGGAGAACATGCAAACTCCACACAGAAAGGCCAGTGTTCCAAGCCTCGTCCTGTGTCTAACTCTTCTGCCTTAGTTTTGTTTTTTGACACTTTTTTATTTGAACCCGGTCAAGTGAGTTTATTTGGCAATTCCTCTGATCAAAGAAAAATAAAGAGTCTAATGACAAACAGCTTAATTGGAAAACAAAACACACACTAACTGAACAAGTGATAATTAACAGATTGCATGCGGAGCATTCTTTTTCCATTTTTATTTCCTTTAAACAAGGACGCTTTTTAAATCACAACACTTGTTTTAAATAACCATTTTGTTTTTAAGCAAAAATAATAAAAAAGAAATGACCAAGCTAATGGTCCAGGCTCCTTAGGCGTACTCTGCTAAACATTAAGAAGTCATGAGACTTCTATAGTCTCACTTGTGGGTGAAACACTAACTGCTGAGTTTGCACATTTAGATTGTTTTGAATTTGCACACATGCTTTTTTACGACATTGACAGCGATGTCTTATTACTCACTGGAGAACTTAAAATGCTTTAATTTCCTTCCTCTCACATGAAGTTCGTTCAAGTCAACTTCCTTAATTTTCTACTTTCTTGAAGTATACAACCCAACATGAGTGTATTGAAGAAGCAGTCCATCTTCAATACACTCAAGTTTGTAAGTGTTCCCTGCTTGATCACAAAGCAAATGAGTTTTACGGTTCGTTGTGACTCGTCTAAGTTTTCTTACTATTATCATCTATGTGTTTTTCCAGTCTTGTCCTGTACGGCTTGACTAAATTGTTTGGAAAGAAGGGCTCGTACCCCAAAACTGACTTGTTACAGAATCTGGGTTTAATCTGCTTGTGTTGCAGCAAATTACACTTGCTTAATTTGCTACTTTTTGTCTGGTTTTAATATTCTTAAATAAACTACTTTGTCGATGCTTTCATCCAGTTTTTGCCAGAGGATTGCTTTCAGCCTGCACAAAAATAGCAATATGCTACGATTTAAAACGTTGTTTTGGTTTATTCAACCTAAAGTCGACACTTTGCTTTTGTGTTTACGTTCAGGAATGCAGCTACGGGATTAAGTTCCTTTTTTTTTTCATACAAACACCACATTTTTGTTTTCATCTCTGATTGTTCCGTAAGCTCTCTCCTAGATTTCTAAACCTTATCTAACGCTCTAACAGTGCTATTAGCAGTTTTTACTGAGGATAACGACATCAGGGGCAAAGGTCCGCTTGAAGACGGCATTGATTTACACATGGAGGTGTTTGTGAACACGTAACCTGCAACTTGCCCTGTGTTTCCTTTTTCCTGTTGTTTTTCTGTTTGGTGCATGCGCGTCGGACGGGGGGGTTGTGGTGGGGCCAGTAATTAGGAAAAGGAATAAAACTACTGGAGAAGTTGGCACAAAAACAAAACATATAAAGTATGTAATCTAATTTCTCAAGCGGTCACAAGATGAGAGGCATTTAACAACCCGGCGAAAGAGTTCCCTGTTTTTTTTTAACAGCCTCTGCACAATATATCTCAAACTTTAAAATAAGTGAGAGAATTATCCGGTATTAATATTTATTTGTATGGAATTATTTTTAATCCACTCACATAGTTATTTTGCGGTACACAATGTTCCTGTGAGACTTTTTTTCTCCTAAATGATTGTTTTTACTGGTTATTTGACATGAAGTGACATAGAATACGTCTCCTCAGCAAATGAATGAATTGACATCACAAGTTTCCTGCTGGAATTCTCAAAAAAGCTTTGTTTTGAAATCCCGGCATTGCAGTTGCAATTTGATTAAGAATCGGTATGTGGATAAAAGATGAATACTTTCTGAATGAATTAGATGACATTTGAAGATTAATAACGGAGTCAAGTCAAATCAATAAAAAAAAAATCTAATCTGATCTTTCCAGTTAGACAATATGTTCGTTTAGGTGACTTGCCCTAGTTAGAGGTGTGAAAATGCCGCAGAGCCATCTGCGACAGAAAAACCGATTTGAATTTCATACAAGTCGAGCTCCTCTTGATGCCTCAACATAAAAGCCCTCACCGCTTTCCTGAGGCACGACCGCTGCCCTTATGAAGCAGGTTCATTGAGCTGTGAGGTACAAAGAGACACTACAAGTGCCCGGCTATCACAAAATGCATCAGACACAGACACCAAGCCATCCCATGATAACACAACCGCGTAGTACAGAGTGTAATAAATGCCTCGCTATCTTCAGGAGCTCTTTGTGGGTGGTAGAAATAGCTATCTCTTTTTGTGTTAGAAACGATAAAATATCTGATGAGAGATCCGTCATCACTGCCTCCTGAAAAATGACAAAAAGGTTTATGGTTGATAAAAAGGTTAATGAAATTCCGCAGAGGAAAACGCACAGAGAAGGAATTCCATTTTTGGAAAAACAACTCAAAACATAAAACCTAGCTAAGTATTTTGGTCATTAATGAAACAAAAATTTCAATTAGAAGCAGTGATCAGTCTGTTCTGTTTTTCATTAGTTTATAAAAACAACTTGTTTATGACGAAGTGTAAATGATCAACTCTAACAATCATCAGTTTTCTCCATTGGCTTGAAAAAGATGAAATAATTTAAAAGCTAATTAATCGAAAAGGCTATTCACGCTCCAGTTAAATGTGAAGAGTTATTTTTAGTCTCCACTCTGAAACAAATCGCTGAGGTTTAAACTGAAATTATGTTGGTGTTGTTTGGAACAGAGTCAGAGTCCTCCGGGTTTCAGCCAGGCGTGAATGGTGAGCTGCTGCGATGGACACGCAGGTTGATGCAAGAGAAGTCAGACAACCAAAGCCTAGATGAGCCTCGAGCAGGTGAGTCACTCTCCGCTTCCTTGGATGAATGCTATGTGTTCACCTCAGGACACACCAGCATCCCCCCCACCCATCAGTGTTTGCTGCACTGGTTAAACTCATAGCGTTAGATCATGCCGGATCCTTTTTAAACTGTGTATTTGGACAAATTTGACATATTCTCAAAGCTAAGTGCAGAAACTAGCGATGATCACACACAGATCTGATAAATATGTTTAGTCAAGCCCACACAGTCAGTAACAAATCATTCATGCTCAACAATACTTCAAATTAAGTCTTAACAACTGCATCTGTCATTGGTTCTGGAAATGCTTTTCTGGCCAAGGATACAGGACGACTGTCCCTAATGAAGTTAACTCTCCATGAATATAGAGGAAAATTGAGCCAAATTGAGGGCAGAATATGTGTAGTTATCAAATTTTAAATTACTATGATGATACCAGAACATTTCTGCAGCATTTCAAATACCTAAAAAAATCTGCCAGCGCTGAAAGCCCAGTGACTGTTCATGAATAGTGCGCATGTGTAAAATCAGCCTCTGTCTTTTCTGGCTTCTTCCGCATGTGCAAGCACAAGAACATGCACGTATCATCAAAATACTTACGTAATGCAGAAACCAGGAATTCAAGTGATTCACAGGCTCTCGACCATTGGGTTTTTTTTTTTTGCTCACCATACAAAATGGACTGGATGAGTTTTTTTTTAAAAATGTCCCACAAAGTCTGCAGTTCATCAATTAATTAAGACTTTTTTTTGGAAAGATTGCAAGAAAATAATTTATAAAGATAGCATGCCTCATCATTTATAGATGTCTTCAACCTGATAAAGTGGGTAAAGTGGAATTGGGAAAGAGTCCTTTTTTTAGTGAAGCAATTTCTAAAAGTTACATGAGAGAAGGTCATGTCTCCAACAGCTCTCCGATTTTTTTAACTTTGTGTCTCATTAAAAGCTATCTTTTAGTTACAAAGATGTGATGGTTGCAGCATGAACCAGTGGAAATTTGTTTGAGTAACTGTGCGACTCGTCCAGATGAGAAAGCCAGTGAAACCCCAGGAGAAAAGGTCTTCCAGGGTTTTTTTAGTTATAGTTTCCCTTTTTTATAAGACTGCAACAACGAGTTGACAAATGGTTTCCTTGGAAGAATTAGTGTAAAACATCACCAGCACTGACTCTCATTGAGAATATTTCCAGCATGGCGATTTATGCCTGTACGTTCATGAGGAGTATTTTTTATGTGTGATGTCATCTTGCTATGCATTTGAATAATGCTTTTTTTAAAAAAGTTAAATGCAACTGGGACAAGACACAGCAGCAAATATGTTATTCCTGCTGTTTCCTCTACTTAGATTGAATTATTAGAGCCAAAGGGGAAAGTAACCCATATAGTTGAGTTTTCTAACCCTCCATCGAAAAACATCTAGAGGCACACTACCAAACAAAAATGTTAAAAACCATTCTCCGCGGCTGTCTATATTAACAATATGTTATTGTTATTTTATATATATGTAGAACAGTTTATATATTTAGTTTCAGATAATGAACCTTACAGAGGATTTACTCAGAATGCAAGAAACATTTTCCTCTTTAATGTCAGTCAGTCAGTCACTTTCTTAACCGTCTATCCCTTATGGGCTTGCAGGAGGTGCCAGAGCCCATCCTGGCTGATTCAAGGCAAAGGGCAGGGTGCACCCCAAACAGGTTGCCAGTCTGTCACGGGGCCACACACATACAACCACACACACACACACACACTCATCACTAGGGGCAATCATGTAGCAGCCAATCAACCTAACATGCATGTTTTTGGAAGGGGGAGGAAACCCATGCAAACATGGGGAGAACATGCAAACTCCGCACAGAAAGGCCAGTGTTCCAAGCCTTGTCCCCACCCAGGACTCGAACCCACGACCTTCTTGCTATGAGGCCACTGTGCCACCGTCCTTCCCTCTTTAACGTCTTGCAGAAATTGTGAGGAAGCAGAGGTGAAGATGCTGAGGATCTCTCTGGGAGTGACCAGGATGGGCAGGATAAGAAATGAGTATATCAGAGGAACAGCACATGCTAGAGGTTTTGGAGATAAAGTCAGAGAGACCAAACTAAGATGGTTTGGACATGTGCAGAGAAGAGAGAGAGAGTACGTAGGAAGAAGGATGCTGGATTTGGAACCACCAGGAAAGAGGCCTAGAGGAAGACCAAAGAGGAGGTTCATGGATACAGTGAAGGAAGACATGAAGATAGTTGGCGTGACCGAAGAGGATGCAGCAGATAGGGTTAGATGGAAGAAACTGGCTTGCTGTGGTGACCCCTAAAGGGAAATGCCAAAAGAAGAAGAAAATGTGAGATTTAATTAGAATCTGCCATATTCTGCTTTAAACGCTACCTAAATTTCCTCATAAAGTCTCAAAAGCATGTGGAAAATGTGATCCACTAGCTGGGGTAGTTTTTGGGAGGGATGGACAGCAGCATGTAACAAAAAAACAGAGAAGAATGGGTTGCTATGGTTACAGGGCAGCCATTCCTGTCTCTAAATCAAATGACAAGATGTTACACTAATAAACATAAATAAAAACGCATTATTCAATTTTCTTTTTTACACAAACACTATTGAGATCAACCAAAACAATCTTTGAGAGCTACTGCTAGATCACGATCACCATGTACTGCAAGGTGAAAGTAGGATCACTTCCCACGGCACACCTGACGATGTATAATGGTACATTAGTGTGCTGTAAAACACTGGTTCAAAAACGCTGCCATAGTAGATCAGTTCAGTAAATAGTAGATTATCTAAATAAGAGTTTAACTGCTGAAAACAGCTCGACGTGAAGTCAAATCTGCATCTGAAATCACTTAAGATGAAAAATAAGATGAAATCACTTAATGATGAAAATTTGTGTATGTGGAGTGTTTTGGTGTACGTAAGTAATAAAAAAAATCAAATGAAGTTGAGATTTTTTGCCTTTGCCTTTCATTTTTTTGCCCTTGTAGGTACACTGAAAGACTTGTAGATGTCAAGCTTGTAGAAAAAAGGATCAGGTCTAATTTTAATGGGCAGCCAGTAACTTCTTTCTCCTTCTTGTTGTAATGCACTTAGAACAGTGAGGATTGATTCAAACTGCTTCTCGCCAAATCATTACGGCGATATGCAGACATAACCAGACCTCTGTTTCTCTGGTTCTCAGGCTGATTGGGTGGCTGGCTGACAGGAGCTACATTCATCACAGCTGACAGTTTTGTTATTAAAAATTTAGATGGAATAGGGATTTCTTTTTATTGTTGAGCATAGATTAGTACAAAGCAGAGAGGATATTATGGCTGCACTGAAAAAAAAATTGTAGCTTTACTTATAGAGCATAATTTGCATTTACTGTTCGCCTATGGTAATATTAGGCTGTCAGTCACAATGCTGTACAATATGAAAATCATGCAATTATTGTTGGAGCCTGTCTACAAAATGTCAGGCCTGGTCTCACAGAGAGGCATGCAAATCATGTTATGTTAATAATAAACCATGGAAATGGTTTGTTCAGATCACAGCAAACCTACAGTAAATGCCAGTTGCCCACTGATGAGGTGAAACCTCTGAATGTAAATATTATCCGTGTTTCTATATATAAAGAGTGAATAAAATTAAGCTGGTTTTATGGTCAATTTTTAAAATTGAAACTTTCAGCCTGATCCACACACAGGTACTTCCAGACTTTGCTAGATTTCATTCTCATTTGTTCATTTTCTGAACCGCTTATCCCTCAAAGGGTCACGGGGTGCTGGAGTCTATCCTGGCTGACTGCAGGCGAGAGTCAGGATGCACCCCAAACAGGTTGCCAGTCTGCTGCGGGGCCACACACATACAACCATACACACATTTAGGGGCAATTTTACCCACGCACACACAGGGAGAACATGCAAACTCCACACAGAAAGGGTAGTGTTTCAAGCCTCATCCCACCCGGGATTTGAACCCCGACCTTTTTGCGGCGCCGCAATGCCTTGCACTTTGCTAAATGTACATAACATTTAGTTTCTTATAATTATCGTATTTTCACGACCATAGGGTGCACCGTATTAAAAAGCGCAGTCCAAATTTTGCGTGCTCTGTATTTAACACACACATAAGGCGCACCTGATGATAGGGCACGAGTTTTTTATACATATCCTCTACTATGTACGTCCGCCTTACAACAACAACAACACACACACAGACATACAAAAACTGAGCAAAACTGAGTTTGGTAGGCTTTATGTAAATATTAGTTACAGTCGTCATAAAGTCATTTATCAAATCCATCCAAGTCCTCATCCTCTGTTTCAGAATCTAACAGCTAAATTCAACTTAGTGGCTCACTTTCTTCGCTGTCAGAGTCACTTTCTGTATCGTGCAGCTTCGCGAAAATGATGCCTGCTTTTGCGAAAGCTCAGACAACAGTGCCAGCAGACACGTTAGCCCAAGCATCTACAATCCACTGACAAACTGGCGTAACTCGCCCGGCGCTGCCTTCCACCCTTCTTGAAGCTGTGGTCTCCTCTGGTCATCCATCGCTGCTGGAGTCTTTCCTCCAAACTCAGGCCACCTCGCCTTATTTCCGCGGAAACTCAGCTGCGTCTTCTTCACCTGTCGCAGCTCGTTTTCCAGCGTCCTCCACTTACGAACCATCGACTCGTTCATTTTAAATTTTCTTGTGGCGGCTCAATTCCCACGTTCCTCCGCGTAGCTGATTGCCATCAGTTTAAACTGAGCTTCATAAGCGTGTCTCTTTTCCATTTTCAGTGTTGTTAAAACAGCGATGTTCTACATAAAGCACATACCTGTTCTTTTATACACAATCCACGCCCACAGTTCCCCCTTTAACATTCTCATGTTCTCAACTGCGTCCACCTCGTGGTTCTCTAATACTTCCACAAATCACATAGGGCGCACTGCACGATAGGGCGCACCGCTCATTTTGGGTGCGCCTTACGGTCGTGAAAATACGGTATCTTAAATTCATCATTTGATCTGAACTCATCTGGAAAACATAACCAATTTTATTTGATCTGTTGGTAGCATTCCAGCAATTTACTTTACAAAGTGGTGTCTACTGCATGCATGTGCGAGGGTGGGCTGAAGTTAGCCACAGTATAGAACAAAAATGGATTAACTGTTGTGGGAGTTGTTTTACATCTTCCTTTTTAAAGTAAATATCTGTATGTAAATAATGTTTATGTTAAATAATAGGATTGATATAGTTTGATGGAAGAAGCCTGCTACACGTAAGGCTTTCCAGCAGCATCTCTGCACAAACATCGATGTTGGGGGAATCCAGAATGACGTAGTCGTGTATCTGTTACACAGAGAAATACCAGCCTGGTCACCGTGTCCTCTGAGGACATGGCCAAGAGAAGAGAGCTGCTGTGAATGAACTGATTTGATTGCTTGGATCTTTCCCTCTGTCTACAAGCACTCTACTTTTTAAACTTTTTTCCACTTGATATATTTATGAACTTATACAGGATTTATTTGTGCATTCTGATGTGTGAATGTGGTATGAATGTGAGCAACAGATGACATAGTAATTTTCCTCGGGATCAATAAAGTATTTATCTATTCATCCATTGATCCATCCATCCAGCCATCCAAGGGCAGTTCAATTCTAATATAGGCAGAACCATCTAATGAAAATCTACTTCTGTGACGTATTATTTTGCAAGCCAATTACTGAGGCAGTGGCTCAGTGGTAGAACGTTTGCCCTCCGACCGGAAATTAACCAGAAGTTTGCAAGTTCGATTCCCACTGAGTTCATGTCTAGGGTCCTTGGAGAAGACACATAACCCCCAGTTTCTCCCACCATTGGTGCCGTCGTGGCAGTCTGCTGTGGTGTAATGCAGCACACAAATTTCCCTGGTGAGGAACAATAAAGTACACATTATTATCATTATTATTAAAAGCAAGAGGGTGTAGCATCAAACCAAAAGTTTGTCACATTAATCGGTATAATACGTCTAAAAAGACCAAAAACACATTGAGTTCTTTAAACCACTCTAGCCATGTTCATCGTCTTACTTTCCCCCTTCTTTGATTGGTTCACAAAACTGCCTGTTTGCCCAGGCGTGCCCCGCCCTTGAAATGTTAAGTTGAAAAGGAGTTGACTCATATAGAGACCGTACTCATCAGCTGGCACAGCGGTAAAGCTGGTTTCCAGGCAAAAGTTGACGGGCATCACTAGCTTATACGTTCATCCCATGGCATCATATTTGAGCCAAAAAAACGCACGGGCACTGTACTGTCCCCACTAGCAAAAAAGAATGAAAAAGTTGCTAAATGTCAGAAGGTGAACTCAGAGAGGAAACAGTCGACTGTTTAAAAAACATGTAGGACCTGGATACGTGTGGAGTCGGGAAGATCGACCAAGCAGAATGATGATGTCAATTTCTGCTATTGTCAAAGTTTTCTCCTTGGAAAAAAAAAGTCATAGAAAAAAAAAATCTACCGGTCCATCGGTCCTAATTAATAGAGGCGTAGTCAGAGGTACACTATTCCTTCAAATTTGAAATATGTTTAAGACAGAACACTTTATGTGACCCGATCTGGGAAAACCAGGCACAAATCTCTGATTTTTAAAATTGAGTTATTACATAGTCTTTAAAATAATCCATCAAGCACTTTTCTACCATCCATAGTTCCTGAGAAATGGTTTATTGAACTTTAAACTTAACGTCCTGAAGGAAAATCAAAATGAACTTAAAGTTAAAACATAGAAACGGAAACTTTTCTATAGAATGCAACACATATTTAACACAAATTTGTTCAAATTCCCGTCAAAACCTGGTCAAATAAAATGATTCACTCTCAAAATGTGAGTCATCTTTTTGGATTTTCTTTCCTTCCTTTCATTGTTTTTTTGAGACAACCGGTGTGACGACTGGTGCAGTGTGTATCAGTGATTTTATATGTGTTACAGAATAGGGTTAATAAAAGGTTAAAGTAACAGAAGGTTGTTCTAAAGTACCTGGTAAAGTCAGTTAGTCACCTTCTAACCGTCTATCCCTTTCGGAGTCACAGGGAGTGCCGGTGCCCATCCCAGCTGATTTGAGGTGAGGGGCAGGGTACACCCCGAACAGGTCGCCAGTCTGTTGTGGGACACACACATACAACCATACATACACACACTCATTCCTAGGGGCAATCATGTAGTAGCCAATCAATCTAGCATGCATGTTTTTTGAAGGTGGGAGGAAACCGGAGTACCCGGAGAAAACCCACGCAAACACAGGGAGAACATGCAAACTCCACCCAGAAAGGCCAATGTTCCAAGCCTCATCCCCACCCGGGACTCGAACCACAACCTTCTTGTTGTGAGGCCACTGCGCTACCCCTTGCGCTACCGTGCAGCCCATCTGGTAATGTGAATAACTTATTCTTTTGGAGACTTAGGCCAACTTTATGACCCTATAAAAAAAAAAAAAAATTATTTTCATACCTACGTATATTTGGTTATCTAGTTGAAGTTTCTGTTTTATATCTTGCAGCTTGTGTCTGCTTTTCCAAGATCTGGTCCCTTATGATGTTTTTATTAAAAATAGAAGACTTGTGTTCTTATACAGCCAAAGGATTTGTAGTTTTTTCAGGGGGGTGCGGTTTGGTTCAAAAGAAATTGATACATAGTGACAGAATCAAAGTGGTGATGGAACAGAACGTACTTTTCCACACCAACTTAAATAGGGATACTTTCCCAAAAATCATGTTTGAGGCAGTATTTGAGCAAGAGGTGAGGTGTGAACCGGCATATCAGGTGCAGCAAGAACTGATACGCAGATCAAAAACACAGATAACTACACAACGTGCACAAGTATCATATTAACACACGCACACTAAAACAGTCCCAAAGTAGTTCTCACATCGGTAAATTATTTTGTTTCTGTTGTTCAAAAAATGCGCAATAACGGATATTTTTTATTTCCAATAACACTTTACAGTAACTCACAGTGTAAAAGATATCTTTGGATCATTGCAACTCATCACCTAATATAACTTTTTTTAATCTCCTTTACGCACATTCTGCTTACTCCTGCTTGTTAATAGATTTTAAATTATATCACATGTTTTATTCTTTATCTTCATGTTATTACTATTTTGATTATTATTTCTGGAAATAAATACTATTTCTTTTTTTTGTGAATACTGTGTTACTGTAACACACACATTCCTCACGTGAGGGATGAATAAAATCTTTCTGATTCTGATTCCCGTACAAGGTGTCAGACTAGTAACTGTTAGGAGTATTTGTAGTCCTGCAAAAAAAGTTCAGTTATTTCAGTAAAAATAAATTTAAACACCACTAGGGACGGGGCTACATGTTACCAATTTTTTTTCATATGTTTCATTGAGCATACATATAGAAATAATTCTTCTAAATCTTTAGGACAGTGACTTTGCTAAAGAAAATGACACCCTCTATCGGGGACTTGCACAGAATCCTTTCATCTTCTGAAACGCTTATACCTAAGAGGTTGCGAGCGGTGCGGGAACCTGTCCCTGCTGATTTCAGGCAAGTGGCAGGGTACACCCTGAACAGATCACCAGTCTGCTGCAGGGCCACACACACATTCTTTCCTAGGAGCAATTTCATAGCAGCCAATCAACCTAACATGCATGTTTTTGGAGAGTGGGAGGATACTAGAGTACCTGGATAAAACCTACACATACACAGGAAGAACATGCAAACTCCACACAGAATGACCAGTGATTTAACCCTAACCCCCCACTCTGGGACTTGAACCCCAACCTCCTTAATGGGAGGCCACCGTGCTAACCCCTGCACCCCATGCAGCCCTATCTCACACATTAAAAGTTGGTGGAAACATAAATATGCTTTACTTTTCAAATTTGATTAAACATCCTATAAAAAGTCATTTTTTTGCAAAAAAACCTCTCCTGAGCTGCAAAAAAGTAAACATTTTATCACTTAAGTAAAACCTTCTGTTAAGATTATGAAGAATGAAGTTGTCAGGATTAGCTCCTCCGACGCCTGTAGCTAAACTAAATGTTGCAACCACTTCACGATTCCACCGTCACCCCCCCAAACGCCCTACCCACATCCTCCTGCAGCATTTTCTGGAAGATATGAGAGATACAAAAGTGTCTTTCAACCGATGCTCACTTCGCTGAGTAGTTTGTATTCCGCTACCTGATAAGACACTTAACCTTTTATTGAGTTCCTTGTTACAAACTGGTCTCCCTCATTATCTCTAACACAGACTCAAGGATGTCGGGGGTGGACACTTCATTGTGGTAATATACTAGATATGAGGAAGCGAACAAAAAGCTGGACAGGTAGTGTTCGACACAGCAGTGAGCTTCAGGCCCAGCTTCAGGTTGGCGCCCTCTTTCCTCAGCAAGCCGTCTGACAGGGATTGTGTAATCTGTAGTCTGATTAAAAAGCCATTCCACATCTTTAGGGATATTATCTTGAGGGCCGTGCTGTAACGTCCAGGCTCAAAATCTCTTTCTCTCCTCTCATCTCTCCTCTGCTCTCATCTCTCCTCCGCTTAACAAGATGGAGACGGTGTGATCTGGCTTCAGCTGACAAGCCTCTGAGACTGCTGTTGCTAGGCAACTGAATGCTAAATTTTGAAACCCAGACAATTCTGTCTTTCAAGCATTAAAAGTGCAAAGCGGAGAGCTAAAAATAGAGCAAAGGTTCCAGGGTGGGGGATAGAAGGGGGTGTCAAAGAATCCAAACCATGTAAATGAGGTAAATGGCTCAAAGTGTGTGTTGTTGTTGTTGAGGTTTGTTATGTTGTTTCATTTGGCAAGCGACAGTTAGCTGGGAATAGTTATTTTTCCAAAGCCATGGTCTTGTGCGTGGGGAGTTTGGGACTAAGCGTTGAGAAAGGGAAACTGGCAGATAATCTAATACAAATCGTCTTGAAATGGTCTTGAGGCATGTTTATCTGGACAGTTTAGTAGGCATGAATTTTTTTTCCATTCTTGTGTAAAAATTGACTTAAGTTTTCTGTGTGATTTTAACCCACATATTAAAAAAAAAAGTTCTGTCATTGATCAAAAAGACATTTGGCCGTTGGTTCTAGCTTTGTTTCCTTGCCAACCAAGCTTATCATAGATAATGTTTTGTGACCGGGTGAAGCAACCCCCAAGCATGTGTCTTTGTTCACTTGTCACAGTGTGCGTGTTGTGTTTTATTGATAAGTGAGTTGGCTGGTGGGGTTTGAAGCCCTGCTGTCGGCTCATCAGTCTTGTATTCAAACCACCTCAAAGGCGAGTGAATCAAAGAACAAATGCATAATTGAATTTACATTACACACCTGGATGAAATATTTATTTTTTGATTCCTCATGAAAAATGCAGCTGTTACTGACGTGTGAGAGCAAATACAGCAACATCAGATTGGTTGGCGTGGCAGTCGATACCTCAGCTTGACTCCAGGACAACCTGCAGACTTTCAGATCGATGGGATCATCCCGTACCTCCCACAGTCAGTTATTCAGATTCACAGAAAGAGAGAGAGAGGGAGCTTCTTCAAATCGGCACAAGACTGACTTCACACACTTTCAAAGTATCACAACATTGTTTTTCCATATTTCACAACGTCACTTCCAAAAATGGAACAAACTGTACTAAACATTTTGGCACATCTATATTTTTTTTCACGAGTTTGATCCATTTGGTTACAAGATGTTTTTTTTTTTTAACCTGCACTGATTTGGAACTTTTAAAAAAGACAATTGCCTAAAGAATTGATGTACAGATTAACATATGTTCACTTTAATAAGTTATCTTTTTATTAAAGTTTATCTCCGGTAAATCGGAGACTACACGATTTACTCCTGGGATGATTTATAACAACGTATGAACCCAGAAGGCCGCTCAGATCATCTAGTTTCTCTCTTTTCCACGAGCGGAAGGCAAATATTTGGTTTTTCTGCTTCAAGTTGTTTTGATTCAAACTGTAAGTACATCCTCACGAGGACGTAAAAGGCTAAAGATTATCTCAAACTTTTTTTATTCAGTTAGATTTCACATGATGTTTTAATTCAATGTTATTTTAGTTTGATAGGTAGTCGATTATTACATTTTCCCCACTGTTTAAGTAGTTTGATTTACGTTTTATATGTCTTTGGTGTTAATTCTGTTTGTGTTAACTTTCCTTTCCGTCCATCCATTTTTCCAAAAGCCAATCCGAGCTGCTGGGCAGGCTAGAGACAGGATGCACCCCGGGCAGGTTGCCAGTCTGTCGCAGGAATTACAAACACAAAGCCTGTTTTATCATCCCTTCACGGGTTGTCGTTTAATTTTTAAAAAATTCCCTTTACAACCTGCTGCTAACGTGTGAGTCAGACCTTTGGGTTTGTTCTTCCCCACCTGCGGAGGGGGATTTTTCTTTTTAAGCGTTCACCTGTCACCGGTGGAAGTGTTCCTGTTGCTGCGAGTCTGTCGTCGTTTTTAGGTGTTTATTTTTAAACTCCAGAAAGATCTGGATAGAGATGGAGAAGGGAAAACAAGATCAGACGTAAATGACTTGTGGGGGAAATGTGTGCTGCTGGCGGTTAATATCACAAGAAATAAAAAAAAGAAAAAACAAAGGATTGCAGGTAGAAACTTTATTCTGATGGGGCTGAGATCTGCTGAGTTCTAGATAGGTAGCCATCTTCAACCCTGGTGTTTCCAGTGGGGGCCTTGCTCCATAAGACCAACAGACGTCTTGGCAAAGCTGAGCCTGCAGTGTACAAGCAGACTGTCTCTGTGTATCTCTGTGTCTTTATCCCCCCCCCTCCCTCGCTCTCTCAGACCTCTCCTGAGGGTTTGTAGGGAAAAATAAATATTTTTAGACATTACAGTCCAGAGCTGCTGTCACTTTTACTTTTTTTTTTCATTTTTCATAAACCCTTACCATGGGAAATGCATATTCACCTCCCCCTTTCTCACTGCTCTCTCAGTCGCCTAGCCTTTGGCTTCCTACTGCCACCCATCAAAAAAAAAAGGGGGGGTGGGGAGCTGCCCCCTGGGAGAGGGTGTCACCATAGCAACTACCTTCACCAGAGCAACCCCTCAAAAGCGTCCATCTGAAGCTTACACATTTCCCCTGACAGCACAACCTGAGAGTTTACGTATCGGGGCAGAAAGGGAACCTGGTAGGCTTCAAGGACGCGCGGAGTAAAGACAAAGGCGATGCAGAGCGAAACCCAGAAGAGCACAGATGTCCAACAGCTGACAGGCGGCTTGAGAAGACGCGTACAGTGCAGCTTCTCATTTAGCCTCCGTCTCTCGTGTGAAAAGATGACAGAAAGTTTACTCGCTAAGCCTCGATGAATCACTGGACGAGCCTTGCCCTCCAGTAACAGCTGGCACACAACAAAAATAGGCTTTTGTCCTCCGTCTTAGGAAAGCAGGAAGCAGTGACTCAGCCAGACCTCACAATATCATTTCAAGCTGAGGTCTTAGAAATGATCCACAAGAAGCATCTTTATTTTCCATCACAAACGTGACCAAATCAAAGTCTCCTCCTCTGCACCATATGGCCTCTTCCTGCATGCAGTGTCAAAGAGCACGTCCTACATCTCTGATCACAAGAGACCCACTCCTAATCCACACGCTCTTGCTTCAGTTTCTTTGCATCGTGACAGCTAAACTGGGCATTATTGTGTGCTTGTCGACCCATTGTTGTCTCACACAGCAGAGGAGCTATTAATAGCAGCACGCTGTAGTTTAAATTCATCCAGCTCGGCTCTGAGTTGTGAGTCGGAGGTACACCGCACTGAAGTCGGTCTTTTCTGATGGCAAGAGAATACAGATCAGCTCAGCCGTCGGTACATGTTTGTTTTTAATGTAGTTTTGCACTTGAACAGGATACAGAACTTGGTTTCACTTCCTGTCTCATTCTCCATCATTGCAAGACAAACGTCTGTGTATGCCGTTGTTGTGGGTCGTGTGTTGTCGTACAGAATAACTTGGGACATTATGTAATTTTGTGTTGTAAAATAAATGGGTTTTTGTGAGGATGTGTGTGTGAAGGCAGAGAAAATCCAACATTTTAAGAATATAACACAGAGGAAAAAAAAAACCTACTTGATGCAAAAGAATATCTCTAATTCTGTTTAACCCCTCCACAGCCATCCATGAGTTTCCAGAGGACATCTTTACTAAGGATCAGAGGAAGAACGGGGCTGTGCTCCTTCATGCACTCTGTGTGAGTCTTTATCCTCACACCGCCTCATATTTGCATATTTTCCTCATTATTTACATGTTTGACTCACCGTGTTGATATGCGACATCATTCCTAGCAAAAAGTAGCCAAACCTTAACTTGGTTTAGAAATATTCCTGTGAACGTGTTTCTCAGCTGTCTGATCTGGTAAATTGAACTTTCCAGGCCATCTACATGTTTTATGCTCTGGCCATCGTCTGTGACGACTACTTTGTCCCTTCCCTGGAGAAAATATCCGAGGTAAAGTCACCCATTCCCTAACTGTCCTATACTCAGAACATTACCAGTTTATTGTGACAATCTTTTTTCTTTTTTTCCCCAGAACCTGCAGCTCAGTGAGGATGTGGCCGGGGCGACATTTATGGCTGCTGGAAGCTCTGCTCCCGAGCTTTTTACCTCTCTAATCGGTTTGTAACGCAAGCACTAAAAGTTCCCGCTGGTATTTGGACCACTTTTAAATTTGATTTTATTTCTCGTTAATGTCAATCCGGAGGAAACAGAAATGAGTTTCAGTAATCATCCAGGAGATGTCAGTAGAGTTCAGACATTTATCTTTTTATTTAACATGACGGTAACTCTTCAATTATTACGAGTATAGATCAGTCTTTTTTAAAGCAGTAATTAGTTCCATTGATTCACACATTCCCAAGATTTAATCTATAAAGCCTCCTTTTTATTTTCTACACACCGCTCGTTTGTGGCTGAGCTAAACTCTAACCAACCCCTCTCTCCATCATCAGGTGTCTTCATCACAAAAGGTGACGTTGGGGTCGGCACCATCGTGGGCTCAGCTGTCTTCAACATCCTGGTGATCATTGGGCTGAGCGGGATCTTCGCAGGGCAGGTAGAACCAAAGCAGTGGCTGCTACATTTGACGTTTTCTAACCGTTTAAAACGTGTTTAAACAGGATCGGCTCATCTGAGGTGTCAATATAGCTGTTATCTAACATATTTCACACATGATGGAGGTTTTATGTAATGCATGACCTAATAAAGTGATTTTGTTTAACCAGAATTTGACTTGAAGGATTTCTTACTGAGATTTCTGTGGCTTTCCTTCCACAGACAGTGGCTCTGACATGGTGGTCTCTTTTCAGAGATTCTTCTTACTATATTTTGGCTGTACTGGCACTCATTCTGGTAAGATGTGACACTGTAGCAACATAATTCTGCCTGACTCTGACTCCTCTCGGCTGCATTTTAAAACAATCTCTTCTCTGTTTCTAGGTTATCTATGATGCCAAAGTTGTCTGGTAAGTGGCGTTCAAAGTTTAGAGTTGATGATTTCCCAGAACGCTAGACAATGTTTCTTATTGAATAACGATGAGTGATGCTCGTCGTAGAATCATATTTCTTTTTCAAAGATATTCTGTTTCTTTTAACACTCTCAATGAGATCCAGAACTTTCTTTTTCTTGTAGGATGAGGGTGACAGCTTAAACAAAAATGAATTGGTTTAATTGATCTGGTTTCTGAGTTATCTGGAAAAAAAAATTGTTACATTTTTCTTACCGCTTGCCAGAGTTGATTTCAGTCTCTGTCATGATGATCACGAAGAAGATCAATTTAAGACCTAGCTGGAAAATTGCTCTTGATTTGTTAAATGTTTGTGATGGAGTGTGTCGTGAGTGGCAGCTACTTTTCTGACGGCTGCATCGTGTTGTGGTTTTAAAAATGTTTCTTTTGTTAAAACGCCGCGGTCACACTTTGTGCTTTAGATACTTGTTGAGCTTTTTTTGTCTAGAATTGTTTCTTTTCTGAACACCTGATGTGAACTTCAGGTTTATACGACGCCCTCTGAGTGGATTTAATGAAAAAGTGTATATATTCTTTGACCTAAGATCAGGTGTGCCAATGGGTTCCTAAGAGATGCGGTGAAGTATTCATTGGGTCTCACTGTGCTGTGGTCAGGCTGTCCTGCCATATTTCACCTCTCTCTTGTTCCCGGAACAAAGGCTAGCAGATTTATGTAGCAGCTGCCTTTGCCAAAATCTATCTTCGACTACCTGGCTCGTAAATCTTCAGGCTTCCTGCTGCTTTTAGCTCACTGGATCATTGCTTCACACGAGTTTATAGCTTGTTTGTGCAGAAAGGTGATGAAAAGGTACCAAACTGGTTTGAATTTTTTCTACTAAAAAGGTCTCCTCACAATTACGTATTCAAAGCTGTTAAAAAGGTTTAAGTTCAAACACAAGTGGAAAGTGCCCTTTTCGAAAAGAAGAAAGAATGGCTTGATATACACTTTTTTTTTATGATGAACAACTGAAAATTCAGGTTCGTTTTAATGAACCTGTTTGGTTCTTTTCATTTCTCCTTTTAAATATTCAGCTAGTTTGGAGTAGATGGTATTTGAGGTCATTTACATACGGAACAACAAGCTCTGATATGTTAATTTTACATCTCTCTTGAAAATTACCATATTATTCCAAAATTACTCTATTTTGTCAGTCAAACTGAGCAATTTCATGCATGTGGTTTTTAAATAAAGTGGGTAGATTTTGTGTTTTTATGACAAGGTGATAGTTGATCCTTTTTCTTACTTAAGTTAGTTCCAGACCCTCCTCTAATTTAGAGACTATTTCAGAGAAAGGATTTCATACAAAATCAACTTTTGGTCATTTCTATCATGTTTGAATAATATTTCTACATCAAAAGCATACAAAGTGTTTTTTATACAAAGTAATAGGTTAAGTGAGGGCTGCATGGTGGTGCAGTGGGTAGCACAGTGGCCTCACAGCAAGAAGGTCAGGAGTTCAAGTCCGGGGTGAGGATGAGGCTTGGAACACTGGCCTTTCTGTGTAGTGTTTGCATGTTCTCCCCATGTATGTGTGGGTTTTCTCCAGGTAATCCAGTTTCCTCTCGCCCTCCAAAAACATGCATGTTAGGTTGATTGTTCCGTTCCGTTCTGTCGTCTTCCGCTTATCCAGATCCGGGTCGTGGGGGCAACAGCCTCAGAAGCCTAGGCTTCTCTCACCCTTGCAGCATCCTCCAGCTCACTCGGAAGGATCTCGAGTTGTTCCCCAGCCGGCTGTGAGACATAGTCTTGCCAGCGGATCCGGGGTCTACCTTTAGGTGTCCTCCCGGTGGGACGTGCCCGAAACACCTCACCAGCGAGGCGCTCAGGAGGCATCCTGACCAGATGCCCGAACCACCTCATCTGGCTTCTCTCGACCTGGAGGAGGAGCGGCTCGACACTGATCTGCTCCTGGATGGCAGAGATCCTCACTCCTGAGTGAGAGCCCAGCCAATCTGCAAAGGAAACTCATTTCAGCCGCTTGTATCCGCGATCTCATTCTTTCGGTCGCCACCCACAGCTGGTGACCATAGGTGAGGGTGGGAACATAGATCGACTTGTAAATCGAGAGCTTTGCTTTTCGGCTCAGCTCTTTCTTTACCAGGACAGACCGATGCAGCGTCCTAGTTATTGCTGACACCTCACCGATCCGCCTGTCGATCTCCCGCTCTATCCTTCCCCCACTCGCGATTGTCCACTACGAAAATACCCCCAGGAATGAATGTGTGCCTTAAATAAGCCAAAATAGGTTTCGGTGCCCTTTGCAACCCGTCAGGGAATAAGTGGTTCAGAAGATGAAATGAAGAAAATCTATTTAAAATAACCCAGACTGAATTCAACATTTTATATTTTTTTAACTCACTCTATTTATTCCCCTCACCGGGGAAATTTGTGTGCTGCACTCCTACACTGCAGCAGGCTGCCACGACGGCGCCAATAGTGGGAGAAGCAGGGCTTTGGGTGTCCTCTCCAAGGACCCTAGACGTGCGCTTATTGTTATGAGAATGAGATTTTTCTGCAGAAGAATCTAAATTTTGAAATTGGAAGTACTTCCTGTCTGCTGATTTATAATGTCATTTTAGCAGCTTCTCTCTTAATCGAGCATATTTGTTCGTCAGAATCCGTCCTCATTATGACTTTATCTGCACGGCACAGTGTGGACTCTGAATCAAATACAAATCTCTCTGTTTCTATCCACCTATTTCCTGCTTTCCAGCAGCAAAGGTCACTTTTTTTCAATTGGTAGAAATATTGATCTGCTTATTAACGTGGAAAAAACATCAGGACATTTTTTTTTCTTTTGTAATTGGGCTCAACTGACAAACTATTGCAAAAATCTGATTCCAGGAATCCAATTATCCTGAGATAAAATCCAATCCAGATAAGCCATCAATGATCATGATGGTGCTTAAATTCCATTTGCGTAATAATTTGAAACAAACCATGTATTTTCATTTCCCTGGATATGACTTATACAGTACAAATACTGGGTTTACACTATTTGAAGGCTCACTTCTATGTTTGAAAAATGGGTCAAAGCATGTTTAATATAGTCAAAATGAAAACACTGAATATGGGATATGATGGAACACACGCCCACGCGGAGCTGTCCGCATGCCTCTGCATCACATCCTGAAAAACAAATCTACCCTTATTATTATTATTATTATTACATTAAAACTGTAACAGAGATTTTTTTTTGCAGCCACATAAATTTAATTGATATAATTTATTCATTAGCAATCTCATAAAAAAATCTAAAGAACTGCATAAATGATGTGGAAGTAGGAAAGAGAAGTTCATGCATATGATGATGTTAACATTATTAGCAACATGGTATCGGGCTAAAAATATCACATGTAAGTTTTCTGGATACACACTATCAGACGTTTAATCATTTATTATCAGTTGCGTAAAACGGATTAAAAACTAATGAGATTCGCAAATCAGAATTTGAAAGTATTTGCAAGTATTTATTTGGAGACGTAAGTTAGTCTGAAGGCTGCACAGTGGTGCAGTGGTTAGCACAGTGGCCTAACAGCAAGGTCGGGGTTCAAATCCTGAGGCTTGAAACACTGGCTTTTCTGTGTGGAGTTTGCATGTTCTCTCTATGTACGCATGGGTTCTCTCCAAGTACTCCGCTTTCCTCCTACCTTCCAAACACATGCATATTATAATTACCAATTTTGATTGGTCGCTACAAAATTGCCCGTAGGAATGTGTGTGTGGCCCCTGTGACAGACTGGCGACCTGTTCGGGTTGTATCTGCCTCTCGCCTGAAATCAGCCGGGATAGGCTCCGGCACCCTCTCTGACCCTGGCAGAGATAAGCAGTTCGAATGGAGAATGAATGAAAGTCTGAATAGGGTAATCAGTTTGTGTTGGTGTTCAAGAGCTTTTAAAGTGTTCAATTCTGCAGAAAGCAGCACAACACAAGAGTGGGGGAAAAATAATGTTGAACATGATTTATTTTATTGTGCAGGTGGGAGTCTTTGCTGCTCATGACCATGTATGCAATATACATCATAATTATGAAGTAAGTTTACCAGCAGAAAACCTCTCATCTTCTTCTGTGTGAATCACGTCCAACAGTTATAACACTGCAGTGTTTGTCTGCCCGCAGGTTCAACTCTCAGATATCCGTGTTTGTGATGCGTCAGTTCAGGAGCAGCAGGCCGTGCTGCCGCAGCTCTGAAGAACAAGGAGAAGACAAGATGGTAGAGGAGGCACCACCGTGCAACACCTCTCTGGTTCTTCTCAACAAAGGTTGGTGCAGCATCACCGGTGGAGCTGATAAACACGTCTGGGCAGTAAATGAATAAACACCTCTAACAGGGCAAGGCCCCAGTCAAGAGAACTCCCCGGTCATCATGGTGGATGAGCTTCTCATCCTCAATCCCCACAAAATGTCCTTCTCCGACGCTGGTCTGCGTATCATGATCACACCCCACTTCTCACCCCGCACCAGGCTCTCCATGGCAGGACGAGTGCTCATCAGCGAGGTATGCTCATCAGACGTTGTGAGACACAGATTCTTCTAACTTTGACCTAAAAACTCATCACTTATTTAATATTGTGGCACTTCGATTTAATTGCGGTTGCAAATGAAATGACAGTTTTTAACCCAAAATTAATGATGAAATGGATAACTTTTGAATGTCAAATGTACTGTGCTGTGGTTTTTGACAAAATGTTTTAACACTTGTGTTAATAACTTGATGGTGTACCAGAGGTTTGGAGGAAATTTTATATACGAATTCTTTATTAATTGCTTTATGCACTTTTATTCTATGTGAATGTGATGTGTGAATAATTTTATACAGTTATGCAGTTCTGTGGCCCAGAATAAATTTCCTCTCTGAGGACAATAAAGTTTACCTTTACCTTATCCCAGCGACAGAGGCTAATCCAGAACTCCAAGCATCAACATGACGGTGAAGCAGGGCCCGGTTCAAGAAAGGGTTCAAACAGCAACAGCTTAAAGACAACAGGATCCTGCAATCTGGAGAATGGAGGTGGGAGATCTGGACTTAGAGATGTAGAGTCTGGAGACAAAACTGAGGGAGATGCAGGCAATCCAGAGGAGGAAGAAGATGTTCAAGATGGGATTTTCAGTCCAATGCGGATACCGAGTGAGGAGAATTTAACCCAAAAAATTCATTGTTGGGTTGAAGACATTGTGTGTTTTATTCAGGGATGTTTTGTGTGTGACAGGAAGCTGCTTTGCGCGGGTCAAGTGGGTCGTCACTTGGCCTCTGGGCTTCTTGCTTTACTGTACTGTGCCTAACTGTGTTCTGCCACGCTGGCACCGCTGGTTCATGGTCACCTTTGTGGCCTCCACTTTGTGGATTGCTGTCTTCTCCTACCTCATGGTGTGGATGGTAAGAAGGCTTTCATCTTACTATATTTAAGATGACTGTGGGTTACATCGTGTCAATAAACATAAATAGTCTGATTAGGGATGGCTATCGATATCTTCTTATCGATACTAGTACTCTTATCGATACCTTTTATCGATACTAGTACTCTTATCGATACCTTTTATCGATACTAGTACTCTTATCGATACCTTTTATCGATACTAGTACTCTTATCGATATCTTTTTATCGATACTAGTACTCTTATCGATACCTTTTATCGATACTAGTACTCTTATCGATACCTTCTTATTGATACAAGTACTCTTATCGATACCAGTAATCGATACTAGTACTCTTATCGATACCTTTTATCGATACTAGTACTCTTATCAATACCTTCTTATTGATACAAGTACTCTTATCGATACCAGTAATCGATACTAGTACTCTTATCGATACCTTTTATCGATACTAGTACTCTTATCGATACCTTTTATCGATACTAGTACTCTTATCGATATCTTTTTATCGATACTAGTACTCTTATCGATACCTTTTATCGATACTAGTACTCTTATCGATACCTTCTTATTGATACAAGTACTCTTATCGATACCAGTAATCGATATTAGTACTCTTATTGATACCTTTTTATCGATACTAGTACGCTTATCGATACCTTTTTATCGATACTAGTACGCTTATCGATACCTTTTTATCGATACTAGTACTCTTATCGATACCATTAATCGATGCAGTACCTTATCGATACTCTTTAGCGTAAAAACAAGTAGAGGAAGACAAGCATACTACCTTTTGATTGAACGGTGCTAAACAGCGTGCATCTTTCCTGTTGAATCTTGTACATTTTGGTGAGGTGCTTGTTTAAATTATGGGTTTTTCCATCTTTGCAGCAACTATTTGTCACATTTCAGGCAGCATGCGCTGTCTGAATCAACTTTAAAGAAATGAAACCACACTTTTGAGCTTTCTACGTGACTTCACTGCTCTGACATTCTCTTGTTTGTTTGCAATTTGTCAGTGGAAGAATACCTGCTCCCCGCTGCCTTAATAATAACGCATACTATTCTGTGCAGCAGAGAAGGAGAAAGACTGTCTTTTAGAGGCAAACGGAAAAAAGTAGTGCGCGTTGTGTTTGTTCTCTTGCTCCGCTAATATCGTTAAGAAAACTGATAAGGCTGAAAGTTTTGGTCAGATTAAAAAATGCTAACGAGCTACCAGTGCCAAACCGTATCGGTATCCCATCCCTGGGTCTGATAGATTTTTAGCCAAAAATAACAGTTTGAAAAAGAGATTTATATGTGTTGCTAATCCTGATATTGTTTTACCTATTTTTCAGGTCACTATCATCAGCTACACACTCGACATCCCAGATTACATCATGGGTATAACGTTCCTGGCTGCAGGGACTAGTGTACCCGACTGCATGGCAAGTCTCATTGTTGCTAGACAAGGTAATGTGACTACACACCTTATCGTTTTTTGTTTGTTTGTTTATGCCTATCTACCCTTTACGGTCTGGGTTTCAGTTCAGCGTTTCTTTTCCCAGGCATGGGAGACATGGCCGTGTCTAATTCCATAGGGAGCAATATCTTTGACATCCTGCTGGGTTTGGGCTTCCCCTGGGCTTTGCGTACGCTTGTAGTGGACCATGGATCCATAGTATGCACACACTTTATCTCTAGTCAACACTTATTTCTTTAGTTTCACTGTTTGAAATCTGCCTCTGATTGTGTTTTGTGAGAAGCTTTGGGTTTCAATTTTGTTGAGCTGTTTTTAATTACACATCTTATTTTTCTTTTTAACAGGTCTCCATAAATAATAAAGGACTCGTATATTCTGTCGTCCTGCTGTTGGCGTCAGTGTTTCTGACAGTGAGTAAACACACAATACTGCACATCTGTTAAAATATTCTGATTATGTAAGATGCTCCGTGGCTTAGTTTAGAAGATTTATGATCATATCAGTCCTACAAAGTGTTGAAATTACATAATATTCAACAAATTTTCCTTTAAAAAACAGACATTGTAAAGAATTTAATTAATTCTTTCTTTTAAATTAAAGCATGGACTGTAGTGTTGAGTATTAAATATCGATCAGCTCAAGTTAAAACATTTTTTTTATTAATTAGGTGACAAGTGTACATCTGAACCACTGGAGGTTGGACCGTCGGCTGGGTCTGGGTCTCTTGTTTCTCTATGCCATTTTCCTGCTCTGCTCTATCCTCTTCGGGCAGATGTAAGGCCTTAAGGTCAAACCACCTTACCACATGACTTGTCCTGTAGTTACCCCTCAACTTGATGTCCTCTTACCTGAAGTGAAAACACAAAAACAACTAAAAACAAAAGTGAACTGTGGTGTTGTGTTTCTTGTAAGAACTTACGTGCACCTCTGTAGACATCACGTTGATGATAATATACAACTACACTTACACGCCTTTAGCACATTTTTTTTTTGGGTCCTTTTTGTACTGTGCTGTGTTTGTTAACAGTGTTCTGGTAACAAGTAGGTTAACTTAGCAGAAAAAAAAAAAGAGTTCTGATAAATGGAAGCAGCTGTGTTGGTAGCCTATTTTAACAATAAAAAGGAAACAACACAAAACAGATTTAAAAAAAAAAAAGTTTTTACTTGGTCTGTTTTTGCACAGTGCTGTTGCTACTTAATAATTAATGTTGAGATTATTAACAAAACTGAGCTTAAATTTAAAGGAAATGAAGTTGTCATTTCTCCTATTTTTTTCCCACCAAAATCCTCAGCTGGCTTAGCGGCTATTAGCGTAGCTATCAATCATCAAATCTGAACTTTTACTTGATATTTTTGAAAGAAATGTTGTGTTGTCACTATTTTTTATTAAAGCAATAAGTCTTTTAGAATTTAAAATTGAGAGTAATTCTACGTAATTTGTTATTTATTTATCTCCTTAGTGTTTTGTGCTCTGAATGCTGCTGCAGTTAATTTATGCTCACATGCTAGTATGTCCACTGCCAGTACGAGCTTCTATCTGGTGCTGAAGACACTGTCTCTGTTGCAGTTTTTTTTTCTCCCTGGCAACACTTATAAAAGTTTTTTCAGCAGATTTTGCACAGTTGCGCTTTTGGAGGGGACATTTGCTTAAAAAAACTGAGCCTCCATAATATGAACCCAGCACAGAAATAATAATAATAAAAAATCTTGTACTAAAAACGTCCAGAGGCCAAACGACTCATAAAAAGGCTCAGATACAAATTACACTGCTGTGTCATGCTTGGAACTTGTTTCAAGATGTGTTTTGAATGTACAGCGTAGCTGATAACTTTAGTGCAAAAATACACCAAGCATTGATATGTAGCAGCACTGACTTTTAGCCGAAAATCAGCGAATAAATGACACGGTGTGTGTCAGACTTTTACAATAGTTGATATAGAAATGCACATTATGTGACTATTTTGCATAAATATTTCAAAGCAGTAAGTACTGGCACAGTGTAAGGTACATAAAGAGACTAACATAGTATTACAGTATTTTTTAAAGTTTAATATACAGTGTACTTCTAAGTGTCACAAACTATAATGACTTTGAGTGCAGGTTAGTAATATATTCAATGTTTTGGTACGACAATCGATGTTTGTAATATTTCTTGTACATTTTATGGGATTATTTCAGTTCGATGGAACTTTTTTTTTTTTTTTTTTTTTAGCAAACAAATGTAACAGATTTAAACAATACACATGTACACAGGCATGTGAAAAAAATGTACTGTAGAAGCTATATTAAGGAAACTGAAGCAGTGACCTAAAAACTGAAGTTTTGTCAAATCTGCTAAGTTATTGCATTTGGTGTTTTACTAGTTTCGTTGCTGGTGGATTATAAGATTAAGTTGAAAGAAGAAAGCTGTTGAAATCACATAAATACACCCAAAAAATTGGAATAATGTATCCTGCTGTATTTGTTGGACCATCCATTGGGTAGTGTGGTGGATACTCTGCTTACAAAATGTGGAATTTACCTATCATTTCTCTGTAAAACAAACGCTTCTATTGTCGAATATGAAGCCATCTGTCTGACAGCTAAAGCTCGACAGAATCTGGGTCACACAACCGCACTGATCCCAAGCTCTCTGTAGCAAATATGCAAATTAACTTCTCATAAAGAAAATAATCAAAATGTTGCAATGACTGAGTCAAAAGTTCAAACCACATCCTGAATCCTAGGGGAGCTGTCTTTTAAAGAGAATGGACCAAAAAAATTTCCATCTAATGGAGACTAATAACGTCCTAACAATGCTTCAGTAACAGGGAAATATGAGCTGTAGTGTCATTAAACTGATTTAAAATAATACCTAACTATTTTTATACCTACGTTTCTAATATAGTGCATTGTTTTCACATGGCTGTGTATTTCCAAGTGTGTATTTTATGGCAACAGACGCTGCATTTAGTAACATGCATACAGACTGTTCCCGTGTCATCCAGGGACAAAAAAAAAAGGCACATATTAGTTTTAGATTTATGGGGGACTGTCAGTATTTGGTATTTGTTGAATATCTGTGAATTCTACATGTTCCATCAAAGGGATCCTGGTGATTTTTATTTTTTATTCTATCATTTAAATGACTGTACAATAATTCTTAATTTCCCTCCTGACAATACTTTTTACTGTTTGTAAATGTTAAATTGCTTACATAGTTTTACAAGACTGAATGTCTAACAGAGACTTGTTTTGTGGTATTTTGATATTTTGAAACGAATACATAATGTAAGCCTATTTGTGAGTTATTGTAACGAAATGGATGCATACGTGTTCAGTGGACCATGATAACTTTAAAGTCAGACAAGCACTCTACAGCCATCCTTTTTTTTATTTTTAGTATTCCTCCACTGAGTACAACCTTTTCTCATGTGCAACAAAATACTAAGAGGTTTTTTGTTTCTTTTATATTTAGAGAACTCAAATTATATCAAATGAAAAATGTAAACTACCTGATTTAGTTTTCACAAATTGAACTATTTTATTAATTTATTAAATTAATCTAAGAATTTCAGAGTTGAATATTGTAGAAGTAATAATTAGTGTCCATTTAATTTGATGTGTCATAGTATGTTTTTTTCTTAGCCTTACCCGAGGCAGAAATTGTCTATTCCGATCTGCATCTCCATCCTCACGATGCCAGCAGATGGTTCACACTAGTCCGTCATGCTGACGTGCTCTTCCACTCAGCCGTCAGGGGACTTTGTTGGACGCTTCTGATCCACTTTTCTTAATAACAATCCAGACAAATGAACTGTTCGAAAAAAAAGTGTTTATTTTTCTGCTGTGATGTTAATCATACCTTAGAATAAAAGAAAAATATCCACTTTGAAGAGTGTACTGGATCATAGAAGACTGTTGTATTTTGAGTGCAATAAAAAAAAAAAAGTGCAATAAAAAAATGTTTTCAATGATTCTTTGTAGATAGTGATTGTGAATGCATGAAGATGCAGCCTAGTGATCAGAAAGTGTTAGATAGAGCGTGGCTGACATCTAGTGGAGAAAACAAGATATAGCTATAGTTTTTAGTTTTACTGTCAGATTTGCTTATCTAATTATTCATCATCATTATCTTCTTATCAGTCTGTCCCTTCCTGGATTGCGGGAGCCCATCCTGGCTGATTTAACGCGAAGGGCAGGGTACACCCCGAACAGGTCGCCAGACTGTCGTGGGGCTACACACACACTCATTCCTAGGGGCAATTTGGCACCGGCCAATCAACCTAGCATGCATGTCTTTGGAGGGTGGGAGGAAACCGGAGTACCTGGAGGAAACCCACGCAAACACGGGGAGAACATGCCAACTCCACACAGAAAGGACAGTGTTCCAAGCCTCGTCCCCACCCGGGACTCGAATTCATGACCTTCTTGCTGTGACGCCACTGTGCTACCCACTGCGCTGCCCCTCTAAGTATTCTAAAAAATAAAAAATAAAAAATTTTACACACGTTCAACCTTATAAAAATAAGATTTTTGTATATGAAGATAAATTTTACCAGCTGTGTATGGGTGGTGACCGAAAGAACGAAATCACAGATACAACCGGCTGAAGTGAGCTTCCTCTGCAGGATGGCTGGGCTCTCAGGCAGAGAGAGTGAGGAGCTTTGCCATCCAGGAGGAGTTTGGAGTAGAGCAGTTGCTCCTCCAAGTCAAGAGAAGCCAGATGGGGGGGGGTTCGGGCATCTACTTAGGATGCCTCTCCAAATGCCTCGCTGGAGAGGTGTTCCAGACATCTCCCATCGGGAGGAGATGACCCTGGACACGCTGGAGAGACTATGTCTCAGAGCTTGACAAGGAAAACCTCCACCCCTGGGGAAGTGGGGAATGCAGCTGGGGTGAAAGGCCTGGGTTTCCTGTCTGAGGCTGTTGCCCCCGTGACCCGGTGTCCTTGAGATCTGCGACGGTCGAGATCTGTGACTTTGCGCCTGCTCAGAACGCGTCATCCACCTCTCCGTCCCTCCCAGAACGCGTCATCCCCCTCCCTTCCAGATGATCTAAACATCGAGATCTGCAACCTGACGTCATTCCAATAGAATTACTGAATGCGTTTTTTCGCACCTGCTCTGCATTTTTTGACTATAAATCTATAGTTTCAAAACGTATAAGTGTTTTTTATTCATTTTATATGTATTTACTTCAGATTCTGCGACTGGTTGTTAATTTCCGTCTGTTTAGATGAGGCCGCACATCTCGTCAGAACACCGTCCCTTGATAAGCAGAAGACGACTAAGTGATAAATTTATTACAAAAATTTTCTGCACAAGCAATTATTCATACTAAATTTAATCAAATTAACAAACTCTAGATAAAAAACTATATAAATAATCTGATTAAAAAGAAACACTCACAGATTTTAATGCTTCATATTTTATTCTCCTGAAAACTTTTTTCCAAACAAGAAAATGTTCCAAAACAAGGAAAAAAACCTGCCAGAAAAAAAAAACATTACCACCACTAAGTAAACCAGTTTTAACTGAAAAGCTGAGCTTTTCTCTCCCAAGGCTGCAAAAAAAAAAACCAAAAAAAAAAAACCATTCATTTTGATATTAAACTTATGGAATAGTTGGGATGTGTTTTTGTAAAAACGGTAGATTAATCATCTGACTTGGAGACTGTGGATTAAATCATTCGGTGTTGGCCTCCTAATCCCGTTATGGACTTTGCTTCTTGCTTTTAGCCTTGAGAGAGAGCAGCTCACTTGAAACCAACATCCCAGGATTAACAAAAAAAAAAAAAAACAACTTCACCCCAATGCTTTGAACGACCCCGAACATCAGCTTAGCAAAATGTTATCAATGAATACAAAACAGAAAAAGTTTTCTAGTAACCACAGTTTTCTAAATAAAACAGAACATTGAAAATAAACCAAGTGACAGATGTAATGCCAAGTAATCGTTAGTTGGCAAATGAAACGTTGGAATAGCGCAAGTCGTTTATATTACACCACTTCCTGGACACATTTATTAAACTGAGACAACTACGTAGCAAACGAGTGCAGTTACTGGTTTGACTGGTGGGCTGACCAGTACAGGACACACTACAGCAGTCATCACCATTCTGACCTCTTGACTTCTCTGTCTACTTCAAATACTGTTTTTGTTTGAGGTAAATAAGCTGCTTCAGCAGTCAAAGTGAATGGGTTTTTTTTTTCCCCAAAAAAACTTTAGCCGTAGAACAGAAGGCAAAAAAAAAAAATTTGCATAAATGAAAAAGCAGCAACAAAACCTGAACTCGAGAAAAAAAAAAAAGTCTACAGCATAGAGTCATGGCTGCGGGCAGGATTTACAGTATCACACATTACTCTTTGCCATCCCTGCATCGCACGGGAGCCTAAATATTGCCGTTTATTATCTGAGATTGTGCGCGTATCGACTGCGTTCAAACAAGTGAGCCGTGACACGACGACAATTCAGCCACATTCCCTTTACTCCATTCCAACTCAAAATCACTTTTAAAGACCTTTACAGGGCCAAAAAAAGAAAAAAAGGGACCTCTTTCAACCTTTAACATTTCAAATAACCAAATATTCTGGGTTAGAAACCCCAAAAAAACAAAATAAAACTTAACAGTGCATTTTTATGCATCCACATAAATGCTGTCAAACTGACTCGACTCTAATCTGCTGCCCCAGAAAAAGTTAAATAACTTTCTTCATCTCCACGTGGAGGAAATAGAAAAAAAAATAAAAATTGTCTTCTGACCATCAGATGTATCATTAAAATCTCCCAGAAGAACATCTGCTTTGTAAGAACTTTCCATTTTCTCCATATCGAACACTATTATATACCATAGAAATATATATATAAATACTATAAAATGTTTTTTTTTTTCTAGAAGCGAGCAGAGCATGCTATCAGATCAAATGTTTCCGCGTTAGCTTGAAAACCAGTTCTCTGCACGGAGGAAATGAAGTTTTAGCAACTATGCTTAAAAGAGGCAAAACTTAGACATGATCAATTGAAAGTTTGGGTTTCAGAACTAATCCCTGTTCAGAATGGTATAAGTGGCAAGCATGTGGAACTAAAAATCTTTTGGTTTAAATTAAAGGCCGGATGGGTGTAACAGTCGTATCTGATACTAAATGTTTCCCTTTTCACACACTAAATCAAAGAGATGTGGGAGAACTGGGACCGACTGAGAGCATGCTGGAGGAGCCATCATGACTTCTGCTGGTTCTGGTAGATGGACGCCTTGTCTTTCAAAAGATCCAGACATAAATGACAGCTCCAGCTCCCTGAGTGAGACAATAAGAGGGAAACAAATGTTAAAAAGAAATAAACTCTTCATGACGACTGCATCTCAGTAGTTTGGATCTCCGATTTTCTACTTGACTACGAACTAGGTTCAACACGTTAAGACTGACCTTCTGGTGGCTCGGACACGGGTGGGTTGAGGCAGTACATGTGGTAACCTCTGTCACAGTCATCACAGAACAGAAGCTGATCCTGAAGGCAAAAGGAAACTATTTAAAACCAGAGCGAGGACTGCACGATATGTCGCAATATCAACAATTATTGATAACTAAAACTTAGCCACTTGCAACAAGCTGCAACTTTTCTTTCACTTTTTGTTCCATCTTTTGCAGCAGATTTCTTTGTGATTTAAAAACTTCTTGATAAAAAGATTTCAGAGCCTAAACAAGATGGAAACATTGTTACACACAGCTAGTTTGGCTTTAGAAAAATATTCATTAGTTAACACGTTGTGTAACATCTAGCGTAGCGCTGTTGCTGCACTTACTGATGATTCTTCATTCTGTTTCCGAAAAACCAAACAATACCGCTGACTTTGGGAGAAATACAAAGTATTCATACTGTTAACAGTTGAGAGATTTTGTTTACAGGAAGAAAATGATTCATTTGTGTCATCTTTTGAAAAACAAAAAAAAACCACTAGAAAAAAAATTGATGGAAAATTTATTTACACTACTTATTCCCTTTTTATTTGATCTGATTGCATGAAAACAAACTGAAAAATGAACACTTGCTAATTTTGTGTCAGTTAGCGGTTTAAACCTATTTAGAACTTCTACAAGAGGACAGCGAGTCACCCAAAAATGTCTCATTTTAATTCTGATCAAGTTATCAAGTAGCTTTAAAAATCTACAACTTTATCTTATACAGTTACAACTAGCAGAGCAAATAGTTTGGAACATGTTACAATTACTGCTAAACATGCTCTTGAAAGAAATACAATCTATGTATTTAAACATAGATTAATAATAATTAATTAGATAATTTAGATTTCTCCCACCATTGGCACCGTCATGGGCAGCCTGCTACGGTGTAGGAGTGTAGCACACAAATTTCCCCAGTGAGGGATCAATAGAGTAAGTAAAAATTAAAAAAAAAAAAAAAATCAGATTTCTTCATATCAGATGGAAAAATTGCGTCAAAATATTTTGACGGTACTTTGCAGTCCTGTTTTGCAATTTCGTTTTTTGGTTGTTACACTTACGTCATTCTCCGATGTTCCACACATGTTGCAGCACTTGCACTCGATACATTGCCAGCGATACGTCTTCACAGCGGCCATCATCACGGGAGTGAACTGCAGGCAGGACGGGTGACCTGCGGGACAAAAAGATATTTAGAATTATCAAAATGCAAACGTTAGTCACGACATTGTAGCAGGATAAAACATACCTGAACGTCCGCAGTCAGAGCAGGACACCAACTCCTCTGATTGGCCCGTCTTGTGGTTAGTTTTGGAGTCTCCCAGGCAGAAGTCACAGTAGTTATTCGGCAAAGCGAGACCATCTGGACCTTTTTTTGGCGCTAAAAAAAAACAAAAAAAAAAACAAGGGAAGTTAATCATTGATCGTGATGGAAATGATCACCCACTGTGCACAAAGGGAAGGGCTTTAGGTATGTGTTTCTTACTTCTTGGCTCATCGTGCATTGGACGGGCGCGCTCGTTAATTTCCGTCTCATCATTTTGGTCACCTTCCTCATCAGCCAGGTGGGAGTGGGCGTAGTGGTAACTCAGACCGGGACGGTTCTTGTAGCGCTTCCCACAGACTTTAGTCAGAATGCAAAAGACGAGATGTGTGAATATGTACAACGAGCATGAACAACTTAACTTATAGATTCAGACTAAAAAAAAAAAAAAAAACCCCAAACATTTAAATCATGAATTATTAAACAATACTGCTGAAAATACCCATCATGCACCTTGGCTGCAGTTAAACATCCAAACAGATTAATTGTGGGAAATAAAAGTGGAAGGAAGGATGAATCAAACCATGACACCATGCTGGTAAAACAAAAACATTAGAGGTTGATGCATTCAATGTTGAAACTTTAAAGCACCTAAGAATGTTTTTTTTTTACTTCTCAGAAAAAGTTGATTCTGATAGAATTTTTGTTTGTTTAAAAAAACAAAGAAAAAAACATTACAGAAGGGTGCCCACATCGTCAATACGACGGTCCACTGGCAGCTCCCAAAAAAAACTTTGATCTCAAGTAGTTTGGAATTAAAACTTAAATGTCAGCTTTTTTATTTGCTCCTTTGCTGATGCTTCAAAATCTAGTAAAAATAAGTTTGTTTTTTTTAAAGCATCATTGTTGCTTTAACTTTTCTAAGATGAGTCAGGATGAGTGTGTGTGGGTAAAAAAAAAAAAAACTTGAAACAGTCACTTTGTAAAAACTCAGGGTCAGAACTTCCACTTTCAGAAAACTTCTGCTTTTAATTTCTTCAATATGCTGATGCTTTATTTCACCATCTAACAGATAAAGAGGATTTAAGGGAAACATCGAAGCAGAATAGCAGGAAACTCTAAAGCAGGCGTGGTCTTCAGTAAAAGTGTAAAAAGAGAGAAAAAAAAAAAAAAGGGTTGGAAAGAAAGTAACGTTTGCTCAGAAGGTCAGGCTGACAAACACAGACTGCACAAGGAAACACACGGGATGATGAGATGGAGGAAAAAAAACATGACGAAAAAAAACAGCGAGTGTGAGATGAGCAGGAGGAGAAAAAAAAGCAGCGGAATTCTCCCGTAGATCATAAATCCAAACCGAGATGGAAATATATCTGTTCACAAATCAGTTTATCAGACAAGACTTTTAAACACCCAAAGAATTATTTTCTAAAATCTGGTCACTTAAATTGATATAAATTTACTAAGTAGAACATTTAAGCACAAAGTGAGTTGATCAAGCAACGTGTGCAGAAAAACAAGCGTCAAACACAAAGCAAGGAAAAGTCATGGTGACCAATGTACCTCTTTCAGAAGGTTTGGAAAAATGCTTTGGTTTGATAGTGTCTGAAAGAGAGAAGAAGAGACGCGAAAGAACAAAGCCTCAGAAACAGAATCTCTGACCTGCTGGAGGTGGAAGAAGAACAAAAACGTATCATGCAGAGCAGATTCGTAGCTTTAAAACCAGGAAAAGATTCTCACTACCCGGGTGCGACAAGAAGAAAAGTGGGACATGTTAAAAAGCAAAAATAATGAAAAAAAGCCCAACAATAGGGCATAAACCAGCTTTAGGAAAAGAATTTAATAAGTACAAGACGAGGAAGTAGACTTGTTCACAGGCTTTAATTCAGACTCACTATCGCAGGCATATGGCTTGTCTCTCTCCTCCTGCGCCGCCGCCGTGTCCAGCTTTCTCCTGGTGCCCCCTCCTCGACCCTACTCACATCGTTAGAGTCAATAATCAAGTTGGAAAAAACACAAAGAGTAGGAATTCAATGAATAAGTACCTTCCCTTTCCCTTTGCCTCTTCTTTTGGGCGTTTCTTCCTCGTAATCTTCATCATCGTAATCATCCAGAAAATCACCCGTCTCGAACATCCTCTGTGTTACAGACAGGATGGAGGGAGAATAAAAAGAAGAAATAACGTAGGGTCCCGCTCTAAGTGGAGGAGTTTAAGTATCTCGGGGTCTTGTTCACAATAGGGGAAGGATGGAGCGGGAGATCGAGTGACGGATCGGTGCGGCGTCCGCAATAATTAGGAAGCAGCATCGATCTGTCATGGTGAAAAAAGAGCTGAGCAGAAAAGCAAAGCTCTTGATTTACAAGTTGGTCTTCGTTCCTACCCTCACCTATGGTCACCAGCTGTAGGTGGTGACCGAAAGAATGAGATCACAAATACAAGCGGCTAAAATGAGCTTCCTCCGCAGGATGGCTGGGTTCTCACTAAGAGATAGAGTAAGGGGTTCTGCCATCTGGGAGGAGCTCGGAATAGAGCCGTTGCTCCTCCGGGTCGGAGAAGCCAGATGGGGTGGTTCGGGTATCTGGTTTGAATGCCTTCCGAGCGCCTCACTCGTGAGGTGTTTCAGGCACATCTCACCGGGAGGCAGACCCCAGACTTGCCGGAGAGACTATGTCTCACAGCTGGGTAGGGAACACCTCACGATCCTCTCGAGAGAGCTGAAGGATGCAGCCGGGGTGAGCGAAGCCTGGGCTTCCCGTCTGAGGCTGTCGCCTCTGCACCCAGCCCTGGATGAAGCGGAAAACAACGGAAGCAGACAGCTTGTCTGGTATCCTATTAGTACTCGTTTATCGCAGACAAAAAAGAAACGGTAGGAAATGATTTAAAAGACCTTTCTATTTCGAGTAGCAGGGTGCACGCCTCCAGTGTAGTCGCTCTGATTGGAATCCTCCTCAGACCCTCGCAGGTCTGCAATTGTGCGTTTGTCCAGATACTCTCCCTTCAGCAATGCCTCCAGGCTGCTGCCGTCAGATGAAAGCAGACCTTCTTTTTTCAGCCCCAAATCTGCCTCTAGTTTTTGGTAAACAAAGAAAAACAACTTTTCTCATTGTTGCAACTGGGATCAACTGATGAAACTTTGTATTTTTATTGACACTGACAGGTTGAAAAAAAAAAGGGCCAAGCCGCTCGCTGTGATACCTGCTTTGACAGAAGAAAAGATCAGTCGTGGGTCCTCTGTGGGATGAGATCTTCTTTTCTTCCTCCACCTCCTAGATGGGTAAGTATAGAGTTGCCCTGGAGCCCTGCCTGAGGGATAGTAGAGCACATCCATCTAAATAAAACTGACGTTATCCGTCTAAAACCATAAATACTTGTAAGAGACAAAGTCATGAACAAAGTCAAAATATCTTTATGAAGACAGTATTTAAAACAAGCTAATCCTGACCAGGCCCTCTGTGTCTCTTCTCCATCCAAATGAAACAGTCGCTTTGAGCAACTCCGGTTTGAGAATCAAGGAACGGCAAGCGAACGCTCCTCTCAGCGCACAACCTGGCATTGTAGTTGTGACACTGTTCCAGTGCATCTTTGTAGTACTGCTCCCCGAGCCTGAGCAGAAAGAAAAGTCAAATTAATTGATCTTTTTTATAAAAACCCCTGCAATGTACAGCATGGCCTGAGGAGATCAGATGGAGATTCTACAACAGTAGTTTCACTTCATTCAGTAGATGTCAGCAGCATCCCATGTGCTTGATTTTATTAGAACAGATAGATCACAGTAGGACTGCATAGTTTATTTCCCCTTTTAGGAAAAAAAAGGAGATTGAACATAATCCAAGATCAGGATTATCTGATCCTACTGTTTGTTCAAGGCTTAGAAATCTGTGATCTTATCATCCAGATCACAGATCTTTTGAGGGCCTTAATGCAAGAAAAACTACTCCAATAAAACAATTAGATCATTATCAGTGTAAATATATAAATAAATAGAGACGTGCTGACAAGAAAAGTCTGTACAACTTACATTGAACTTTAAAACATGTCATCAAAAGTAATCAGTCACAATCTTCTTCCATTTTTCACTTTAAAAATACTTTCCGTACCTTTTTATGTCTAAATTATCTGGAATTCCAGCTCATTTGGACTGATTAGGGTGAAAGATTTAAAAAACGAGAAGTTCCAACGGAAATGAAACGCTTTTTATTACAAACAGTTAGAGACTAAATCTTTAAACTTTTGAGCCTTAAAGTTTCTAAAATCATTTCAGTTCACGATCGGATTAGTTGTAAATAAGTCTGAAGATTTAAAGTGAGAACTAAAACTTTTTTAGAGTTGATCTGATTAAAACTAGTCTTTAAATCACCGTTAAAGGCGTTGGACTGACTTAGCCTGTTAGCTACTCACTCACTTAACGTTCATTTGTAAATCATTCAAATATAAAAATACAAGTAATCTAAATCTACTTAAAACTACACAAACAAACATCTGACACAGAATTCAAGACATTATCTGATTATTAGTGTCTGATTAAGGTTAGATGAGTGATTAACTTACACTTCCATTCCAGGATGTGATCTGACAGACACGACGCTTCTTCAAACAAGTCGCTCCGAAAGAGACGGAACTAAAAGAATAAGAAGCCAATGATCGAACAGTGGTTAGAACTGAATCACCGTACTTGTCACCTCCGTAGTACTCCGATAAGTTTAAACAAGAGAAAAGTCCGTCAGTAGCAGTTTGACAACACTCTCGACAACAGCTGCCATATTGCTTTGATCCGTTGGTGAGGTGCCTGCTGGGTAATGAAGTCTTATCTGTCTGGACTTGCAAGGCACACAGTAATCTTTACTTTACCGGCATCTGCTGGTCATCATATGTAACTGCAACTTTAAACCTAATTTTAATAATATGAATCCATAAAAAATATATAATCAATGTTTCTTGTTTTTTTTTTTCAGTTCAGTTCAGATTTATTCATTTGGTCATACATAAAATCACAACAATAACACATATTGCAACAAAGAAACAAACAGACCAAAGAAAAGGAATAGGCTGGAGCATAGCTTAAATGTGCCTATCCCTATACATCTATATACATTTAACTGAACAGCATTTCTACAATCAAACAAAAAATTAAATTTACAAAGTACACAATCACTACAATCAAACAAAAATTAAATTTACAAAGTACACGTTAACACGTTGTACCATATACGTTACAAAGTACAAGTATATATTAGATTATAAAAAGAACAACCACAACTGGAAAAAAGTGTGTGTGTGGGGGCGGGGGGAATAAAGTTTCAAATGCATGTTGTTCAGACTTTAAGTTACCAAAAGTATGGTGTTATAATAAAAAAAAAATGCAATACTGTGTATATAGTATATACGTATATTAGATGGATGTTTTTACTCAATGCAAACCCAAATGTTCATAATAAAAAACACTTGTTTTTTTTTTTTATTTTTAATTTTCAAAAACAAACACGAACAAAAAAGCAGAGAAGAAAGGGTTGCTATGGTTACAGAATAGCACCACCTTTTTTTTTTTTACACAAACAGCATGAAATCAACCAAAACACTCTTTGGGAGCTACTGATGGATCCAGATCACCCTATGAGATAAAATTTCCTACAAAAAAACACCTGATGATCTCTTGTGTGAACAGTGGTTAAAAACACTGCTGTTGATTTTGAGGGGGTGAACTGTACACTGACTGCTAGAATGTATTCCTAATCTAATGTCAAACTATCAGAAGAAACTTAATGACCACAGAATTTTTATTTCTAATCTTCAACAAGAGAAAGAGTCATTTCCCATCATCTGATTTTAAGTTGATTTTGATGATAAGGTATAACATATGTTCTATGAGCATCTGTGAGCGTGAGCATCCAAAATCATTAGAAATGATTTAACAAGACAGTTGAAGAGAATTTATAGACTCCACATGCACTATCATAATGTGATTCTACCTCCCACTTAGTGTCCATAATTATCTTTCTGACTGATACTGTTTTACACTCCAGGGACATGTTGTAACTTTAATCTCAATGAAAGACTCAGGCCTGAAGATGACTACCTTATTTGTGTAAAACTTAGGCCTTCATTAGTACTCATGTCAGGAGATAAGATCTTGTTACTTTAAAACTGAATTCCATCAAAGGAAGTTCAATCATTTTTAACGATTAAAAGTTTTGACAGTTGATTCAAACAAAACTCAGCAATCTTACTTTTTTATTAGCCTTTCAACTTTGTCAGTTTTTATGGACGTGCAAAAAAGGAAGAAAGATCTCAACAACAGCTGCACAGTGGAGCAGTGGTTAGCACGGTGGCTTCACAACAAGCAGGTCAGGGTTCGAGTCCAGGAGTGGAGGTGACTCTAGGAACACTGGGCTTTCTGTATGGAGTTTACAAGTTCTCCTTGTGAATATGTGGGTTCAGAAGACGAAACAAAAGATTCCAACAACTTCTTGATTAAACCATGTTTTATTATTCCTAATATTTGATGTAGATACACAAGTCAACAAACAGTATTTTCGATTTTGTAATGAAAATGCTCCACAGCACACTGACATTTGTGTGGAAGGGTCTGGAATAACAAACACGTACCTGAAAATGAACAGCAGTTGTCATTTTTGCAAGAACTTGCATTAGTAACAGTAGTAATAATAGTAACAACAGTAGCAATAATAATCAGAATAGCAATTAATTATAGTAGTGGTATTAACAACTCTGAATTACAGAGGAACAGACATTCGTCAAAAAGTTATGAGAAATGAAGGGAGGAGGACAGGCTTATCAAATGCTGCAAGACAGACCACTGGATGAAAAAGAAAAGATGCCAAATACCTTGGTTTTGTCTGAAAGAGGAAGCTCAAACTCACCAGTTTGTATTTATCCATATCTAAATCTTAACATGTAAAAGCATTGTTTTCTTTAATAAGAGACAAGAACTCTTAGAAACCAAAAAAAAAACCTATTTGTTTTGACATCAATAATGCTTACATCCCGTATTCTGGCTAAAGCTCACCGGTAGCACAATGTTATTTTTTGAAAAGATGCAATATGCAACATCGAACTGCAGCCAGCTGGGGACATTCCCACAAGACTTTACAGCCAGGATCATTCTGCATTCAGTATACAGTACGGGATTAAATGTGAGTATGTGTCATATAGAGAGAGCTTGTGTACAGTGTGTCAAGTATAACAACTATTTTTGCTTCACGTGACCAATTTGGCCAAACTAATTGAAATCATTCATGTTCAAATGACCTGGTAAGAAAATACACTGTGACCTCTGAGCTGGAACTTGTTGACAATCATCTGGAAGCTGCGTCAGATGTTGCGAGCAAAGAAAAAAAAAAAACTGCTTATAAACCAGATAGGAATGACTCCTTCGTACAAAAACTGTGCACAATGTATGCAAACTGTGTCGGCTCGCTAAATGCATGTTGTGTGGTTCCCAGATAGAAGAAAAGTTTCAGGTCTCTCGACTGAAACTGTGAGCTTCATCACACGCCTGGAATGCAGCCTCCCACAGACAGAGGCAAGGCAAGTAAGTTAAAGTTTGTAAGTTTCCCCGACACTCTGCCAAATATTCTCAATTTGGAAGACCTGAAATTTTGAGTAGTCACTAAACAAGGTGGTAAGAAGTTCTACATGTATGATGGAAGCAGCGACGTCGCAACGGAGATCATTTCTCCCGGTAACGACTTGTTGCAGTGTAATATCTGATGAGTTATGTATTAAAAACTGCAGCTCAGCTCTGATACAAATACATGATCAAACCCAGACTGTAAGTTAAATCATTTACAATAAACAACATCATCACAGATTAAATTCTTGTCTGTCATTTACAAATTCATGAAGTCTAACAATCCAACAAGCCATCATTTGTTATTAACCATGTTAAATGATGAAAATCTAATCTTTTTCCATAAATAGCAATCAGATAAAATGATTTGATTTCCAATCCAAAGCATGAGCGATTTCTTGAGATGAACAATAAAACCACAAGAAATAAAGTTGTAGAAAAAGTTTCAAAGTTGTCTTCTGCACAGTGGATTTTATGATTGAGACCAATTTAGGTTAGTTTATATAGAACCAGTTCTCAGGCCATTTTATGGCACGGTGGAGTGGTTAGCACAGTGGCCTTAGAGCAAAAAGGTCAGGGGTTCCGAGTCCTGGATGGGACGAGGCTTGGAAAACTGGCCTTAAAGTGAGGAGTTTTCTCCCACCCTCCGAAAACATTCATGTTAGTTTGATTGACAATTTATGAAAATTGTCCCAAGGAATTAGTGTTTGTGTGGATGGAAGTTGAATTGTTTTGATCATCAAATCCACTGTCCAGAAGACAATTTTGAAGTCTTTTCTACAACGGATCACTCCTGGATGGATGAGGGATTACACAGAAGAAAAAAAAAAGGCAATGATTTAACACATACAAGCATTAATCAACATTAAGTTCTGCCACATATGCAGGAGGCAAATAACAGGACGTTTTCTGTCCTACCACCATGTTTCCCAGGGTTACTAGAGGTCATGTTGTAACTATGTTTACAATCCACAGGCATACATTAGGTCATTGCCACAGGTCACTTTTTTTTTTTTTTGTCCTCTTATGAACATTCACTTTTTTTTTTGCATTGAAAAACCTTTAACTATTTGAATGAAAGGTGAGCAAACAAAGGGTGTGAGTGGAAGTTTAGTGGGTTCAAGTAAAACTCTGGCTCATATCTCTGTTTCAAAGCACACCATGTTGCATTCTTCACTGCTTCTCTTATTTCACTTCCACACCCTTCACGTCACCTGGCATTAAATCTGTCAGCCGTCTGTCCTGCTAGCATCTTTCCCACAAAAAAAAAAAAAAAAAATGTGCTTAAATCTTCCACCGCGTCTTCACACCAGTAGATATGAATGGAATTAAGTGTTTGAATTGGGACAAATGAATGGTTAAGAAAAAATAATGATGGTTATGTTAGCTTACAACTCATAAACCAAGAAGAAAAGAAAGTTTTCTGAAGTCACTTCAGTCATATCAGATTGTGTTTGAGTCTGGTCTGCGTCTGCGTTTTGAGCACTGAAAAGCAGCATCCATCTGGCCATGTTTAATCAGGAACAAATAAACATGCAAAATCCACAGCACCACAACTCACACACGCACGCACACTAGAAAACTAATCTTCTCTGCTTTGTACAGAAAAAACAAAACAAAACAAAAACAAAAAATTGAAAATCAAGCAGAAAAAGATCACTCAAAAGAAAAGATTCAAATACAGGCAAAATTGGAATAAAAAATAAAAATAAAATAAAACCACTTATTAAATATATATATAATTTTTCCCAATGAAACTTGTGATTACTTACTGCACACAACTAAAACTTGAGATTTGATTTATTTTGCAAAAACTCCCCATAAACTTTTCTTTTCTAAATAAGTCAATGAAAAAGAAACGTACAAGGGCAAGCCCGACATTCACTAATTGAACCAAAACTGTTTCTCTCCACAACAGAAATCCAGATGGTTAACTAGTTCAATTGTTTAGTCAAACCAGAAGAGAGGAAAAAAAAACCCGAAATCGATTAGGTTAGTAATGTCAATATCCAGAACATTAAAAGAAACAAATAAAATCCCTCCTAAAAGAGTGTTTGAGGGTGGGTTTGTGAAAGCGAGTGGGTCGCTGTCATCTTTTCTGCAGTTAAAAACATAGAATGGCAACAGCGCCGCTAGCTGGAACTCAAAAAAAAAAAGCTGCGTTGGATTGGAGTTGAATTAGATCCAGATCCACTTTAAACACTAACTTCTGCAACTCAGAAAAGATAAGTCGGAAATTTAATGAGGGGATTTCATTTTGTGTGCGAGTGAAAATTTGGTCGGATACAGAAAATATTAAATAAAACGTTGTGAGGGAGAGAGTCAGAAATGAAAGTGTTTACAGCAAATTCCTTGGAACCAGAGTAGTGAGTTTGTATGACCTGTGTGTACTTTTATTTTCTCTACCTCAGTCTGTTGGAATTTTGATAAATGTTGTTTTCAATCAATGACGCTCAAAGTATTTTATTTCTTTTTCCCGAAAAAGCTGAAGCGCTTTTCGCGATCTTTCTCCTTCCCGTCTTTGTTGCGCAGGGTGACGCTTCCGGTGTCCCCTGTGCTCGGGGAGATGGGAGGCATGGTCATGGCACGGCTGAGAGCCCGCGGACCTCCAGGAGAATCTGATCCTGCAGTTGGGATGGAGGCCAGAATAGACTGAATCCAAGAGCGCATTTCCACCTAGAAGCAGATAACACTTTTAAAACACCACATGACGAATTTATCACAGTCAAACAGAATTGATGCAAATCAAGTCTAGTGGTGTAAATGAATTCTGTACATCTCACCTCATCCTTGGCTTGAAACAAGTACTCTTTCCCATCTCCTAGTCTGCAGACAAAATAGATTAATTAGCCATCAGGAAAGAATACTTTACAATATTTTAACCTGAAAGGATTCTTTTTTAACTAATGAAACGAGTCTTTTGTAAAGAGAGCTTGATTTCATTTTCTTCATCTCACCTGAGCTTAAAAACGTGTTTTCTCTTTTTATAATCATGAGCTATTTCACACACAGCCTGTCCCAAGCTGATCGGCACCTCGCCGTGGTAAGGGATGCCGTTGCTAGCGCTCTTGCTATCCTTGTAGAATCCAAGACTTCCTTTTCTAAGGACGCAGTACACGTTTTGCCATGACCTTTAGGAACAAAGGGAAAAATTAGCATAAACCCAGAATTGAAAAATGACACTTATTTGGCTACATGAGCAAAGAAACAATTAAAACCAACAAGAGAACTTAGAGCTATTAAAGTTGAACTTCTAAGACAAAACATATAAATTGTCACCTGCAGTCTGACGAGACAGCTTACAACCAACCAGTTCAAGTCCCTGTAGTCGTGGAAATACCAAGACTCACCTGCTAGCTGCCTTTTTGCTGTGAGACTCCATCTCCTGTTTACGATTGAGGAGTCCCTCCATGTTTTCGGGTTCAGATTCAGCTGCGCCTCTGCCTGGAAGTGTGGCAGACGGCTCAAGGCGAGAAGATGCCAAACCGCTGTCTCTACCAGGTCCATTCACAGACTCAGACTCTGAGCCCTGTTGGTTAAAACCAGGACATGAGCGTTGGTGAGGAGGTGGAAACATTAAATCGGGGTAGATGAGGGGAGTAGCGAAGCAGTCGTTCACAGCCAAACACAGAAAGCCATAGTGCTGCATCGAGTGATTACTTCAGACCGTTACAAAGTCTGGATTTGCCGGATTCATATTGCACAACACACCGGCATTATCGCACAGGGGGTTGGGCATGGGAGAGACACATTTTATCACACAGAAGACTCAGAAACATATCTCTATTTTAAAGTCACCAAAATGCATCAAAGGAACCCAGCATTAAATTTCATGTTGACATGAAACAAATATTTATAATAAACTAAAATCTACATACCAGATGAGATCAAATTAAGCTTTTCCAGCTCTTAAATGAAGAAATAAATGTTCCAGAATAAAACAAAAAAAAATGTGGACAAAAGCTCACCAGATTTGGAAAGTTTAACCATGATGTTTTAATACCTTTGGATTCTTAGTTTTTTCTGGATTTGGTTAATTTGTGATTCAATTTTCCCACCCGATTAACTTGACATGACTTCATCAAATAACTTCAAACTATATAAACACACACATACACACACACATTAAAGGACTGTAACAAGCTACGTTGCAGAGTACCACCAAACAGCTACATCTATCATGACGTTTACAGTCTCTCCAGTCCTGGTCATTGCGAGCACACACACAGCAGCAGACTGCGACATATTCCGTCTGTGAGAACATGAATCTGCATCATGCCTTTCCAACAGCGATGGTTGTCGTTAATGAAACTGTGGAGCATGAATTGACAAAGCGATGACAGAGAAGCCTTGGCTTTCTCAGTAAAAGGAAAACTTGAATTTGACCAGGAACTGAGTGGAGGCTGAAGGGGGGTCACAGAGGGGAAGGGAGGCTACAGGCTGACCATGACTCAGTACTCACACGCTCCGGCTGCTTTGGCTTACACACACGTTTAGGCTCTGATTTCTTTCCCACTGACAACGATAGCGATAACGATTGCTGGTAAAAACGCAATAAGAGATTGTTAAGGAGTTTCTGTTGGGAGCACAAACTTGAACGTCAGGTCACAGTTTGTTTGTTTTTTTTCTTTCAGATTGGATAAAAAGTGACCTGTTTACTCTTCACTTGTTGATAAGAAGGTTTTAATTTGATTGAACGGCATGCAGGGAATTTTTTCCTATCCAGAGCTCGACCTTTCTTCCAGCCACCCATTCAGTTGAATTGGAGTTACGACACGTAACATCCAAGCAACTATAACCATCAGTAAACAACAATCAACTTTTCAACATTTTCACATTCCATTCCGTTCGTTCCGTCGTCTTCCGCTTATCCGGGGCCGGGTCGCTGGGGCAACAGCCTCAGATGGGAAGCCCAGGCTTCTCTCACCCTAGCTGCATCCTCCAGCTCACCCAGGAGAATCCCAAGTCGTTCCCCGGCCAGCTGTGAGACATAGTGTCTCCAGCGGGTCCGGGGTTTGCCTCTTGGTCTTCTCCCGGTGGGATGTGCCCAAAACAACTCACCCGCGAGGCGCTCGGGAGGCATCCTGACCAGATGCCCCGAACTACTCCGTCTGGCTTCTCTCGACCTGGAGGAGGAGCGGCTTGAGACAGAGCTCCTCCCGGATGGCAGACCTCCTCATCCGATCTCTGAACGAGAGCCCAGCCACCTTGCGGAGGAAGCTCATTTCGGCTGCTTGTATCCGCAATCTCATTCTTTTAGTCACCACCCACAGCTGGTGATCATAGGTGAGGGTGGGAACGTAGATTGAATTGTAAATTGAGAGCTTTGCTTTTCGACTCAGCTCTTTCTTTACCACAACTGACTGATGCAGGGTCCGCATCGGTCTTTTTACATAATGTACTTGAAGAAATAACTTCAGAGAGTAAACTTCAAGATTACTTGATAATAGAAGTGGGAGACAAGAGATGAAGAAAACAGCTCATTTGTGCTAGATGAAATGGGAACACACTCACCTGAGATGTGTCGTTGTCACTGTGCACTCCGTTCACGGACACTGACTGATTGAGTGTAGTTTGGTCCAGACTGGTTCTATATTTGAAAGTAAAAAGTTTGTAATTATATTTTTTTTCAAAATAATCTAGAGAGAGCACAAAGCGTTTTCAACTGCTTCTTGATTAGAACAATCTCTCTCATTGGTTTAAAAGTGAATAAGTATGACAAAAACAACAAATGTATGCTTTGATAAGCTTAATTATTAAAAAACAAAAGTACAAATAATGTAAAAAATTAACCTTTTTAAAATAAATGAAGGATAAGTTAATTGACTGAGTAATTAGTTGGAGTTGTTTTGAAAGGGAGGATGAAGGTTCTATTGCACGGCAACCTGCAAAATCCCTGTCATTCTCTGCATGATGTGGTCACAATCTCAAAGAGTGTCTGAAGTAACAGGTTCCTCTCAGTACTCTGCAGGACTGAGCATTTTAAAAGCTCGTAAGTCCTGTTTTTTCTAATTTACCTCTCTACAGAATCATGTGCTTGACTTTCCGCCTCAGACTGGGCCCCTTCCTGAGCTGGTGGTGGCGTCGGAGGTCGTCTAGCTCTCTCCTCTTCTTCCCTCTTTCTCTGGATCTCCTGCTCCTCCAGCTTTACAAAAGGAAACAATTCAGAGTAATTCTATTTAGTGTTCTTTTAATTGAAAACGAAAGTGGAAACAATAAAAAAATAATAATAAAAAAGAGATCTTCCTACTTACAGTTGTTAGTTTCTCCAGCAGCACAAAGCGTTCTTCCCACGATGCAGCGAGCTTTTCAAAAGCTTCGTGGCGTTTGATCAAACTCTCCACTTCGTCTACATTTGCGCCCAGCTCTGCTGCTCGCACCAGGGGTTCTTGCCCTGCGAGCCATGACTCTGCTACACTGGCGTCCCGTCCAAACTGCAACACCTCTAGTACTGTATTCAGAAGCAAAACAGAAAAGAATGTGGGAGATATTTAAAGCTGTTATATTACAAACAAAAAAATGATAGCTATATATTTATTATTCAAGAAGCTCAGTATTAATCTGTTTAGCCATTTTAATTTCCTTCTAAAAGATCTTCAAACTGGACATACTCGTTTGTATAGATTTCTCGTCTCGGCAGAACCACCTTTATCACAACATCAGCGTTTTGTTTCTTTTGGCGTGGTGTCATAGAACTGAGTGTACCGTCATAGAACTGAAAATCATGGCAATCATGCGTACCAATTTGTAAATGGTCCATCTTGTCTTGCCACTTTTTGTTGATTTTGTCTCTCTTTTCTTGAAGCTGAGTCAGTTTCTCTTGGACCTGTGAATCCACGGACATTTGGTAAGGATTTAATTTTGAGAAACTTCCTACCGGTTCTTGTCTTTGAATTGTTGAAAATACCTCATCAGCTGCATAGTGGTTTTTGTTGGTGAGCGCCTTTCCCATTTCGATAGTTGCATTAAAGTTGTCCGCTCTGGTCTCGATTTCTGATTTTATATCTTGATGATTGGCGATGACCAACCCTGCAGACGACACATCCCTTGGGGGAAAAAAAAAAAAAAACGCGCACAAAAAGAAAAATCATAAGAAAACAGTTGAGACAATCAAGACATTATGAAGGAATGTAAGTGAAATCTTACCTCGGGCTGTCATGTGCATCAATTTGCAGGTTGATTCCATCCATCCAGAGCATGAGATCTCTCACCATGTTGGAGAAGCGGAACTTCTCCACAGTGTCCAGCAGGAGGAGCTTACGAGCCCGATCTGCCTCCAGCAAACCCTCCCATGCAGAAGTTACGGCATGTTCACTCCTTTGAATTTCATCAGCTTTCTCGCCTGCGTACGCTTTCTGCAGACGTGCTGCATCGTCCTGCACCTGGTTCACCTGGGAGTTCAAACAGAAGAGCAAACTTTTAATGTCTCACTCACACAAAAAGCCCACTAGAAAAAAAAAAAATCTGTGATGCGAATAATAACCTGTCCACTGAGAGCCTGAATATCGTTTTCGAAGGTGTTGTGCTGTCGTTGCAGATGCTGGACAGTATTCAGGTCACGGCCTAGGTCAGAAGGTAAACTCTCCTTCTTCTCTTTTATACGTCCAAGCACTTCTGTGGCGTCTTGATGGAATCTGTGCAGCTCAAAGGAGGCTGCTAACATTTGTGTGCGTGTGTCAATTAGTTCTAGCAGGTCGGCCCAGGCCTCATTTAAACCGTCTTTCCAATCAGCCACACTGGCGTTTTCGGGGTGACCCGACTCAATGAGGTCATCTGCTAACCCATTAACGCCGTCCACGCGCTCTTGGCCGATATTGCTGGTGTCGCGAGCAAATTCGCGGAATTTGTCCCTCAGCATCTGTAAAAAGACAAATTAGGGCAAAAAAGAAAGCAAGCGACATAATTAAATCAGCAAAAATATCTCAGAGCTTTGAGTATTTGAAGAATGAAAGAAAAACTCACAGTGACATGTTCATAGTCTTGTCCTAGTTCATGGGAGCCCGCCACAACTTCTCTCTCAGCGATCCACTGCTCTAGGTCGTCCATCTCCCGCTTAAGCTGAGTTAGTCTCAGTCTCTCCTGGAGCCGCCCCCGACGCTCCTCTGCAAGGTCTTTCAAGCTTGCATAGAGCTTGTCAACTTGGGCTTGTCGTAGAGTGATTCTTTCACTGTTTGGTTATAAAAAAAAATAGTAATTATGGCGGTCAAACTGGCTTTGGAGGTTTTAAAAGAAGCAACTGCAAGTTTGTGATTCTGACCTCTCTGGGTGTTCACTGGTCACCATAAGCCGACTGCTGTTAGCCAGCTGGTGGATTGTCTGAGCATAATCCTCAAGAGCCTGTTCTAGAGTCTGATGCTTCTTCACCATTACTAAAGCACTTTGTTCATCCTAGAAAAAAAATAAAAAGGTAAAGAAATGATAGTTTCAACAAAAAGTTTATTCTTTCTCTTAATTTGTTTGAAATTACTTTTGCTTTTTCCTCCGACATCATGTGCAGTTCCTGTTCTCCCATCCAGGCCTCGGCCTCAGCTGCGTCAGCAAAGAACTGCTGGGCACGACTGGCCTCAATCAGTCTGGCGTGGCGCTTGTCTGTCTCTGCAATCAGCTGATTCCAGAGGTCCTTCAGCTCGACAAGGCGCTCTTCTAAAACAGACTGCCTTTCTCCGTCCAGCTGGCTCTGTGTCTCGCCTCGTCTATGGATGTCATCAATGCGAGGCTGATGGCCCTGAATTTCCTTCTGCAATGTCTGATTCACAAACAGGAGTCATTCATTTTTACCGCTGAGCCAACTGTTTGTCTAATTTGCACACAAGATTTAAATTCAATAATACAACCAGTGACCTGAATGTAAAAAAGTTGATTTGTTTTATAGTGTTTTATCATCAAAATGTCATTTCACCTGGTTCTTTTTGATCAACATCTGTACGGTGGGTAGGTCTTTTCCATGGTCTGTTGAAGTGGCCAGAGGCATTCTTTCTTTCACCCACAGCTAAGAGAAAAACAGAGGTGATGAAAAACATGCACATTCCTCAAACAAGCACTTTGTTTATTTAATGACCGTGAGAAGCAACGCTCACAATTTCATCCTCTAGGTCTCTGTTGAACTGATGTGCTTCTTTAGAAGCAAGCAGTTGTTGCTTTCTCAGTTTGAGAGGCTCCTGAAGGTTCGAGAAGCTGTCTGTGACACGCCTTTGCTGACCGTCGATTTCGGTTAGTCCGGCGTCTTCCTGGGACAGAGCAAGAGCCTGAGTCTGTAGAGACTGCACCTCCTTTTCTCTGACCTCCATCTGGTGCTCCAACATCTGTTCAGAAAGAACAAGAAAAAACAAAACAAGAGAGGAACATTTAGCTCAGCTTACAAATAAATATAGGCTTTTCTTGCACCCTTTACTACCTGCTGCTTTTTGAGGAGGATGTTCACACTGGTCAGATCTTTTCCGTAGTCATCACTGTTCAGCTGGCTCTCAATATTTTTCAGCCAAACATCCAGAGCAGAGCAACTCTGTGTAAAAAGTTCTGCTCTGTTAGCATCAAACAAACACTGAGCCTTGGTACGGGTCGTGCCCTCCAGCTCTTCCCACTGGTGTTGCAAACCCTCCAGGGTCTGCTGGACGACAGGCTTCAATTCAGGCTTTTCTGCCACCAGCGCTTGACCCTCCTTTTGGACAAAAACATGACATAAAGAGGAATAAATTATTCTGTTTGCATGTTGAACAACGTTATGGATCAGTGTAAATCAATTAAAAATAACTTTACCTTATCAATCTTGTCCAGCCAGTCTTTATTGGAGGCCAACTCTGCCATAAAAGCCTGGTGTTTCTGCCATTTACTGTGAAGGTTTCTAGCTTCATCGTAAGACATGTCCTGTGCTGTCAGCATCTTTTCATTCACCCAAAGAGTGAGCTACGAAAAAAATAGTAATTCAATCATTCATCTTCAAACTTGATCATTATAAATTCTCACAAATCTAAACCACAGCATTTCCAATCAGAATGTTTTCTATTAAAAGGCTTCAGTTAATGCGTTCGTTACCTCCTGACCATCTTGCAGGAAATGCTGCAGTTCACGATTATCCTTAAGTTTTGTTAGGAGCTCATTTGCAGCTTGCTTATTCTTTTGATGCCTGACAGAAATAAACAGAAACCATAATCGATCAATCAGCACATTCTTAAAATAAATAGAAAACCTGACTTCATAGCGATCTTTTTTTTTTATTATTAATTCTTTAACACAAAACCTTTCCTGGATTGAATCAACTTTTTCTTGGATCTTATCAGCGTTTGCATTGGAGTCGTTAATGAGGCGCCATCCACTATCCACCACACCAGTTATCTTCTCCTCACTAGCATCTGTGGTGGTGAGGAAATCCTCATGCTTTTTAATTGCTTCTTCTGCAGCCTCAAGGTTGTTGGGCATCTCTGTGTGGGACAGAACATACTCCTACACAGACAGGAAAAAAAGCTTGTTTAACATTCATTTGATTGATTTTTTTTACCCCCACACAGACAGTTATTTAGGAATGTATAGAGTAAGAAGTTTTACTTTGTGACTAGATAGATTTGTTGCAGTTCGTTTATCCAGATGTTAAATATATTCCAAATGATTCATCTGATTTATAAACAATTTGTATTTCATAATTTAAAAAATCTCTTGTTATAAACTTTAAAAATCTATGCAAGGTTAAAAAATACATTATAGATCAAACTTTTAGTTTCTGTGCTAACCCTTTCAGATTGGCTCTGATTTTTTACTTGGATTAAAGAGTGTTTAATTGTTGGTGTGTGAACATTGCAATTAGCTAACCTGGCTGTTGAGGAAAGCTTCTGCCTGCTTTGCATCTCGCAGGAAAGTTTGAAAGTCAAAGGCTTGAGCCAAAAGACTGTGACGGTTCTCCCACATGCGGCGTAATTCATGCCAGCCAGTGTCCAAAGCCTGAAGCCTCTGGGCCAGGAACATGTGTTGAGCATCTGTTTGGCCTTGGGTCACCTCCTCACCAACACCACGCATCTTCTCATAGTCTTCCTTGTAGTTGTCAACTTCATTTTTGATGCTCTCATGCTGGGCCAGCAAACTCTCCGCCTCGGGCAGAGAGGTAGGGATGTCTTCAGAGGCGACTGCTGTTTGAGTGCGGGACAGCCAGGACTGGAAGTCGTCCAGATCTCTGAGGAAACCTTGTAGTTTGCTGGCTTCGCCCAGTGATTCCTCCCGTCGCTTCATGGTGGCATTTAGCTCCTCCCACACCTCCTGAATCTCTGCAAAGCGATCTTGGATTTCTCCAGCTTGATCTTGATGTTCCGCAGCTAGCTTTTCAGCCTCATTTCTCAGGTCATCAAGTTTCCCCTGTAGAAATAAAGTTTTATCTTTTCAGATGAGGATATGACATCACGGTAAAGCACATTTCAATTTTACCAATAACTTTGTCAACATAATTCTAATAATCATGTTTTTTTCTCCACACCTGAATAGCTTCAAGGTCCCTCTCCATCCCAGTGAGCTTCCGCTGCAGCGCCATCACTCCGGCCAGGTCATTACCCAAGCTTTGAGTGGATTCAATCACTTTGGTCTTTTCTTTCATCCATGTTTGAATCTCGTTGCACTCCAGATGGTAGTTCTGGATGTTGAGCGCAGACTCCAGACTTTGCTTCTTTTGATCAGCCAGTTGTTCGAATTCTTTCCATCTACAGACAACATCAAACACCAAACTAAAAACACTAAGCAAAGGGCAGGTTGGGTTTAGATATATTAGTGTGTAAAATATCAGATGAAATGAGATTTGACGTCTGTTCTGACCTGTTGTTCAGCTGATCTCTGGTCTGGTGGATTTGGTCCTTACTGCTGTTGTCTGAACTCAGCAGCTGCTCGGCCACTTCGTTCACATAAGTGACTCTTCCTCCCAAGTTCTTCATCTCCGGCTCTAGAGTGTCAAATCTGCATTCATAAATAAAAAAGAAAGCTTAGCCAAAATTATTTTTGAATAGAAAAATCCAACTATATTATGAGCAGTGTATTTGAAACTAGTGACAGCAAGGGACCACAAGCAGCTTGACCGCAAGGGACAACAATAGGCTGGACAGACTGATAAGGAAATGCGCATCTGTGGTGGGAACAAACGTAGACTCTGTGGGAGCTGTTTTGGAGAAGAGAATGAGGACTCTAAGGCAAGGCATCCTGAAAAATATCCGTCACCCTCTGCATGATGTGGTCATAACTCAGAAGAGTGCCCGAAGTAACAAATTCCTCTAACTGCTCTGCAGGACTGAGCTCTTTAAAAGGTCATTTATCCCTCCTGCCCTAAGGAAGTTTAACCAAACAGATGTGCCTTGAAGGAATTGAGTCCTAATGAGTATCTTATTACTAGCGACTGTAACTTTTATTAATTGTATTTTTATTTATTCGTATGTACGGCATGTGCACCAGAATTTCTCCTGCAGGAAATGAATAAAGTTTTTATCTGAACGTAGAGTTTCAATGTTCATAGACGGCAGAGAGATCACTGACCTTTGTTGCACCACCTCTAAGTCCTCCAGTTTGGTTGGGATCTCCATGTTATGTAACCACTGTTCTTTTTCCTCCACCCACACCTGACAGGCATCAGCTTCACTGAACATTCGGTAAAGAGCCAGTGCACCTTCCAGGGCCTGGTGCCAAGCTTTAGACAGAGACTCCAGCTGCTGATAATGCTCCTCAATAGCAGGCAAGCGACCCTCCACCTGTAGTCAGTAATAAACAATAATTTAGCAACATGAAAGCATGTCATCATGCTGAAACTATGATAAACAAGGCACACATACTTGAGGGGAATGTGTATATGCCTCTGGCAATGCTTGGGCCTGCTCATGCAGAGAATCGATGAGAGGGCGGTGACTTTGGATCTCCTCGTCGATTTCTCTCTGCTTGCGAGCTAACGTTTGGGTGGAAAACTCATCGTGGCCAACCTCTTGACTGGTCACCTGTCTAAACGTCTCCATAATCCATGCCTCCATGTCACTAGCATCGGTTTGAAACTGGTGCAGAGCCACTGCTTCCTTGAGGTTCTGCTCTCTGAGTTTAGTTGTCTGGAAAAACAGCAAAAAAAAAAAAAAAAAAGATTACATACAACCACCCTGGTAGCTTTAACATAAACAAACTCAAAGGATAATCTGAAAAAGTGACCTCCTCTAAATGTGTCCATTGCTCTCCGATGTCCTGAATTCTCTCAGTGACCTGAGAGGCTCCAAAGTGTCCCTCCTCGACCAAAGCTTCTCCAGAAGCAATGCTGTTACTCAGGGGGCCGTAGCGAGCTGCCATCTCATCCCTGAAAGCCTCATGTTTACTGAGCAGATGCAGAGCTGAAGTTAGGTCACGACCACAATCTCCACTAGTCAAGATCTGCTCTTGCTCTCTGATCCAGGCTCCTTCCTCCCCGAGATCCCACATGAACTGCCACAGACGACGAGAGTCTTCTAGGCGGGCTCTGCGTGTTCCTGCAAGCTGACCCAGCTCCTCGTAGGCTTGACCCAGCAATTCAACTTTCTCACTCACAAGTCCAGGTTCACAAGGTTTATAAGCTGCCAATTAAAAGTACAGACACATTCAGAGGTGACAGGACTAAAAACAGGAGAGAAAAATGTCTTTGTAGAGGATGTTTGAAGACTCTTACCCTGTTCGTGGGAAGTAAAAGCGCTTTGCAGCATTCTGAACAGCCTTGATTCTTTCGGTTTGGGCTGAAATATCAGCTTCCACTAGATTGTGTTTTTGCAGTAGGTCTAAAACATCGTGCAGATGTTTACCACAATCTTGAGACTGCAGGCGACCCTGAAAGAAACACAAAGCATGGTGTGTTTGACCTTTTTTTAATTATTCAAAAATCTATTTTTAAAAAGAAGTAAACAGCTCCAGGAAAACCAGGAAGAGATTAAAAAGTATGATTTAGTCACATCGAAATATATCTCTTTTTGGTAAAAAAAAATTAAAAAAAATTTTTTTTTGTTTGTTTGTTCTTGAAACCAAAAAAATGAGTTATTTGATTTGGTTTTATTAAACAAGGGATTGAATTCAAGTTTTCTTTCTTCAACTCATTTTCAGGCTTTACTGTACATTACAGATTTTGGGGGTTTTATGTTCTAAATAAAGCATCCTTTTTAGAACAGCGTGGCAGCCCTATAACATCTATTTATAACATCTATTTCTTTCTTTATTCTTCCCTTATTTGCCCAAACTAAAATAAAACTAATGAATAATTATGCAAATTCTTCAAATCGATGGTTGTGCATAACGATATGCACAACCAAGATCAGAGGAAAAGATCAGAGGTATAAGAGGACGTGTGAAATGTCATAATCGACTGTATCAGTCAATCTTGGAACCCTAATTTATTGATTGACAAAAGTTTGAAATAATTGTTGTTTTACCGAATAAAATGATCAGAGTAAAAAGAGCATGATTAAGACATTAAAACATTTTTTTTTTTTTGGATGACATGGGAGAGAAAAATGTAGTGAAACCAGGACGCTATCCGGACCATGAGTCAAAGCTCCAAGGCAACATCTTGTGCAATATTTATCTAAACATCAAAAGAGGCTGAAGAGGCGGTCATGAATCCTAAACTTCACAATCTAATTTTAGATGACAAGTACTTTTGAGTTTTAACATTTAATAAAAATCTGTTACTAAACAATTTTAAAATGTTACATGTACTTAGCAGTAACGTACGCCCACGGTGCATGAGATGAACTCACAGTTGCTAACTGCACCACTTTCAAGAGGAAAAAAAAAATATACTCATTTAAAACATGTGCTGCAAAGCAACAGAAACTGTAGTCTTGCCCAAATCACTTAGGAGTATTTTTACTCATTTTAAATGATGCTACAAGCCTGTTCAAGTTGTTTCGATAATTAAAATTGTGCTCTAAATAGTTTTTCTATCTAAACCAGGTCAGTAGTAGCATGGGCTGCTTTGCTTGGCAGACTGAGTTTTTCACACATTAGAGTAAAAAATAGCAGTATTTTGCACAGTTGCTTCTTCTAAATTGTTTGCAAAACCGACATCATCAAATGTGACTTGTTAGTCATCTAAGTAATTAGGGTTTACATTGATTGACCTTACTAAAGCCAACAATGACAGGAAACAGCAGACAGACGAGGACCGGAAAAGCCAATTACTGTATTTCAGTGCCAACACAAAAGCTGTTGGGGATATACGTAAAGGGCATCTATCCTAACTGAGAGGATTAGGAAACTCCTTTTGCTCAATTAGAAAACCCCAGCAAGAGCAAACAGACATAAATTAATCAGTTAACAACCGTTTTAATAAATCAGTGCTGTTACAAGAAGTCATTTTAAATTTCGTACCTTTTCGTCTGCCATCCAATCCATGATGTAGCGCATCTCCTGAAATAGTCTTTGAAGGTCACGATGGGCATTCAGGCGCTCTCTTCGTGCAGCGAGCAGCTCCTTCAGGTATTCCCAAAGCCGAAGCACATTATCTCTTCGTGCAAGTATACGTCGGACATCATGGTATCCCTCTGCTTCCAGCTCTTTGGCAACAGCTTCTACGGCGGTCACACGCTCCAAATACGCTCCGATATCGGTCTCGATTGCTTCGTGTTTACGAGTGGCAGCTTCAACCGCTCCCAGGTCAGTTCCGAAATTATCCTGGGAACGGACAAAATATTAAGTTGAATTAATGTCTTAGACTTTGGAGATCTAGAAAACTTTTTTTTTTTTTACCTGAGACACTCAGCCTCTGATTTTCACTCAACCACGTCTCCCTCATGGCAGCTTTACGGTCAAAGCGGGCAGCGAGCATTTCCAGCTTTTCTTGGCGAATCAGCTCATTTCTTAGCGCCAGCTCTCGTTCATGTTCTGCCTTTTCCAGTCTTTCCCACGCCTGCCATTCAAATGAAAATAAATCACTCATAAACAGGCCATTTGAAGACGATGTTGTCAGTTTGCTTCGTTACATATACATTGATTTATTTTAAAAAAAGATATTTATCATATGAATCTAGATAAGAAGTTGTGTATTTATCATTTTGATCAAACTAAACCCACCTTATTGATGTCTGAGATTAGTTTTCCCTCTCTTGGTGTGTAGACTTTCTGATTATTTGCTCTCATCTTGCTTTGGATGGTGAAGAGGAGAACCTCTAAGTTCCCTTTCTCTGTAAATCTGAAAGACATTTGCTGTTCAGTGATCTTTACAAATGCTGGCTTGTGAAACAGAATCGCAATTTTCTCCTTCGGTTTAGTCGACCAGGTTGGTACCTACTTGGGAGGTTTCTCCACTGTTCTGTAGGAGTTAAAGGCCTGAAGCTGGTTCTGCACGGCATTGAGCGAGTTGGCTAGCTGACGATCATTGAGCGTCACAATAGTCTGCTCAATCCATTGGAGCAGCTCTGATGCCAGAGTCTCATACTTATCGATCAGCTGGTCAGCCTCGATGGCATAGTCCAAGACCTGGAGTGAAATGAATCGGTGAGTTACAACAATTTGGAAGGGAACATTCTTTCTTTTTTCCCAACAGAGAAAGCCTCAGACCTAAATCTATATTTACTTACGTTTATTTACATAATGTTCAAACATAAATACACACACAGTACTAACCTTGCCAATTCGTTTGCCTTCGACGGCGAGAGCTTTCATCTTAGAGAAGTAATGGTAGTAGGTTGCCACGTAGGTTATGATGGACTTTTCATCAGGCTGATCGACATTAACATCTAAAGGGAAATAAATGCAGACGAATCAATTTAGTTTTCTCTTACTTTCATCTCATTCATTGAGAACTTGATTGATGTTTTCATTTTTAAATATGCTTTTCTTAATGTTGAATAACCAAAATGAAATGTTATGTAGTCTGAATTAAAATAATTTGCATTCATCATCCACTGCCATATTTCGGTTTCTTGGCAGACAAACACCTGACATGCGTGGGATTTAAATGAATGTTTCTATGTGTTAAAACACCACCCACTCACCCTCTGGATCCAGCAGCTTGGTCAGACCCAGTTCCTTCTCAGCCACATTGAAAGCATTTTGGAGATTGTAGTGAGCATTGGATCTCTTCAAGTTGTCAAACTCAATTAGGTCAGGTCTGTATTAGAGGGATGACATAGTTTTTTAATGAGAAAATATTCTAAAAAGAGAGTTTGACAAAGTTGTAAATAATAAACAGGGTCCGCAATAATCCGGACACTGCATCGGTCTGTCGTGGTGAAAAAAGAGCTGAGCCGAAAAAGCAAAGCTCTGATTTACCAGTCGATCTACGTTCCCACCCGACCCTATGGTTACCAGTTGTGGGTGGTGACTAAAAGAATGAGATCGCGAATACAAGCAGCTGAAATGAAAGTCCTCCACCAGGTGGCTGAGCTCTCACTCAGAGATCAAGTGAGCAGCTCTGCCATCCAGGGGGAGCTCAGAGTAGAGCTGGTGCTGCACCGGGTCGAGAGAAGCCAGATGTGGGGCGGAGGAGTTCAGGCATCTGGTTAGGATGCTTCACGAACGCCTCGCTGGTGAGGTGATTCAGGTACGTCCCACCGGGAGGAGACCCAGAGGCAGGCCCCAGACCTGCTGGAAAGACTATGTCTCACAGCTGGACAGTGAACACCTTCCAGTCTGAGGCTGTTGGCCCTACAACCTGACCCTGAATGAGCAGAATAAGAACGAAATGAAAAGTTGTAAAATTTCTTTCAGGCAAAAAGTAAGACAAATAGAATTCTGCTTTCTACCCAATCCTGATGTGCTCTGATTAATTTAGCTTTTAAATTTCACCATGCAGCACCATGGTGACAGGTATTGGTCATTTAGGATAAAACCGAATTAACATTATGAGTTTATTGGGAAACGGAAAAGTTTCAGACATGTTTAATTGTACCAACTTGTTTTGAAACGTGAAGTTTGGCTCAAACGTAATTATTTGCTGGCCTCATAAAATATTTTGTTATAAAATAAATAGTCAGTAAAATTGCATCAATACAACTACTGTAAATATTTTCTGCTGTCAGTTAAAAAAAAATCAGTATGTATCTAAATTATACATTTAATGCTCAAGTAGATCAGGTTTATGTCGTCATTTGTTTTGTTTTAAAAAACAGTTCTTTTTTGACATTCAAATAACTTTCTTAATTAAATGAATCTGATTAGTTGTTGTGTTGACTTTAAAGTGGCTGAGTTAGCAGACGTAGGAAATCAGTGGGTTATTTCAGTGATCTGGGTCATCTTAACTCCTCTTTTTATTTTCATCATTTTAACTTTACTGCAGATGGAAAAATGGACTAAAAATAAAAAGTCAATAATAACATCCCAGAGGTAATGACATTTCATCTTGTGCCTTTTCAGGTACAAAAAGATTAAAATAGAAGAACATTATGAGTAAATTGAGGTTTTGCAGGATCACCAAATAATAAAAAAAATATCTACAGTAAATCCTCGCTACTTGCAGATTCACGACTTTGCAGATTTTTTTCATTACATACTGTATGTATATTATAAGAGAAATATATCGCATACTCCGATTTTTTCCATGAATCTTTTGCACTGCATGAAATACTATTGTTTGTTGCAAAAAAATCCCATCTCGAATAAGCCTATTACACTATTATACAGCAAAACAAGCGTATAATAGCGTGTAAATGGCAAAAAAAAAGAAGCAGCGGCAGCAACTTCTGATTACAATATTCTCCCAGTCTTGCAAAAAGGAGCCAGTTCCTCCTGCTAAGACGCATTCGGTTAAAGAAGTGCCCCAGCAAAAGACACCTCCGTCTGATGAGACGTAAACTATCTGCATTAAGAGTTCTACACATTAAAGGGTGGTTTGTTAACAGTACTGTGTAACGGGAGGGTTTCAAAAGTCTGAATACATGTTAAATAAATACTGTAAATATGGTGTCCCTACTTCATGGAATTTCACCTATCACAGACGTTTTTGGAACCTTTCTACCGCGTTAAATGAGGATTTGGTGTGACGCCATTTCCATCCAATTAAGCAGAACGAAACCGTTTTTTTTTTTTTTCTTGTAGTCTGTGATATTAAAGCCTGCAGAGAAGTCACTGACTTGTGTTTGTGCACGATGGCATTGAACGCCAGTCCATCTCTCCAGCTGGTTGTGAAGTTGTGTATGTTGACATTGGGATATCTAAAAAGAAAAAAAAGGAGATTAGGAGCATTAATCATTAGCTCTGGAAAACAAAATGACAAAGAATCTATCAGGAAACAACAAGGACGAGTTTAAAAAGAGTAGTTTGTGTTCATAATTGTGTTATTTGCTCACCCGGCAGTTTTCATTTGGCACCAAAGTAGAAGAGCATCTTTAGCTGACTTTTTCTCTTTGTTATCTTCCGTCTCCACACTGATGTCCTGAATCTATTTGCAGAGTATTGGCTTAGTTAAAACCCAACTTGGCAAAATGCCTGCATTTTTAAAACCATGAAATATTAGACTGAATCTTAATTAACAGTCATTAGGTTGTGTGTAAATCTTAAAAGGGAATCAATATATTTACAAGTAACAATAAAAAGTTCAAAACAAAAAGAAGAAATGTTGGTGAGAATCAATTTGCAAAAGTGTTACAATAAATTTAATTTTACGACTTTGCCTGAGGAGGAAATTGTTTGAACACTAAAACATCTTGGCTCAAAGCCAAGCTTGCACTGTTAAAAAAAACCTGAGTCTAAACATATCCCTGGATTATTTAACCAGTCATTTACCTGAAGCGAAGGATGATGGTCCAGATGAGACCAAGGGTGAGACGGTGATTCCCATCCACGATGTCATGCGATCCCATGTTTTCTAGATGGACTTTTTGCTCCTTTAGGAACTGCAGAGCTTTATCAACATTTTCAAGGCAGTGGATTCGCATGCGGCCCTTAGTGGGTTTTGGCTATGAATGAACAGGAAAAGCAAAAAGAAAATCTTAGGGTGACATCATGAAGAAAGTCAATCCAAAACATACAAAGGAAACAAAGACTGTAAGCAACTTGTGAAAGTGAAAAACAAATAGAAGAATGTTTAAAAAAAAAACCACAAAGGAAGCATGTGTTTTTCTTTTTGCGACTGAGGGCCATGCTGATGGTCATGCCGAGGAGTCTGGGTCATGGTTCGAACAGATAAATGCCGTGTTTTCTAATACTGACCAGCTGTTCTCCTGAGAGCACTTCCAGAAGGCGGATTAGCATACGGCCGTCCCGCAGGTCTGTGTACAAGTCAACAATACGACAAGTCACTCGGCCTAAATGAGAGTTCACCCATTTTGTGAAGGTCTTCTTCTGAACTGCTTCACGTTCATCTGTAAAGAGGGGGGAGGATAGGTATTACTCACAAGTTGATTAGAGAATCTTAGATAACATCAACTTCGCCTTCCATCTTAGGCTAATGTGTAACACGCCGATCAGTTTGCAAACTCATAGTTAACCTTCCTCTTTGGAGAGGCCTGATTGGTTCATTTGGAATTCAATGTGTTTAGACACATCTATTTGCCTCATGAAAAAAACCTTTTAAATAAGGCAGCGTAATCAAGCATGACATAAGCCTTTATTATGACTTACTCTTTTGCATAACCTTATACTTACAAATCTGTTTGGATTTGTAAGAATCATTGTGTTTTCAGACAATCAAAAGCTCTTTCTTGCAAGGAAATATTTACAAGCAATTGACATTAGTGCTTAAAAGTAAGTAAACCATAAAAAAAATGTTTTGGGGCATTAAACCTCACACAGAGAAATACAATTCAATGCGCAGACAATCAAAACAAAACTTTTAAACAGTAAAACTACAAAAATAACTTTACGTGCAACAAGTTTTTCCCCCCATAACTTAAAGAGCGAGACTAAATAAAGAATAAGAAAAAAAAAATAAGCTGCAACAACCGCTCAGACATATGGACTGCAGGAGTAAGAGGCTAATCCTGCTCCTCCACCTAACAAGGTGACCTAATTTATAGAACATAAGGTCTCCCCTGGCTTTTGAGAAAACAATTCCTGTGGTGTTCTCTCGCTGTGCTGCACCCAGCACACGCCCGCACAAAACAACAACAGCATGACACAAAACTGACATTAGGGGCAACTTCACAGTGATGAGTTGAAGAGGAAATGGTATTCTTAGACGAAAATGATGAGACTTTAAGTTATGTGATTCATAATTAACAAACCAAACTAAAACTCTCTTAGACTGGGAGAAGCCAGTTTGAATCCCACTGACTCATGTCTCGGTGTCCTTGGGGAAGACACCTGTAACCCCCTGTTTCTCCAACCATTGGCACCGTCCTGGCAGCCTGCTGCGTTGTAATGCAGCACAGAAATTTCCCCGTTGAGGGATAAATAAAGTATGTAAATTAAATTATATTCAAACTTAAGTGTCCTAAAAGTTAAACATCTCTTATGTGTCACAAACAGCATTGTTTCAATTTAGGTTTTGCAAATGAAAGTAAAAACTTCAAGAAAACATGACAAATATCCATTTATCTTGATAGCTGTTGAATAATAATGAAAGTCAACTAGTTTTATCTACAGAGGTCGGAGATCTTTGCCAGTTTTTGGAATACCTCTCATATCTCCATTGACCATAAACAAGTTTTTAATCTGAGAGACTTTTTTTTTAAAATTAGGCTCTGTTACATCTAATTACGATAGATGTCACGTCACTTCAAGAACTTGGGAACAATGTGAGTTTACCCGTAGGGCAGCTGTTTGTGCAATCAACCATTACCAACTGTCAGCTAAAATTAAGAAAGCGGAAATAAAAGATTCTGAAACCTCACATGTCTTCTTGGGTGGAGTAAACACCATAGCACCACAGTTGACATGTTGCAAGCTAAAGGTGCTTCTTTTTTCATTCACATTAGTAAAATATTTAGACTTTTTTTTCAGCAGCAGTGGGGCTAATAGAACATAAAGAATGTGATAATTTATTGCTGTTTTTTTCCACGAGGCGAGCCTGAAAGCTTCAGCGTAGCTCTAGTTAAATAAAAATATAAAGCATTGATCTACAGAACCTTGAGAAAGTATTCAGCCCCCTTGCACTTTCAAACTTTTCCCTCATTTCAGGCGTCAAACGTAAATATATGAAGCGGTCATTTTTGTGAAGAATAAACAACAAGCTGGTGATAATGTGGAATGAAATTTTTTGGATATTTCAAACTTTTTTAACAAATAAAAAACTGAAGAATAGGGTGTGCAAAATTATTCAGCCCCTTTACTTTCAGTGTAGCAAACTCTCTCCAGGTGTTCAGTGAGGATCTCTGAATGATCCAATGTTGACCTAAATGACGATAAATAAAATATACATGTATGTAATCAAGTCTCTTATCGCGGACGCAAGCGGCCGAAATGAGCTTCCTCCGTAGGGTGGCTGGGCTTTCACTCAGAGATCAAGTGAGGAGTTCCGCCATCCAGGAGGAGCTCGGTGTCTAGCCGCTCCTCTTCCAGGTCGAGAGAAGCCAGATGGGGTAGGTTCGGGCATCTGGTCAGGATGCCTCCCGAGTGCCTCGCTGGTAAGGTGTTTCGGGCATGTCCCACTGGGAGGAGACCCAGAGGCAAACCCCAGATCCGCTGGAGAGACTATGTCTCACAACTGGCTGAGGAACGACTCAGGATGCTTCTGAGTGAGCTGGAGGATTCATCTGGGGTGACAGAAGCCTGGGCTTCCCGTCTGAGGCTGTTGCCCCCGCAACCCGGCTCCGGATAAGCGGAAGATGACGGAACGGTAATAAAGTCCCCGTATAAATGCACCTGTGATAGTGATGCTCTTTGATAGTGTCAGAGGACCGTTTAAAACGCAGAGAGCATCATTAAGAACAAGGATCACACCATGCAAGTACAAGATACTGTTGTGGAAAAGTTTAAAGCTGGGTTTGGATACAAAAATATTTTTCAAGTGGTGGCATCATCATGGTTTGGGCCTGCTTTTATTCAGCAGGGACAGGGAAGATGATTAAACTTGTTGGGAAGATGGATAAAGCCAGATACAGGACCATACTAGAAGAAAACTTGATGGAGTCCGCAAAAAACCTGAGACTGGGACAGAGATTTGTCCTCCAACAAGATGTAAAGCAAAATCTACGACATGGTTCAAAAATAAACATATCCAAGTGTTAGAATGAGCAAGTCAAAGTCCAGACCTGAATCCAAACGAGAATCTGTGGAAAGAGCTAAAAATTGCTGTTCACAAACACTCCCCATCCAACCTCACTGAGCATGAGCTGTTTTGCAAAGAGGAATGGGCAAAAATGTCAGTCTCTCAATGCGCAAAACTGATAGAAACACACTTGTTCCATTTCATGATTGTGTCCCACTTATTGCTGATTTTTCACAAAAAACTTACAGCTTTATATCCTTATGTTGTAAGCCTGAAATGTGGCAAAAGGTTGAAAAGTTCAAGGGGGCCAAATACTTTTTAGGGCACTGTACAAAGAAAAGTTCTGAAAAGAAGTTCAGTAGGCCAAAAATGTGCCAAAACGCAGTGAAACAGTTCACCGATTGTCATAGTTTTACAACCAAGACATTGCAGAAACTTCTTTCAGGGTAAATGGCGGTCAAGTTAGTCTTAAAACTTAAACTCCAGTTACTTATGAGACCCTGGGGTAGTTGCACAAAAGTTGCTCCCAATAAATCTTACTAATCTGGACAGGATGTGCCATGAAAAAGGTGATGAACGTCCTTAATCAAAGTCTGAACAAATTTTAGTGCATTTCTTATGAAAAAACACACTGTATTTTGCTGACAAATGTGTTTCTGGACGAGTTAAAAAATATGTATCTAAATACATTCTTTTTTACAAAATGTTTCATGTACAAAATCCCCCATTTTTTTTAAGATAAAAAAAAAACTTGGAGTTGATTGTGCTGCTACAAAATTGTGCCTAGGAATGAGTATGTGTATGGATGTTTGTCTCTGTGTGCGGCCATCTAACAGACCTGCGACCTGGGGTGTACCCTGCCTCTTGCCTAAAATCAGTCGGGATAGACTTCATCACCCCTCGCAACCACGATAGGCCAAGAAGTTCAGAAGACAAAACAAAAAAATTGAGTTTTAAAGGCCTCAGAGAAAAAAAAAAAAACAGGTGAACAGTGTGTGGACCTTAAATTGAAAATAAAATGAGTACTGTACCACTGGGATCAAAACAAAATGACACATTCAAAGGGCATGAGGACATTCCTGAGTGATTCCATCATACAGTGATGAGATGTGCTTTTGGTCTGGAGTCATTTGACTTTTTAGTTTTACATTATTGTTTAAAAGATCAGACTAAGTAAACCCACTTTATTTGTCTTCCTAACTCCCTCTTAAACACCTTGCAAACAGACTAAACAACGACTAACTGCTCATTAATCAGTTTGGATAGTTCAATGAGCTAAAGTTGGTGGATTGCTTTGACAGGTAGAGTAAAGTGAGGTAGTCATTGCATTCCTTCAGACTCTAAGTCATGTTGTGACAACTCCCTACGTGGATGAGATCGTGGGGAAATGAACAGGTCACTTTGGAAGAATTTTACTTCAAGCAAGAATTTTGAATCAACAAGGAGACAAATAAATGAACAACTTTAATTTTACTTAATGAGGTGATGCAAAAAATACAGTGACTGATTTGGAAGTGTTGCTGCATCAAGTCCATTTTTCTTTGCAAGTTTGCATTGTGATTCGGAGGATCTAGACCTCATTCAAATCAAAGGGAAAGGTTTTGTTTTGCTGTGATCCCAATTTTAGGTGGATAAAATCAAAATCAAAAAGTTGGATGTCTCATTTATTCTACTTCCTCTTTTTATTTTATGGAGTCATGTGTGATATCTAGGAAGACGCAAGGGTTACAAGTATCTCTGCGCATCTCTGTAGAGCCTTAACTTGGCTGATTTCTGGCGAGAGTCAGGGTACACCCTGAACAGGTCGTCAATCTATTGCAGGAAGTTGAATCGCAGAGACTTAAATCTTATTCCTATTGTTTGAATAAAAAAAAGATAAACTAATCAAAACAAAAGCGTTTGTAAGAACATTCTGTGGAATTGGAACAAGCATCAAAGAAGACCGTATTTTAGCATCACTGGTAATGGATGGAAGGGGGGATACTTTAGACAAACAGTAATTTCATTACAAAATGTGTTGAAGAAATGAAAAGAAAATAATAAAAAGAACAGCAAAAGCAAATATCCGGGATACGCCAGTTCGATTCCCACTGTGCTCATACCTACGAAGACACCTAAACCCCTGTTTCTCCCACTTTTGGCGCCATTATGGCTGCCAGCTGCAGGGCAATGCAGCACAGAAATTTCCCCATTTGAGGATTGAATACAGTGACTAAAAAGATAAAAAAAAAATTTTTTAAAAACTTCATTATTTTTCTGTTTTGAGATATGGTGCATCTTTTGAGTCCAACTTTTCATTTATATCTGTTTAGATATCTATAAATATCTAAAGATACAGCTTTGCATATCCACATGTACATACTGTACAACACATACGGTATTTATTTATTCATAATTTATGTCCCCCTTCTTTAAAACAATTTTACACCAGAAACATTTCCATAATAGTTTTTCGTTCAGTGTAGCAGAGGATAAATCTTTTAGGTTTCTAGGATGACAACCATTCTTAATCAGTAAACCACAGCTACCACCGACCACAGACACGCATTTGTCTACTGTTAAAGCATTTCAAAAATCTTAATTACAGAAGTTAATAATAATTGATAACTTTTAATTTGACAATAATCATAACTGTGGATTGCACAAAATGAACTTTTAAACAGTTCGAACACCCGTTACCACCTTAAATTCTTCACATGTAAGCCAACAAAACAAGAGATCCAAATTCACACTGCCATGTTTTTTTTCCATTGTCTTCTAATTACAGATCAAAACTAGTGCTTAGAGACATCTCGAAAGGTTCAAAAGCATATTTGGGCATGTCCAGTCACTTTGAACATGTTTGTGTCTGGTATTAAGCTTTAAGTATATGCCAGAGCAAGTCTAGAAGGAAGGCCTGTCTCAGCCAGTGGTCTCAACCGGTTGAAAATAAAGGGATTTAGCTTCGTTTTTCTATTTCACCCTCAAACAGATTTAGGATCTGCTCTGTTGATGTTGCGGGTATTTTGAGCAAACATGCCACCAGACTTAATCCTGTCTGTGTGACTTAAAAGTTTGGATGAATCTTGGGATCATGTTTTGAGATGAGATGTAGATTAAAGCAGCACAAACAGTAACTTTGTCAGGAACGATCACACACATTCAAAGGGTAGAACTGTTCAGAATGATAAGGTTATATACCCTCTGTTCCTTTAAACTGAGACCATTCATGGTGAATTGATCATTTGTAGTTATCTGATCACTGATCAAAGAAAAAATGACAAGCGTGTTTTTCATTTACAACTAAAAAAGTTTGATGGTACTTGATACAATTTAAAATAAAGCTGCATTTAAATCAGAGATCTGTCTAGGATATTGAGTTTGATTCAGTGAAATATGTACCGACCATATTTAATATTATATCAAGCTGTAAACAGCATAACTGAGGAAGACTCTAGATAGTGTGGAAATTGTTCTAGGAAAAGACTGTATCTGGCTAATGAGATGTCAGTCCTCATTTGTCAAGATAAATTTGTTTATTAGCTGGCAGCGAGCGCAGCACAGCCTGCTGACAAATAATCTTGGACAGTCACAAACCCAATTACACTGCACAAATTTTTGAACTGTTAAAAATATCTGACCCCAAAGTAAACTGAATCAAATCTGTGACTCGTCAAAAAAGCAGTCAATCAATTGATCAGCTCAAAATAACCAATTACTGATAACAAAAATTGTTTGGCATTCCAAAAAAAAAGAAAGGGCGAATCACTTCATTCCAGTGATAACAAGGTTGCTGGCTATGTGACGGTTTAGACACAACAAATACTGGCTCAAAATAAGATTCCGGTATTGGTGCCACTATGATTACATGTTGTTCTTTAAATCTGGGTTTTATACTGCCAACAACATCCCATTTGTCTTTGTAGCTGAACTTTATACACACCGAGTCTATCCTTCCAACCTACTAATACTGGTTACCTTAAGGCAAGGCAAAGCAAGGCAAGGCAAGTTTATTTGTATAGCACAATTCATACAAAGTGTAATTCAAAGTGCTTCACAAGAAAGAAAAGAAAAAGAATGCATTAAAATCACAAAACATAGAATCAAAAAGTTTAAAAATTAAATAAATAAAATCATTAAAACAGATTAAAAAAAAGAGCAATTAATAAAAAGCACAGTTAAACAGAACTGTTTTCAGCCTAGATTTAAACATTGTCACAGTAGAGGCCTGTCTCACGGCTTCAGGAAGCTTGTTCCAGACTTTTGCAGCATAAAATTGAAATGCAGCTTCTCCATGTTTAGTCCTGACTCTAGGCTCCAGCAGGAGACCGGTCCCGGAGGTCCTCAGAGTTCTAGATGGTTCATAAGGTACTAACATATCACAGATGTACTTTGGTGCTAGACCATGGAGAGACTTAAACACAAGCAGAGCAGCTTTAAAGTCTATTCTCTGAGCCACAGGAAGCCAGTGCAGAGACTTTAGCACAGGACTAATGTGATCGTATTTTCTAGTTCTTGTGAGGACTCGAGCCGCAGCATTTTGAATAAACTGCAGCTGTTTTAAAGCCTTTTTGTTCACCTTAAATGTTCAGCTAAATGATTCATTGTATAATCTTTAGGCCTTCTCTCTTAAAAAAACAAAAAGAAAAGAGTAAACTACATCCATCAATGACCCTGATTTCTCTCGTGTCTCTGCAAAAAAGAGATTGAGTGACGAGCATATCAGCGTCATTTGGTTTTTTTTAACTTGTTTTTTGCAGTTCAGCTCTCACTATCTTATCTTTATGTTGAGACAAAAGTAAACTTCTTTCAGTAAAAAGAGCTGTAGCAGAGTAAGAAGTCTGTAAATTGAACCCAAAAAGAACACATTGCAAGTCTTCTCCATCATTTAAACTCTTCGAATGTTTCAATTTTGTCACAAAGTGGCCTGATGGCCCTTTGCTGACCAAGATTTTGATAAAGATCCTACCCAGTAAGGGTGAGATTTTAGAAGGAATGGGTCAGCAGTGTTATCACAACCGAGCATTCTACTGAGGCAAAGATACAACAGTCTACAAAAAAAACATTTCAACTGACAAGCACACAATTCCAAGTATTGTGTTCTGAAATTACATACAAAGTCAAAACACCAGTAGTCTTTCCACATTCCTAGTGGACACAATTAACAGTGTGTCGGAAGATCCAGAACATCATTTTTTATTCTTTTTTTTTCCCCCCTTCAAATAAACTTATTTGGAAAAAGCCAAGTCATAGACAACAATTTGTTCTCAGTATAATGACCCAAGGAACTGCATCAAACAAATAGATTGTGAGAATACTATCAATAAAATTGCTGTCAGACATCATCTTCTTCATGTTCCAACATTAAAAAAATAAATAAATGCAATATCAGTGACCTCTGACTGCTCTAGGTGGCGTGCAGCTGTCAAAATCCTAATCAAGTAGGCCAGGGAGAACAGAGAGATCCAGTGCAAGGTCACAAAGACCCAGAAACAGCAAAAAAAAAAAGTCAGTCTGCCACTGCTCCCCTCATGACTCATACCACCTATCACATTTGCAGCAAATGTTGTAGGAGCTGCAGCTCCCGCATGGGTTTATTCAGCCACAGCCAACGCTGTACCAACAGATAAGTATTCATGTGCAGAATACATTGTCTCTAGAGACAGAAGGATGCAAACAACTTTATTACAAACTTGAATAATAACATACAATAAAGCAAAAACATGGTAAATATGGAAAAACAAATAGCCTCATGAACCAGTTTTTGTCTACTTTATGTGGATTAGCTGTAGTCTATTCTAGTCTAATTTGAGTCAATATTTCTTCAAGTAAAATGAACCCAAATAGACCATTGCGTCATGATACTTTATATCATAATTGATGTAATTTTATACTACTTGAATGGTTAAAGATAGTGTGTTAGATTTATAGTGTTTTGACATGTGCCAGTGGTGACGAGAAGATGGAAAGACTACATGCTAATAATAACATATATCTTGAAGAAATAGAAATGATTTGATGAAAGAAGTAAATGAGGGAGCAAAAAAATGAGAAGAGGTAACTTTAGTGAACCAGGAAATAGCAAAAAGCAAAGACAGAAAAGTACTGGGAAGGTCAGAACGAGCTGCACTACATCTTTGTAGATCTGGTGAAAGCTAATGGCAGGATGCTGGTACTGTAGGAACGAGTCTGGAGTAGCAGAGAGTAGTATGTCAGAGCGATGCAGGAGCTGTGTGAGGACTGAAGACAGTGGTGAGGTGTGCTGTAGGTGTGAAAGAGGAGTTCAGACTATTCACTACGGGGATGAAGATGAGAGTAATAAACAAGTGGAGGGAAAGCTGTAAAGGAGAGGAATGAAGGTTAGCTGCAGCAAGACAGAGTACATGAGGGCTCAAAAAGAAATGTGAGGTTACAGAGGAGAGTTAAAGAAGGTGGGTTTTAAGTATTTACGTTCAACAATCCAAAACCATGCAGAGTGTGCAGGCTGGCTGGAATGGGTGGAGAAAAGTATCAGGTGTGATGTGTGACAGAAGAGTTTTTCAGCTAAAATGAAAGGGAAAGTGTACAAAACCGTGGTGAGACCGGTCATGATGTTTTGACTAATAGCAGTCGCACTGAGGAAAAGACAGGAAGCAGAGCTGGAGGCAGCAGAGATGAAGAGGCAAAGATTCTCTTGAGGAAGACCAATGAGGAGGTGATGTATGTTGGATGTAGTGAAGGGTGACATGAAGATAGCTAATGTGGGATCAAAAGATGCACAGGGTAAGACGGAGAAAACTAAGGGAAACCCATGAAGAGAAAAGCTGAAAGGAGTAGAAGTATCATGTATTTGTAAAAATTTCGTCAAATAGTTTGTATGTATTATTACTAGGACACATTGAGAAAAAAAAGTAAAATTGTGAAGCGGCTTCTCTTAGGAACGGATTGGTGTCCAAAAGACACATAAAACTAGGAATTAGACTTTAAATGCTTCCTTGCGTAAAATATCAAAGTTCAAAAGATATTCATTATTATTCAAAAACTTTTATTTGTCACACCGCCACATGCAAATATGGCGGTGTGACACATAAAACGAGTGACTATTCAGCAGTCTGACAGCCGCAAAGCAGAAGCTGTACCTGGGTCTCATTGTCCTGCTTCAAATGCTCTTAAGACACCTGCCCTTTTGAAAACGGAAGGGAGGGTCGAGCCAAAGAGTAAAGACTAAAGAGGAAGTATTGGTGTGGTAGGCGAGTTTCTCAGTTTTATGCAGATCTAAATCCTAAAATCTGGGGAGAACTTCCACATCTTCTGCTTGACGTGTACTTGAGGAACAGGGAGCATGTTTGTTTTAACGTCTATCACCATCGCTTTTAACTTTTCCTGCTTGCAGGGGTTAATTCGGAACTTGACTAGATGAGGGCAGGAGATTTTGCCACATCATATATCAGTGATCTTGATTTACAACATCTCTTTCTCCACCGCCCTCATACTGAGGTTAGCTGGTGCACAGGGTTCACTTTACAGTCTAGACAGCAAATATCAGCCAGATAGAGATGATATCTGCAAACTTTTTGGTTGCAGGTGGCACGCTTCTATTTTGGTTTTGGACATATCTCTTCCTCTTACTGTAGTTTGTATGATCCTCAAACTTAAAGCATCATCCTCAGGAGATGCTACAAGTAGAGTCAAACTTTTCTGATATTGTAATAACCAAAGTACCTCTATTGAATGCAAGTTTGGACACAACTCAAGCACCAAATTGTTGTGAGGAGTAGCTTTGAGATAGTATAATAAGCTTTATTTTCAGGAACAACAATGCATTGCAGCTGAAAGGAATAAAAAAGGGTATTTAAAAAGGAATATCATAAAGTTTGTAACATTGTAGCAAACAAAGCAAAATGTAAATTTTGTGGTAGGTTGTTACCACTCTTTTCTGGTTTGTTTGAGTAACTAAAACCACTAAAGTAACTGGGATGAAGGTGATGACTTATTTGCACATGCCTTTTAGTTTCTAAAATAGGAACCAAATCTATACAATAGATGAATAGGTTAGTCTCTGCTTGGTCATGGACTTGACCTTAAAAAAGGCAATGTGTAATAGAAATGATTTGTTGTTGTAAAGTTTTTATAAATAAATAAAAAGAAAAGAAAAATCTTTCAACTTTGAAAATGTAGAAAGGGTTTTAAAGTTGTCTTCTGGAGAGTGTATTTGTTGATAGAGACATTTCGACTTCTATCCGGAAATTATTTGATGATCAATCTGGAAATTTCTTCATCATCAAATAAACTGTTCAGAAAACACTTTGAAGTCTTTCCTAAGATGGATCACTCCTGAATGAATGAGGGATTACAAAGGCTTTGAAAATAATAAGTCTCTTTTTAAAAAATAGTTAAAAATATATCTTTATTTAGTTCATCTCAGAACATTTTTTGTGGGTTTTTGAGATTCACTGATTGCATTCTAGAAATAAAATGAAATTGTGTAAACTTTTGACTCAGATTAAAGTAAACAAAGACGCCATGTGCAGATACTTTCACCGAAAGAAGCAGAACTACTCTTCTGTTACTCAAAGCTGCGGTAAAACCACAGGCTTGTCACATGTGGAATGAGCTATTCTTACATATTTTCTTTTTGCCGTTTCACATTTCAAGAACTTAAATATACCTTTGCTTTCACAGGTTTCCTATATCAGGGACAAGAAAGAGCCTGTGGGGGGATTAAAAAAATAAAAATGTTCAAAAACACCATTGTATCTTTTGGTTTATAACGACTGAACTGGTTACCAAGTTCTTTTAGCATTTGTAGCTGATAAGAAAAATAAAGGACAAAAGAACTGCTCAAGGCCAATCTCAAGAGAAAACAGAGAAAATTACATCAACACATACCAAGAATCTGAAGTGTTAAAAGCTGCTTCCGTAGCAGTAGGAACACTAGGTGTCAGAAAACTGTTCCAGTATAAAGTGAGCTTTACTACTAAGGCCTACTGGGCTAAGTTGCGTGTCTCAAAGTTAATGCTTGAGGCTACAAGAGTTAGAGCTTTCACTAAGAGTTTGAATCGAATTACATTACAATGTTCAGGTCACAGAAAGCTGCTAAGACTTGAAACATGATCAACATTCAGCGCTTATCTTGTATTGGTTTAGCTTTAACAAAAAGGAAAAGTTCAAATTTTACTTTAAAAGACTAGACTATCAAAAATTATTTTCAAAGTATACAAAGCTACACACAACTTCAATATAGGAAGTTAATCTTTAACTTTTTGTGCAAAAACTTTTGTGAACTTAGCAGTCTATTTGAATAACCCCATGCTGGAAACGCTCACTCAGTGACTATCCGAGTGATTCTTTGAAAAATCTCTAGAAACTCGAGCACTGATCCATTGGACCTGAACTCTTGAATTTAGCATGACTCTCCTTGTGTGTTTATGTTTTCATAAATACATGAAACCAATCTAAAAAATGTATTTATTTTGGCACAAACTGCAGTATCTTATGTAGACAGGACGGACGTTTAAACTTTCACATGGAATCTGTATTGCGAGAGCGGTAAGACCACATTACATAGTAGTACTTGCAACAAAAATATGCTGCGGGGTAAAAGTACACCAAAAAAAAGGGCCATTAAGGGAGGGAAAAAAAAAAGTAACTCTCCATCATCTGTCAACATGGACTATTGACAGAGGGATATGATGACACACACAGCTCTGTGTTCTATTCAAACCATCTCATTTAATCAATGTAATCTGGTGACACAGTTTAATGTTTAGCAGTACGTTATGGTCCCAGAGTGCTTGATATATCCCACATAGCTGGTATAATACCTACATTTCTTCAAGCCCATGTCTTTTTTAAAAAGCCACGTCACAAGCTATATTTATTTTTTACATCTTAACATTATTTAAGGTATTTCAGCAGAATACCATTCAGTTCAGAAACAGAACTTTACCAACACTTGCAGTGAAAAAACATTTGCTAGAACCTGTCACTTTAACTGATCGGAGAAAATAATTACAATAATAAAAATTGAAAGACGTTTTTTTCTGAATATATTTTTAACATATCAAAAAACATTAGATGAGCTCGTTTTTGTGTGGGAAATAGCAGTGTAATAACTGACTGTGAGTGCACATCTTTTCACATATGCCGTCATTCTAAAGATTATAATTAAACACAAAAGGGAGTGACAAGAATGAGCTCCGAGCGTAGTAGTCAAACTGGAAGGACAAGTGTGTGTTACCACTGTGTGTCTGGTATGTCTGAGTGTTTACAGCAAACCCATTGTTGTACATATCTTTGCAGAAAGATTAACACTGAATAAAACAAAGGAAAAAAATACAAAAGCAACACCTTTTTAATTCTGTCTCCCTACGATACATTATATCCCATTAGTCCTTGGTGTATATGACAGGGATAATTTGATCTGATTTCTGACCATCAAGATTACAAGATGGGGTTTTTTGTATCTTGACTGACGCCTGACAAGTTCAAAACAATACGATGTACATGCCTTTCTGTACCCACAAGGTTGAAACCTGTCTCTGACAATCCTGTAAAACTTGTACACATTTAGGGAAAAACACATTTGCACTGTTGATCTTATCTTCAATCAAGAAGAATGATAAAGTCTGTGTGAAAGTAAAAAAAAATCTTAAACAAATCTTCATGTTTCCTGTAGACCAGCCCAGTGACAACAATCTGGTCTCTTTTATGAAAGTAAAAACAAAAAAGTAAATTGAAACCTAAGGAAAATATCTTGACTCCCAAAATGTACCTTAAGACAATTTGTCAACATAGACAGAAACTGAGGAGGGGCCGGAAGCAAATGAAAGACTGATCTGAGTGTGTTCATACACTCCTGGACACACACACCCACCCACCCACGCTTAGCTACTAGAAATACTTTACCTAATACCTTATAACCTGTGGCAAAGAAGTCTATGGCTTAAAGAAACCAGGCCACATGACAACACCAAAATATCTAGGTGGTAATGAAGAGGGAAAAACTTTTACACTATCTCACTTGAAATGTAAAGACTGTTTCATTTAAAATATTATTTGAATACCAATTTGAATTCCGTAATTAAAAAAGAAAGAAAATTACATCTGAACAGTTTTAGATTATAGTTGGTTTTTTTTTTGTTTTTTTTTAAGTAATCATCTTGAGATTTCCCGGTTAAGATATCATTTCCCATCTCACAAGCAATAGCCTCTGAGATTTCAGTGCGCAGAAACTCACAGTCTTCTCAGGCTTTGGTCAAAGACAGAGCAGCGTATTGTAATGAGATAAGAGAGGACAGGTGGCCAAGTGATCAGGTGCCAGACTGCCTGCTTTAGATCTGAGCTGTTAGCCTACTGTGTGCGTACAATGAGTATCCTCTATTATCTTCACATATAGTTCAGAAACAGCAAAGAATCCAGAGAGGAGCAATTTCAAAATCTCACACATAATCACTGATGCCAAAAATGCCATCTGTTGCCATCCTTAAAACATTCCAAACAGGAGAGTTGGTCATGAAGCCCAATTCAACCAAAATATAGTCATATTGTGTCTCTATAAATGGATGTATGCGTACACAGACACGCACACACACCTACTGTAAATGTAGGTTAACTCTCTACACTACTTCTTTTGTAGTATGTGAATATTTACTTGTATCTACTGGACATTTTCCATTTCAATTGAATATATTTTCAAATAAATGTAAATTTAGCTTCTGGATTAAAAAATGTTGTCCAAGGCTAAAGTTCATGTGAACTTTAGAAAAGTTTTGGTATTTCAGCTCTTCTTTTCTTTCTTTTCAACGACCGAGACTCTGCATTGCTTAAAATAAATCTTTGACATTTATAGTTTTTAAATGAATCTGTACATTTATGTGTAAGTCTTACCTTGTAACTGTTTAAATCTTCCTTCCAGGATATTAGAGTATTGCACCTGGTTAACGAATGCTGCTGGGGACAAGCAGGGCTCCCGGTCCCTATGCTCCCACTCCATCATGGCTTCTCCCTTATCTCTTTACTAAATGTTCCTCTCAGATTGGAGAAAAAAATCAAAGTTTGCCTACATATCCTAGCAGACACAACATAAAAAAAATATCAAATCCTTCAGGAGGTGTTCCAGAAGACACGTTTTGTTCATCCAAAAACGTCTTGGGTTTAAGATTCCCTGCTGTTCTCTAATAAGGCACACAATAAGCTTAAACTTTTCTTCTTCTGTTTCTCTACTCTTGTTTCCTCAAAGTCCAATAAAAGCACAAAAGTGAGTAGCAAAGTTGAAATATGCTACTATGTTTAAAGAATTATTTCAAATAAAAACTCACGAACAAAATGTTCTCCCTCTTTTCATTTCCCCACACTTGTGGCCTTAGGAAAAGCAAAAAACTTGCTGCGATCTCTTGTGGTTTTGAAGGAAAAAAAACCTCTTGAATACTCCTTCCTTCCCTCCAAATTCTCAACATGCATTTGTGGAAGCACAGCAGTGCAGAGCGAGCTAACCAGCCATGGTTGGAAAGCTGTGTAAACAAAGCCTGCTGTACTGTCTAAAAACTGTGTCATTTGCATAAGGTGTGTTCGAGGGAGGAGCACAGAGGAAGAACGCTGTAGAAGAGTTTGAGGTGGGAGGAGGTGTAGAGGTGGACTAAACCACTAAGTACAATGCCGCTTCAGGTGGATTATCTAACGCTACCTTAATTCCAGGGAGCAGCAGGGTGTGGCCTACTAAGAGGGGTCATCATGACAATCTTCATCAGCCTTCACAATGTAATCACCGTGCAGTTATCTAGTTCTTTTTTCTCTCTAGGCAGCATTTGATCTCCCCCTCTCTTTACATTCACGCCGCCTCATAGCGAGGCGATGACAGGAAGGAAGTTGTTGAGTAAGTCTCAGAAATACAATGAGCACTTTCCTGCGTGGCGAGATCTGAACTGTGCTGAATGTGTGTGTTTGCTTGCCTGGCAGATGGTAGGCAGGTGGTGGGGTGAGAGTGAGACATTATTTATTCAACTTATTTCCCTGTGAATTGTACCATTTTAATACATTTTTCTATCAAACTTATCACCCTAAGCACATTTAAATAAAAGGAAAGCACGAATGTCAGGCATAGCTGGAATGTTGGAATGAACTGTCCGAAATCTTTTCTTTTTACACTTTTCAATATGAACTTTTATTCCTGGTGGAAAGTTCCACTGACTTCCACTGGAAGTGTGCAGAGTATCTTAAGTTGCAAATGAATAGGTATTCTCCAACTAGGAACAAAAGACCATTATTTTGCAGAAAATTTTAGACTCTCAAGCAAGTCTGTGGGAACTGAGTTAGAACCAGATTCCAAAGCACAAGGACTTATTTTCTAAATGCACCAACTATAAAGATTTTGATGACTGAGGTCATGGCCTTACCTGTAAGTTACTGTCTTTTTGATCTGGTCAGGAGGCAGTGGTAAAAAGTCTCGTTATTTTGGCATGTTTGTTGGTTTGATAAGCTGACAGCAGCTGGATGGGGCTCATTAGAGACTCGCCAAACGCCCCGGGCTTTCTGTGACAGCATGTTTATGGAGGGGAAGTGAACTAATAAGATCTAAAGAGGACACTCTTTCTTCTGAGGAACAGAAGCTATGCTATGAACACATGCAGTGAGAAAACCAGTAAATCAAAGTAATGTGCATTTAGCATCCTGGAGGGAATATATCAAACACATCCCATTTTAACATGAGACCCACATGTAATACTGTAGATTGGCTGCTTCGTCGCCACATGCTGGTAATCATCTTAAAATACAACCAGATTCCAATTTAGCAACTAGGACACATTTTAACAACAGACACCAACTGACTGAATAAATGTAAATCAAAACAGTAAAAATTTGGCAAACTGAAACAGAAAACTTTCAGATTGAGTAAGCAGAAATTAATGATAACAAATGAAATGCAGGGTGTTGATTGAACCCGTCTGACCGGAGGGGAAAGCACAAGTAGCCGAGGGAGTGAAAACTATGACAGGGGAAAAAAATGTGATGATGTATTGCTATCTATGTCATATCATCAAAAACTCAGCCGATCCCCTTACAGTGGCCGAAGGGAGGATGCAGGGTTGGACCAACGGCTGTGGGTGAATCATGTAAACGTTCTCAGTGTGTGGGTGGGATGAAAAATCTTACAGAAAGACTCCTTTCTTGACCAAGTGTACTGTAAAGACCACAAGTAAAATATTTTATCTAATTATGTAAAGATTTCATTACCAATAGTTCTTATTTCTATTAAATTCATGTACGTTTGATGTAAACATTTTTAAGGAATGACAAGTCCCGGGTGGGACGAGGCAGGAAACACGGGCCTTTCTGTGCGGGGTTTCGTGTTCTCCCATTGTCTATCTAGGTTTTCTGCGAGTACTCCGGTTTCCTTCCAACCTCCAAAAACATGCATGTTAGGTTGATTTGCCTATGAAACTGCATCTAGATATGAGTGTGTGTCTGTGGCCCTACAACAAACTGGCGACCTGTTCGGGGTGTACCCACCCTGCCTCTCATCTCAAAACAGCCAGGATAGGTACCAGCACCCCTGTGACTCTGTTGGGGATAAGAGGTTCATAGGACGAAACAAAAAAACATAATTACGTTTTAGAAAAGGAAAAAGACACTACTTTTTTCCAAATTTTTTTTCATTCAAACCAAGAAGTTGCATATAAAGTTTTAACATTTGATTTAGGTGTGACTTAGAAAGATGTAAATTTGCTCAGGGAGTTGTACTATCCATGCAGGATTATCTTGACATAGAAAGGCTTGGAATGTACATCACAAGTAAATTTCTCCAATACTTTGGATGTTTGAAAGGTTTAGCAGATGATGTAACATAAAAAAAGCAACAACATGAAAGAGACTAAAGATAAAAAAAAAAAAAAAGAAGTGTAAATAAGAAAGAGCCTTGCAGAATGTGAGAGGCCTTGACATTTGGAGTTTTGTTGTTGAAGGTGGGCAGGAGCTGAGCCTAGGGGGGAAAGCTGCTACGGCGTGCAAAAGAATGTGCACATCAAGTCCAAACCTGTTAAACTGAGATGGTATCGCAGGCATCCGCGTTTAGAGAGTTCATTCGCTTAACACGTGTTCCAATGCAATGCAATTCATTTACTTAAACAATACTACAATGACATTCATACCTAAAATAATACTTGAAATACCTCGTTTGTTTTTAGTCAACTTGACATAACTTTATGTGCAAGAGAAAAAAAAAAAAGAGTTATCTTTCAGGATTACTTTTAAGTGGTGCCCAAAAATGTGCAGAGCATGTGCTTTTTTGCTTGAAGTTGGAGACTGAACGTGTGCAGCATAGTGCTTCCATCTGCTGGAGTCTTTACAAAAATGCAACTTGTTATGAATTTTCTTTTTCCCTAAATCTAACATTAAAAATGAGAACGCTTAATATCCCACATGTAAGAAATTCAGACCGAACAAGGAAAGATGATGACATATGAGCTTCTGCTTTATTTACTTACCAAACTATGACTACATTTAAAGACTCACTAGAGTAGCAAATCAAGAGAATTTCGGCTTTTATCAAATTTATCAAGATGAATGCCTGTTGCCTTATCATCCATCCTGTTGAACCCACATTAAAAAAACTATACACATGCAGATGTAAAAAAAAAAATCTCTGTTCTAACATACTCTGAAAACCATACGAAAAGATTTGCCTGGCTAAAATCGCTCTGTGGTGAACCGACTATTCAGCTGACAGCTTTGTCCTCTTTTTGAAAGTATTTTTGTCTTGGCCTATAAAGAGAATATTGTTCCCAATAGGACAGTAAAGTCTCAAATATGTTCCCAAGTACAGAACCTAATTAGATAATCAAACATTTTTTTAGAAAGTGTGTGGTTTTGTCACATCTGACAGCTGTTACTAAAGACCCTGTTGCATGTCTCTTTTAAAAAACAGAAAAAAGAAAAAAGAATCTACTGACCAAAAAATGCGTCATTCATTAGGAATAACACAAATTTAAAATTAAAATGCATTTTATATATACTGTATGTATATACTGTATATATACATACAGTATATGACTACAATTAATTCTCATTTCCAAGTTTTGTGTCATTTATTAGAATAGAATACAGAAATAAAGACAATGTCTTGTTAATAAACTATTATCAGTATGTGCTTGAGCTACGTTTATTTGAACAAATGAAAACATGCATGGGTGTAATTCAACCGGTATCTTACCTGCAAGAGCTTTAATGCGAGAGCGCTCGAAGAGACGTGCCGAACTGTTCTCATTATCCCACTCTGTCTCTGCTGCCAGGTCCCAGCGGTTGTTGATGTCATTGTATTGCTGCTGGATCTCCAAGCTGTCATAGTCCGTTGGCGAGATTGTGCTCATGTTTTCAAGGCAAAAGAAAAACACATTCAACCTGTAAAGCAGAAATAGAAACAGAAAACCATCAAAAAAATTAGTTACGGTTAAAAGAAAATATTTTGAGAAAGAAGAATAAAAAAGAAAAAATCCTATTTTGATTAAAGCTAAACAATAAAAAAAAAACTCTCCACACAATGTCTATTTGTACCTCAGCTAAAATGACAGTTGGATGCAAATTTCCAGCAAAATCTTGGGATAAGTTTTATTACTGTCACTTGGTGAAAGAATAATAAAAAATAGATGTCCCTGTAGTTCCTGTGGTGCTGAGTACCCTCAGTGACCGACGACGGTTTTAAAATATCAACAACTAACGGAACAGTTTTTTGAACATCTTTGGACCTTCAGAATGAATTTTAAATTAAAAACCAATTGCCAATATAAAGATTAATATCTTTCGAAACTTTAATTTTTGCTTTAAAAGGGATGCAAATTTTTTACGAAGCCATGTTAATGATGACATGGATGCAAATAGAAAGGGGGGAAAAAAAAGTCACTGATTTTTCATTACATCATTATATTACATTCCTAATCTTAGATTGTCTATATATCCATCTCATTTCTACATCCCTACGCAGCAGAGAGACAGAGTGCACCCAATACAAGTCGCCAGTGAGTCGCAGATTAACAACCCCACACTCTCACATTCATTTCTTTGGGCAATTTAATAATGACCAATCAAGGTAATCTGAATGCTTTCGGTTGGGGGAAAAAAACTGGAGTACCTAAGGAAAATTCCAAGCAGCCTCAGTGTCACCAGGGCCATTACTACCAAAACTTTGCATCTTAGTTAATGATTTAGAGGGTTTTATAATATTTTACAACACACACAGACCTAATAACTCCCTTTGTAGTTAAGAAACATTGTACGTTAAGAGTAAGTAACATGGACAGCCTACTTTTGAAAAAAAAAAGAAAAAAAGAAGGTATATTCAACTCAAATACAGATGGAACATACTGTCCCATCTTCTTGCCACTTATTTGTGGTTGGGTTGGAAAAGACAAAAGCCTTTTGGGGCTAATTAATTTTTTTCCCCCCAAAACTTCATCCCAATTCTTTTTCAGACAAACACGGGAAAAAAAGCACATGGCGAATATTTATGTCCCAACTAAGGATGGTTATCAATACCATCGTATCGATACTAGTATTCTTATCAATATCACTTATCAATCCAGTGTCTTCTTTTATACTTTTGTTGTTTTAAAAACAAGTAGAGGAAGACAAAAAAAACCATGGGGATGCAACCAAACAATGTAAAACCAAATAAAACTATTGATGTAAAGCAGGCTAAGTTAATATTTTGCTTCAAATCATTTAAAATGAAAAGGTTTTGTTGCATCTGCAGTTTGTTTGTCTTTCATTGTTTCTTTTTACACAAAAAAGTATCAATAAAATATAGATAAGATAAAACATTGATAAGCGTATCGATAAGTGTACTAGTATCGATAAGATGGTATTGATAACCATCCTTAGTCACGTCTTCCTTTTAGGTTCTGATATGAATGGACTTTAAACTTCAGAAGCAGGTTAAAAGAATTTATTGATCTGTTAATAACAATTTAAAGATACACAGAGACAGCAGTTTGGGATTTTGAAGCTACTTCCTTTTAGAGAAATGATACACTAGGAAGCAATTACAAGTCTAACCGTGCCAGCACCCATGTTTATTAACACGCAATACATAAGGGCCTAGACTGAGATTAAACCCTTCCTGCCCAAGAGACCCATTATCCAGAAGCTTTTACTTAAAAGCATTGACCAGATTAACGGATGTGGTTGAGTAGTCAGTCTGTAATACCAATTATTCCATCTTATGCTGTGTCTGATGATGTCAAAATGACAGATTATGGAAAAAAAAGAAGAAAAATTATGCAAATAATAAGCTGGTCTGCTCTTTTTGGTACATTTTTTAAGAATATTAGGCATTTGATAAAAACTTGGTCTAGAGCAATTTTCCCTCTAATTTTTTATGCGTCTGAGCAATTGCACAAGCTTCCTGAGCAGAAGGGGGCGGAGCAAAAACTTTGACTCTTTTGTGATGTCAGCAGCAGTGACGAGCCAAACTCTGAAGCAGCGGTTTGAAGCAATTTGTTTCAGAAAAAAAGAAGTATCTCTGCCTCATTTCCTATCTTTACTTTAAATTGAGTTTTAGTTTGTGTGCTGCATAGGTTTCCTCCAGCGCTATTATTCTGCCAGCAGTGCGCAATTGCGCAGGCGCGCAGCTTAGAGGGAACATTGATCTAGAGCCCGCAACAGACTGGGGACCTGTCTGGAGTGTACCCTGTTCCTCGCTTCAAATCAGCCGGGATGGGCTCCAGGACTCTTTGCAACCGCGTAAGGGATAGACTGTTAAGAAGGTGACTGACTGACTTGGTCTAGAGCAGCATTTTTCGACCAGCGTTCCGCAGCACACAAGTGTGCTGTGAGAGATTTTCAGGTGTTCTGTGGGAAATTATCCTATTTCATCTCCCGGTAGAAGTTGCACATTTGTTTATCAGTGTGAAATCTTTGAAGTCATTTTATTTAGAGACAGACAGGGCTGTCCTGTAATCATAGCAACCCGCTCTTCTTCTCTGCTTTTTTGTTACCTCCTGTTGTCTATCCCTCCAAAAAACTACCCAAGCTAGTGGATGGTATTTGTTTCATGTTTTTGAGACATTTTGAGAAAATTTAAGTTGCGTTTTAAAGCAGAAAAATAGCAGATTCTTAAGAAATCTCTCATTTTCTGCAAGACAATCGAGAGGAAGATGTTTCTCTTGCATTCTGGGTAAATCCTCTGAAAGGTTCATTGTCTGGAACTAAATATATATATTTTTACTGTCTATATATTGTAACAATATATTGTTAATATAGGCGGCTATAGAGAAATGTTTTTAACATTTCTGGTTGGTGGTGTGCCTCAAAGTTTTTTTGATAGAAAAACATACCTTGGCTTGAAAAATGTTGCAATACACTGGTCTCAAGGTGAGGCGTAAAAACTCTGCAGTCGAATTTGAAGTTAAATATGTTGAAGACTTTATTCCAAATGTATGTTTTGTTAACTGACTAACATTATGTTTAGTTTTGTCACTGGAATAGTGAAAAAAAATCCCCCACACTATTAAAAGGGAAATATCCAGGAATACTTTTTCTTACTTCACTTACTTTTTACGACATCTCTTTATCTGACATCTCACATTTTATGATCACCATTCTCAATGAAAAAAATAAAAATTTTGATATGTAGAAGCAGAGGTCAAATATCTAGGAGGTATTAAAAAAAAAGAAGAAAAAGCTTGGCAAATCCCATTACAGTTAGATTAAGAAGTAGCTGAGAATAGAAACTAAATGCAGGGATTAGTGACGAGGCTCTACAACACCTCCCCATTTTCTTCTGATAAGACACCCCAATATTCACAGAAACCCCACTAATAGTACGAAGCTCTGCCAGTGAGGGCAGTAAATTTTCTTCTAATATCTGTCATTTTTAGGATTTTTTTCCCCCCCACATTAATATACAGGTATTTTTTTTTTTATCACAAATAAGCCAAGAAATCCTAAAAGGGTGCTTTGTCAATTGGCAATCTATCTGTGGGAGGGGTTTTGCATGGGGGTTGGTAAGAATCAGGACCTGGCCAGTTCGAGGAGTCTGGTGATGGCATTCCTTCCCTTACGACAAGGACAAGGCTCAGCTCAGTGTCTGTAACTAATCACTCCTCAATGAACCAGACAAACAATCTCCTGACCCACAATAATACTGTATTTATCCTCCCACGCAAACAAAGTGTAAAAAACACACACAAGCATGCATAGCAGACACACTGAATAAATTCCAACAAGTTGAACCAGTTTGTTAAAGCCAGACGCCAACATCCCTTTCAAACAAGTTAAGAATCCATACGTGTTCCTCCACGAAACATATGAAATAAAGAAATATATAAAGACACATTATGTGTAGGCTTTCCCTGTTTGACCTTCAACGGTAAAGCCTCACAGAGAATAAGCAAATAGACAAAAATCAGGTTGAGAAGAACAGATGTGGTGCAAAAAGAGGGCATTTGACATGTTCTAAAAAAGAAAATCCCTCCAAATCCTAATTCTATCAATAGAAAATGAATAATGTGATGAGAGAGAGAAAAAAGTCTGGTATGAATCTTGAATATTTCAACATGCTCCAAGACAATTACAGTCTAAACTTTCTAAACTAATCAATTACAAGAGGTTACACATAATTAGTTGCTCAATAAACTGTAAGGCAGTGTAAACAAAGTGAAATGATGGTACGCTTGTCATTTTGTTGTGTATTCATATGAGGTAACAAAGCGAAGGCTTGATGGGACATAAAAAACGACCATTTCAAATATGCTACGACATTATTTCTCTACACGGTGAGTGAAAGCAGGACATTCATCTCAAATGTTTAGGAGAGGAATAGTGCCCTTTGAAAAAAAGAAAGTGGGGCATAGAGAAATGCTTCAAGGCAAAACCCCAGCTTCTCACTGCGGACACGCATCAGGCCATCGCTCACACTGAATGACATTGGTTAAGAAAACAGGCCAGACTTGGAGTCATGATGGTCTTTTTATTTGACTCACTGCCACCCCTCCTCCCCTGACAGGGCTGCATCCCTTCGCCCAGCTGGTGTGTTTGTCACTGCACTCTTTAATGAGGAATCGAGGAAAAGAGAAAGAGTCCACAATCAAGACACCCCTAGGGGATTAGGCCTTTACACATTAGCCAGCCACACTGCCAATATATACCACGGGAATAGAGCAGACGCACAAATACACAAACCACTCCCTGTTATGCCAAACAAAGAGGCTGTATTCCTTGCTGCTTCCAAATCCCACATTTTATTACAGCTATTCAAAACAAGTTAAATTATGTCTATAACGTAAATGTAAATTCTATTGGTCAATATACTTCACAAAGAAAACAAAAGTGTATTGATGGGTGTAAAAGAGCGATAAGTTTTATGTAAATAATGCATTGTAGGTTCAAGTTGAGGTTAGGTCTTGCCCGAATCAGGCAGCCTGTCTGTGATGAACGTATGGCTGAGGTGTGAGGAAATGAACTACTACAAGCAGAACGTGAAGCCCGACACACCAAACTGGCCCTGCACAATGAAAGAGTCAGCAGAGGGGTTGAGGCCAACTGTTCAAGCCTTTCCTGTTTGCAGAGATGAGCGTCCAGAAGCACACATGCATCAGAGGCCCCTCCTCAGGCAGCTGATCCTAGCCTGAATGCACTGCTGAATAGGAAAACACAAGTCCTTTGTTGACCTGTAGCATCACATTCATCAAACACTCAAGTGACCAGCATGTCCTGAACACGCTGATATGGACTTTTTTTTGATTTTAGGTATCAAGCTTTGAAGCAGCACATAACCATTTGAAAAAAGTTGTTTTTTCCCCCCAAATCTTTTTCTGTTTTACATTTGATACTCTAATCGAAGTTCCAAATTTCTGGTTTCTTCATTTTAATAATTATAAATGTAAAAGATATAATTGTTTTTAATACTTGCCATAAAGTAAATTTGAAAAGGGGGTGGGACACTGCAGTGGGTAATAGTCATTTTTAGCCATCAGTGGTCAAGTCTATTGAAATAAACTAATGATGGCAAATAACCATTTTTTTGGGCTCTGTGGTGCTTCAGTTGGAAAGTCATGGGATTCTAAATGCATCTTACAAATGGTGGGCCTTCTCTTCTGGCCAAACAACAACTGAATCACAGACAAAGTTAGCGGAACTCACAAGTTAGCTCAGATCAACAGTAGACCAGCTAAGCTAGCAAATGACATGTGTCGCAACAAATATGGGTATTGTTTTGTTGGAGTAATAGCTATTTCATTTTTTTAAGTCAAATCAAATTGGGATTTGGTAAAGGAGCCTTTATTAACAAATCCAGGGGTCAAACAGCTCTTGTGATTCTATACCAGGTTTACACACATTGCAACAGGAATTTTGGTCCACTCCTCTACACATATCTTCTCTTGATCTCTTAGGTTTCAGAAGGGTCGCTAAACAACAGAGCATTTCAGCTCACTCCAAAGTGTTTCTATTAGATTTAAGTCTGCAAACTGCCTAACTCACTCCAAAACTTTGATGCGCTTGTTACGCAACCACTCTTTGGTCATCCTGGCTATATTCTTTGAGTTCATTGTCATGTTGGATAGCCTAGCCATGGTCAATCTTCAGTGCTGAGGGAAAAAGTTTTTTGTCCAATGTGTCAAAGTACATGATCTGTGCATTTGCTTCTTAATACAGTGTGATCTTCCTGGTCCCTGTGCAGAAAAACAAAGTGGGATGCTTTCCCACCCATGCTTCATGGTGTACCAGGTAATTTTGAGATGATACTCATCATTCTTCCTTGAAACATGACCAATAGAATTGAGACCAAAAAGTTCTACATTAGTCTCGTCTAACAATATTTTCTCCCATGTCTCTGGTCATCCAGATGATCCCTGGCAAAGTTTAGACAAGTCTTGACATGCAAGCAGGGAAACCTTCTGTGCAATGCATAATTTTGACCCATGACATCTGAAGTGTCTTACTGATACTATTTTTGCAAACAGTGGTCTCAGCTTTCTGCAGGTCATTGACCAGCTCCTTCTGTGTAGTTTTAGGCTGATTCTTCACCTTTCTCAGCATTATCCTCTCCCCACCAAGCAAGTTGTTACGTAAGGCTCCTGTCTGAGGGAGACTGGCAGTCATCAATAGCCGCTTCCATTTTCTGACACTGCCTCAAATTGGTGTTCTTTTCTCATTTGTAATGCTTCAGCAGTACGAAGATCTAGACTTTTGTCTTGTGTCTTTTGACAGCTTTGAGATTTTATCCATGTTGACTACTGCACTTTTGACAAATTATAAAGTGCACAGATAATCTGAAATTTACAAATTACAATGATGAGCATAAATTTATTTGGACTACTTAAAAAGACAGGAAATAGTCTTAAAAGTTCAGAAATCTAGCTGATGAGCAAAGGATAAAATGTTTATATGACCCTATGATTAAAAAAAATGTTTACCATATTGGATCTTTCCAATGTCTGATTTTTTTTTCCAGATTTGGTATCTTACATTGAAAATGCACCAACACTGAAGATTTCACATCCTCCTATCATTTTTAAGTGGGAGAACATGCAAATTCACAGTGGATCACATACTTATAAGTTGAGAAAAATGAGTGACTTTGTTTTTTATGTATTTATTTTTGGGCAAGCAGATAATCGGCATTCAATTTTCAATGGAATAGAGAACTATCTTTGTCCGTCAATGCAAACATACCATAAAAACAACAAAAAATTGACCATAAAGTTATGGGAAGAAGAAAATAATATTGAATCTGTGGTAGAAAATTTAAGATTAAGTAAGATTAATATTCACTTTGAAAACATCTAAGTGACAATAGGTGTCTTTAATAAACTTGATGTGCTGAAACAAGACATCTACCTCACACCCATGGTGTGGGAAATTTTTCCAGCGTGTTCACACAAACTTCAAGCCGCTCAAGGACAAGCAAAGATAGATTTTACAAACTGAATCCTAGCAATACAGCCTCTGTCCACCAAGTTGCAGGTGCAAGCTAACTACATATTAAGTTTGTTCAGCCCAGTGATAAATTATTAGTCTATCATACATAATGTTCAGCCCAACCTATCAGAATGAGACATCCAGCCGAGCAACAGAGAAGTCCATTTGAACAACGAAGGTCCTTAAAACATGGGCATTTGGTCAAATTGTTGAACTTCTCACAATCAAACTTTGGTTTGCATGAACTTCCGATGCTGCAGCATTTAATCTTTTTTACTTCATTAAATTCTATTTTCTACTTCTCATTTGTGTGACATCTTATTAAGAAAATTCCACAACAAATCCCACTCCTTCTAATGTACCATTGGGCAGCTGTTTGCATCTGCATCTTAGGTTACTTCCTCATCTGTATCCTCATCTGTATCGCAGAAATTTCAAGTCCTAAAGCAAAATAAAACCTCTATCGGAAATATAAAAAGATAGTCAACTTTAACAGTTTCAGAGAATCATTTTTTCTACAAATAATCCAGATTTTTGGTCACCAACATGCTATTTTCTTAGGAGGTTTGTTCACTGCTGGTTTATCAAACCATTGTCGATGAGATGAGAAAACTATTTATATTGCGTTCCTGTATAAAAGGATGCTCTAAGCCTCTAAAACAGATGCTCAGGAGTATATCGATTCAAACAAACCTCGACTGGAAGCCGAGGAGTCAAATGGTTTTTCCGGCCTTGCATTTGACTACACCAGATGTCAGACTAACAGCATTAAAATCTAAACTAAATACTTCAATGAAAGTTTTTCTATATACAGTCCCCTCCCCCATTTGTATGATACAATACACTTTATCAGTCTTTTCAGGAGGGGATATTACATTTATAAACATGAATTGGAGATAGTAGTCGATATTTCTTTAAGCCTGAGCGTCTATACCGCTTCACTGATCATTTGAATGAGATTCTGTTGATCGTTATCACTGATCACGTTATCCATTCAATCTTCTGTTAACCATTCCAAAAAGCAGTGCATGTTAACTTATAAAATTAATAGGTTTTTGTTCTATAATTAATAAGGTATATTATATAATAGTATATAATAATAAAAAGGTCTTTCTTTCCGTACGTGATCGGGCTCTACAACGACTCACTTAGCAGATAGGAAGTTGTTGCTGTGACACACAAATTTCCCATGTGTGGGATTATTAAAGTATATTCTGATTCTAATTACAGAAATAATGGCTCAATCTGATACCATACTTAAGCCATACTTAAAAGTCATGTTTGGGATCAAATGAATCAAAAGTGTATGTTTAATCAATAAAACTCTGATCTTCTTTATCAAAATGCTCTCCTCATTCATGCAATTACCGTAATTTCACGGCCATTAGGCGCACCGTACGAAAGTTTTGTGCGCCGTTGCTGTATTTAACACACACATAAGGCGCACCGTACGAAAAGGCGCAGTCTCAGTCACACACCACCTTACAACAACACGCACGCATGCAAATGTGGGTATTAAAAAATAGATCGGGAGCAAAACTGAGTTTGGTTGTACTTTATTTAAGTAGTATAAACAAGCACATTACCGGTACTACGTTGTCCTTATTCAAATCCGTCAAAGTCCTCATTCTCTGTTTTGGAATCGAGCAGCTGCGCAAAATCCAACAGAGCAGGTCCACTTCGCTCCTCGCTGTCAAAGTCTCTGTCTGTACTGTGCGGCTCCTCAGAAAGGATACCAGCTTTTGCGAAAGCTCGGATAACAGTACCAGCAGACACGTTAGTCCAAGCATCTACAATCCATTGGCAAACTGTAGCGTAACTCGCCCGGCGCTGCCTTCCACCCTTCGTGAAACTGTGGTCTCCTTCGGTCATCTATCGCTCCCACGCCGCTCACACTTCACTCTTTAACGTTCTCATGTGTTTTCTTTCAGGTCCGCCTCGCGGGCACTGCGTTTTCTTTTACGTCCGCTTTTTCTCACGAACACCGCGTTTTCTTTTAGGTCCGCTTTTTTCACACACAAGGCGCACCGCACAAAAAGGCGCACCGCTCATTTTGAAGAAAATTTGAGACTTTTAGGTGCGCCTTATGGCCGTGAAATTACGGTATTTTTAATAATAACAACGAATTTCCCCCATTATAATATGAAGAGGTCAAAAGTATAAACTTAGAGTTTTTCCGATAAAAAAACAAAAAAGCAAAAAAAAAAAAACAAAGTTAACGGTCCAACTGTGGCATTTTGGCGAGTTTGTTCAGCAATTTCCTGACTATTTTCTGGATCTAATGGAGAAATCAAGAACTGCAGATAAAAAAATAAGCAGAAATTTTGTTTTGTCTTCTGTACAGCTTATTCCCAATGAGGTTGTATGGGGTGCCTGAGCTTTTACCCGCTCATTACAGGCGGCAGGCAGGGTACACCCCGAACAGGTCGGCCATCCAGGCCACGCACTCACAGCCAACCACACACGCACTCACTCTTATGGGCAATTTTGTAGCAACCAATCAATCTAACATGCATGTTTTTGGAGGGTGAGAGGAAACCGGAGAAAACCCACGGAGAGAACATGCAAACTCCACACAGAGAGACCTGTGATTCAAGCCTTGCTCCCACTACCGGACTCAAACCCCGACCTTGTCACTGTGAAGTCACAGTGCAGCCCTTAAGCAAAAATTTATAAATAAAATAAAAAACTTACCTTTAAGCATTTCTGTACCAGAACACAGTCTCGCAGCTAATACAGACACTTCTGTATTTAATTTGGACTGAAAGATAATTGCCTCGGTGTGTTTTTAAATCCACAACATACCATCACACTGAGGAAAAAAAAAATTAGCACAAGTTGATGTTTGCTTCAGCATGGGGAGCACACTGGTCCTCTTTTAAGACCTTCTGCCTGACATAAAAAAGATGCATTAGGAGCTAAAACTGGACACGAAGTGGTATTTAATAAAATACCTGACACAGTATTTAAAATGCACACTAAGATGGCTACGTTGCTGTCATTTCTCTTTCCAACTTAGTGTTTTATTCCCATTAAAAATAGAAGCTAAGAGTATGCTCCGCCTACTGATCTGCAGTGTATTTGGTCATGTTTCTGATTCCAGATCTTAATTAGTCTTTTATACGTTAAATTTCTTGCAACTTTGCAGCTTATATTCCTTTATGATAATGAACAGAGGTCAGTTTCATGCAGGCGAGAGCCATAAAATCTATTTCATATATATATATATTTACTTTATTAAAGCAGAAAATTAACATAGTAGCATAATAACAAAAGGAGCGTTTCTATTCATATATTTCAATGAAGGTCAGCAAAGGGTGGTTTCTAATTCATTAACACATCATTCAGTATAAAAAAAAAGCTCAACTAGAGTGTTAGATCTAGTGAAATTATAAAACTAATATCCTTAAAGCCATATCTGTAGATGAACGGTTCAAACACCATTAGTTTTCAGTGACAACTCCATCTGATTTGATTTAATCTTTAAACTATTTCATAACCTTCACACACCCAGGAATTTGTCATGTCTCATCATGTTGAAAAACTGTGAAATACAAAGTCTTTTTAAATAATGAACCAAAACCAGACAAGTATTTTCTTGTGTAGTGCCTACCCTCACCTATGGTCACCAGTTGTGGGTGGTGACCGAAAGAATGACATCGCAGATACAGGCGGCCGAAATGAGCTTCCTACGCAGGGTGGCTGGGCTCTCACTCAGAGATAGTGAGGTCGCCATTGCGCCTCTGGATCGAGAGAAGCCAGATGGGGTGGTTCGGGCATCTGGTTAGGATGCCTCCTGAACGCCTTACGCCTTGCTGGTGAGGTGTCCCACCAGGAGGAGACCCAGAGGCAGATCCCGGACCGGCTGAAGAGACTATGTCTCCCAGCTGTACAGGGAACACCTTGGAATCCTCCCAGGTGAGATGGAGGATGCAGTCAGGATGACAGAGAAGCCCGTCTGAGGCTGTTGCCCCCTCAAACTGGCCCCAGATGAGCGGAAGACAACAGAATGAGAAAAGTATTCATTTAATTTTTTCTGGAAGCTTTTTTTCCACAATCAGTTCAACAGGTAAAACCAAGACAAATTCAACTTATGGTGTCCATTTCCAGTTTTTTTTTTTCCTCAAAGAGAATTTTTATTGGACAAACCAAACAAATAAGATAAAAGAAAGCATGTTTGAAAGCTCCGCAAAATGTTGTGTGAAAGTGTTGGGTGGCACTGGTTGGAGAGGCTTAGAGGATGTTAAGGGGAGATGAGAGCGAAGTGGGCAATCGAAGAAAGGTTCAAGAGTGAACTTTACAAATCGAAGTAAAGCTTGTTCCAGTTCTTCTGATAATCAGCACCGAGTAGGGGTCCACCCTCACAGCAGCCCACTATTGTTAGGTTTTAATCTAGTCGGCCACACAACCAACATCCATTTCTAATCCATTTATCGTTGTATCCTGTCTGCCTCGATACTGAAAAGGATCCTTGTGTATTTCTAACAGGACTCGTTCTGACACCATGTTTGAGATAAAATAATAAATTATATAAGACAGATTGAGTTTCATGGTTAAGGTGGATACTACATGTTCAAAAGCTGAAGGAAATTCAATACAACCAATAAATTATACAGGCTGCTTACATGCACAATTACAATGCATCATTTCTGTTTATATTTTGCTTCATCATGTCACGGCAACAGCTCTGGGGCAAAATACCGGTCATACCTCAAAAGGTATAAAAGTAATTATTACATACATACTCTGCGGATCTTTTAACCTTCACCTAAAAAAATTGCAATCTAACTAAAATGTGGACAAAAGAAGATAGTCCTCGTGTTACATCCGAGCTGTACAATTCTAGAATACATTCACATTTATCAGTAAATTTGCTTTTTCATTCATTTATTTTCTAGTAAACTGCTTTATCAAAGGCAGGGTTGCACAATGGCTAAAACTTATCCCTAATAGATTGACTGATTTATTTACTACAACAAAAGAAAAGATCAATTAATTGCTGGGGCAAGGAACACACAAATTTTCCACACGTGGGATCAATAATAACTAAAGTAGTTCTGATTCGGAAATTATTTTCTACTTATCAAATTTAAAAAGCTCTCGATTTACAAGTCAATCTACATTCCCACTCTCACCTATGGTCACCAGCAGTGGGTGGTGACCGAAAGAATGAGATCGCGAATACAAGCGGACGAAATGAGCTTCCTCCGCAGGGCTCTCACTCTGAGATCGGGTGAGGAACTCTGCCATCCGGGAGGAGCTTGGTATCGTGCCGCTCCTCCTCCAGGTCGAGAGAAGCCAGATGGGGTGGTTCGGGCATCTGGTCAAGATGTTAGGAGTTCCTTTAGTTGATGTTTAATATTACATCACTGACTTTATGACCACATCGATGTTAGTGTATCGAACACACGGAGGCAGTAAAGTTTAGGCAAGAAAATTGAGCCACTATATATCCTTTTTGAGGTATTAAAATAGAAATAACTTCATTTTTAGTGCTGCATTATTATGTGTGAAAACAGCATCAGTCAAATCTCTTCTAGTGGTCAACAAAACAAGGAGATAAATGAACAGTTTGTTGCACGGAGACAGTTGCTCCACAGCCAAAAAAGTTGCTCGTTTGAGTCCAGTCACAGCCAAGACTTTGTTGCACTGTTTTTTTTTTGTGTGTGTGTAAACTTTGCACATTCTCTTCAGATGCATGTGTGAGGTCTCTTCGGGTATTCCCGGGTATTTAAATGTTAGATAAACTGGTCACTGTGAAAGTGTCTTTAAGTATGAGTGTGTATGAGTGCTTGTCTCTGTTAATGTGGACCTGCAATACTCTATGATACCCTGACACAAACCGGGATAGGTTGTGGTTCTTTATAGGATGAAGCACTTCAGAAAAAGGATGGATGAATCAGTCAGACAAATTCTGACCTTTCATTTAAACTTCTGCTTACTGTAATTTTTGTTCCAACAAAGTATCTAAAATATATTAATTTAGAGAAATTCATAGCAACAAATCCGTGTAATCCCTCATTCATCCAGGAGTGATCCATAGTAGAAAAAGTTTCAAAAAAGTCTTCTGGACAGTTTAATTCTTCAACGAAACGTTTCGACTTCCATCCGGAAATCATTTTCAATCAGATTGAAAATGATTTCCGGATGGAAGTCGAAACGTCTCGTTGAAGAATTAAACTGTCCAGAAGACTTTTTTGAAACTTTTTCTACTTTAGAGAAATTCACAAAAAAAAGCACAAAGTGAAAGAAAAAAAGTAGGCATCAAATATTTTTTTTTAATGAACAAAAAAAGTGGCGTCCGCAATAATCAGGACACTGCATAGGTCTGTCGTGGTGAAGAAGGAGCTGGTCCGAAAAGCAAAGCTCTCAATTTACCAGTTGATCTACATTCCTACCTTCACCTATGGTCATCAGCTGTGGGTAGTGACAGAAAGAACGACATCGCAGATACAAGCGGATGAAATAAGCCTCCTCCGCAGGGTGACTAGAGATAGAGAGAGGAGCTCTGCCAACCAGGAGGGAGCTCGCAGTAGAGCCTTTGCTCCTTCGCGTCAAGAGCAGCCAGTCGGGGCGGTTCGGGCATCTGGTTATGAGGCCTCCCGAATGTTGGGAGGAAACCTCTGGGCAGAACCTGCTGGAGAGACTATGTCTCACAGCTGACATAGTCAGGTGAGCTCAAGGATGCAGCTGGGGTGAGGGAGGCCTGGGTTTTACGTCTGAGGCTGTTGCCCCTCTGACCCAGCTCCAGATATACGGAAGACAACGGAACCAGAAACAGTTTAGTTGTCCATTTAAAGTAACTGCGATTTAATTGAGAACTAGTATTTATGATATAACATAGATGTAACTTTTATCCGCATCATTTAAAGAAAAACTATATTTAATCAAAAGCTGTTACAGCCACAATTCTTGTGGAAGAATACCATGAATGCTTTCTGATTGTTCTATTAGATCATTTTAAAATAGATTTGACTTCCCAACAACTTATTTCCCCATTTATTCAACTTGCTGGATCATAACATACCTATACACGTGGTGGCAATCTGCTTGTCAGTGTATGTAAATACAAAATCAAATGCAATCTTATAGAGTTTGAGGCACCAAAACACAACATAAATACATTTTTTAATCATTCTGAATCAAATAAAGTTTCAAAAAGCATCCTCCATCACTGCTATGACTCAACCTTAGGCCAGCCATGAGAATGAATCTCTATCATAACACAACCCACATGTTAAGAAAAAAGAATTTTAGGAAAGATCAACAGAAATAAAATCTGTTTTCTGACAGATACGGGGAGGGGAAACACAAACACAAGCAACAAGGTTTATTGAGGTTAGTAAGAGATGCTGAATCAAAGATCCACAGGCTGTCTGCACAGAACACGCAGATAAAATGTGGCTGCGTTTTGACATGGATTCAAACAAAGGAGAGAGGAGACAAGCGTTCAGGATGATGCTTGCAAATAACTTCAGCTTATACCACACATTTATCACACAATCAGCTCAAAAATACAAAATAAAGAGAGCTATTTCACCTTTGATTTTTGTTAGCAAACATGCGATTAAAAGATGTCGGTTGCTAGCAATAGGAAGCTAACAGCAGTCACCTGAATCCCACTCCTCTTATTAGCTGTTATTATGGAGCTCTAACACAGAGGACATGATAGCTTCTTTTTTTATTCTTTAAATTTATTTTAATCAAGCCCAAAAAATCTACTCACCCTTTTTTCCTCTGTCTTCAAGTCAGAAGGACGTCGATAAAAAGGTCTATCTTTTCAAAGACGTTTAATCGATCATTTAAAAAAAACAGGAGCTAGTGAACACACAGCTATGCTAATTCAAAATTTAGCGATTAAAAAAACCCCCTCAGATGATTTTTAAAAATGTTTTTTCTTTAAATCCGCATCCTCTAAAACAGATCTCCTAGTCGCTGCATCAATGGCAGCTCGTTATGAAATCAGACTGGTTTCACAAAAACACTGTGAACGTTAAAAATAAAAAAAAAACACAGGCAAATCAGAAGAACCCCCTTCCTTTTCTATCCCAGGTACAAAACGGAAATCCGTACCACGTTCTCCCCTCCTAGCATCTAACGGGCCGTCCGTACCTCTCTGCCTCTTGCTCCCGTTCAACAGGGAGAAGAAAGAAACGTGGACGTGGAGGTGGTAGTTAGAGTGGGGGGTGTAGGTAGTGGGTGGATGTGTGGGTGGGTTTCTGACCCTTCACGATCACGTGGGAAACACATTTTTAGTATTAGTGAATCCAAGATTGGAGTAAAAAAGATGTTGGTACTATATGGTGCTGTCCCTGGTGCTAAAATTGAAATCTGCACTCTGCAATGAAACCAAATCAAATGCATCATCTTTTATCTACTTCACAACATTAAGAAGACATCTGGTAAACAAACAAAAAAGGGGGTGAAATTATGTTCAAATTACAAGCCCAATTGTTTTAGCTTGTTTGATTGGAAGTGGGTACAAGTAGGGATATCCATACCCCCAGAAAGGCAGGTTACAGATACGGATGTTGCCAGTGTCTGTGTGTAGTTTGCATATTCTCCCTGTGTGCCTCAGGGTCTTCCCCTGAGTACTCTGGTTTTACCCCACCCTCCAAAAACAAGCATGTTGGGTTGATTGGCTGCTCTGGAATTGACCCTAGGAATGAGTGTGTGGATGGTTTTCTGTGTGGTCTCATAACAGACTGGTGACCTGTTCGGGGTGTACCCTACCTCTCGCCTGCAATATGCCGTGATAGGCTCCAGAACCCCCCAAACGAAACTTTATGAAGTCCTTTGAGACAGTTGTTTTGGTAATATTGGACTATATAAATATAATTGAATTACATTGAATTGACCAACTACAGGCCAAATTTGTAGACTGACATCTATACCCATAGCCACTGCCTTTTTGATTACCTTCAATGGCTCAAAAATCATTTCTAAGGCTTGATTTACCACGTTGCTGGTGTTTGAGGAAAAGCAGAAAAACAAGATCTAGGTTATTCATAGAATCCCAAAGGAGTTTTCATACAGATTGGGATTAAAATATTCCCTGCTGGTTTTCTTAGCTGCACCATAGTAATGTTATGGTTACTCACACAAACAGTCAGTGCAACTAGTTCCTTATAATCACACAAATATTCCATCTAGTAGTAGTTGGGGGTGTTGTGTTCTGTAGGGTGTGCACAATATCTGTGATGGGTGTAGCTCAGCCAACTAAGTGGTTGTGGTGAGGACTTTACGGGATGATGGGTCTCTCAGGGAGGGCTGAACACTTCAGAAAATAGCCTGCTACTCATTACAAGCAGTTAGTGGTAATAATAAAGTTCTGCTGAGTTGTTGGTGTGGTTCTAGCATTTTTGCTTCCGCTGTTGTATTGACGATAACGCTTTTCAAGTGGACATGTTTTTTTCTTTTAAGTCATAGTTGTAGCCCCAGTGCCTGCTGTACCATAAATATACTCAATGAACAAATCAAAGAAACATGTTTATCATTAAACCTCTGCCTTAACAGACACATTTCATCAGGACCTGAAGGATATTGGAGAGAAGGTGAAGCAAATGGTGCTGGTTTAAAAAGAAGGCCTTGTTCCTAAAAAAAAACACTGCAAGCAAAGTCATGGGAAATGCCGATGTTGACTTTTTTAGGAAGTAATCTACATGGCCCTGCATATTTGCACTTTGCACTATTACTCAGAGAAGCCTTGAAGTGAATTTGGTCTGCAATTCCCCTGCTCCTCTGCCACATTTGATGTGTTACCCACTTAAATCTAACCCCGGTTTTATTGTTCAGATTAACAAGCCACTTTCTGTTGTGTGTGAAAATATCAATCCTCATGGCAAATTAAATTAATTTGCAACATGTTAGAGTTGTTATGGGCTACAAAGAGAGACATAAAGGGAGTTTATGTCGTTTAGTTTAATTAGTTTAATTAGACTTAACTCTGAAACACTGCACAAAATATACAGAACTCTGCAGTTGGGAATTTGGTTTTCCTCATCTCATGTCATTTCAAGTTTAAATAAATTCAAGTAAATTCCTCATATCTAACAGACAAGGTCAAAATGTTCTTTAGTTTGTCCTTGTGTTCAAACCTTGAGATAGTACCTGAACCAAACATGACACCAGTAAAAAATATGACATGATAAAAAAAAGTCATTATTTGTGTCATATTGAAAATTTAAAGTAGTTTGTTTGAAACATTTATTGGTAGTTGTTTTAATTATCATAGTGAAGAACAGTAGACTACAGTAGTAGAGAAGTAGTATACGTAGATATGAAACAACTCAAAGTTAGTAAGCGTATACACTGTATTTGACAACTTATTTAAGTAAAAAAAAAAAACATCTATAATCCCTGAAATGATTGCATTCATAATCCAACCAAATGTGTCCCTCTATTGATCAGAAACAACTCTCGACTATGGACGACTAAACACAAAAACCTATCCAATCTACTAGAAAGTTTACGAACATCTTATAGAACCATGAATGCTGTTTTTATGCATTCATCTTCTGAACCGTCGTTGGCTGCCACCCATCTCCTCCTTCACCTGACCTCTATGGCCCCTCCTGCAGGTGGAGAGTCCACCGGATGGGTGGCCCATGTCCTCTGTTCGGTCTCCTATGCCTCGCTGGTGAGGTGTTTAGGGCACGTCCCACCGGGAGGAGGCCAAGAGGCAGACCCCAGACTCGCTTGAGAGACTATGTCTCACAGCTGGCCGAGGAAGGACTTAGGATCCTTCTGGGTGAGCTGGAGGATGCAGCTGCAGTGAGAGAAGCCTGGACTTCCCGTCTGAGGTTGTTGCCCCCACGACACGGCCCTGGATAAGCGGAAGACGATGGAACGAATCTCCTGAACCGCTTATTTGTGATGGAGTCACGGGTGTGCCAAAGCCTATCCTGGACAGGTCCGAACAGGTCGCCAGACTGTTGCGGGGCCACACACACAGACAACCATTGTCACATATATACTTCTAGGGACAATTTTATAGTGGCAAAGTAATCTAACACACGTTTTTGGAGGGTGGGAGGAAACCAGAGAACCTGGAGAAAACCCATGCATACACAGAGGGAACATGCAAATTCTACACAGAAAGACCAGTGATTCAAGCCTTGCCCCCACTCAGGAATTTGAACGCCAGACCCCCAGACTTGATGTGAGGTCACTGTGCTAACTGTTGCACCACCGTGCAGCCTTGATGTGTTTAGTAACCTCAAATAATGTTCTGCAGTGAGGTATTCAACAAGTCTGACCCAACAGATGGCAGTACAAATAATTATGATGAAGCAACATGTAAATATGGAAGTGGGATGCTTTTATATGCATTAACAAGGACATTTTGATAGTTTTCTGTCTGGTTTGGGTTGATAAAAATGCTTACAATCTCAATCTGTCTCTCTGACTGCCTTTAGTTTGTCTTTCTTGTGGCTTGAAACACTTGGAAAAACAAGAATATAACTTGACATAAGAAAAGTCACGATTGAGAAAAGTTCAAGTGTGTTTTTATTCTTTTCTCCAATTTGAAGTTGGCAACACGGTTCATAAAGCAGTATTTGTGACAGTTTGGAGACATCTTTCTCATTTGCAACTGAATTGTTTTAACTTCCCTTTTAAGAAACCAAATGACTGTATGTGTGAGTGTGTGATTGCTCACACTCTCAGTAGAGTAATCTATTTGGTTTTACATGAGCAGGCTGACACTGTTTATATGCCATTGGTATCTAAACATGAACACAAACTGTACAAGTTTGTATTTGGCAGTAACAAAAATGATAGCAATAAGGACAAAATATAGAAATCAACATAGTCTGAAGTCTTTCAAACATTTTAAGAATCTGCGCCTCTTCTTTTCTCGTTTTCTTGAGTTGCATCCTTTAGGAGTAACATGTGCAGCATTCCTCAAAAACAAACAAACCCCAAAACGCCATGACATCCGAAGCAGTCATAAACACAACCGGTATATTTTTTAGTCAGATTGCACATCAGTGCAGGCTCTATTACAGCTAAACCATTTAAAATGAAACGTTTGTTGTTTTTAGTTGGCTGATTGCTTACTAATGTGCAACCAGGATGTTCATAAAGACAAATGAACGTAGAGTTTGTGATAAACATGCGTATTAACAGTCTAAATAAACTAAAACATTTGGTGCATGCAAAAAGGGAAAAAAATAGTGCAAGTGCATATGACTGCCAAAGTTTTCAAATCTGTAGAAGATGGTCTTTTCAGCTGCCAGAAACAAACTTGTGTTTTTGTTGTAATTTACAACTCATTTCCCTATTAATAAAATAACATCTTACCTTTATCATGGCTACAGAGTGGTTAGCACAGTGTCCTCACAGCAAGAAGATCAGGGTTCAAGTCCTGGTTGGGGCACGGCACTGGCTGCTGGCCTTTCTGTGTGGAGTTTGCATGTTCTCCCCGTGTATGCGTGAGTTTTCTCCAGGTACTTCGGTTTCCTGCCACTCTCCAAAAAACATGCATGTTAAGTTGATCGGCCACTATAAAATGTCCCTAAAAATGAGTGACTGTGTGTGTGTGTGTGGTCCTGTAGCAGACTAGCGACCTGTTCGGGATGTGTCTCACCTAAAACCAAACAGAACAGGCTCCATGACCCCCATGATCCCGAAGCGGTTCAGAAGACAAAACAAAAATCTTTCTCGTTTGATATCTTCTTAGGCAAATCACTGCATTTCTTCTTCTTCTTTCGGCATTTCCCATCAGGGGTCGCCACAGCAAGTCAGTTTCTTCCATCTAACTCTATCTGCTGCATCTTCTTCAGTCCAACTATCTTCGTGTCTTCCTTCACTATATCCATGAAATCACCACATTTATGTCTTAATAGTTTTGGATTGAGGTTAGCTACATATTTTATTTTAAAATAATTGGTTTTACACTTTTTATTTGCCATTGAATGTACCGATTACTAAAGTGTATAGCATCCCATGCGCAGTAATTATGATTTACCCCGTATGATATTCAGTCCAAACCTAGCTGGTCTTCACTAAGCAATGCACCATTGTTGATGGGTTTGTCGTGATATCTGCTAAGTAGTGTTTCTAATGCAGCGATTTTCAACCAGTGTTCTGTGGCACACTAGTTTCCTGGGAGATCGTTAGGTGTTTTGTGGGAAATGATTCTATTTCACCTCATACGGTGATCTACCGGTATCTCCTAAAGATTGTTTTGGTCGATCTCATCTTTGTAAACCATTTGTTTGTGTTAAAACAATAATTAAAGCGTATATATTTATGTTTATCGTTATAAAATCCTGTCATTTCATTTAGAGACAGGCAGTGCTGTTTTCTGGAACCATAGCAACCCACTCTGCTCTGCTTTTTTTGTTGCATGCTGCTGTCCATCCCCCCAAAAATACCCCAGTTCATTGATCCTATTTTTTTACAAGCTTGAGACAATATGAGGAAATTTGGGTTGATGAAAGGTTAATTAAATCTCACGTTTTCTATAAGACATTCAAGACGAAAAAGTTACGGCGCTTGTTATTTGAAAGAAGAATGATAAAAGATGATTGATTTGATTCCTATTCAGAACCCTTTGGTCAGGATCACTATATTGTTAAATAGGCGTCTTTGGGGAATCGTTTCTAATACGTGTGCCTCAAGATTTTTTCTCAATAGAAAAATGTACCTTGGCATAAAAAAAGTTAAAAACACCGTTCTGATGTGTTGTAGTTTGAAAATTTGCTTAAAATAAAAAAATTAACTAAAAGCTGCACCTCTTATCACAAAACCATGCATCTGTTTTGCTTACTTTGTAGGACGTGTGATTTCAATAAAAAGTTAAGTTTTCAAAATTCTCATTTGTTACTTTCCATTAGGCTTATTCGTGTGATATTTTCACTTTATGCAGACATAACACAAGTTATTTTGACATTTGAAATGCATGCACTCATGTCGGCATAGAAAGCGCAGACATCCACACACACACAACCTGTTTACTCCCTGGGCCCTGTCCCCACTTCTCTTCACAGACCCCCTATCCCAGCAGAGGGCTCATCCACAATCCGCCATGACAAAGGGAAAGAGCTGAGTGCAGGATATGAGGCTGCCACTGGCTGCCAGAGCGAGTCCAGGACAGTGATTTCTGCAGATTGCAGCAGTTTGAGCTAAACCCCTCTCTGTCTGCTCACTAAAGATGGGATGTGGGCGGTTGGGGTCATCATTGATGCATGCACTGACCAGTATGGGGCTAGGGGTGCTATTTGGTGGAGTTGGTTTAACTGTATACCTTCAAAACTGGGTGGAAATTGTATCTCCCCTGATCTCCCCAGCCCCCATCCTGGTAACCCATACACCCTGGCACATTGTGTGGCTGATATTCCTATCCTTAAAGCTGAATCATATGACTCCAGTCCTGAGAAATAAAGGTAGTCTTGGTGCTGACCTTGGTTGAGGAAGGGACACACAGCCAAGCAAAAAACAAAAAGGATTTGGATGACTAAAAATGAGGCACAATTTCAAATGATAAACTCCCTTCACTGTTGAAAATATGTCAAACACACAGACATATATGGAAAATTGAACAATTTTCCAATTTTAACCATATCTATATGAAAGATTTACGTTTAAAATGTGGCAGTGAATGATGAATTTGGCCGGCATCTCCTTCTTTTCTCTTTTAGAAAATTATTGCCGCAATTACATCCATATTGATGACAGAGTCATTAAAAAGTGACTAACTTGGCTAGCTTAATAAAATTAACCAGCAAAGAATTATGGAGTGTTTGCATGCTTCCACTTTAAATGTCATTGTAGTTTGTGTTCACCATGTGTCAAATGTAAAATATGCAAGTCATTTGGACGCATAATCGTTATCCTGCTATGTCATTTTATTCTCACAAATCCAACACAAGTTCTATTGGATGTGAAAAAGTTTAACAGTCTGCAGCTATCATTACCCAGTGGGTTATTCTCCGGTCAGTGTGACCTACTTCACATTTATTTATATCTACAACACCAATTTTTATGTATAGATGTCTCCTAAGGACAACCATGCTATTTCTGTTTCAGATCTTGCTCATCCCCTACCTCTTATGTCCTGTTTCTTAGCTCTATCTCACTCTAAACTAGTTGCTGGAGGTCACCCTGCTGTTCCAGTTTCAAATTATGTAATTATTAGACAGAATGAAACCAGGACAGTGAGAAACTGTGGAGCAACTCGTGTTCAACGTGACTCTGAGCTCATAGGATAAGGATCGTCTTAAATCTGAACAAAAGGGAAAGATTTTTATGAAATACAAAACTATCAATTCTGGTGTGTTTCACTTAGATCAGGAGTTTCCAACTTCAGTCCTGGAGAACCAGTGTCCTGAAGGTTTTCCCATGGGTTCTTACAGCTACATCTGATCCAAGGTATTGAGTCATCGTGTCAAATTTTATCGACTCTTGATTTAGCATTATGTGCATCAGATATATTGAACCAGGAACACATGGAAAATTTTCAGGACACTGACCCTCCAGAACCACAGTGAGACACCCTGACTTAGACATTGAGACCATGGCGATAAAAGTCTTTTTGATACTGATTCTGAGATGATGAGGCACTACTTTCAGAACACCTTTTACATCCACGTTGGTAAGAGAACCTAATAGACATGTGACGTAAACAGGATTTTCGTCAATACATAAGGCAGTTTTTAAAAAAATCAGAGAAGAAATTTGTATTTCTTGAAAAATGATCTCAGTTTCTCACATCAGAATTACATTAATTTGTTCGTTTTGCTCCAAATAAACCACAACACTACTACTAAGTGGTCTTAGACTTGTGAACATTTACCTAGGCAATTACATTTGTACCAAACTGAGCATGCTGAATGTGCCACATGTGTACCAGGAGCACCCTCTAGCGAAAGATCCTGGAACTGTCAACACACTGGTCATTTGTTTGAGAATAAGATTTATTTTACTCACAATGTGAAAATTCAATTTTGCAACATGTATACAGAGGTCTAAAAAAAACCCAAGTAAAAATATATGAGAGCTTATCACGAAAGAAGAAACAATGCAAACCTATTTACATCAGTGTTATGTGGAGTGGTTGAAAAGTCTGACTATGAAAGATAAAAAGATCCTAAAATCATCTCACAAGATGAAAAGATCTTTAAAAAAAATTCTCCTCTGCACATTTTGAGGGGGGATGAGTGTGTCACTGAAGCTGCTCTCCAGAGCAACCACTGTGTACATTGTGTACATTGGTTATTGGCTCTAAATAAAAATAAAATGAATCAATCAATGGTCCAGAGACAGTGGCACTGAGGAAAAGACAGGAAGCAGAGATGGAGGTAGCAGAGATGAAGATGATGAGGATCTCTCTGGGAGTGACCAGGATGGACAGGATTAGAGGAACAGCACATGTTAGAGGTTTTGGAGATAAAGTCAGAGAGGCCAGACTGAGATGGTTTGGACATGTGCTGAGGAGAGAGAGAGAGAGTCCATCGGAAGTAGGATGCTGGATTTGGAACCACCAGACGAGGCCAAGAGGAAGGCCAAAAAGGAGGTTCATGGATACAGTGAAGGAAGACATGAAGATAGTTGGTGTGACCAAAGAGGACGGCAGCAGATAGGGTTAGATGGAAGAAACTGACTTGCTGTGGTAACCCCTGAAGGGAACTGCCAAAAGCAGAAGGTGATTAAAAAAGACATTGAAAAAAATTATTGCCAGATGTAACTTTTTCACAACTTGAAAAGAACAACATGTTTTAGTAAGAGATAGGATACAAAAGAACTTCATTTGACTTTAAGGAGAACATTTACAAACAGTTATAAATGTTCAGTTTTGGCGTTGATCCAAACCTGTATGAATTTGCTACAAATAAACTTCATTACATTTTTTATTAACACTTTTAATATAAATATTACCTTTTTGAAAATTAATGTAAGCAAAAAAAATAGATTAATCATAAATCATCTAATCAGTTTCTATTCAGAGTAATTATTCAAACATGAATAATACCATAACATTTTGCAAAACTTTTGGATTTACTGCATAAAAACAGGTTTGAACTTTGAAGGAAATAGCAAAAACATTGTGTTTTAAATCATTATATTAAAGACCAGAATTTGTCAGAAATCTAAAACATCGGTACTGAAACCACAAGACCATAGAAGGAAATCTAATAAGGCGTGGTTAACTTTACCACATATGGCATTTACTTTCTTCTTATTTTAGGCAGATCAGAATAAAAAGAACATGCAAAATGAGTGTTTTCAAAACAAGGACCTTTAAACACACATTTTATTCAAATGACTTAAAAACTTTATTGTTTGCATTGATTAGATTTGATTTTATCTTTTAACTTGATTTCAACTTCTGCACTTGAGGCTAGTTCTTGGACGTGAAGTTTCTACAAATAAAACACATCGTTATCATTTTTGTTCAGTATGTTTATCTAAGTTGATTTTTTATTCTGTCTTTATATGAGCAGACAACCTGAAACCTGAAATGAACACCACCTTTTAAATATATTCACTCACTCTTCTTCTGAACCGTTCATCCTTGACGCGGGCAGTGCCGATGCCTATCCCGGCTGTTTCAAGGCGAGAGCTCAGGGTACAACCCAAACAGGTCGCCAGTCTATCGCAGGGCCACACACACAACCATCCACACACACACACACACACACTCATTCCCACTTATTTGGGCTATACAAATAAATTGAATTGGATTGAATAGGGGAATTTTCCAGTGGCCAATCAACCTAACATGCATGTTTTTTGGAGGATGGGAGGAAACCAGAGTACCCGGAGAAAACAACACATACATGGGGAGAACATGCAAACTCCACACAGAAAGGCCAGTGTTTCAAGCCTCGTCCTTTTAAATAATTTTTTTTATTAATTAGCTTGATCTAATCACAACATCTTTGGTTTCCTGTTTACTTCAAAATACTAATTACAACAATAGATCATCTTTCTTAGTTGTCCAGCAAAAGCTACATTCCTGCAAACGATTCCACTGAAATATGGCTTAGTGCAGTTTTTTTTTCTTTCTTTCTTTTACCTTGCTGACAAGGCATTACGCAGGTGCACACATCAAAAGACACAACAATCTCATTTTACTCATATTTTACATTAAAAAATAAGGTTAAAACATAGTTCACTCCACTAAACAAACTGTACAATAGAACAATTTTCTTTAAAAAAAACCTGTGATTAGAATAGAAAATACACTTCAGAGGATGCAGATTTAAACAGAACATGTATCTAAATGGGAATGTAAAGGGGAATTCTGAATCATTTAATAGTTTTTAAACTGTTCCAACAGTACACGAGCAAGAAATGGATTGCAAACAACAGTGAAACCCTGATCATCTTTCAAACACAGTTGTTTTTAGATCAGGGATTTTTGAGAAAATGATGCAACAGAGAAATAATTGAATAAAATCACAAATGTACAATTTAAGTTTAGATTACAAAATAGTTTAAAAATATTAATTACAAAACAAGTTTAATAATGAAAAACATATTCTTTATCCCTTTCAATAACTTTGACACTGATAACTGAAAGAGGAGCTGAGAATGAATAATATAGGACATTAAATATGACAACACTCCTGATGAGAACTATCTTTTTGGTTCCCTTTGGATTCACACGGTGCCACATTTGGGCATGTATCGGTAGTGTGTGCTTCATGAATAGGGATGAGCAGAGTGCCCCTCGGAGGTTACCGATTTCTGCGACGGGCACATACATTTGGCCGGCGTGTAGCCACAAAACCATGCTTGCAAAGGCACTTGTATGAACCAGAGGTGTTCACGCAACGAGCATTTTTACAGGGACTAACCCCAGAGCCCGGATCTGCACACTCATCAATGTCTGAAAGAAAAAAGCCAAAGATTATACAACACTTAAAAGTTGGCAAGGTATTAGTTTGGATGTGCATCTGCTAACGGTACGAACCTATACAACGGGTCCGAGAGTGGTCTAGTCTAAACCCTGGGTTACAGTCACACATAGTACCCAGATAGGAGCGAACACAGTGGCCATTTGTACAGCTGCATTCATCTGAATCCTCTTCTGAACTGTCCCCTGTTTTAAGGTGAAAAGACAGAATTTGGTACAAAGTGATGGCAAAAAATACTGATCAAATCAATGCACAAAAGAGAAAGCTCTTACCTGGGTTGTAGTTAGCAAAGGCTGCTAAGAAATCCTGCTCCCCATCAGATTCAGTGTCTAAATGCATCTGACACAAGCGATTGAACATCTCTGAAAAAAGAAAACTTTTTTTATAAGAGAAGTGGTGGATGAGAGCTGAAATGAGATCGAAATAACTCTTTATCCAACTTACCAGAGTTTCTTGTTGGACATGTGTTACACTCAGGGCCCCAGCCACTACCATAGTGACAGCAGCACTCTGAGTATGTTGCCACCAGGTCTTTCACGGGTTTACTGCAAATGAGACCTTCATCCACCTGACCGAAACACACATCCTTGTGGGCGGCAGTGCGATCTGATTCAAAACAGAAAAAAACCAGACAAGATATTTTAACAGTTGTGGTACCAATTCCAGTCATCATTAGTTACCATCAAAAAGTCTGTAGAGAGTTCAAGAGTCTAAATTAGTTTAAAGAAAATTTAACACACCATTGTTTTGGTCAGGGAACTGTAAAGATAAGTTTCCGTCATACAGTGATTCCTAGCAATCAGAGCAATCAAAAGCATCTGAACACTCCCTGACTCTTTCACTCAAAAGACTAAACAAGTTTATGAAGCAAATTCAAATACTTCAGCAACAAGAAGACGATCTGGATTCACAGGATCAATCTTAACTGGATAAAATGCTCTGACCAAAACATATAGGATCAAAATCTAATTGTGGGGTCATATAGTGTTTGTAGTCATTTGGAGCTTAATGTAAAACCCTCAATAAACAAACACTCGTGTGATATGGCTGCCACATATCCTGTTAGGGTAGATTTAGATTGTCCAATTGAGGGATTCAAAATCAGAAGAGCATGAGAAACCCAAACTAGGCCGTTATTCTGCATGAGAAGTGAAAAATGCTCTTGTTCTGTATACAGCACATTGGTAGGACGGTCTGTCTATAGATTTGAACTCCTATGACGCAGTGTCCACATAACTGGGCAACACATTTTGGATTGTATGGACCAAAATATAAATTTATACTTAGAACAGTTTAGAATAGCAACAATGCAAACATTGTTCAAATTCAAGTTTGGGTTTTAGGAGGTAAAAATAACTGCTACAAGTTATTAAGATGTCCAATCTAAGAGCCTAACTCATAACTTGTAGAACCAAAAGATTTATAGTTTTACTTCGTATGACATCATAGAATTCTAGCAAACAGTTTACAAAGATCTGCCATCCAATTATGGAGAAGCTAGTCCCAGATTTCATGATCCTTTTCTTTGTTAAAACCATTGGCAAAGAGAAACAAGTTTGGGGGCATTGCATTGCTAGAGAGTGGATTTATTTGGACAGAATCAGTACTCCTGCTTCACAGTGTATTACGTTGTCATACAACGACACAAATCTGGGATACCATGATCTGAGAGACACAAAATGTATCACACAGTAAGTAATTACAGTATATGGCTGTTCAAGTTGCATCTGTAAATTAACTATAAAAATTGATCTTGTCATTTTATGTTTACACGTGTTACACCAGCTTTCCCAATCATCGTAAACATGCTGATGGTAATGCACAAAAGTCAATAATACTTCATATTGGGATTCTATTAATCAAAAAACATCCAGTTTCAATCTCCAAAGACTGTCCTACAGATGATTTCTACTTCATAAATTATTCTGATTACATCAGTCTAAACAGCAAGTTATTATTCAATTCAGCTCAACTATCTGAATCTGGACTAGAGTTGGAGATCACAATTAAAGGCCTTTCATCTACTTTTGCAAATATAACATGGAACAAGAAGCCGATAGATTACTAGTGTTTTAAACTGTGAAAATATAAATGTGGGATCTCAAATTTATTAACGTATATGAATAGAATACCTATGTGTTATATTCCAGGTCATGAAAAGAATTTCATTTGTACCTGTTGATTACACTTCCATTTAGAATCTACTTCATCTAACAGAATTATTCTTTCTTTGAAGGGAACAACTGTTTTGTTATTAATTTATGTGTGAATTAAAACAAAAATCCAGATTTCCATTACTTTTATTTTCCAAAGATAGTAAAATAAATACTTCAAATTATTGGTTATAAGTTGTGGTATAAACCAATAAATTATGGGATGTTGCTTAACTTTTCTCAAATATCCATTATTACAAAGTAAACAAATAAGACCAAAAAAAGTTTTTAAAATAAAACATGCGGATAAATTACGAGCAGTTTTTTGTTCTCACACTAAAGATGCTCATTTATTCTAAGACAAAAAATTTTCTTAACTATCCATTTACCTCTATAAAGAGGGTAAATAGAGAAATATTTTATTATATAGCTAATAAAAGGCCAAAAGTGGGAGGTATGATAAAGAGCAACATTAGTGCCAGATGTGGAGGGAAGCCATTATTCTGAGCAGCCAGGCTCAGGCAAACTGATTTTACCCACCGTCATAGACGCACTGTTTCAGCGCTGCACTGAAGGTGAGGGGAGGGTCGCAAAAACAGTGAAAGGAGCCGGGCGTGTTCTCACACCTCCCGTTCTTACAGTACGAGGGGTCCTGGCATTCATTCACATCTGCAAAGGGCACCACAGACACTGATTACAGTTTGAACATCTGCTTGGGGCCAGCTATTATTCTTATGTTGCATCATGAAATTCTGAACAGCTCAGTCCTGCAGTAAAGCTCTCATTATGGATGCTTTCAGTTTAAATAATCATGTATACTAAGCATTAAATTGTTGTGTGAGGTATTTTTTAATTATTATTATGACACAATATGATCATGTACAATGTAACCAAACAATAATCCTACTCACAAAACAAAGATTAACCTACACTGAGAAAATATTTAAATCCAGCTACAGTGGCCAGGGTGTCAATTAATATTTAATTTTGTGACTAAAGCTTTTTTTTTTAACTAATGCGGTGTAATTATAGTAACAGATCACAACAAGGGGCTTTAAAATAGACATGAGAAGAGTAGTTATCAATAGGAATCCTCAACGTTTTCATAAATCCCGTTGTTCAGACCATTAAAACACAAGTACAGTCACATCCATCTATCCGGACAACTTCAAAACCACTAAGTAGACTAAACGCTAAGGATGAGTGACTATTAGAGAGCATTCATCTAAACAAGTGCTTTTCAAGTTCATCAATCTTCTTCCACTCATCATTTATGTCAGTGAAGCTTCAGCCAGTGGCTTTACACGAGCTGCAAGTGGTTTGTTTTAAATTCAAAATTCCCAAATTATGATTATTTTGATATGCATTTTGTAAGAATATTGATAAAGTCTCATATGTGTCGAAACAACTGTTCTTTCTAATTAGAGGTTACTGACATGATTACAATGATATGACAACAAATAAAGAAGATTAAACACTTCAGAAGAAATGTTTGAAAAAATATAATTTATTAGTGTGTTAGCCTCTTTGTACAAAGTAAACGGGAACTTTAATCCAGTAAAAGTATAAGTTCAAGCATAAAATCTAAATTTAGCTTCCATCTACAACGCAAATAAAAAAATGTGTTCGTTTTCAGTTGCAAAGAGGCATGCATTCTTTTCTATGATTCGCTTTAGGTAGTTTGATATAATTATTTTATGCAAATATTTTTTGTATTTCATAAGAAGCCCGTTGAGACAAAAAGAAAATTATGATATTGGGCTATACAAATAAAATAAAAAATTTAAATTGATATTTAGATTCAGAATATGAACTTGGTACTTTTTAAAATTCTGATGGGACTTGCAGCCAAGGATGCTCATTAATTGCCTCAAACTCAATGTCAAACTTCAACCAATCGTTCACTAAAAACTAAATATTGTGTTTAATTTGAAGTGCAAAATATTCATATTGGGCTATTGACGAGATGAAAGGGTAGACTACGGAGAGCCTTTTTTAAACTTATACCTTCACACAACACAGTGGAAAGTCCTCTCATTGATCTAAAACTAGCTTCACAAGTTAATAAAATAGTAATTATTGACTTCATCAGTCTTCATCAAGTCATACACACACCAGCCATTTTTCATTAAGGCAACTCCTTCATTCAATCCTGTCTGGATACAACGGGAATGCTTCGGCTGTGGTTTTCAAATTCCACTTTAAAAATTCCCTTATAATTTATAAAATGAGTCCAATGTTTGATTCAAATTTTAAGAACTTCTCTAGTTTAATCAAACAGCCAGATAATACATTTGTGTATCGCTTATGGATCAACCATGGAGTAGTGTCATATTTTTTTGTGACCGTATTGAACAATTAAGGATGTTTTATATAGAGACTGAAAAACTGCCCATAAAGACTCTATTTAATCACAAAACGGCTAAATTGACCTAAAATGTTCTGTTTGTATGTCTCCCCAATTTAGATATTGATCATTATGGGACGTAAAAAAGCGACAGAAATGTCAAGAATATTAAAAAGTAGTATACTCAAAAATTTGTGAAAAACACTAAGTCGTCTAATCCAGCGTTTTTCAACCAGTGTTCCGCGGCACACCAGTGTGCTGTGAGAGATCGTCAGGTGTGCCGTGAGAAATGATCCTATTTCACCTAATACGGTGAACGCGATCTACCAGTACCCCAAAGGTTTTATTTTATCTCCTGGTGTTTGTGTAAAAAAATGGGTTAAAGCGTATTTCTTTATGTTTATCAGTATTAAATCCTGTCATTTATTTAGAGAGGCAGGGCTATTTTGCAATAGGTTGTTTACTGTAACCATAGCAATCCACTCTTTTTCTCTGTCTTTTTCGTTGCATGCTGCTGTTCATCCCTCCCAAAAACTAGCCCAGAAGAATTATAAAAGATTACAAAATAGATTTTGATGTGTTGATTTGATTTCTAAATACTGTGCGATTGTAGAGAAATGTTCTATTATTTTTGGTTGATGGTGTGCCTCAAGATTTTTTTTTCGATTGAAAAATGTGTCTTGGCGGGAAAAAGGTTGAAAAACACTGATCTAATCCTTGCTTTACCCTTTCAATGGAAAAAAAAACCCCTATCAAACTTTACAAATACTCCCATTGAATAAATACAAGCCACTTTGTGGATGTAAAAACACAAACGTTTTATAGTTTGAACAGGTGATCTTTTTTTTTTTTTTTTTACAACTGCATAAAGTCAGCAGAATGTAAACTTTAAGTTTTAAATTGTTATTCACCTGCCTGCTCCTCAGGAGTCACACAGCTGTTACGATCAATGGCTAGGGTCCAAGGTGGAGTGCAAACGCAGTAGTAAGACCCTAGAGTGTCCACACACTGGCCATTCTTACAGTTTTCTGGATTCTCACACTCGTTCACATCTGTGCAACAAAATATCAGTGTTCAAAATCAAAACTACCAATGATATCAATTCAAGCGAAGAGAGCGGCGTTTTACAAACCTACTACTGTGGCCAAAACACACTTCTTCTTGTTAGTGTCTGGGGTCCAGGGCCTGTTGCAGTTGCAGTAGAAGGAACCCTCAGTGTTGACACACTGACCATTAGTACATAGAGACTCGTCATGGCACTCGTTCACATCTAAGAGAGAGAAAACGCAACCATTGAACAAATACACAAGTCTTTTAGAAATTTTTACAGATCACACTGCGTGTCAGAGCACCTACCAATGCACTCGAGAAGGTTTCCGTCATAGTAGAAGCCTTGCTGACAGTAACACTCGTAGCCTGGCATCGTGTTTTCACAGCTGCCCTTCTTACAGATTTCTTCAGCAAATAGGGAACACTCATCGATATCTGCAGACAACAAAATAAAACAAAACATTTTACATGAATGGCTAATAAAACAATACTATTGATTGTGCAGAATATGATTGTTTTATAAGTTGTATAAAATAATACCATGGTATGCTGGAAGGCTGTACTGGAGTGATTGCTCATAGTAGAGACCTTGCCCATTTGGACATAGGAAATGGAACTCCGCTGGATTTGAGAAGAGTATGATAGATGTGAATTACATTGATTGTTTTGTAATGCAGTTCAAAGCCCGTTTGTGAACAAACCTGAGTGGGAGACGGGGCAGGGGTGGATTTCACAATGGTCTCCCCAACCTACACCAATTGAACAACAGCACTCCTGCTTGGTGACGTTGGTGGCCAAGACACTGTCACAAAAGACGGTATCATCCAGGTTCAGGTAGCACTCCTTTTTCTCATCAGTCCTCACCTGGACTGCTGCATGAAAAATAAGATAAAAAAATTGGTGTTCAGCCCACACTTTTTTTTTTTTACCTCTTCATGTGAAACCCATTTGATATATCTGCAAGATTACCATCACAGCTCTGTCCATCCTCTGAGACAACGTAACCATGGTTGCACACACACACAAATGAGCCTGGTCTGTTCTCACACATGCCATAGGGCTGGCAGAGACTTCTGTCTGCGGTACATTCATCAAGGTCTGAAAGCAAACACCACAGGGTCTCGTATCAGTCTTTATCTAAATCCAAAAACCATCAAAGGGTTTAACGACATAACCTTTTGTTCAATTTGTAACATTAAGATGTGAACAAACAAAAAAATGAAACTTTAACCTGAGATTGGTTTGAAGAGACTGACCTTGGCATTCTTTGCCTCCGACAAGTGTATACCCCTTCTGGCACTCACAGTGGTAGGAACCCATGTTATTAATACAACGGCCATTTAAACAGTTAGAAGGCCTCTCACACTCATTGATATCTGCAAAGAAGTTCAAACAGAACACAGAAATTATGGTAAAAGATTGAGAATTTTCAACACTTTGCAAAAAGCATTTCTGAGTGCTTTAGGAAGAACCTACTGATTCTTCAAAAACAAGGTTCCAACAGTAACAAAGATCAGGTTTTCAGACTGTGCAGCTCAACTTTACAATACAGATCCATGGAAAATTTTTAACTTTCACACTGTGATCTCCACATCTCTTAATCCAAGAAGCAGCGAAATAACCACAAAACATTAACAAACCTCCTCCTCTAAGTTTAACTCTAGGGATGCTGGTTCTTTTCTAAAAGCCTCCCTTTATTTTCCTATTAAAAAAAACAACCAATTATCAGGAACAAAGTGTCTTATGTCTCCGCATTAGAAACTCTAATTTGGCTCTTTTTCATTTTTTAAGTCTCCCTTAAGTCTCCGACCACAATGTTAGCTTTTCATTCAAATAGCAAAATAAAAAGTCAGTTCAGAATGGGATCATCTGTACCAGCTTACTTGAATTGCTGGTAGAGAATTAATGAGGTTTTTGTGAATGTCACGAGAGCATTACCTATTTCGAGGATAAATTTTTAATCCTGGAAACCTCAATTCTTTCTGACAATTGTCTATTATATTACAGTAATATTCAAATATTTCAGTTCTTTCTTTGTTTAACTTTCTCCATTGGTACCCTTTCTACATTCACAACTCTTGACATGGTGTGAAAAGGTGCCAAGGCATTTTATTTCTGTAAAAAACATTTCACTACTTTAATATTTACCTATTTCTTCTTACCTTCATCGTGTGTTTTTCTTACTGCGTTCAATAAAAATAAAAACACTAACGTCTAAGTAATTACAAAAATGTTATGTGGAAATGAGCTGACAAAGATCATAACAATATTTTTAATTTTAACCTGTAAATTTTTGGTTGGTGGATGGATGGATGAATAGATGAATAGATAGACATGGATGCTATGTTCATATAAAAATAATAACAATTCATCTAAAATGAATTACAAGTGCTACATATTCCGAGATCACGGATACAAGCGGCCGAAATGAGCTTCCTCTACAGGGTGGCTGGGCTCTCACTCAGAGATAAAGGAAGAGCATAGCCATCCGGAAGGAGCTCGGAGTAGAGCCGTTGCTCCTCCGGGTTAAGAAAAGCCAGATGGGGTGGTTCGGGCATCTGGTTAGAAGGCCTCACAAACGCCTTGCTCTTGAAGTGTTTCGGGCCTGTCCCATAGGGACGAGACGCAGAGGCAGACCATGAACTGACTAGAGAGACTGTGCCTGACAGCTGGCTGAAGAACACCTTGGGATCCTCCTGGGTGAGCTAGAGGAGGGGGTGAGAGAAATCTGGGCTTGGCGTCTGACACTGCTGCCCCCGCAACCCAGCCTCAGATAAGTGGAAGACAACGGAACAGAACATAATCTTGAACTGAATTACACAGTTAAAAAACAAACGACTTGAAGAGTAAAGTAAATGCGATATAATAATTAAATATAGTCAACATTACTAAAAAATAAATAAATAAATAAATAAAAATTAAAAAATAATTTGAAACCAATCTGTTTAAAACACACAATTTCTTGTGCAATGGTGCTGGACACTACATACAGTAAATCAATTTAATTGAGAGATTCCCACCTTCACAGTGGCTGCCCTCCTGGGTGCGCTGATATCCCGGGTAACACTGGCAATGGAAGGACCCATCGGTGTTGATGCAGCGCCCATAAGCACACAGCCAAACATCTGCACACTCATCAATATCTGATCAGAAAAAAAAGAAAGTATTGCGTAAGCAGACCGCGTATACATGGATGAATATTAAAATTTTAATAAACATTATTTACCACTGCAACTTTTACTGTCTGCAGAATGAAGGAATCCTTCATTGCACAGGCAGCGGTATGTACCAGGGAGGTTCTCACATCGCCCATTAGGACAGATGCCGGGTTGCTGACACTCGTTAATATCTGGTGACACATATTTTTGTTATCATCTGACACGCATAACTTGTTTCAATAGAGTGACTTTTTATTCCTGACCATACTATTTTTCAATTTGATCAAATTTGTAAAACACAACGAAGGTTAAGTCTTATAAATTGATCTACAAACACATTTTTACTCACCATAGCAAGTGCCAGCATGGGCTTCATAACCAGGCAAGCAAGGGAAACACTCATAGGAGCCCGGTATGTTTTCACACTGCTCATTGGGACATGTGTTTTGATTTAAACACTCATCAATGTCTGGAAGAAACACACGTTTAATTATTTGCATATGTTCACGCACCTATCGCAGCTCAGATCTGTGTATGCGTCACATGCAATTCGCTTATCAAAACACGATATTACACCACTCACAACAAGATAGGGATGTTTCAAGAAACTCTGTAGATATTTAACATTGTGTTTCTTTCACTTTAGGGATTGTTTTGGATATATTGAGGTGATTTGTATTTTCCTTGTAACGGTCTTTGTATGTATCCGGGAGGAGCTCGGTGTTGAGACGCTCCTCCTCTAGGTCAAGAGAAGCCAGATGGGGTGGTTCAGGCATCTGGTCAGGATCCCCCCCCGAGCGCCTCGCTGGGGAGGTGTTTCGGGCACATCCCACTGGGAGGAGACCAACAGGCAGACCCCGGACCCGCTGAAGAGACTATGTCTCACAGCTGGCTGGGGAACGACTCGGGTGAGCTGGAGGATGAAGCTGGGATGAGAGAAGCCTGGGCTTCCCGTCTGAGGCTGTTGCCCCCGCGACCTGGCCCCGAATAATTAGAAGACGACAAAACGGAAGGGTCTTTGTATGTGTTGTGGCTTCTATGTTGGGGCCAATTGTGAAAATTAATCTTTTCAATGTGACATTAGTTTAAACATTCCGAGTTTGTAAAAAGATGGCATTTATCTGTAAGTCATTTCAAATTCATCACCCAAAAAATCCATAAACCCAATGCCACACCACAGATCAGCACTGCCACCAGAACATGGCATGCCTTTGGGTTGGCTGCAGGCAGTCAGAGCTTGCTTGTGAGCTTGAGGGTTTAAAATTCTCATTAGCAGACTTGCGTCAAGGTATAGAACGTCTGGCAGTGGAGTCCTGGCTTTGGTATTGTCCTGGGGAGGTCACACTGCACAGAAACGATAGCCGTCAGCATTGCTGGAACAGCAATTTGATACGTACACTGAGGTCAGCGTGTTCTACATGCTGTGCTTTTGTGTAGAAAGGTGAAACTGGGTAAGCATCTCCAGTCTAACTGAAACAGATTTGGTTGTTAAAAATGGTTGTGATGGAACTCATCATCGTCCCCAACAACACAAACACAACCCTATCTGGGGTGTTTCGGGCATCTGGAAGGATGGCTCTGCGGGTAGGGCGACCGTCCCGTAACCGGAAGGTCGCAGGTTCGATCCCCCGCCCAGAGTCCATGCCGAGGTGTCCTTGAGCAAGACACCGAACACCCAGTTGCTTCTGATGATAGTGGTCTGCGCCTTGCATCGTAGCTCCCATCATCAGGAATGAATGTGAGTGTGTGTGAATGGTTGTATGGAGTGAATGAATAATGCATATGTGAAGCGTCTTTGTGTGTCAAGAAAAGCACTATATAAGTTTAATGCATTATTATCTTTCTGTTCATGAATATTGATGTCCCTCCGCACCGTGATGGGATTACAAAGGGTCGAATACAGGAAGTCAGAGTCATTCATTTGGCATGGCCAGCAACATCCCCTGACCTGAACCCTTAATAGAATGCCTCGGATCAACTGAAAAAGAGACAGGATGATGGTACTCTACCCTGGCAACTCTGCATACAGCACCCTTGGGATAACGGAACACAATGACTCTGTACAAAATTAAGGAGCTGGTGAGGAGCATGAAACATCACTCTTAAGCGGGAAAATATTAAAAACATCTGCCGCTGATGGTCAAATTTTTATTATTTTATTATTATTTTGGACTGTCTAAACTTTGAATTGTAAAAAATATTAAGCTAATGAAAATATGATTTCTTCCTGCTCAATATTAGTGATATTAAAGAAAACTTTTACTCATTTATTCAGACCAAATGGGAACAGCAGCTGAATAAATACCATCATCCTTAACTTTCTATGAGTAGTGTATTATCTTGAATAATAAAAATCCACCAATAAAAAAAAAAAAAAAAAATGTGTTTCTCAGAAATCTCTTAAATTCTTCAGACAAAGCTCCTAATCCGTTAAAGTCACCTTCACAGGCTCGGAGACGGTGAGACTTGCTCCTAAAACCTGTGTGACATTCACATTTATAAGAACCAGGCAGATTCACACAATTGCCTCCAACTCCACAGATGTTTGGCTTGGAGCACTCATTCACATCTGCAAAGCACAAAAGAAGGAGTCAGTCCAGGGTATGATCAGAGGGGAACGACAACATTTTAATGGATCACTAACTCACCAATGCACTTCAGTCTTCCATGCTGTACCATGTGTTTATAGCCAAGGCGACAATGGCATTTGTAAGATCCTTCTGTGTTAACACAACTGCCTCTGCCGGGGCCACACGGCTCTGACTCACATTCATTATCATCTATGGGAGGAAAAAATGAGATTTTAACAATATTAAAAATCCACAAGTTTCAACAAAAGTTAGTATGTTAAAAAGGTCCAAAAACCCTCAAAGAATGATTGAAAGCTTTAAGAAAATAGTTGTTCTTATTTAAGTAATTGAGGCAAAAAGCACATTTAAAAAAAAACTACTGAGAATGAAAAAAGAGCAGATTAACAAAACAGAAACTATTTCCAGTGAAATAAGGCCCATTTATCCTTTTTTTATTTAAGAACAGTGGAGCCCATCTGAAAGTCATTATCATGTTTTACTCTTGATACACATTTTTTATAGCTTTAAGAAAGAACAACAAAATTGCAAAGTAGCTAGAAATGGCTTTTTAAACTTTTTTGGGATGAAACTCTAAAATAATAGATCCTTCAGATTTGATATTGTATTACAAAGATATTCCACAATTAAACAAAATAACAGCAAAAGATTTAAAAAAATCTGAAAAAGAAACAACCACATGAATGTTTTATCATTTTTTAACACTTTTGTTAAAAAAAAAAAGTATTATGTTGTTTTTTTTAAAACTGAAATAATCACTTATTTTTGTTTAAAAAAAAAAAAAGCAAATTTAAAAACCTTAAAAAATATTTTGTATGACTACATGAAAAGGCAGAAAACTTAAAAAAGTTCAAAAAAAAAAAAAAAAAAGAAAATAGTCTATAGACAATAAAAATCTAAACTTTTGCAAATACCTTGCAAATACTTCCAACTTAGCAAAACAAATTAGAAGGAAATACAATCACACCGTCAGCAAACAAACTGAGCTTTTTACATCCCTTTAAAATTTTGTTTGCAAGAAAACAGATTTGATTTCGTAGTTTTAATCATACTGAAAAATTTTAAAACTTTAAAACATGTATCATTTGCTAAGACTGGAATGTCTGATTAGAAAGTACAGCAACAGTTTACCTTCACAGATGTTCATCAGTGGGTTGAGATGATAACCAGGATGACAGTGACAGATGTGGCCGTTAAGGCTGTTCTCACACTCTCCATGACCACAAATATTTCTGCTTAGCTTACATTCATCTATCTCTGCTGCAAGAAACAGAACATGGAGGACTGGTGTAATTCGTGTTACTGGTGTCAGACGTGTGCATACATATTTAATATATTTACTTACAAATTATACATGCACACATAGATTTGTGTATTTATTAGAGCTGGGAATTGATTTTAAAAAACATTTACATACTAATAACAAATCTGAGAAAAAAATCATTGTTTTTAGTCACTAGTAGTGATTATTCACAATGAATTCATATTCAACCACAAAAATTTTAATTTAGAAAGTTCATTTTACACAGTGCAAATGAAAACTCCAATAAACCAAATTAAGTTAGCTCAGTGGAAGAATTTCCATTGTTGGACCAAGAGAAGCTGGTTTGATTTTTACTGTGTGCATGCTTAGGTGTCCCTGGAGCAGACGCCGAACCAATGTTCCCTCTAAGCTGTGCAATTGTGCACTGCTTGCAGATTAATAGCGCACAAAAAACCTATGCAGCGCACAAAAAAACCCACTTGGCACTAAGGGTTTTTAAGTTGCCCTTAGTTCTAAGTTTACACGTGATCGATTGGTTGCTTTTGTGTGGCTCTGTGACAGATTGGTGATTCTGCAAGGTGTACTCCACTTCCTGCTTGTCTATCTGGGATAACCTCCCCATCCTAACTAACCTCCCCATCCCTAACTAAAGATGGAAAAATGATACAGAGCTCTGCAACACATCTCTTTCTTCATTCTTTCTGAAACAAATTGCTTCAAAGCGCTGCTTCGGAATTTGGCTCGTCACTGCTGCTGACGTCACAAAGGAGTAAAAGTTTTTGCTCCGCCCCCTTCTGTTCAGGAAGCTTGAGTGTTTGCTCAGACACATAAAAAAATTAGGGGGAACAGTGGTTGTCAGGATCGAATCCAGATTTTTTTAGAATGAGGGTGACTGCCAGCTTGAGAGACCGAGGCACAGTACCAGTGGAGACTGAAAAGTTAATTATTGTTGTAATAAGTGGAGAGATGATGGGACAGGAACCTGCTGCGGTGCAATGCAGCAAAAGTAATTTCCCCATTGAGTGATCAATATAGTACAGTGCAAGTCTCTTTGGGATATGACATGTCTTGTTAAAACTTAATAGGTAAATAAACTAAAACAGGCTCAAAAACTGTTGAATTATTATGGTTCAGAACAGTGTAATGTTGTTAGGAGTAATTTTTTTTTTTTTTAAATATTTACATCATTTTCTGTTTCCTGCATTGTATTGCTCATTATATTACCCAAAGGAAACAATCCCAATCTACACTTGGGTATTTTTTCCCCCACGAACTTTATCAAAAGACACAAAATACAAAAGACATAGGTTAAAACTATGGTTGTACAAGGGACATTAAGTCGGTAAGCATAGCAATTGGCAAAGGGTCATACATGCAACACATTTTTTTTTTTGTGGGTACACAATGTCCTCGTTCCTGTCCTTCTCATGCATCACCTTTGCTCTGAACTCCTCTGTCACACCTACAGCACACCTCCATATTGTCTTACAGTCCTCATACATGTTCTGCACTACTTCTCTGCCACTCCAGACTTCTTCACACAATACCACGGTTCCTATCTGGATAACCTGTCATACGCTTTCCCCAGATCTACAAAGACACATTGCAGCTCCCTCTGACCTTCCCTGTACTTCTCTATCAACCTCCTCAGAGCCAATACTCCATCTGGAATGATCAACTTATTTATATGTCACTTAATATTTTTAGGTATCAAATGTAGATGATTGTTACTTAATTTTAGGGAAAATGTAGCCCAGAAAAGTTTTTCATATCTTTATCTGTTTTTTAATCATGTATTTTATGGAAATGATATACAATTTCAAGAGCTGTAAAATGTATATATTATTTTTTATTTAATTACCAGCAAAAACAATCATCACAAAGGTGCAGTGGTTAGCACAGTGGTCTCACAGCTAGAAGGTCAGGGTTCTGGAGTCCTGGAGTGGGGGTGAAGCTAGAAACACTGATCTTTCTGAGTGGAGTTTGCTTGTTCTCTCATGTATGAGTGGTTTTTCTCCAGGTACTCCGGTTTCCTCCCGCCCTCCAAAAACATGCATGTTAGGTTAATTGGCTGCTAAGAAAATGCCCCTCGGAATGAGTGTGTGTGTGTGCCTACTGTATATGGTTGTGAGCGTGTGGCCCGCAACAGACTGGCGACCTGTTCAAAGTGTACCCTGCCTCTTGCCTGTAATCAGCCACAATAGGCTCTGGCACCCCCGCAGCCACATTAGGGATAAGCGGTTCAGAAGACGAAACAAAAACAATAATAAAGACAAGTTTTACACCTCAAAAATGAGTGTAAACAGAGCTCTATAGCTAGTTTATACTCTACAGTGTGTTGCACGGAACATGCAAAGCGTGCAGAAAGACTTAAACTCTAGTGCCACTGAATATATCTCAAAATGTTTCATCACCGCTATGCAAACCATTCCAATATTTTTCTGCTTCTGATTTCAGAAAGTCAACATGTCATTCATGAGCGATGAGCTTCCTATCTTGTCAAATCAGGAGATGGAAATGGCCTTTTTTTCAAGTATGTGAAACAACCAGTATTTTAGAAAGAAACTCTTCATAAAGTGGAGAAAAAAGAATTTCTGTAAAACTCACGGAAGACTTTTGTCTGTGTTTCAAGAGGGTCATTGCCTGGGGTCATTCTGATGATTGTCGGAGGAGTGGGTTTAACAACTGTGAATCCAACAGAGGAGATATGAAATAAATAGATTGAGGAGATGATACGACATGTTGAGCTTCACTTTTAACAGTTTCCATAAAAACCACAAAGGAAACATTCCTAAACTGTTCTGCTGTTGCAGAAAGAAAGAAATGTTTTCCTTACTGTGCAAAATTTAGTACATTAGGAAAATAAAAGTTAAAAAAAATGATCAATTTAACTTGGTGTTAACTTATGTGATGATGTGTAAAAAGGGATGTTTACCAGGTACACGAGGTCTACTAGAACTGGTGTGAGCCTGATGTGCAGGGGTGGTCTCTGCAGGCTTCAGTGAGGGAAAACAGAGAATTATTTAACAATAATAAAAAAAATAAAAAAAAAAAAGAATAGTGATAATTAAGTTTAAAATATATCTCACCATTCTCTCGGATTCTGAAAAAAACAATTAATAAAGGAAAATTAAATTTGCGAGGCACATTATCAAAATTTAAATGTCAGAAGTAAAAGAAGAAGCTGAAAGACTCACTTTCTTCAAAGATGTGCGGTGGCAGAGCTACCGTTTCAGTTATAGTCTGTAAATAATATCCTTTCCCTGCAGGGCAGATCTGTTTAAAGGCCGCTGAATGAAACAGAAGGGAAACAAAGTGTTGAAAGCTGAAATGTTGTAGAACAATATAATACATTTTAAAAATTCCTGAGCTTTTAATATCATTCTTTTTTTTTTTCATAGTAAAAAATAAATGTACATATTTTAGATTTGTTATTTAATGTGAAAATGAAAGAGCAACAAAACAAATATGAGAAAGACAAAAGTTTTATCTTAAGGCTGCACAGACTTCAGTTTGATTCATTAGGCTGAAGTAAGCTGATAATTTAGATTACCGTATTTTCACGACCACCAGGCACATGTAAAAGTCTTAGATTTTCTTCAAAATGAGCAGCGCGCCCTATTGTGCAGTGCACCCTATGCGTGTTGTGTGTTATGGAGATCGGATGTTTTTTTTCACGCATCACCATCGCCTCTGATTTATGACTCTATGCGTGCTCATTTCACCGCCAACGTGAATAAACAAGTGAAGCAGATGAACGCTGTGCTTGCTGTGATTCCAGGAGGTCTGACAAAGGAACTCCAACTGCAGGACATCGGCGTGAACTGGTCTTTCAAAGTAAGGCTGCGAGCGGTGTGGGAGCGATGAATGACCGAAGGAGACCACAGCTTCACAAAGGGTGGAAGGCAGCGCTGGGTGAGTTACGTGTAGATGCTTGGACTAATGTGTCTGCTGGCATTGTTGTCCGAGCTTTCGCAAAAGCCGGCATCATTTCCGAGGAGCCGCATGGTACAGAAAGTGACTCTGACAGCGAGGAAAGTGAGCCTGCTATGTTGGATTTAGCGCAGCTGTTAGATTCTGAAACAGAGGATAAGGACTTGGATGGATTTAATAAATGATGACTGTAACTAATATTTAAATAATTAAAACATGGTTTTGCTCCCGATCTATTTATAAATACGCAAACTTGTCTGCTTGTGTGTGTGTTGTTAAGGCAGACGTACGTAGTAGAGGACATGTATATAAAACCCGCGCCCTATCATCAGGTGCGCCTTATGTGTGTGTTAAATACAGAACATACAAAACTGGGACGCGCCTTTTAATACGGTGCACCTTTTGGTCATGAATATATGGTAGATAAATTTTTCATGTAAACACTCTCATCATTCGAGTAACAACATTGCCTCTGATGAGGTAAAGAAGACGATTCTTCAGTATTTCACATATTATGTGTTTCTGCATTTATTACAAGAGATACATTTTAACCGTATGCCTACCTGTGCCCACCTGGGGACACCTTTCACAATTATTGCCCCAAGCTTTGCCCACCGTGCAGCAGCACATCTCCTGAGTGATGAGGTTGGACAGAGGATGCTCACAACCCCTGACTTCAGAAACCATCCGGAAGCACTGACCCTGCTCCGCCGGCGTATCCACTACAAAAATACAAAAATTTATACTGATGGAAAAGTCTCAATTTGATACAAAAAAATTGTTCTCATGGACAAAGAGGAGGGGTGTCAAATTCAAATACCCTGTGAGCCAAAATCCAATATTGGGAGAAAGTCATGGACCAACATTAATGTTTATATGTTAAAAACGTTTGCCCCGACATAACAATGACCCTATAGCAAACATGTGAATGCTAGTATTAGATCGTAATGACAGACATCAACAGAGGAACGTGTGTACATGTGTGTAGATTGATGCATCAAAACACCAGCAGAGCATTCTGGGATTTGTAATATTAGCACTACATGCATAGTAGACCATAATACTGGTTGGCTTTTTTTATAACAATAATTTGTTATAGCTTTGTGGGCCAGAATAGATTACAGCACGGACCAAATTGAGTTTGACACAGATAGAATAGAGCAAAATGATCTATCGAGGCCCATCACTCACCGATACATCGATTTCTCTCCAGGACAAAACCAGACTTGCAGGAGCATTTGAAACTGCCCAGTGTGTTAAGACAATCACCATTCTGGCAAATACCCTGCATGGAGCACTCGTTGATATCTTCAAAATGAGAAGGAGGAATAAAAAATGTGCATTCACAGGGTATAAAATCACTTTGATTAGATATGCAAAAGCTAAAAAATTGTCACTCCGAAGCTGTCATATTGTGGCATTACCTTGACAATGAGTGCTGTTGAATCTTTTATATCCCTGAGGACACGTGGATCCATAGTCTTCCACAATAGTCTGCTTCACTGATGCATCTGTGGAAACAGAAAGTAGGATAAAAGTTCTTTCCTGTTTTTGTTTTTTTAAACACCAAAATATCTTCAATTTCTTCAATATTCAAATCACAAGCCATGAATTTCCCAATTACTGCAACAACACCCTACCCTCACCTATGGTCAACAGCTGTGGGTGGTGACCGAAAGAACAAGACCACGAATACAAGCGGCTGAAATGAGCTTCCTCCGCAGGACGGCTGGGCTCTCACTCAGAAATAGAGTGAGGCGCTCTGCCATCCGGGAGGAGGTCGGAGTAGAGCCATTGCTCCTCTGGGTCGAGAGAAGGCAAATGTAGCGGTTCGGGCATCTGGTTGGGATGTCTCCTGAACGCCTTGCTGGTGAAATGTTTTGAGCACGTCCTACTGGAAGGAGACTCAGAGAGACCGCGGACCCATTGGAGAGACTATGTCTCACAACTGGCCGGGGAACACCTTGGGATCCTTCCGGGTGAGCTGGAGGATTCAGTCTGGGTGAGAGAAGTCGGGGCTTCCCTTCTGAGGCTGTCGCCCCCTAAACCCAGCCCCGGATAATCGGAAGATGACAGAACAGAACCCCAAAGTCTTGTATTTTCTTCCTTCACAATTCAATATGGCCGCCACATAAATCAACACAATCTACAAACAAAAAAAAAAAGACCCCTACCAAATATTCTCATTAACATCTTGAAAATGACAACTATCTTAAGATTAATGAACATCTCGTTCGTGAGTTCTCCCTCATATTACTTCGCCTCCGGCTGAGCTTGTATCTGAATTTGACTTCACACACAAGTTGTTTCTATTAGAGATGGTAGATAACACTGTTTTGTGTTGATATTTTAAGTTTAAATGTAACTTGATTTCATGATGAACCCCTATCTTGTTGGAAGCTGGGGAAGACGACTGGACAGTTAGTAAAAAATTAGCTAAACTTAAAGAGTGAGTAAACCAAAGCAACAGACAATTCCAAAATGAGAGATTTCATCTTATCTTTCAGGTTGCTCCTTTCTTTAGTGTGTTACATAACCTTTTATGGATCAAATGTGTTGTTACAAGTTTAAATACACAATAACGATCAAGATAGGACCAGAAGGCCTGCTGAAACGTGCTGCATGATGGTTTTTGGAAAGGGCGTTTCTTTTAAGTAGCATACCTAAAGAAAATTTGTAGTACAAAGGTAAATCAATGAAAGGACTTCAGGGACTAATTACATTCAAGTGTTTTTGTTAATGATTTTATACCTAATTTTTCATCAACTTTTATCACTGATTCTCAAGTAACAATATACAAAGTATTTGTGTGGGTTTCCTAGTTTATTTTTAGTTTTTGTTTCACTGAAATTGTTTTTACTTTAACATCAGAGAAGATGCGGGGGAGACTTGTGGGAACTCAGCTATTTTTGTGGATGCAGCAAATAGAGTAAGTTCAGGAGAGCATTGTCATTATCATGAAGAAGGAGGAGCACGACTCTGCACACATGTAATGTAAGTGACAGCAGTCTGGGCATGGACCCAATCATCTACGGACTAGCCAGACGTATGGTATCAGATTTAATCAAAGGGTACTTTGTCTGAGCCAGAACTCGGAGACAGAATACCAGCAGAGTGGAAAAACGCAAGTAGCCAACATTTCCTTGAAATCCAATCTTCAAGTCGGCGATGACGATCCCGAACTGGGCAAGCCCATAGGAACATGCTCAATTAGAGGGTTATTTTCCACATTTTCTTTTCATCTCTCTCTCTGTGCAGTTTCTTTAGTTTTCTCGTTCCCTGAGTTTCTCACACATTCCATACCTCGACAAAATTTGTGGAGAATGTGCAGCATCTTCAAAACTGAATGAGGATACTTAAAGAAAAAACGTACCTCCATACAAGCTATTTCTGTAAAATGTAACTCACATGGTAATTTGGGACACTGGTAACACTTGTTTTGTCCCCATGAGTTCCCCACGCTGCCACAACAATCCTCTTGATTGGTCAGTACAGGTAGCGGGGTACTGTTGCACTTAAGTTGGAGAGAAAATCATCAGCTGACTGCACAACTTGACGTATCATGTTTAATGACTGATCGGGGATGCCTGTGACGAAACTCACAGCCTGCTTGGGTGTGGTCTCCTGGAAGCAGCGCCCCTTCGGTTTGTTGCGAGTAAGGGTCGGACGAGGCCCTGTCTTGCGAGGACGCTTGACGTCTGATTCGTCGAGAGGCTGGATGACCACAGATGTGTCCGGCGTGTGGTGAACACGTACATTAATCTGCACTAAAGACAGAAAACAGCTAACTAATGGTGGATAGCACAAATAATAAGCATACTTAGATGGTGAGGCACATGATAGACACCTTCTGATGAGTGGTGTCCCGGTTGTGACATGGGTAGAGAAAAAACTGAATGTGTTTGTGTCAAATGGGTGCGCCCTATGCTTGACTGCTCCACATGCTTTTGGCCATCTGGCTTTGGAAGTACAGGGTACACGGGCTGCTTGTTGCCGCGTGCTGCCTGAGCTTGCTGCGTCTGCTGGAGTGGAAACTGGCAGAGTCGACCGGTGAAGCCTGGAGGGCACAAGCAGTGCTTCCTGGAGCTGCACACTCCTCCGTTCATGCATGTCAAAGGACACACAACTGCAGAAAGAAAAGAAAGCATTGAAATTAATATGAGCATATAATCAGGAAGAATATTTTTTATAATAAGAAGCCTCATAAAACTGAGGCAGCTGACTTAGAATCCAGTAACTAATGTTGATTTAATCTATATAAACTTGTGAACAACTTGAATATTTGGCATGTGAATGATTTAATGCACTAAGGATTTAGTGCAAAACTAAATATACATCCAGTCTTTATGGCAGAACGACTGAAAAGCTTAGATGAGAGCTTATTAGAGGATTTACTTTGAACTTCAGGGCTGTAAAGATCCCATCAGCATCAATCATAGCCTGGAAAGATTGCTGCGGCCAAACTTCAGAGGAAGAAAGCAGGTAAAGTCATTGATCTGTGTAATGGTTTCATTCTGACACATAGGAAAGATCTTGAAGTCTGTGGGAAAGCTGCTGGCTGAGGAGAGGTTTGTGGCATATGGAGTGTTTCCTGTACTTTTAGTGACTTTCCCACTGCATGTTTTTTTTTTTTTTTGGAGCACCATACAATCAGAAAAAAAGGACAAAGAAAAAAAAACAGGGCCGAGGGACGAAGGGGGAGTAAGCTTAGACGGACCCAGGAAGAGATTTTACTGAACAAAGACCTCTAGTGAAAGTGCAGGTTCAACCGTATCAGGAGCTTTCACACACACTGGGTCTGGAAATAATCCACTGCAAACAGAGATTTTCTAAATGTGCAAGTGTTTTGGTTATTAACACACAATAAATCTAACCAGATTAACTGAATACAATTAGTTGTAACTTGTAAGATACCTACAGATGTTAAACAAGTTATTCAAACATTAAAATCAACAGTCGTGATCTTTATTACTTTTACCTCAACGACACAGATTTGATCAATAATAGAAAAGGATTAAACATTGTTTTTAAGACGCTCTTCTGAACACCGTGTGTATAGTTGGTAGTTTTTCTGAAAGTTTCCTATTTCCGCCTATAAATTGGAACAAAATCTGGACTCCAAGTAATGAAGAAAAAGAAAAATCTGAAGAGTTCAATGCAAAAGAAAATTGTAAACGAAACTTTATTTTTACTACAGCGTCATGTTTTTGTTAATTTGATGTCAAGATTTTCCCATAATTGTAAAAAAAAATACATACATATATATATATATATACATGTATATATATATATATGTCCCAACAAAAAACGCCATCTGTAATGTCAGTTCATTCGAAGCGGAGGAATGGAGAAAAGAGAGGAGGTCTCATTCTATCAACTTTAACCAGATGGAGGTAATTAAATGGGGATTGCCAAGAAGTCTGGACTGAAGCGTAATTTGGGGACAAGATCACTTTAAACACTGCAGGGATGTTCTTGCATAGTTAAAAATCAAGGTAAAATTTTAAAAGATCAAATTAAAAGGTGCAACCGGGTTAATCTAAAAGTTAAATTGATCATTCTGAAGCCGCTTTTCACAAACAGCATGTGTCAGTGGTCCTTAACCACACTGACTGAAAGCAGGCAGCAACATGCTGAGGGTGTGCAGGCATGGCAGCATGAAAACAGCCAGCAGCACACACTAAGGACTCCCTTCGAAACTCTGCCTGACTGCCTCTACGAGTTCACTTTCCATTCTTTAAAAGTTTGTCTCCGTTTTGAATTAACAGTGAGAGGAAGTTGGGAAAGTTACGGGGGATGAAAAGTGAGAATGCAGACACAGGGGCAAAGCTAAAGCACCCCTTTCCAACTGTTATTACACAATCCAAACCAAGGGAGACGGAGGAGATGACATACTGCAGACAGAGTCTGGACTGAGGCTCCATTTGGCTGGGAAAGTGTCTGACTGAGATCGGGTGCTCTGATGTAGCATGTGCTACACCAATGAACAGAAAGAAAAAGAGGGGAATCATGTTTCATACTGTGGCTTACACTTCCCAGGGTGGAGACGAAGCTGCAGGTCATATGAATGAGAGAGACTATTTGATCTTGTGAAATAAAACCAGAATGATGTGACATATGGGGTCGATCGCAGAAACAATGAACTTCACACTATCACAAGAGAACCAAATGCAAAGTGAATAAATAAATGAACTAAAACTCTCTTTGTGAAAGTGAAATAAGCTAGAATTACTAATAAAATGTAATGAAATATAAGTTTTGCAGTGTTTGAGGGGTGGGGTGAATAAGCATTGCTTCCACCCACTTCTTTTCGGTATTCACAAGTGAAATTCTGATTCAAAATTGTAAAGAGAATTGATGCAATGAATATTTTGGTTAAGGATGGAAGTAAAGTTTTGTCTTGTTTTTTCTTTTTTTTTTAACCGACTGTACCTAAAAAAGATCATTCATTCATTCAGGTTTAACCTCAACAGAATTAGGATGCTGATCATTAAATTGATAGTTATTCTTACCAATCTATTCACAGAAATCATATCTGAATACAAATAAGAATTTTTTTAAAAATCCAAAAGAAGTCTGAACGTGGTGAGATAGATCAATACCACTTCAGAGGAGGCAGGTTTTTATGAGTTGAACAAACTTTCCACATCTAACACAATTCAAACCATCTGTAAGGTAAGTAGCCACTCTGACGGATCAGAGCTGATCAGCTGGACTCATCGTCTGCTGATTTTTCTATGATGAGCACTTTTCAGGATAAGTTGTAACTCTGAAGTAACCGATTGCGTACACAACAGTGAAGATGAGAATAAATCTGTCGATAACTCCTCATTTTTCTTAGTTCCCAGTTTATGTTGTTTTAAGTACTGAAAATCCTCTTTTTATAGCATCCTTTGAGAATATTTTGAAGCATATCTTCCGGCTGTTGTTGAAAAGTGAGAGCACTTGTTCTGTCTTCTGCTCAAAACAGATCAGCCTTGGGTGTTGCATCTCAAGTTTCATCTAAATAAAAAGATTTATCCCTTAAAGTGACATGCTTTTTATACACGTGTTAAAATGCCTAAAATAGATCAGAATCATCAACCCTAATTTTGCCATTCAATCTGGAGTCTTGCAGTATTGCATAACAGCACACAGCTGAAGTACGGAAATACACTCTCTGGGTTTGTTGGTTCAAATGACATTTATGAGATGGTTCAGAGTGATAGATTGCCTTGTTTTCAGAAAATGTGGTGCCTTGTTTGTGTTGCTCTGCCCTTTATAGGATCTACAACCGCACTTCTCATCCTCTCACGTCTGAAAATACACGTCTAAAGTTGTGTAGAGATTTGGCAGCCATTGCTGTGTCTGTGTTGATGAGTGTTATAACACAGTTCAGGTCCTGTAATAAAATGTCTTTCATCCAGTCACTTGGAAAAACAGAAATAAGACAATAATAAAAGCTGAGCTTATTTATTTTTCTTAATTTGGTTGTTCTTTAGATCAAGTGTGTAAATGGTTGCTTTTCTCGATTTGATTCTGTGACAGACTGGTGACCTATCTATGATGTACCCTGCCTCTTGGATGATACTATAATAACCCAATATGGCCCAAAGAATGAATTGATCTATGTCATTACTTGAGTTTGGTGTTTAATGTAAATATTGATTAAAAAATCAATTTAATTAAGACCATGTCAGGGTTTCAGGTCTTAGCCAGTGGTTTTGTTTTACTTTTGGTTTATTGACTTCCCTCTTGTTTCAAATGTCTCGAGTTCCCCTCCTCGTGTCTTTCTTTGTTCTGGTGATTGCCAGCTCCCTTCCTAATGTGTCACACATGTGTCTCATTGTCTCCCCCTTCCGACTGTACAGTAAGTGTGTCTTGTCTTAGTTCCTCTGCCTGGTTGTCTATTGATGTCTTTCTTGGACAGATTGTCTTCAGTATAAGGGATTAGAGAGGTTTTGTGACCGACCTTAGTACCTTGTTCTTCGAGTTTTTTTGGGGATATTTCGAGTAGTAAATCTGTTTCCTGTTAAAACTGCAACTGTCCTGCGATTGTGTCCTCAACCTTTAACTGACAAAATTAAAGGAGTGAATTATTTATCCAAAATGTCACGTTTTTACAATCAAAGTTTTTTATATTAGCAGCTGAACTTCCACAATCACATAACACTCTCATTAGTCCATCTTGATTTAAATATTCCATGTTGGGTCTGTTTATCCTCACTGCTTCTGGAGGAATGAAGGATTTTTTCTAATCACACATAGTGAAACCTCTCTTTCACTTTGGGCCTCATTCATTTGAGTTTGAGTCATGCCTGCAGTGCATGGCCTAATGTTTTCAGCAGATCTCATATGGAAGTGGGCGTGATTGTCTGCGTGTGCTATTAAGTGGAGGGTGTATCGTCTCCCGGAGAGCCGCTTTGGTTAGCTTACTGTGCCACATCATGTTCTGAAAATAGCAGAAAACTTAAAAGCTGAGATCATAAGCATTTCTCTGTCCAGGACACTCTTCCATTAGATCATAACTTGCGAGTTCCTTAGCCAAAAATTTATGATCCACATCCCCTTACTAACTTCTGAAAGCGGATGTCTCTGATGGAGCCAGGCTTTCTTTTCTACCACACCTTTGTCTTTGCAGATCTAAGGCATTCCTAAGACGAGAGGTGGTATGTTATTAAAAAAAAATCAAACGTGCCTAAGAGTTATTTGGTGGTCTGAGTGAATGTGAGGTATGAAGAAGGCTGCATGGCTGGCTGAAGGAGGGAGGTGGGGCTTGTGAATGTGAAGCTATCATGAACATTATTTTCCACGTGTTCAAGTCAAAGAAAATAGGGAGCTGGGAACAATCCAAGAATGAAAGTGACTCATTTTTGGGGAGTTTTCATGAGCAAAATCTTGATTAATGAACCGCATTCGAAGTAGTTAACAATAAGAATAATGAGATCCCCTCTGAATTTATTGCTTTTACCCCAAATATGTCTTTGTTTAAACTTATTGAAAGTTGAGTCTCATCTTTCTGTCAAGACTAATTCAATGCTGAATCTTGGCTCGTATCGACATCCAAGAGAATGAAAGCATATAATTTTCCTACATAGATCTTATTATACCAGAAGCAGGCAGAAAATGAGGTGAAAAAGCAGTAGTAGGAGCAGAATCTATATTTAAAGTCTTATCAGCAGTGTTTCTCATGATATAATAAAAACTACTTCTCAATATCATAGGGGGTGTGATGTGAGGGTGGGGAGGTAATGAAGTGGAGGGCGGCAAAAGAAAACAAAGGAGGATGAAGCATTAGGCGGGAATGTAAAATCCAAAGAATAAAAAGTAATGTGATGTTTTAGTTGGACGATTCCGATTCCTGACACTTTTTTCCTTTTAAGAAAAAGAAAAACATACTAAGCATTCCTTTACAATTGGTAAGCAAGCTAATTTGAACCTACAGGAAACACTGAAAGACAACCATGTATGTCCATAAGAACACAAGAAGAAACTTTTCAGATGTTTTTCTATGTTAATAATTTATCTGATAATTAACGTAAAATTTAAAACAGAAGGTGGTTACGTTATAAACTGAAAAAAGAATCTATACATCTAATGACAAAGAAAAGACAGACAGAAAAAAGTATGAAGCGTGTCCTTTGAGTGCCCTATGAAAACACTCACACACACTCCTGTCTGTCTGAAGATGATGCATCGCCAGCCCCCTCCCTCACCACATCGTCCCCCGGCCGCAGCCGCACCCTCACCAACACAAAAACAACAAATTACAGCTCCACAAACTGGAAAGTACTACAGACATCCCCCAAACCACACAGATGATGCAGACGCCTGATCTGAGCCTTTCTTTGACCAAAGTCTTTTGGCAGGACTTCAAATAGCAAGTCTGCAGGATCCAGACACCAAAATGTGATGATGCCAACTCATTTTCACTCTGATTCAGCCCCTTACTGAATCAACCTACTCAGACATTTACAAAACGGACATTTTGGGGCCAACATGCAATCATTTCCATGATCTTGTTGTGCAATTTCTCCAGGAGTCATGTTCCCATGACGCAGCTTGTAATGCTGATCCACACTGTGAGTAAAATGAAAAAGTTTTGACGGAAAAAGTGATCGCAATTCAAAATGAGGACTATTCTTTTATTGAAATTTTCAAATATTTCAAGAACCTTGTCTTTACTAGACACACAAGTGTTGCTGTAAAGTAGTTGTAGAGTCTAGATTTCAGTCAACGATAGACAATGATCAAATCTCCCCTTTATCTAACAAATTCTTGAAAGAGTTGTAGTTAAAAAGCGGTGCCACAACCTACAGGACAAGAGCCTATTTAAAGATTTTCAATCAAAATTCAGACCACATCGAGGTACACAAACTGCACTAGTTTGTCTCACAAATTACTCATTAGCCTCAGATAGGTGACTAATCCAAATTCTTCAACAGTTAGAACAGCGTTTTTCAACCAGTGTTCCGGAGCACACTAGTGTACTGTGAGAGGTCATCAGATGTGCCGTGGGAAATTATCCTGCTTCATTTCATACGGTAACAGAATCTACCAGTAGCTCCCAAAAATTGTTTTGGTTGATCTCATGGTTTCGTTTCATCTTCTGAACCGCTTATTCCATAATGGCGTCAAAGGGGGTGCCGGAGCCTGATTTATAGATGCCAGCTGATTTAAGGTGAGAGGCAGGGTACACCCCGAACAAGGTCGGCAATCTGTCGCGGGTACACACACACACACACACTCATTTGATCTTATGGTGTTTGTTTAAAAAAAATGGATTAAAGCATATTTATTCATGTTCATCAGTAATAAATCTTGCCATTTTATTTAGAGACAAGCAGGGCTGTCCTGTAACCATAATAACCCACTCTTCTTCTCTGCTTTTTTGTTGCATGCTACTGTCCATCCCTCCCAAAAACTACCCCAGCTAGTGGTTCGTAATCCGTTCCATTCCATCATCTTCCGCTTGTTCCGGGGTCGGGTCGCGGGGGCAACAGCCTCAAACGGGCAGCCCAGGCCTCTCTCACCCCAGCTGCATCCTCCAGCTCACCCGGAAGGATCCCAAGTCGTTCCCCGGCCAGCTGTGAGACATAGTCTCTCCAGCGGGTCCGGGGTCTGCCCCTTGGTCTCCTCCCGGTGGGATGTGCCCGAAACACCTCGTAATTTTGATTCGTGATCATAAAAAAAAAAAAAAAAAAAGACGAAAAATGTTTTGATGTGTTGATTTCATTCATATTCAGTACAACTTTGATGAGAATCACAATATTGTTAATATAGCTGGCTATGGAAAATAATTTTTAACATTTTTGGTTGCTGGTGCACGTCAAGATTTTTTTGGATGGAAAAATGTACCTTGGGTTGATAAAGGATTTCCAAATAGTGTAGCTAGAGGTAGAGCCTTTAGTCACCAACCTTGTTTTATGGAATAACTTCCCAGCTCTTGTAAGTGAGGCAGACACAGGGTTTTTTTTTTTTTACATTTAAGTATGCTTAAAACATTCCTCTTTGAACAGACTTATTACCAGGCCAGGTAGAAACCGAAAATATTAGTTGAAATAGTTGCTGTATGGTCGCAAGTAGCAAGAATCTGGGGGAAACTTTGTACACTAGGGTTCTGTTTTCTAATGTCCTCTACTTCTTTTCTCTTTCTCTCCACTATTACTTATCATCTTTTCATTTTATATTCCATACCACTTCATGTGAAGTTTCTTCTTTTTTCCCCCAATACCAGATGGTTTAGGAGTTTTTTCTCCATGAGAAAGAGGGTTCAAGGGCAGAGATGCCCTGGCTCTGTTTTTTTTTTTACCGTACTATATTTGTCACTCAATAGGGAAATTACTTTTGCTGCTTTGCACTGCAGCAGGTAGCCATGACAGCGCAACTTGGGTGTTAGATGTCTTCTCCAGGGACACCTAGGCATGAGACCAGTGGGAATTGAACCAGCTTCTCCCAGTCCAAGAACGGTCATTCTACCACTGAGCCAACACCTCCTCTCCAATAGTTTAGCAATAACTGCTAAATTGCTAAATGCTAAACTATTAACTGTTTAAAGACCGTTGAGACAACTTTGCTGAAATATTGGGTTACAGTAAATAAATAAGACAGAATTTATTTTAATCTAAAAATACATGCTTTTTTTTGAGGGGGAGGCATGATTCAGTGGCAAAATTGCTGTCTTTGAACCAAAGAGTTGCCGGTTCAAATCCTGCTGAGTGACCAAATCATGCCTAGTGACCCTGGAGAAAATACCTAAACCATGGTTTCTCCTCCCATCGGCACTGTCATTGGCTGCCCGCTGCAGTGCAATGCAGCACAGGAATTAATAAAGTATTTCTGAATACAGTATGATAAAATAAATTAATCAAATAATGTTTATACCAAAAATAAAAGATTGTTTTAGTATCATCAGCAAAAATTACTAGTATCCTTTATTGTAAGTTTTAAAAGGTCAAATACCCTTAAAAAAATAGAAAGAAAATCAATTTGCTATTTAATTTTATTGGTTTAGTGAGATATATGATTAGGTTAACATTTCTTTCTAATAAAAGGGATGGCATCAGAGTCATCAAAGACAGTCAGACAGATAAGAAAGACTTAAAGTATATTTACAATAACTGATGAGAAATAAACAAATCATTTTTCTTAAGTATTTGATAGTCATAGACATACTTCCAGAACTTGGTACCATAATGAGAAACACAAGTCCAACTCTTACAAAGTAGATATTTTGGGAAAAAGTTAGCACTTTTTTTAATTGGACTCATTTAAATCAACTGCAACATTTTGGTCTGTTTTTTGTATTTAATTAGATTTGATGTAAACTATTTGAGCTTTTTTTTTCAACAAAAGAACCTTAGTCGGAAGTAGAAATATTCAGACAGTTGTCAGCCTCCATTGAGAATGATCTCTAACAACTTTTTTGTGTCATCACCACATGCATTATTCAGAAAAAATATCAAAGAGCCACATCTCAGACGTGTTCCATGTCGGGTAGCATGTTAAATATGAATGTCTATGTCAGTGGGACAAAGACTGAGCAAGTCTGTAGTTTTATGAAGGATTGCCACGAGAGAGCCTCTTTTTAAAAAAAAAACCAAACAAACAAACCAAAAAAACGTCTCAGACATGATATGTCACATTTAAATAAATCAGAAGCTCAAAATAATGTCCTTTGAAAAGATGGTACTGAATTGGAGTGTTCAGACCATGATTAGTAACACTGTTTTAGGTGAAAACCCAACACAGCACATTGGCATACATAAACTTTATTCCAGATGTCAAAAAGGATGGTGGAGCAGGGTGATTAATTGGGCTCCAGCCACAGGACTAGAACACATGGCAACCACTGAGTTGACCATGACCTCTTCTGTAAACCAAAAATATTTAGAGGTCATTAATAAGACTGTCGGTCTGAACACTAAAGCATGGCCACAACTCAGTTATCCAACAGTACTAAGCACAGTGGTACTTATTCATCAAACAGAAAACGAAATTTGGGCATTGGTGCTAGAGTGAGTTTCAAAATTGGAGTAAAGTGCCATGGTGCGAGATGTGCGTGGCAAACCTAAACCAGATGCAAAAGACATAAAAAACGGAATCAAATTCCTTCAAAAACACACATAGCAAAATGCATTTTTATAATGAGGACCTCTCATATTCACCATTGCTATTTCCTTTGTACAGCATTAAAACTTTCTGCACGGACAACCCTCCTTGTCTGTACAGAAAATGCACAGTTTTACACTTGTAAAAAAACAAACTGTAGTCAATTTGTTTTAACCTCAAACAACATGAGATACCAAACTAAAAAAATATATACCTGGAACTACCAGTTGATCATGATTGATAAACATGGAAAAATGACCTTAATGACCGTTGACACTTTCTTAGAAAATGAGCCTTTGGTTAATTTTCTGTTAGGCCTTTTCTACAAAGAGGAGTTTCTATTTATTATAACTATTATATATCTATTATAAATAGAAATGTCCCATAGGCCAATTTTTGAATGACGTGAAACAACCACGGGAAGTTGTTGCAATGGCAATGCACACTTCTGCCCAGCTGCTGCGGGGCGCAGCAGGTTATAGGAGAAAAAATGCTTATAGATTTTTAAATTTTCATTTTTAGAACATAAAAAATACATGATAAAATAGAAAACATGTTCATATTAGAAGTCATAAACGGTTAGCCTCCTAGGTTGTGTTTGATTTATTCTAATTAGCATATTAATTCAATTCAATTCAATTTTATTTGCATAGCCCAAAATCACAGAATGTCCGTCTCAATGGGCTTCACAAGAAAAAGAGGAATGTATTAACACAAATACATGGCAAGAAAACAACTAACAAATGCTAACTAAACAAGACTAGCACATTTATGCACTTAGACTCTCCTTCTCGGTGAGGAAAAACTCCTAAAAAACCCATCAGTGGGGAAAAAATAAGAAACCTCATGGGGATCCACGTGAAAGAGAGATCCCTCCCCCGGGACGAGCAAACAATGTGTCACAGATTCTTGTTTAAATATTAGCTTATTCTACTCTACAGCTAAATATCTAAAGAAGTCAATAGATGTTCGTCATCCTGATGGAAACACAGGAGACTCCTCAGCCCGGAGATGTCCAGTAAAGTAAAGTGACATGGATTTATATTGACGGCTGCGGCGATTCTGGTGTTAAACAAAAAGGCTCCAACTTATATCATTAGTATTAAATTTAGTCATTTTATTTACAGAGAGGCAAGGCTGTACAACAAGAAAAATGTCTGTTAGCTTGTTTACTGTAATGTTAGCAACCAAACAGCACAACCATCTAGTGTTCTTCTCTGCTCCTCTGACACATAATCTGCTCTCGCCCTGAAAAAAAAATTAGTGGAGCTGTGAGCTCATATTTTAAACATAATTATGAGACTTTTAGTGACAAGTGAGGTTGTGTTCAATTTTGTGAATTGAATTTAATTTAAATTGTGGGATCTAGTCTTGGTTCTACTGGAACTAAAAGTAGCAGCTCCAGTGACAATGAAATTATCATGTTGAATTTTTGAAGCCGTAAATATGCAGTCATTGGTCTAGTCTACGTTTGCATGGCAAACATCTTGCATACCAGGAGCGAGCTTTTAGAAACACACACTCTTGCTGTTAGAGCAGCGAACTGCATATCCCTCTGACTTACTGTCCTGCTTGGGCCGTCTAAATCTGTTAGACTCCCCTGCAGCCGCTACACTTTTGGTTACACTAAAACCACCATTAACATATCAGTGATAACTAGGGTCTGGCAAACCAAATTTCTTAATAGATCAAAAAAGGATAAAATATGACATGGTTCTATAGAATAATACCTTTTGATTAAATACTAAAATGGTATATATCATGTCACTACTGAAATGTCATTATTACTGTGATTCCTACATTGTAATAATAATAATCAGAATCACCCCAATAACGGGGAGCTCGCCACCGGAACGCAGCCAACTGAACGACCTGCCCCACGGTACAAAGATGCAAGAGCGATCTAAAGTCGTGCAACATTAACGCAGCACATCTCGAGTCAGTGATCTCTGACAGCTATTGACAGCATGCAACTGTCAAAATCGGTATCAAGCAGGTCAAGGAGAACAGAGAGATCCAGTGCAAGGCCAAAAATACTCAGAAAGAGCAAAGAAGTCAGTCTGCCACTGCTTCCCCCATGACTCATAACCCCTGTCACATTTGCAGCAAGTGTGGTTGGAGTTGCAGCTCCTGCATAAGCTTATTCAGCCACCGCCGACGCTGCACAAACAGACAAGTAACCAGGTGAAGACTGCATTGTCTCTAGAGAGAAGAGAATGCCAACACTGTGTAATGCATCTAGCCCCCACAATGTTTATATGTCAATATCTTACTTAGTTGTTTGTAGATCTTTTAGATGTGGACATTTTTGTCGTGGTTCACTTGCTGAAACCGAGAGGGCACTCGTGACTCATACTGTGGACCAGCAAGTGAAGTAAGCAACACATTAACTCTAGACTCTGAGCCACATGCAACAGTAAGTGACATAAGTAAAAACAAGCAAACAAAACAAAGCGAGAAGACCTTCATCAAACCAAATTGTAGCTAGAAATAATTACGTTCACCTCAAGTGTTCATTTATTTCCAATTAATATTTTAGATGCAGAAAATCAAGCTAAACCCATCGCATCAAAATAGATGTGAGTGGAAAGATCTCTGATTATGTTTTATTTTAATCACACTTAATGTGATTTTTAACCAATTGTGGAAGTAAGCAATGTGAACGACAAAGTTCTTAGGTGGGCATGAATCCAGCTATGTTCTGTCCTGTTTCTACCTTCTGGCAGACATGTTTGTGGAAAGACAGTCAGACAGAAAGTTGGCTCACAGTGCAGATGATGTCATGTAATGACTATCTAAAAGCTATGGCTACAAGGACCAGGGGGGCAGGTAGGTAGATGAGTGCTGACAGTGCTCTGTGGAGATTATGTCAGATACCTTCCCCGGGGCATCCTCAGCAGAGGAGAGCATGGCAGGTAACGTCTGTAAGCAGCTCAGTCATAGGCCTCACTGGCAGAACTTGTGTTTTTCTGTTTATCCTGGCTAATCGCTACAGCTTCAGGGTCCTGCACACTGTGGGTGCAGGCTTGAGCTCTCACATTCCTCTGAATGGCTTTAAATAACTGTTGCGTTTCTCTCCCTCGCTACGCAAATGGGAGGAGAGTGTTAAAGATGGCAAAGAGGGTTGTTTGTTTGACTTGGGTTCAGTACACTCCTCTGGAGCACACTCATAAGCAAATATACACCCAGTTCCCCTGTGACAATTTAGGGAGGGAAGCCTCTAATTGCTGCTTTGTTTTCTAAATTTAACTTTATGTGATCCTTTTTTTCAACTTGCACAACAGTGGTGGTTTTTTTCAGACATTTGTGACAAGCGAGAGTCTAATTTCATGGGAAACTCCAGCAGAGATTATATAGATTTAAACTCTGAATGGAAGGTGGGTTGCAAGCCTCCCCTAAATAGTAAGAGAGAAATCTGAGGATTTAACAATGACCTAATAACAATTTTTGTAGCAGCTGTGATTAAAATAAAAGAAAGAAATTGAGATAGTTGAAGCTTTAGTTCAGGTGGGATATTTGCGTGTTAGTGTATGTGTGTGTGTGTATTTCCTGACGACTTGAGTAGCAGCAGCCTAATGAGAGAAGAGGCCCTTAAATAACCTCATGTTGTTTTTTCTTGACAGGCAGAAATAGACAGTAAGAGGTGACAGAATGTGAACTGTGGATATTAAAACTCTGCCTGAATAGTCAGACTGCAGAGCAACACGAGGCACATTTCAGGTAAGAAGCTTTTATATATAATTAGCTGCAAATGACCATGCATGAGTCTCTGAGGGTGTGTTAAGTGTGTGAGAGTGGGACGTGTGCCCAGCTTAATCTCAAAGTTTAGTGAAACTTGTGGCAGAAATCCACAGTGCCACAAGCTTATGGTTGCTTGTGTCAGACCGCCTTCTCCAAAATTTGGCATGGAAGAAAGAGGAGTGTGTAGGGGAAGAGCCTGGGCTTTGAAAGGTAAAATAAACTCCCCTCCCTACACAGAGGGAAAGCAGAACCCAACCCATTTGACTGTATTTAACTGACTTTTCTTCATTCTCAGGCTCCCATGGATCTCTGACCTATGCCAAGGAAAAACCAAAACAAACCACAAGGCTGCTACTGTCACTTTACTCTAAATACTAAACCACATGGGAAATCTCAGAATAGGTATTTCCACTTGTCATGATGCCCATGTTGGGGGTGAGACAAGCCTGGGCTTGGATATGATTGTACCGCTTCCTGTGCAACATGAGGCCCCATGTTCTGAAAAAGATGGGAATCCAAAGCAACTTGGATCTCTGGTGCACAGATAGAGGCCTAATGCCAATAAGAGAAAGAGGAGAAGCAACGTTCAAACGTCGGTCCAAAAGCCGAGCAGCTCCTGTCACCAAGGCGGATATATGGAAGTTTCACACTCAGATTATTTCTTGTAGGAAGCAGGCATGGTGTTAGATATCTTTGTCAAACATTTTGATATATTCAAAGAGCCATTATCTATCTCCCAATAAACAGATGCAATGGTGAGAAGAGACTCATTGCACAGGGGGACAGAGAAGATTATAACATTTTGTTGTCAGCACACAAATTTATGTATATATTGAATTCTTAGTTTTGCGCGTTGAACGTCCTCTTTCTTTTTCTGTCTTGTTTTAGTTTGCCTGCCTCTATGTGAATACCTCTCTATTTAAAACGTGATCTCGAGTCTGTAAATAGATAGAAGTAGGAATTCCTAACATACGCAATAACATTATCTCAGCTTCCTCTCAGACTGAGTTGATGATAACATGAACATAGTTAAAAACAGAATCCATAAATAATGGGAACTACCAGAGCATATCTAAAATTGCTCTGGAAGGAGTTTGCTCAATTGGTCTACATGTGTTTTGTGGATCTGGAGAGGGTGTTTGACCATGTCCCTCAGGGACTTTTGTGAGGGGTTCTCCAGGTATAAGGAGTCTAGGAGCCCTTTTACGGCTTGTCCGGTCTGTTTTGCCGGTAGTTGATTGTACTCATTTCCAGTGAGAGTCAGACTCCAAGGCTCCCCATTTCACAATTCTGTTTATATACTTTTTATGGACAGTATTTCTAGGTTCAGCAGAGGCGGGGGGGAGGGGGGTCCACTTTGGTGACCTCTCTGCTTTTTGCAGATGATGTGGTCCTGTTGGCTTTGGTTGCCTGTGATCTCCAATTCTCACTGGACTGATTTGCTGCATAGTGTGAAGTGGCCGGGATGAGAATCAGCGCCTCCAAAACTGATATTATGGTTATTGCCCAAATAGAATGAAGCACCCCCTGCAGATCAAGGGCAGGGTCCCTTCTCAAGTGGAGGAGTTTAATGTCTTGGGGTCTTGTTCCTGAGTGAGGGACCAATGGAGCGGGAAATTGACAGACGGATCTGTGCAGCATCCAGAATGATGCCCACAATAATAATGATCTGTTGTAGTGAAGAGAGAGCTGAGCCTAAAAGCAAAGCTTTCGATTCACCAGTTTATTAATGTTCCCACCCTCAACTTTAGTCACCAGCTGTGGGTGGTGACCAAAAGAACAAGATAGCCAAGTTGATCTTCCTCCGGAGGGTGTACGGGCTCTTGCTCAGAGTTAGAGTGAGGAGCCATCCGGGAGGAGCTTGGAGAAGTGGTGTTTTTTTCTACAAGTCAAGAGAAGCCGGATGGGATAGTTCAGGTGTCAGGTCACGATTCCTTCGAGGCAAATCGCTGGTGAGGTTTTCCGGGTGGGAAATCCAGAGGTAGAACCAGGATCCACTAGCAGTACTATGCTTCGCAGCTGGTCAGGGAATGCCTCTGGATCTTCCTGGATGAGTTAGAGGATGTGGCCTTTTCTTACTGAGGCTATAGAATGAGCAGAAGATGATGGTTTGGTACGCTACGTTACGCCATTTCTTCTCTGAAGCACAAATCACAGTCAACACAAAAAAGTCCTCCAGCTGTTTAAACCACAAACTTTTCGATAATCCTGTGTGTCCACTTTCCATTTGGGTCACTTTCTCAAACTTATTCATCCAATTAATATGGTTTTTTAAAAAAAACATATTTATGCTTCCATCACAATGATATGTTACTGTTTCAGAGAAAATCTTGGAGTCAAATCCCAACTAAAACTTGAATTCTTCTGGTCCTCAAACGTGTCTCTGGTCATCCATAATAAAGGCAGATTTGTAAAAATATTTTACAGAAAACAGATGACTGTAGAGGTTGAAGTTTAGTTGGCTTCATTCATCCTGAAGTCCCGGTCCTGACTCAACACTGACAATGTGTCCAGATATGGAAAAGTCTTCATTGTTGCTGTTAAATAGAACGGCTGTTTTAACACAGGAGAGAGAAATTTCCCCTAGTCCATACCACATTCCAGTACAAACTATGAACCAGAAAAACCTTCCTGCTCAGGATCAAGTCAAACTCTTTACCTCTTTTTCCTGGAAAAGTCTAAAGATCTTTCTTTTTTACTTTTACATTGAGAATCAGAAGACAAGTGTCTACATGGCAGTTTTCATTATCCTGCTCAAGTGTGAGGTAGTTCAGGAATTTAATGTCTGTCTCTTGAATTATTTAACACAGAAGCTCTAAGACATAACGCAGCATGTGGAAATTAGGGCAAAAGAGGAAGACGGTAGTGCGAGCCAGCTCTGACTCTACACGATGTCAAGGAAGAACGAAGCTACGACAGCAGAATTTACTGGAGCAAAAAAAAAGAGAGAAAAAATCCAGGTTTGTCTTGCCCACAATTACAACTTTTCCTGAGCAAAACCGCGTAGGCTGCAATACAGCTATGACTTTTTCTTACTGTCTTTCCGGTCTTGACTGTCTAAAGGCTGTTTTTATTTTATTCTTTTTTCTTATAAAAACTTGCTTATGCACCCAGAAAGTAGAGACAAAATCCCAAAAGATAGGTTTAAGCAGGGAGAAATGTGAGTTTCGAGGATTGAATGGAACGTGGATCTGGTGCCAATATGTGAGTGCAGAAATGTGAAGGCTTTTTTTTTCCTATAAGGACGGTAATAAACTATACTATCTCACTGGCTAGTGAGTTTTCTTCCTATTAGCAAAGCATTAAAAACAGCTTGCGTTTAATTAGGCACAACTAAAAGTGACAAGCTGTTATCAGCTGTAGATTATTTGAATTTTTTCCTCATTATTTAGCCTGAACGAGGTTAGAAAAGTTCATTTTCTTTTGTTTCCTACAAGGCTCACTGCCTCGCCACAGCTGATTTGATATTCCCCAGAAAAAAAATCAACTCATGCCACCGGGCACAGAAAGTTTAGATTTAAAGGTACATTTATGTTATGTAATGAGCCATGGCTCACTAAGTAAAGTAAAACATAGGAACATTTTTCTAGCGTACAGCAGAGTATATAACCCTCTTCATATTAGCCACCTAATTATTTTCTGCTTTCGCCTTGCTGACAGCAACATATTAACATGAGTTCAATGTGGACAGTAACATCCTCTAATAAGCATAATTGGGAAATAAAGAAAGCTTAGGTCGTTCATCAGTACAACCCGTATGACAGACATGAAGCTACGTGTTGTGAGACTCCTGGTAAAGGTCACGGTTTTCCTTTTTTAAAGAGCAAAGTGTGGGCACATCTGGCTTAAGGTCAAAAACAATAGCGTGTTTAAAATAGCTTTTTATGTAAATAAAAGAGTAGGCTATGGGTGGGAAAGGGTTATTTTTAATGAGGCATAAATGCATGAATAATCTGTAAAGGTTGGAAGGTTTGATGACTGAAAAAAGTCGGATTAAAGTTTCCAGTATTGAAAATTGTGTAAATGTATTCTTTAGCTAGTTTAAAAAGCGATATAAGCATGACATCTATTCATCACAAATACAAATAGTTCTTTTTAAAAAATCTGACTTATTATTGGCAGAAAGTTGAAAAAAATAACTCGTGTCTACCTGGTTGGAGCTTTTTTTACTCACACACACTGACCACACCTGACTATGACCAATTCGGTCACCACATACACGTGTTTATCACTACACAAAAAAACACAACCCAAAGGAAAAATGTGTAGATATAATTATTCTTCTGTGGAAATTCAGCCAAAATAAAATGGCTTCCATTAACTCCTTTTTAGAGCAAGTTGATTCTATTTTATTAGAAACTTCGCACTTTCTCACCTCATCAACAAATACCTGTAAGTTTATCATTCTGCCTTATCAGGTATTTTATGGAGTTCTATAGTTGTAATTAACATTTTGATTTTCACAAATATGTTTACGGCTGTGCAGTGGTCAGCATGGCGCCCTCACAGCAAAAACGTTGGGGTTCGACTCCCTGGATGTGGGCGTGAGTCTTGAACTACAAGCCTTTCTGTGTGGAGTTTGCATGTTCTACCTGTCTATGTGTGGGTTTTCCTTAGGTACTTAGGAAGATTTCCTTCCACCCTCCAAAAACATGCGTGTTAGGTTATTTGGCCATGATGAGTTATCCTAGGAGTGAGTATGTGTGTGGCCCTGCAACAGACTGGCGACCTGTTGGGGTGTATCTTGCCTCTCGCCTGAAATCAGCTGGGATAGGTTCAGGCACATCCGTGACCCAATTAGGGATCAGTTTCAGAAGACAAAATGAAACAAAAGAGTTTATGAGCAAACCAAAGTGACAGTAATAAAAGCCAGAGCTCAGAGCAGGCGTGATGGCCTGTTGTTCCATTCTCCATCACTTACCGACCCTAAAACCCTGTCCGATCAGGGTGTCAGCGCCCTGTCCGTTCTCAGCGATCAACGTGGTGTTGTTACCCTGTTCGCAGGTATCGTGACACTGTCCTTTCAGACAGATCCTCTTACAGATGAGAGGAGCGATGACCACCTTGAAGCGCTCCCGTGTGGATGAGCGCTCTGCGCACCACACCAGTCTGTGGAAGCTCAGCCAGATGACAAGCAGATGGGCGATCAGAGAGGGCATCCTGGCATCCTTCACTGCCCTCCACACAGATCCGAGGACATCAATTTACAAAGCGACGAGTTCCACTTTAAAAATCGCCTGCTTTGTTTAAACCGAGAGGAAAACTTTCATGCGCTGGAGAGACAGAGAGTGAAAAAGAGAGAAAGAGTTCCTCCTCCTGTTTTTTCTCCCTTTCGAGAAAGAAAAAAAAAGGGAAAGTTTAATTTCTTCGCGTAAAAAAGTGATTCATCTGCGGGATCGCCACGTTTGGCATGGTTAAAAATATCCTTAGAGTCCTTTTCTCTCCCTTCTTCTACTTCTTCTCGCCTGTTGGTGCGTATGTGGGTTTGAGAGAGAAAGAAGGGAGGAGAGGAGAACGGGTGTGAGCCAACCCTCTAAAAGATCCTGGCTGAAGGCCAGCCAAGCAGCCAGGCGGTGCAGGAGCAAAGCTGAGAGTGGTTTCCTTGTTAGTTATTTCTCCCTGTGCACCCCTTCCCACCCTCCACATCCCCACATCCTCTGCTGCCCCTGTGCAGACCCCACTCTGCAAATCACAGCTGCACAGCTGTGTGTGTCAGTCTGACACAGAAACTGGTATGAGCATGCTATAAACCACCTGATCCACCTTTGTGGATATCAAGATTCATATGCAAGAAGATACATGAGCTGATAAACTGAGAATATCTGAGAAAAAAAAAATCATGAATATCTTCCTAAACTGATCAAAGTTCTCCATGTCAGGTCAAGGTGGGGTCAGCACTTGAACTTCCAAGTTTACTCAGCTTATGTGTTATCTTTTCATCTTCTGAGATGCTTCTCTTTAATCGGGTTGTGGGAGGGTGCCGGAGTTGTCCTGGCTGATTTCAGATGAGCGGGAGGATACACCCCAAAGAGGCCACCAGTCGGTTGTGGGGACAAACACACTCATTTTCATAGGGCCAACCTATCATGCATAATTTTAGAGGATTGGAAACCAGAGTATGAGGGGAAACCCAACACATACATACACATGGAGAACATGCAAACTCCACACAGAAAGGACTGTGTTTCTAGCCTCACCCCCACTCCAGGACTTGAACCCCCAAACTTCTTGCTGTGAGGCCATTGTACCAACCACCACGCTACCGTGCAGCCCATGTCTTACATTCTGATTGGAAATATTTCTCTCATTCACAAAGAAAAGAGAATCAAACAAGTGAAAAGTCAACATAATTGTACTTATTTCTTACCAATGAGATTGTTCTGATTTCTTTTCTTTAAATCCAATTGAATTTTATTTGCAAGATTTTATTTTTTAATCGTTATCTCAAGTGAGTGAATGATGATGTATTTACATCTACTGAAACTGCAACAAATTCACATTGAATTTTCTTCTTGATCCAGTTAAAACAAGTTTTAAACCATCTTTAAGCGATAAAATAATTGCATTCTTTTAAAGCAATTGACAAAATGGTCAACTTTTATTTTTTTAATTGCCAAAGCATGTCATGCAAGTTCAAGACAAGATGTTTGAACTTGAACCACACATTCATTCATGCAGATGCAGTTAACCCAACATGCACGTTGAAATTACTCTTCTAGTTCAATAATTGTTAAATCTTTTAGACAGTCTATTAAATTTATATCTGAGAAATATTTAAATGTTTTATTTAATTATTTAAATGTTTTATTTAATTCTTTAAATGTTTTTTTTGTTGTTGTTGTTTTGTGTTCATAAATGTCTGAATAAATTCAATTAAATTGAATTGAATTTATTTATTCTTTTTTTATTCAGAATCTTAAAATAAATGGAATTGGTTTTCACACGTGTAATACATAACTATTTTACCAGTGAGAGGATTAATATCTTGCTTGACATGTTTTTGGCAATATGCTAACGGTTAAAAATAGAGCAGGAAGTTTACATCTGTTCATTTTAGATGCAGATCATATTACTAAAATGAAATCAAGAAAAACTTGTTCAAAATAAACCAATGACATGAAACTTTTTCATTCATAACAATTTGATTCTGTAATTGATTTACTTAAAAAAATAAAAAGGTTAAAAAAGAGGGTACGTGCCAGTCCACAGGCGTTTGTTGAGATTTCAAAGAACAAACAGAGAGATCATCTTTAAAAAATAATGTGCAACAGATAATTTGGAACAAAATAATACTAGAAAATGACTGTGGAAGAAAAACTAGTGGAATAGAGACAAAAAAAAAATCAAAGTTCAGCAAAAGGATTAAATGTAAAAGCAATCAAAACCTGGTACGATGGATTGATGTTTATATAATATATTTAATGAAGGAGAGAAATCTAATGAGGAGGTTCATGGATACAGTGAAGGAAGACATGAAGATAGTTGGCATGACCAAAGAGGATGCAGCAGATAGGGTTAGATGGAAGAAACTGACTTGCTGTGGTGACCCCTGAAGGGAAATGCCAAAAGAAGAAGAAGAATGAAGAAGAGAAATCTAGCAGTGAGGAATCAAGAACGGCAACTACAAGAAATATATTTGGATCACCAAGAGATAAGGTGGTTAAAAAGATAAGCTCAGCTGAAGCTACTTTCATTTTTATATTAATCAAAAAAGACTAATAGAAACACCAAATATGGAAATCTGGAATCAACTCCGTAAACGGACAGGATAAGATTTTTTTTTTATTTTTTTTTAAAGTTGTTAAAAATGAGAATTCATGGAAAACTTGGTAATGCACGAGGCTTGAAACACTGGCCTTTCTTTGTGGAGTTTGCTTGTTCTCCCCGTGTATGCGTGGATTTACTCCAGTTTCCTACCACCCTCCAAAAACATGCATGTTAGGTTAACTTGCCACTATTAAATTGTCCATAGGAATGACTGCGTGTGGCCCCACAACACACTGGCAACCTGTTCAGGGTGTACCCCGCCTCTCTCCTGAAATCAGCCGGGATAGGCTCCGGCACTCCCCGTAACCCCAACCCCAATTAGGACAAGCAGTTCAGAAGACGACATTTGTAAATAACATGCAGGAGCTTTCTAATGCCTGTAATATTTTTTGGGGATTCAGATGAAACAATAGCTGGGTGATTTTCACCTACTATTTATATTTTATCTACCGTACTTGTCTCCTTCCAAAAGCAGTTTTTGTTGTTTTAATCATACTGCATTAATCGCTTTTGGAGAAATCCCTGTGCTGCATTCCACCGCAGCAGGTAGCACCAATGGTGGGAGTAGTAGGGGTTAGGTGTCTTCTCCAGGAACACTAAGGCACGAGTTTAGCAGGAATCGAAATGGCAACTCTTCGGTCCAAAGATGGCAATTTTACCGCTGAGCTATTTCACCATATCAAACATTTCTGAGTCTGAAGTCTACCAAGCAATTGCGTCACTAAAACCAACAAGAATGGTATTGTTGGGATTTTATTTCTTGATTTTTAAAAGGCCTGCAAGTCACAAAGTCTTAATGAACAATCTGGTTAAGTACAAGTTTGCCTCTGATGCTTCAAAATGGATTGAATCATGTCTTACAAATCAAAGAGTCTGCGAGAATCTGTAACCATCTGTCACCTTCTCCTCCACCAAGGATTCATTTTGGGGCCTCTACATTTCTCTCTGTATCTACATTTAATATGTCCAAACCCTTTTTGATCAAATAAATGCTGATGATACCATCTAATACACACATGTTAAGAGCATAAAAAAGATTTGTGATGAAATCACACAATTCATGGACCTTGTTACTGCGCAGTTGAATTAAAATTGTTCGTTTCATTTCGTCTTCTGAACTGCTTATCCCAACTGGGGTCGTGGAGAGTGCTGGAGCCTATCCTGGCTGATTTCAAATGAGAGGCAGGGCACACCACAAACAAACCGGGCGTATCCCTTCCACACCTTAAATTGATCCTTTGCTGAAGCCTTGTATCCAGCTTTCTGGATCTTTTTCAGCAGCTCTTTCATTTCTCTTTCACAGACTGGTGACATAAAGGTCACCAGTCTGTTGCAAGGCCATACACACAGACAACCATCCAAACACACACTCATTTTTAGGGGCATTTTCATAATGACCAATCAACCTAACATGCACGTTTTTGGAGGGTGGGAGGAAACCCACACAAACACGTGGAGCAGTGGCGGTCAGTGCATTTCACACCTAGGCCTTCCGTGATGTGCTACTGAATAAATACCCCTCAAATACCATCATTAATGACACCACGGCTGGAGAAATCATATACAGAAGCAGACGTAGGCACTACTGGGCATTGCATCACCTTAATTGTGTACAACAGGGGTCCTCAACCTTTTCTGCGCCATGGACCGGTTTGCTGTCTGACAATATTTTCACGGACTGGTCTTAAGGTGATGAGACCAGCCTGAAAAAAAATGGCTTTTTAAAATCGATAATAATAAACTTAAATCCACTTTGTCTTCACGAGAAAATGTATTAGCAGCGTCTGTATAACGTGGACACATTCTCTCTGCTCGAACGTAATCTTGTTGCCATGGTAACGGTAAACATATACCTTCAAAATAAAAGACGTCACAAAAACAAAGTGAATAAAAATAACAGTTCTTTGCGGCCCAGTACCAGTCCGCAGCCCGGTGGTTGGGGACCACTGGTGTACATCACAGGCTTTTTTCAAGAGCATTTAAACATCAATAAACCCGCGTATAAAACATATACTCACCAAAACAGCTGTCCCCCAAAACACTTATTTTAACACAAAATCCATTTTGCTTTCTTTCCTCAAGACATGGAGGCCAATGTTTTCCATGTTTGTGGAAATTTTGCTGTTTGTGGAAATTTTCTCCGGTATGTCTGAAAGTGCTGAGGGTCGAGGAGGGAGAGAAACAGTCATTTTTCGTGGTCTTGAAATCGGTTCTGCCATTCTGAAACCCTTCTGCCATCGTGAGTTAAAAAAACGAGTAGATATTTCAGATTTTTCTGTTAAAGATCCTGGATCTGGCTCTGTGTCACTTTGTTGACATGCGAAGGGTTATTTCTGACTCATTATAACAATCACTGTTTCTTAAAGGAAATGAAAGTAAACTATAGATGTGAAAACAAGCCATGGCTGACTAAAGGGATCATAAATGCTTGCAAAAAGAAAAATAACTTGTATAAAATATTCATAAAAACAAAAACCAAAGCAACAGAACAAAGATATAAAAGATACAAAAATAAACTAATAGACATAATTAGAACAAGCAAGCAATTATATTATCGAAGACTGTTGTATGAGAACCAAAATAACATGAAAAAAATGTGGAATGTGTTGAATGCTTTGCTTAAACAAAAAACTAAGAAGTCAGAATATCCAGAGTACTTCAGTACAGAAAATCACAAAGTCAGAAGCAGAATAGATGTGGCAAACTATTTTAATAAATATTTTGTAAATATTGGTCCTGAGTTGGCTTCAAAAATTAACAAAATTGACACCGTGCACTGTAAAAATGATATTGAAAGAAATCCATCTACCATGTTTCTCTCTCCAACAACTGAAAAAGAAGTAATAGATACTGTTAACAGGTGTAAAAGTAAATCATCAAGAGACTGTCATGACATCAGTATGAGATCCATTGGCTTCCTATTGAGTTTAGGATCAAGTTTAAAATCATCTTACTAACCTACAAGGCCCTAAACGGCATGGCTCCATCTTACATTAGTGAACTTATAGTACCTTATCAACCAAGCAGAACACTCCGCTCACAAAATGCAGGGCTGTTGGTGGTTCCTAGGATTTCAAAAAGTACAGTTGGAGGTAGAGCCTTTAGCTACCAAGCTCCAGTTTTATGGAATAAGCTCCCAGCTCAAGTGAGAGAGGCAGACAGTGTTCTTACATTTAAAGGGAGGCTTAAAGCATTCCTGTTTGAACAAGCTTATCAACAGGCCAGATAGAAACAGTTTCATTTAGCTGATATAATTAATAGTTGGCTGCTAGATAGTAAAAGCTGGGGAAAGTATGGTACATTGGGGTTCTGTCCTCTAATTCTATCTACTATTCTCTGCCAGACTGTCTTGGCTCTTTCCCCCTACCCCCTACTCTAACCCTCTACCCTAAACCCCTGGCTTGCTATCTCATTCATTGTTCTAAATTGTCTGATTATTTAGAATTACACTGCTAGTTGGTACAATACAATTCACATGTTGTCCACCTCTCTCCCTCCTCTCTGGGAGAGAGCCCCATCCAGGACTCTGCGTTCCTGTCCTGGGCATGGCCACACCGAGGAGACCTCCGCGCTTCTTCATCCCCGCTCCATCAGGACGAAATCCATCTACTCATCTCTGCCGTGGGCATCGCTGGGCTGAGGAGTCTCCCGTGTCTCCTTCAGGATGAAGAACATCTACTCATCCCCGTACTGGACATCTCCGGGCTGAGGAGTCCCCCGTGTTTCCATCAGGATGAAGAACATCTACTCATCCCCGTACTGGACATCTCCGGGCTGAGGAGTCCCCCAGTGTTTCCATCAGGATGAAGAACATCTACTCATCCCCGTACTTGACATCTCCGGGCTGAAGAGCCCCCCGTGTTTCCATCAGGATGAAGAACATTTATTGACTTCTTTAGATATTTAGCTGTAGATTAGAATAAGCTAATATTTAAACAATAATCTTTGACACATTGTTTGCTCGTCCCGGGGGAGGGATCTCTCTTTCACGTGGATCCCCATGAGGTTTCTTATTTTTTCCCCACTGATGGGTTTTTTAGGAGTTTTTCCTCACCGAGAAGGAGAGTCTAAGTGCATTAATGTGCTAGTCTTGTTTAGTTAGCATTTGTTAGTTATTTTTCTTGTTGTGTATTTGTGTTAATACATTCCTCTTTTTCTTGTGAAGCCCATTGAGACGGACATTCTGTGATTTTGGGCTATACAAATAAAATTGAATTGAATTGAATTGAATTGAATTGAATTAATCAAACAGGTCATCGATAACATTGTCAAACCTCTCACACACATTTGTAACTTATCATTTCAATCTGGACAGTTTCCAAAAAAAATGAAAATGGCAAAAATAATTCCTATCTTCAAAAGTGAAGATAAACATGATTTTACCAACTACAGACCGATTTCTCTGTTACCTCAATTCTCAAAAATACTGGAAAAACTGTTCAATACACGCCTGGAAAACTTTATACATAAACATCACATTATCAACGAAGGTCAATATGGATTTACGACAAAAAGAACTACCTCAATGGCTATACTCGACGCAACTGAGGAAATAACAAGTGCGATAGATTGTAAAAAATATGCAATTGGAATTTTTATAGATTTAAAGAAAGCTTTTGATACAATCAATCATGCAATATTACTTAAAAAATTACAAGAACACGGGATAAGGGGAATCGCTGGGGAATGGATACAAAGCTATTTAACGGAAAGAACGCAATATGTGCAAATAGGGTCTACTTCATCCGAGACTCTTAGTATTTCTTGTGGTGTTCCCCAAGGCTCCGTATTGGGACCAAAACTTTTTAATATTTACATAAACGATATTCTTATGGTATCACAGTCGCTAAAACTCATACTGTTTGCAGATGATACATCTATATTCTATAGCAGTCATAATTACAATGAACTTATCAGTACAGTCAATAAGGAGCTCAGCAAAATAAAAAAATGGATGGATATCAATAAATTATCTCTTAATCTGAACAAAACTAAAGTCATGTTCTTTGGAAATACAAAAACAAGCTCCAAACAACCAATTGTAATTGAAAATGTACAAATTGAGACTGTAGATGAAGCAAAATTTTTGGGAATCATCATAGACAATAAACTGTCTTGGAAACCCCACGTCAGACATGTAAAAGCAAAAATATCCAAAAGTCTCTCTATAATAAATAAAATTAAACATCACCTTGATTTCAACTCCTTGCGCACATTGTATTGCTCGATGGTTCTTCCATATCTCACTTATGGTGTTGAAATATGGGGGAATACCTATCAAACGACACTATCACCCTTAACTGTCTTACAGAAAAGAGCACTACGAATTATACATAAAGTTGGTTTTTTGGATCATACTCACAACCTCTTTGCACATTCTAAACTCTTAAAATTTAAAGACCTTTCCCAGTACTACTCAGCAATCACAATGTTTAAAGCATACCACAAACTACTGCCAAAAAGTTTACAAAGTCTATTTAATCTGAATGAAAAATCACATAACCTGAGAGTAATAGGAGACTTTAAACTGCCCAAAGTGAGAACCACTAAAAAAAGCTTTTGCATGTCTGTACATGGTGTAAAACTCTGGAATAGTCTAGAAAAATCCTCCAAGCAATATCAAAATGTAAATACGTTCAAACTAAACTACAAACATATGATTTGGTCACAGTATATGGAATGTCTAATGTAATTATATCACTGTCTTCTGTTGGAGTGTTTTGTTTGTTTGTTTGTTTGTTTGTTTGTTTGTTTTTTGTGTGTGTTTTTCTTTTGTTTTTTTTGGGGTTTTTTTATTCTTTTTTTTATTTTTTATTGTGGTGGTGTGGGTAACCAGGTCCGTATCCTTCCATTTTCAGTAATCGTCTTAAGGTTGAAACAATATAAAATTAATTATTTATTGTAAATATGTATCATATGAGCACTGGGGGTGGGGTTAAATAAGTTTTCTTCCCCCCACTCCTTCTTGGACACTAGAAACTTTGATTTGTGCACTTGTTATACCTTCTTATTATTTCTATTGAGTTGCTGTACAAAAAAATGTTTATGTTGATTTGAGAACATGCTACCTTGTCCAAGATAAATAATAAAAAAAAAAAAAAAAAAAAAAAAAAAAAAGGGTTGCTTCCGTTTATGTCAAGTTAGTATCCAATCACAAGACGCGTACATGTAACTCATGTAAGGTATTCTAGAAGGTCTTCTTGTCACCTACTGATGATCTGATTGGCTGTCAGAAACTACAGGTGTCCGTTTACTATGAAGTAAGCAGGACCCGCACTGCTCGATCTGAAGGGCTGGAGGCAGATTTCATCCAGCCTAGCGACACCAGCGAGCTGAATTCTGATTGGATAAAAACTTTAACTTAACGTTACAACACTGAAAGCTGTATAACCAAATGGATATAATATGACATGAAGAAACAGAATATGGAGAATAATTATATATATATTTAGGAAAAATACGTTTAAAATGAAATTGACTTTTATTATAATTATTATGATGATGATGTCTGGTTAAGTTAGGCAAGCAGAGAAGGTCCTGCTGGCCCTGACCGCCCGCCACTGACGTGGAGAACATGCAAACTCCACACAGAAAGGCCAGTGTTTCAAGCCCCGCCGTCACTCCACCCCCCCCCCGCCAACTCCAGTAAAAAAACACCAACCTTCTTGCTGTGACGCCATTGTGCTAACTCCTGCACCACCGTGCAGCCTTTGTATTAAAATAGTTTGCAATCGATGTATTAAAAACAGTCGCCATGTTCTTTGCAAGATCGACCAACCATACCGAGGAGCGGGAAGTCTTTGTGACATGAAAGATTGAAAGTTGTAACAGAGTATGAATATCTTGGTACTTGGCATGATGGAAAAAAAACTTATATTTTAACCACAGATCAAGAAAGGGTGTGACTGACTTAGGTTTAGCTTTTCCAAACTTCTGAATTGGAAAAACTCAAATTTGCTCATTTGTATCTAATATTAAAACTTGAAACCAGACTGTCACCTCTCCACTGGAACAATTTGTAACAATGAAAATCAGCTTTTCATCCAGACACAACAGTGCCATAAGGGGAAACTATAACATTCCTCTCAGAAGAACTACAATTTGCAAATCAGACTCTTGGCTATTAGGCAAACGACCACATATCAGATGTTTGAAGTTGATTTAAAGTGTTCTTTATTTAATTTGAAGTCATTTAGATAGAGTTTCTAGGAGACTCGTGTAAAAAAAATATCTCCTTCAATCAGACATTTCTGAGAAAAAAAAAAATTTATGAAATAATATTTCACTTCTGTTTTTATAAGCATGGGAATCGAAATGGCAAAATAATTTGAAAGCTACTAGCAGCAGTATTATGGGAAAAGTCTCTTGGAAATCTATACAGTTGTTCTAAAAATTTTAAAAATGGTCTCACTCTATTTAAAAACATACAGTACTTCATCACAAATAATGCATGATGTCTGTAATTTGTGAGGCGTGGTGTTGCACATGACACCATTTCAAATCATTTTTTTCTCCAACCCAAAATTTAGAGTTTCTTTGAAAAAATCTGCTAGTTCATAAATTGTGTAAAATCCAACATTTGGTTCGAATCATTTTTGGTATCATTGAATCATTTAAAACACAGAAACCAGCACAGATATTTTTTTATCATACCATCACAACAGATAAAAATATTTTGAGTAAGTGGGAACCGAAAATTGTCCAAATACATACACACAACACCGATAGAGGCCACACAGCATCCATAGCGGCCAAATACAGTATCTATAGCAGCCACACAGCATCCATAGCGACAACACACATCATCCATAGTGGCCACACAACATCCATAGCGACCACACAGCATCCATAGCGACCACACAGCATCCATAGTGATCACACAGCATCCATTGCAGCCACACAGCATCCATTGCAGCCACACAGCATCCATAGCGGCCACACATCATCCATAGCGACCACACAGCATCCATAGCAGCCACACAGAGCAACCATAGCAGTTAAACAGCATCCATAGCGACCACACAGCATCCATAGCAGCTACACAGCATCCATAGTGGCCACACAGCATCCATAGTGGCCACACAGCATCCATAGTGGCCACACACAGCATCCATAGTGGCCACACAGCATCCATAGCAGCCATACACCATCCATAGCAGCCATACACAAGCCATAGCAGCCACGCAGAGCATCCACAGCAGCCATACACCATCCATAGGAGCCACACACAGCATCCATAGTGGCCACACAGCATCCATAGAAGCCACACAACATCCATAGTGAAAGTTTTCCTCCCTTTTGAACTTTTTGATATTTTGACATATTTTAAACTTCTAACATCAAAGTATAAAGTTGGAATTTTTTAATCAACAAATTTAGATTAAATCTTAAACTTTTTTTTTTTCAAATAAAACAAAAAAGTAAGTAAGTAAAGCATATGAAAGAAGGTATTCTTTACATTTTTTCCTAAAGTTATACCGTTATTTAAACTAACTGTAAAAAAAAAAAAACTTCCCTTTTAATAATTTTTTAGAAAAGGTTTTATAACCAAGTGGGAGGAAATACTTTTGCATTCCTTACTTTTGAGTTTATTAGTGAAAAAAGTTTAAAATTCTTATAAAGTTTTGTACCATTTCATAATTGTGTCTCAGTTGGTGTTAAGTCAGTCGCCTTCTCAAGCGTCTATCCCTATCGCCGTTGCTGGACCCCATTCCAGCTGATACGAAGTGAGGGACAGGGTACACCCCGAACAGGTCACCAGTCTATCGCAGGGCCACACACATACATACACACTCATTCCTTGGGGCAATTATGTCGTGGTCAATGAACTTAACATGCATGTTTTTGGAGAATGGTAAGAAACTGGAGTACCTGGAGAAAACCCACGCATACACGGGGAGAACATGCAAACTCCACACAGATAGGTCAATGTTCCAAGCCTCATCTCCACCCGAGACTCAAACCCACAACCTTCATGCTATGAGGCCACTGTGCTAACCACTGCGCCACCGTGCCACCTGGTGCTAAATCATCACAAAAAAAAAAAGTAAAAAAGATATCTTTAAATTTGATGCTTGTAATGTGGCAAATTCAAGCAAGGCAGTGTATTTGGTGGTCTTAATCATTAAAAATCTCAAAGTTGAGGGTTTTTTTTTTTTTTAATTTTGAAACATAATAAAATTATTGATACAATTTTCTTCCAAATTTCCAATTTCTTTCTTTTATCAGCATCAAATTTTTAAAAACAATTTCAACATTAGGATTATAATTCTAGATAATTAAAATACCTAATACCAATATGAGAGTTGTCATTTTTCAACCATAAAGATGTTCTTCTTGTCGTTAAAGTAAATTTGTCTTTACCAAATTTTTTGATTTCTTAGAAGAAAAAAAATCACACTGTGTAGCTTTTCACCATGTCTTAACAGTCATTTTTACATTTTACAGCCAGTCTTGGGTGGCACGATGGCACAGTCGATAGCCCAGTAGCCTCACAGCAAGAATAGGGGGGTTCAAGTCCCTGGATGGGACGAGGCTTGATCCCTGGCCTTTTCTGTGTGGAGTTTGCATGTTCTCCCCATGTATGACTGGAGGTACTCTGGTTTCCTCCCACCCTCCAAAAACATGCATGTTAGGTTGATTGACTACTATGAAATTGCCCCTAGGAATGTGTGTGTGTGTGGCCCTGTGATAGAATGGCGACCTGTTCGAGGTGTACCCTGCCTCTTGCCTTCAGTCAGTTGGAATAGGCTCTGGCACCCCCGTGACCCAGTTAGGGCATAAGCGGTTCACATGATGAAATAAAACATCCAGTCTTTGCATTGAACCATGATCTCTGAATTAACTTTAAAAATACTGTTTACCTCTAAGTCGTACGTATAAATTGTATAACTTTTCCAGAATTAAAACATTTATAGAAATGTGCAAGTCTAGAAAGTGTTTAGCAAAAAATTATGTTGGAACCTGCAATGTTTTTCTTTCTCTGCTGCAACTCTGAGATCAATCCAATAACTTCCAACCAAAATGCTCGACCACTCCAGCCCTTCTCCATCATTCAAAAGAGAGGCAGATAGTAAGAGATACTAAGCTTAACCTGTTTGATTCCTGGTTCTGGGAGTCTTGTCTGCTGGTCATCAGCAAGTGGTTTGCAGGGGTCGTACAGTGTGGAGAAGCATGTGAGAGAAACACAGAAAAGAACCAAATGAGAGCTGAGTCACTTCCTCAGCAGAAGAAAAAGTGTTTACTTATGATTGCTGAGGAAATGTCTGCATGGGCCTGCAGAGAGTTCACAAGCTGCTCTCACGTTTCCCTGCCTGAGCCGTATGTGTGTATGTGTGACTGGCTGCCAGCACACCCACACACATATATATAATGTAAACACATTGTAGGTTGTACAAAAGCCATTCTCCAGTGTTTTGTTAGTGCAATATAATTACTTCCTTTCTAAAAATGGAGACCTCAATGAGCCTAAAGATAATGAGAGAAACAGACAAATGACTATGCTGGAAAACCTAAAAATATACCTTCTTTGCCTAACTGTGGTGTAGACAATTGTCTATAATTCTGAGAAAAGTTGCAAAAAAGCAAAGTCATGAGACTAGAAAATGGATTATACTGCTCTTTTTTTTAAGTTTAATTTCTTTCCAACCGTGAGATTGATTTCAAATGTGTGGGAATAAAAAGTTTTATCAACAACTGCAGCACAGATTGATCTAAAAAGCAGGAAACACACACTGAGTAAAAAACTCTGGAGGAAACTTTAAAAAATTGGAAATCTGATAAAAATAATACCATTGTGTTTTCCAGAAGCCTGGAAAAAAAGTTGTAAGAATCTTTGCTCATCTTTATTTGGCCTATTGGAGAAGCCTAAGCCCTTCTAAAAGATTTTGAAAATATGTTAAAGGTCAGTCACTTTCTTATCCATCCCTTACAGGGTTGCAATGGGTCCCAGAGACCATCCTGGCAGGGTACACCCCAAACAGGTCTCCAGTCCATCACAGGGCCAGACACATACAACCATGCACACAAACTCATTCCTAGGGGCAATTTAGCACTGGCCAATCAACCTGACATGCACATTTTTGAAGTGCCCAGAGAAAACCCACACAGACATGGGGAGAACATGCAAACTCCACACAGAAAGGCCAGCGCTCCAAGCCTCGTCCATACCCAGGACTTGAACCCACAACCTTCTTGCTGTGAGGCCACTGTGCTACCCACTGCGCCACATCTCAAATTTAGTATGAAAAAGGAGGGGAATGATTATAATGTGGACTGGCACCTAGTTATCATGGGATGCATTGGAAAAATTTTAGTTTTTGTAGATCTGAAATTATGAAGTTTTCAAAATCTACTTATTTTCATGAAGCAAGAGAGGCCTCATTGTTGAGAAAAGTAGTTCAGATCAATTCAGAGATCAATTTAACCAGTTTCTGGAGGAAGAAAGTTACTCCACTGAGATGCTTTACAAAAAAAAGGTTTCTGACCTCTCAAAAAGATCATCCTTTACAAGCACTTTGGATTTCTAGTTCACTCTCTTTTTACATTCATCATCTCAAGAAAGGTGAAAATTTATAAGATTTTACTGCAAACTCCAAGAGTACTCCATCAGCACACTGATTTACATTTAAACCAACCACACACATCACTGTCTACGCTCTTCTTTGCTGTGAAGACCTTTTTTGTATTAAATGCACATAAAATAAATTAGAAATATTTACGTTGAGGTGAATCAATGGAATAAAAAGACAAATGCTCCATTTAGAATTTGCTGTACAAACTAAAGAATGAACACACATTGAAAAGGTTGATGCTGGGCTTCTGTGTGTGTTTGTGTGAGTAGTCCTTACTCAGCACTGACATGAGAAGCACATATTTTAAGATCTCTTTGGGTGTGACCATGTCACACCCAAAATTTTCTTAAAAAAAAAAAAAAAAAAAAAAAAAACAGAGGCCCCCACAATATTTCAGCCTTCGTTTGTAAATCATTTATTTTTCCGATTTCAAACAGTTTCTTGAATGCCCTCTGCAGGTCAGAGATAGGGTCCTGTCCCAAGTGGAGAAGTTTAAGTATCTTGGAGTCTTGTTCACGAGTCGGTGAAGGATAGAGCGGGAGATCGACAGACGCTGCATCGGTCCATTGTGGTAAAGAAAGAGCTGAGCCGAAAAGCAAAGCTCTGGATTTACCAGTAGATTTACGTTCCTACTCTCTCCTATGGTCACCAGCTGAGGGTGGTGACCGAAAGAACGAGATCAAGGATACAGGCGGCTGAAATTAGCTTTCTCCGCAGGGTGGGTGGGCTCTCACTCAGAGATAGACAGAGGAGGTCTGCCATCTGGGAGGAGCTTGGAGTAGAGTTGTTGCTCCTCCAGGTTGAAAGAAGCCAGATGGGTTGGTTCGGGCATCTGGTTAGGACGCCTCCTGAACACCTCACTGGTGAGGTGTTTTGGGCACATTCCACCGGGAGAAGAAAGAGAGGTAGGTCTCAGATTATGTCTCACAGCTGGTCGGGGAATACCTTGAGATTTCTGGGTGAGCTGGAAGATACAGCCAGGGTGAGAGAAGCTTGGGTTTCCCATTTGAGGCTGTTGCCCCCACAACCCGGCCCTGGATCAGAAGACGACAGAATGAAAGAAGTTTCTTTAAGGTTCTGATTGAATATGAGCTTCAACTCAGTTCCACATGTGAGCGGTTTAGCCATTTTATCTTACGGTAAAATCTTTACAGTAAATAAACCACAAGAAGAGTGAGAGTGTAAAGGCCCTTTAATATTAGAACAATAACAGTCGGTTACAGGAGGACTGTGGATTTAACACTGAACCATAGAAAAAGCTTTAAACAACATTAAACATCCATTTCTAAAAGGAGGAGTGTGGTTTTTCTTAAAACCAACATGCAGGGCTCCTCTGGTGTAGAGTAACAGTACCTATACGAATGAAAAAGATTACTTTGGCAAAATGTATTCTGAATATATACATGACAAAAAAAATCTGAACACATTGAACATTTTCCCAATAACTAAAGAATTAAATATACAAATACTGTAATTGTTACCTTTGCATTACTATATGCAAGTAAACAAGCACAAGACATTGGGGCTATGAAGAAAAAATGCCACTAGAGCACCAAGAAATGTACGTATAGATACATTTATGTACATATTTACACTGCGTTAGCAAAATGACATTAAAACACATTGTTTCAATGTTACTAGTAGCTTTAATCTGTATATATAAGGTGCTGCTTATAATTATTTATACCCTCGGCAGCACTAGAATAATACTTAAAAAAAAGAAGAAAAAAAAAAAACAATTGATATAGATTTTCAGCTAAAACTTTTTCTTTTGTTGTACAGACAGCATGAGACCAATAAGGCCAGAAATAAGCATGCGAGCATTGGAAATATATCTCTTAGTAATTACTTCTAATGGGTTTGTAACATTAATGGCAGTTTGAGAAAGAGGAAACAGTTTCTAGATAGCAGCTTAAAATAAAAAAAGTCCCAACATATGGCCTGACAAGACAGGGTTGCATGGTAAATACCGTGATATTCAGTATACCATTGTTTTTCGCGGGGGGTTTAGATTCCAAAAAAAAACAGTGATAGGTAAAATCCGTGAAGTAGAAACCTTTTTTTTTTTAAATCATCAATGTGAACAGAAGGTTTCAAATTGGGGAGAAAATTAAAAATGATTAAGAAACAAATACAAAGTAGAGTCTGACAAATCGTGACTCAGGTGTGTTTAACTGCTCTTCAGACTGAGCCACTGCATCCTGACTCTGCTCTGCAGTGTTTTCTTCTTTTGAAGCTTGCGGTGCAGGTGTGTTTATTCAGGAGAAGAACATAGTGAAAGGCAGTTGTAGTCAATCTTTTTTCTTCTTTGCAAAAAGATCCTGATACACCGACATGCCACCATTGATTATGTTGGAGAACTGTAATGAACGGCTCGTCAAAGGGTCGAATACTTGAGCTACTCGCTGAACTTCAGTGGCCATTCTCATCATGGCTGCTAAGCACTATGTGTAAGTTCTTACTCCTGACCGTTTTGTCGACATTATGGGTTTTAGAGAAACTCAAAAGAGAATTTGCACGTCCGTAATGTAGATTTGGCAAGCTGTTTTACATACTTGTACATATTAAACTACGTTATTGACGCACAGGTAGAGAGGAAGCGGAGTGACTTTGTAACCAATAAGAACGCAGAACACAATGCAAATCCGTGAAGTAGCGAAACCATGAAAAGTAAACCGCGTTATAGGGAGGAATCACTGTATACTGGTATTTACTGTCTTGGAGGAAACAGGTTTCTGACGCCCAAAGTGGCGTCAATAAAATGTATAAAAAAGGTTTCTAATGCAGAATTAATCAATTTTAGCTCCACCTAATGCTGACTCATAATGTAATTATCTTTTCTGGCTATTTTGAGTTAAGAGATCTTAGTTGGATACAGCAATACACCAAGGAGGTGTGATTTCTTTTGATGTTTCAGGACTTGTACTATAAAATCAAGCCAGCTTCAGTATCAGCGTTGCCAAGTGTATGATAATTATCCTATTTGTACAATTTTTTCGCCCTCTGTATGATCAATAATTGTAAAAAAAATGCTCAAAAATACGATCATTTGAACGTTTCTTGTCTGTGTAACTGTGTTAGTTGTTTTCATCTGCCGCGACTGTCGGAGCTTTTTTTTTTTTCTTTTTATGAACCCTGAATGCATTACGCTAAGGAACAGATGAATGATTGGCTGATAGGTGCAAGCAATCATCTGGCTAGCGATCGCTTACATTGGGGCGAGTAGCACTGCCCACAAAGTTATAAAGAGCAGGAACGATAATTTGCATGTTTGAGACTTGTTACGGACTCGGAAATCAAAGCGTTCTTCTGATGCTGAAACACTGAACTTTTGATTGAATTATCAATTTTAAAAAAACAACAACAAAGAAAAAAAAATCTCTATCATTTTAAATCTGCAGTCATTGTTCAAGTATTTGTTGAAAATGTTGTAGATGGTATTTTTATAAAAATAACTTTGATCTGTGATGCACTATTTTATTTTTGAAAAAACACAACTAATTGAACTGATTAAGTTCATAAATTGTAGCGGTGGTGAGGGATGTGGTATTTGTGCTTAAAAGTATCCAAAATGTTATTCATCAGTTTATAAATACCGACCGACGCGACAACACATCGCTTAGATTTTGTATACTGTAGATGCTGGGGTTAACGTTAAAAAAAAAATATATATATATATATATATATACTGTATATATATATATATTTTTTTTTTTATTTGAATTTAAACAGGAAAACAGTTGAGAAGACTCTTTCGGCATTGTGTGCGCCTGTCGAACGTTGGGCTCCTAAATGAAGAAGAAACATGGAATGTCTGGCGAAATGTGGGGGATGAGACATTGTCCAATCCCCACAAACACCTGGGCTGGCTCATTGCCCATGAGCGCCTACCCTTTGAAGCCTTGCTAGTGAGAAGCAGTTTCACGAAGGATGGGAGTTGCCCCCGGTGTGAAACCTGGAGACTGTTCGACATCTCCTTTGGACCTGCCCCTTCGCAAGCACAATCTGGCAACGATTGACACCCTGGTTCGAGAAGATGAACGACACCAAATTGAAACATGGAAAAGATGACAAAAGCTCTGAAAGAAGACGACAACACCCTGGTGACATATAGCTGCTTTGCCGATGCACTGAATCTCCTGGGGCAAGACCTGACTCCATCTGCAATCATTAGACATGTCATCGAAGCGAACAATTTCTTTAGAAATCTTCATATTCTACCGGCTTGGTTGAAAGAACAGTTTGGTTCGACTAGACCCCAGCTTCCAAATGAAAGCAGAAGGAAAACCCAGCTCACGAGTCTAGACTCCTTCATCACTAACATACTACATGCACTTCATGCAGGACCACACTGGTGAGCTTTATGACATCGTTGGGCGCAAAATCCTGGACATGAACTTGTTCAGACAGGTCAGGGACCTATGCTGAATGAAATCCTGCGTCCAATGGCTGCAGCCCTGGACAAAGCCCAGAACGAGAAGACTACAATAGCAGATTCCGTTGACATTTTTATGAGAAATCTAAATCTAAATTTGATCTGTATTCCGGACTACAGATCCTGATAAAACCAGATTATACTTTAAGGAAAAAGAAACTCGATCACCCATTCAGAGTTAAAAAGATGAAAAGTGTTTGCAAAGGATAAAGACACCAGAAATCTAATCCCAGTAAGACGGTATATACTGCTGGGTTGAACCATTTAAAGATCTCACAGCCCATAAAATAGCCAGAAACAGATAATTGCATTATGAGTATTAAGTGCAGCTAAGATTGATTCATTCTGCATTAGAAACATTTTTTATACATTTGTGGGAAAAATAAAGGATCTTTTGACAATTTCCGTCGCTTTAGGCGCCAGAAACCTGTTTCCGCCGAGACGGTAAACACTGGTTTATATCCCGGTATTTATCGCCATGCAACCCTGGTTGACAGTGTATAAACCTCTAAACACAGTCTACAACTGAGCTGTCCTCCTCCTCAGCCCCCCACTCACCAAACCTTATCGGAGGAGATGGAGCAGCAGGATGGAGACTGTTCAGATCATCTTGGTCCGTATCTTCAATGGGACCGATTCCCATGTGACCCCCTTCTTCCCGGTGTGTACGGATGTGTTTCCGTAGAGCGGCGGGCTCTTTGAAGGTGCGGTTGCAGAAGGGGCAACAGCAAGGTCTTTCCCCGGTGTGAATGAGCTGGTGATGTTTGAGGTGCTGCAGGCGGCTCAGACGCTTCCCGCAGATGGCGCACACGTACGGCTTCTCGCCCGTGTGCGTACGCCTGTGTTTGCGCAAACCGTCAAGGTGACGGAACGTGTTCCCGCACTCTGAGCAGGAGTACGGCTTCTCGCCGGTGTGAATGCGCAAGTGTGTTTTGAGTGCTCCTGACTCACGGAAGCGACGGCCACACACTCCACATGGGTACGGTTTTTCTCCTGTGTGAATGCGGATGTGCTTCTTCAGGCTGGATATCAGGCGAAAGGTCTTCCCGCACTCCAAGCAGTGGTGAGGCCGATCCGCTGGGGGATCCCCTCCTGTTTCAGAAGCTGAAGGTCCAGCAGGATCCTCTGCTCTTCCCGGTGAAACATTATCTCCTCTACCTGTACCTAAAGTCCTTACCAAAGGTTTCTGTTCATCAAGTTCCCCGTGGTGCAAAGCGCTCTCACAGTCCCGCATAGACCTTTGATGGCGTAGCAGATGAGTAAAAGAGCGCTGAGAGGTTCCTTCTCCTCCACACTGACCATATCCAATATCATCCACATTGTGGGAGGCTCTCTCTCCATCACCGACTTGGTTTTCACCACTTAAACCTGCTTCTTCTTGGCAGGGCTGTCCAGAATTCGAAGATAAGCCCTGCTCCTCTTTGATTTCAAATCTCAGTCCACTTGGTCCTTGAGGCTGCCGCTCATCTGACATTAAAGACAGAAAAAAAAAAATGTTCTTACACCTCTACTTAGCATGCAATTTTAAAAGAAAATAAACACAAATATTTACCTGGTCTGCTGGAATCAGAGCATAAATGAGATGTACTGGATGTAAAGGAGTCCAGATTATGGTTGGTGACCGATCCATCTGGTTGGATTGAAAGCTGGCAGATTTTAAAATCATCTCTTGGTTCGAAGCCATGGAGAGAATCATCAACAGAGTTCCCTAAACCTAACTCAACAGCAGCTCCATTTACACTTCTGGGGTTTTGATGATCCCTATCCAAAGTGGAGGACATGGATGGAGCAAAAACAGACTGACTGATAACCTGAGGACCTGTGTAAGACACCTGCAGCTGATCGATCAGCTTTTGAGCACTACACAGACAATCCTGAAGAGTCTTTAACTCCCTCTCAGAAACCTCAAGTCGTAATTTCAGTCTTCCATTCTCCTCCTCTTTGCTCAGCAGTTCTTGTTGAGTTTCATTAAGAACAATAACCACCTCACCAAGCAAAGCGTCCACAGCAACGGACACAGCAGCTTGAATAGAAGGAGCTAGGCGGCTTTTCAACGAAGTTACAGTCACACCAGCAAGAGAACATCCCCCATACACACCTTTCTCCATCCGTTCGGGCAGATTTATTATGGTCTGCTTTCTGTTTCCTGATGGAGAAGCCTCCATGCTGCCTGTGTAGCCTGTCCGCCGAGAACTCATCATTTAAAATAAAGTTAGCAACAGCGATCTGAGCTACTACTCAATCCACAAACTCAACCGAGTCAACTTCCTCTGATAGTGATGTTAAGATCTTCAGTAATTACATCGGATTCAACTGTTGATCAACTGAAAAACAAATACAATGCGTTCACTAGTCTGGGCCTTGTCTAAACTAGCTGCTGCTAACAGCTTCAAATGCTAAAAACAGCTAACAGTAGCTTTCTGATGACAGATCGCTGGTTCCTACCCAGACGGATAAAAATCCAAATTAAAACTTGAACGAGTTTTTAACCCCACAACTCTACTCGTAAAGTCAGCAGCTCCATCCGATGTGGGATAGTTTAAATGGAACGCAGAGGCCTGTCGCAGGAAAATGACGTATCAAAAGCTTTTTGGATTTTACCCTCCGTCATGACTTTAAGGTTCTCATGACGTCACAATTTTGTTGCTCATATATGTAACTTATTAAAGTATCATAGTTGGGAATTCATAAATTATCAGTCTAAATCAAATTAGATATCAAAATAAAACGGTTGCTACTCTTGAGTTGAGTCACTTCTCCTGTGGATTTGGGTTTAATTTTTTTTTAACATTATTTTTTCTTCACAAGGTTTTTTTTTATTTAATATAAACATAATTAACCACAAAAATTATGAAGGATTGTGGTTTTTTTCCTCTTTTTTTAAGTATTTTATTTTTGAAAAATATTAATTGGATAAACACTGCCCCCACCTGGACAAAAAGAAGAATAACCCAAATAAAAATAATCAAAATAACAAAATAAAAAAGACCTGAAAGATTCTTAAAACAATGTTTTATGCAGCTGTGCTATACATTATTTAATTTTTTACAGATTTTTATTTAATAAATATTTTTATTTATATTTTTGTTTTATTTAATATGTGAAATATTAACTCCTAACTCAACATGTATAATAACTACTATTGAACACTTTTTTTTTTTTACAATCTGAAACAAACTAAGTATTGTGTGTAATATTTTATTGGTTTTGGAGTAGGAATGTATTAATTTTAAACAGAACAACATGTATTCACAAAAAAAAAAAAAAAAAAAAAGCTAGTACAGACCACCTTATAGTCAAGCATCAGGAAAAATCATTAAATCATGCCAGAGTTCAGAACCTCAAAGAAAAAAAACACCCTAAAATGATGATCAAGGGTTAAAACTAGGTTAATAACCTCTTCTACTGTATGTACAAACCCTGAGAAAAAGATAATGTACAGAAGCTTTAAGTGTCATTGGGGATGTAGTTAAAAATATCTTGTACTGTGATGCTTTGCAGATCTGAACTTTGACTTTGCAATACCTCCTGCACCCATACACCCAAAGGGCATGAGACAAATCCCTGATCTTATTTTTTTACACTTGAGGAGACTTAAATAGTTCATTTTTAAACTAAAGAAAAAAGAGATTTTGCGTCTAAGATTTTTTTTATGTGAGCAAATGTATTAAACATACATCTTAGAACTGATTAACGGATTATTTTTATTTATTTTATTTTTTATTATTTTTATTTTATATTTTTGCACACCTGTATCAAAACAAGTTCCTAGTCTTTGATATTTTTCACTGACATGGCAATAAAAGCATTCTGATTCTGATTAGTTAAGAAATCAGTGGAATCATATTTTATTTTATCTAATTAGCACAGGCAGCATGATGGCCTCACAGCAAGAAGGTTAGGGTTTAAGTCCCAGAGTGCGGGTGAGGCTTGAGACACTGGTCTTATTGTGTGGAGTTTGCATGTTCTCCCTGTGTATGTGTGGGTTTTTTCCGGGTACTCCGGTTTCCTACCACTCTCTAAAAACATGCATGCTAGATTTATTGGCCACTATAAAATTGCTCCTCGCATTGAATGTATGTGGATAATTGTCTGACATTAGACTGGTGACCTGTTTGGGGTGCACCTTGCCTAAGGCCTGCATTCAGCTGGAATAGGCTTCGGCACTCTCCGCTACCCGATTCAGGTGGTTCAGAAGATGAAAATGAGTGTATTTGTGGATGGCTGTCTGTATGTGGCCCCGCAACAGACTGGTGACCTGTTTGGGGTGTACCCTGCCTCTCGCATGAAATCAGCCAGAATAGGCTCTGGCACTCACTGGGACACCATTTGGGATAAGCGGTTCAGAAGATGAAAATGAGTGTGTGTCAGAAAATGTTAGCACACTTTTTAAAATACTGAAAAAATTGTGCAAAGAATTCCAAACAACTTACCGGTAAGTTGAATTTTATTCACTTTATCAGCTGCCCAATTTTAGAGCAATCTGGTTTTACTATAATGTATTCCACTGGGCCAATAAATACTCATTATGATTTTATATGTCCACATGTAGGGAAAATTATTTTTTTAACAGTCCAAAAGTTGGCATAATTTTTTTTAGCAAATGTTTTTATAAGATGTTTTTCTTGCAATAATAAAGACCTGGTGGAATTTATCTGGACGATTTCCACTAATACGTAATTATAGTTTTTTCTCATTTCTAATGAGAATAGCAGCCCTCTGCCACAAGTTTTAGGGGGAAACTGATATGGTGTGTCTGTGGTAAACAGGGGCAGCCCATCAGGAAGTTACGCAACAAGTCATATTACAGTCACCATCTGCTTGAATATGTGCTTTTTCCACTCGAAGGTCTCTTTGTGTGAACTCATCTCTGTGTCGAAATCACTCACGCTTTACTGCCATTCATGCTATTAATGTCCTAGGTAGATTATACAATCGTACCTCTCAGTTCTTCATGGATTCATTGTGAACAATGTCTGTAAGAATCCACATCTGAGTCACTCAGAGCTGAAGAAGGCATTTAGATGGTGCAGAAAAAAAACAAAACCAAGCCAGCATTTAAAGCAATTGGATTTAGATACAATAGAAAGCATTAAATAAAACTCATATTATACAGAAACATGCCCACAGATGTCCTGCATAAAAACGTGAGAATCATCTTCACACCTACACACCCACACACTCTGCTTTGAGCGCACTACTCATATAATCACCCACAGCACATATAGGAGAGAGACGCATCTAACATCGCAGCTAACAAGTGTACACGATGTTAAAAAAAATTAGAGAAACAGACTTTCTTTATGTTACACACTTCAGCAAATTACTTCTTGTTGGTTTGGTTGTTGAACAGAAATGTTAAAACCGTACAAGTGAGAAGGAGCTCCTGCAATGTATCAGTTTTACAGGCTTTATCAAAATATTCATTTATTTATTCAGCACTCTACGACAAACAGATTTGACCAACGGGCTATGAGTTGTACAGTGAAAGGAAATACAAGTGAACAACATAATGCAAAGAGTTAAAGATCATATTAAAATTTTACGACAATTACAGAAATTACAGACACAGATGTGTTGGTGAAGAGAAACCAAGTTAACTGTGTTCGCAGTAGGCCAGGACGATCAGGCAGTGAGGCAGACAAAGATCACCAAACACATGGGAAGGATGGCTCAGTTTGTAAAGCAACCACCCTGTAACCGGAGGACTGCCGATTTGATCCCCCCCGCCCAGAGGTCCTGCAGAGGTGTCCTTGAAACAAATGTAACATCCTTGAGCAAGACACTGAACCTCCACTGCTCCTGATGGTTGTTTGCAGCTTGCACCATTAGGTATGAATGTATATGTGTGAATGTGAGCTACATTGTAAAGCACTTTGAGTACCAACGCAGGTAGAAAAGTGTTGTATAAGTAGAGTCCACTTACCATTGCACTCTGTTTTGTCCTCGTTCAGACAAAGAAAGTTTTGAGACAACCACAGTTTGACATCTTCAAAACATTTGTTGATGAACTGAAACCAAATCTTGAACAATCTGTGAATAAATTTGTAAAATCCTCTTCATAAAGATAAAAGAAAAGTACATGATTTGAAATGATTGCACCTAAAGGCATGTGAAGAGAAAACTAAATGAGGCACCAAAATAGAACCCTGTGGCACATCAGAGATTAAAACAAGGGGTCACCAATCATGGCAAATGGGCTATGGCTACAGTTCCGTCTTAGTTATACCCCGGATGAGTTTTGTGTCTTTAGATACTTGCTCTTAGAAAATTATCTATAAAGTTTTATTACCAGTCGTTTTATTTAGTCTTCTAAACTGCTTATCCCAAACACGGGTGCGGGGGTGCCGGAGCCTATTCTGGCTGATTTCAGGCGAGAGGCAGGGTACACCCCGAACAGGTCGCCAGCCTGTCGCAGGTCCACACACACATAAATTAGTCATTATGTAAAAATCTTGTAGAAATATAACTATTGTGTACAATCAAGCTACCTTTCACAAGTGTTTTCTCTCTCCAGTTTTTGTTTTCCAGCCCTAGTCTGAATGACCAGCCTCACCTCTCACCTAAATCTGCTTCATGAATGAATCGAGCTCCTGATGTAATGATTTGAGAAGACTATTTAATTTCCTGAAATCCAAATAAGGAGAAGTAGCCCTCATTAAGAAGAGTGAGACACATTGCGAATAATTTGTTCACCCTAAAAGAATGCAGCAGGAGTCTCGGTGGTACAGTTTAGTCTGAATTAAACGGTGATGATCTAACTAACAGCAGGCTGTAGAAATCCCACTAATAGCATGTACAGTCAGTCAGTCACATTGCTGAAGTATTTGGCAAGGGGGTGGAGCTGGTGCGGGGAGATGGAGAATGAGAGGGGGATTGTGGGAGGGCAGAAAGAAGGAGGTGATTGTTGGGCAGGAGGGAAGAGATATAAAAGGAGGTGTATGAGTAAAGGGGGAGTAAGTGGAGAGAAAACAAGGGAAAAGGAGATAACTGAAGCCCATAGGTAAGCCCATGTCTCTTTAATGCTTTGCACAGTTGCTGTGTTTGTACAAGTGAGGAGAGCAGCTCCTGAAAACGAAGAATGCAAAGAAAAAAAAGTTGCATCTCAAGTGGGCTGCTGTTCCACTTTCATGCATGCATGTCCAGTCTTCAATTTTAAGACTCTTCATTGCAGTTTATCTTTGCACGCTCACCTCAGAGCAAAGCTTGGACACTTTTATGTGAATTCTTTTGGAAATGTTGCTGATATTTTCAGTAACCAGATCCAGCTGAGCATATTTCTGGGTGTACACACTTGGGTGTGTTGAGTAATACCGCCTGGAAGTTGATTTAGACTGGAGTACCTCCAAAAATCAGTAAACAGGGATTAGTCCAAGTCATTCTGTAAACAATTCTATAAACAGGACTCAATCACTGCCAGGAGCAAAATGGGTACGGAAAGGTCAACTACGCTAATTAAATGTTCTCGTTTTTTGTGTGTTTATTCTGAGATGTATGGCTAGATTTTTGGAAAATATTTGTACTTTAAAGTTAAGAGGATTGTCACAATCAAACCAACAAATTCTAAAATAATTAAATGAATCGAAACCTTTCTTTTAGTTTTAATCAATCAAAGATAAAGTTATCAAAATACCAGCCTATTCATACTTTATTAAGCTCGTTTATCTGGTAGAAATGATTTATACTGTATTGAATACATTTGGGTCTCAAGGCAAGAAGGTCAGGTGTTCCAGTCCCAGGTGGGGACGAGGCTGAACACTGTTTTTCTGTGTGGAGTTTGCATGTTCTCCCAGTGTATGTGTGGGTTTCCTCCCACCCTCCAAAGGCATGCATGTGAGGTTGATTGCCCGGTACCAAATTGCCCGTAAGAATGTGTGTATGGTTGTACGTGTGTGACCCCGCAACAGACTGGCAACCTGTTCAAGGTGCCCCTTGCTTGAACTCAGCTGAGATGGGCGCCGGCACCCTGTTCGGGGGTGTACTCACCTCTAGCCTGTAACCAGCTGGGATAGGCTCCGGCGACTCAGCGAGCTTGACAGAAATGAGCAGTTAAATAGATGAATGAATGACTGAATACATTTTAACTTTATCATTTCCAGCACATCTACCATGAAGAATCATCTTCGGCTCCTGGTGATCTTTTCCCTACTCTTCATCAAAGGTCACTTTCCACTGCCAACAACATCTCATTACGACTTTTTCCCGTCCGACTATGATGAGACAACCGTTTCTGCTGTCAGTAAGTCTCAGGATGGAGACCACAAACGGTGCGACTACGACAGCCTGCCGGGAAAATCAGGTTCCATGTGAGCAACTGTCAGCTTCCAGCGGCTGCTTGTGTCCAGGATTCACCTTACCGGACATAGTTCCACTGAAGCCCAGGCTCAAACAGGTCTAACCTGAACGGCTCAGTGGTTATGGTTCAGTGGTGTGAACCTTCATCATATGTCACATCCTATGTTGTAACTGTGGGAGGAGAAGAAAAGCAGATGTTTGGGAAGCACAAAGACGTGGTACAGTGGTTTAAATAGACAACATAGCAGAAGTATGTGGTGGTTGCTGTAAATGAGGTTGGAAAAAAGTGAAGGGTCCTGTATGATGTACCATCCTACGGATAACAGCCTGCCTCTGACAGCAGGACTCATCGGGGGAGCTTTGGCCTTCATGTTGCTTCTCTTACTAGCCGTCTTGCTGTGGAGGCGCAGGAGGCAAAGGAAACAGGAGGCCAGCGTCTCCATGACGAACACTGTTGAAAGACAGTAAACAGAAAAGTCAGACGGACATGAAATGCAACAAAACTGTGGTCCTTATCAGCTGGTGTTGCAAATATTGTTAATTAACAAGGAAGAACAGGGTTTTTTGCTCGATCATGTATATGTTTGTATTCATTTCCTACTTAGTTGTTGGTTTATTTTGGAAATCACTCAGTGTCTTCAAGCAAAAAAAGATCCAGGAAAAAAAGTTAATTATCCACTAGCAAAACAAAACTCTCTCCAATCTAATGAGAAAGAACATTTCTCCAGGCTGATGGCTGTCTTTAAAAGATATTTTTAAATTGAATGGATATTTATTCTGTTATTCTGTTCTCGATCAGGTTCAAACACAAGTTGCACAAAAACTAAGATGATGCTAAAGTGATTCTGCAGAAGAAATGGACTTAAAATAGAAGTTTGTAGCATCTGTTGCCATGGAGACGTACTGTATAAAAAATCAAAGTGTTTGATATAAAACTCTCTGTGAGAGTCATTTGCATGTTATATTTAACTTTGCTGGAAATCAGTCTAACATCAGAAAAATGTGTTGAAAATAAATTGGATTATTTTATTTTCCTTCTTTTGGACCCATTTTTGTATCTACTGTCAGACTTGAGCAGTCATATGCGGTTGTTATTAAATTGAAGTAAACTGCAGTTTTAGCAGTAAATTTTGTGTTTAAATGTCTTGCTTTGTGAAAACCTTGAGATGGGTGTGTTTTTCCCATCGGTTCTGCCATCGGAAGCAGCTAAAGTGTTCAGTTCTGTTTTTCCAGCTGTTATACAACTGCCTTTCTGAGAGGATATGCATTTTGCAAGGCTTCCTTATTTTTGCTAAGACTTATAGTCAGCACGGCAGGCTGCTGAAAAGCTTCAGGCTTTCCTGCCACGATGAGAAGAAAGTCTAGTATTTTAATCCTTTGAGTTTATCATGTTTTCATGCCTCAATCTGCACGTCTTCAAGTCATGATTTAATTCCCTTTTGCTTCGGCTGCTTCTTAAAGTTTTTTCCCATCATTCCCGGTATTATTTTTTTTTAAAAAAGAAAATGTTTCTGTGAAACTTAAAGCATATTTATGTCTGGAAGTCATCGAACATCTGGGATTTTCATTCCCAGTTATCTGCTGGCTCCATTGGCTGAAATAATCTCCAGTTACTTTCATGATACAAGCTTTACTCACTCCAAAACTTGGAAGGAATTCTTCACACAGATTTATTGTCAAATGTTGGTAACAGCTGGGGAAAACGTAAAAAAACTGTCCTCTCAATAGGGTTCCGGATTTTTTTTAGATAAAATATTTAATTTAATGACCTATTTTTTTATATTTTTTTTAGTAATTGTAAGAGTTGAAGTTATTTTTTTTCTATTAAATATTAAAGAAATCTCAATGTGGATTGTAGAGAAAGAAGCATAGGGATGTGGATCTTCTCTCAGTTACACTTTGAAGCAGGCAAAATAAACGAAGCTGCGTTAAAATCTTACATCAGAAACTCTTCAATCTGTTAGAAATGCATTAAATAGGAGGAAAAAAAGTTTAAATAAACACTTTCAATGGTTAACGGGGCATCTTCTGCTTATCGGGGGCGGGGGAGCAACAGCCTCAGAGGGGAAGCCCAGGCATCTCTCACTTGGAAGGATCCTGAGTCGTTCCCCAGCCAGCTGAGAGACATATCTCTCCAGCAGGTCTGATGTCTGCCACAAGGTCTCCTCCCGGTACACCTACCTGGTACACCTCAACTGCAAGGCATTCGGGATCATCCTAACAAGATGCCCGAACCACCCCACCTGGCTTCTCTTGACCTGGAGAAGCAAAGGCTCTACTCAGAGCTCCTCATTCTATCTCTAAGTGAGAGCCCAGCCACCCTATGGAGGAAGCTCATTCCGGCCACTTGTATCTGTGATCTTGTTCGTATGGTCACCATCTGTGGGTGGTGACAGGCTGTCGTATCATAACATTAATAACTGTTGTAATATTTCAGATATTTGATTATTAAAAAAATCTACAGGAGAAAAAAGATGGAACTTTTTTTTTTTTTTTTTTAAGCTTTTGAGCCAAAAAAAGTTTTTTTTTACTAGAGTGAAAGTAAACTGTTAGATTAAAACATTTGCAATAAAAAAAAAATTATGGGGCATCAAATTGTGTGAATTTTTTGTTCTATTTGTCAAATAAATTTTGGTTAAATTCTTAAAATTTTCAACCAAATAAGGAAAAATATCCAGAGTAAAGTGCTGATTTGTTCAAAGATTAAATGTTTTAATGTTTCTGCTTGAGAAATAAAAAAAACTGAATTAATTTATCATTTCTTTCTTTTTTGACCAGAAAAAAAATCTCCACATAAAATATTGTCTATACTCTATTTTTTAAAATTAGGAAGAGTAAACGGACGTTTTGTGGATCACCAATTATTTAATCTGCTGCTTGATGAGAACGACTCGTTTTATTTCCCTGTAAACAAACAGATAACCAGACAACTGATGAGTTCATTTGTTTCTTCTTCAAAATGTTAAAAGGTACACCGATTAAATCTGGAACACATCATGCATTCTCACGCAATCTGTTAATGATTTACTTGTTGATGCTTAATTTTCTTCGACATAGTTCAGATTTTTGATGAAAGATTCCAGAGGTTCTTACTGGGATGTGTTCTCTCCATTTTTGGTTTTCTTTTGATTGTTTAGTCTGTGTGTCGTCTTGTGAAACCTCTAATGACATTAGGAATGAAGGTGAAATCTTGTCTGGATATAAATCTGATGGAAGATAAGCTGAAATTTGTTTCTTTGTGTCCTGAACAAGTTCTAATTTGAAGCTTCGATTTATAGCTTAAAAAAAAAGAGACGAGCTGTTCATATGCATGTGCGGCCTGAAAGAGGTTGAAGGCTTGTTCACTGGTGTTTGTCACTATAAAGATTTCCAGAATTTTTGTTCGCAGCCTGGCAGCAGAGTTGTTTACTGACAGGACGAGTCATGTTGGTCATGGTGATCTCATCCAGGAATTTGGTGACATGCGGTACTGTTGTGACTTACGATGGAAATGAAGCAGTGAATCAGTTCATCTGACTAACGCATTAATAGGGGCTTTTCTTTGGATGAGTCTCTACTTGCTGCTTCTCTTTATATAAACCAACAGTCATCATTTGAGGGTTTGAGTTTGTGTAGTCTTGGATTTTACCAGCAAGTGTTGCAAAATATTTTGTGAGGATTTAAACGGCAGATGTCAAAATGAGTCACTAAGTACCTTCTGATTAAGAAAAAGCTCTTTTGGCAGCAAAAAATGAAACTAAAGTTTTACAGGCGGACGGAGGAACCCAGAGAGACCGATTTCAGCATCCACAACTATTTACAAGAAAAAGATGAAATTAAATTCAACCCTTTCCTTCAAAAGTGGGAATGAGGTTTGTTTAAAAATGTCATGAGTGGAGAAACAGAAAAGAGAGTTCACTGCCCTCTGCTGGTTACGTTTAGAAGTGAAATAACAGTCACAATAAAAGACATGAAGGGGATTACTGGAGGAATCTCATCTGCAATGCTAAATTATATCTGGCCTAATTCCTCAGAGTTAGTCTAAAAATAATATCCAATCCACATCCAGAGATGACATTAACTAAACCATGGAGGATGACCAACCATAAATAAATCACTGGATTCTTGATTTGGGGTTGATTTAAAATTTTGAACAATTTAACATTTTTCAGAGACAAGTTGAGTCGGTCTTGTTGTGGTGAAGAAAGAACTGAGCCGAAAAGCAAAGCTCTCGATTTACCAGTCAATCTACGTTCCTATCCTCACCTATGGTCACCAGCTGTGGGTGGTGACCGAAAGAACAAGATCACAGAGATCACAGATACAAGTGGACGAAATGAGCTTCCTCCGCAGGGTGGCTGGGCTCTCACTCAGAGATAGAGTGAGGAGCTCTGGCATCCGGGAAGAGCTTGGAGTAGAGCTGCTGCTTCTCCAGAACAAGAGGAGCCAGATGGGGTGGATCAGGCCTCTAATTAGGATGCCTCCCAAGCGGCTCGCTGGTGAGGTGTTTCGGGCACATCCCACCAAGAAGAGATCCAGAAGCAAACCCCAAACCTCCTGGAGAGAGTGTCTCACAGCTGTACAGGGAACACCTTGGGATCCCCACCAGGGTGAGCTGGAGGATGCAGCTGGGGTGAGAGACGCCTGGGCTTCCCGTCTGAAGCTGTTGCCCCTGCGACCTGCTCCTGTATAAGCGGAAGACAACAGAACGGAAATGTTTTTAACTTTTCTTAAAGTGACACCTTTATATTTGTACACTGGTATCATTTGATAAAGTGACAGATGTCGACTCGCTTTTGGATAAGTCTTCAATGTGTCAGTGTAAAACACCTGATGCAAGGATCATTTCCCCCTCAAATATTTGTCACATGTTTTCAGTTATTACACGCTTTTATCCATCTGCTGACTAGTACTTGATGTTTTCTTCTAAAACTGATCATTTGAATGATCGTGAAGAAGATTCTAACTCCCACTGTTAGGCCTGATAGATTTATAAAGATCTTGTAGTTCCACTATTAAATGTCCTATCAGAGAAAGAAAACAAATCTTTCCTTATTTGATGTAAAATGACCGCCCTCTTCTACTTCTGCCAAGTTGGTTTTATATCATCTTCTGTACTGTTTATTCCCAATAGGGCTCCCAGTGTCCCAGATCCTATCCTGGCTGATTTCAGGCGAAAGGCAAGGTACACCCCAAACAGGTCGCCAATCTGTTGCAGGGCCACACACACACAAAAATCAGCTGTCAGACACATACAAAGTCCAAAATGACGTCCAAAGTACCCTCAAAATGAAAGACAAAACGTAGCCAGAAGAAAGGGACAGAAACTCAGCAAAAGTTGGCGATTAAACTGTAAAGTAACAGGGAGCACTGCAGCAGGCAGCTGCCCAGGGCAGCAGGGTACCTGGAGAAAACATAGAGAGAACATGCAAACTTCACACAGAAAGACCAGTGATTCAAGCCTCGCCCCTACTCTTGGACTCGAACCCCTGACCTTCTTGCTGTGAGGCCACTGTGCTAACCACTGCACCACAATGGAACCCTGCCAAGTTTGTATTGTTAGAAAATATAAAATCTTGTAGATAACTGTTGTTATTTATGTAGAACTTGTACCCAGCGTTAAGATTTAAAACAAGAGAAATTAGAAATATAACATCTAATTCATATTTAGCAGATAACAGTGTTACAAAATCAACTTTGTGCAAAAACCTAATAAGAAAAATAATTTATTTCACATTGTATGGAGAGTGTAGAAAAGAGGTGAAGAATCATGTGCAGGCAGGCTGGAACGGGTGAAGAAAAGTATCTGGTGTGATGTGTGATTGAAGAGTTACAACTAAAATGAAAGGAAAAATGTACAAAACCATGGTGAGACCGGCCATGCTGTTTGGTCTAGAGCCAGTGGCACTGAGAAAAAGACAGGAAACAGAGATGAAGGTAGCAGAGATGAAGATGCTGAGGATCTTTCTGGGAGTGACCAGGATGGACAGGATTAAAAATGAATATATCAGAGGAACAGTTCATGTTAGATGTTTTGGAGATAAAGTCAAAGAGACCAGACTGAGATGGTTTGGACATGTACAGAGAAGAGAGACCAAGTACATTGGCAGAAGGATGCTGGGTTTAGAACCACCAGGAAAGAGGCCTAGAGGAAGACAAAAGAGGAGGTTCATGGATACAGTGAAAGAAGAAATGAAAATAGTTGGCGTGACCGAACAGGATGCAGCAGATAGGGTTAGATGGAAGAAACTGACTTGCTGTGGTGACCCCTGAAGGGAAATGCCGAAAGAAGAAGTATGAACTCATTAATGTTTGATGCAGCATTAAAAACGAATGTATTTAATCACTTCAATGAATGAGACTGAAAAACAACAAAAACCAGATCTTCTCGTTTTATTTGACATGTTTTATTAAAGCCTCAATAATTGTCTCGACTGCCTGTGTGGTGTTAAGATTTACTCCGTGTGAGGACTTATTATTTCACTTTTCCTTTAACAGCTCCATTTTCACCACAGCAGCAAGTCACAGGTCCTTAAGTAGCTTTTTGGTGATGAAAGCATTTGACGGCTTGAATGTCATATTTATCTCTTAACATCACTTTGCTACCGTTTCTAAACTGTCAGTCATTTTTATGCAATTAATAATTCATAAAAAATGTTTTTTTTTTCACATTTGGGGCTGAGGAAAGTGGTCATTTTCATTTATTATTTTTTATTAGAGTTCAGCTTGCAAAAGAAATCACTAACAACTCCCTCTCTGATTGCCGGGGGGTCAGCTTTCACTGGGCGTAAAATGTTCAAAGTAGGTCAGACTTCCATCAGCAGCCATTATCACAGCTATGCAGTACATGTGCCGGTCTTATTATGATTCAGATGTTTCCACTTCTTTGGTCTTTTCAGCATTTTAAGGCCAACATGGGGAATAAAAAGAAAAGGTGCCAATCGAACACATTTTGTAGAAAGAGCTAAGTGGTGAGGTTGTAAAGAGCCATTCTGGAGGTCAGTCCGGGTCATGAAGTGACCTTTTGGAGTGGAAACTCTAAAGTAAATGCACATGCTGGTAAAAAAAAGAACCCTTTTCATCTGGTTAACCCCATCATCTCATCTTGTTTACATGTATCTGAACTCAAACTGCTGTCATGTAAATAAAAAAATGAACATGTGCTGCATGAATGATGATCAGAATGATTGGGATTCATCCAAATGAGGATCAGGTTGTTATATCACAATAAGAGATAAATAAAATAATAAAATGAACATCACATCTTTCGTCATCCTGACAGACTTCAATTCAAAACAGATTCTAAGTGAGTCAGAATTGGATTGATTTTATTCTAAAGTTTAACACTAGAGGACAGTGTTGCAAAGAGGAGAGTGGCTGACCTTTAGTTATCACCCACTGATCATCAAAATAATTAAAAAAGAGATTTCATATTAAACTGGCAGAAAGACAGATTAAACATTTCAGATGGTGCATATTTAATTTTACGTCACAGAGAAGTTAATGAGAGGATGAACAAGCCCACTTTTTTTCCTCCCATCTCTACATCTTTACGTCTCTTATTAAAACAGCCATTGCATCCCTGTAAACATCACAACGAGCTCTCGGAAAGCATTTCATAAATGAGAGGAGGTGCAAATCTCTCATCCTCTCCCTGTTTGGTGGTATGAAGAGCTAAAGTATCCATGGCAACGTAGCATGACACAGGACAGAGCTGAGGAGACTGAGCTTCAGCTTGGAGAGGAGGGTTATCAATCACTTTGGCATCAGCCTTCTCTATTCTTCACAAACACACACACACACACACACACACACACACACACACACACACACACATACACACACACACACACACACACACACACACACACACACACACAAATCTTCTTTCTTTATGTGATTTTTTTTTCCCATCAGAGAGCATCAAAACACATCCATTCAAGCAGAGCATGAGACACTGTCCTGGTGAATCAGGGTGTTCAACAAAGTTATTTAAACTTAAATTCTGCACCTCTGATTGGATATGTAGCAAATAAATGGATGGATAATGTATGATATAAATCTATTAGAAATTAATATAACTATTAGATTTTCATGACCATAACGTGCATCATACCAAAAGACACAGTCTAAGTTTTGCGTCCCATTTTTGTATTTAATACATACACAAGGTGCACCTGATCATAACGCGTGGGTTTTACAAACAATCGATACAATGCTGGATGATCCACTGTTCGAGTCTTTCCTCTAACTTGGGTCACCTTGCCGTATTTCCACAGAAACTCAACTGCGTCTTTTTGCACATACTGTAAGTGTGCGTTTTTTTTTAAATAGTGCCGTAAATTCACGGCCATAAGGCGCATATAAAAGTCTTAGATTTTCTTCAAAATGAGCGGTGCGCCCTTTCGTGCGGTGTGCCTTGTGTGTGAGAAAAGGCGGACCTAAAAGAAAACGTGGTGCCCGCGAGGCGGACCTGAAAGAAAACACATGAGAACGTTAAAGAGTGAAGTGTGAGCGGCGTGGGAGCGATGGATGACCGAAGGAGACCACAGTTTCACGAAGGCTGGAAGGCAGCGCCGGGCGAGTTACGCTACAGTTTGCCAATGGATTGTAGATGCTTGGACTAACGTGTCTGCTGGTACTGTTATCCGAGCTTTCGCAAAAGCTGGTATCCTTTCTGAGGAGCCGCACAGTACAGACAGTGACTTTGACAGCGAGGAGCGAAGTGGACCTGCTCTGTTGGATTTTGCGCAGTTGTTCGATTCCAAAACAGAGGATGAGGGATTTGAATAAAGACTATTACCGGTAATGTGCTTGTTTATACTACTTAAATAAAGCACAACCAAACTCAGTTTTGCTCCCGATCTATTTTTAATACGCACATTTGCATGCTTGCGTGTGTGTTGTTGTAAGGCGGTGTGTGACTGAGACTGCGCCTTTTCGTACGATGCGCCTTATGTGTGTATTAAATACAGCAATGGCGCACATAACTGAGACTGCGCCTTTTCGTACGGTGCGCCTAATGGTTGTGAATTTACGGTACTAACATTTTTTTTAAAAATCATCAATAGGCGTGGAAACTCAGCTGCATCTTCTTGACCTGTCACAGCGTGTTTTTCAGATTCCTCCACTTGCGAACCATCGATTTATTAATCTTAAATTCTTTAGCGACTGCTCGATTTCCATGTTCTTTTGTGTAGCTGATGGTCTTCAGTTTAAACTATGCTTCATAAACGTGTCTCGTTGCCATTTTTAGAGTTGTTAAAACAATGATGTTCTGGATAACGTACTTACCCCTTCTTTTATATACATTCCGCGCCCACACTCCCCCCTTTAACGTTCTCATGATGTTCTCTACAACGTCCGCCTTTCAACAGTACACTTAATGTTTTCGTGGTTTTCTCAAACTAAGTCTGCTTATGACAACAATATGGAAAGCCATCCGGGTCGCTACACGTACGTAATCTACCGCGCTAAATGTTTGAATGTAGCGTGAGAGTGGATCAGGGATGGATTACTACTGTCTGCTGTGTTTCTCTGGAGATTGAACCAGGCTATTTCACTTTAATTGGTTTTTCTAGAAAAGAGGGAGTGGATATGTCTACAAGAAAGCGGGCGGGGATGTTACTGCAGCCAATAGGGCCACTACACACACGTAATCTTGCATGCAAGATTTTGAACATTTAGCGCGCTAGACTACGTGCGTGTAGCGGCCCGGATGGCTTTCCATATAACAACATACAAATAGCGCACTGCACTACAGGGCACGCCACACATTTTGAAGAAAATCTAAGACTTTTATGTGCGCCTTGTAACCGTGAAAACATGGTACACTCATAGTGCAGTTTAATCTCTACTTTGTCAATAATAAAAATATAGACAACTTTCTAAACCAGTGTTATTTATTTTATTATTATATAACCAATTATCAACGTTACAGAGACCTTATCAGTTGATTCGGGTTAAGTGGAATGAAATAACACGGGTATAATAGCCTGGGCTTTTTTTCAGTAGCTCAAATGGTTTTATTTTTGATCAAGTACATTTTGTTCATCATACTTGAAAAGGGGTTTTGATTGCAGGAGATTTGTAACAATACACAGCTGAGTGTTTTCCATCCCGTCCTTCGCCTTTTCTTTTGTAAATGATTTTTTTTTTTTTTATGTTTTCGGGTTAAGCAAGCTTTAAAACGGGGGAAATTACAGCCTGATTGCGAAACAGAAACTTTGATTTGATTACAAATGCAGCAATTTGGACAATTTATCTTTAAAATAATTGTGATGGTAAATAATGTACATTTTTAAGATTGTATTTCACATCCTAATCTTAGTGTCCTCTGTTTGACTAGCATTTGGTCCTGAATCAGTTTGTAAAAGACTTTTCTCTTACTTCAAGTATCATCAGGTTCTTTCTTACCGTAGAGAACCTGCAGGGATGTGAAGCCCCGGCTGTGTTTAAGCCTCTGAGGTCAAGCAGTTTTCTCTGAACACCTGAACTTCTCCAGTTCCATCCGTCTGTCAGCTGGCTTAGTGGAGGGAGCTCTTTGTGCTCTTTAATTTAAGCTCATTTGTTAGAGTTGGTTCCACTAGAAAAAAAAAAAGGAAAAGACACTTTATTGTTCTTTGACTTTTTACTTTTTAGCCTGACAGAAAATGTTTCTCAGCTCTCGACATGCAAACTGCACCGTGCTGCGTGCTTACCCCCAATTTATATTCCATATCTTCCTCCTTTTCATTGTCAGGAGGGCAGTGGAGCATAGCTCAGCATGCTCTGGATTGAAAGTCAAGCTAGACCTTTGACAGACTTCCTGTCTGTCAAGTTTACACTCCAATTTAAGCAGCAGGAAAGAAAAAGTTGAAGATTTCAACTTGAACCAAGTTAAGATCCTGAACATCTCACTCTGCATCAGAAGGACATCCCCAATTCAGATTTGATTTCAAATTAATCAAACACTAGAAATAAAGAAGTTCTTTGTACATCATGTCTGGTTTTACAAGTTGAGAAGCAACTTTGTTTCGTCTTCTGAACCATTTGTACCCAATGGGGTCGCTGGAGCCTATCACGGCAGGGTAAACCCCAAACAGGTCACCAGTCTATAGCGGGGCCACATGTACCCACAACCATACACACACACCCGCATTCCAAGGGGTGATTTCATAGCAGCCAATTGCCCAAGGAAACCGGAGTACCTGAAGAAACTCACACAAACACGGGGAGAACATGCAAAATCCACACAGAAAAAAATAAGTAACACAAGCCTTGTCCCACCAAGTACTAGAACCCTGATCTTCTTGCTGTGAGGCTACAGTACTAACCACTGTGCCACCCTCGTGATAAGCAACTGACACAGAAATTAAAACCCAACTCTTAATCATTGGCAATGTGTTGGACAAAACAAATTCCAATTAGTCCTGCCCCTCCCACCTCTGGCAGGGCAGAGACAAGCTGTGGAACAAGAGATGAATCAGGGACAGATTATTCAGGACACAGTCACGGGGGGATAGAGAGCTCGGAAGGGGAGCAAGGACTCGACCTTTTCTGAATATTCATGACAAAGGGAGAAAATAGAGACATACTACAGTTAGGTTTTTTTTTAGACTGAGGAAACCCTTTGAGGAGTTTAATAAAAGAAGCCAGCCTGTGATTTAATGAAAGAATAAATATATCTAACATAAAACCATTAGGAGATCTTGGCCACCTGCCAGTCAGAAGAATCAATAACCATTAACACCATCATCCATGCAGTGGGAAAACAGTGGGGATGTGCAGATCTGCAGACGATTTCATCATGATGGGAGGTAGATTTGAGCTTTAGTTACAGTAACAGCACCGAGCCCCTCGCTGCGGAGAGTGATGCTTTCTGACTGATAATGTCATAAGCGTACGTGTGTGTGTGTGTGTGTGTGTGTGTGTGTAAACACATCCAACATGCCTGCAGAAACTGGGTCATTTTATGGCTGCAATCAGATGAGAGAAGTCGTCTGGAGACCCACCATGCCAAAAATGTGAGCCATGCTCATTATGTCAAAAGTCAGGCAATAATCCACATGCTTCTTTTCATCTGCTCTATGAATTAAGTAAAGATCGAGTGGTGATGAAATCCTTTGAGAAACACAGGTAGTGGAAGGAGGACAACGGGCAAGTTTGGGATTTCTTGCTCCACTTGAAATCTGCAGCAGGTAATATTGAGACTGCAATAAAAAGAAACAATCCCACAATGTGAGGAGAAGTGCACGCTCAATCTCTAAGCCAATATGGCAGCGAGAAATATAGACGTTGCAGATTAGCAGGTTCCAGTCGACTTTGATTTTTACAATCAGCTTCAAACTGACCTCAGAAAACAGATAACATGGATCTAAATCTTCAAAACAAATTAGGGTTACATCCCAACCAGATACGTAGCTCTTAGGAAAATATGGAGAAAAGCTAAATTAAAATCCAGCAATTACAGATGCATGGCTTTTATTTCAGGAACAGGCATACGAAAACTAAGAGCAGAAGTGCTTCGAGCCAAATGCAGACATCAGCATGCTAACATGTGCACTGAGTTGCACTGGCAGCATGGTGATGTAACGATGCATGAAATGCTTACCAAGTGTCCCCTCATTGCTCAGTGTGTTAGAAACAGAATTTGTGACATAGAAACAACTTTAGATTTTTAATCAGAGGATTATTTTTTTTTACCTTTCAGTGTTTGAGGGTGATGAATGTCAACAAAACACTTTATTTCTGGAAAAAAAAAAAAAAAAAAGAGTCGACCTGGTAGTGAGGGGAGTTAGAGATTTTAAAATAATAAAAAAACCTTCCTTTTAGGGTTGTAACGACAACACACACACAGAGAAAAAACAGCAGCAGTCCAGTAATCTCCTTTCTTTCACATCAACGTTTTAAGATTTTTGGGCAGGATAGTTGGCTAATCGGGTGCACACGTTTAGTTGACGTCTCTAATCCCTTCCTCTTTGAGTCGCCAGCTCCCTGAGGCAGCTGTAGAAAGAAGGGGGGAGGCACAACTGGCTAGAGGAAAAGAGTCCCAGCTTCTGTAAATCTCCACCGATGGAGCTGAGATCTATTTGGACAATAAAAAAAGAGTAAAACAGTAAAAAGAGTAAAACAGCCCAGAGCAATGGAGAGTGTGGAAAAAGAGTTGAAGAGGCGTGTGCAGGCAGGCTGGAACGGGTGGAGAAAAGTATCAAGTGTGATGTGTGACAGAAGAGTTTCAGCTCTTCTGAAAGGAAAGTGTACAAAACCGTGGTGAGACCGGCCATGCTGTTTTGTCTAGAGACAGTGGCACTGAGAAAAAGACAGGAAACAGAGATGGAGGTAGCAGAGATGAAGATGCTGAGGATCTCTCTGGGAGTGACCAGAATGGACAGGATCAGAGGAACAGCACATGTTAGAGGTTTAGGAGATAAAGTCAGAGAGGCCAGACTGAGATGGTTTGGACATGTGCAGAGGAGAGAAAGAGTACATTGGCAGAAGGATGCTGGGTTTGGAACCATCAGGAAAGAGGCCTAGAGGAAGACCAAAGAGGAGGTTCATGGATACAGTGAAGGAAGACGTGAAGATAGTTGGCGTGACCTAAGAGGATACAGCAGATAGGGTTAGATGGAAGAAACTTACTTGCTTTGGCGACCCCTGGAGGGAAATGCCGGAAAAAGAAGTTATTTTTTTCTTCTAAGTTACTTCTAAGAAAAAAAATAGATTGTCATACCTTAAACTTTGTTGTAGATTATTTTAGTAGTTTTTTTTATTATATACAAAGTACTTAATTATTCAGTTGGTGTGTTAGATCCAAAATATACATTTTCTTCTTTTAATGTAAAGTTATCAGTTTTCTGTGAAGAAATGTCAAAACATTTCTAAAATTTTCAAGGACTTTTATTTTTTAACTCACAAATCAATCACCATCAACTCCGTGCAACACCTTTTAAAAAAATATTAGACTACAATTAAAAGTTTATGACCAAATAACTATTTAAAAGAGTAATTTAATAACTATTCAAATCAATACATGTAGAGTTTGTAATATTTTGAACATTTCAGGAGTAATTAGAGTTGTGTATTTTACTTAATGAAGGTGAAATGTGAATAAATGTTATTAAGTATAGAACACCTCCGGGGTTATTGGATGGGGAAATCTGGAGTAGAGAAGAAATATGTCGAGGGATGCAGGTCATGTATGAGGACTGTGAGACAATGGTGAAGATGTGCTAAGAGCAGAAAAGCTGAAGAGGTGGATGTTTGCCCTGGAAAGGAGCCTAGTGAAGGTTAGCTGCAACAAAACAGAGTATGTGTGTGTGAATAAGAGACCCAGTAGAAGACAGAAGTTACAGGGAAAAGAAATAAAGAAGGTAGAAGATTTTAAGTACTTAGGATCAACAGTCCAGAGCAATGAAGAGTGTGGAAAAGAGGTGAAGAAGCTTATGCAGGCAAGCCGAAACAGGTGGTATTTCGTGGTGTCACAGGTAGAAGTGGAGGATGGTTAGGTTCAGAAATGAGTACATCAGAGGAACAGCATATGTTAGAGGTTTTGGAGATAAAGTCAAGGAGGCCAGACTGAGATAGTTCAGACATGTCCAGAGTGGAGTGAGGGAACACGGAGGTAGAAAGATCCTGAGTCTGAAACTGCCAGTGAGTAGGCTTAGAAGAAGACCAAAAAGAACATGAAGGTAGTTAGTGTTGTAGAGCGAGTTCCAAATTATTATGCAAATGAAATTTAAGTGTAATCAATAACATTGTTTTGCTTTATCTGAGTTGTATTGTATTTCAGGGGTTTTGAATTCCTGGAATCAGATTTTTATAATAATTAAGGATGTTCCACATTAAGCAAATCTGCTATTCCAGCAATCTTGAAAAGAAGAATGATCTCTGCTACTGAAATGCAGGAAATAAGCGCATGAAAACATTCCTTTTTTTTCTTTTTTTTACAGAAACATACGCGTTCAAAGAGATTCGTGTACGATTTGGAGCCCACAATGTACCGAGCAGATAAAGGCATAATGAGGAAGGATTCTGCCAGACAAATATGCCAGCTTAAGAGAGCAGCTGCTAAAATGACATTTCAAAGCAGCAGTCAGGAAGCGCTACAAATATTAAAATGTAGGATTCTCCCGGTTTAGAACCTTCACAGAAAAATCTCATCTGCAGAATAATTTGGAACTCAATGTAGAAGACACGGTTAGGTGGAGAAAAAGATTGTGATGGTGATCTCTGTCCAAAAAAAAGTATAACAGCTAGATTTTAATTTTGAACTCCCTTATGCATCAAAGTGAACTGAAATCTTTGTTTATGGCATTTGTGGTAACACTTTATATGGTATAAAATGCAGTATAAAAAAAGTACTGCAGTAAAAAAGCTTAAAATTTCACCATTTTTATAGAAAAACAAAACAAGCCAAGCTTGCTGGAGTTTTTCTGCTACACCTACCTTTCCTGGATTTCTTTAACTCAAGCTTTTCAGACTGAATCAGCATCTATAGTAAACAGATCATTCACTGCATTTTTACTAAGATGCTACGGTAACTTTTTTTTTTTTAAACTCTTCTCCTCGTCAGACTGTGCATGCATCTGTCAGCAGCTGACTGGCTTCCATTCCAGTTTATTCAGTCACTTTCCATTAAAGGATTATCAACTTGCTGTTTTTTAAAATTAGAAGAGGGATGCGAGCAGCTCTGTCGGAAAGGATGAAACAATAAGCCGCTGCGCAAAAAGAAGCTTTAGAAATGTTTCAAAGGTATTAAAAGCACCTCTCAGGAGGACATGAAGAAGCTTTAAAAAACAAACCCAAAGTGCAAAATCATCATCAGAAAAAAAATGAGGCGGAATACCATCTAGACACATCAAGTACAGGAAACATGTTAGTGAAAATTAAACTGATATAACGGGGCTGCAGACCAAAAAAAAAAGGCATTTAAATTAAAAAGCACCACTTCTGCATCTCATTAACACAATCTAATGCAAATGAGAATTTAAAGCTGTAGACCAACCTGATGATTATACAAAGCTTTTGTTCCTGCTAGCAGCATGAAGCAAACACCTCAAACACCATATGTTGCTATTAAGGATTTAATCATCAGGAGCAGGTGGGCAGATTGTGGGCTACATTACCGTCTGCTGTAATGCCAGGAGGAGAGATGTTGGTGGCAGGAGCGGCAGTATACCGGTCAGCTGTGGTATACTGCGTTTGGTCGTCCTCGTCGGCACCGAACGCAGGCAGTGGGAATCGGACCCTTAGCATGATATAAATCTAAAACCACTCGATGCTTGTGGTTATTGAATATGGCGTCGTTTATAACAGTTAGGCAACAAGCGTTCCCCAACACTCAGGCTGATTGATTTTGCTTCACCTTCACTCCTCATTCATTACAGAGATGTTCACACAGATAAAGGATTCAAACATCTCCCACTGCTGAATAATGAGCAAGAATCTTGACCGAGGTAAAAAAAAAAAAAACCTTCACAATCAAAGAGACTTGAAATTCTTCTGGGAATACACGTTGAAGACAAACTAACTAAACGACTTTATTAAATGGTCCATCTATTGTAGTCAGTAAAGACAACTTACTATTTATTCTTTTAAAATGCAGTTTATTAAATTTAGAAAACACGTCTGTTAACAGTTTCGTAGTAATAGCAGGAAATAAAAACAGAAAACTTCAAGAGAGACGCAGATGGGGCCTGGGCCAACCCCTGAGTTAAAAACCATCTGTTTGAAGCTCCCTACGCTTCATCTCTCTGGGGTCACCTGCATTAAACCTGGCATAGACTTGATTAAAGTCAGACGGTGGTCAACGTCTCCAAATAACATAGAACTCAAGGAGACATAAGAAACTGTGATGAACATCAGGTAGAAAAGTTGATTTGCAAAGTCGTGTTTCAAGTGAAGGTGTTTCCTGCCAAAAGATAGCAAGTATGCAACATTAACGTGTAATTAGGTTGCCAACCATGATGCTATGTAAAGTCAATGAGGGAGGGGTTGTTGGAAACCTTTAGGGGACGTGAAGGGGGAGCTGATTTTATGGATGTGGTTTAGATGTTTGTCCAATGACGAAGTGCAAACAATGTCAATAAGGTGTGTCTGTTGGTGGATTTGGGTTGTGTGTTGGTTGTGGTGGGGTGGGGGCGGGGAGTAGTTAGGGGGTTTAGGCAAAATAGAACCACCCCCTTTGTTACTCATCAAGGTGCTGAGAGAGGCGACTCTCTGGAGGGAGAGCCGGAGATATCTTCAGGTGGGAAAACTGTGAGCGTGCAGGCTCGGATTCCACCCAGCGACTCGGGTAAGTCAAAAACTTTGTGCCACTCATCCTTTTCAGGGTCGTACTTTTGAACAATTTCCACCATACAGCGATTATTCCACGAATAGCCTCCCACCACGTAGATCTTGTTTTCAAATACAGCCACGCCAACGTCGCTCTGGCCTCGCAACATGGGTGAAATAGGTGTCCACAAGTCGAGCGCGGGGGAGTAATATTCACAGCTGAGAACGTCGTCGTAGTCGCTGGTGCCACGGAAGTGATTGCCACCGATGACATACAGGCGATCTCCTACCGTGCACATGCAGTGAAGGCCACGCACCGTGGTCATCGGTGCTTTTTGAGTCCATTTATCTGCATCGGGGTCAAAGCACATCAGCTCCTTCTGAAAAGTGTCGTGAGTGATTCCTCCTGTAGCAAAAAGAAGAGAAAAAAAGCAGGAAAATTAGTCTCAACATTTATCAACTTAACAGAGGATCTGTCAATCAGATTGGTAAGTCATTCATCCGTGTTTTTCATTTATCTAGGCCACGCAGAGCGGCAGCCATAACACCGGAGAAGTCTCATTTATTCAGGAAGTTGTGTGAGAAATACGACTGTACACACAGATCAACACTTTTAAATATGGTTTCCCGCGATCATTGCATCGAAAACAAATTCAGCCAGAAACATGCAGATTAGAGCTGTTTTATCTAAAGCAGACTGATATCGGGAGATGTTCAGCTTCTCTTTTTACAGAAATAATGTCGATTAAGAGCATGCGGTATAAAGCTGAAAATCATCACAAAGCTTGTGTTATCATATGTACAAACAGACTGGAGACGCTCAAACACATGGGAAAAAAAAGCTGAGGAAATGTGGGGGGAAAAAAAAAAGTATGAAAAAAACAGGACATGTCTATAGGGAAGGCTTAAAATAAAGAGGAACACAATCCCAGCATGCTTTTGGATGGAAGCCAGCCCACCCCTCCCCTGGAGGCAGAGTGTGTCATATACAGGCGGAACGCCGCCACGTGCCGATTGGGTCCTCGTTCCATTGTTGAGGCCTAACTCGTGTATTCAGCTGCCACCGTCCTGCTCTTTCATGTCGCAACCCTTTAAGTAATTAAAATGATCCAAGCACTTATTCACTTTATCAAAAAAATGACACAGAGCGAGTCCATTTAAACCACGACAAGAGAACAAGTGCTGGAGTCAAAGTGAGGCCCTCCTGATTCTTCCCGAGGGGCCCTCCTGCTGCTCTGATTTAGTTCAAGAGCTTTGCCCTTTCCCTGATACGATGTCTGATTAGTATCCCAGGATCTCGCTGCCATTAGCAGGCATGATGAGCAAAATTGTTTCAGACATTTTTTTTTCTGTAAAAAAAAAAAAAAAAAAGACCTGAAGCCCTTCAGCTGATGCCATGACCTCTTTTTTTTTTTTGTTTATTCCACATGCTTCTACTCCAACCTGAGCAGCCATGTGCACACAGCTGACCTGGTTGAATTAGTGGCGCCACACGTGGGAATGAAAGCGATGATGATGAATAGACACTGAGCTCAGCACTTTCCACAAATATCCAATAATGATCAAGAATGTTTGGAGTTGTGAACTCTGTAAATATCACCCGCTAATGATCAGTGTTCACCTCTGATGTTAAATCCCACAAGGACGTCCAAGCAGCTCCAGCATTGATCGCTTTAACTATGGAGAACGTATAGATTGACATTAACACACCGATTGCTCTGTGTGGATGATGAAAGCAACTGCAAAGACTTGGATTCAATTTTTATGCATTTTTTCCCCTACCCACACACACACACCATCACCACCATTTCATGCGGGCACCAGAGAACGCCTGCGGAATTAGGTCTCGACATTGCCTGTTCACACATGGACCACCGCAACAGCAGATCCGGGAGTGAGATGAGGTCTTTCTACCGGAAGTATTAAACGCTGACGCCTCAGTAGACAGCACATGAGGCAGGACGTGATGGTGGAGAAATCACAGAGGTCTGTTTACATCGCCTTTAAGATGAACGGATAGGATCCCTGCTTATCTGTAATGATAACTGTTTGTGGCTACATGCATACGCAGACTGTATCGCATGGCAAGTAAATGTCATCAGCAGGCAGACTCACTCTATGTGAATCCTACAGATAATTATCTGCTTCTTCTTCACAAGGGAACATTCTGACATTTCCCAGACTGAATACTAAGAAGCTGTCAAGATAAACTCGGCTCAACGACGGCAAGCGTTTGATGCGAAAAATCGGCATTTTGACTGTAAACCAAGACGGCACAGAGACTCTACTGTGATACAATATTTTAAAAAGGTTTCGGATGGAGGAACCAACATTTCACATGACTGCAACCTAACCAAAAGCCTTTTCTATCAATTAAACCAATACTGTGGCAGAATAATAAAAACTGTATTATCTACTCAATTTTAGTTCAGGAAGGTAGTGCTGCTTTATTTTGGGTCAGTTAAATGTATGTTGGTAAAAATGTTGAAGCAAATCAATTGCCAGGACATTATTTAACAGGCACCCGTTGGTGTCTTTAAGACAGGGGTGTTCAACCTTTTTATCCCAAGATCTCCTTTTAAAATATCAAACCTCTTGAGAACAACCGGTCCAGTGTTAACATCGCACACAGGCAAATTCCCCCCTCTGTCTCAAGCACACAGAGGCAAATTACCCTTGGTCTCTCACACACACACCCCGACAAATTCCGCTCGCTCCCTTTTCTCTTTTTAACACAGACACACACTCACCGACGGAGTTTTTCCTGCATGCACACAGCGCTTCAGGAAGGGATAGTGGCCACAACAACAAAGGCGCTTCGCATTGATTTCAGACTTGGTCATTAACACTAGAAAAAGCTGCCAGATTGGCGCTTTTTGGGGGGAAAAAAAAGAAACCAGAGAGTCGCTAAATTTTAGCGACTCTAGCGATTAGACGGTCTGGACAATTGCTAAATACAGCGTCAAAGTCGCTGAGCTGACATTACTAACTTCTTTTCCTTTTTTTCCCCGACAAAGTTTGGACAAACACGATTGACTAGTTGGGCAACCCCGCCTTAAAATCTAAAACACCACAAACTTGCTTAAAATATATATATATACAGTGGTGGTCAAAAGTTTACATACACTTGTAAAGAACATAATGTCATGGCTGTCTTGAGTTTCCAGTTATTTCAACAACTCTGATTTTTCTCTGATATAGTGATTGGAACAGATCCTTCTTTGTCACAAAAAACATTCATGAAGTTTGATTCTTTTATGACTTTATTATGGGTAAACTGAAAATGTGACGAAATCAGCTGGGTCAAAAATATACATACAGCAACATGAATGAGCAATTTTGGAGACTTAGAAAGTTGTGTCAATGACATGAGCTTCATAGCATGACCTCTTAACTTCTTGTGAGTGATTATGAGTGACTACAGCTGGTGACTTCTCTGAGGCCATTTAAAAAGGGCTCATTGGATAAAAACACCCACAAACGCTACAATGGGAAAGTCAAAGGAGCTCAACATAGATTTGGAAAAGAGAATCAATGACTTGAACAAGTCAGGAAAGTCACTTGGAGCCATTTCAAAGCAGCTGCAGGTTCCAAGAGCAACAGTGCAAACAATTGTTTGTAAGTATAAAGTGCATGGCACTGTTTTGTCACTGCCACGATCAGGAAGAAAACGCAAGCTGTCACCTGCTGCTGAGAGAAAACTGGTCAGGAGGGTGAAGAGTCAAGCCAGGAGCACCAAAAAGCAGATCTGCCAAGAATTAGAAGCTGCTGGAACACAGGTGTCAGTGTCCACAGTCAAGCGTGTTTTGCATCGCCATGGACTGAGAGCTTGCCGTGCAAGAAGGAAGCCCTTGCTCCAAAAGCGGCACCTTAAGGCTCGACTAAAGTTTGCTGCTGATCACATGGACAAAGATAAGACCTTCTGGAGGAAAGTTCTGTGGTCAGATGAAACAAAAATTGAGCTGTTTGGCCACAATGCCCAGCAATAGGTTTGGAGGAGAAAAGGTGAGGCCTTTAACCCCAAGAACACCATGCCTACCATCAAGCACGGTGGGCCTGTTTTGCTGCCAATGGAACTGGTGCTTTACAGAGAGTCAATGGGACAATGAAGAAGGAGGATTACCTTCAAATTCTTCAAGAAAACCTGAAGTCACCAGCCCGAAGGTTGGGTCTTGGGCGCAGTTGGGTGTTCCAACAGGACAATGACCCCAAACACACATCAAAAGTGGTAATGGAATGGCTAAATCAGGCTAGAATTAAGGTTTTAGAATGGCCTTCCCAAAGTCCTGACTTAAATCCCATTGAGAACATGTGGATAATGCTGAAGAAACAAGTCCATGTCAGAAAGCCAACAAATTTAACTGAACTGCACCAATTCTGTCAAGAGGAGTGGTCAAAGATTCAACCAGAAACTTGCCAGAAGCTTGTGGATGGCTACCAAAAGCGCCTAATTGAAGTAAAAATGGCCAAAGGACATGTAACCAAATATTAGCATTGCTGTATGTATATTTTTGACCCAGCTGATTTCGTCACATTTTCAGTTTACCCATAATAAAGTCATAAAAGAATCAAACTTCATGAATGTTTTTTGTGACAAAGAAGGATCTGTTCCAATCACTATATCAGAGAAAAATCAGAGTTGTTGAAATAACTGGAAACTCAAGACAGCCATGACATTATGTTCTTTACAAGTGTATGTAAACTTTTGACCACCACTGTATATATGTGTGTGTGAAAATAGTTCTACAAAGTTTCCATGCAAGTTTAAAACAAAATGATAAAATTGAAAAGACGCCAACAGTAACATTTTACTGTTGTATGATTGGGTGGGGTTTCCTTCAGTTGACGATAAAGGGACTTAATTATAAAGAGAAGGTGGGGATATTTGGTTAAGTGGCCTCAGAATTGTGTTTTTACATTTTGCAGATATGGTGGCTTCATCGGGCTGTGATCTGCAACTCTTACTAGACCAATTTGCTGGTCTAGCTCTTGACCAGAAAGGGTTAAGTGCCATCTATAGGTCAGGAACAGGGTCCTGCTCCAAGTGGAGGAGTTTAAGTATCTTAGGGTCTTGTTCACAAATGAGGGAAGAATGGAGCAGGTGATCAACAGACAAATCGCTGCAGTATTCGCAACACTTAAGAGGCTACATCAGGCTGTTGTAACGAAGAGACAGCTGAGCCAAATCATTAGGTACTTGAAATACCAGTTGATCTAAGTTTTGATCCTCACCAACCAGCTCAGGTGGTGACCAAAAGAACAAGATTGTGAATAAAAGCAGACAAAATTAGTTTTCTCCGAAGGATTCCTAGGCTCTCAAGAGATGGGGTATAAGCTCTGCCATCAGGGAGGGTCTCAGAGTAGAGCTGTTGTTCCTCTGCATCGAGAGAAGCTCCAACAAAGTGTTTTGAGCATCAGATTAGAATGCCTCCTAGATGCCTTGCTACCAAGGTTTTCTGGGCATGTTCTAGAAGGACAACCAGAAGTACACCCATAATCTGCTGGATGGATTACGTTTTGCAGCTGTACTAAGAACACCTCTGGGTCTTCCAGGATGAGCTGGAGTGTGGGAAGTTTGGGCTTGCTGCTAAGGCTGCCCCAGTGACCAGTTCACGGATAAGCGGCAGAAAACAACACAGCAATAATCAAGTCTGCCCCAAAAGACTGAACCTAAAACCGTTCACTTTTCAATGGGGTGATGTCTTCAATAGAGCCTGGTAGATAAACCAGAAAATCAAAATTTGAAATTAACTTTCAACTAAATGACAAAGCTCAGATGGATTTGCAGAAAATCCTCAGTTCCAGGTGAGCAAAGCTCATTGTGTCACATCATGCTGCAGAAGGCCGGATGAGATAATAACTGGCAAACATGACTCAGCCGGCTCCGTAAAGGTCTGAATCCATTGGATTTATTTTAACATCACACAGAAACTGATGAGGATTGTGAACTGCTCTGAAGTTCAAGTCTGAGTACTAGTAGTTATGAGATTAAAGCTGTTAAAGTGGTCTTTATTTCTTGGATAAGGCTACTGGCCAGAGGCAGAAACGCTCTCCACTGCTTCAATACTTGTGTCTGAACTCTGCCACCTCACTTCAGCTGTGATGGGCTGAGAGCTGAGTACATTTGTCAGGTTCATCCAGCTGACAGAATACCTTCAGACAGCAGCGCAGCGCGGCCAGAGAAACTGACCTGATGTGCTGTGACAGACAGACACAGAACTGCACTCCAGCCAGGGTCACCTTGCTAAGAGAAACTGGAAGCTCTGAGACCGTGAGCGGTACGCTGAGGTCGCAAAACAAAACTTCTTTAATGGCTAATGCGTGTTTGTTTCTAATCTCTAAGCTGGTTTTTGATATAAATTGGAGAATTCTTACAGAATGTTCTTACTATGGTTAAAAACTGCTTGTCCGGCGTTGCTCTGCAAAACAGTTTATTTTCCCTCAAGATATTTTTAGACAATGCAGGTGCGAAACCGGCTGTTAAGAAAACGAGCTCTATTTTAGCAGACGATTGAACTGCATGACATAAACTTTTAATCATATTTTCAGCAGGAAAGAAATGTAAAATTAAAAAATGTGCAATGAATAGCAGGAAGTAAAAGGTGCAGCTGGAGGCAAAAAATATTCAGACACGACGATTCCAACCATCTCAGGTCAGTCTGTCACCAATGTGTTGCTCATCATTTAAGCATTGTTAATATAAAAAGAAAAAATATATTTTCTCTCTTTTCTGAAGAAAATCTCAGAGTGTGAAACTAAGATTCATTAAAAAAATGAGCTAATTAATTATAAAATTGTTCATTTTTGGTCGTTTTTTTTCAGGAAGTGAAAATTTGTTCATTTGGGGAAAAATATATTAAATGAAACATTAACAGTCAAAATTTTGAGACAATTTAGATTGAAAAAACAAATGTAAAAATTTTGATTTGATTTATTATTTTTGTACATACAAGTACAACAGTTGGTGTACAACAATTCAAACGATTATAAAGAACTCTTTTAAAGGAAAAAATGTCCAGGATTTTTTTTTCTTTGTTTCGCAGGATTTTGTGCTAATTGCAGATCTATTCACAGCTTGGCTGCATTCCGCTTGTACACACCTTTTCATGGCAAGTTAAGCCTGATGTGGTGGAAAAGATGTGAAAAATAACAGGACGGAATAACAAAGCTTGCATTTCTTACATTTCTTTTTCACTGTATAGTTGTTCAATGCTCTGGAGATTCATTTCCAGACTGCTTTGTATGTTTAACTTGATGTTTTCAGATCGGTGGTAAATTTACTTCAGTTACCATAAACCAGTCTGAAGATTATCTTTTTTCTTTTTTTTTAGTAAAGGCGTGTGTTCAGCTTTTTAACAACCAAACAATCATTATTGTAAGTATATAAATAAAATCTTATCACATTTCTAAACTAGATCATAGCTCGAGTCAATCCTTTTATTATGAATTGTAGATCTAACTATAACTAAGCCCTATGAAATGATTGAAATTCAGAGTTATGCATTAGAAACTATCTTTTGTGCCTCCTCTTTTCTTTTAATTTTTCATGTCTTTGAGCTACACTGTTTATTGCTCGTGTGTTGCAAAAAGATAATTGTGCCCATGGCCAGAAGGGATTAGAAGTGTCTCTTCTGCGTTATACACCTCCTACACAGCCTTCAGCCCTCTACTTTGCACAATCCTTCCAAATTCCCCTTCACCACCAACCTTTCCCTCTTTTATTGCATCGCTCTGGATTAGTCACACTGAGAAACTAGGGCTCATCTCCATACTGCGGGATTTGTTTTCAATTGTAGGAAATGAACAAGTGCTGATGTGATGCCTCGGGAACGAGTCACGACAGCTCAAAGGTACAAACTAGAATCTTGCCGCGTGCCCCAAAGCACTGGACCTTCGCATACTTCAAAAGTGTACCCGGCGTGGAAAGATGAGGGGTATCAGGAGGAATTTTTCCCAAGAAAGCAAAAGTGAAGGGCATTGTATAAAAAAGGAGCAAATTCAGCAGAGAAAATACTCAACGCAAACAGGCAGTAAAGATCCCACCATACTGAAAACTAACAAGAACGAACGCTCTGGGTGTACAATAAAAAGAAATCCGAGATAAAACTTAAAAAAAAAAAGTAGTCATAATTTCAATTGCAAATGCAATTTCATTTCAAACTTCTACAAATTGCACACAACATAAACTATCCCTTTAAATCCAAGCTGATCATTGAACTATTCAAACTAATTTAAGCCACTTACCTGAAATATACATGTAGCCGCCATACACTGTCCCAGCATGACCATAGTGTGGCTCATTCATCTTGGCAACATACGTCCATTCATTTGTCCTTGGGTTGTAGCATTCCACGGTAGCTTGAAGGAAAAAGATAAGAGTAAAAAAAAAAAACAAGACTGTATTGAAAGAAAGTAGGTCAAAACACAACTAAGGAGGACAAACAGGAGCAAATAAGGCCTTGGAGGGTCTCAGCGTGGGAGCTAAAACAGACTTAAATACAAAGTACACATCTACACAACCTCACCAGGACTGAAAAAATAAAAATAAAAAGATAAATTGTTAGAAGGGAGATTGTTCGATCTTTTATCTTAACATGCCTGTGGATGGTTGAGCAAAAATTTGAAAGAAGGAAGAACAGGGTGCAAGTGATTTATGAGGGATGATCACAGGTGGAAGATTGGTGACTAAGAGAAGCCCATAAGGATGTCAGATGGGAATGAGTTCTATGAGCCAGTTGCTGGCTTAGAATAAAGATGGGACTCGGCTCTAAACAAGTTGAAGAGAGACATCAGTGGTGCTGCAACAACGCACAATTGTAGATTTTTTTCTGAAACTTTGTCGTCTATGTGAGCAGTAATTAACAAGATTCAAGGAGTTTACCTTAAAATAACACAAGGTGGATTCAGTATGAGCTGACAAACAAAAGAATGTTTTTATACCAAACAGCTACAAAGGCAAGGGAAGAAGCCAGGTTCTGCAGGCGTGTTGTGAGATTGTGCTTAAAGGTCCCCTATTATGCCTTTTTTCCCTTATTTTATCCTGTGCTTTGTATCTGATATGCATAATTTTACATTCCGCCACAATCTCAACACAAAAGGTTATAAATACTAGCCTGTTTTGGAGCGCAGTTTCATACCCGGAACTCAAAACAGCTTGTTTCAGTCTTTTTTTTTTTTTTTTCCCGGGACCCGCCCCGTTGGTTGCGATTGGTTGTCATTCATTGTGATTTCCCCACCCACCCAGCACAGCGTGGAGCGGGAGGGGCGAGGTGTGCTTCACAGTAGAGTGAAGCACGGAAATGGGTGGATATCAGGGTGGAGAGCAGGTAGAAGTGGGGGAGGGTGTTTGAGCTGCAGGGGGCTGAACAAAAAACAGATGTACGTCACTATGTTCCACCAGTCGTTAGAGGTTTGGAGAACACGCCCCTTACTTTGAATTTAAATATCTCAAAATAGCATGAATCACAATAAAACACACTTTGGGGGATTGTTTGGGGTAGTACTAAGTAAAATAAAAGGTTAAAACCTCATAAAAGTCAGTTTTGCATAATAGGGGACCTTTAATTATGACTTGAGCAAAAAAAAAAAAAACGATGGAAGTCCACTGTACATTACATATGATTTACTAACAATGAGCAACGAGGCTTAAAAACCTTTTAGTTTCTTTGAATCTCTGCTTTTCCACTTGTGTGTATCTTTGTTTTATAATTTTGAACAGCTTGCTAAGCCTGAAGGGGAATGGAGATTACGTAGCCAAAAATAAGCCGTGTGTATTCGGAATGAAAGCGTTTTGATGTGATAAAGCTTTTCTTCTCAAATCTGGGGGATTTTAGGCACAACAATAAAACCCCACCCGTATGACCCGTCTGGAGTAAACAAACATGATGGAGGGTCATGGCATGTCCAGGAATTCACATGGGCTGAATTACATAAAATGAAATGGCAGGGGTACGCTAGAGGAAAAAAAAAATAGGTTTGAGCAGACAGGCGAAGAAGCAAGGCGATGTAGTACAGTGTAATTATAACTGAGAAAAGAAGACAGCTCCTCCCCCACTTTCACTGTTCAAGCTTTATGGCTAAATTTAAGTATTGGGTGGCACCTCGCAGTGGTCTAGAGTTATAGGATGAAAATTCCACATTGGTAACTGGGCATGAGTAGTCTGACTACAAACTACACATATAAATACATAAGTACATCTGTGTTTCTCCACAAAGATAAATAATGAATACAGAGGTGGCCGAACTATGTTTCAGAGAAAAGAAGCAAACGATTACTGATTTAAAGCTGCATTTTCTAACGGTTTCATAAAGATTTAAAGCTGCATTGAAATTTTCCCTTGCAAAGCTTCAGTCTGTGCGCACGGCTTCTGTGTCTCAGCTCCAGGTGCGTCCTGGGAAGTACGAATCAAAGTTATTTGCTCCAGCACAGCGTACAATATCAAACTCTACCCCTGAGACAGTCACAGCTGGAATAAAGTCTGCATGTGGTGAAATGTTTCTGTAATAAATTAAACCAGATTGGAAGCTTGTTTGTGATACCACCATTATCCTCTAATTTAATTCAATACCAGATTGTAAACGCAGCACATTAAAACAGGGAATGATGTCGAGGCAATTAGTGTGCGTACTGTCTGATTAAAGTGGAGACTATCCTGAATTACTGTTTGGTATTAAAAATTCCAATATCACAACTTATGTTGTTCGTTTTATGAAAGAAAAGGACATAAACCTACCAAGTTCTCCGGCAGCGTTCCGTCCACCGACAGCGTAGAGGTGACCTTTAAGTGCGCTGAGGTGGAAGAAGGTGCGTTTCTCATTAAGGCATGCCACCTGCATCCATTTATTGTATCGAGGGTCGTAACGAAACACTGTGTCAACTGCTGTTTTGCCTTTGGTGTCGTAGTTGCTTTGTCCACCCACAACATATAGAAAATTACCAATGACTGCAATGCCATGCTGGTAGCGTGGTGCATCCATGGGTGCCAGCGCCTTCCATTCGTGAGCCTTTTCATCAAAGAGACGGAGCTCCTTGCTCACTACTAACTGCTGGCGCAAAACGCCACCCAAAGTGACCAGGTGGGAGCTATCCGAGCGGATGGCCGTCCGTTCAGACTGCATAACAGGCTGCATGTAGGGCATCATTTGGTAATTGCTAGCTTCGAGTAGAAGGTTGACACAGGTGTTGTCAGTGCGCATAAAGTCCACAGTTTGAACGTGGTTAATGAGTTCTTGTGGATTCATGAGGGGAAAACGAATATTCTTCATGAGCTTTGAGGCACAGTCCATTCGACCCTCTTCATAGCGTAGCCAGCGGCAGGCGGCCTTAAACAGATCCAACTCAGTGCAGTGTTTCAAGCTATTACTGGACAGTACAAAAGCCAGCCGTTCAAATGGGAGCTTAACAAACTCCCCAGTGGCCAGCAAAGAGGTGAAATTCTTCAGGATAAAGTTGTTTACGTATTTGTCAACCTCTGTTAGATTATATGTGTTGGCGATTCGTCCTACTTCAACGCAGTTATCAAGGGAAACCTGAAAAAATATAAAGTTAAAAAAAGGATTTAGACAAAAAACTAATAGCACCAAAAATTCAAACAGAAGCATATATTTGACATGAGCAATGCTGCTGTCAAAGAAATGTATGCGAAATGAGGATACGATGAGTACGAAAATATGGATGAGTTCTTTTTTTACATGTTATTGTGAGCTTAAAAAAAGCCACATGCTATTTTTTTTTAATTAGGCCAAAATATCCAGATCCAAGCACACCAATCTGAACCTAAAGCCTGGAAATGTAAAAAATGTCACAGTAACACTCTGTGATACACTTAAAAATCTCAGAAGAAAAAGGTTATCGACAACAATCTTTTAAACAACTGTCTCTAACTTTTTTATGTTGTAAGATCGAGGAATCTGTGCTTTGTTCACTGGATTATTTTTGAATAAAAACAGATGGTTTGATACATTTCTTTTAGAATTCCAACATCACAGCACTGAGGCGGCTCTGCTCTAAGTCCCAAACAACATCAAGCTAAAAACTGATTCTGGTCCAGTACCAGTCTTGGTTCAGCTGGATCTCAATGCTGCATATCATACGAACTTGTTGGAGAGGTTGAGGCATTGGGTAAGACTGTTTACTAGTTCAGGTCCTTCCTAGAATTTATTATTATTATTTGGCTAGATGTTACTTTGTAACAACTGGAAGCTATTAATTTGAGCGAGTTACTATGACCTATAGAGTTCCCCAGGGGTCCGATCTTGGACCTCTTTCTTCTATTCAGCTTCTATTTGCTTACTTTAGTCAAATACTTGAAGACTAACAACAACGATCACATTTACGCAACAATACACAACTTTGTGTTTCTGTCACCAGGTGATTGCAGCTCAACAAATAAAATCATGCCTAGAGCAAATAAATATATAGATGAAAGACAGTTTTTTGAAAACTAAATGAAGAAAAAAATAAAATGATTCTGTTTAGTAGAAAAGAGGGTCTGTATCACTAAAAATTTTGAAACTCAGATTCAGTTAACGCCATTGAACACAGCTGTAACCTCGGTGTGTTCATAGTCTTCAACTTGACTCTTAGCACCACATCAAAGTTGTCTTTGAGACAGCTCTTAACCATATCAGAAACATCAACAGAATCGAGTTAATTGCTAATTGTTTATAAATTGCACAACTGTTTACACTCAGAAAATATCCGTGATATGTTCAGAGAAAATAAACCTAAAAGAACTCTTCGTTCCACAGACTCAAGTCAGTTTGTCCAAACCAGAATCCAGACTAAACATGAAAAATCTGCATTTAGAATTGATGCTGCCAACAAATGGAACAGTCACCAAATGTGTAAACTTACAAATCCCAAATAAAACCTTTTCTTTTTACATGCATATACCAACGAGCACTCAACTGCATCTTTTATTTCAGTGATTTTTTTTTTTCATTGTAAATGGTTTTATGGCATGATTTATAAGAAGTATTCTGAATTTGCATTTTATTGTTTCTACAATACTTTTTAAGTGAAGTATTTCAAACGGTCTCTGACATAAAATAAACTTGCCATCCTTATGCCTGTTTTATGACAATCAATATGAATTTGTTTACTCACAAATAGTATTACACTTGAATCGTATTCCACTGAACTCAAACAGAAATAATAATAAAAAAAAATAAAAAAAAATCACAAATTGGCAACACAATGTAAACAATTACCAAAAGTAACAACAATCTGCCCTTTATAACTTTTATCCATGTAGAAATTTAGTGTACATATGTATGGGATTTTGTTTTTCTAATTTTCAAAATTTTTAAAAATCTGTCCTTGATAAATGTTCTTCAGCTATCTTTAGTGGTTTGACATTTAAAGTACAGCTATGTGTTTTACTGTCGTTTGGAGTTGTGTCCTCTGCATTGGTCTGCTTACCCCGGAAATGAGAAAGACCTTGCAAAAGTCCAGAACAGGAAGGATTTGTAAGAAGCTGGCTGCTTCAAGTGTGTCTTGCAGATTTTCCATATTCAATGACAATTTTGCTGTGTATATGAAATCAATGATCTTTTTCAGACCGATTCGATTTACTCCATGAAGTTTGATGCACATTAAATCTTGTTCTTTCATTCCTCCTGCAAAAAAAAAGGGGGATAAAGGATTGTTATGCTATTTTTGATCTCCCTTATTCCTAGAAATAAAGTACTGTATTTTCCTCACTATAAGGCGCACCTAAAAACCTTAAATTTTCTCTAAAGTCCACGGTGCGCCTTATAACCCGGAGCGCCTTATATATGGATTAATATTGAGCTACAACAGATGTTGAAACTGCGGTAAGCAGCCGCCGACTCCATTTCCCCCTAGAAGAAGTAGTGCGCGGTGCATGCTGGGATACATGAAAGGGCGTCTCATTTCCATTTGTGTGTTTGTTAGGGGTGTGCGATACCGCAAGTTTTGGTATCGATCCGATACCAAGTAAACACCAGACCAATATCGCCGATACCGATATCGATACCGATATTTAAATTTTTTAAATGATTATTTTTGCATCAAGGGTTTGGTCATATATACTATAGTATGACCAAGTATATGTAAATACACAGGTTGGTAGAGAGATCGATAGAAGTGACCAGTTGCGCACAGAAACAAATGTTAACTAAGGTTAAAGATGATTATGTTGTACTTTCATAATTAAAATTGGAGCGTCTCTGTTAATGAGCGCTGCCTCTGGGAAAGAGAAGGGGTCAGGGTTTTCTCCTCCGTTTCTGAAGTTTTTATTTGGGGTGATTCTTTAATTTGTAGTGTTACCCCTATATATAACAGCCTTTCTGCACGCGGTGTAGGTAGCCTCAAAGTACAGCCACGCGGTTACCCTCTTTTTTTCCTTCCATCTCTCTCTACTTTTACCGACTTGCGTTTTTTTTTTTTTTTTGTTTCCTGGCCCCGAGTCGCTGAGTCATGTGACAAGTCAAAGCGAATGAGAGGAGAGAGGGGGCGGGGCCGCCTTGACTTAGCATACAGGCGCGACACACAGCATTTACGCATATTTTGCAGACAGATCAGTTAGGTTAACTTTTTGAAAAAAAAAAAAAAAGAAAAAAAAACGGAAGCAAAGTGCGAGGGGTAAAACTTCATCCAAAGTATCGATATTGTGGTTCGAGTATCGATCGATATTGATTAACTAGCGTTGGTATCGATATTATCGATATTAGGATCGATCCGCCCACCCCAGCTCCGTGAAGTTGGCCCCCCTTAAAAAAAAATTTAAACAAAAATGAACAAAAAATATGTCAATCGTTTGTGCTGCGTTTGTGCTGTTTTGTGCTGTAAAAATTTTCGTTTGTGCTGTTTTATTTTTGTAGATATTTACGATTCTTTTATAGGTCAATCTGCGGTCATCCAGCCCCTCACATTGCTTAAAAATGCGAGAAAACTCTTAAAAATGGTGTCAATCGTTTGTGCGACGTTTGTGCTGTAAAAATATTTGTTTGTGCTGTTTCTACTTTTCTTTAATTTAAAGAAATAAAATTGGACGATGACGTCATACAGCCACCCCCCCTTCCGCCTAAAAATGCTAGAAAAATCATGAAAATGGTGGGAATCATTTGTGCAATGTTTGTGCTGTTATGTGCTGTAAAAATTTTCGTTTGTGCCATTTTAGTTACAATTTAGTTTATTTAAGTTGTAGGAAAACGATTTGGACAATGACGTAATCAAAGTTGGCGACGTCCAGAAGTAAATAAAGGTCTGAATGACGTCATTGTCCAAATCGTTTTTTTTATTTAAATAAACTAAAATGGCACAAACGTTAATTTTTACAGCACATAACAGCACAAACGATTGACACCGTTTTTAAAAGTTTTCTCGCATTTTTAGGCGGAAGGGGGGGACTCTATGACATCATCGTCCAATTTTATTTCTTTAAATTAAAGAAGAGTAGAACAGCAGAAACAAAAATTTTTACAGCACAAACGTAGCACAAACGATCATCATTAACTTAATCATTTATTGAAGGTGCGCCTTATAATGCAGTGCGCCTTATAGGGCGGAAAATACGGTACATTCACTGTGGACTACACAAAGTTGATCTGCCAAAAGGAAAATAAATGCACTATTATTTTCAGAGTGCATTAAAAAAAATAACTTAGCTGATGACAAGATTTATTTAGTCAAACTATATAGATGGACACTTAAAAACACAGCATATGATAAATAACTATTTAATAAAATTTAAAATAAGTAGGTGTCGTAGCCAGAGAGAAAGGTAGTGACCAGTGAACATGGCTTTAAAATAGTCTGAGGATGACGCCATCATTGCACGATGTACGGGGAAAACCTCTTCGCCATCTCCAGGCACCAGTGTGACATCACACAGTGATCTTTCGATTCTCAGTTGGTCGAATCCCTGAATCAGAGAGAAAATAGAAAGTAAATTTAGTTCAAAATAAAGTTGCAAGTTGTGTTAAATGAATGTGAACAATGTGGCAGTTTGAAGCCGTGCAACGTTTCTAATCATGAAATAAAAAAACAAAACTATTTTTAGTCTCCTTGGGGAAGTTGATGACATTGCACTCGCTTATGCATCCCGATTGTACTCTGCACTATATTTTATGAAACATTACTTATGGCAGGTAGTATAAATAACCCGCAAGCTAAACACCCAACATGCTATTAACAGCAACTCAAGCTGATATACATTCGCTAGCAAACGCACCACCTCGCTGAGCTTAACAGATTCTTCTTCAACGATGTGAGATCAGATAGGCTAGAAAAATCATTATTATTGCTTTGCTGTGCTGTGGCAGCAAAAAGATTAATGAGGAGCAAACGCAGCTACAGGCAACTCCTTTTTAAAGAGAGTTGGTGACCAAGGACAACCGCTGCCGTTGCCGCAAACAACACAATGCCAAGACCATTCACTAAAATGTAGGAGGATCCTCCCTGTCCACCAATCAGTGGTGACAAGCTGAAACAACAAGCTAAAGATTTGTATTTGAATGAAACTTGATTTGATTTTTGATGACATAAAAGCTTGTTTGTTATGCTATCTCTCAAATAGAAAGCCAACATAAAAACCTGTGAAACACTCATACAAGTTCAAAAGGAACAGAAAAAAATAAACAAAGAGTATTTGCTTCTGATCCAAGAAACTCCTGCTATTTATTTGACTTCTCACCTGAAGAACCACTGAGCTGTGTGTGTTGCTTGTGAAAAACCTAGTATTCCCGGTCTTTGCTGCTTGAAGAAGAGCGGAAATGCCCATATCACCGTAGCCCAGGGCAACCTTCATGTGGTCGTCGTCTTCCACGAGGGATCTGTTGAAGGTAGGAACAGGACAGAAGTTTTTACCTAAAAAAGGTCATTGGTGCTTGCGTTTCCTTCTAATTTTAGCTTTTGGAAAGTAGGGCAAATAAGTTCTCAAAGTGACAGTATATAAGAACATTTTGGTGGTGGTAACCTAATTATGAAACAAACCGACTCCTAAAAGTTAGAGGTCAATACTGAACCAGCAGAAAAAAATTGTGGCTCAGGAAGCAAAAATGACATTTTCCTGTTTTCCTCGAATGCCTTTGGACATTCATTGAAGTAAAAGCCATTTCTTTAAGAAACGCATATCAAATCTAAGCAAAAGTTTGATATAAAATGAATGACTCAGTTGTTCAATTACTTGGGAGTTGACTTCTGTCATAAATCTTGATACCTTGGGCAAACATACAAAGTAAGAAACTTTCACGAAGTATGTGCACATGAATAAAAGTTTACTGACATTTTTCAGTCAACCTAAGAAAAACCGTTTTGCGACTCAATAAACATCTTATCTGTGATTATCTAGTTGAGCTACATGACATAAAAAAACAGAAAGCGGATCAACCACAAAGCCAGCAGAATTGTGATATCTAGGGGTTCAATTTTGACTCAAATGAGATGGGATGGCACTCTCTAGATAGACCTGAAATGGTAAGAAATAAACACATTTCGTGACCCTTACAAAATTCATTTTAGATATTGAATTCAAAATTCTTCAATAAAATTTACAGATATAATAACTTTTCCCCTGTCCTTCATATTCTGCTGCTACAGTTTAAACTTATATTGCCTCAGAAGGTAAAGTCCCTTCAAATCAATACATTATTGTCTAAATGGATCATCTCTGTGCTAAAATATTTCTATTTTGATGGTAGTAATTTTCCTCGAGATGACAATCAATGAGACGCAGGGGAGCAATATGGATGTAATCTATGAGTGGGAGAACTTATTTTAATACAGCCTTGCATTCCCCCATTGGATCAACCTGATACATCAATGCCTATAAAACGAATAAGCTCTGTCAACTGAAGCTGGATATGTTTTTTGAGACCTTTTCTCGTCTTTTTCTGCAACCGCATCTTACATTTCCTTACGTCCTCCTTGTTAGGCTATTTCCGTTTGCCATGTTTCAACTGTTTAATATTCAATGTTTATTTTCACTCAAAACGTAAACCCACCAAAATAAACAAACAATTTTTACTATTAAAATTTATATGGGAAAACTTGAGCTTCGATAAATCATCTGTAATTGAAGAGAACAAAAAACAAAGAATAAAATTCTCTGACAAAAATTGTGCTTTATCCAGTACTAAGTTTGCAATGAATACTTGAGTTCCAGGCAGCACCAGCATACTAGGAGCGGAAACACAAGTTTAATGTCAGAAGAAATAATTGATGCATATTCCATTCAGAGGGCGAACTGACTGCTTTCAACTTCATGCTTAAGCAAGTTTTTGTAGTAGATTAAAAATATAATTATCAGTGATGCATTGATGAGCACCAGGATAGTATTTATGCATGTGGTGACACTCCTGACTGAAGCAGGGCACTTATGAGTGTGAAAGCTTTGTGTTTTGATAAATTATACAAAGGACTCAAATGCCATCTCTGAGCTAAATGATAAAATAAGCGGGATTTTTTTAAATGAGCCCCAGAAAGCAATAAAAAGATTACTGGATTTTAGAATTAGTAAAATTTAAATCAAACAATATGAATAATCATGAGTAGGTTTTCAGAGCTCACATAAAAAACGACTACCGTATTTTCCGCCCTATAAGGCGCACTGCATTATAAGGCGCACCTTCAATAAACGACTATTTTTAAAAGTTTTTCCACATATAAGGCGCACCGCATTATAAGGCGCTACAGTAAAGGCTGTTCAACTTTGTCCTCTAACTGTGGCCATCTCGCTTTGTTCCGCGGAAACTCTGTCTAGTCTTGTTTACTTGGCGCAGCGCATCCTCTTGCTTCCTCCACTTTCTCATCATTGATTCATTGATATTAAACTCTGTCGCTGCGGCCAGAGGTAAGATCTTAAGCCCGGTCCAAAATTCGGGTCGGGTCTAAATATGTCAATCATTACGTTGGTCGGGCTTCTCTCTCGCTGACTTTTTTTTTTTTTAAATAAATATATTTTATAAAATGTACACTAAAACAATGTGTGTGTACTAAACTAAGGAATACTTGTTATAAAATTAATAATTTGGATAAAACAGAGAAGTAATGTTTTACTACTAAACAGGATCTGCAGAGTCAGCTCATGCTCTGCACACGTGAACGTCTCCTCTTATTTTGGTAATCCTCCCCTGCGCACGTCTTTATTTTATTTATTTTGAACTGGTATCCCCGATATGAAGGAGTAAGAAGTTAAGGATAAACTAAATTGCTTTCATACGACACCAAAAAGACTGGCACCTCGACGCTGAGCAGGCATTTAAACAGCTGGACTGGTAAAAGTGATGATCGCTATTTTATCATTTGTTTCAAAAACCGTCCCTCCTCTTCGCGCTTAGCAGGCCATCACAGACAAGTGTGTTAGGGGTCCGATAGTGTGATTTTTTTTTTTTTTTTAATTAAAAAAGCGTGTTCTTGAAAATGTTCCAATTTATAATTTTTTATAAATAATATTTTTTTTTTTACCGCGAGCCCGCGGCTTGGGTGGGGTCGGCCTGGATTTTTTAAGTCCGATCTCCCCACTGGCTGTGGCTTGTTCCCGTGTTCTACTGCGTGACCGATCGCCTTGAGTTTAAACTCTGCGGTGTCTCTTGGTAGAAGCCATTTCCGGGTCTTTACACAAACACACAAATGGAAATGGGACGCCCTTTCATATATCCCAGCATGCACCGCGCACTACTTCTTCTACGGGGGAAATGGAGTCGGCGGCTGCTTACCGCAGTTGCGACACCTGTTGTAGCTCAATATTAATCCATATATAAGGCGCTCCGGGTTATAAGGCGCACCGTGGACTTTAGAGGAAATTTAAGGTTTTCAGGTGCGCCTTAAAGTGCGGAAAATACGGTAATAGGATCAAATAAAACTAATAATTAACTATTACAAAAAATGATCCAGAATTATTAATTTAGTGATAGAAAGACTAATTTTTTTTTATTTTTTATTAATCAGTTATCCATATGTTAGTTAGTCATATGATACACCGTGCATTCTGACAAACGTAAAAAAAAAAAAAAAAAAGACCCCCCCCCCAAAAAAAAAAAAAAATATATATATATATATAATGCAATGTGGAATTGCTCCACTGAGACTAAAGGTGCAAAGGTACTATCCCGGAGGAATTTTAAAAGGTGCATTTTGTGCTAATATTACCCTAAAATAAAAGATAATAACCTTTGTGACTCTCGACAACAAAAAATATTTTAGAGCCTTTATTTTTAACCATTTAACTGCAGAGTTTGAACATTAAAAAACTGTGACCTACTTTAAATTAAATGAACCTTTACAGCAAAACTGTTTCTTATGTGAAACAAAAATTGACCTTGGTCTGCAGAGTACAACTTGTTTTGGTTTTTATCTAAAACAGCTCATCTATTACAGCAGTTTAAGAGGAGCAGCAGTAGAAATAGACTATTAGTTTCTTTTAGTAAGATGAAGCTTATGCAATAGCAATGACTTGTGAGTGATGATGATAGTGTCCCAACCCGCTTCTCAGAAAGAGGTGATCCGGGCAGAATGTCAATGAATACCAAATGAAAACTAGAGTTGAACTATTACAACTAATCTCTGCGGAGTACATAGTAGACAGCGCAGTCAATGAATATGGCATTGGGGGGTAAAAAAAAAAAGTGATAATTTTCATTTAAAGACCGACCTGGTTTTGATAAAATATTCTTACACAGAAACATCTGGCTCAGCACAGCAGTAAATTTGTTTCTTCAAAAAGCCAGAGCTCTTTAGATGTAGAAGACTAATGATTTTTGGATAGACTGCTTAAATATCGAATTAATTTGAAGTTCTACCGTGGCTGAACATTTAGATTAGTTTCCCAATTCATATGCATCAACAGTTTTATGTCTTTTTAAGAGATATATTTTACTTTTCAACAAGAAAAAAATTGAGCTGCAAAGCAACAAATCCATAATAAATACTTTAGTATGTTGATGGAGCGAAATGTAATCATTTTATATTCTACTTAACTGTGACAAAAGGAGCATCCCTACCTCCTGTGACGTCTCACAGGTAGAAAAAAACAAAAACCAGAGGAAAAAAAAACTTCATTTTTCTACTTAACACATATTTTTCATTGACAACACTTTACCTTTTGAATAGATTCCAAACATGATAGTTTATAAACACCTACATCCACAATTCTCTCTTAATAATCATATGAATCTATCAATTTTGTTTTTTGTTTTTTTAAATCAATGACTTAAGCTTTGTTTTGTTAATTGCAAAATTTAGACCAATGGAAAATGTTTTTTGAGGAGCTCTGCCATCTGGAAGGAGCTCAGACTGGAGCCGTTGCTCTTCCGGGTCGAGAAGAGCCAGATGGAGTGATCCGGGCATTTGGTTAGGTTGCTTCCCAAGCACCTCACTGATGAGGAGTTTAAGGCATGTCCCACCAGGAGGATACCCAGGGGAAGACCCCGGACCCACTGGAGAGGCTATGTTTCACAGCTGGCCAGGGAACGCCTCGGGACCCCCCCAATGTGACATGAAGGATACACCCAGTGTGAGAGAAGCCTGGGCTTCCCGTCGGAAGCTGTTGACCCTGCGAGCCGACCCCGGATAGGCAGAAGATAACAGAATGGAAAATGTTTCTTTGATTTTTCTGATTTGCATAGTGATATAAAATAGTAAGAATTATTCTCTTGTGATGATATATTAATACTGCTTTTCTTCCGATTTTGCTTAAATGGTTTTGTTTTCAATTATAATTTTGAAATAAATATGGGGACTATGAAGTTAAGTTAACTGGCATTCACAGCATATTCTTGACTTTTTTTTTTTTTTGCACGTAAACATAAAAACCAAGGTTATTCGTAAAGATGAACAACATCACAAGCTTGTGATGAGCAAACACCATTAGAAGATCAGGATGAATCTACCCATCACTCCATCTGCATGCTGGACTTAAGAACAATCAGAACGACCAGAGGGCAAAGACAAAATTCTACAACCACGAAAGGAAGGAAAGCTAGGTAGAACTACGAGAAATGACTACACGTGCTTCGGGTCTGTAACGAACAAACTTTCGTAATACAACACAGAGCATAACTTAAATGACAAAAGGATGGGATTGCTAACAAAGTCACTTTTTCTTTAACAACAAAAACAAGGAGAAGATAATGAACTAGATCTACTGAGAGTTTGTGAACACCATTAGCACTGAACACTGATGGCTTAAACAGCATTCACAATCACACCAACACAGAGCACAGGCAATGTACTTGTACATTTACCCCGTCAGGTGGTAAGTCGGACAGGTAGCCAGGAGAGAGTGGGTTGTCCAAACCATAAAGGAGTGTTGGTGGCTGCCGGAACGAAACAAAGAAGACAGAATCTACAGCATCCAATAGAAATGTTTTGCTTTTTGCTTCAACAGAAAGGACACTGAATCCGATTACATTTGGGACTCGTGAGGACTTTGAGTTAATTGGGAAATAGTAGAATACCGACTTGTATAAAAAAAATAGCAAATCAAGCATTAAGAACACATGTACAGTAACTAATATCAAACAGTCTTTACCATGACTAAATGCGGTCTTTAGTAAAATAGAAGTTCCATCTAACAAATTTAAACTTAAATAGGTGTTCTGCCCTCACTACATGTAAGGATGAAGCTTTGCAGATAGTTAAACTCTTCACCAATGTACCAGATGTATGTCTTTATTGGCTTTATCTCCCACAAGGATGATTAGAGTGAAAACTAGAACACAAAAAAATACAATATAACTTACAACAAACTCTTCCCGAAACTATCCAAAACATATATGCAAAATAAAGTTATACATTACTCAAAACAACAAATACTCATCTATACTCACAAGAAATGCATTCTGTAGCCTTGAAAATAGGATAGAGATGCACAAATCTGCCTGTCTCTGATCAATTTTCAAACACTCTTCTTCACAAAAGAAAACAAAACTAATTGCAAATCGGCCGCACCTCTGGCTGGGAATATAATTGCCGGCACAATAGGAGATTACTGGAAAGGCAAGTAAAGCGTTAAAGTTAAACATTATATAATATAAAACACTTCCCAAAAGTGGATACACAATTATAATACAAGCCATAAATTAGGTTCAAATTAATTATCAAATGGAACCCATTTTTACACTAAATTCTACAGAACAAAAGTTGCATACAGCATTTTAAGTGATAAAATAAATATAAGGCCAAATTAATTTCTTTCTTCAACTAAGACACCTCAGTTCAGATGTAGCCTAATTAACAAATCATTCTTTTCTAAATCTTCAAAAACCAAAGCTTGGTGGTTAATTCAGTGGTGCATTTGACTTGCATGTCTAATGCATTAAGAAATAAAGTTATCGTAGTATTATTCTGGTCTTTGTGAACTTTTATTGTACATTTTGTGTAATCTGAACTGTTTTAAGTTTCTAATATGTTTTAGATTTGATCTTGTACTGTGTTTCTTGCTCCCTGAGAGACTGTTGATGTAAACTAGCCTTTGCTCTAATAATTAGGTGTAATCTATTGTTAAGGTTTTTGTACATCGTCCTTTTCAAATAAACCAGCAAAAAGGAAAATGATTTTAATCAGGTTTATTTTAAGATTTTAAGCAGCAGCAACTGTTTTAGTAAACACAATGGTTAAGTGGAAAAGAATTTGTTGTGACCAGTCATACAACGCTGGTTGCTCTCTTGTGACCATGCAGTTTTATGGATAAAACGCTTGAATTTTGCTTTCTTTTGATGCAAAGATAACAAAACAGAACATTACAAATATCTTTTTTTCCTGACGACACGCCACAACAAAAGCACCAGCTACCCTGGAGGTGTAAGTTGGATTTTGACAAGCAAAAAATGCCGACAAAGATGTTTGTGCAGTTATTAACTAAGCCAATCCTATACTCAGCAAGGTGCTGCACTTTGATTTGGAGGTTTTGCTCTCATAAGCTGCAACTGCAAAGGATTTAAATTTCACACGGATGGTGCAAACCAATTGACAGCATCAAAAATGAACAGTAGAATTTTCAAATAAATCTTAAATTGAACTGGGAGTCGGTACAAAAAATACAACAAAGCAGAATTGTGCACAAATTCCAAAAGCCTCGTTCGACTTCTACATCAAGTTTTTATACGGTGACCTAACCTGGAATTGATAATAGCGGTAATGGCTTCCTCCACATCACAGATCACCCAACAAAACATTTAGTTTCAACCTTTTTAGACAAAAAAAGAACACAGGGCTGTTTTCTTTTGATCCAAAGTACTTAAAGTCTCCACCTTCTTTACCACCTCTCCCTCACTTGAGTACACGTGTACTCGTGTGTATTACAGCTAACCTTCATTCCTCTCCTTTCCAGCTAACCTCCATCTCTCCAGCCTTTCCTCAACCTCTTCGCTGCTCTCACCACATATAATGTCATCTGGAAATTTCATAGTTTGGTTAAATTTTTTGTCTATCAACTTACCACATTAGTGGTAATCCATATTCAAAACCAATTGTAAACTTTTTCCAATAATAATTTGTTTTGCGGCATTTCCCGGGGGGTGTCAGAGTCTATCCGAGCTGATTTCAGGCAACAGGCAGGGTACATCCTGAACAGGTCGCAAGTCTGTTGCGGGGACACACACACACATTACTAGGGGCAATTTTGTAGCAGCCAATCAACCTAACATGCATGTTTTTGGAGTGTGGGAGGAAACCAGAGAAAACTCACACATTCACGGGGAGAACATGCGAACTTCACACAGAAAGGCCAGTGTTTCAAGCCTCGCCCCCACTCGGGGACTCAAAACCTGACCTTCTTGCTGTGAGGCACTGTGCTAAACACTGCACCGCCATCTAGCCCCAATAATATATAAATATGAAAATCTAATCTCTCATTCAAAAGAAAGATCAGATCATCTTGTGAATGTATGAACAACTTAATTTGTGTCCACTTTAGGTCAAATAAGCATTCTGGCATATTGAGAAACAATGTGTTATGGATTCCAAATGAGAGGAAAAAGAATTGTTCAAAGAGGGCATCACTTAAAAGAAAAAACTAGATTTTAGGTTTAGAAAAGTGAGGTCAATTTAAAAGTTTTGAAAGGTCTTAAAAAATCTTGAGAACATAAAAGGCACAAGAATGTAGGCAGTGACAAATTACAGCTCTGTAAACAAAAACACATTTTTATTTGATTTATGAAGAGCACATAGGGAGCTTTTAAAGTGCATCACAACTAGATTGTTGGCAACACAGGTTAATTTGGAATATGGTTCACTTGATGGGTGCACCATTCTACTTGACTAAGTTCGTGCTCTTGTTCCTTTACAACAAGACAAATCCTTTACACAAACAAATCTATCAAATTGATGCTTTTAAAATTACTGAAGAGGTCAGAACACACGACTGATAGGACATGTTCATCTTTTTTTCTTAATCTAAAACAATCTCTGTTGTAAAACAGGGAGTTGCATCACTTTTGAGTGGTCTTGGGAATTTATTTCCTAACCTTTATAACCAAACACAAGTAATTTGTCCAGGCCTAAATGTCATAAACCACAGCTGTGTTTACCTACATTGTCCAACTTCTTTTATCTGAGCTGCTTGAAACGGTTTGAGATTCACATTTATGAGTACAGCCGTTTGATACAAAAATCTAGTTCACTTGCATATTAACAATTCCTCAAATGAAGCAAACATTCAGGGAAAAAGGGCTGGAATTCAAAAAAAAAAAAAGCTTGTGGAGAACTGTTCAAAGTGACAAAAAAAATGCCTTGGGAGCCAATTTGTTCTTGTCCACGCTAATACTTATTTTAATATCTGTGGAGAAAAGAGAAGATGACAAAGAAATGGCTCCAATACAATTTGACAAAGCTTAAAACATCCACCAGAAGACATGAGAATTATTCATGTGCATATTTGCAAGCCAAAAAAGACTTCCTGTCAAAAGAATAACAAGTATGATCCTAACAATGTGAATGTTGTTTTAAAACAAATAGACACTTTGAGCATACTTGTAAATAAAGAATAAAAAAAGAGCTTGATTGTTAATTAAATTTGATCAATTTACAAATAAAACTCTGTTAAAACTAAGGGTGACTGCATATTTTATGAATCAGCCATGTTTGATGGGACTTCATACACCTTTCATAAACACACACTACAGCCACTGAATCAGATGGGAGAAAAATCTAAAGAAGTATAAAAAGATGACTCCTTTTGAATTGAGAGAGGTGAGGTAAGAGGAATCAGGAGGGATCTCTCCATTTGCTTTAATAATCAAAGCAGTGGCAGTCGCTTTTGCTGGAGAGTCCGCTCATTCTCCACAGTGAGAATTATAATAAAGCCACTCGCTGCCAGCCGGGGAAAACACAACTAATGCCGCAGTAGCTCTCAAGTACAATATGAAATCATTCAATTTGTGCAAATTCATCTGCAACAAAACCAGCTACGTTTTTTTGTTTTTAATAAGCCATGCAATAAGCCATTCTTAAATAACAAGGATTCAAATCCTTTAATACATTCGGATGGATTCATTTATTTTCTAAACAGCCTAATCTTATTTAAGCAATTTTGTAGACAAGTAACAGGATAAACTAGAGAAACAAAAAAGACCCCTGACATTTACACCAAGAGAGATTTAGAGTGGCCAGTGAGCTTGAAAGGGGTTAGGAAGGCTAAGTATTTGAAAAAAGTTGAGCATATTTGAAAGAAGACGATCCAGTTCACCATCTACAACAGTGCCAACCATTTCACTACCATCAAAAATATACAAAAAAAGAAAAGTGAAGATTTGTTTTTGACCATTCACAAAAAACCGGGAGGAGTTCGGAGTTTGAGCCGTTGCTCCTCCGGATCGAGAGAAGCCAGATGAGGTGATTTGAGCATCTGGTTAGGATGGCTCTGGAACACCTCCCTGGTGAGGTGTTTCGGGCACATCCCACTAGGAGGAGATCCAGAGGTAGACCCAGGACTCGCTGGAGAGAAAATGTCTCACAGCTAGCCAGGAAACACCTCTGGACCCTCCCAGGTGACGTGGAGGATACAGCCGGGATGAGAGAAGCCCGGGTTTCCCCATCTGAGACTGTTGCCCCCGTGATCCGGCCCCGGATAAGCGGAAGACAATGGAACGGGAAAAAAAAAAAAAAAAAGACTTTGAGAATAGACATTAATTTTGCAAGTGGAAGAAAATAAAAAAAGACAAGCTCAATTTCAGCTGTGTTGTTGTTGGTTTTTTTTTTTTTACACAAGCAAAAAATTTGAACTCATTTACATTAAAAAGTCAAATATTTTTCTTTATAATTGCCCTAGTTGATGCAATATAGTGCACCTTATCAGTCAAATGAAACATAAGTTTTGTAATGTGGAGCTTGGTAAGTAGAGCAAAAAAAAGAAATGATCAGGAACTGTATTTTCATTCGAACTTGAGAAAATTGCATTCTCCTTTCAAAGAGAAAACCAACAAAGTATAAATGGAAGAAGCTGGCACACATTGAGGATGTCTTGACCTGACCTACTGAAAGGGTTGAGGTTCAGAACTACTTGCCTAAATAGACGTTTTAGAAACCTCTACTATAAATCTCAGCAAACACATACGCTTTAAGCCAAAATTTCAAACATTTTATCACTATTCACTTCATAAGACACCGCTATGCATCTTTTGTTGCTTCTTCTTAATGTGACCTGACATTTAGATCCAATCCTATCATTTATTCAGTAAAGATGTTTTGCCTCTGATGTAGATATGTTGCCCTCCTGTTCAATTTCAACCAAGAGAAATAAAAACCAGCCGGTGAACCATACGGTGAAATCAGACCAGCCTACGATTAGGATAGTGTCAGTGAGACAAGTACAAATATGACAGTTTCTCCTGAATGAGCTTGCTCGTTGCCCTGCCAGACCGCCTCTGTCCCCTCTCAGTCTTTGATTGAAAACAAAATGATCCCCAGACAGCTTTTGCCTTTTTCTACAGCAAGTCAGTGACACTTGCTTTTTTTTCCAGAGGGGAGGTGAATTAAAAACTATTTTCCAGCGCAGCAAACCTTGAAGCAGCGCTGTGTGCATGTACACAGCACAAAAAAAAAAAAAAAATTTTTGAGAAAAAAAACCCCAACACATTGTAACATAAAAAGTTTCTCTTACGAAAGCAACATTTAACTTGATTTGGTTTTCAAATTCATAAAAAAAAGTTAGTTTTAATTAGAAATAATTCACATTTGATTAAACTATATTTGTTCACCTTTATATTTACAAATAATTAAATTGTCTCTTTTCGTTTTTAACATGGTCGCCATAAACCATATGATTGTCTTCTGATTATACAAAACTCGCTAAAGACCAGTAACATACAAATCTACAAAATGTATTAACATTTAAATGTTAATATTATATTTATAATTATGCATAACATTGCTTTTTTATTATTTGTGCTGTAACAAAGCTGTAATTCACGCCGGCTTGTTGAAATGTCATTCCTGACTGATGCTAAATAATACATGATGCAATCCATCTTGTGAAAATGTCATTGTTTTATGTATTTTTTAACGACAAAACCGTCATTTTCCAATGACAGCTGATGTTCAAAGTCGAAGCAAATCCAAATCACAGAGCAAACAACCCAGCTCCTAATTTAATTTGATGCCCTGTGAAATAGGAATCCTTGTATAGGCTCATAAAAACAAATTACTCGAGGATGTTAATAAAACACTTTTAAAAGAAGCTTTAACGTGAACTAATGAGTCATTTACCACGGAGACTACAAAAACCATCTTTTCACAGTGTTACGTGAGACTTCAGCAGCAGCAGGAGGATTTTACATTCACATGAGACATGTAGAGAATCAGTCTGTTAAACAGCTTTTCAAAAGGCTCCCTTGTACCTGTATCTCTGTGGTCTCTTGAAAGAATTTAACAAATAACACTACACGGCACGGAACTGCAACTCGATCTACTAAATGATATTTATTTGCAACCAGCATGATTATAATTTTGTTTTTTAAGATGATTTAAAACCACAGGCAAAATTATTAAAAACTAAGAAATCCCAGACATTTCTTATTTATTTGCTTCTTTAAATCAACTCTCGAAGCAAAACATTGAAAGAAATTGGTATAAATTTCTTACAGGTCTAAATTTTTGCCCTTTGCCTTCATTAAAATGTTGGTAAACAGTGGCAAAAGCATGGAGATAGAAAAGGGGATGACATGTGCCAAAGGTCCCTGAAAGAAATCAACGAAGCATTGCTGCACTGAAACTACAGGATAGTCATGAAGCTTCTACAAAGTGATTCCCAAAGACAGCAGTCACATATAATCACAGTGTGGTACTAAGCCACAGCAGGATAAGGAATGACATTTGTTTCAGTTATAAAAAACTTTAAAATATAATAAAAAAAACAAAAACGAAACACATTTTCATGAAGCGTTTAAGTCCCACACAGCCACACTCTTAGTGACCTAAAGAAGGCACCTTTGTGAATATTCACTAGTTGTTATATTGAGGGTGCATTCAAAACATCCATGGCTCTTTCAGCCAAACCCAATAAACAACACCCAACATATTCTAAAAACTCACTTCCCTATTTGCTGCTGTGAAGAATTTATAACATCAACCAAGCAGAACAGCGCACCCAGTTATAAATGTCTTTCGTCAAAAGACAGCAAGCCTATAACGAGTGACTTCTCCCTGACCACAGACAAACCTATAATTGGGGGCCCCAATATCAGCCAGCTAGAAAACACAGCTTACTATTTAGGTTTTAAAATAGCAAGTGGTCTGGCGGGGCAGAGAAACACTTAGAGAAAGGTTGAGTCTCGCTGCATGAGAATACTCCACTCGCATGCATGCGTGGATGATCCACTACAAAAGCATGCAACCACAGTCCACAACAGGTGGAGTTTTCATAGTCCTCCTAAAGATAAATTGGCAGGCAAGTTTTAAAGTCAGTTTTTTGCGTTTCTTCAATGTCATGCGATGACAACACTACGAGTGCAGCAAACGAACACACACAATCTTTAAACTTTCAATACTTCCTATGGACAGTGACAAAAGAAGTTACAGATCCAATTCAGTTGGCTCTCTTTTTTACCAATACTAAATCAGGAATTTTATTTTGGTGTATGAAAGTAAGCATGCAGAACGGCAAACTACCATAGAGTCCAAAATCATAAAAGTGCAACAAAATTGGCACAAATTAAGATGAAAAGATCTTCAGATGTTTTTAATGTGATTTTTTTTGGTTGTTTAGCTACATCTGGACATGGAAAGCTAAGATTAGCTATTGAGCCTCCAGCAGTGGATGTAAATAACTTGTCAATGACAGGCTGGATGTTAGGCTTACTTACTCTGTGAAAATAGGAATAAAATCCATCTGGGTTGAACGGAAAGGTCAGCAGTAATCAAAAACTAAAAACTTTTAGCAGATAAATATTTACGCCTGACGTTTGATATGAATTTGCATGTTATAAGCTATTTGGGGCAAGCATATACAGTATGCATATTTTCCTAGCGGGCTATTTTAACTTCAAATCTTGATTTGATTATTGTAGCAGGATAAAAATAATTTTATTTTAAAGGTGATCATAAAAGGTGATGATCAGTATAGCAAACACAGAGAATTTTATATTTCACTATAAAGAGAATCTTGTTTAATTACATCTGAAAAATGTGAGGAACTTTCAGTGCAGATATTCTATAGAAAAATAGCAAAAGCAGCAACGGGAATTTAAATTAACGGAATACTTAATATGCAAGAAAGGGACACAAGTTTTTACAAAAAAAGACTCAGTAAATTAAAGGAAGATAGCAAGAATCTAGTTTAGCTCATCTCCTCCCAGGTAAGCTGCAGCTAGCTTGTACAATTTTCTGTCAGATTGGCAATTAGCCGTTAGATTAGGTTTAATTGAGAAGTGTCTTCTTCCCATTTTAGCTTTCAGTCACTGGAAGCCTTGCTCAAAAGTCAAACAGAGGCTTGGAAGAGGCATAAAGAGAGGATGGCAAAAAGCTGTGTGAAGCACACCCTTCCCCCTTCCTGAACAGTAGCAGATGACAATAGCTTCTAAACCAGGACACGCCAGACATCCTGACAAAGGCAGGCTCCTCCCAAGCTTCTGAGCCCCTTGCTCCCATTTAAACAGCTACAGGGAAAGGGCAAGATTTGGGGATAAGGTTCTCTGCTTGCCCGGACTAGCTGCAAAAGCCAGTCAATTCGCTTTATGAAAAGGTACACTGGCATGCAACTGCAAATTCATACCGAACAAGGAAAACCTCATGACACACTACCAGCTTCAATCACATCCTCCTCAATATCACAGCATTGTAGGAAATTGAAGAAAAAAAATCCTGATGCTTAAATGTTGTGAATTCATTTCCAAATGCACTGCTCCAACCATTGATTGTGAATGCATTTAGCTCCTACTCACATGTAGGCAGGCGAAAGCGGTGAGGACCTGGATGTCTTAAGAACCGGCACTGGGAATTTCCAGCTGACAGGAGAACCGCTTTTCCATTTCAACGGCATGTTGTTGTCACCAGAATGGTGTTACAGCAACACCAACAGCAAAGACCATTTCCATGAAGAGGTTCCCAATGCAGTCTTCCATCCCACTCAGCCCACACCATTTAAGGGGGAGGGAGAGCAGCGGTGGAACCAGCAGCTACAGAAATACACGGGTACAGGCGGTGCAGGCTACCGTCTGGGTTGTGACTTTAGTGGCAGCACTGACAAACCAATAGATTGCATCCACCACAACTGCTTGCCCTGCTGCATTCACAGTTGTCTGGTGGTAGGAGGGGGAGGAAGCCCTGCCTTCTCATCACTATCGGGATCTCTGAACAGCTCAGGAGCTAAGCAACAGTGCCCCCTTGTAAGAAAAGCGAGGATTACAAATCTGGAGTTTTGTGGGTTTTGTTGGTCGTTACTGATTATGTCAAACAATCAAGCTTACAAAAAATTATCTCTTGATTTAATTTTAAAAAAGTTAGCTAATTAATAAGTAATTGTCATGTGACTATAAATATAGAACATTCTGAGGATTGCCACATGTTTAATTAATTTTCTGGCTCGTTCATTATTAAGGGTAATTTTTCTTAGGTCTGGCAGGGGTTGTCATTAGTCTTAAAGCTGAACAGACAAGCAGCAAAATAGAAAGAAGTTTTATAACATCCATGTAAATGAATTCTGGAGCATCTTAACTTCATGTAGTCAAGATTGGCTTTTTTTTTTTTTAAACATCTCCAAAAGCCGGCCTTTATTGTTGAGTAGTGAGTCAGTTCTCACTACAAGGCACGTGGCAGCCCTCTGGAGGTTTGCCAAATGACACACAAACCACTCTTGGATCATGAGCACATAAGTCCCATGGGCAGTTAGAAGTGAATTTCATAACTAAATCTCCAACAAACATTTGAACTTTTCTGTACTTCCAAATAGACCTCTACATAGAAACCCTGGGGTAAATATCCCCAGTCACTTTCTATCACTTTTTACCTCCTTATACACATTCAGTCCTGCTAGTATATAGTTAGTCACATTATTCCTTCTATTTTATTATTTTTATTATCCTTTTTGTATATATATTCACTATTTCTTTCTTTTATGATTACTGTGCTGCTGTAACACACAAATTTTTGACGTGTGGGATCAATAAAGTAATTCCGATTATTTAAAATAAAGCCAGACAATGTCATTGTTCTCTAGATTGGTCAGAATGAACACAATAAAAACAAAGCCAATCAATTTAATACGTCTTCTTTTTCATAAATAAATTGTGCTGTTGTTGTGAACGATACATATAAAGGGTCTAGGACTGACAATAACATGAGTACGGAAATATTAATTTAACGAGAAAATGTCCCGTTGAGATTAAAAACCTCTTTTTTAAAAATTCCTAGCTAAGTGACACCGATAAGTTACAATGCAAACCTTTTGAAATAATTATTAGTAATTCATAGTAAACTGTGTCTCACTTTGACAAAAAGTTTCCATGAGGAGAAAGTCCTTGCTTTCCTCATGTTTACTTCTAAACTGGATGAAAATACATAGGTCAAATTTACCGTCATAATATAGAGATGCTGACAGTCAAATTTTTTTAGAATTGTAAACAAAGAAAGATAAAGTGGCTTCTAAATTGGCCTGTGTCTAGTCACATTATTTTAATTCTAACCTACTGTTTGAGAAGATCCTGTATGTATTATTTAACTACAATATGTATTCATAGCTTTCCATCATTTCAGTGCCAGTTTCTGTCCTTGATTTTGAGCCCAAATCAAACTGAAACATTCATTTTAACTCAAGAAAACATTGGTAAGAAAGAAATTTAGTCAATCTTTATCTGTCATTATCTAAACTCAATTATCAAGACAGAGATTATCTTTACCTGAGATATTGCGTTGATTTTGCAAAAGTACCACACAGGCAACGTTCCCTCTAAGCTGCGCGCCTGCGCAATTGCGCGCTGCTCGCAGATTAATAGTGCACAAGAAAAAAAATGCAGCGCACAAAATAAAACAGAATTTAAACTATATATGGGAAAATGAGACAGAGCTCCTGAGCATTTCTGTCTTCTTTCTTTCTGAAACAAATTGCTTCAAACCGCTGCTTCGGAATATGGCTCGTCACTGATGCCGACATCACAAAGGAGTAAAAGTTTTTGCTCCGCCCCCTTCTGCTCAGGAAGCTTAATGCTGTAGTGAATGAGTGTGTTACTGTCTCATAGTAACACAATTATTTTATATTTTAACTTAAAAAAAAATCTGGCTATACACAAAAAACATTCAATTGTAACCACATTGAATCTAGGCATTCAACTCTTTTTTTTTGGTTTGATACAGTATCATTAAGAGTGGGTTAAAAATTCATCTCAGTTTTTGTGATGGAATTGGAATATGACCAAATATCATTAAATTGTTCAAACAAAAGTCTGGCTAAAGAGAAATTAGTCAGCATGATGTAAAAAGAATGAACACATGTCCCAAGTTACTGAAGATGGTAGAATTTTCCAGAGCCAATGGGAAACACTCTAGTAAGAATCTCAATCCCAGTTTGTGTGTGGCATGACCTTCCTGCTGTTCTCTCTCGGGGTAATCAGGGATTACCTGATTCAACACATGTGATTTCAAGTGAAAGCCATTTCGTTGCTGGGTCTAAAACCAGGGTATAATAAACGAGCAAGTTTTTTTTTCTTTGACATAAAAGAAATACACTTAAGGTAAACGTGTCCACATAAAGGAAAGTTTCTCATTTGTTTTGTACAATAAAATTGACAATACATTCTATTTGTGTAAATTCATCCCATTAATAATGATTTACAAATAATTAAAGTGTAATAATTGTATTTTACCTGTCATGTAATCCATTGGACATTGCCTCCGATCTATGTGAAGGGTGGTCCATACCCACAACGCAACCACACCTAAAAACAAGAAATAGGTTAGGATTATCTTCATTCATAGACAGAAAGGTTATAGCAGGGGTCTCAAATTCACTGCCTGTGGGCCAACTGCGGTCCGAAGGACGATCATTCGTGGCCCCTGTCTTAATTTGAAAGTCTAATGTCAGTGCAGCCCGCAACATTGTGATTTAGTTTTTATTTGTTTTTTTAATTTAATTAATATAGTTTGTTCTGTTCCGTAGTATTTTGCTTATTTGGTTGCATCCTCTGGCTCACCTGGGAGGATCCCGAGGTGTTCCCCGGCCAGCAGTGACACATAGTCTCTCCAGCAGGTCTGGGGTCTCCTCCCAGTGGGACGTGCCCGAAACACCTCACCAGTGAGGCAGTCGGGAGGCATCCTAACCAGATGGCCGTACCAACCCATCTGACTTCTCTCGACCCGGAGGAGCAACAGCTCTACTCCGACCTCCTCCCGGGTGGCAGAGCTCCTCACTCTCTGAGTGAAAGCCCAGCCACCCTGTGGAGGAAGCTCATTAAGGCCGCTTGTATCCGCAATCTCATTCTTTCAGTCAAACCCATAGCTGGTGCCCATAGGTGAGGGTAGGAACGTAGATCAACTGGTAAATTGAGTTTTAGCCTTTTGGCTCAGCTCTTTCTTCACCACGACAGACCTTAATTTTGAGAATAAAAAAAAAAAGAAGAAGAAAATTTGAGAACTTTGGAAATGTCTTGGCACTTTTCTTATGGAAAAGAAAGGTAAATTGAGTTTGAGACCCCTGGATTAGAACTTTCCATCTTAATTTTGATTCAGCTCAGCATTAAAAATATGTTTTACTAATCTTTTCTTTCTCTCACACTTTTAAATAGAACACACTCCCAAAGTGGGGGTAAGGCTTGAAACGCCGGCCTGGTTTTCTCCAGATACTCCAGTTTCCTCTCACCCTCCAAAAGCATGCATGTTAGTTTGATTGTCAGCTACAAGTGTGTGTGAATGATTGTCTGTGTCTGTGGCTCTGCAACAAACAGGCAACCTGTTTGGGGTGGACCCTGCCTTATGCCTGAAAGCAGCGATAACGCAGATAGAGGTAGAAATAGAGGAGGATATCAGAGGAGCTCTGAGTAGAGCAGGTGCTCTTTCAGAACAAGAGAAGACAGATGGGGTGGTTTGGGCATCTGGTTAGGATGCCTACCGAACGCCTCGCTGGTGAGGCGCTTCTGGTACATCCCACCTGGGTGTGCCAGAAGACACTTGCTGGAGAGAGTATCAATAACAGCTGGCCCTGGAACAACTCAGGATCCTCCCTGGTGAGGTGGGGGATGCAGCCAGGGTGAGAGAAGCCTGGGCTTTCAGTCTGAGGCTGTCGCCCCGGCGACCCGCCCCGGACAAGTGGAAGACAACAGATTAGAATGGATTTCTGAATGAAGTTTGACCAAAACTAGATGAATCAAATGAAAGGAAGTAATGTAGTAAAACATGAGATACTTTGTATCTTGTGATTTCCCACAGATTTCTCCACAGCTGATCTTACTTTGAAAGTTTAACTTGTTGCTTTGAAAAGAAGTACAAATTTCAAACTTCATGATGGATTGTTAAAAGACACAGAAATAGATTCAATGTGGTTTTGATTCCATTGGAATTTCTTCTAAAGAAATCCTGACCAACTAAAGATTTTCCAAAAATACGGAACATTTCTTAATAACTAAAGAAGAAAATGTCATTTATTTAAGAAGTTTTTTTTTAAAACTAGAACAGGAAAAATTCTCCATTTCCAATGTCGTACATAAACTAGTTGGACTTCTTCAGAAACTTCATCTTGATTTTATAACCATTGAAACTGTCAGACACCAAAATTTACAACCTTTTGGTTTTCGAATTAAGTGTAACTTGTGTACAAATATTGATCTTTCGGATTGATTTCTTAAAATCAGACTTTTCTTGTCCATGTTGACTACACATTGTCCTTACTGCTTTTTGGGATCAGCCACATGCTAGCAAGCTAAGCTAACCTGATCGTTAATGTTCGTTAGCTTAAAATACCAATTAATTCTTCAACGACATAACGAACGCTCTGAACTACAGCTAGAAAATAAATATTTTCACAATTTATATTGACATAAACAAGCAAAATATTAACACAACTTAGTTCATTTGAGTTATTAGTTGCTATGGTTGCTTGTTTCTTACACCACCACCAACAGATGCCCATGACTATTTAACGTTTTGAGATTAGTTTGATAAAAAAAACAACATGTTTTTCATTCAGATCGATGTCACCTGTCTGTAATCTAGTAAACAAACTTTTTATTGACAGATTTCATACCTTTAAAAAGCTTGTGAACGCTGACCACCGTCCTTGTTTTCTTTCCAAGCCCTCAAATCTACTTACATTACTGAGAGTGTCCTACTGGAAATGTTTCATCCAATGGAATGATCGCTTGCTGGGACATTCGGAGCATCTCAACTTTCTATTGGTTTAAGACTATGGCAATCTTCTGTCATTGGTTCAAAACTTCCGTTACTAAATAAAGTGATTTTTTTATGAAGAGGGTTCATAAAATGCTTTAAAAACACTGCGATCTAATAATCTATGCCCCAAAAAATAATTAGCACCAGGAATTAAATAGTTACTTTGACTTCTTAATAAAAAAGAAACATCATTATAAGATGATCAGTTGTTTTGAGGAGCTAATAAAAAAACAAAGGTACATTATTTCCCAGCTTAAGTGACTTGTTCCTCTTATAAATATTCACTTTCAATAGATTCACTTCTAAAAATTTCCTCTGTAAGCATCTGTAACTTTTGTGTGTGGTTCACAAAAGCAGAAGTTCAATGTTTAGCAAAAAAAAAACCCCAAGATTAACTCTTTGAAAACCCAAAGAACAGGAAATATAACCGATACAGTCTATCTGGTGAGGATGAACCACAAAAGATGTTTTTATTAAGGAATCTTCATTCATCTTCAGAACCACTTATCCCTGGCAGGACAACTTGAACAGGTTGCCAAGTCTGTTGCAGGGTCACACATGCAGACGGATAATCATTCACACACACTCATGCTTAAGGGCAATTTCTTAGTACCCTATCAAACTAGGAAGTATGTTTTTTACGGAAAAAAAAAACCTTGCGTACACAGCATGAACATGCAAACCCCACACAGAAAGGCCTATGATTCAAGCCTTGCCCCACTTAGAGCTCAATCTCCTGGCCGTCATGCTGAGGCCACAGGGCTGATAATTCCACCACCACGCAGCCTTTTATCTGATCCAAATGTTCAGATTTAATTTTTGTAATAGCACAAAATCTTGGTCTACTGATTAAAAAAATATTTAATTTCATCTTCTGAACTGCATATCCCTAATGCAGTTCAACACAGGTGGTTGCTGGAGCCTGTCCTTCTTGATTTCAGGCGAGAGGCAGGGTACATCCCAAACAGATCACCAGTCTGTTGCAGGGCCACACACAAACCAAACATACTCATTATTAGGGGCAATTTCACAGTGGCCAATCAACTTAACATGCACGTCTTTGGAGAACGGCGGGAAACTGGTAGGGATGGGAAATCCGACGCCTCGCGACTCATCGAGCAACTTCGAGCAACTGTAAAAAGTCGACACAAGGAGTCGGCACATCTGCAGGCTGCGCATGCGTAGATGAAAAACAAACCCCAAGAATTAAAGAAAATATACGCCTTGAATTCTGTCTTACTAGAAGATGAAATGTGGGTTATTGTTGGGCAATTACTCTAGGTTTTTTAATCATGAAATGAAATTGCATTAATCCGTTGCCATAGTAACAGCTACCTAAACAATCAAATTTCACTCTGTTACTAACAATGTAATTAAATGTTCAATAAACACACACTGACACTGTTTTTAGTCATTTGAATAACCAGAGGACCTGCTGATAGAATCTTACGGAAAGGAAAATGAACACACTGATACAATTTAACAGATGTTTTGTGCGAGCGGGCAGTGGAAGATTTTATAAAAATAATAGTTTAGTTTTGGGAGAGTGTGATATTTTCACTTTTGTCCAATTGAATGTTCTCACAATCAAAGTATAGATAAAGTCTGTTTTGATCTTGTTCTTTTAATCTAAAGCACTTTGTAATGTTCTGATTAGAGAAATACTGTATAAATGAAATAAATTTGAATCAACAATCTGTGACACAAGCAGCAACATTTAGGGAAGACGTAAGTGAGTCTCAGCGGCTCTAAAACAGTCCAAAAAATAAAACAGGACAATTGTAAAGGTTTTTGTCGATGATTTTTATTTAAAAATATATTCTTTTCCACGGTGCTTGGCTTTAGTCTGCTCCTCTTCAGACTGACTACCTCTCCAGCTTTGGATAAGACCCGCTCACAGGGCACCGGGGTCGCTGGCATGTGGAGATAATGCTTCACCAGTTTGGGCAGGTTTGGGTAAACCGTTGTCCTCGATGCCCAGAATGCAAGCGGGTCTTCTCCCCTGAAGAAGTAGGGCTCCGATAGGCATCTCTGAACCTCCACTGTGGCGTTCACCATCGCGCACCGACTTCTCTGGGTTTCACCTAGAAAATAGAAGTTAGTAAAACCATGTAACATGAAAACATCGTAGATCAGATGAAAATACGTACCAACCCGGCTGTCCAGCAGGTCCCACAAATAGTCATTATCCGCTGAAGATGACGCTCCCGGTTGTGACAATTAAAACAGAATTGGTTCTCCCTCCATTTACAACTTACACACAGACACACACACACACACCTTTCACTCTCATACAATTCACGCAAAAACTCTTTCAACCTCTTAATTCCAAACAATATATTTGTGTTGTTGAATCCTAAAAACTAATCTAATAAATCTGTGTGTGTGTGTGTGTGTGAGTGACTGTGTGTTGGTTGAATGTGTGTGTGTGTGCGTGCGTGTGACTATGTGTTGGTTGAATGTGTGTGTGTTTGTGACACCTACAAAAGGTCTAACAAGATCAAAGTGATCTTATTGTGTACAATACCTGCTGTGATAAAATTCCTGTAGAATCCAAAGCTGGAATGTCGCAAAATCGCTAGAAAATCTCCTTCTCACAAAAAACCCACGTCTCCCTGAATGAATGAAACCCTTTTATATCTTCTGACTGATTGACCGACCCGCCCATTCAAACTTTCCGAGCTCTTCGACACATAGGCTCCACGTGACAGTAGCTCTCTAGGATTTTGGGTCGCGCGATGTTTGGCATTCTGACACATGGAATCGGAGCAATTCTCCTGATACTTTTGTGTCACTCAGTTCGGCTCAGCTCGAGCAGACAGGCTCGAGCTGGCCATCTCTAGAAACTGGAGTACTTGGAGAAAACCCATGCATGCATGGGTGGAACACACTCCTCAGATACCGTTTTCTCAGGTGTTCCATCTGCATCCAACCTATTGCATTTTTAAGAGAGTGTGTATGTGTGCCTGCGTACATATATGAAGGTGTGTGCTCTATCTGTATTTGTACAAGTATGGATGTGTGTGTGTGCGTTAGTGGGTTTTTTATCTGTGGGTGGGGGACTTATTTTGCTTTTGTGTTCTGGGGTTTTTAACTTGTAAAGCACTTTTTGTGTCACATTTTTGTATGAAAAGCGCTTTATAAATAAAGTTTGATTTAATGTAAACTCCACACAGAAAGGTCAGCGAGTCAAGCCTCACCCCACTCTGGGACTCGATCCCCAAACTTCTTGCTGGGAGGCCATCGTACTAATCACTGCACCACCGTGCAGCCCCTTTAAAAATATTTAGAAAAATTATTTTTAAGGTTACATTGACTGTTTGTTTTACATGGGGCTTGAAAGGAAGAAGATGGCACATGGTGGGTGCCTGGGTTCGGATGGAGAGCCTGGTTCTGGAGGTCCTGGGTACCGGGGAGCTCTGGTGGATAGAGCCCAGGGAGGGCTGCTTGGCTGTAAGTGAGCTGGTCCGGATGGAGGGCCCGTTTCTGGAGCTCTAGGGAACCAGGGATCTCTGACCAGAAGATCCAAAGGAGGGCTGCTTAATTGTGGGAGACAGGGTCCGGTTGGAGGGCTCAGTTCTGGAGCTCTACCCACCTTTCACCACCAACTGGCGCCACACTCACTCCTACCTTCCTCTGCACATCATACAATTTCCTGCCCTTGACCCCACTCTGACTGCCACTGCTTCACTATTCCCATCGAGACCACCACATTCGCCTCACTCTGGGACAGAGCCAGAACCGCCCCCCCTACACCGCCCTCTTCCCCATTATATCCATCCGCTCATTCCCAAAATGACCCAGAACCCACAAGCCCCCAACACCATAGTGAAAACGTGTATAGAACATCATGATCATGTTTAGATACATTTAACCAAGAAATAGATACATTATTTTCTCATTTAAAGAAGAAACTCATTGTATGAGGTGATCTTAACATTAATCTCTTGAATCCTAACAATGATATAAAAACATCTGATTTTATAACAACCACATATATAGTAACAAATTATTTCCCTTAATCATCAAACCAACAAGAATCACCGTCCAGACCGCTACCCTGATAGATAATATATTTACCAATTTATTGGACACAAAAATGGCAGCTGGAATTCTCATCAATGACATATCTGATCATCTCGCAGCTTTTACTATCTTTCACAATTTATATCAAAAGAGTTCCGATACCAAAATTGAAGAATTTAAAATGCAAAGAGTCAAAAGTCCTGAAGCAATAACTGATTTAATGACAGGTCTATTAAATCAGACCTGAAGTGAAGTCTATGCCTTTACTGACCCCAGTAAAGCATACGATTCATTCCTGAACATATTCATCAGTCTTTATGCAGGGCTCACTCTAGCATTGAAAAATCATTAGCCACTGTAGCTAATCCAGTTTAATTTTTTATTAGCCACATTGAATTTTCTTTAGCTACATGTTCTTTTTCAGTTATGATATGCTCTGTGTCATAACGTGTTAGTCTGTGGTACATACTGTAGTAAGTGTACATACGCTTTTAGTTGTGTTCTTAACGCACCTGGTATAATTAACTGCAGAATGTGTCATTTGATGAATATAAATAAAATTTGTGACAATCTGTGACAGTCCCGCCCCAAGTGGGGGAGTTTAAGTATCTCGAAGACTTGTTCACAAGTGGGGGAAGGATGGAGCAGGAGATCGACAGGCGGATCGGTGCGGCGTCAGCAATAACTAGGACGCCGCATTGGTCCGTCGTGGTTAAGAGAGAGCTCAGCCGAAAAGCAAAACTCTCGATTTTCAAGTCGATCTACATTCCTACCCTCACCTATGGTCACCAACTGTGGGTGGTGACCGAAAGAATGCGATCGCGGATACAAGCGGCTGAAATGAGCTTCCTCTGCAGGGTGGCTGGGCTCTCACTCAGAGATTGGGTGAGGAGGTTTGCCATCTGGGAGGAGCTCGGTGTTGAGACGCTCCTCCTCCAGGTCGAGAGGAGCCAGGTGGGGTGGTTCAGGATGCCCCCCGAGCGCCTCGCTGGTGAGGTGTTTCGGGTACGTCCCACTGTGAGGAGGTCGACGGGAAGACCCCGGACCTGCTGGAGAGACCAGTGGCGGTCCGTGCATTTCACACCTAGGCCTTCGGTGATGTGCTACTTTGTCCGACTTGAATAAATACCCCTCAAATACCATCATTAATGACACCACGGCTGGAGAAATCATATACAGAAGCAGACGTAGGCACTACTGGGCGTTGCATCACCTTAATTGTGTACAACAGGGATCCTTACCATTTCTGCGCCACAGACCGGTTTAGTGTCTGACAATATTTTCACGGACTGGTCTTAAGATGATGAGACCAGCCTGAAAAAAAATGGCTTTTAAAATCAATAATAATAAACTTAAATGCACTTTGTCTTCACGAGAAAATTTATTAGCAGCTTCTTTATAACGCGGAAACATTCTCTCTGCTCGAACGCACTCTTGTTGCCATGGTAACGGTAAACATGTACCTTCAAAATAAAATACATCACAAAAACAAAGTGAATAAAAATAACAGTTCTGTGCGGCCCGGTACTACATGACCCGCGGCCCTGTACCAGTCCGCGGCCCAGTGGTTGTGGACCACTGGTGTACAACACGGGCAATTTTCAAGAGCATTTAAACATCAATAAACCCGCGTATAAAACATATAAAAATAATTAAAAATGCTTATACTCACCGGAAACGGCGGCGAAAATTTTCTTTAGTCAGAAAAGTGCTGAGAGTCGGGAAGGTAGAGAAACAGTAATTTTTCGTGGTCTTGAAATCGATTCCGCCATTCTGAAACCCTCCTGCCATTGTTGGTGAAAAAAAAAACGAGTAGATATTTCAAATTTTTCTGTTAAAGATTCTGGGTCTGGCTCACGTGTAGTTTTGCTGACATGCTGAGGGTTGCTTCCGCCTACGTCAAGTGAGTATCCAATCACAAGACGCGTACATGTCACGCGTACATGTCACGTTCAGGACCTTCGTGAAGGCTTAAACGTCAACACCAAATACAACACCAAATACAGCGCCCTCCAGTGACCCATATGGACAATTTCTCCACAATATGGCGGCACAGTCCGCTGGATAAAGATATATTCAATCGGACGTTAAGTCAGGTTGGTCCCAGGAGTGATGGCGTAGTGGAAAAATATCCCTCTACCGATCAGAAGAACAGGGATCGAAACCCGCCGGGTCCAAGTCACTCCTGGGGCTAGTTTTGGTGAAGAACTCAAAAAAAAAAAAAAAAAAAAAAATTTTCTTTCCGATTAGTTGAAATTTATGCTTAAAAAAAGCAATGTTTAATTCCTATTAATAGTGGAAAGTCTGGATTTAATGAGACTTTCTTTCTTTTTTTTTCCTTTTACCGTATAAAGATCATTCATTCTTTCACTTTTTTTTGCGTAGTACGGTGGTGCAGTGGTTAACACAGGATAAAGAACGATTTAATAGGATAAAAAACAGAAACTTTTTTAGCAGTTTTAGTTTTATTTTTATATCAAGCGCACTTCTTTTTTCCGGCAGCACGATGGCGCAGTGGGGAGCACACTGGCCTCACAGCAAGAAGGTCGTGGGTTCAAGTCCTGGGTGGAACACTGTCCTTTCTGTGTGGAGTTTGCATGTTCTCCCCGTGTTCGCGTGGGTTTCTCTGGTTTCCTCCAAAGACATGCATGTTAGGTTGATTGGCCGGTGCTAAATTGCCCCTAGGAATGAGAGTGTTTGTGTGGATGGTTGTATGTGTATGGCCCCGCGACAGACTGGCGACCTGTCCGGGTTTTGCCCTTCGCCCTAAATCAGCTGGGATCGAAAGGGACAGACGGATAAGAACATGACTGACTTCTTTTTTTCCTGCTGGTTTAAAAACATCTCCAAACACAGCGCTCTCCAGTGACCCAGATGGACAAATTCACCACAATATGGCGCTGGATAAAGATGCTATCTGACGGCATGTTTTGTTGGCTCCAGGAGTGATGGCCTAGTGAAAAAGTTTCCCTCTTTCGACCAGAGGAACTGGGATCGAAACCTACTGGGTACTAATCGCTCCTTGGGCTACATGATGACGAAGTCATAGGTAACGAAAGAAAAACTTCACGCGTTTTTCTTGAATAAGAAAAGCCAAAATTGCTTTAATTTTAGCAAGCCAAATTTTACCTTTACTATTATTTAAAGACTACTCGTTGCCTTTTTAAATGTATCACGTGATGTTATTATGTAAATATGTAACTTTGCAAAACATCACTCAATAAGTTTAAATTTATGCTTAAAAAGCAATGATTAATTCATATTAATAGTGGAAAGTCTGGATTTTTAAAGAGACTTTCTTTTTCTATTTTGTCTTGTTTTTTTTCCTTTTATCGAATAAAGATCTTTTAGTCATTCAAATAGTAATAGTTGTGATTTTAATGCATTTTTGTCTTGTACAGCACTTTGTATTTCCTTGTGAATGAATTGTGCTACAATTCTCACAAGTTTTTATGATATAAAACTATTATTTTTACTAAGTGATTGAGCCTAGATTCATTAGAGTGGTCTTACCAGGCCACTCTGCGCTATTTGATGTATTGTTTTATTAGTTGTCTTAATAGCTCTAAGAACTCTATTATGAGGAGCTTGGTTGATGTGAAACTTAGTACTACAAAGTACCAGTCTGAACTGTGGGACCATTGGTGCAATTGTTTGATGTAAACAGTGTTTTGATATGTTATATGTATTTCTTTTTTTTCTGTTTTGTTGTTTTTGGTTGGTCGTGTCTTTTTATATTGAACCTTGAGTCTGCAAGAAAATTTATGATGATGATTAGAATAATGGGATTCTTAATTTTCACCTTGGTTTGAAGATCACGTGGGAATTTGCAGATATTTGGCCTGTTGTTCCTCCGTCTGGCCTTTGGGTGGCAGTATCATGCCTACATCATATCCAGGTTCATAACATAGAGTAGAAGAAGAGAGCGACAGCGCCCCGCCTTCAGACTCACCCAGATACAACCGTTAAGATGTAGATTTCTCTGTTTCTATTTTCTTCACAACGTTATTTCTATTTTCCAGTTACTTTGTAAGTTTAAGCTAGCATGCTGTGTCCACACAGCACTTTAAAGATCTGATTTCGGTTTTAGTTTTGAATGAGTCCGATCGAAACGGATAATTAACGCTTCCTAGTAGCTATTCGAAACATTATGGCGTGACGTTTTGAAGACGCTGGTTTCACTACGCCTTTATAATCACGGTATTATTTACACTATGTATCCCAGATCGGATGTAAAAATCTGCTGTTTTGGTTACAAGACAACTGTCTAGTGAGATAGTTTAACTAGTTAAAAAGCTACATCGACGCTAGCATGGCGTCGGATACAAGTGACACCGAAGAGTTTTATGATGCTGCAGAAGATGTGAGTTTTTCTCCTTCCCCAAAAGTGTAAGTACTTTTTTTTATTATTTAATCAAGCTTTCTGAACATTTTCAAAGTCATTCTCAATCTGTTGCTCTGGTAATATCAAGTAAAATGTTTCATAGAAAACTGAACCGCCCACAGAATTCCTTTCAACTTTGTAACTCGTTGATAGTTTGTGCAAATATTGTCTTTTCAAATCTTGGATTGTTATGTGCAAATATAAAATTGTGGATGTGTTTGGAAAGAACAGGAAGATCCTGTTTCCAAACAGTCACATGATGTTATTCCTGACTTTTATGAGCTGGAGCTAAAGGTTTTCTGTGCAGGTTGATCTTCCTATTTATTTGTTTATTTAATAAATATATTTATTATTTATTTATTGTGGATATTTCATTAAATATTAAAAGCAATTTTACTTAAACAAATGTAAACATGTTTGAATTCCCAAATAAACTAGTAATTTTGAGATCTACACATGTTTTCCTTCCATATGAGTAGTTTTTATGCCTAATATGTCATTATATCCCCTCAAAAATGAATAAACAACTAATTTAATGACAAAAATCCTTTTGATTGTTTTTTAGGATGATGTTTGAAATGATTTTTTGTGTGTGTTTTATAGGTCACCTGCAAAGTTTTTCATTCCTTCAGCCCAGGTATGTTTGTTTAAACCCAAGTACTGTTCAAACAATCTACACCACCAGGTACCATGTGCTGACCTGAGTTCTGCTGCAATAAATAGTCCAACTCTTAGGTTGTTAAAACTGGCAAAACCAGTAAATCGTGGATTATTGTTACCACTAGAGTGTGTCAAGCTGTAAGCATAAAAGCAGAGAATTGGATTGCACATAGAAATACAATTTTAGGTAGCAGGGCAGCATGGTCCCCTCACAGCAAGAAGGACAGGGGTTTGAGAATGGGGGCAAGTCTAACCTATCTCTTGCTTAAAATCAGTCGGGATAGGCGCCGGAACCACGCGACCCCATAAGGGATAAGCGAAAACTAAACGAATCAAGGAAGCATAATTTGGGAATGTGAGTTCTTTTACAATCGATCCCACTTAAAACACCTTTTTTTTTTCTAACCAAACTCTTATTCCTCACAGCACTGTTATTTGGTTTGTTGCAGAAATATTAGGGGGTTTGTGAGAAGTAGGTCACACTCCAGGAAAAAAAGTACAGTTGTGCTCATAAGTTTACATAACCTTGAGCATTTTAGGGTTTTTTTCCTACTGTCTTTTTTTAGATGATTCATAACGACAAAAGAAACTTTCCAAATGACCCCAATCAAAAGTTTACTTACCCCCACACTTAATACCACTCCTTTTAACATTAATAACAACTTGAAGTTTTCTGTGTGTATTTGGATTTCTACGTTCTTTAATTGCAACTAATTTTTTTTTCTTGGTACACAGTAAATCATCTGGTTCCTGTAAATTCTTTTGCTATCTTGCATGAACTGGAAATTTTCACAATTGAGTTTGGCCTTGTTTGATACTGTTGAAACATTTACGATTCCTTATTTCATCACTAACGCCAATAGTTTGCAACAATTTACACAAGCAGTCTGTCATTGTGGTAATGCTGTCGGGTTAACAGCTCTAGGAAAGAAGCTATCCCTGTGTCTGTTATTTCTTGTTTGAATGATTCTGTAACAATTACCTGGTGGAAGCAGTACAGACAGATTGTTGCCTGGGTGGGGTGTAGACTGAGTCTGAATCTGTATCTCCCACAACCCCCTGTGCCATTGTCCCCACTTATGTCGTCCACCTAGGTCGTTTCTGTGTAGTGTTTGAATACTGAGGGAAATGTTGATGCCTAGAAACCTAACACTGTCCTCCTGCTCCACCGCCTCCCTAACTATGCAGATATAACCCACTTTAACCTCTTTAGTTTTGCTGATAGTCAGGGTGAAGTTGTTCATGGAATGCTGCCTTTTGGTGGTGGTGTTGTTGAAAATCATAGGGGCAGTTGTGGACTTCCCTATTCTCAGCACCTGAGACCTGTTGCTGAGGAAGTTCCTTATCAAAGTGCAGAGTGAAGTTGACTTACTCGGGTTGTGATGTTTCAGTGCCAGTATATCGAAGGAAGTTAGCTGAGGTCTACAATTACATCCAAACAAATATGCTAGGTCCAGGTGTGTCAGACCATCACATCTGACCTGATAGCTGACAAATTTTGCCACCAGAGACTGAAGCACGTTTTGCTGAAAGTATTTACTATTCCCTTCTTTTTTATTATAGATCAAATTTGCAAAATTAAACTCTGTTTTTCTGGCAATTAATTTAGGTCTCATATAAATGAATACTTTTATTTCTGTGTGTTTTAATGTTATTTATTTTCAATTGAACAGATTACAGACAACTCAGCAAACGCTGTGCAGCACGTCAGCTCTGCTGCTTCTGAAACACAGCAAGATGATTCCTTACAGGTCGGGTTTCTTTCTTATTTATTCATCACAATAACTTGTCATGAGCCACCGCTACTCTTTTTTTTATTTTTGTTATTGTTTCTGCTATGGGTCAAACATTGAACCACCTTGCAAAAGGTGTTTAACTTATTCTTGTGTATCGATGATAAAAAAAATAAGTAGAAAAGGACTGTAAATTTCTGCCCAGGTTTTATTGTGTGAGAAGTGTAATTGTGTTTGATATGATCACATGAACGTCCTGTCAGGGTGAAGCTGGATGTGAGCTCACAGTTGTTGCTGATGGATTGACTTGTCTATTCTCCTTCATAGATTATTGATAGTATCATTGAGGAAAGTCAAAAGGAGTGTGTTGGTGAGGTGGCAGAGCTCTTGGATCAACTACATGTTGATGTAAGAGAAGATTCTGAGCAGAACAATGTGGAGGAAATTCCTGTGGAACAAAAAGCATTAGCCGTTGGACCTGAACTTGTGGAAAGGTCAGAAGAACAACAAAGGGGCGCAGCAACAAATGAAGATTGTACTCCACCTGCTCTGGAACTTTCTGAACTCCCAGGACAATCAGTTGGGTCCGAAGGACACGTTCAACCTCCCGACATCACCAGCACTATCGGACCGAGTCAGGCTGAGGGGGTTTGTGTGGAAGAGAAAGGTGATAATAATCCTGCAGATATTTTGGAGCAGGTTCCTATGACTGACAGATCTGCCGTGACAGATTCTTCCAAGCCTATCAAACCCCCGAGGCAATTTGCAGTGGAACCAGATATTGTAGCCAGCACTAAGAAACCTCCTCCCTTACGCCCACCTCCTCCTGGTGGAGGTCCTCCTCCGAGACCTCCACCACCATCCTGGCAGACCTTAACGTTCAGGAAGTCACAGGACTGTCTGAGAACAAGTGGACTCGAAGGTAAATATAAAATAGTTGGAGAGTTTTAAAGTTTAGAGAATGATTTAAAATTAAATTGTAACATATCAAAAGAGAAAAAGCTGACCAGCTTATGTTTTTGTGTTATCAGCAGTATCTGTATTAGGTTCAAGCAGCACTGATGATCTGGAAACTTCTGGCCTGGTTTCTCCCGCCAGCAGTATGAGGATTCTGACTAAAGATCTTCAGCATTCCCTGGATTTAGCCAGTGCCACCAGCGGTGACAAAGTGGTGACCGCACAGGTAACTGAGGCTCCTTTTTATCAAATGTTATTTACACCCTGCAACTTTTAACATTTTCTTTGGTCAGGAAAATGAAGATGAGCAGGCTTCTGCTGATGGTGCATCACAAACTCCAGGTCCTCATCGCCCACGATCAAACTCTGGTAGAGAATTAACAGATGAAGTGAGAATCCTGATTTGTTTGTTTTTTAAAATAACACTTTCTAGATTTATTCAATCTCTCTTTTAACAAGAACGCTGTTGTGTTTAATTTTCTTTCAGGAAATCTTAGCCAGTGTGATGATCAAAAATTTAGACACAGGGGAAGAGATTCCTCTCATTCAGGCAGAGGAGAAACTCCCAGCTGGGATTAACCCCCTCACTCTACACATCATGAGGAGGACTAAGGAGTACATTACGTAAGCAGAGAAAAAAAAGTCTCATTTGAAAACAATTAATTGGGTAAAAAAAAACTTGGATCTTTAATTTGACCCTCCTAGGAACGACGCTGCTCAGTCTGATGATGATGACAAGTCCCAAGTTCCATTGACAGATACAGATGGAGGAAAGCTGAAGCAGAAAACGTAACGTTACTCAAATAATATTCCCCCTCCTTCTTTTTAGCCTTCTTCCAATCTTAAGCGTTTGATTTAATGTCTTAACAGAACTCGGCTAAAGAAATTCCTGGACAAGTCGGTAAAGAAGGCCAAACATCTGGCTGAAGAGTACGGTGAGAAGGCTGTTAATAAGGTGAAAAGTGTGCGTGATGAAGGTAAGAAATGAATATTTTCACAGTTAAAGTCACACTTTTATTAGTTCTTCTCAATGATTTTTGTCTCGTATTTTGTGTTTCGGCACACAAAATGACGTTTTGAGTTTTGTCGTGCAGATAACCTTGTTTGTCCTTTATTTTATTATTGTTTTGTTTGGGTTCAGTGTTCCACACAGATCAGGATGAGCCTTCGTCGAGTGATGACGAGGGCATGCCTTACACCAGACCGGCCAAGTTTAAGGCAGCGCACAGCTTCAAGGGTCCATTTGACTTCGATCAGATTAAGGTTGTGCAAGACCTAAGTGGAGAACACATGGTAAAATCACCTGCATTGTTTATCCTCTTGATTATTTGGAATGTTTTCAAAACAGGAGTTTATCTTTTTTTTTTCTCCTCCTCAGGGTGCTGTGTGGACTATGAAGTTCTCTCACTGTGGGAGACTCCTAGCAACAGCAGGTCAAGATAATATTGTTCGCATCTGGGTGCTGAAGACTGCCTTTGACTACTTTAACAATATGAGAATAAAATACAACACTGAGGGTATGCTATTCAACATTTTTGCTAGATCTTTATGAATATATATGCATACATAATAGTAACATTTCTATAATCGGATCGGTGCGGCATCAGCAAGAACTAGGATGCTCCATCGGTCTGTCGTGGTACAGAAAGAGCTGAGCTGAAAAGCAAAGCTCTCGAGTTACAAGTCGATCTACGTTCCCACCCTCACCTATGGTGGGTGGTGACCCTAGAACGAGATCGCAAATACAAGCGGCCGAAATAAGCTTCCTCCGCAGGATGGCTGGGCTCTCACTCGGAGATCGGGTGAGGAGCTAGGTTTCAAGTCGCTCCTCCTCCAGGTCGAGAGAAAGCCAGATGGAGTGGTTCGGGCATCTGGTCAGGATGCTCCCCGAGCGCCTTGCTCGTGAGGTGTTTTGGGCCCGTCCCACTGGGAGAAGACCAAGAGGCAGACCCCGGACTCGGTGGAGAGACTATGTCTCACAGCTGGCTGGGGAACGACTCAGGATCCTTCCGGGCGAGCTGGAGGATGCACCTATGGAGAGAGAAGACTGGGCTTCTCATCTGAGGCTGGTGCCCCCGCGATTCGGTCCCGCATAAGCGGAAGATGACGGAATGTAACCGAAACATTTCTATAAATATTTCTCTTCTTTCAGGTCGAGTTTCTCCATCTCCATCTCAAGAAAGTTTATGCTCTTCTAAATCTGATACTGAACCTGGGGTAAGAAGCAAATTATATTTTTAAAGTATGTGTCCTCCATTGTGCTGAAGCAAAATAGAGCTTGAAAATACACACCTCTTACTCAGAGATACTAGCTTTTCGAATGCTGTCTGATGTTGCGATGTTCTTGCACATATAGGCGAGCTGTAGTCTAGAAGACCCAGATACAGAAGACAGAAATGCTCCTTTCCGTCAAGTCCCTTTCTGCAAATACAAAGGTCACACAGCTGATCTGCTAGACTTGTCTTGGTCAAAGGTGAGTTACACTTTTTGCACATGTTCAAAACTTGGTTAAAAACCATGTCTCATCTTTTTTTTTTTCTTGCCTTCCTAGAATTTTTTTCTACTATCGTCTTCTATGGATAAAACGGTTAGATTGTGGCACATATCCAGAAGAGAATGCCTTTGCTGCTTTCAGCACATTGATTTTGTCACAGCCATTGCTTTCCACCCCAGAGTAAGTTTTTGTAACCTTTGATCGTTTGTCTAAACAGTGTACTCCTCTGTTGTTGTTTTTTTTCCTTGTATATTTTTTTGTCTTGCTCCTTGTTAGGATGACAGATACTTTCTAAGCGGCTCCCTCGATGGCAAACTTCGCCTTTGGAACATTCCAGACAAGAAGGTAGCACTGTGGAACGAAGTGGACGGACAAACTCGTCTCATCACAGCTGCCAACTTCTGCCAAAACGGGAAGTATGCAGTCATTGGCACGTACGACGGCCGATGCATCTTCTACGATACCGAGGTATCCCAGCTTTGCTTGACCCTGTTAACACGCTTTCACCGCGCAAATTTTTTAATAACAAAATATTGTTTCCCTTTTTCATATTAGCGCCTAAAATACCACACTCAAATTCATGTGAGGTCCACGAGAGGAAGGAACAAGGTTGGACGCAAAATCACTGGTATCGAACCCCTTCCTGGAGAGAATAAGGTAACAGCTTACTGATATGTTTCACACAATGTTAGATGCTTTTTAAATAAATCTTTTTTTGGTAAACTCAACTTTGGCTTTACAGATCTTGGTGACCTCAAACGATTCCCGCATTCGCCTCTATGACCTCAGAGACTTGTCTCTGTCAATGAAATACAAGGGCTACGTCAACAGCAGCAGCCAGATCAAAGCCAGTTTCAGGTACGAGTTTCTGTCTCACTGAACGATTTGAATCAAGTTTATAAAAAAAAACAAAACAGCAAACTACTGTCTTTAGCTCTTGAACTTTAATGAAAAAAGTACATTCAAGAAGATGCTATTTTGATTTCTAAGTTTTTTTATTGATTACATTTTTTTAAAGAAACAAACTAAAAATGCTAGAACAACCCCCCCCCCCCCCCCCCACCCCCCCCACAATAAACCAGACCAGATTTACAAGTCTCTAGAATAGAAATGAAAAAACAGTTGTCTTTCAATTATCCGGGGCCAGGTCGCAGGTATAACACCCTCAGCTGGAAAGCCTGGACTTCTCTCTCCCGGGCTGCATCCTCCAGCTCACCCAGGAGGATCCAGAGGTGTTCCCTATTGAGCTGAAAGGGAAAGTCTCACCAGCAGGTCTGGGGTCTGCCTCTGGGTCTCCTCTTGGTGGGATGTGCCCTCAACAGCAAGGCGTTCTGGAGTCATGCTAACCAGATGCCCAAACCAACCTCATCTGGCTTCTCTCGACCCAGAGGAGCAATGGCTCCACTCTGAGCTCCTTCCGGATGGCAGCCCTCCTCACTCTATCAGTGAGTGAGAGCCTAGCAACCCTGTGGAGGAAGCTCATTACGGTCGCTTGTATCCGCGGTCTCATTCTTTCGGTCACCACCCACAGCTGGTGACCATAGGTGAGGGTAGGAACGTAAATCGACTTGTAAATCGAGAGCTTTGCTTTTCGGCTTATCTCTCTCTTCACCGCGACAGACCAATGTAGCATTCTGATTTTTGCGGACTCTGCACCAATCCCTCTGTTGATCTCCCGTTTCATCCTTCCCCCACTCTTGTTCACGAGTGGGAGAACTTCTTCTCGGGGGCAGGACCCTGTTCCTGACCTGCAGGGGGCATTGCACCCGTGTCTAAATTTTAATTAAAGCTGTCTGTATAACTGAAGGCAATGTCTCAGCCCAATCAAAATAGCATTGGTATAGTTGGTAAAAGTGTGTTGTGTATTTGTGGCAGGAAAGATGGTCTGTATCTTTTCATACACAAATTTTATATTGAACAAAAAAACCACAATGGTCATTTAAATCAATTGAAACTCTCAAAAGCAACAATAAATTTAATTTATTAAAGACTAAACAATCGGAATCAGAAAGAAAATTCATCATTTAAACGATGATTGATTAAAGAAACAGACAGGGCCCAGGACAACCTCGAAAGAAATTAAAGGCAAACTCTGGGTTCATCATCATTAGTGTCAGATTGCACTACAGTTATTGTTTGAGGTGAACTTAACTTCACAAGAGACAACCAAGTAAGTCTCTGTTGTTGAAATCAAATGAAAAAAAAAAAAAAAGACTGAAATTTGCGAAAAAAAAAAAAAAAATCATATTTGACACATCAGCTCCATGTACACAGAAATGCAAAAAAGGAGACCAAGAAAAGAGTACATTGTCTCCAGTGAAACATGAAGGAGTCAACATTTGATTCTAGGGCTGCTTCGTTTTATCTGGAACAGGGTGTTTTAAATTTATGCCTCAAAAAGTTATGCAACAAAATACAGGGTTAAAGACATCGCTAATTTTGTCTGAGTCTGTTTCACTTGTTTGTCCTTTTTTTAAATAAGTCCATCTGTTTCAAAATGACTGGTTATATTTTCTCATTAGTTTTTCTTTTGTAAATTTCAGTTCATTTCATTGATCATTGTGGTTTTTTTTTCTTCAACAAGGTTTTCAACAAGTATGTTAACGTGTGAATCCACTCAACAACAGAGCCAGTGTTTCCAATGAGTTCAGTTTGTTTGATTTAATAGTGTCTGAGTTATTTTTTAAACTCACTCTGACGAAGAAAAACATGCTTGAAAGAAATAAAAAACCTGGCACCTGGTATTGTAGCATACAAGCTATCTCGAGCATTTAATTTTAATTTTTTGATTACTCATTTTGGACAATTATTCATTTGTTTTCCTTGTTTCCTTCAGTCACGACTACTCCTTCATAGTGAGCGGCTCAGAGGACAAGTACGTATACATCTGGAGCACTTACCACGACCTGAGCAAATTCACATCTGTCCGGAGAGACCGTAATGACTTCTGGGAAGGGATTAAAGGTAACTGTCTTATTTTAAAGACAAACGGGATTCTTTGCTCTGCGAAGAACATAATTACTAAAGAAAATATTCATTTGCAGCACACAACGCAGTGGTCACTTCGGCCATATTCGCACCCCACCCCGGACTCATCGTTCCTCAAGAAACAGGAGCAGAAAAAACAGAAGCAGACCGCAAGAGCCTGGACTCCACGGAGTCAGAGACAATCCCATCTGGTATGTAAGGGCTTTCAGAGTTATCTAAACTGAAACTTGTTTCGATGGTGTGAAATGGCATTGTTTCATTTCTGTTTTTGCAGGAGCCCTAAAAACAGACCACACGGAAGTTCTTCTTTCAGCCGACTTCACCGGTGCCATTAAAGTTTTCATTAATGTCAAAAAGTATTAAGGTCCGGGACTCTCTGACCCTCTCAGATGTATGACGGGTCATCCGGATTTTTTTTTTCTTAAGATTGATGATTTCCGAATGATTTTTTTCGTGAAGACAAAACTTTAGATAAGGGAACAGATGGGGTTAAATAAACAGAAGTATGTATGAAGTGTATTTTCCTGTCCCATTTCTATTTTCTAAAAACTTTATACCGCCTAAATGTGAATGACTTGGAGATGCCAGAGAGGATCTGAGCAGTTTTTTTTTTTTTTTGTTAATTATTGTCTTTTATTTTATAGTTGTATGATCCAGATATAGTATACACTAGTTTAAAAAAAAAGCTGTTTTAAACAGTTTGGGCACCTTTTGTGTTTCTGTGGATCTCATTTTGTAAAACCAATTTGTCCCGTTTGAAATACAATTGTGTCAAGTTTGGATGTTTAGCAACATTAGTTTCTATCAGACCTGCGACCCCAAATTGGATAAGCTGTATAGATTAATGAATATCTTGATTGGAATGGGCGTGAAGTCTTATTAAAGACTTGTTTAAATTTTTTATTTTCTTTCCATGATCCATTTTTTTCTGTTGCCTTTCTTTAAATATCCAAACATTTCAGGAATTAACAGCAAAACTACGACCATACAGTAACGTGTGCCCTCATTATTTATGCCCTTTTTTCTCTTCTCTTCAAGTACTTTTGATAAATTTAGTTTAATTAAAGCACATTAAATAAGCACTGTAAATCTGTTTAATGTTGCACACTTCCTGCCTTTGTAAACTAAAGATGCTTTATTCCTTTCCTCAATAAAACAGTTCTTAAACTACAAATACGTGAAGGTTGTTTCTGAGCGGCTTCTCTACTTACATAATCACATCTTAGACACCACAATTCACAACAGGGGATGTATTTTAACTTCAAATCTCACAGCAACATTTTTGATGCCGTAGAAAAAAAAATAAAACACAAAATTGAAATAGGCAAACAAGGACTCAAACTTTATTTAAAAAAAAAAAAAAAGTGGTGAAATTGTGTGACAAGTCTTTCTGTTTTGGTCACCACCCAAATATGGGTGGTTCAGGCATCTGGTCAGGATGCCCCCCAGAGGGCCTCACTAGTGAGATGTTTCGGGCACCTCACCTCACCAGTCCCACCGGGAGGAGACCAAGAGGCAGACCCCGGACCCGCTGAAGAGACTATGTCTCACAGGTGGCTGGGGAATAACTCGGGATCCTCCCGGGTGAGCTGGAGGTTGCAGCTGGGCTGAGAGAAGCCTGGGCTTCCCATCTGAGGCTGATGCCCCTGTGACCTGGCCCCGGATAAACAGTCCACTCTCCTTTTGATATCTGAGAAGAATAATGTGGTCATTTGGTGCTGATGAGGTGTGGATAGGGTGAGCAAGACTGCTTGTGCCACTTAGGTGACAATTTCCTTCTAAAACAGAAAGACAACTAAATAGCTGAAGGTAACTTGCACAAAAAAATCTTTTTCTTCTGACAAACATTCCCTGAAACTTGTTATGAATAAGTGCTGGTTCTTCAGCAATGACACTTTTTTTTTCCTTTGTCAGGATTTTGTCTGTCAGAATATCCTTTATCATCTTGAAACTTTTGGAACAGAATTGGTTACAGACTTGTCTAAACTTTTTCTGACTTGAATTAAAATGCGGGGGCTGCATGGTAGTGCCAGGGTTAGCACAGTGGCCTCACAGCAAGAAGGTCAGAGTTCAAGTCCCAGAGTGGGACGAGGCATGGAATTACTGGTCTTTCTGTGTGGCGTTTGCATGTTCTCCCTGTGTATGTGTGGGTTTTCTCCAGGTACTCTGGTTTCCTCCCACCCTCCAAAAACGTGTGTTTGGTTGATTGGCCACTGTGAAATTGCCCCTAGGAATGAGTGTGTAAGTGGATGGTTGTATGTGTGTGGTCACGTAACAGACTGGTGACCTGTTTGAGGTGTATCCTGTCTCTCGTCTTAAATCAGCCGGGGCATACTTTGGCACCCCTCCAACGCCATTAGGGATAAACGGTTCAGAAGACGAAACAAAATGCCAAAAAATGTGGTCAATTCATATTAAAACAATTTGTTGGAAAACTACACAATCTCTATTCAACAAAAGCTTTCCAGGTTGTTTTTTATACTCTTACAGAAGATCAATGATAACGATTGGACAGCCCTTAACCAATGATTTGGTCTGATGACGGTAATATCCACAGACTATACTGCAAACTCTATGCTTAGCCAAATATGGTTTATGTAAATTAGTATGTGATATGTACCTGTGAATGGTTTTCTGTTTTGAGCTTTTTGCACACAATTGTAAAAAGCTTCTCTGGCAAAACTACTATAGTAGTCTGCGTAGACTTGTGTGAGGCCTACAATGAAGCATTTAGACTTTTAATGCTTGCATGTTTTTAATGATAGCATGTTTTTTATGCTACAGGACAAATCCATGTGTCTAAGATAAAGATTATTATTATTGAGCATAAATAAATTGAGCAGTAATAACAAAACTGTAGATGGACTTTATCCCCTGTAGATGGTGCAAATTCATCTAGATCAGTATCTCACACAGAATGGCAGTTTTCTTAAGCCCAACAAGAAATATACAACATTTGACAGGAATTAATAAAATCAAACTTCTGAACCGCTTATCCCTACCGGGGTCACAGGATGTGCCGGAGCCTATCCCAGCTGATTTCAGGTGAGAGGCAGGATACGTCCTGAACAGGTTGCCAGTCTGTTGCAGGGCACACACATTCTCAGGAGCAATTTTATAGTGGGCAATCAACCTAACATGCATGTTTTTGGAAGGTGGGAGGAAACTGGAGTATCTGGAGAAAACCCACACATACACAGAGAGAACATGCAAACTCCACACCGAAAGACCAATGTTTCAACCTTTGGCACCACTCTGGGTCTAGAACCCTGACCTTCTTACTGTAAGGCCATTGTGCTAACCACTGGGCCGCCATGCACCCTACTTTTGAATAGTCGCACACAGAAATGCTTCATTGAACCATCTTCTTCAGTAGTTTGTTTCTGAAGAGTCCCACTTCTTGTATACTCAGTCCTAATCTGGTTGGGATGCCAAAAAAGCTTATGACAGGGTACCCAGAGAAGAACTGTGGTATTGTCTGAGGAAGTCTGGTGTGACAGAGAAGCATGTTAGAGCGGCTCAGGACATGTATGAGGACTGTAAGACAGCGGTGAGGTGTGCTGTAGGTGAGACAGAGGAGTTCACTGTGGGGGTGGGACTGCACCAGTTCTTTGCTGTTTATTACGGTGATGGACAGGCTGACAGACGAGGTTAGACAGGAATCGCCATAGACAATGATGTTTGCAGATGACATTGTAATCTGTAGTGAGAGAAGGGAAGAGGTGGAGGAAAAGCTGGAGAGGTGGAGGTTTGCACTAGAAAGAAGAGGAATGAAGATTAGTCAGAGTAAGACAGAGTACATGTGTGTGAATGAGAGGGATCCAAATGGAAAAGTGAGGTTACAGGGAGAAGAGAGAAAGAAGGTGGAAGATTTTAAGTACTTAGGATCAACAGTCCAGAGCAATGGAGAGTATGGAAAAGAGGTGAAGAAGCGTGTGCAGGTAGGCTGGAACGGGTGGAGAAAAGTATCAGGTGTGATGTGTAAGACAGAAGAGTTTCAGCTAAAATGAAAGGGAAAGTGTACAAAACCGTGGCGAGACCCGCTATGCTGTTTGGTCTAGGAGACAGTGGCACTGAAGAAAAGACAGGAAACAGAGATGGAGGTAGCAGAGATGAAGATGCTGAGGATCTCTCTGGGAGTGACCAGGATGGACAGGATTAGAAATGAGTACATCAGGGGAACAGCACATGTTAGAGGTTTTGGAGATAAAGTCAGAGAGGCCAGACTGAGATGGTTTGGACATGTGCAGAGAAGAGAGAGAGAGAGAGTACATCGGCTGAAGGATGCTGGGTTTGGAATCACCAAGAAAGAGGCCTAGAAAAAGACCAAAGAGGAGGTTCACGAATACAGAGAAGGACGAAATGAAGATTTGCTGTGACGACCCCTGAGGAGAAGAAGAAGAAACTCATCTTGGAAATTGATCACTTTAACCTGTGTTGTGTATACGACATCTGTTGTACACATTTACAAAAAGATTTGAATAAATTTACATGTATGAGCAGTTAGAAAAGAACACTAGATAGAGTTATGAGTCTAATTTCCATAATTCCTCCAACACAGAATACCATTTCCTTGTATCCAGTCATAGATAAAAACAACTACTTACAGTTTCTCAGTTGCTGTGATACGTATCATTTTTGTAGTTACCGGTAGTTCAAACAGCAAAATCTGCTAGATAAGTTCCAAGTGTCGCCTTTTCAAAACGATTGAAAAATCCTTCTAGTTAATTAAAGTGTCTCATCAAGATAAAAACTGTCAGTATCATTTGTACTAAATTACCAATAGGACTTGTTATGGTTTTATTAGAAATTTTTAAATGTTTTCAAATGCAAAAACCTTGGATCTTGGCAAAACTACCTGAAAATGAAAAAAAAGCCAGCGTTACAAACTGCCATTTGGAAACTACAGAGGATCCACTCTATGTAAAATAAGAAATACTTATTGGTTCACATTCATCCTAAAATGCATTAGGATCTCCATTTTGCACACTGTGGGGAGAACATTTAGCAATGCCTGTATAATTGATTCACTGTCTGACATTAAAATAACATTATCTGCATATTCCAAACTACACTATATTACCAAAAGTATTTGCTCACCCATTCAAATGATCAGAATCAGGTGTTCTAATCACTTGGCCCGGCCCCAGGTGTATAAATTCAAGCACTCAGGCATGCAGACTGTGAAACAAGACATTTGTGAAAGAATGGGCCACTCTCAGGAGCTCAATTGATTCCAGCATGGAACTGTCATAGGATGCCACTTGTGCAACAAATCCAGTCGTGAAATTTCCTCGCTCCTAAATATTCCACAGTCAACTGTCAGCTCTATTATAACAAAATGGAAGCGTTTGGGAACAACAGCAACTCAGCCACGAAGTGGTAGGCCACGTAAAGTGACGGAGAGGGGTCAGCGGATGCTGAAGCGCATAGTGCAAAGAGGTCGCCGACTTTCTGCAGAGTCAATTGCTACAGAGCTACAAACTTCATGTGACCTTCAGATTAGCCCAAGTACAGTACGCAGAGAGCTTTATGGAATGGGTTTCCATGGCCGAGCAGCTGCAGCCAAGCCACACATCACCAAGTGCAATGCAAGGCGTCGGATGCAATGGTGTAAAGCACGCCGCCACTGGCCTCTAGAGCAGTGGAGACACGTTCTCTGGAGTGATGAATCACGCTTTTCCATCTGGCAATCTGATGGACGAGTCTGGGTTTGGAGGTTGCCAGGAGAACGGTACATTTCAGATTGCATTGTGCCAACTGTGAAATTTGGTGAAGGAGAAATTATGGTATGGGGTTGTTTTTCAGGAGCTGGGCTTGGCCCCTTAGTTCCAGTGAAAGGAACATTTAAAGCTTCAGGATACCAAAACATTTTGGACAATTCCATGCTCCCAACCTTGTGGGAACAGTTTGGAGCGGGCCCCTTCCTCTTCCAACATGACTGTGCACCAGTGCACAAAGCAAGGTCCATAAAGACGTGGATGACAGAGTCTGGTGTGGATGAACTTGACTGGCCTGCACAGAGTCCTGACCTGAACCCGATAGAACACCTTTGGGATGAATTAGAGCGGAGACTGAGAGCCAGGCCTTCTCGACCAACATCAGTGTGTGACCTCACCAATGCGCTTTTGGAAGAATGGTCAAAAATTCCTATAAACACTCTCCTCAACCTTGTGGACAGTCTTCCCAGAAGAGTTGAAGCTGTAATAGCTGCAAAAGGTGGACCAACATCATATTGAATTCTATGAGTTAGGAATGGGATGGAACTTTAGTTCATAGAATGAGTAAAGGCAGGTGAGCGAATACTTTTGGTAATATAGTGTACTTTAATTACCCAAAAAGATACCAAGATTGACTTTTTTAATTTATCAAATCATCTTTATCTATAGAAAATAACATAGGAGCTAATACTTAATAAAGTAATTGCTGATAATAATAATAATTGCTGAAAAAATCTGGACATGTGGTTGGCTCACCCGTCGCCTGCGTAAAGGAGGTGGTGAGGGACGGAATGAAAGCAAAATTGTCATCAATCATGCTAAATCCCTTCTACCCCCTCCATGAATCTTAGATTAGAATTACTTTATTGATCCCACACGTGGGAAATTTGTGTGTTACAGCATTTTAACACACAAATTTGTGTGTTAATCTGTGGACCATCTGAAGAGCACTTTCAGCAAACAGACTCCTGCAACCCCGCTGCTCAAAGGAACGGTATAGAAAATAATTTCTGTCGTGCTCCATCAAAATATTCAACCTTTCACTTTCAAACCTTTAAACTTTCACTCAAAACAGATTAAAAATAAATAAATAAAAATTGGGCAGCACGGTGACGCTGTGGGTAGCACAGTGGCCTCACAACAAGAAGGTCGTGGGTTTGAGTCCCGGGTGGGACGAGGCTTGGAACACTGTCCTTTCTGTGTGGAGTTTGCATGTTCTCCCCGTGTTTGCGTGGGTTCCCTCCGGGTACTTCGGTTTCCTCCCACCCTCCAAAGACATGCATGCTAGGTTGATTGGGCGGTGCCAAATTGCCCCTAGGAATGAATGTGTGTGTGGATGGTTGTGTGTGTGTGTGTGGCCCGCGACAGACTGGCGACCTGTTCGGGGTGTACCCTGCCCTTCACCTTAAATCAGCCGCGATGGGCTCCGGCACCCCCCGCTACCCTGAAAGGGTTGAAAGGGACGGATAAGAGGATGACTGACTGACTGAATAAAAATCATGTTGTTGTATGATATTGTATGATTGTGACACTGCAGCACTCAAAGTTTCCTTCGGGGATAAATAAAGTATATTCAATTCAATCAATACATTCCCTTGTTTTACACCTAGAGCGGTTAGTCGTGTTGTTTTGTCTTCTGAACTGCTTATCCCTCAGTGGTGCAGAGGAATAACAGAGGGCCAAGAGTAAACTGGACAAGCTGGTCCGAAGGGCCAGCTCTGTTCTGGGCTGTTCTTTGGACTCAGTGGAGTCTGTAGGTCAGAGGAGGATGCTGATCAAGCTGGTCAAGATCCATAATAACACCTCCTCCAGCCCTTTGAATAAGACCATGAGGAGCTTGAGCAGCTTGTTCAGAAACTGCTGCACTTGATGTCTAACTTTCTGACAAATTATTTTTCTTACACGGATTAATAAAGTCCCTCTCATCTCGACAATATAGAAACTGTAAAAAAAAGTATTAGAATATCAATCAAACGAACAAAGAACAGGACAAAAGCTGAAAGAAATAATTTAATATTTTAATCAAAAAGAAAGAAAGAAAGAAAGAAAGAGGAAAGTGTAGTTTATTGAAAATGAAGATTTCTAGTTGAAAGACTTTTTTTTTTTTTTTACAATGTTTTGATTTGTCTGATCCCTAATAGGGATTCGTGATGTGCCCTAGCCTATCCCGGCTGAGTACAGGCAAGAGGCAGGGTACACCCCAAACAGGTCGCCACTCTGTTGCGAGGCCTATTTACAATGTTTTTTAAAAAAGTATATTTTTTTAAAAGCATTAAAAAAAAAAAACATTTAAAAGCAAATAAACTCCACTGAGGGTGGTTTGTTTATAGACCTCTGCCCTGATCTCCTGCTGTTACAGTTGCTTCTTAAGAGGAGGGGTGTCTGAAAGCGAAAATGGCTCCAACCCCCTCCTCCTCATCATTATCATCACCATCAATACCAGCGGTGCCAGCCCGCCCCCTAGCGTCCGTCCTGGAAATGCTCCGTGAATGGGCGGAGAGACTGCGCTGTGCGCTCTGATTCTTCTTAGTGTCATTTCTTTTTTTCAAAAATGGCGACTGGTCAGGGAAGCGTGGGAGCTGTCAGCGCTCTTCAAAGCCATCACTACCCCAGTGGACCTCACTGGAGCCCGGGGATGAGCCCGTATCAGCACCAGCAGCAGCACCTGACGGCCCGCAGTCTGGACCGGGCGCTGGAGGATGCAGCCTGTTCAGGGATCCTCAACCTGAGCGGTAGGAAGCTGAGGGAGTACCCGGGGATGAGCTACGATCTGACCGATACAACACAAGCAGGTGGGTTTTTATTTCTCTATGTGTGTGTGTGTGTGTGTGTGTGTGTGTGTGTGTGTGTGTGTGTGTCTGAGAGAGATGTTCATTCCACGGAGCGCCACGCTGCTCCACGCAGCGCGATTGCATTGTGCGCGGTTCTGTTCTGGTTTTGCGTCTATATTTAGGAGATGAAGCGTCTGCTGGTTTGACTTCTGCAAATGCACCACATCCTGGTTGTAATTACAGTTCTGAGTGAGTCAGATTTCAGAGTACATGGTCAAACAGGGGGTTTGGCTGCGGTGCTGTTCGACGCCCCTCTGGAGACGCAGGCGCACCCTGTGCAGAGCTTTGCAGATGATTCGACACACTGGTTTACATCAATGAACCTTCAAGTCAAATGTGCATTATTTTTTAAATAAACGAATGCTTTCCTGAATAACCTTTATGATGGTTATAGATCAAGCAGACACGTGTTATTCTCTTTTTCAATCTACCAGACAAAAGATGCAGAGATGCTTGCAGCCTCACCCTTTTACTGCCTGCATGAGAGTACTCTATATCCTCATCATCTTACATTTCATAGGCTAAGGAGGTTGCTGCTTAGGTGGATTTTAGATTTCTGTTTAAAAGACTGACCTTAAGTTGTAGTTAGGTCAGTCAGTAGGTCAGTCACGTCCTCTGATGGGAGGACCAGTGGAGTCATTCTATACATACTAAGTTTTATTGGACAACTAGGTGTAGCTGCGCGGTGGTGCAGTGGTTAGCCCAGTGGCCTCACATTAACAAGGTTGGGGTTTTGTAGAGACGAGACTTGAAACACTTGCCTTTCTGTGTGGAGTTTGCATGTTCTCCCTGTGAGTGGGTTTGTTCTTCAGGTTTCCTCCCATCCTCTAAAAACATGTGTCAGGGTGACTGGCCGCTAGGAAATTGCCTTTACGAATGACTGTGTGTGTACTGCTGTGTGTGTGGCCTTGCAACAGACTGGCGACCTGTTTGGGGTGTATCCTGCCGCTTGCCTGCCTCTCACCTGAAATCACCCGTGACCCCATTAGAGATAAGCGGTTCAAAAGACAAAATGAAACTAGGTGTAGCTAGGGACTTATAGAGTCTATACATTGCCAGGCAGTAAAGATAACTAGTCATTTGTCACTAAAACCTTCCCTAAGGACACATTTACGGACAGTCTGAAGTGAGATGTATTTCATTTTTTCCAGTAAATAGATTTTTTTTTTGTTAAAAAGACTATTACAAGTCATTCTTGAAACAAAGAGAATTCTGAACCTCAGAATAATATTGCCTTTTTTCAATACGTCCACATGCCATATGGAAGTAGTTTATCATGACAGGAGGGCATTTCTTTGACTTTGGCTCTTTCCCAAGGGTGTTTACACTGGCAGGTGGTGTCAAGACTAATGTGAAAATGGTTTATAACAAAGAGGATAATCAACACTGAACAACATGGTCTTTAGACCCCAAAGGTAATGCGATAATATCCTCATTAAAATACTTAAATTAATCATTTAAATGAGCAGAAAATCAAATGGTTTCTGCTCCGTCCGTTCCGTTGTCTTCCACTTATTCGGGGCCGGGTCGCGGGGGCAACAACCTCAGACGGGAAGCCTAGGCTTCTCTCACCCCAGCTGCATCCTCCAGCTCACCCGGAAGGATCCAGAGTTGTTCCCCAGCCAGGTGTGAGACATAGTCTCTCCAGCGGGTCCGGGGTCTGCCTCTTGGTCTCCTCCCGGTGGGACGTGCCCGAAACACCTCACCAATGAGGCGCTCGGGGGGCATCCTGACCAGATGCCCTAACCACCCCATCTGGCTTCTCTCGACCTGGAGGAGGAGCGGCTGAACACCAAGCTCCTCCCGGATGGCAGAACTTCTCATCTGATCTCTGAGTGAGAGCCCAGCCACCCTGCGTAGGAAGCTCATTTCGGCCGCTTGTATCCGCGATCTCATTCTTTCGGTCACCACCCACAGCTGGTGACGATCGGTGAGGGTAGGAACGTAGATCGACTGGTAAATCGAGAGCTTTGCTTTTCGGCTCAGTTTTTATTTACCACAAGGACTGATGCGGCGTCCTAGTTATTGCTGATGCTGCACTGATATGCCTGTTGATCTCCCACTCGTGAACAAGACCCCAAGATACTTAAACTCCTCCACTTGGGTGACATCAAATGGTGACATTCCTGAGCCATCCTTCCCCCGACACATCCTAAGGTCTCCATAGAAAGCAGATTTTTAATGTTCTCTGCTCCGCCTCTTAAAATACCAACATATGACTGGACATTTAAATCGAAATGGTGACCCAGATCATACCCAAAATTTAACCTCTTCTTCATCTTCCCATTGTAGATATTTTTGAATAACTTTATGAAAATCCAGGCGTAACTTTTTGATTTGTCTTGTTCCACACTCCCCATCACATAACCTCTTTGGCATTGGTAATAATCAGATTATCATGTGTTAATGTGGACACATTTTATAGTTATTGGAAGGTGTTTTTGGTTGCTTTTTCATTTGGATAAGAGTATCAAGATGAGTAACCCAAAGGTAGAAATCTTTCTTCTGCTGATTGACTAAACCAGTCTGTCTGTTGGACAATTTTTTCCACATCTTCCCAGTATATTTAAACTGAGATTCTTGGGGTTATGCTCTAATGAATGCTATGGAACACTATATATCTAAACTTATCTCATTGTTTGAAACAATCCATCCGGTTGATACAGTTTTATTTTGTTTATTTTGTCTTATCAATGGGACTGCAGGGTGGCCTCACAGCAAGAAGGTCAAGGTTTCAATCCCAGGTGGGACAAGGCTTGGAACTGATCTTTCTGTGTGGAGTTTGTATGTTCTTCCCATGTATGCGTGGTTTTTCCGCCGGGTCCCTCCCACCTTCCAGAAACATGCATGTTAGGTTGATTGGCTGCTACCAAATTGTCCATAGGAATGAGTGCGTATGTGGATGATTGTGTTTGTGTGGCCCCGCAACAGACTGGCGACCTGTTTGTGGTGTACCCTGCCTCTCGCCTTAAATCAGATGGGATATACTCTGGCACCCCTCATGACCCAGTCATGGAATTAGCGGTTCAGAAGATGAACGAATGTCTTATTAATGTCGTTATTCCTGAATGTCTCTCTTTGATGATCATGTACAACATCCTCAGGTGACCTGAAAGGCACTTTAAATAAAATTTATTATAAAATAATCTATTAATTAATTCTGCGGGAAAAAAGATACCTAAAGATGTAATTTAGTATAAGAATTTGTTTAGCAGGAAACAAAATTCCCACCAAACCTTGATCAAACGCAACATTGAAAGCTCAAAAATAAACTTCTGCATCAAGTATTTATTGAGTGTTTTTTTTTAACTGATACAAGAAATAAAACCATACATAAACAGCTTAGCCAAGAACCCAACAAATTGTTTTAAATCAAGACCTCATTAGAAATCTCCCAGCTGGTGAGAACTCACCATCGGGCGGCTGTAAAAATGAAAAACCTTTTAACAGGAAGGCGAAAATTTCCAGCAGAACTTCAGGAAGGGCAGCCGTCTGCCTTGACCTGTTGAGGTGGATAGGACAGGAAAGAGAGACCAGCAGACACTGCAAAAAAAGAAAAAAAAACACTGCTAAAGAGACCTGCTTAGAGAAAAGAAAAACAAGATAATAATGTTAAAAACTGTCATTAGTTAGAAGAAATCTAGAAAGTTCAGGACAGTCAACAGTGATGCATCATGGGAAGTTCTTCAGCAGTCTAAATGTCTTACAGCACAACCAAGAAATAGCTATCAATTCATACATTTTAATCTGAGCTTTGGTTTAGAGCAGATGCATCCTCTTGGTTGAAGATGAAAAAAGTCTGAACAAGTACAAACGCACATAGAACTATGTGACATACTTGGATGTGAAACTCATCAGGTATTATTATTAATCAGTCTGATATGGATTAATCCTTCGTAAGAGAATACTATTACAAGTGTAGAAATTAGCACTGGGATCTCACAGAAGCACGGAAAGAGCTTTTTTTTCCAAGCCGCACGGACATAATTGATCAATTTTACAAGCGCTGATCTCAGTGAAACAATGAATTCTTATTTCAAATATTTCTCCACTAAACAAGTAATTAAAAGTAAAAAAAACAAGAAAAAAGAAAAATCCAAACACTGCTAAGTAGAAATCCTTTCCGTCGTCTTCCGCTTATCCGGGGCCGGGTCGCAGGGGCAACAGCATCAGACTGCAAGCCCAGGCTTTTCTCACCTCGGCTGCATCTTCCAGCTCCCCAGGGAGGATCCCAAGTCGTTCCCCAGGCAGCTGTGAGACATAGTCGCTCCAGTGTGTACGGGGTCTGCCTCTTGGTCTCCTCCCGGTGGGACGTGCCTTAAACACATCACTAGCGAGGCGCTCGGTGGCATCCTGACCAGATGCCCGAACCACCCCATCTGGCTTCTCTCGACCTGGAGGAGGAGCAGCTCGACATCGAGCTCCTCCCGAATGGCAGAACTCCTCACCCTATCTCTGAGTGAGAGCCCAGCCACCCTGCGGAGGAAGCTAATTTCGTCCGCTTGTATCCGCAATCTCATTCTTTCAGTCACCCCCCACAGCTGGTGACCATAAGTGAGGTTGTTAAATCTTTTAACAGAAAAAAATGAGACAACTTTCCTTTTCTTAAAGTTAAAAAACTTGTCCATCAATTTCCAGTGTTAAAACATAGCCGGTGGATCTGCTGCACAAAAAATTTACATCAACATATTTTGACTCTTGCTTTTAGATATGCTGTTACCATTAAATTAAAAATCAACTAAAATTCCCTAAACTGTTAAAAAAAGTCTCACTGTTTAATCTACATGTCCTCGCATCGAAGGGCTGCACGGTGATGCAGTGGTTAGCACGATGGCCGCACAGCAAGAAGGTCGGGTTTCTTGCTGTGCGAGGTTCCGGTTGGACTTGGCTTGAAACCTCGGCTTTCTGTTTGGAGTTGGCATGTTCTCCTCATGTATATGTGTGTGTTTTCTCTGTGTACTCCTGTTTCCTCTTACCCTCCATACAACATGCATGTTAGGTTAATTGGCAGCTATGAAATTGACCCTAGGAATGAGTGTGTGGCCCCGCAACAGACTGGTTCTTTCATGGAGTTTTGATTAACAGTTAGGTAGGTGTCTGTACTATTTTTTATTGCTCATAATCAACCTCACTGTATTTATTTTCTCATACTCTTTGTGTTTCATTTCGTCTTCTGTACCGCTTATCCCTACTGGGGTCTTGAGGGCTGCCATAGCCTATCCCGGCTGATATCAGTCGAGAGGCAGGCTACACCCTGAACAGGTCACCAGTCTGTGGCAGGGATACTCTTTGTGTTGAATCAGATATTTGTGTTTGCATGCTTTTAAATATTTTTAAAAATCTTCTTTTAAAAGCCTTAATGGTTTTCCATATTGGTTTCCTTTAGTAAAGAAAGCTTTACTTACCAGGAAGTAGGAACTATTTTGTCTCTTTTTAATCAGAACTGCGCAAGCTTGTCAAAATTGTTATAAATGACAAGATGGGGAAAAAAAACATGATTAGTTATACTGGAGGTAAAACGGTTGCCGAATATGCTTTCATGTTCACATCTAAATGATACTGTGAACATTATTTCTACTCATATTGTATCTTTGGTTAGTTTAACTGACTTTTAGTTTGCTGGTTTTGTTTAGTTTGTAGGTTAAATGAAGGGTGTGCAGGAGGGGAAGTCACACTTTGAAATGTGTGAAGAGAGATCAACCCTTTACAAACCTGACTGTTACCTCCGCCATTATTTCATACTGTGTGGTATTAAATAAACCTTTACTGGTTTAATTAAAATAAATTATTAAAGCGGTGGCATGCTGGAGCTGTGGTTAACACAGTGGCCTTAAAGCAAGAAGGTCGGAAGAGACCTGGAACGCTGGCCTTTCTGTGTAGTGTTTACATGTTCTCCTTGTGTACACATGGGTTTTCTCTAGGTAGACCGGTTTCCTCCCACCCTCCGAAAAAATGCATGTTAGGTTGATTGGCCTCTATAAAATTGCCCCTAGGAATGAGTGTGTTTGAATGGTTGTGTGTGTTGCCTGGCGACCTGTTCGGAGTGTACCCTGCCTCTTGTCTTGAATCAACAGGGATAGGCTCTGGCACCCCTGCAACCCTGTTAGAAATAGACGGTTTTAAAGATGAATGAATGAACATCAAGGCTTAATGACTTCATGTTGACTTCACTACTAAATTTGTTTTATGTTTTGTTAAATTAAACTCGGAGCACGTTATTTTTTAAGTTTACCACAGTGGATTAAAATAATTTTGAAGAGCGTAGCTTTTAAAAGCGCTTTTCAGTCCTATTGCGATGAACTTTGCTTTTGACATTTGATAATTGGAAGTTGTTGAGAAAAATAAGAAATGTTTTTGCTTCAGGACATCAGATTAATGAACACATGTTATTTAAAGGCCACAAGGCTTTAAAATCCACCCTGTTTTATGCTGTTTGTTGATTTTAAATAGCAGAAAATTCTATTGGTAATTTTAGAAAAGGAAAAGCAGTTCTTAAAGAGTTGCCAGCATGTGGTAACTGATCAGTAATTTTAGTAGGTTTGCTAACACAAAGGTGTCTATTTGGATTCTGCTGCTCACAGTTTGTCTCTAGTCAGTTTGTTTTCCCAGGAAAAAAAAAAGAAACAAGAGCTCTGTAATGCTGCTCTGACCTTGTGGACTAAAGTAGGAAACCTGGGTAGACAATCAAGTTCAGATCCTAGCATGCCCCTGCCTGCCACTCCCTTTTCCTCGAGGGGTATACACACATCAGAATGTGAGGTACTTTGGTGTGTTAATCTGTGACTACAGCTTTAAAAGTTAAGTGTGGATATGGGGCATTAAATGTTACGATTATAGTGATTTTAAACGTACATTTTAGTTTATTTACGTACACCTCAAGATGTGGGTGAGGAGGGAAATAGTGATTATGTTTATTTTGCCAGCATATGAGTGTTACCGAAGCTGAGAACTATGCAGAGTGTGTTATCAGGCAGCAAATCTCTTTAACTATTATACATTGTTGTATGTTCTGGGATGGCTTTAGTATCACATCTGACTTCCTTAAAAGGCTTTGGAGGAAAGGAATGTGTAATTGAACAAAATGTGAAAAGTAGTGTTTAGAAACCAGATTACTTTTCAGAATTATAGGTATTTAAATAGGTGGTCAAATCTACATTACATGTTTAGTTGTGTGACTTTAGAAAAGTAACACTCACACACTCACTCTCACACTGTCGTTGTCCATTCTTTGAAATTTTTAACACTTGACAGACAATCTGTTCAAGAATCTGACATTCTGGGTGTAACAAGCAGCCAGTGAAAATAACAGGATTTTTTATTAAAAGGTTGGTGTAAAATAGACTGGCTAATTCCACACGCCAACCTGACAATTAAAACCTCTGAATGACCATGTGTTTGTTATTTCACTTTGGGATGTCATTATTATCAATGGAACAGAAATAGGCTGCCTCGGTTACTCAGTTCTATTCTCCACTCATGTGATGGTCAGCTGGGGCAGACTAACACACACTTCATAAAGGATAACGATCTGGCTATACTTTTACCAAAATGTTACTATGTATTCATTTATTTACTTTCGTATTCAACCTTGGATAAAAAAGAAAAAGTCACATTCCAGTGTAACAAGTTTCCTCCTGCTGGATTCTTTGACATGCACCTCTGCAAGCTGAGACAAGACACGTGGATTCCTTTCAACAGGAAAGCTTTATCTGGTGAAGGATACAGTTTTAAACAGTTACAGTATATACAATAACTTACGGGCTGAACAGTGGCCTTACAGCAAGAAGGTCAGGGGTTTGAGTCCTGGTGTGGGGGTGAGGCTTGAAACACTGGCCTTTCTGTGTGGAGTTTGCATGTTCTTTCCACCTAGTACTCCTGTTTCCACGCACTCTCCAAAAACATGCATGTTAGGGTGATTGGCCATTATGAAATTGTGACTCACATCCTCACAGTGTGTGTGGATGATTGTATGTGTCCCCGCAATAGACTGGTGACCTGTTGAGGATTTACCCCTCCCACTTGCCAGAAATCTGACGGGAAAGGCTCTGGCACCCCTCGCAACCCAATTAAATTCAATGCAATTCAATTTTATTTGTATAGCCCAAATCACAGAATGTCCGTCTCAATGGGCTTCACAAGAAAAAGAGGAATGTATTAACACAAATACACAACAAGAAAAATAACAAACAAATGCTAACTAAACAAGACTAGCACATTAATGCACTTAGACTCTCCTTCTCGGTGAGGAAAAACTCCTAAAAAACCCATCAGTGGGGAAAAAATAAGAAACCTCATGGGGATCCACGTGAAAGAGAGATGCCTCCCCCGGGACGAGCAAACAATGTGTCAAAGATTATTGTTTAAATATTAGCTTATTCTAATCTACAGCTAAATATCTAAAGAAGTCAATAAATGTTCTTCATCCTGATGGAAACACGGGGGGCTCCTCAGCCCGGAGATGTCAAGTACGGGGATGAGTAGATGTTCTTCATCCTGATGGAAACACTGGGGGACTCCTCAGCCCGGAGATGTCCAGAACGGGGATGAGTAGACGTTCTTCATGCTGATGGAAACACGGGGGACTCCTCAGCCCGGAGATGTCCAGTACGGGGATGAGTAGATGTTCTTCATCCTGATGGAGACACGGGAGACTCCTCAGCCCAGCGATGCCCACGGCGGAGATGAGTAGATGGATTTCATCCTGATGGAGCGGGGATGAAGAAGCGCGGAGGTCTCCTCGGTGTGGCCATGCCCAGGACAGGAACGCAGAGTCCTGGATGGGGCTCTCTCCCAGAGAGGAGGGAGAGAGGTGGACAACATGTGAATTGTATTGTACCAACTAGCAGTGTAATTCTAAATAAACAGACAATTTAGAACAATGAATGAGATAGCAAGCCAGGGGTTTAGGGTAGAGGGTTAGAGTAGGGGGTAGGGAGAAAGAGCCAAGACAGTCTGGCAGAGAATAGTAGATAGAATTAGAGGACAGAACCCCAATGTACCATACTTTCCCCAGCTTTTACTATCTAGCAGCCAACTATTAATTATATCAGCTAATTGAATCTGTTTCTATCTGGCCTGTTGATAAGCTTGTTCAAACAGGAATGCTTTAAGCCTCCCTTTAAATGTAGGAACACTGTCTGCCTCTCTCACTTGAGCTGGGAGCTTATTCCATAAAACTGGAGCTTGGTAGCTAAAGGCTCTACCTCCAACTGTACTTTTTGAAATCCTAGGAACCACCAACAGCCCTGCATTTTGTGAGCGGAGTGTTCTGCTTGGTTGATAAGGTACTATAAGTTCACTAATGTAAGATGGAGCCATGCCGTTTAGGGCCTTGTAGGTTAGTAAGATGATTTTAAACTTGATCCTAAACTCAATAGGAAGCCAATGGAGAGACGCTAGCACGGGAGTAATATGATCTCTTCTATGAGTTCCTGCTAATAGTCGTGCTGCTGCATTTTGAACCAGCTGAAGACTTTTTAGGGAAGACTTAGGGCATGCTACGAGCAAAGCGTTACAATAATCCAATCTCGATGTAACAAATGCATGGATGAGTTTTTCAGCATCACTTTTACATAAGATATTTCGGATTCTAGAAATGTTGCGAAGGTGAAAGAATGCAGTTTTACAAGTCTGTGCTATGTGAGCTTTAAATGATAAATCTGGATCAAATAAAACTCCTAGGTTTCTAACGGTGAGGTCAGAGGCCACAGTTACTTCGTCGAAGAAGACTGCTTGGTCAGTAAAACCATCTCTCAGATTTTTAGGACCTACTACAATAACTTCAGTCTTATCTGAGTTTAAAAGGAGATAATTGATTGTCATCCAAGTCTTTATGTCCCTGATACAGGTATTAAGTTTTTCTATATGGTCACTCTGGTCAGGTTTGACTGATAAGTACAATTGTGTATCATCTGCGTAACAGTGAAAATTAATACTGTGTTTTCTGATTATGTTTCCCAGAGGCAGCATGTAGAGCATGAACAGAATAGGTCCAAGAACTGAGCCCTGAGGCACACCAAAACTAACTTTGGTAGAAGTAGAGGACTGATCATTTACATGAACAAACTGGTATCTATCAGATAAATAAGATTTAAACCATTGAAGAGCTGCTCCTCTGATCCCTAAGTCATATTCTAATCTTTGAAGTAAAATGCTGTGGTCATTAATTAAGAAAAAGCAGTTCAGATGACGAAAAAATATTGTTTCTATAAAAAAGAAATTTAGATGTTTTTTTTTTTTTTTTACATTCACAGCAACTTGATTGTTCCACAGCCTCACAAAAGACAAAACCAGTGGTAGAAAAATGTTTCTCTGGATTTTAGGGATTGATTTAATATTTTTCCCTCTTCTATCTATAGTGAAAAGGACCTTATCCATCTAAGATTCTAAACTCTCTTTACTGCGGTGTTGAACACCCACAGATACTGAATTCCATACTTGAAAAAGATGCTTCCTTCATCCCTCTGTAGTCTAGCATAATCCAGTCTATAGTCTCTCAAGTAGAGGCACAAGTCATCTAATAAAAGTTCCAAATAGAACATAAGATTTTTTTTACTATATATTGTGTATAGACAGAATGGTATTGTTTCTAGAAAACTGGGCCATAATTGTTTCTAAAAAAATCTACTCATAAATATTTTTATAAAGTTTTCTGTTGTTTTTTTAATGTTAAATAGGTAAATCCATAAAATTCTGGATTTGCTTTGGGCTTAACATTCAAACAAGTTTTTTTTCCTCATGCCGTAAGGTTAGTTTTTTATGACTGATGTTTTTTTTTTTTTTTTTTTTTATCAGTAATGAAAGCACTGCCTGTTACAGACTAAACAGCTCAAGGCAGGCAGATTTTTGTTTTTTAACTTTACAGTTGGGATAAATTCTGAACAAGAATTTCAAACAAAGTGTTGTGATGTGGAAGGAGGAGGCCCCAAATGCGGGACATCAAAACAAGGTTTATTCAACACAATTCAGATAAGTCTGTAAGGAAATGGGATTAACTCAGAATAAAAAGTTTTAAAAAATACAACAAGTTCCAGGATGTAATTCATCATCATAGAGGATGATAAAGACCACGTTGACCCGATGTGGAAGTCTGGTGGTGATTGCCCTTAAATAAGCAGCAGGATCCACAGGTGTGTGGCATCAGAAATCAATCTCAGGTGTCCCTAATGAGGGTACCTTGGTCCAGGTCTCCCTCTGGCGGCAGGTAAGGGAATCACGACACAAAGTACTGATTATATATTGTTAACTGCAACTTGATAATTAGAAAAAAAGAAATATTGAAAATTACATTTAAATTAAAAAAAATATTCAAGCGATAGAATAAAGAGCTCAAAGCATGATGTTGCTCTTCCAAGTTGAGAGAAACAAGATGGGGTGGTTCGGGTATCTGATTAGGATGCCTCCCAAACGCTTTGCTGGTGGTATATACCAGGCATGTCCCATAGCAAGGAGACCATGAGGCAGACCCTGGTCCAGGTTGAGAGACTATGTCTCACAGCTGGACAGGGAACACCTCAGGATCCTCCCTGGTGAGCTGGAGGATACAGCCGGGGTGAGGGAAGTCTGTTTTTCTTGTTGGAGTCATTTATCCCCGGCGACTCGGCCCCGGGTAAGCGGAAGCCAATGGAACAGAACATTATAATGTCGAACCAATTTTACAACAAGTTGGGCATCACTCATAAACTGTAAAAAAAATACACTCGATCATTTTATAACAAATATTCCCAGCTTGAGTAAATTTCAAATAGCAACTTTAATTGAATTGAAAATACTTTGTTAATCCCGGAATAATTAAGATTATTCAAATAAAGAATTCTTCTTAATTTTATCATAACTAAGTAGGACTGTGACAAAATTGTCAAAAGAAAATACACAAGATGGCTTTGAAATATTATCCCACATTTCATTTTTCAAATACATTATTTATAACATCAGAAAAGCTTTTTTTTTAAAAGCTTTGGCTATTATAAAAACTAAAAGCTCATCTTAGATCTAATAGCAGCAGCATATTTTTAAAAGGTTGGAATGCTGTTTCCTCCACTTTTAACACTTTACTAGTAATTAATCTTTGAAATGTCTTTTCCTTGCCAAGACAATTTAGCTCTGAGTAGCTAGTCAATTTAGCTACTCAGACTTTTTCACTTGGCAGTGCCACCGTGGTTAACACAATGTGTTTGATTAACTGAAAAATATAAGTGTCCATAAATTTAAAAATCGGAATGGAAATCTTCAAGTATTATTTTAAAACGTGAACAACATTATAGTTCTATTAATTTCAAAATTAACTTTTCTGGCACGGTGACGCTGTGGGTAGCACAGTGGCCACACAAGAAAGTTGTGGGTTTGAGTCCCGGGTGGGGACGAGGCTTGGAACACTGGCCTTTCTGTGTGGAGTTTGCATGTTCTCCCCGTTTATGTGTGGGTTTTCTCTTGGTACTCCAGTTTCCTCCCACCCTCTAAAACGTGCATGTTAGGTTGATTGGCCACTGTGAGATTGCCCTTACGAACGAATGTGTGTATGTGTATGGTTCTATGTGTGTTGCCCCGCGATAGACTGGCGACCTCTTCGGGGTGTACCCTGCCCCTTGCCTCGAATCAGCCAAGATGGGCTTCGGCAACCCCCGCAACGCCATGAGTGATGAAGGGTTAAGAAGGTTACTGACAGACTTTTCTGGACAAGAAAGCTATTCTCTCAGGACATTCTCTGGCATGATTTCTTTTTGCATGAAAGAACTTTAAGTTGAATTTTTGCTCAGTGAACTGTGTTGTCAGACGATAAAATCTGGACCAGTTCCTGAGCTCCTATAGTGATTTCCAGTAGAGAAGCATGCTTGCTTTTAGTTGGCATTCACATTGATTTTTAGCCCTATCCTTTTCATACTGGGATGTCTCCAGACTCCTAATCTTTTGATCATATTATGTTCTGACACTAATTAAATATTTAAACCCTTAGTTATTTTGTGTCAAAGAACATCACATTAAACTTTTTTAAAAAAAAAGAAACAGATTGCTATTTTATTTGTGGCGGACTTAGTCCACTTTTAAAATAATCATGCAAATCTTTTATTGTTGCATTAAATATTTTCCACTGGGAATGACCGTTGCTTGAATAAAAAGTTACTTTACAACACACACCCACAAGATTAGGCCGTTTCAATTCTAATCTACAAAAAAAATAAACGGCATGTAAGCAGAAACATAATACAACAGTGTGGCCATTTTCAATCTAATTTTAAAATAGGAATTAATTTGTGGGCTGCACAGTGGTGCAGTGGTTAGCATGGTGGCCTCACAGCAAGAAGGTCGGGGTTTGAATCGCAGAGTGGGGACGAGGCTTGAAACCTTGTCCTTTTTGTGTGGAGTTTGCATGTTCTCCTCATGAATGTGTAGGTTTTCGCCAGGTACTCCAGTTTCTTCCCATCCTCCAAAAACATACATGCTATGTTTTTGGAGTGGCTGCCACAAATTTATCCCTAGGAATGTATGTGTGTGTTTGTGGGCTTGCAATGGACTGGCAACCTGTAAGGGGTGTACCCTGCCTATCGTCTTGAATTCAGCAGGGATAGGCTCCTTCATCCCTTGCGACCTCATTAGGGATAAGTGTTTTAGAAGATGAATGAATTCATCTGCAGTTTATTCAGCTTTTGGATGGAATTGTGCACTAATTGTTATGAGTTGTGGTGCCGGAGAAGAAGGAGGACACAATTGCAGGACTAAGCATGAAGTTCTTTAACAAAATTTAACTGAAGGTGTCCAAGCAACGCTGGTATGGAAAACAAAACACTAGAAGTAGTCTAAAAAACTGAAGGTTCAAATGGATATTCTAAGAGTGCAGGGAAAGAGTCAGGAGGTCAGGAAGTGAGACAAACAAAGAAAACCTGGCAAGGGAAAATGGGGAGGGCAGCCTATGAATGCTGGTAGTTCGTGATGACTTCCAGGTACACTGGGTGCTCAGGATGAGGCTCATCAGATGAAGATCTGTGAGAGAGAACTACTTCCAGAGCTGCTTTGAGTGAGGAAAATAGAACCCCAGGAATAACTGTCCAATCACAGGTTTTATTTTATTGTTTCCAATTCTGTGAGCTGACTTAATGTATTTATAAGAAGAGTTAGAATTTTTTTTTCTTCAAATGCGGGAAGCTTAAGAAGCAGTCAAATGTTTTTATGGGCATTAGTCCTTTAATGTCTCCAATAAATAATTCTGTAGCTTCTAATGAGTAAGTGATGACATCCTATTAAAGTATTTTAAAGAGCATATCCGAGAAGGGAAGTATAGTTTATGCATGAGTGAAATATATGCACTCGACCTGCATCAAATTGATGTCTGGCTGTGAAAACAAGGATTAAAAGACAACCCCCCATTTTCATGCATGTACAGTTGATCTAAACACTGCCTGAATCCTCAGGCAATATATCACACAGGCATTACTAATCAGCAAAAAAAAAAAACTGGCTCCTGATTCGTTAGAGCTTCCATTTGAACCCCACCCTAAATATGCCAACCAGACATCAAGGGCACACCAGCTCCAGGCTACGGAGAATTATCACTAGTAGAGAGAAAAAAAAGAAACCTCAGCGTATTTTTACTCCTAAACTTAGCAAGACATCACATGAATACCAGGGATCATCTTCAGTTAAAAAAACCCAAAAAGGATGAATATATCTGGCCAGTGCGGTGAAGTCTTGATGGAGTACTTGTCTGCCTAGCAGGCCTCATCCTGTGGGAGCTCTAGGCAACCAGCAGGTGGATTAAAAACCTGCTGTGGCCTGCAGATGGTGCATGATCTGGAAAGGAGGAGGGAGGAAATGAACAGAGATAGACAGGCATACAAAGACCGGCACCTGACCCCCTCCACCCTACCGCTCAATCATCAACCCTCATGAATCTGCTACATAAGAATCCCCAGTTGTAGATCAGTGGAGATGGATGGATGGAGGTGGGGGGTTGTCTCTGTACAGCTGGGTTACATCATCAAGAGCCAAGCCTTAGGGACAGAATTCACTCTTAATGGAGAGTTAGAAAACACTGTGACCTCAGTATTGGTCTTTCCACCATGTGGTCATTTCTACTACCCATCACCTCTCAACTTCCCATCGCTTTGTGCTACTGACTGTCTCGAGGTTTGCTTTTTTTATTTACTGATGAAAGCTTTGTTGGGTTTGCTGTTGTTTTTTAAAGCTCACCCAAAACCTGTGAAAGAGAAAACTAATGCAACTTTTTTTTATGGAAATCACACTAACTCCAGGCAGGAAAGAGAAAATATATTCAAATCCAGACTGAAAAGAATTAGTTGACATATATTGTCTTGTCTGATCTGACCCCACCCCCAGCAGCAGGTCAGTGGATGATTGCTTTCAATGAAGCCGACATAGTCCGATAAAGAGCAGACATGTCATGTAATTACTTCTTTTAAGAGGATATTGGTGTAACAGTGTTTGCTTTTCCTACTCAAAGGGTCGGGCACTTTGGGGAGATGGAATGGAATAATTAAAAGCTCTCTGTTTGTCTTGGTCTGTGCACTGCAACACTCAGGCCTCTAATTATCTCATCAAGCGGAGCTAAAGAAAAACTGGAATGATCACACTCGCTGACATTTCCACAACTAAATCAATAAGTATCTGAAGGTCAGGACGAGGTGGCCTTTACGTTTTGTGTCCTTGTTGGTTTTGCCAGTCCTGTTAGAGAAAAGCAACGCTCTTGTCAGGGTTTTGTTGAACATAAAACAAGGAAGCAGTTTGGAAAGATGATCCCAAAGTGCATGTTGTGACATTTCATAGAAATGTGTTGGTGAGAGTGGTGTGATGTCAGAGAAAAAAAATGATGTGCGGTAATTGCGTGGTTCTCCAAAAATAAAAAAGGTTACTTTTTATGGCCGAGAGTAAAATTTCTATCTATATTTTTCACATGATAATCACTTGAATGAGGATCAGTGACCAGAACTTTCAGTATCTGCTGGATTGATCTCTTTTACTTGGATCTTCTGGTTGGGAGGGACAAAATGCTGAATATTTTATGGTATATGAAGCGATGCAAATGAAAATATGTTTGCAAATTTTGTCTGGCAGAGAAACTTACATGATCATCATTTTAATTGTGATTTTATCTTAAATACTTTAGTTTTTGTTTCATCTCCTGAGCTGCTTTTCCCAATAGGGTTGCGGTGGATTCTGGGACAATCCCAGCTGTTTTCAGGCGAGAGGCAGGGTACACCCCGAACAGGTTGCTAGTTTGTTGCGGGAGTCTTAAATACTTGTTGTCTATCTTTTTTTAACAAACAAGATAACAGGAAGGACCCTACATTAATGCAGTGGCTTGCACTGTGATCGCACTGCAAGAAAGTGGGGGTTGGAGTCCTGGGTGCGGTGACACGTGAATTACTGTCCTTTCTGTGCGTAGTTTGCATGTTCTCCCCATGTATGTGTGGGTTTTTTCCAGGTTCTCCAGTTTCCTTCAACTCTCCAAAAACATGCATGTTAGATTGACTGGCCTCTATGAAATTGCCCCTACGAATGAGTGTGGGAATGCTTGCCTGTGTGAATAGTTGCCTGCTACAGACTAATGACCTGTTCAGGGTGTGCACCACCTCTTGCCTGTAATCAGCTTGGATAGGCTCCGGCAGCCCTGTTATCCTAACTGGGATAAACAGTTCTTAAGATGACTGACAGAAGATGTAAGGGAACCTGAGGTGGTGGGTACAAGTGTTGGGCAGCAGGCAGTTGGGTACATATTCAGAGTATGTACTGCAGGCTTGGGTTGGTATGTGAGAGATGTCATAAGGAGCTAGAGCTAAGTCTGCTCAAAAACTCTCCAAGCTTAATAGTAGAAAAAGTTTCAAAAAAGTCTTCTGGACAGTTTAATTCTTCAACGTCCAGAAGACTTTTTTGAAACTTTTTCTACTATGGATCACTCCTGGATGAATGAGGGACTACACGGATTTGTCTCCAAGCTTAAACTACAGATGGCTGGTAAGCTTGAGAACTTCTTCTTCTTTCGGCATTTCCCTTTAGGGGTCACCACAACAAGTCAGTTTCCTCCATCTAACCCTATCTGCTGCATCTTCTTCACGTCTTCCTTCACTGTTGCCATGAGTTTCCTCTTTGGTCTTCCTCTAGGCCTCTTTCCTGGTGGTTTCATCTGCTTCTGCCGATGTACTCTCTCTCTCTGCTCTGCACATGTCCAAACCATCTCAGTCTGACCTCTCTGGCTTTATCCCCAAAACCTCTAATATGTGTTGTTCCCCTGATGTACTCATTTCTAATCCTGTCCATCCTGGTCACTCCCAGAGAGATCCTCAGCATCTTCATCTCTGCTACCTCCATCTCTGTTCCTGTCTTTTCCTCAGTGCCACTGTCTCTAGACCAAACAGCATGGCCAGTCTCACCACAGTTTTGTACACTTTCCCTTTCATTTTAGCTGAAACTCTTCTATCACACCTAAAACTTTTCTCCACCCGTTCCAGCCTGCCTGCACACGTTTCTTCACCTCTTTTACACACTCTAGCTCTGGTAAGCTGGTATGCTTGAAAACTACACATGACAAACTGACTCATAAACAGGAGACAGGAAGAGACAATGAGGAACTGATGAGACACTTTAAAAGAAGCAGGTAATCACTTGAAGTAGGAAGGAAGGAAAGAAAAAAAGAACTAAAATAAAAAGGAGATCTGTGATCTATAAAAAAAAAACACAATAAAACTGGAAAAAAACACAATGCAAACTAAAGTAAAAAACCCTGACTTAAACTAAACGTGTGACACGTTAATAACAAAAGACTTATTGATGGTTTAAAGATGACATCTCTTTAATACAAGTTTTGAGCATCACCAAATTGACTCAGTTTTTGTTTGATTTTTTAAAATAAAGACAGCATTACAATGACAATTTATTTCTTTTTATCATTAATTTGTCTTTTGGCCTCTTTTCATATCCATTCAGCTCCACAAAAAAGCCCATACCTTGCTGTTCCCTGGTTGATGTTGAAAATTTGGAGTCATTACAAAGTCAATAGCAATCAGATAGCCCGAGCCGGACTCAAGTGTAATTTTATACCTTTGTTCGATGGAAAGACATGTTACCGTCTTCTCTGACAGCGAAACCTATTGATTTGTCTTTTAAATGTTCAACCTCTCACATTAAAAGCTAACCTAATGAATAATCTACAAAACCTTGAAAGGATTATTGCTTGTAAGTCACGTTTGTTTGTACAAAGTTGATCAATTGGATTTGCTTTTGTGTTTCCTTCTTGCAGATCTGTCCAAGAACCGCCTCACTGAAATCCCTCCTGAAGTCTGTCTCTTCGCCCCACTCGAATCACTCAACCTCTACCACAACTGCATCAAATGCATCCCAGAAGCCATCATAAATCTACAGATGCTGACTTATCTCGACATCAGGTGAAATTTTACAACCTTAGGGTTTTTAAAAAAAAAAAAAAACAAGTTCAGCGTTTGTAAAGATATCTGTGTTTTCAGTGAAGGGGTTCTTGCTTCCTTTTTTGGAGCACATAAAAAAAAAAAAAAGAAAAAAAAACTAAATGAAAGCGAGACTCTTCCTCTCACGCTGAATCTCAATTCCCAGTTTCTCCGTCTGATGTTTTAAATGTAGGTCAACGTTCTGTCTTTCCTTCACAGTCGAAATCTTCTGTCAATTTTGCCAAAATACCTGTTCAACCTCCCTCTTAAAGTCCTACTGGTAAGCAACAACAAACTTGCGTCCATCCCGGAGGAGATTGGAAAGGCCAAGGATTTGATGGAGCTGGTGAGGACTGCTTGCATCAGCATATATTATTTTATACTGTTCTATGGGGATATGCAACCACGGTAATACTGTGTTCTTTTCATCGTAGGATGTGAGCTGCAACGAGATTCAGATCTTGCCGTCTCAAGTAGGGAAGCTCCAAGCTTTACGGGAGCTCAACATCAGGAAGAATAGTCTTCACATGCTGCCTGAGGGTTAGTCTCTCATTTGTTCTCTACAAACATCCAATCACATGGGATGAATGTGAACTGCAGTCAGAATACATATACATCTCTGCATATTAATACACAGTATACATATATTTATATGTATGTATACTGTATGTTGTGTATTCTTCGATCCAACTGACAGACCTTTAGCTAATTTTGTCGTGAAGGCGGTGAAGTAGGACCCAGATGCATAGCCAGTTTTAACCAGTTTCTCAGGATGAGGAACCAGAAGGTAGGGGCTCAGCAGAATGGGGCACCACAAGGTAGGAGCTCGGCAGGATGGGGGACCAGAAGGTAGGAGCTCAGCAGGATGAAGGACGAGAAGGTAGAAGATCAGCAGGATGAGGGACCACAAGACAGAAGCTCAGAAGGATGAGGGACCACGACAGCAGCGTTCACCATGAGCAGGATAAGGGATCAGACATGGAGAGAAACTATCTTAACTGCATGGCAGCAGCACTGCAGACCAGTGGAGCAGGGGACGATCTGACCAGGAAGTGAAGGACACCAGGGCTTAAATAATCTGTAGGAAGACAAGACACAGCTGGAGACATAAGGGCGATACAATAGGGACCAGCTGTGCAGAATTAGGGTAGAGGGCAGGATTAAGAGGGAAGAAATGTTCCAAATGAGGAAAGGATCGTGACTGTTTTGTCTTATTATGATTTTTCTTGATATCGTTCTGAACAGCAAAGAGTTGCATAGAACCAACTGAAGGTTGTTAAAAGTTTTTTTGTGATTTGTTGAAAGGAATGTTTCTATGACGTGAACAAATGATTAAATGTTGCAAAGATTATACTCACTGTCCTACAAATATTTGCAATGCAAGAAATGTGTCAATGCAACTAAAAGAAACTCGTCACTTTAAACCTAGTGTAACTTTTCTTTTTGTGAGTGTTCATGTTGTGCTTCGGCAAAAAAAAAACAAAAAAACCAACCTTTCCCATGGTTTTAGTGAAGTACGTCAAATACATATTCTCAAAATTGAGGCTACTTTCTTTGACTTCTCTCCAAAGTGGCGTGCACTTTGCATCAACATTTTAAGTACACACCACTTAGGGTTATAAATATGTGGAAAATGTCTCTTGTCAAGTTTAATTTTTCAAGTATCTTTTTATAATGTCATTTGTCTTCGTTAAGCGGTAGAAAAGAGTTATGAATCGTTGATAGTTTCAAGTTGTTCCAGAGTCCAAGTCCTTGAGTTTTGGAATCTATTTAGAAGTGTTTTTTCTGTGTAATACTGGTTGTTTTTTAATAGACAGTTTATTTGTTCTTTCAGAACTGGCTGACCTCCCTCTTATTCGTCTTGACTTCTCCTGCAATAAAATCACAGAGATTCCTCCAGCTTACAGGAAACTCCGACAGCTGCAAACTATCATTCTGGACAACAATCCTATGCAGTCCCCTCCTGCACAGGTCTGCATATTTGTAAAGTTTGCATTCAGTTTTATTAATATTTTTTCTTTATTGTCTTCATCTATTTTTAAAGTGTATGTAGTTATTCTTGCATTTGACCAAACCTTGTACAATAGCTCTACCTAGTGGGCAAAAATATGTCTTTATTTTCCTTTCTGCAACATTGATAGTCACACATCTTGTACCTGATTGTTTGTTCCAGATATGTTTAAAAGGAAAAGTACATATATTTAAGTACTTGAACATTCAAGCTTGCCGAATGGACAAGAAACCAGACACTCTTGATCTCCCCTCTCTCAGCAAACGCTGCCTTCCACAGCCCCTCACAGACAGGTACGAAAGGATCGATCAAGTTTTATTCCAACATCATAACATACTCTGTTAAAACTGGATTTTCACAAGTAGAATTTTTCAAATTTGCATTTTTTTACTTCTATTTTCCATTTCATTCTCTATGTTAATCCCTTACGTACAGTAGTTATTAAGTATGTTGTCTTATATAATTCCAGCATGGAAGATTTCTACCCCACTAAGAACCACGGGCCCGACTCGGGAATCGGTAGTGACAATGGTGATAAGAGGTTGTCTACAACGGAGGTCAGAGTTCAAATACTTTGTTCTAAAAGATGAAACTACCTTTAAGTTTTAGAAATATTTGAAAGCGGTCTGAACGACTTAGATTTGTTCATTGTTGCAGAGTGAGCTGCTTGTCATCAAGCATTAGGAAACCAAAAATCAGCAAGGTCTACACATTTCTTAGACTGTGAGTTCAGACAGTAGCAACCGGCAAGTCACTACAACTTCATAAGTATGAGTTTGGAGACTGATTAGGGGTCCCAAAACAACACCACATAAAAAGATACACATGTAATTAGTGTGGAATTTCTCTCCCACTGATAGGATGAACGTGATATTTCCAGAGTGTGAACGTTTTGGTCCAGGCTGATGATTTATTGACACCTAATGTCTTGATAACAGATAATTACAGAGGAAATGTAAAACCTCAAACCACTTACACATGTTTTATATTCTCTAAATAACTACAATGCATCCATTTTTAATGTGTCAGAGAAAACAATGGTGACTTGTCTTTTATTAAAGCAGGATGTTTGGCTGGAGGATTAAAAAGAGAAATTAGACTGAAAATGTAGTTTGTTGACAGATGAGGTGATCCCATCCCATTGCTGTCAACTGCAATAATTCATCTATTTTCTTTTCTTTTTGTAAGACTGATTAGATACAAGTGTGACTGTGTGTGATCTCAAAAGTGATTCCCAACTCCCACAAATCAGTTTTAAGCACTTTGACTGGTTGTTTTATGTCGTCATGGCACTCTCTGCAAAGAATGTGCTGGCGTTTCAATTTTTGTGACTCTTTGCCTCTCCTGCAGCCTTCAGATGATGACACCGTCAGCCTCCACTCACAAGTTTCAGAGACAGCTCGGGCTGATGCCCTGTCCCTTCTCTCCAAAATGGACTCTTGCAAAGGTTACCCACAATAAGTATCAAATATTCCCTTTGAACGCAATAACAGAGACACGGGGTTGTAGAATGAAGTGCCTAAAATGTGACAGTTCAGTGATGAACGCGGATGCTTCCTCCCTCTATCAGATCAGGATCTCTATGACTTTATAGAGCCCAACCCCAACGAGGATCCTGCTCTGTCAGAGTGTGATGGACAGCAAAGCAGTCACATGTCCTGCATAAAGGTATCTGTCTGTCTCTGATACATGATGACGTTAATCAAGCATGGAACATTTTAAAAGTTAGATTTTACATTGTGTGTGTTTCAGGAACTGGAAAAAGTTCTTAACATGTCACAACAATACAAAGATAAAGACAGCTGGAAGGATGAATCGGGGTGAGTCCATTCCAGTTAAGCGGATCATTAAATGACCAAAACTTGAGAAAACAAAGGCACTTTTTATGTGAATCATATTTCACAAAGACATGCTATCAACTCTGATCCATTTTCACTATGTTATTACAATGAGTCACTTGTCAACAGCATGTAGTGTGAATGGAGGCATTATGCGGGTTTACAAGTTTACATAACCTGTTCTTAACTGGAATTCATCCGAATTGGTCTGTGCAGAAGAAAAGAAGCGTCAAATCTCCCCATCTCTAAGGAAAAAGCCCTGCATGGCAGTAAACAGTGTGTTGGCAAGGAAAGACAAGTTGGTTTGTTTAGGCATATTTCTTGGAATTTCATACAAAGAGAAACCAAACATTTAGAAACGCTGTAAATTTCTTTGGAAGTGAACTTGATTATTTGGGTTGAACCTGATCTGAGTTAAACGACTGTTTCGTGAGAGGATATTTAAACACTCCTGAAGCACCTGATGATTGCTTATTTTCATCTGGTCTCATTCCTGACTGTCCGACTGAACTCATGTTGATTTGGAACACTTTTTGTTCTGTCAGCTTTCTATCTTTTCTGCATGATCTCTAACAAAATTTTGTGTCTGATTTATGTTTGATTTCAAGACTATTAGAGATGAACTTTGTGGAAACATCCTGAAGTTTCATTTTAATATTAAATGTTAGTTTTTTCCCTCTGTTATTACTTCACCATATTTCTTTATTTTCAGAAACATATTCTCATCCATAAATGATGTAAATAATAATGTCATCTTCTGTTATGTTTCAAAAAATGATCTGAATTTGTTTTCATACCCTCATACTTCATCTCTTTGGTCTTAACAGATTTATCAACATTTCTGTTTTTATTTTTAACAAACTATGCGATCTAACTGAATCTGGACATGATGGAAATATCTTCACAAATTTCCAAGGATTATCTATAAATAAACTGAATAAGAAATATGATCAGATCATCTTAATGAACAGATTGTTTTACTTGCTGACAGTTTAATTAGTAATAAGAATTTATGACAGCATATTTCTTTCATGCCTGGATTTATGCAACATTTTGCATGTCGCAGCATGACTTGGCTGTAGCAGCTGTATAGATTCTTGAAATGTATTTAATAGAACTGAAACTATAGATATAAATACAACAAATCCTTTTCTGTTTTCTAAGCTGCTTTCTGACTTTTAAAAAACGTATTTTCCATACTTGTTCCCATTCAACAGATACTATGTTTGTTAAAGTAAGTTTCCTAAATTTAAACCCCCAATTCCATTCAGTTCCGATAAGGAGCAGCTTGTTGAAGAAGAGGATGATGAGCTGAAAGAAGTCCTGGATTTGAGGAAGATCGCAGTCCAACTTCTGCAGCAAGAACAGCAGAGCAGGTGTGTGGACATAAGAGAGTGAAAACCTCTGCGAAATCTCAATTGACCAGCGCTCTTTGCCCCTTTAACGGGCAAAAGTTTTTCACCTTTTTTACTCTGAACGGGCGCACATGCTCTTGAACTAATCTCATTTTCTAACGTTTTCTAACGTGAGTCGCCACGGACGCTTTCGGCCTTTTTGCCTGATAACTAGTATGGCCGCTTTCGGCCACTTCACCCTATAAAGGGTTAATTATTGTTTTAGTTAAATTAGTTTTGATTGTTTTTAAAAGGCATGTTCCACCCATGTATGTGTGGGTTTTCTCCGGGTACTCCGGTTTCCTCCCACCCTCTAAAAACATGCATGCTAGGTTGATTGGCCACTGACAACATGCCCCTAGGACTGAGTGTGTGTATGATTGTGTGTGTGACGGGCAACCTATTTGGGTTGTACCCTGCTTCTTGCCTTGAATCAGCCAGGATAGGCTCCGGCAACCCCACTAGGGATGAATCAATAAGTTCTTAATTGTGTTTGCAAATTAAATGACAGTTTTTACCCAGAATTAATGATGAAAACTGAAAATACTAGTTCTGAAAAGAAAGACAGAAAAAAAGGATGTCTTGTAGAGAGTCTGCACAGTTTATAATACTTTGTAGTTCCAAATGAAAGTATCAACACATACTTACAGTTTTATTTTATTCTCCATCTCTTTCTTGTCTTTCATTCATCATCTACCCTCTGCTTCTGCTTGCTCGATGCGGGGTGTTTAGGCGACGATCCTTAATTTGCCGTGCAGAAAGTCTTATTCACAGACGGAGGGTGACTGGGCGGGCTCACAGGTACATATATGAGGATGTTACTTTACAATTCTACTGTTTCTCTGCTGGACATGTTTAGAACATGACAAATCTGTTGTTTGCTGCAGATTCCTGAGTCACTCTGGGAGCTGCAGCAGCAAACCGAGGATCCCACCTCAGGCTGCTCGTAGGTACGTGCAGTGGTATCTCACGGTATCATATGTGCTCCAAATCCTTTAGACACTCATAAACACTCATATAGTTTTAGAGTTGGAATTCAAGCTAAACCTTTGATTTTTCATTTGTATTTTCTTTTTTATTGTGGTAATCTTGTTTTGTGTTTTTATCAGTGCTTCTCTCGATGAAGGAAGTAGTGGAGCATCTGTTCTGAGTGGGCAGGTAAAGCATCATGCCGACACAGTCTATGTTTTCAATTATACGTTCACATTTTTCTTTGGAAAATGCTACATTCTTTCACTCGTCCTGTTTTTGTTGCAGCCTTCTACTTCCTGCTCTTTCGATGGTAGCTTAAAGAGAGATCAAACAGATTCGGAACCAAAATGGCCCGAAGTTCCACCTGTGCTCAATCAGAATGAAGATCGCAGGCGGAACAAGTACCTGAGAAAAGATTACTTAAAGGTAGTAAGGCACAATTATTTAGGATGGTTGCATGGGGGTGCAGTCGTTAGCATGGTGGCCTCACAGCAAGAAGGTTAAGGTTTGGGTCCCGGAGTGGGGCGAGTGTTGAATCACTGACCTTTCTTTGTAGAGTTTGCATGTTCTTCCTGTGAATGCATGGGTTTTCTCCAGGTACTCCGGTTTCCTCCCACTCTCCTAAAACATGCATGTTATGTTGATTGGCCTCAATGAAATTGCCCCTAGGAATGGGTGTTTGCGTATGGTTGTCTGTGTGTGTGGCCCCGCAGCAGACTGGCGACTTGCTTGGGGTGTACCCTGCCTCTCGCCTGTAATCAGCCGGTATACGCTCTGGCATCTCTTGCAACCCTGTCAGGGATAAGCAGTTCAACAGTTGAATGAGTGAATGCATTAAAGATGTTTTTTTTTTTTCTCCCCTCACAGTACAAATGTCAAAGTGCTCGTAAAAGCTCGTGTGGGAACGATGATTGTGAGGTAAGAATGACAAACATTATGTTTGGATGTTATGTCATTTTTTTTCTTGTTTGACAATATTTCTATTGTTTGAGGTTCTGAACATGATGTGTGTTTTCTCTTCAGGATGGTTTGCCCAACAGTGATTTCAGCACCACGCTGACAGTCTTTGGTCTAAAGCCAAGATCAGGTACGTTATTTTGTTTGGTTGGGGGTTTTTCTGATAAAGGTGAACCAACCTGGGGTATATAAAAAAATCCTTTCTTTGATTTATGACATATAAAAAGTACGTCTGTCTATGTTTTAAAAAAAATAAAAGCAGCTTTCTGTGCTATTTGGAGCTACGTCCGTTTAAGAAGCTTTCGTCAGTTCAGATACTTGAAAGTAGAAAATAAAATCAGGGGGAGGTTTGACAGGTATGTTATGCTTCAGTACCATGTGAGCTTGTCGGTTTAAGTCATGGCTTACACCTGCATAGGACAAACTTTGATGTATCAGTTTTTACTGGGTGGAGTTCCCAACGTCTTTTCACTGGAAGTAGCTGAAGCTTTTTCTGGAACTGTTCTGCTTTTACATCCATGTGCCAGCTCACAAATACTTTTTTTTACAATGGGTAATAAATCATGTGCATTTGTTTCAGGAGTATAGACTTATTATGTGTTAGTTCTTTATGAAACAATTCATTGTAATTATACAATACAAATTTATCATCAGAAAGATTTGAAATTGATTTAAGATAACAAAGCAGTAAAACTTTCAGAACTTCTTTCTTAGATAAGTTCACAGACTGATTGTCATATCTATCTCATTTATCTCATACTTCCTGCTTTAACGACTTTAAACTGTTGATTTTTCTGCGTCAAAAATTTGTCGCACCAACTACTTTTTTTTTTAAATATACTTTATTAATCCCTGACTGGGAAATTCAGGTGCTGCATTACACCACAGCAGGCTGCCACCTATGACAGCGCCAATGGTGGAGAAACAGGGGTTTAGGTGTCTTCTCCAAGGACCCTAGACGTGAACTCTGTGGGGTGCGAACCCGTGAACTTCCGGTCCGTGGGCAAATGCTCTAACCACTGATCCACCGTCTCCCAGTCCAAATTGCTTTTAATATTGTTCTAACTTATAAAACCAGAGCCAGACAACAGATTAACTATCAGATTGAAAATAAGCAGCTCTTGTACGATCAGTTATTATTTATTTTTTTTGTGCTTTTATGTAAAGCATAGTGTATTTTGTGTAATTCCAGCATTCATTAGAGGAAGTCGTCAAGAGTACAGCTCAACAGATCCCAGTTTCACCATGAGGAGAAAAATGGAGCATCTAAGAGAGGAGATGGAGCAGATTGGACTGCTTCGGCAGGTCAGACACCGTAAACATGTCCAAATTCGATGTGTCAAACTGAGTGAATGACTTAAATTTTTTGTCCATTGCGCCTTATTGCTGCTTATTGAAAATGTATTTATTTTACACATTCATAAGAAATACATTGAAACAGGAAGTAACAATCAGTCAGAGAGAGATTGAAGAGCTCTGAGTATAGTCGTTGTTCCTCTGGGTCAAGAGAAGCCAGATGGGGTGGTTTGGGCATCTGGTTAGAATGTCTCCTGAGCACCCCGCTGGTGAGATGTTTCGGGCACATCCCACCAGGAGGCGATCAAAAGGCAGACCCAGGACCCGCTGGAGAGACTGTCTCACAGCTGGCCGGGGAATGCCTCGGGACACTCCTGGGTGAGCTGGAGAATGCAGCCGAGGTAAACGAAGCCTGGGTTTCTTGTCTGAGGCTGTTGCCCCTGCAACCTGGCTCCAGATAACTGGAAGACAACAGAACGGAAAATAGCAAGAGATGCAACCAAAGAGGTGTCATGTTATTCCTCAGTGATTATCAGTGAGTCATGCAGTAAAAAACATGTTGTCTAAAGGGATTACCAATGCTCACTATTTGAGACAGAATTGGAAGAGATTAGTTTTTCTTTTTCATTTGTAGACTATCCTCCAGGAGATTGTCATGACAAGTTTGTGTTGCTATAATCTGTGTGCAATAATCTGTGTGCAATTACAACTAGCCAAAAGCTCATTACATTTTGCAACCATTTTGGTCTGCTTTTCAGATCCAATATAATTCTGAGAAACTTATCTAGATGCGTCAGATCACCAAAACAGTAAACCCTTGGGGGGGCTCGTTCAGTGAGATCGACGTTGATTTTAAACAAAAACTCTGGATTAGCTTACCCTGATTTGTGCAACTATGACATTTTTTAACTGTCCTTAAGCGCTATATTTTTAGATCCAGCACAAATGACTAGTTGTTGCACTCATTCTGAGAAAGTGGTGGGATCAGAGGTATCTATGTTTTTATCCTCCAAAAAAAAAAAAAAAAGAGAAATTATAGACTGTTGTAATCACTGAATAGAATAGCAGCGGAAAATAAAACTCCTTTCTGAATATTTAGTTTAGTTTTGTCTTCTAAATCGCTTATCCCTAATGGGTTGCGGGGAGTGCTGGAGCCTGTAGCCTATCCCGGCTGATTTCAGGCGAGAGCCAGGGTGCACCCTGAACAGGGTCGCCTGTCTCTTCTAAATATTTCACTTTTATTAAAATCCAATCACGTGTGGTACAAAGTACAAAAACATGTTTTCAGACGGAATTACATGTGAAAGCATGTGTCCAAACTTGTGCAAGCACACACACACACACACACATTCAAACAAACCCACATACCTACATACTACCATGTACTCACAAAGGGAGGCATTCACAGGTAATAATGATCAATCCATCACCACATTATTAGTGAAATCTTCACTTTCCTCCTCAACAGAGCATTGAGGGTAGAGTTGAATGAAGGTATTGTGTCACTTCTAAACAAATAGGGAGGTATTTTCTCGTGAAATGCTGGCATTTGTCACAAACGTCAAGGAAATATTTCCGTGTCTATGAAGTAACATCTTTCAACCTGATTCATGCCAAAATAAACCTGTAAGGACTCTGACACTTATGACTTTGTCAAAAAGAAATATTTATGACAGTGTGACTTCTTGTTTATAAATAATGTGTTTCTCTTTTCAAGATTTACCCATAATGCTAGACTTCCAACTGATTCGGCGGGCATGTCTAGTCATTCCCGTGAAACTTTTGACTTTGTCTGCAAATGCAAAAGGCAACATGTGTAAAAATGAGCTTTAAAATATATAGTTTTTAAATGTATTCTTTTGAATATCGCTGAAATGATGATAACCATTTTTTTACTGCAGAGAATGGCAGAACAGTTAAATAAAATAAAGTTTAAAATTAGTTGTTTTGTACAAAGTGAAAGATTAAAGTTTGATGTATTATTTGCAAAAACAAAGGTATTTCGAGATCTGTCCAAAATTTCAAGTGTAAGATAATTAGATCCCATCATTTCAAGCAGAAAATTGTTATGACAAAAGATTCCGCTACTATTTCTTCATTGCTAAAATCTCAGTACTATTCCTACACTACTGTCAACATGACTTTACAAAACATATTTCACTCAAAATAAGTTAACAGGAATATCACTGAAAACGACGTGGGAGGATGAGATAAAACAATAGTGCAAAGATTCTGTTGTCTTCTGCTCATCCGGGGCTGGGTCACGGGGGCAACAGCCTTAGATGGGAAGCTCAGGGTTCTCTCACTCCGGCTGCACAGAAATCTGGTGTGAAGTGACTGCTATCTTTATGCCAAGCTATGCAACGTTTCTTTAAGACTTCAAGTCACATCTGGTACCTTGGTATGATACTGATAAATATTCTTTTATGTTAGTGATTCTCTGAAAACTTCACATTTCTCATAGAACTTGAGATTTACTGTGCCTTGGCGTTTTACCAGGCGTGCATTTTGATGCTGAGTGATACATAGGAGAAAGATGAGCTAATATGTTTGATGTTTTAGGTTTTTGTGTAATTGTTGGTCCAAAATTTAGATTAATTGATGGCTATGGAAATTGTTGCCAACCTCTTTCTTTTTCACTGTCCTTATTGTGAATCTGGTGAGAAATTGGTTTTTCATTTCAATCGTCAGAATCCTCCTCTTAAGAACATTTTCTCCCTCCTAATCCTGCCCTCTCCCCTAATTCTGCACACCTCCCAATTACCTCTCCCTGATGTGTCTTGTCTTCCTTCGGATTTTTTAAGCTCTTTTTAAGACAACAGAAGTGTCCCTCACTTCTGCGTCAGATCATCTGTGGTTTTGCTGTCATGCACTTCTACTGCGGCTTTGATGCTTCTCGTCTGGTCCCTCCTCCTGCTGTCCCTCACGCTGCTGTCCCTCATCCTGATGTACCTCATCATGATGTACCTCATCTTGTTGTACCTCATCCTGCTGTCCCTCATCATGATGTACCTCATCCTGCTGTCCCTCATCCTGCTGTCCCTCATCATGATGTACCTCATCCTGCTGTCCCTCATCCTGCTGTCCCTCATCATGATGTACCTCATCCTGCTGTCCCTCATCCTGCTGTCCCTCATCATGATGTACCTCATCCTGCTGTCCCTCATCCTGCTGTCCCTCATCTTTCTGTCCCTCATCATGATGTCCCTCATCTTGCTGTCCCTCATCTTTCTGTCCCTCATCATGATGTACCTCATCCTGCTGTCCCTCATCTTTCTGTCCCTCATCATGATATCCCTCATCATGATGTACCTCATCCTGCTGTCCCTCATCATGATGTCCCTCATCATGATGTACCTCATCCTGCTGTCCCTCATCATGATGTACCTCATCCTGCTGTCCCTCATCATGATGTCCCTCATCATGATGTACCTCATCCTGCTGTCCCTCATCATGATGTACCTCATCCTGCTGTCCCTCATCTTTCTGTCCCTCATCATGATGTACCTCATCTTGCTGTCCCTCATCATGATGTACCTCATCCTGCTGTCCCTCATCTTTCTGTCCCTCATCATGATGTACCTCATCCTGATGTCACACATCATGATGTCCCTCATCATGATGTACCTCATCCTGATGTCACACTTCATGATGTCCCTCATCATGATGTACTTCATCTTGATGTCCCTCATCCTGATGTCCCTCATCATGACGTACCTCATCATGATGTACCTCATCATGATGTACCTCATCTTGCTGTCCCTCATCCTGATGTACCTCATCTTGCTGTCCCTCATCCTGATGTCACACATCATGATGTCCCTCATCATGATGTACCTCATCTTGCTGTCCCTCATCTTGCTGTCCCTCATCATGATGTCACACATCATGATGTCCCTCATCATCATGTACCTCATCTTGCTGGCCCTCATCCTGATATCCCTCATCATGATGTACCTCATCCTGCTGTCCCTCATCCTGATGTCCCTCATTATGATGTACCTCATCCTGCTGTCCCTCATCCTGCTGTCCCTCATCCTGATGTCCCTCATCCTGATGTCCCTCATCCTGCTGTCCCTCATCTTGCTGTCCCTCATCATGATGTACCTCATCCTGATGTCACACATCATGATGTCCTTCATCATGATGTACCTCATCTTGCTGTCCCTCATCCTGATGTCCCTCATCATGATGTACCTCATCCTGATGTCCCTCATCATGATGTACCTCATCCTGCTGTCCCTCATCCTGATGTCCCTCATCATGATGTCCCTCATCCTGATGTCACACATCATGATGTCCCTCATCATGATGTACCTCATCTTGCTGTCCCTCATCCTGATGTTCCTTCTCATCTGCTTCCTCATCCTGCTGTTTTGCTCTGTCTGGTTCTGCACTCCTCCTACCTGCAAATAAACTGGTTTAAACTGGCTATGCATCTAGGTCATACTTCACCACCATCATGACACCAAGAAAATAACTAATTTAAGCACCTGTGGTTTGTAATATTGTTCAACGCCCATACACCTGGATTTAATCATGCTAGGCGTGGTCGTGTTGTTCATGAAAATTGTGAATCAAGTCTTATGATGAAGTCCAATAAATGCAGATACCTGTCGGAGATAAAACACAATCCAGATTGGGGTGTCACATTCACAACGTTGCCCCGAGCTGTAGAAACAGACTTATTTTATGTTGCGTCAACAACCCTGTTATTTTTTTCTTGTAAGTATGATGTAACAGATTTCCATCAAATTTGGTGTGTTACGATAGTTTCGATAAGGCAAATGAAAGTGGACTTTTAGAAATGTTTTCATTTCTAACCCTTGACGTGTGCATTCCAGAAGGCAGGGAATTTTGGCAACAGACATAAAACTCAAGATAAAAGCAAAGCAATTCATGCCCACAAAAAGAAATGTTTTTTAACAAGACGTTCAGTGGTGACCATCTTTCATGTGTTTCTTCATCTTTTCTAAGAAGATAATTGCTCTACAAGAGTGGTTTTATTGCAACAAATGCATTCAAAATGAAGATGAAGCAAGACAAATGTGACGGGGAAGTCTATGAACGTGTCTAAATAAAAGTTGGAACAATTATTTGAACACAAAAATTAAAATTTCACAAAAATAAAAAATGTTGAAGACATCCTGTGTCTCTCGGTGGTGCAACGTGGGAGTCGGAGTCTCCTGCTGAAAGAACTCCTGTAACTGTAAATCAGACTGTGGAGAGGATGGGAGGGGAAGTCAGGGATGGTCTTTATTTTGGACAGCAACCTCTTAATTACAGCTGTCAAAGAATCCAGTTCCTTTCCTATAACCTGTCTGGACTTCCTGATGATTTTGTTGAGTCTGTTGGTGTCCCTCCCCCTCAGACTGCTGCCCCAGCAGACAACAGTGGCCACCACCGACTCGTAGAAAATCCTCAGCATTATCCTGCAGATGTTGAAGGACCTCAGCTACCTCAGGAAATAGAGATGACTTTGGCCCGTCTTGTAGATTGAGTCCACATGTTTGCTCCAGTCCAGTTTCTTATCCAAGTACACCCCTAAGTACTTGTACTGCTCAACTGCGTCCATATTGGCCCCTCTGATGTTAATAGGAGTAACCGGGTCCTTGTTCCTCCTTCCTACCACAACCAGTTGTTTTGTCTTTGTCACGGTGGTTCTGCTCGGTCCATGTGACAAAGTTATTCACCACCATCCTGTATTCACTCTCATCCCTATCTGTTTTGCCTCCAACCACTTAGACTTATTATTACTATAAGATTACGATAGAGCATAGCATAGTAACGATTTAACGTTAAAAATAATTACAATGAGAACATTTCAATCAAATTTTATGTGCTTGCTGACAAAGACGGTGCACTTGTTAATAATTAGGTAGACACGCTATTTCTGTTTTATTTGAAATACCTTCTTTAAAACTTCTCTGGTTTGCCGACAAACCTCACATAGCAATGAAGGAAGTCATCTCTATTAAAATGAACGGTTCCTCTTTGTGACGAGTTGGAATAATCCCAGAAACAAAGGCAGAATTTGACACGTAAACAAAGTCACCACTTAAACTTGAAATGCAAGAGTTTTCTTATTTGTTCAGACAGTTTTGCGGGTGTAAATTTTCTGGCGTTTGCTTGAATTATTATCGCAAATCAAAAAACTAAAATCAGCTACCAGTAGTTCGGCAACAGGAGGGTGTCAGTGGTGGAAGTGGCTAGCATGGTGGTCATCCCCAGCAAGAAGGTCAGGGATCAAATCCCAGGTAGGGTGAGGCTTGAAACACTGTCCTGTCTGTATGGAGTTTGCATGTTCTCATCTGTGTATGTTGTGGTTTTCTCTGATTACTCCGGTTTCCTCCCACCCTCCAAAAACATGCATGTTAGGTTTATTGGCCACTATAAAATTACCCCCAGAAATGAGTGTTTGTGTGCATGTGGCCATGTGACAGACTGGTTACCTGTATGGGGAAAAATCCAGGTAGAAAAAGTTATTAAAAATGTATATCTTTAGCATCTACATGACTATCATGACCAGAAATGGAAGTCTATGCAGTTTGGAAGAGTGGTTCATCTTCTTTTATGGCAACCAGGAACAATGTGTCTGTCTGCTTCCACTTAACTGTTTATTCTGGAAGTTTAAGATGAGTATAGTTTCAGGGACATAACCTCCACTTGTTTCACCCAGGACATCCTTGAAAAGTTTTGTTAAATAAAGATTAAATATATTTAATTGTGTTCCGGTGAAATCAACCTGTTGACATACTTTCTGATCTATGTGTCCTTGTTTCTACAGCTAAGTGTGATTCTTCTGTGAGATGACACACACTCATTTTACTTCTAATTACATCCTAAACTTTAACTTGATTATATACTTTATTTGCACACACAGTTCCAAAAGAAGTATCAAAACATACGTATGTCATTCATTCACCGTCCATCCCTACTGTGGCCGCAGCCTATCCCGGCTGATTCAAAGTAAGAGGCAGGGTACATCCCAAACAGGTAGCCAGTCTGTTGCAAGGCCACACACACTCATTCCTAGAGGCAATTTTACAGAGAAAAAAATCAAGCTAACTTGCATGTTTTTGGAGAGTGGGTGGAAACCAGAGTACCTGGAGAAAACCTATACATACACAGGGAGGACATGCAAACTTCACACAGAAAGACCAGTGTTCCAAGCCTCATCCCTACCTGGGACTCCAACCCCTGACCTTCTTGCTTTGAAGCCACTGTGCTAACTACTATGCCTCCGTGTCACCCCAAAACAAATGTGTGTGGATTAAAAAACAGCATCTTCTGTGCTTCTTCCACTTATTGGAGCTTTGTTGCTGTCTGCAGAACATTGAATCGAGACTGAAAGTGCTACTCCCAGAAGATGTTGGAGCTGCTCTGATGGATGGGGTTGTCCTTTGTCATTTGGCCAACCACATTTGTCCACGTTCTGTCGGCAGCATTCATGTCCCATCACCTGCAGTGGTGAGCAAACTCTAACTTTTAATTAGACTTACACTAGCAAAAAAAAAATGTGTTTACATGAACTAATTAAATCAAGAAAATCAGAATTATCTTAACATTGTCAAATCAAATTTTTACAGCTTGAAACAAAGTCATGAATTAAAAAAAGAATAGTGTTGATTGTCTAGTTTTTATCCACAATCTGTTTTTAGATTTCCCCAGACTGAGTGTTCTAATCCATGGTGAACTAAAATGTTGAAGTACAAGATTGATCAAATCTACACCAACATGTCGCCACTCACTTTGGAAAGATTGATAAAGTTTAATAATTCAATCAAATGCGTATTGCATTAGTCTAGAATCCTGCTGTCAAAATGATCAGCACTCGCACTTAGATGTGACAGCTAGACAAGAGGAGAAGAAAGAGATCAGTGATAAGGAACTGACTTGGATGACTTTAATGATGATTGAACACATCCACTCTGGTTTTCTCTGGTTAGTACTTGACTGGTGTGTTTGAGGAAGATGCAAGATAAAGTCTCATAAATATAACAAGGGAAGTAACAGTGGTTAGTGTTGTACTCATTTTAGAAATCTGCACAATTTGCAAATTGCTTAAACGTTTTGCAAATGGTATAGCAAGCTCCTTTTTTCAAAGTGATTGCGATACTTTTCGGGGAAACACGAAACGTTAATGCTAACCAGTGAGCCTAACCTTAACCCCTAAGCCTAACCCCCAACCTTAACCCCTAAGCTATTGTTTAGCTAGCATTTGTTTGTTAGTTTTTTTGCTGTGTATTGTGTTTATTATGCATTCTTCTTTTTTTGTTCTTTTTAAATCTGCAATGTGGGTCCCAGGGGACTTTGGCCTTGTGGCAGAGTTGCTGTTTTTTGAACCTGGTTCGATTTTCCCTGGGACTGCTCAGTCAACAACTCAACAAAAATAATAATGATAAAACTAAAAAAAAAAAACACTAAAAAGACAAAAAAAACTTTGGTCCCAGGGGGCGCTGGCAGAATGGCAAAAACAACAACAACAAAAAACCCCACTAAAATGACAAAAATAAATCTGCAATGTGAAGCATGTTAAGACAATCATTTTGTGATTTTGGGCTATAGAAATAAAATTGAATTGAGCCAAACCCCCAAGCCTAACTCCTTACCTTAACCCTGAAGGCCAAACCATAACCCCTAAGCCTAATCCCTAACCTTAACCCCTTTACCTAACACTAAAGAGAGACGAGGGTTCGTCTCTCGTTGAACCCTTGTCCGCTTTTTTGTTAAATCATTGGATTCTTGTCACGTTTTGTCACGTACTTCACGTACTTAACGCAATTTGCAAATTGCTTGGGCATAATGGAAACACTGTACGTCTTAATTTGCAAAAAGAACAAGATTTCTAAACTGAGTACAACATTAGGCAGTGACTTTGATCTGTAAAAGTCCATTTATTTATACTATTATTAAAATAAAAGGACTCATCAGCGCTTTCTCCTCAGCTCAATGGATTTTGGCCCAAATAAAAACAAGTTTTGGAAAACTATTCAAATATTGTATATTTTAGGATATTTAAAAATTTTCCTCAGAATGTTTTCAGTTGGAATTATTGAAATATTTATTCATGTAAACACATCGATACATTTTTCTAACATATATATCATTTAAGATCTTGCTGGGTTTTTTTTAAACAAAGTGAACTAACTTGATTGATGTTTTGGCTTCCAGCCAAAGTTGAGTATGGCAAAGTGCCGCAGGAACGTTGAGAACTTCTTGGACGCCTGCAAGAAGCTTGGGGTACCGCAGGTACGTAACACATATTGTCTTAGTTTGACAGGTTTTTATGTCTTTATCTTCCACATCCTGTTGTCATGATCATTTATTTTTCAGTTGAGAAATGATATTTCAGAACCATCATTCATTATCAGTCATTTTATTTGCTTATTTTGTAACTATGTATCTTGGATTTTCTTGCCGATGGATATTTTTCCTAAGGATAAGAGAAAAACAAGCTACAGTAATCCTCTTCAGGGCAATTTGCCTGACAAATTTAACAAGTCATTCCAGAGGTGAACTAGCCACACCTGTCTGTTTTGATGAGTGTTCTGAGGAAGAAACGTCTTTTGTTCACACAGGATAAGCTATGTCTGCCACACCACATCTTAGAGGAGCGTGGTCTGGTGAAGGTGGGTGTGACCGTCCAGGCTCTGCTTGATCTTCCTTCACCAAAGTCCACGCATTCATCATCTATTTGACAGAAGCTTGAATGTTGCTTTTAACCAGCAGTTATTCAGCATGCGAACCACTTCTAGCCCAAATCTCCATCACATTGCCAGGGGCTAAAGACCCCCATTGTTTCATGGGGCGAGGACCCTTTGGTTGTTTTTCTTTTATTTGGAAGTTTACTTCTGTCTGACTGAAACCGGAGACAAGATACTGTGATGAAGACTCGCCTCCTTTAATGAAGTCAGTCAACTGCACATTTAGGTCCATCATGTTTTCACTTGTATGCTGTTCCCTTTCCGTGGGATCATCATGTATGTGTGTGGACTTGTAATGTGATGAAGTGTTTTCTTGGCTGCACTGTTAAACTAAGATGAAAACAAAACGAGGAAAGAATAGGAAGTCTCGTCTCTCTCATGAATCTGGATGCCATTTGGCACTGAAGAGGAAACTGACTAAATCTGCTCACTTTTTCACAGATGACTATGCTGTCTTAAAACCTCTTTCATTCATCTTTGTTTTTATAAAGTTTTCATTTATGTATTTTTGTGCCGACTTTTAATCATTTTTTATTATGGTCTCATGTGTCTGTCGAGTTGCCAAATCTGAGTAATAAAAGCCAATGTGTCAGCGGATGCTGTAATTTAACATGTCTACAAATTAAGTAGATTGTAGCAACTGATGAGATTATTTTTCTGCTTTAGATTCTATTGATTTTGATTACACGTTTAAATGTTTTTTTTTTTTTTTAATCTTTACATTTCTGTACAAATCATCAGCGTGACTGTAGTGATGGTTTTATTGATGTTTTTTATTCTCACTTACAAATCTGCATGCACGGGGGGAACGGGTGTTTGACCACTGTGATTACTCGTGCTTTTAAAAAGCACATTATGTTTTCGTAGCAACTGTTTTTTTTTGTTCTTTACTACATGTTAAATCTTCTTCCTTGATGTTGCCAATTATCAATTGCCATTCATGTGGAAATCACTGCATCGCTCGTTGTGTGATATGAACCATATTGTGTTGATAAGAGATATCTGACTTTGAATCAGAAAAGGTATGTCACTACTTTTCACATGCACCACAGTCCCATTTCATTTCAAACTCACCGTGTTGCAAGTATTCATTTTTTTTTATAAATATAATTTTGCAACCTTTTTTCTAATAAAGATGGGATGGCCTGTAAAAAGAAGGATATAATTGTTTGCATGTTTTAAAATGTTTTATAATTTTTCTTTGTTTTTTTTTTTTTTTTACACATTTACTCAAACCTTTAACTGAAAAAAAATGCTGCACTTTGTGGAAAAGAGTGTCTGGATGTTTTTGTCTGATTATTTATCTGATAACAATTGTTTTCACCTCTAAAGCTCACAATGTCATGTCTTTAACAACTTCCGACGCAAGTCTGAACTGATTTGAAAAATGTTTCATTGTATAAGTTTGAAAATAATTCAAATGCTTTTTTTTCCTTCATCATTCTACGATATTTAACTTACTCGTTCAAATTCAACCCGAGGCTATTTTGAATAAGCTTTTGTCCACAGAAAATGATTAATGTAATTATTCCAATTTGAGATTAATGATGCCATAAAATGTATTATGAGTTCATACCCTTTGAACTGTTTAACTCGAGCTAGAATCCTGGCTTATTGAACTCGACAACGTATGCCTTCTGTTTCCTTTATCGCTCCCTTCATGTCAAGATGTTTTCAAATAAGATGGATTTCAACACTCAAACTTTTTGTTGAAATAATATTTGCTTTATTTACGTCTGAAATTCCTAAATGTCATTCATGCATTCATCTTCTGAAGCGCTTATCCATAATGTGATCGCAGGGAATGCCAGAGGCCATCCTGGCTGATTTCAGGCGAGAGGCACATCCTGAACAGGTCACCAGTCTGTTGCGGGGCCACACACATGCACTCATGCATGTACTCATTCCTATGGGCAATTTTATAGTGACCAATTAACCCAACGCGCATGTTTTTGGAGGGAGGGAGGAAACCGAAGTACTCGGAGAAAACATACACATACACGGGGAGAACATGCAAACTCTGCACAAAAGGCCAGTGTTTGAAGCCTCGTCCCAACCGGGACTCGAACCCCTACCCTCTCGCTGTGAGAACACTGTGCTAACCACCGCAAAACCGTGCAGCCTTCATATTGTGTAAACTACAGAACAGTATAGTCTGGAAACTGTTATTTAGTTTGTTCTTGACGTTTAACCCGATATCACAATTTCTTAGAACCTGCGTTGTGTGGCTGTTATTGTTGATTTTATTTGTGTCTTTAACCCTCTAACCCGATCAGGTGAAGTCCGATATTTAACCTCAATCCTTCTTGTTGGCCAAGGCACTGTTCCTAATTCATGGATGTCTAAAAGTAGCTTTTAGATAAGCAATCCAAATGCTTCTATGTTTGGATTTACCCCAATAGTTCATGGTCTTGACCCATAAATCACCGTAGCAACAACAAAAAACATGCATTTCACCTAGAATTCCTCAGGAAAATTAAAGGCAACAGGATTTTAAAATTCAGCAAATTGGATGTAACAATAAGGTTCTGATCTAAAACTATGCATTCGTTCAATGTTTTTCCAACCTGTTCTACATAGTTTTATGTTTCCAAACTTGAAAATACTTTGCTTGATGAGTCATGAAAAATCTAGATGATCTGAAACACGCCTCCGTTTAAAGGCATCTGATTTTGACTTCATAGAACTTCAGGGGGATGCCGATGTAGAACAAATGCTTTTTATGGCTTATCAAATTTAAAACACTGTAAATGTTTGTTCATGAACATTAAAACCCCACAAATGAAACACAAGGTTTTTCTGTTAACAGATGAGTCACCACATTGTGGTTACTTTTTTCCCAGAAGTCTTATTCTAAGAAATGGGCTGTTGCTTTTCTAAATGAGGCTCGTTCGTGCATCTGTGGCTAAAGGCCAATTCTTTCAAATCAGTTCAGCGATAGTTTTGTTTCACTTAAAAAAAAAAAAGTGTGGCCAATCAAAATTCTATCTAAATATCCAAAAAATACCTGTCGTACAATTTTAAGCAAACTTAATATGCATTATTTTAAATAATCTAAAGCATAATAAGTGCCTTAAAAGAGGGGTTTATTTATCCTCTTTTGCTTAAGCTTAAAAACCGTTAATAGATCTAACTCATTGTAAAAAAAAACAAAAAAAAAACAGTCAACGTCAATTAGAGATGTTGTTGCTTCAGGCTGTATGGTTTGACGTTCACAGTATAGGAAAGCAAGGTCAAGGTCAACGTCTATTTTTCCTGAAAATTTTGACTTGATGTCTTATTGCTGCAAATCCTCTTGTCTAGTTGACGTCAACCGACACGTAAAAAGAAAAAACAACAACAAACTACAACAAGGGATGTTTCCATGTAACTGCATTTGCAACCACAAGTTTTTATTTTTATCATCTGGTAATCATTTCCAATTTCCCGCGGCTATGTCTCACAGTTCTAAACAATCTGTACTGACAGTGCAATTGTATCCAAAAGGAGAAATTTCCATGTTATGAGATCTTCTCATTTATGCACCAGCAACCACAACGTATCAGATTGGATTTTGCTGAAAATTTCTGAAATTTTAATGAGTTCAATACTTGCAGTATGCCATTCCTTGAGATGTGCTGCATGCATTTTCACATTTGATTAACTATTGGTTATACGATCATAGTGAACTTGATGATCAGGACTTCATGACTTTTTTGCTGAGAATTTCTTTAAATCAGTCATTGGAAATGATTTCCGGATGGAAGTCGAAACGTCTCGTTGAAGAATTAAACTGTCCAGAAGACTTTTTTGAAACTTTTTCTACTACAGTCATTGAAGATAAATTGATGTAGTGAAATCTCTTTCTCCAAAAATAAAAAAGTGAACCATCCAAACAACAAAATAGATTCCACTCATTTTTGATGAAATACATCATGACAGTTCCCAGGTGTTTGAGCAATGTTGATAATATGAACAAAAAGACAGTGAAATCTTTTTAAAGATGTTTCAACTGCTAAACACATTCACACAATGTTTGTCCGATAGTCAAGCTGATGACAAACTAATCAGACAGGATTCTGTGTGTGTTTATGGAAAAGTTCTATATGTAATCAGATAATCAGCGTATCAAACAGATCCAAACGGTATCTTCTAATTTCAAAGTGAAACACCCCCGACTTCTTTGTCACGTTATCCGTCCATCACTTGGAAAAAAGGGGGAAAACAAAGGTTTAACTTTGGAACATTGGGTGGACCTTGCAAAGGAATTTTTACTCTGAACAAAGACTGTAATCTGGATTTCCCTGGAAGTCATTTCAAACTGATTCATGTCAAGGCTAACAATTAAATAAATGAATGAAAAGAGACTCATCTGAACACTTTAAACTCTTTGTTTGAATATAATCTTTAAGAGCAAAAACACTGCCTGAAAAAAACTTTTTTCTTAGAACCTAAAAACATTTCAATGTTAAGGATGTTTCTGCTTTTTGCTGATACAGTATGTCATTTTTATGCAATGATTAACAGATAAATTATGAGAAATCTGAAAATCTGGTCTTCACTGAACTTTTTTTTCACTGTTTAAGAGATCAGGACTTCACAAAATTGCTATTAGTCAAACCATTTGGTCTGTAATTTATTACATTTTTTTTCTTTATCTGTGGTTACTTGGAAACACTGTGTTTGTCATGGAGACAGTTCCATTTTATTTGCCTCTTTTATTACACTGTGAACAAAGAAGCTATGTAATAGAAGAAATGTAAAAGCTAAGATGACGATGTTAAAATGACAGAACACTCCCTTCCTCACTCTATTATGCTTTGTGAATAAGGCTTCTACACTGTGCTTTTAATTACCCACCTGTTTGGATTCGATAGTCTAACAGATTCAGCGAATCCACATTCCCTCCAGACAAAGTTGGTGAAACATGTTTGAATTTTACGCTGCCGTGACAAATCAAGCTTTTGTACATGTGTTTTATTTTTCATTTTCTTTCCTGGTCTGATGCATGCAAGACTACAGATTAATGCTGAATCTCTGTACATACATTCTGTACATATTCCTTTTTCTAATAAACTAACATGTTAAATAAAGGTAAACTCTTTGCAAACCTGAATGCTGCTGGCTGGAAGTGTTGAATAGTAATTTGTTGATAAATCACAAGAATATTGCAATTTCTGCCATAATAATGAGCACCGGATATGTAAAAAAAACAAAGATGGATTTTTGTTGAATGAACACATTTCAGAGCCTGAACTCTCATCTTTATTTTGCTGCACTTTAGTTACAACTGCAACATCCATCTTTCCACAAGTCTGTCAACGTTGGAAATGTCAGTTGTCTATCTAACTGTGTCTGAACATGCCTTTACTAATATTTTGTCAATAATGAAATATAATGTGGCTTCACTTTTATTATTCTCGATCAACAGATAAACTTGTATTTCCTCACTGTCTTGTCTGCCAAATGTTGCAGAGTTACTGGTTATTACAAAGCGTCAAGGAGGCCAGATTCACTGCGTAGGATAAAAGTTCTGATACTTGCATTTCAATTAATTCGGATTAGTTCAAGCAGGAAATAAGATCGCCTTTGGTTATTATGATGGATTGACCCTTTCATCACGGTAAAAACAACAGCATAGGTCTTCGTAAAGCAGCACAAATAATAAAGAACTCGATGGTACTCCAAAGAGTTGTTTATCCAATCACAAGGGATTGCTGTGCAGGTTTTTTGTAAAGACAAATAAAGTTTGACAAAAAGAAAAGCAATTGAGTTGTGCAAAACATGGGCAAACTCTTTTTTTTAAATTTGACTACAAATTATTATGAAGTCATCTTTGTTGCATAAAGGCTCCTGATGGTGTGGGGCTGTTCTGGTTGACACCGATGTGCACCACTGTATTGGCATGTGGGACAATACCTCTGGATTGGCAAACTTGAGTGGTGGTTCTTTACAAAAACGGGTACTGGAGGGTGTTCTCCAATCACAGAGGGCTCACACTTTTCAACCTCCCTGGGAATATCTATCCAGGGGTACTGGAATAGCAGGTATGCTAGGTAGTCAAGCCTCAATTTGTGATGGAGCAGTGTGGTTTCCATCTCAAAAGTGGAACAACAGACCAGCTCTATTCCCTATTCAGAGTCCTGTAGGGGTCATAAGAGTTTGTCTGAAGAATCTACATGTGGTATATAGACCTGGAGAAGAATTCCAACCGTGTTCCTTGTGGACTGCAGTGGGAATTCTCTGGAAACACAGGGTACCAGATTCTCTAGAAACACAGAGTACCAGAGTTCTTTATATAGGCTGTCCATCCCTGTTTAAGCACTGTCAAAGCTTGGTCCACATTCCTGGTAGTAATTTGGGTCCATTTCCAGTAAGAGGTTCACCTTGTGACTGATTGTTACTTTTATTGACAGAATTTCTAGGTGTAGTTGAGATAGTGGAAGATCTGGTCTGTGCCTCAGGATTGTGTTTCTGCTTCATGCAGATGATGTGTTCCTGTTGGCTTTATCGGGTTGTGATCTTCAACTCTCACTGGGCTGATCTGTAGCTGAGTAAGAACGGGCCAGAATGGAAATCACCTCCTCTAAATCCAAAACCATGGTCCTTGGAGCTGAAAGGCTGAAGTATGCTCCACAGGCCAGGAATTGCAAAGGAGCTAAAGTATCTCCTGAGTGAGAAATTGATGTGTGGATTGATGTAGTGTTCATAATAATTAAGACGCTACATCAGTTTGTCATGGTGAAAAGAAGTTTGAGCCAAAAAAAGTAGCTCTCAGTTTTCCAGCAAATCTCTTTTCTGACCCTCAACAAAAGTACAAGATCATGAAAACCAGCTGCCAAAGTAAGATTCTGCTTCAGGGTGGCAGATATAGCTCTCACTCAGAGAGAGGATGAAGAATACTGCCATTTAGGAAGAGCTCAGAGGGCCATTGCTTCTCTGTGTTGAGAAAAGCCAGATGGGATGGTTTGGACACCTGGCTAGGTTGGGTTTTCCTGTTCAGGTATAGCACAGCATAACTCATTTGGTTATTCTTTAAATCAGCCATTTTTTCACATACAGTTTTACTACTCTATTTCATAAACACTTTTTTTAATGAGCCAGAAGCCCTCCAGGTTCCTCCTACCTTCTGAGGCCATGTACAGTATGTTATAGGTTTATTAGTCACTGGGAATTTGCCTCCAGAAGTGAGTGTGCTTGTACGTGGTTGTCTGGTTGTGTCGTCCTGTGACATACTGGGGACTTTGTTGGACATGTTCCCCGCCTCTCACCTGGTATAAGCTGGGATTGGCTTCGCCGCCTCCACAATCCAAATTGTTAGGTGGTTTAAGAAGATAAATGGATGAATGGTAACCAACAAAACTTGGAGTAATACTTCCCTGTTTTTAAAATCCCCTCTGAAAAGACTACACCCTACATCCCTGTCTGACTTCACACGAAATCCTCCACCTCTAGCTTCTATCTGATCAAAGGACTCCTCTAGTCAAATTGAGTCATCAAACTTGTTTGGATTTTCCATTACTTTCAGGCTGCTACTTGTGTATAGAATTACTGTTAAAAGACAACTCCAGCAATGTCTCCCATGATTTTCTTAAATTGGTACTTACGTGGGCAGTATGAGTAACGTCATGTAACACCTTAGTAATATTCACCCGATAGGCAGGTAAATTCCTACCCAGCTGGGCACCACCTTGTAACTCTACTCAATTTTATTTCACTTGATACTAAGTCATATTTTGCACACATTAGTTTACAATTGAAAACTCCAAAAAAAAAAACAGTCAGCCGATTCGCGAAAAGAGATGAAGCTTTGAAGTCGAAGGCAGAAGCATCCATCTGAGTCTGTTTGTAGCTCAGAAGCTAAGCATTTCCACATAATTTAGATTTAAACCAACCATTTTTTTAACTACACAGTCCAAAAATTAGTCAAAAGGGGTGCCGGAGCATAACCCTGCAAGAAAGCAGGGACATGTCTAGATTTTGACCAGATGAGACTTATTCTTCAACTTGAATGTTTTAGACTACATGCACATTAATAAAAGGCATGTCTTTTTTTTATCTTAACTGAATGAGAAACATGAACCTCAGAAGTGGACTGACACCTTACTGATGTGGAGGACAGCACAAGTTGTTTTTTAAATTCAGATTTTTGTCACAAATTGTCTGTGACAAACATCATATAATGATATAAACTTATTGTCATGATGGTAGTAAAGTAAGACCCAGATGCATAGCCAGTTTTAACCAGTTTATTGCAGGTAACAGGAGTACAGCACAGCAGGGTGAAACATGGAGGGCCACCATCATGGCTGCAACAGGAGATGAACAACAGCAGCAGATAGGATAGTCAGCACTGCCCTTATGGACACTAGTATTTAAGTAACCGGTGGATGACAAGGCACAGTTGAGGAATCAGGGAGAGGCAATTGAGACCAGCTCTGATGAGAGGGCAGGATTTGGAGGGAGGAAATGTTCCAGATGAGAGGAGGATCGTTACGATAGTTCTTTGTACTTGGTATCAGGACACTCCAGGCTGCGGTTTGATCATCAACTTTGCAACTTTAAGTTAAACTTGTTGCTACGTGTCTAGGAAAAGGAGGGGCAGAGCTGTCGATTGATCACCAACTGATGATGAGTTAGCTCAGATGGTGGGTAGAAATACCGTTAAGGCCAATGTGGTGAACAGTGGGAAGGGTCAGCTGTAAAAGCTCAGCTCAGTACTGGTCAATGGAATAAATACTATGTAAATGAACAAGTGTTTTTCCACCAGCAACTCTTAAAAGCGCTTTACAATATAACTCACATTCACCCATTCACACACACATTCATACCTGATGGTGGAAGCTGCCATGCAAAGAAATAGGCACGACCCATCAGGAGCAAATAGGAGTTTAGAGTCTTCCTCAGGGACACAGCGGCATGAGCTTCAGGTGGGGGATTGAAACTGTAAACCCTGAGGTTAGCCGGTGTGGAAGCGGAGTATGGAGACTTGGGAATGGGCTTGTTTTGTATCTATGGACCCATGGTAAGAAATAAACTATATGTGAAGAACAATAAAATATATAAGCATGCAATTTTTCCTTTTATTTGAATTTTTATTTGAACGTATACAAGTCAAACATCAAATCTTTGTGTAATGTAAAAGTTTTGAAAGCCAAAGAATGATGACAAAATGTTAAGGTTTTGATCCATGCTTGTTCTGACATACCAGTTATTGGCAATGGTGAATGAAGTATTCACTTTTTGTACTTAAGTAAAAGTACAGATACTTAGGCAAAAGTAAAAGTACCCATAAAAAATCTACTTGGGTGAAAGTACAAAAGTAGTTGGTGTAAATTGTACTTTTTAAGTAAAAAGTAAAAGTATTTGATCATAATTCAAATGTTATTTTTTTGTGCCATAGGGTGTCACCATGGTAACCAGGATAAATACTCTGCAGGGGTGTGACCCCCCTCTCCCGCCTCTTTTGGTCCACAAAAAAAAAAAAATAAATAAAAGGAAAGGGGACAAGTCAAGCTATCCCCTAGAAGGGCCAGTGAATGGGCCGCCAAAATGGAGGAAAATGACACTTATTTTTTAAAATGTTTTGGGGGGGAGGCCCCCAGTCACTATACATTGGCTTTGTCAAAGCCCCACCCCCCTTTGGAAAATTCTAGATCCGCCCCTGCTCCGTGTAATGATGGCTCAACTTTTTATTTAGAAGTAAACAGAACGAACAACGATCTTCTGACTCTTTTTAATTTGTACTAGATTTGATGTTAGGTTTTTGGCGCTGAATGAATGCGGAAAAGGTTTCTCGATTCATTACTTCTTCTCCCGATCAACTGCTTCTTTTGATTTTGGCGATGTGGCTTCAAGATGCGCTAAAAAAACTGTGTATTTTTCAAATTCCTGAACGAAAATGTAACGAAAAATGTAAAACACACTTTTAATTGGTAGCGAAGTAAAAGTACAGATATTTGCTCTAAAACTGTAGTGAAGTAAAAGTAAAAGTACCGGCCTCAAATTTTATTTAAGTAAAGTACAGATACACAATTTTTTTACTTAAGTACAGTAACGAAGTACATTTACTTCGTTACGTTCCACCAATGGTTATTGGGTACATAAAATGAGCCTTTTCATTAACTTCTAGAGTAGATCCAAAGTCAATCCACTGTTTTGCAACCATCACTGGCTAGCTGTAACTCAAGGGTCAGCACAGCAAACCTGACCAGAAGACTTCACAATTGGTCGAAGACATCTTGTTCCTTTTGCCGTTACTCATATCGCTATCACAGGACAACACTGAAACAGGTGGGCTTCTTCTCCTTTCGGCATTTCTCCTTAGGAGTCGCCACAGCAAGACAGTTTCGTCTATCTAACCCTATCTGCTGCATCCTCTTCGGTCTGACCAAACATCATCATGTCATTGAAACAGATAGACTGATTAACATTTATTCTGAGCATCACAGCTTGTCGTTATATCTCTATTGGATTTTTCTTGCTTTTTTTTGGGTTTTTTTTTTTTTTGTTTTGTTTTGTATATGTTCCTGTGGTCCCAGGGACGGTGTGTGCCCCGTGGGATTCAAATCAGGTTTTCCCGGTTGAAAGACAATAACTTTACCACTCGGCCAATGCCCCTGGGACCTGTTGGATTTTTTTTAGTTGGTTGAAACGAACTGGAGAACATCTCTAATTTTTTGGGAGGTTAAGAATCAGTGAAACAAAAATAATCCAATCAACACCATTGACTGGTTGAAACATCACTTATCACTTTTCAACGGTCATACCTTATTGTTGAACAATAAGACGCTGCAGGGAAGTGTGATTTCTAGTAGCTTTCTAAACTTTTGATCTATCTGCATCCAATTTGTCGCTGCACAAAATAAATATGCATGCAGATTTTGGGAATACCGATATAAATTTATTCTGCACATCCTTGATCTGCCAGCAGCAGGAAAAGCAAAATCGTATCATGTGCAAGAAACCGTGTTGGACAGGGCAGTTCAGATTGGATTGATGGTTGCAAATGTAGTTGGAAGTACTTCAAAAGTTTTCTTCAGCAGCATTTGAATGTTCTTGACAAACAGTCAAGTGTTTAATCCAACAGTTTCCTGGACAAAAGCTTTCTGGGAATCAAAAGCGTATTCCAAGCTTACCCACTATGCCTCCTTTCTATTTTGATAAAAATTTACTTGAGCGATCCCATATGTTTAAAATTACGTTACAATTCTGGAAAATACACAAATCCATGAGTGATTTTCTGTATTCTTCTTGCATGACTTTCCTCTCTGACCCCCTTTTTGTGCAAATAGTTTTTGATAAGATGGTTAAAAAAGAGAAAGGGAGTTTTTTTTTTTTATGTTTCTATGTTTCATCTGGTATTCATCTTTGTTTTCTTTCTCAAGAATTGCTCCTTGGAAACCAAAAAGCAGATCTTTTTTTGATAAGATAAACAGACAGATGTACAAAAGAATGCATTTCTATGATCTTCTTTTTATGTCAGCCAGTTGTTTCTTAACCTCAGTCTAAAAGCTTACTTTTATTTTTTACTCACATTCAGACAATAAAACTTGTCCTGGACGTTCTTTAAAAAAATTGAAATATTATTTAAGTAAAACATTAAATTTAGCATAAAATAGTTGTAACTTCTCATTTGACAGGATTGAAAGGCACATTGAGCTTATTTTTCAATAAAATTCAGTTCACAGTTCACCAGGTATTCAGCTTTCCGTACTAATGACAGGTGCCTGAAAATCGCTCAAACAGAAGAGAAGCCCACCAGTTGGTGGTTGGTTGAAACAAAGCTCAGGATCAAATTCCTGGACAAATAACTTTTTTGTTTGAGATGTCTTAATCTCCACTAAATTAATCCATAAAGCATACTCGTTTTGGACGTCAAAATAAGTGACAGAGAAGTTCATACATGTTTTTAGTGTCATTAGTCAGATCAATCACTTTCAATGAGGTTGCACAAGAAACCAGTTTCCATTTATCTTTTTACTGCTTGTATGGATGATTGAAGTAACTAGTTTATGAAAGCAAACCTCTGGGAAGACGTAGGTCTACCTATAATGACGTAAAGAAACATTCTTCCAGAGGTTCAGGACAAACCGGGTGAATTAAATATGTCTGTATGTATTCATTCATTAACCGATTGCCAGAGTTTTACTGGATATCTTGAGTGTATGCAGGCAACAAGAAATAAAGATAAAAATTTAAGTAACTTCTATGAATATTCACCAGCTGTAGGTGGTGAGCAAAAGAACAAGACCACAGATACTAGCGGGCAAAATGAGCTTTCTCTGCTGAATGTATGAGCAGCTCTGCCATCTGGGAGGAGCTCAGAGTAGAGTCGTTGTTCCTCCGGGTTGAGAGAAGCCAGATGGGGATGGTCAGGCATCTGGTTAGGATGCCTCCTAAACGCCTTCTGGTGAGGTGTTTTGAGCATATGCCACTGGGGGGAGACCCAGAGGCAGACCCTAGACCTGCTGGAGAGAATGTCTCTCATAGCTGGATGGGGAATGCCTTGGAATCCTCCTGTGTGAGTTGGAGGATGCAGTCGGAATGAGAGAAGTTTGAGCGTGCCATCTGAGGCTGCTGCCCCCGCAACCCGGCACAACAGACAACGGAGTGAGACATTTATGAAGAAAAAAGATCAAAGTTATCAAAGCAGTAAAAGGCTTCGTCCTACCAGAGGGGTGTGAAGTGTACTTTTCACAACAAAGTTATTTAAACCGAAACTAATTTTAGTTATTTGACAAACTCATTATAACAAGTAAGATTTAGAGTATTGATTGACAAGCTATTTGAAAGCCTTGGTTTTCCATTACACAACGCTTCACCTCCTGCATCACTAGTTTGTCTCGCACCAACTTGCTCTTTCATTTTCCCAAGCCGTCAAAACTCTTGAATTTCTCTGAAGGAAGCGCCAACGTCCATGTGACTGCAAAAATGGCTATGAACATTCTTACAGAATCAGAATCAATCAGAATTAGAATGCCAGAATCAGGAGACCAGGGTTTTGGACCCATTGGGGCTTGTTATGAGCTTCACACACATCACTCATCATGATGTTTTTTGAAGATCTCTACAGACAAGTTTACTTCACAAAAATAGCTGTGATTAAATACATTTTTGTAATAAAGTGTCTTATGTGGTTAAACCCTTTTGCATGTGTTAAAAGAAACAGCACTTCACACACCAAATAATATTAAATAATCTCAGCCAAACTGAGTCTGAGATTTCAATGCATTATCTTGTAAAATTGGTTTAACAGCTATTCCTCCTGAAGCCTCTCCCACAGAGCACGACAAGTTTTTAAGTCTCCTTTAAATCCATTAAATACTTAACAACCAAGTGGGAAAACCCACTTTCTATCACTCATGAAAAATATGCGCTTTATTACAAAGAAGAAGGCTGCACTAATCCTCCTAAATTCAGGGTTTTGACTCTTTATTCAGCAGATTTTTGTAGATAGTGTAGACTATCGCGTTCCAAAGTGCTCAAAAGTGGTGCATTGAGGTGCAGTGGTTAGCACGGTGGCCTCACAGCAAGAAGGTCAGGGGTTTGAGTCCCGGCCGGGGACGAGGCTTGGAACACTGGCCTTTCTGCATGGAGTTTGCATGTTCTCCCCATGTATGCGTCGGTTTCCTTCCACCCTCCAAAAACATGCATGCTAGGTTGATTGGCCACTACATGATTACCCCTCGGAATGAGCGTGTAGCCCCACCTGACAGACTGGCGACCTGTTCGAGGATTACCCTGCCCCTCACCTCGAATCAGTCGGGATGGGCTTCAGCACCCCCCGCCTTTCTGTGTGGAGTTTGCATATTTTCCCTGTAAATTTGTGTGTGTTAGGGTCAAGGAAACGCTTGAAAAATTTATAATCTCAATACGTTTCTCCTGGTTAAATAAAGATGAAAAAAAGAGTTAGTACTTGACCTGGACTGCCATATTCAGTACAGATTATTGGTTGCTGGGAAACATCTCTAGATATACACTATATTACCAAAAGTAATCGCTCACCTGCCTTTACTCATTCTATGAACTGAAGTGCCATCCCATTCCTAACTCATAGAATTCAATATGACGTCGGTCCACCTTTTGCAGCTATTACAGCTTCAACTGTTCTGGGAAGACTGTCCACAAGGTTGAGGAGAGTGTTTATAGGAATTTTTGACCGTTCTTCCAAAAGCACATTGGTGAGGTCACACACTGATGTTGGTCGAGAAGGCCTGGCTCTCAGTCTCCGCTCTAATTCATCCCAAAGGTGTTCTATCAGTTCAGGTCAGGACTCTGTGCAGGCCAGTCAAGTTCATCCACACCAGACTCTGTCATCCACGTCTTTATGGGCCTTGCTTTGTGCACTGGTGCACAGTCATGTTGGAAGAGGAAGGGGCCCACTCCAAACTGTTCCCACAAGGTTGGGAGCATGGAATTGTCCAAAATGTTTTGGTATCCTGAAGCATTCAATGTTCCTTTCACTGGAACTAAGGGGCCAAATCCAGCTACTGAAAAACAACCCCATTCCATAATTCCTCCTCCACCAAATTTCACAGTTGGCACAATGCAATCTGAAATGTACCGTTCTTCTGGCAACCTCCAAACCCAGACTCGTCCATCAGATTGCCAGATGGAAAAGCGTGATTCATCAGTCCAGAGAACGCGTCTCCACTGTTCTAGAGGCCAGTGGCGGCGTGCTTTACACCGTTGCATCCGACGCCTTGCATTGCACTTGGTGATGTGTGGCTTGGTTGCAGCTGCTTGGCCATGGAAACCCATACCATGAAGCTCTCTGCGTACTGTACTTCGGCTAATCTGAAGGTCACATGAAGTTTGTAGCTCTGTAGCAATTGACTGTGCAGATAGTCGGCGACCTCTTTGCACTATGCGCTTCAGCATCCGCTGACCCCTCTCCGTCACTTTACAAGGTCTACCACTTCGTGGCTGAGTTGTTGTTGTTTCCAAACGCTTCCATTTTGTTATAATAGAGCTGACAGTTGACTGTGGAATATTTAGGAGCGAGGAAATTTCACAACTGGATTTGTTGCACAAGTGGCATCCAATGACAGTTCCACGCTGGGATTCACTAAGCTCCTGAGAGCGGCCCATTCTTTCACAAATGTCTTGTTTCACAGTCTGCATGCCTGAGTGCTTGAATTTATACACCTGGAGCCGGGCCAAGTGATTAGAACACCTGATTCTGATCATTTGAATGGGTGAGCGAATACTTTTAGTAATATAGTGTATTTTGAATATCATGGCAGTTCAAGGAGGTTAAAAAATCCACCAGTGTTGTTTACTCGTTCCGCAAAATTCAGACATTAAATAAACAATCAGCTTACTCGTGTGGTTACTGGATAACGCTCAAACCTAAAAATACATTTAAGTGCAAAGCATTTTCACTTTTGTTAATGATAAGTGTTACTTCTTTTTGCAATGTCATTTTTAAAACATTTCTTCTTTTGTTTGGTCTTTTGAAACAAACCATTAGCTCAATGACAGACGCAGTAAAAACTGAAAAGGATCTTTTTGATTGAGCTGACATGTTCTGTTACCACAAAAGCTTAGACAAAAAAAAACACTTGAATCACAGGGAGGAGTCTTTAAAGATTAGACGCTCATTTCAATAGCCCAATTCAAAAGGAATTATCTTAAATGAGTGTTATGATTGCCCTAACCAAACCTTTCACCGATCTTAAAGACAGAGGGTGCCTTAATTTTCCTTCCGGCTTCATTTTGCATAATCATTTTCCATCAGAGATTTGGCAGCTGCGTGTTCAAGACTGGCCTTTCCAAAGAAAGTTTAAAGTATAATGTTTCATGCTTCTCAAAGTTCTCGAAAGTTGTCTAAACGCTGGCCATAAATAGTTAGGATTGTATCATTTTGTAAAAGTGTCTCTATCTTCGTTTCATTTCGTCTACTGAACCACTTATCCCTATTAACGTTGGGGAGACGTGGGGTGCTGGAGCCTATGCCAGCTGCTGTCAGGCAAACGGAAGAATACACCCCGCACAGGTCGCCAGTCTGTTGTGAGGTCACACATACACATTCCAGGGGCAATTTAAGCGTTGCCAATTAACCAAACTCGGATGTTTTTTGGGAGCTGCATGGTGGTGCATTGATTGCTGTGCTTGCTGTGAGGCCACTGTGCTAACCACTGCACCACCTCTGTCTTTTTTTCAAAAAATCTTTTTAGATAGAGCCCTTTTTTTAAAAAAAATGTGCACAGCAAACACAAGTGGTAATTCTACATAGTAAGTTGTAAGATAATTTGTTAATGTATGTCCTCTTTACATAGTTTCAAATTTCCAAACCCACACTACTTATGATGCCTTATTGGGGTGAAGCCTTTTGGGAATCGATACATTTTCCCTCCTTGCAGTCCGTTTTTCTGTAGTGTTTTCTTGTATTTAACTAAAAAAATTGAAGCAAACACAAGTCATTAGCATGTGATATTTGCTCAACTCATCCTGCACGCACAAGATAGCGAGATATACGTGGAAAAGGAAATTATTAAAGCAAAGACTACCTCCAGTAGAACCTCCAGTAAAAAGATAGCCACCAGTCAAACAGGTTGGAGGTGAAAAGCAAAGGAGTCAACGAGCAATGAGAGCAGCAAACAAAAAAAGGGGCAAGAAGAAATGAATGACATCAAAGAAGAACTACAAGTTAATGACGCTAACGGCATACCTCTGCATCATTAAAAAAAAAAGAGTTTAGTAGGACAAAGTGCTCAGTGCGTCATGAGGGTTTCCACTCATAAGTTCATCCAAACTTATCTAAACTCTGTAAAGTACAGTATTTTTCTGTTATTTGTACATGAACTTGTAGAGAAAGCTTGTAATAAAAGGCTTTGCTTCAATTTCATATTTTAAAGTTAGGTGGTGTTTTAAAAAATGAGTGATGTTTGTTTGAAAAGGTTCATCAAAAGTTCAGAACAATGACTTGGAAATGACGTAATCATATTGAGCCCTTGGATTTTTTCTATATTTTTTATTGATCTCCAGATGATCGTTCTTCTCTGATGAACTAAATTTTTTATTTAATTAGCTGTGAGTTATTTCTTGTTAAAATAAAAAGCAATAAATAAATGAAAACACATTTTGATTCATTCATCATTCATCTTCTGAACCCCTTATACCCTGATGGGGTTGAGGGAGGTTCTGGCTGATTCAAGGTGAGAGGCAGGGTACACCCCAAACAGGTTGCTAGTCTGTCGCGGGGCCCCCCACACACAACCATCCACACGCACTCATTCCTAGGGGCAATTTAGCAGTCGCCAATTAACCTACCATACATGTTTTTGGAGAGTGGGAGGAAACCGGAGTACCTGGAGGAAACCCACATATACACGGGGAGAACATGCAAACTCCACACAGAAAGGCCAGTGTTCCAAGTCCTATCCCACCCAGGACTCGAACCCCCACCTTCTTGCTGTGAGGCCACCACAGTGGCACCGTGCAGCTGAAAACACATTTCCTCATATGATGAATTAATTATGATGAATTTTTTTCCCTGTTTTTTTTTATATTTCTGAATGGATTCAACACTGGGTTTTCCAGGATCTTTTGGTGCAAGCCCAGTATTTTAAGTACCTGATGAATAAATAAACTTCTCTACCTTAAAAGAACTTGTTACCTGTCGGGTCAGTGTCACATACCTCAGAAGTAAAGTCGGGACATCCATACAGAGTCAGTCAAGCAGCAGTAAATCATAGTAAAACTGTTGCAGATAGAGAGACACTAAATCATCAGGCTTGTACACGTAAGGATTATTTGGAATTTCGTTCTGCTTATAATCAATCTGTCGTGTTTGGACTTGAGCCCTTATGGCTCACAATTCAAGAAACACTTTGAAAAAAAAGTACAGAGGTAACTCCCAAACAAAAGTAACGCTGGCAGTTCACCTCCACAAGGTCACACACTCACACTCTGTCTCTCTTTCTTTCTCTTTTTTTTTACACACCCACATTCACACACACCCCTCCTGAACCTGTTACAGACACATAAACATCAAGCTTTCGGCGCAACACATGTAAGTAGCAGCTTCTAAATTCAGTTCTAATGATTTTGTCACTATTTTAATTTATGGTTATCTTTTTTTTTTTTTTTTTTAAGATCATTTTACTTTTTATTTCAATTTTTACAGTAGTGCAAATATATTCACATTGATTATTATTTTAGGTTTACTGGTTTGTCCTTTTTTCAGTTTCCAGTAAATGCTATGGCGAACAAATTTCGACCATTTGATCCCTATTTAAACATGCTGCTTTTGATCACTTTGAATGAAAACTTTTTCTCCACTGGACTTAAAGGTTGGTGAATATTAAGTTACCTACTAGTTACAGTTATATATATTATTATGGAGAATATTTGAATGTACTCCTGGGGAATTAATTATCCAAGGTGTCAATAAGTGATCCCATCTCAAAAGCTGATCTACCAGACTTTTTTTTCCCAGCACTCTTTTTCTCTCTGCATTTGATAAACTGCTATATAGAAATTCTTAATATTTGGATTTTTTGGATAGTTTTTTGTATTGTTGGACTTAATCCATTTTAAGTTGGAGAATTCTCTTCTATTATGCAACTACCTTTTAATGTTTGCAGTTTATTAATCTATCCCTTGATTTGTTCTCTAGTCTTATTTCTTAAATATAAAACTACTAGTCATCGCTCATTTTACAAGCCTTTTTAAACCACTGCAAAATATACTTAGTATAGAACACATGTACAAGTGCACTTTTATTTTTTCGGGATTTGCCTTGCAGAAAATCAGAACATATTTTGTTCACACTGATACATATTGGTGAACGCTCGACTATTTTGGTATTCATATTTTCAGTAATGGCTTAATTGTGGCAAGTTTATGTGATGTGCTCATGTTTTTTTAACACTTGTGAGCATGTAGCCTGCAGCATTTTACATAAGCTGTAGATAAAATAATAAACTCATTTATTTCTGTTGCAGTGGATCCCCCAGAAAACCTTACAGTGTTTGATCCTGGTTACTTTGGAGTTCTGGACATTACTTGGAGTCCCCCAAGCAGCTTAATCAACATGACTGATTGTTCTGTAATTTATCAGCTGGAGTATTACAACACCTACAAGGACAGATGGGCTGTAAGTATGTGTGCTACCTATCTATTGGCTAGGTCCACGTGGGTTCAAAATCAGGAGACTCAGTGATGATGGCATCCCCAAGTGGCAACATGTATAGATTAAAAAGGATTGGGCCTAAAATTGATCCTTGGGGAACCCCACATTCAATTTGATGAATTCTTAAGGAGCACATATGTATCTGTACTTACATAAAACCGTCTATCTGTGAGATAGGAGTAACACCATTTAAGATGAGTACCAGAGAGGCCTACCAGACTCCTAAGTCTGTGTAGTAAAATCTGGTGATCTACTATGTAAAATACGGCACTGAGATCCAGTAGCACCAGGACAGAAAGCTTCTGTGCATCAAGCTCCCTATAAGATCATTAACAATCTTTAAAAGGGTGGTCTCTGTAACTAATTTGCTTTAAAAAGGTAAGCTGGATACAGAACTATAATTATCAAGAATTTTAGGATCTAAATTGCTCTTCTTCAGAAGGGGCCTTATCACTGTTGTTTTACAGGCAGATGGAAAGACATCCGTCTGAAGAGAGCAATTTACAATATTAAAACACTCAGACTCAAAGAAGCCATAAAAAGTCTTAAAAAGTGATGTATTGACGGGGTCTGAAAGGCAGGTTGTTTTGTTTGTCTGAGAAAAAAAAACTCGACTAAGTGTAAAAAGATCAACCAGAACTCTCCAGTGTTTCCTCAGGTAAATATGATGGTACAGATCTGATCAGACCAACATTAGGGGAGGCGTTGGCTCAGTGGTAGAATGTCCGTCTTTGGACCCGGAGAAGCCAGTTTAATTCCCACTGAGCTCATTCATAGGTGTACCTGGGGAAGACAGCTAACTCCGTTGTTTCTCCCACCTCTGGCGCCGTCATGGCAGCCTGCTGCTGTGCAATGTGGCAAAAGTAATTTTCCCATTGAGGGATAAATATAGTATGATAAAATAAAATTTAAAAAATCTTGCTGAGCTAAAACCCTGGATCTAATAGTTTTTATCTTCTCTTTGTTTCTGTAATTTTTTAGACAAATCCTTAAATAATACATGAAGAAAGGGGAAGGCTTTTTTTTTTTTTACCAATGTCAGTTGAACAGTCAGTCACCTTCTTAACCATCTATCTCTTATGAGGTTGCGGGGGGTGCTGAAGCCCATCCCAGCTGATTCTAGGTGAGGGGCAGGGTACACCCCGAACATGTCGCCAGTCTGATGCAGGGCCACGCACTCATTCCTAGGGGGAATCATGTAGTGGCCAATCAACCTAACATGCATGTTTTTGGAGGGTGGGAGGAAACCCTTAAGATACACAGGGAGAACATGCAAGCTCCACACAAAATAGTCAGTGTTTCAAGCCTCATCTCCACACAAGACTCGAACCCACGACCATCTTGCTATGAGGCCACCCACTGCGCAACTATGCCGCCTCGATTGATAGTCTTGTTTTTTTTTTCAATTCTGCAGGCAGTCAGGACCATGAAAACAGCTTATCGAGCTCAGTTTGACCTGATGAAAGATGTTCAAATAAGAGCATATACCTTGCTCAAAGGACCATGCTCCAACAACACAATGATTCTGAGTCCAATCTACTCTGAATTCTGTCAGACTCCGCCCAGGACAGGTCAGTGATAATTTATGATTGTAAAAAAAGTCAGTCTATTTGTTTCCTGATTTGAATATGGGATTAACCTTTTACTAATTGGTTTAAAACTTTCGACATCTAGGAATTGAAGACACAGAAGCGGAATACTTTCATTGCATATTCGAAAAAATGGAGTATTTGGAGTGCAAGTGGAAAAGGAGACTGAAAATGCCGTCCAACTCAGTGCAAAATTTGTATTATTGGTGAGTTTCAGTCATTTTTTTCCAAACCATTTTAACAAAAAAGGTACGGTGCATGGTGGCGCAGTGGTTAGCAGAGTGGCATCAGGGCAAGAACATTGGGAGTTTGAGTCCCAGGTCGGGACAAGACTTGGAACACTAGCATTCCTGTGTGGAGTTTGCATGTTCTCCACATATATGCATGTTTTTTCTCCAGGTACACTGGTTTCCCCCCACCCTCCAAAAACATGCATGTTAGGTTGATTGGCTTCTATAAAATTGCACCCAGGAATGAGTATGGGTTCAGGGACTAGTTTATCATGTTGCTTCAGAATCTTTGCCAAGCTGTAGTACATTAATAACGCTTCAGGTTTTGTCATAACATGTGTATTTTAACGTAGTTATTCCCCTAGCCAAAAGAACATGTTAAAATGTGCTCACATTATATAAATATATCAAAAAGGAATTTTATTGGCAAGCTGGATGTTCCTTAGAAATTCAACAGGATCTCAAATAAAAACCCCGTCTTGGTTCCAAATAACAGCTGTTCTTTAAGTTTAGGGTTTTTTTTTTTTTTTTAGATGTTGTTTGTCTCGTTGATGAAAAGAGATGTGTCATTGCTCAAAGGGCGTTTTACAACGTCATGGGACCTTATTGCCAGAAAGATCATGGAACTCCCAAATGCATGTTTTCCTTAGAACTGTTTAATGAATCAGCTGTCTCCTCAAGGCAGCAATTATCTATGTTCAAAAGAAAGTACACCCCTTTTTTAGAATTGAGATGATTATCTGATCTGTTCTTTTTTTAGGTATAAGTCCCTGGCACAGGCAGAGGAATGCCCAAAGTACATTTTATCAGGAGGAGACAGAAGTGGCTGTAACTTCACAGGAAAATCTCTGCCTGCATTTACTGACATCAATTTCTCTGTAAATGGTTCTTCGTTGAACGGGCCCCTAAAACCAATATTTGTCAGCCTGCAAATCCAAAACCACGGTACATAATTGTTGGCATTGTAAAGAGAGTCAATTACAGACACAGCGTGCAAATGTTTTCCGTGGTACTATGACTTCACTAATATCAGTGACTCATTCCACATGTGTCCTGATCTTGTTATGATCTGTGTTGCAGTGAAGGTTTCAGCAACAGAGAACCTGTATTTACAGAAAGGCTCAGAAAACCAACTTCACCTGCACTGGGATAATCGTACTGGGAAGGCTCTTCCACAATGCCTAGAATGGGAAGTAGAGCAGAGTCAATCAGGACCTGATGGGAACGTTTTATTGGTAATGCTTTTATATAACGACTTCTTCTTTGTTTTATCAGTCTAAATCTTTCCCATGCAGACAAGTGAGATTGACACTAGGGCGTTGGTTGATTTCTGTCAGTGTTTTTATTTATAGTATCTTTCACATTTATTGTCTCACTGACAGAAAAACATCCCTGCACATCAGAACAGCCTGACATTTAATGTCAATCACAGTGATGTGAGGAACTGCTTCAGAGTCCGCTCCAAAATGCATAAGTACTGTGCAGAAAAAGGCATTTGGAGCGATTGGAGCCTCCCAGTATGCAACCCAGGTAAGTTTCTAACAGTTTCAAAAAAATGTTTCAGAATAAACAAACAAGAATTGATTCTTAGCGACACATAGACTCAACAAGCTGAAATCTAGCAGTGAGTGGGGTACACGCTAGGCAGGTTACGAGCCAAACTGAGAGAGATTAATGATTATTGGAACCAAGACAACTTTTTAATGGAATTATATATCCACGGGTGAAGATTTGAACAGTTCATTTCTTCTCATTATCCCTGTGATTTTTTTCTGTTAAAGTCTATCTGTTACCAATGGGTCGATAAAAGTACATTTACGACCTGACTTGTTTTGTTTGGCCTCGAGATATCTAAACAAAACAAGGCTTCGTGACAGAAAGCTGTTACCTTTTGGGAAAGTTTTACTTTTGAGAAAACTTGACAGGATGCCCAAATGTGGGTGTTTTGAGAGATGATGAAGTAAACATGAGGTTGGTCTGATTGTTGTACTGCACTAAACAAATAGACTATCGTATTAGTTTTACCATAGTTATAGTTCACTTGAGCTATTAATGCTTAAGCTCCCAGAAGAGAGCTGAGGTTTAAACTTGAAACAGTCGTTTTGGTGACTCAACATAACTTACTTGAGTTTGTCAGATAATTACTGTTGGCTGTAAATAAATCACTATAGTTACTGTTATTTAGAGCAGGCTCGCTGCAGGAGGATTACTTTTATTAGTAACTTTAATTGATTTATTATTTTGATTTATTTATTATTTTGGTGTCTGCCAGGTTAAAGGTTTTCGGAAAGCTTTGTGTTTTTTTTTCATTGATTTCAGACAAAAAATAATTGTAATTTTCCCAACAAAACAAATGTAAACTTCATTTAGCACAAAAAATGAAGTCCGTATAATCCTTCATTCGTCCAGGAGGGATCTATCGTAGAAAAGGCTTACCAGTTGTCTTCTGGACAATGTATTGGACAATCCAGATGTTTCCAAAATTTGCCCTTTCTAATCCCGAGGACGAGGTTTGGAACAGTGGCCTTTCTGTGTGGAGTTTACGTGTTTTCCCTGTGTATGCGTAGGTTTCCTCCCACCCTCCAAAAACATGCATGTTGGGTTGATTGGCTGCTATGAAATTGCCCCTAGGGATGTGTATGTGTGGATGGTTGTCAGTGTGTGTGGCCCGCAACAGACTGGCGACCTCCTGCCTCTATCATACAAGCAGCTAAGATGATCGACCCCATTATGGATAGGCAGCCGAGCAGCAGACTGGTGACCTGTTGGGGGTGTACCTTGCCTCTTGCCTTGAATTAGCCGGGACAGGCACTTGCTGCGACCCCGTCAGGGATAGGCAGTTCAGAAGATAAATGAATGAAAGTTTGCTGAAAGAAATACTCTGAAGTTGTTTTTTTCTATTTAGTTTGGAAAAACTGACCTTATCTTAAAAAGATTACGTCATCCCTAATATTAGCAGGACAGAAACAACATCTGATTTTGCCGTTTAAAATTAATTTAGTTGTGTGTTGGATTTTTTTTTTTTTTTTTTTTTTACTAATTTTAAATGAGGGATCATTTTGATATTTTGATCACATACAAGTGATCTCTTTTACTTTATAACTTTCCCAACTCAAATATTTTTTCATTAAAAAGTTTAAACTCATTTAATCAAAGTTTTTTGAATAAATAAATGGACTCTAGCTAAACATACACTACTACTTATACATTGTGGCTCACATTCATCCATTCACACATACATTCATACCTGATGGTGGAAGCTGCCATGCAAGCTGCAAACCACCATCAGGAGCAATTGGAGGTTCAGTGTGTTATTCAGGGACACCTCGGCATGAACTCCAGGCAGGAGATTGAATTGCCGACCATCCAGTTACAGGACGGTCGGCCTACCCAGTGAGCTATCCTTCCCCCCATAAATACATAGGTTTCAGAAAATAAAGGAAATGGAGATGATCTATAATGTGTTTTTTTCTGAATGCTAAATCTCTTAAACTTTTTTTCTTTTTTTGTATTTTAAACATAGAAACAGAAAAGATTAAAATCATACAAGAGCCCACCTGGCAAATGAAGCATGCCTACATTTGCATTGCTGTTGTCATCGTTATCCTACTGATGCTGGGTCTTTGCGTCTGGACTGCCACCAAAATGTAGGTTCTAATGCACATTTGTTCTAGTACACTGAAATGTACTACGGAATGTAGAAAAAAAAATGTATCACATTAAAATGTATTTGAATTGCAGGGGGACACACATCAAAAAGAAGAAGGTGGATTATTTGCTTATCATGCTCTTCAATAAAAAAGCATCAGCCAGAAATACAGAAGTCAACAAATGCCAGAAAACTTGCAATGGTGGTACTGTCTAAGGAGATTTTCAGGAATGTTTTTTTTTTTTTTTACCTTGCACTTGTTGCTAATATTGAGCATTTCTATACATCATTGTAAACTGCTAATGGACTGTACAAGTCTAGTCATCATTTTAAAAAACTGAAGAACTGGCTCTAAATAAGTCCAACTAAGTCTAAGTCCAACTAAACTTGCCTTTTATTTGGTTACATTTCAGTTGCTTGAAATGTAGAAAGCAGTGGAAAAGAAGAACGATTTAAAACTGATTTGAGGGGAGACTGTTTACGTTTTTTTTGTCTCAGTACTTACAAATTGATAAGGTCAGAAAGGAGGAGTATTTTTGCTAAAACTTATCTTTTGAGATTTGTTTTTTCTCTTTTACACATTGCCATATCTCTTGCCTGATAAGTTTATTTAATCAAATTATATTTCAGATTCAAGAATTACTTTGATGTGTGGTTTCATGTTGTTTTTTAAATAATTCTTGTCAGTTTGTTAAGAAAGAAATATTGTGTTTGTTTCAGAAATTGAACCAGGGATTGTGTTTATTCCAGAGAGGACATGCATGGTTTTGTAAAATACCTCGTATCTGAAGCACATGTTAGACAGGAGATGTATTTTCTTCCACAATGTACTACAATTGAATGTTTAGCATCTTTAAAAGGTGTGAGGGTGTCAGTGTTCTAATGCCACAAGTTCTTGCCATTTTTTTTTGTCTGTATAATAGTCAACAAGGCTGCAGACCTTTGCTGCTGTAAAGGCACCAAAATGCCTCAAATGCTTCCTAAATCAAATCTTATTAAATTTGTATCGTATTTTTGTTGATTTCTTTTATGCAGACTTAATAGTCAATGTATAATTCTTCTTCATTCTGTATGTTTATTAAGTTTTTATCTGTAATATCACGTGATAGTTAACTGAATTTATTTTATTACTGTTTTTTCAATATAGACAAGCATAAAAAAATATGAAACTTTTGTTCCATTATAAATGAAATATGTATAATTTGCAGTGTATTTCAAACCAATCAAGACTTTAATAAAGACTATACACACTTAAGTTTAAGAGTTTTTCACACGATCCCTTCACCTGCCACCAGCGGAAGCCATGGACATTCCCTCGGCCCTCGTTTGAGACGCCTGAGGGTGATTATTCTGATGCCACACATCTGTGGCACCCTGCTGCCTTCTTCTTTTTCTATCAGCATTTCCCTTCAGGGGTCACCACAGCAAGTCAGTTTCTTCCATCTATCCTATCCGCTGCATCTTCTTTGGTCACACCAACTAATCCTTCTGCCAATTTACTCTCTCTCCTCAGCACATGCCCAAATCATCTCAGTCTGGCCTCTCTGACTTTATCTCCAAAACCTCTGACATATGATTTTCCTCTGATATATACTCATCACCATCCTGGTCACTCCCAGAGAGATCCTCAGCATCTTCATCTCTGCTACCTCCATCTCTGTTTCCTGTCTTTTCCTCAGTGCCACTGTCCTTTAAGGGAAATCACCCTGGACCTCCACGTCGGGTCATTACCCTTCCCTTCAGCCATGTCTCCCTGGTTGCTTGACCAAGAAACACATTCTGAACAATAACGTCTTGCCATGCCACTAAAACTTTGTTTTTCTTCCACAGCATTACTGGCCTGTCATTCTCAAATAAACCATGTTTTCTGTCCTGCAATTGGATCCTACTTTTTCCCTCTGCACACCGCTTCATGACAGAGTTCCTGTAAATTTGTGAAAGTTTTATTCAAATTTTGTTTTGTTTCATCTTCTGAACCGTTTACCATATTTTTTTTTATGAATGTAGACAAAGAATAGTTTCATGTACAACTAGGTCTTTGCAGTATGAATGCCACTATCCACCTGAAAGATAAAAAAGGAACGTGTGTCATTGTGTTTAAACAGAAAGACTACAGGTAAGATAAAGATTGATATTCTAGAATAAAGTTGCTTGAGGTTTAATTTCAGCAGGCCTATAAAGGTAAGTTTCACCAGCAACCAAAAGTTTCACACCACCACCTTGTGGGGATGTTAGGACATCTACAGCTCACCCTTCATAGTGATTACTGATCTGACCAGCAAACCCCAAAAGTCACAATCTTCAATTTTATTTTTTGGCAGAAAAATTAAGGATATCTTGAGCTGCCTCCATATTTTTCTGATGTACACGTCATATTTCTAATTATGTAAAAATACTGTTAAAAAGACTGATTGAATAGATGTTACCTTATGATTTATTCTATACTTTAATGCAACATTCTTTATTTTCAAGACACTTTTTTTCAATACCAGGAGATACTTCTTATGCCTTCTTTTTGCCAAAGACTTGTTTAAGTTATTCAGAGGGATAACTCACATCATCATGTAAAAAAAAAAAAAAGAAACCCTTCATCTTCATGGTTATCTTTATCATATCTGGTTATCATTAATTAATTAATCAGGCTCCACAGTGGGACAGTGGTTTGAGTTCAGGGGTTTGAGTCTCAAAATGGGACGAGGCTTAATACACTTGCCTTTCTGTGTGGAGTTTGCATGTTCTACCCATGTATACGTGGGTTTCTCCAGGTGCTACGGTTTCCTCCCACTCTCCAAAAACATGCATGTTAGGCTAATTGGCCAATATAAAATTGTCCCTGGGAATGAGTGTGTGTAGATGGTTATGTGTGTGAGGCTAGCAACAGGCTAGCGACCTGTTCGTGATGAATCCTGCCTCTCACCTTGAATCAGCCGGGATAGGCTCCGGCCAGGGAATGCCAGGGAACAAGGAGTTCAGAAGATGAATGATGAACGAATCGAAATATGTTTTCATTTATTTATTGCCTTTTTTTTTTTACAAGAAATAGCTCACAGCCAATTAAATTCAAAATTTTGTCAGAAAAAACATCAGAAATCAGATGGACTCCTCTGAGTTTATTATGTGCAGAAAGACGAGCAAAAAGAAATGGGTGTATATGTGTGTGTGGTAAATATACACTTACGGGTATGAAATATCAGGTGAAAGTTGAACTTTCATGCACTGGCTTTTCTGTGTGGAATTTGCATGTTTTCCCCGTGTATACGTGGGTTTTCTCCAGGTGCTCCGGTTTCCTCCGACTCTCTAAAAACATGCATGTTAGGTTGATCAACCACTGAGAAATTGCCCCTAGAAATGAATGAGTGGGTGGTTCTGAGTGTGTGGCCCCACAACAGACTGGCGACCTGTTTGGGGTGTACCCTGCCTCTCGCCTAATAGGCTCCAGCTGACAACCCAGTCAGGGATAAGCGGTTTAGAAAACAAAATGAATACCTGATCATGGATTCAACAATCTACTTTTACCTATCTGATATTTATCTTCGTAAATGTTAAGAAAGGATTTTTTTTTGTTTTTGTTGTTATCTTGTGTTCAGATCATTTTCCACACACGCTGATGCTGACATTAATAAATGAAGGCCTACAAAAACTGATGGGAAAACGACACACCAAGATAAATTTGCAATATTAAAATAGTATTGCTGACAAGGGGTTCTGGGCAGGAAGGAGACCTGCAGGCAGACCACACAGAAAGGCCAGTGATTCAAGGCCAGAAATTTGGGTATGAAACAGTTCCTCCAGTACAATCACAAAGAGTTCTGACCACCAACGTCTCAGATATAGTGTGGTGGTACATGTTCTACCAATAAAAATTGATTTACCTGTAATAACCCAGTAACCAGATACCAGTACATTAGTAGGAGAATTTTTTTTTTTTATATATAAAGAATCAAACTTATTTTGTCTTCCCATCTATGACAAAATAAAATCTTTTATTATTGTGAGAGAAACTGAAGATTTGAAGCAAGCACCTTTTATTTCCACACCATGTTGAGAAAATGACCATCTGGCTTCAAAAATTCTGCAGGTTTTGTTGTTTGATCCAACATTTTTGACACTCTCAAGGTTACCCATGCAGCTGACCACTTCCCATACCACGTTGCCAGTTTCACACTGTTCTCTAGCATGTGTAAAAGCAAGTTATATGCAACGAAGCATCTCTTATTGACAATGAAAAACACAAGTAGGAAAACAGTGCTTCAGATAGTAATAGGAATACAAAAAATGGAATAGGCTGGTGTTTTTGTGTTTAATACACAATTCAATACACGATTCCCAGCAAGGTGGTATCTGGGTTAAATGGAGCTAAAGAGACCACAGGGGAGTGATAATGGAGGAGAAGGGAGCCGTGTTATTTGGGTTAATGTGTAATTTTGGTGGAGTCAGCCTATGATAGGAGGGTAATGTATAGCTCAGGTGTTGCTTACTTGTCTGCAAACTCATCTGCAGCAAACTTCAACTTGAAGATCCTCAGACCCAGACAACTTCATTCAGGTTTTTATTTGATTTTTTGGCATTTTTTTCTTGGAAATTTCTGCAAAATCTAATCCATCATTTTTTCCTCCTTAGGCACAAAACTTGTGCTTTCTCTGATCCATGGACACAGTAACTGGAATCTGTCCCTGCAGAGTTAAAGTGTGCAGGGCCTGGCTGGTTACTGTACCTAGGGGCCAGGATACTCTTCACAGACCTGTTTATGTTTAATACCAAGACCATCAAATCTGAAAGATGGTAAAAAGATGAATTACGTTATCTTGATTTTATATTAAGTTATCTTCTGATAAATTTGACAATATCTTCTTCTGGAGGCAAAATTTTTGATCAATTAGAAAAAAAAAGTATGCTGTTTAACACCTGCACTGTGAAATAATAATAAAAACTAAAATCAATGTTAACCCTCCAGTTCAGCTTGTTAATCATTCATGCCGAATCTAAAGAAGCCTGGTTCTTTTTATTTATAGCAATTTGAATGTATATAACGTCAGCACGGTAGTGCCGTGGTTAGCACAGTGGTCTCACAGCAAGAAGGTCAGAGTTTGAATCTGGGATGGGGACGAGGCTTGAAACACTGGTCTTTCTGTGTGGAGTTTGCATGTTCTCCTTGTGTATGCGTAGGTTTTCTCCAGGTACTCCGGTTTCCTCTTCACTCTCCAAAAACATGCATGTTAGGTAGATTGACTGCTACAAAATTGTCCCTAGGAATGAGTGTGTGTGTGTGGGTACGCAACAGACTGGTGACCTTTTTTGGGGTGTACCCTGCTTTTCATGTTGAATCAGCCAGGATAAGCTCTGGCACCTCCGTGACCCTGTCAGGGAATAAGTGGTTCAGAAGATGAATGAATTAACGTAAATAGTCAAAGCAATTATTTTCAAAAGTAAAATAGGTTCCAGAAAATAAAAAACAATTCCTGTGTTTGACCACTAGATGGTGTAATATAACCGTTAATGGGAGCATACTGTAAAACCAGTGAGAGGATTTAACAACTGGTTCATGAATTTGCCAGAAAAACAAGAACAATACAGTTGGTGAGGCATAAATAAACGTTTCACCACTGGTTGTTTTGCTTATATCTCCAGTACTGGAGAGAAATAACTGTGTGATAAAAACACACCAGCATTACAACTTTTTGATCTTTAAAACTCATCAAAAATCATATTTCTTTTAGATTTAATTATTTGAATGAAAGATGACAAGGCAAGCTTTTGGTTACAAACTAAAATAGAAGCTTTTTAAATAACTGTATTTGAGTCATCATCTGCAAACTGAAAATGTTCTGAGTAAATGTTTTAGTCTCTTAAAAAATACTTTTACGTCTCTCTCCGTAAGATTTTCATTTCAAAACAAAAACAGCCCACTTGTATGTACAGTAAGTTTTGCAGTGAAGTAACGTGATCACAACTGAGTCATGTCTCAGAGGTCATAAATACCCCTCACCTTTAACTTGCACGGTACAGTTTAAACATTCCAGAGAGCTATTATAAGACAAAAAACAATCTCCCATTTCATACATTCCCATCAGGACATTACACCACTAAAAAATGCCCCTTACCGAGTCCATATGGCTCAAAAATTTGTTGTTTTTTTCTCATTGTGGTGTGAAGACTGTCAACAGCTGCTGACTTTTCACACGGCTGCTGTGGGAAGTGTTTATCCTTTTCTGTGGACTTTACAACCACCTGCAGCGAGTCTAAACTGTGGGGTAAAGATCATTTGTTCTAATCACCATCACCAGGAATTAGAACTGAATTAATAAAAATAAACACTCAGAGAGGTCATGGGAAATTTGTTTGGCTTCTGAACTGCTTATATTTAATATGTAGAGGATGCCGAAGGCTATTCTGGCTGATTACAGGCAAGAAGCAGGATACACCCTGAACAGGTCACCAGTCTGTTACAGAGCCACACACATAGAGTCATCCCTAGGGGCAATTTCATTCATTTCATTCAACTCAACATGCATGTTATTGGAGGGTGGGAGGAAACCAGAGTTATCAGAGAAAGCCCACATATACACAGGGAGAGCATGCAAACTCCACACAGAAAGACCAGTGTTTCAAGCCTTGCCCCTACTCTGAGACTCGAACAGCGACCTTCTTGCTGTGAGGCCACCATCCTTACCACTGCGCCACCATCCAGCTGTGATCAGAGCGACTTTGAAACATGTTTTTAATGAATGATGTTTTACTTACGTCATCTGTTGTTATTAAAGAATTAAATAAAAAATGAGAACGTATCTGCTTGAGTAATCATTCATGTCCATCAATAACATGGTTTCCAAGTGCTTCTTGTTATTGGGAATAAAATTGTGTGTTTTTTTTTTTTTTTTTTTCCCTCAAATAATTTTTATTTCAAATTGTGATGTAAATCTAAGTGTAAAATTTGGTGGTGTCTCTTTAAATGACTTCCTCTGGGTGGTCTGATCTGGTTAATAAAACCTAGTTGCCTTTTGGTCATAACACGGTCCAGTCTATAGATGTAACGGCACCACTCGGAGCTTCTGGAATGTAATCAAAAGATCACTTAACAGCTCACTGGTGTTAATAAAAATAAATCAAATAATCAGTAGTTCGCACTCATTTTGCTCTCAAAACTATCATTATTTATTCTGAATTCTCCTTCATGTAGAAATACTTTTTACACATTTACAGTTTCCATCAGAAAAAAAAAACTAGTGTGATTTTCCAAACAAGCGACACTCTCAACATCAAAAGATGGCTAATTTACACAAATTAATTGTTTAAGCTGAAACAAAAGATGTGACTTCATGGTTTTAATGTTAATAATAAAAAGCAGAAAATTATCCCATAAATATGTTAAAAAAAATCCATCAAGCTTACTTTTCATTAAAAAGCTACAAAAACAATCAAACAAAAACAAGGAAATGTGGAGCTAAATTAGTCTAGAAAACAGACAGTGTCTGCACATTTCGATATGTGCCTCTTTCTCTCCAACAACAACAACAAAAAAAAAAAAGGTATTCGGGTCAGTGGAAACATCCAGCAATGTCCAGAAAGCTCTCTGTGCTTTAGCACTGCCACCTCGTCTGTGACACCAGTAAAGGCTTTAAGAAAGGGTGTGTGTGTGTGTGTGCGAGTGTGTGTATGTGGGGTGGGGGTTCTTCTCACACAGCCCTGGCCTAAATTAGGCCTTTACAACTTGTCTAAAAATAACCAAGAGAGCAGAGCGGCAGAAGAAACGGAGGCAGAGGGTCTGTGCTCGCATACTGGTCGAGTGGAGAGTTAAAGGAACGTCTCTTCCAGTCGAGGTGCTGGCACACTGATTAGTACATAGCATCCTCATAAATGTCCGTCCGCAAGCAGAAGAGGATCCCCGCGCCCAACATGAAGATAGTGGCTCCCCAGCCGAGCCCGTAGCCCCAGTTGAACTCGTGATAGGTCTGCAGGATTCTTCCGTCAATAAACTTGATGGGGTAGAGAACGAGAGCGCAGGCCTGCAGGGAGACTAGAAACACAAAGAAAGGTTTTTCACATATTTTGAATAAACAGCACTTTACCTTTCTTACACAATCTAAGAGCATCGCTCCTCTAATTCCATGATGGATGAGTAGCTAAGAAAACACTCAAATCAGTGACGGATAAACATCTAAATAGTAATAAAATTACTGAAAATAACAAGTCAGAACAATCTCAAGAGTTCTCTTGTACTCAAACTGCCATCGACTTTTCTTCTTCTTTCGGCATGTCCCTTCAGGGGTCGCCATAGTAAGTCAGTTTCTTCCATCTAACCCTATCTGCTGCATCCTCTTTGGTCACACCAACTATCTTCATGTCTTCCTTCACTGTATCCATGAACCTCCTCTTTGGTTTTCCTCTAGTCCTCTTTCCTGGTGGTTCCAAACCCAGCATCCTTCTGCCGATGTACTCGGTCTCTCTTCTCTGCACATGTCCAAACCATCTCAGTCTGGCCTCTCTGACTTGATCTCCAAAACCTCTAACATGTGCTGTTTACCTCTGATCCTGTCCATCCTGGTCACTCCCAGAGAGATCCTCTGCATCTTCTTTATCTCTACTACCTCCATCTCTGTTTCCTGTCTTTTTCTCAGTGCCACTGTCTCTAGACCAAACAGCATGGCCGGTCTCATCATGGTTTTGTACATTTTCCCTTTCATTTTAGCTGAAACTCTTCTGTCTTACACATCACACCTGATACTTTTCTCAACCCGTTCCAGCCTGCCTGCACACACTTCTTCTCCTCTTTTCCACACTCTGCATCGCTCTGGACTGTTGATCCTAGACACTTAAAATCTTCCACCTTCTTTATCTCTTCTCCCTGCAACCTCACTTTTCCATTTGAATCCCTCTCATTCACACACATGTATTCTGTTTTACTCTGACTAATCTTCATTCCTCTTCTTTCTAGTGCAAATTCTTCGACTCCCATAAATAAAAACTCTTCATGATGAGTACTATTTATATATTTTTTTTAATTAATCTTTTATTTTCGTTATAGCTGCACCATTCAAGCAACCACAGGGCTTTTTTTCTGCTTTGAAGAAATGGAAGTTGTTCAATCTAATGAAAATTTGATTCGAGTCTAAACATTAGATTTTAATGGGTTTGCTTGTATGAGTCCAAGGATGTAAAAGGTAGGCAGCTGGAATGGACAAAAGCTGACCTAGCTGAAATGAAAGGAAGGCTTTGGCTGTACTTCAGCTTTATAAATGATGCTTTTAGATTTTATATTATCTAATAAAATTAGTTAAAAAATCCTTTTCAAAGGAACTTGAATTCACATGAATTTGCTTGCTGTTTAATTCCTGTTTGAAAGTAAGTATGGTTTCTTCAAAGTGGTCCTGCTTTTGAAAGAAAAGTATTTTAGCATCATGTCTTAAAACTTAAAGAGCTTGGAACAATTACAAACTGGAGTAACCACACAGACAGGATATGTTTAGCTAAGACCTGTAGAAGATGACTTTGCCCAGCAGTGTCTTGGGCGCCTACTGCTTCCGGCTGGGGACCCAGTCACCCAGGGGAATATATCTCTACCATCGGTTGTGACCATCCGCATGCCCTTTCCTGCTCCCAACCTGAAACATCCTGCACACTTCGAGTCTTGGATGGTAGGGGCACGCCGACGAGGTTCAGGAAGGGTGATCCCCTGGGAACACTATTTGGCACCCACCCACAATCCCACTTTCACTTGCATTTTAGACATCTATAATCACATAGGGCATAGGGGTGGTGGTTCGGCTAGAGGGGAGCTTGGTGGTGACACCCATACTTCCCTCACGCAATTTTAAACTTCTCCTTAGACACTGCACATTGCACAACAGCTTCATACACACATAGAGGGGACGCCAGGTAGGGGGGCAATACCGCTTAATGCCGGGCTGGTCTTCACCCTTCTGATTGGGGCTCTACTGGCTGAGGTTTGGTGGTGGGCGTACAAGCCTGGGAAGTCTGTTACTCCTAGGGTGCCAGTCGTGTGGCGGCAGGAGGCACTCAGAGGAGTGTGTGTGAAAGTGCATGTTTGTGAGGGACAGGCCTTGGGAGTGGTATCTCTTGGGCCCGCCTAAGCCTCCTCATCTCTAGCACGGAATGAGAAGGTGTACACGGGGGAGTGAGGCTTGGGAGGGTGGGAAGGGGCGGGCAGAAGAGAGATAGGAGCTTGTAGGACTTCGCTGGGATTATGAGTGAGGGATTAGGGGAGTGAGCCAGGGTGGAGTAGTGAGGGTGGTGCTGTGGGTGCATGGTGGTCTTTGGGCTGCCTGGCCCAGGCACCTGGTTATTTTCTGGCCTTAGGTGGCTGCGTCTGGGGCGGCCTGGTCCCAGTGGGCTTCTGGCCGGGACCCCTGATGGTGTTGGGGGCTCCTGGAGTGCTTGCTCTTCTCTCGTGCTGCGCCTCAGTTTCAGGCGCTCACCGGGCTCACTTGTTGCCGCCTAGTATAGATGGCATTTCTATCCCGTAGCCTGGGGATCCTGGCACCAGGTTGTTTGTGCTCCATGGTGCCGGGCGGACTTCTGTAAGGGAACTTCTGTACCTGGCTGGATGGACAATCAACTCTGCTCAGGCTTCAGGGTCCCAGCGTCAGGATGAGTGTGAATCCGGGTCGTATGTGTATCTCCCTTTCCGGCCTTTTGGGCTAGGGAAGATCCTTTATCCCTAACAAGTACATGATTACACGTACTTTCACTCATTCATACACACTGTACCACACTGTTTACTGTCCGCTCTGCTCCTTTCTCCCAATCAATTTTATAGCTTTGTTGTTGGATTTTTACAGAAGGTTGTCTTTGAATGTTTAAATTTTATTAGACAACCCAGCAGGTTGGTTGCGATGCCTGATATTGTAAATACAAATGATCTCCTCACTTTATCTCCCTTTTAGTTTCTCTCCATCTCACCCCTCTTCTTTCTCACCCCTTTCTTTTTCTCTTCCCTGTCAAGTCAAGCAAAAATAGTTCTAGAAAACACAGACACTTAGGATGCAACAAAATGTCATTAAGTAATACTTGCTGAGGTGGGCACATGGTGCTGACCCTAGTACAGCAAATCTGTCCAGCGATACGTGGCATACAGATCACCATACTGCTTGACGTAACGTCAGACAGGACAGGGTTTTAAAAGAAAAAAAAACTTTCAAAGCAACAGCTTCAGGTCCTTTTTGTATATGTGAAGTGACTCTTAAAGGAAAGGCTTTGTGTAAACAAGGCTCCACCTTTCCTTCCTACAGGACAGAGAGGTAGGTAGCGCAAGGAATGGTGCTATTCCCGAGGCTGTGGGTGTATTGATGGAGGCCAGACTGAGCTTGCTGTCCACTGAGGTCATATTTCTGGACAGAAAATAAATACCATACAGTCATGGTCTTTTTTTTTTTTTTTTCTTACGGGACATTCAACATTCCAGCTCTTTGCTGCTTGGAGAGTGTTTTCTCTCAAGGCTCTTAAAGTAATTACCCACAGGAAAAGGATAACAGCATTCCCACACTTTTCAGTAAATGAAAAAAAAGTCTAACGACAACCACTACACTGCTTCTTTGTGGTTAAACTTCATACACAAAACAGTTTCTCCTTCAAGTTCTTACACTATGCAAATTTTCAGTCTTAAAAACTTGACAAAACGAGTTGGATTTTTAAATAAACCTTGATGTGTGTACGTACTCAAAAACTGCACACTTTACAGCCAAAAATCCTATCTACACACCCCACGTGACCAAATCTGGTGAGATTAAAACTCAATGTCACTTTCTCTCTGTTTATACTTAATCACAGTCGCAACAATGACGGAGACACCGAGTAGCAGACGTAACACAAAAAACAGACATATAGCAACCTTTAATTCTTTTAAAACATCAACACATTGAAATAAGGGACAACACACACACATTTTAAAAAAAATTTTTTAAAAATCAATTCTACACGGGCGGCATGGTGGCGCAGCGGGTAGCACATTGGCCTCACAGCAAGTAGGTCATGAGTTCAAGTCCCATGTGGGGACGAGGCTTGAAACACTGGCCTTTCTGTGTGGAGTGTGCATGTTCCCTTCATGTACACATGGGTTTTCTCCGGGTACTCTAGTTTCCTCCCACCCTTCAAAAACATGCACGCAAGGTGGATTGGCCACTACATGATCACCCCTCGAAATGAGTGTCTGTGTGTGGCCCTGCAACAGACTGGCGACCTGTTAGGCCTATACCCTGCCCCTCGCCTCATATCAGCTGGGATGGGCTCCTGCAACCCCGGGAAGGAGAGACAGTTAAGAAGGAGACTAACTGACAGAAACACTTTTAGACTAACAAGTAAGGATGCAACGATGGTCATAATGGTAAGTTAATCCCAATAGCCTTCTCGTGTCATAAAAAAAAGCTTGTATTTTCATCAAAAACAGCTTTCAAAGTGAACCCAAGGAACTCTGATACAGCAATTGTATACAGCGGCTGAAATGAGCTTCCTCCGCAGGTTGGCTGGGCTCTCACTCAGAGATCAGGTGAGGAGCTCTGCCATCCGGGAGGGACTCGGTGTCAAGCCGCTACTCCTCTGGATCGAGAGAAGCTAGATGGGGTGGTTCGGGCATCTGGTCAGGATGCCCCCCAAGCGCCTCGCTGGTGAGGTGTTTTGGGCACGTCTCACCGGGAGAAGATCAAAAGGCAGACCTCGGACCCGCTAGAGAGACTATGTCTCACAACTGGCTGGGGAACGACTCGGGATCCCTACGAGTGAGCTGGAGGATGCAGCTGGGGTGTAAAAAGCCTGGGCTTCCCGTCTGAGGATGTTGCCCCTGCGACCCGGCCCCGGATAAGTGGAAGACGACAGAACGGAACAACAACTGTAGCTGCATTTTGGTTTCAGAAACACTAAAGAGAATGAACAAATAATTCAAATACTGACATGTGTAGAGTGTCACCGAGCATTATAAGCAACATGCCATCTTTTTTCATTTTTACATACCTTATTCATCCCTCAATGGGAAAATTTGTGTGCTGCGCTACACCGTATCAGGCTGCCAGGACGACACCATTGGTTGGAGGAAAGGGAGGTTAGGTGTCTTCCCCAAGGACACCTAGACATGAGCTGATGAACTTCTGGCCCGAGCGCGAACATTCTACCGCTGAGTTATCGCCTCTCCCTCATTTGACAACTCTCCTCCAAAAAAATTTCAGGACTCTGCCGTTAAATAAAGCACCCAGTCTTAACATAATGAACGCAACACAGACTTGTGAAATCTTATATCATGTTGTGATTCCATCCACAATAGACTCCAAATGGGATATCAAAATATTTTGTTTCATCTTCTGGGCCGCTTATCTTCAACAAGGTCGCAGGAGGTGCCGGTGCATATCCTGGCTGATTTCAGGCTAGACGCAGGGAGGCTAGACACCTGATCACCAGTCTGTTACAAGGCCATACACACAGACAACCATCCACACACACATTTCTAGGGGCAATATGGTACAGGCCTGTCAACCTAACATACATGTTTCTGGACGGTTTGATGAAACTTGAGCACCCGAAGAAAACCCGCACATACAAAGGGAGAAAATGCAAACTCCATACAGAAAGATCAGTGTTTCAAACCTCACTCTAACCCCAACCTTCTTGGTGTTAGGCCAGTGTTCTAACCACTGCACCACCGTGCAGCCGATATCTAAATGTTTTAAAGTAATACACTGATTTTAAGTTTTTATGGTGAGAATTTTTGTTCTCCAAAAAGGAAATAATAAGTATCACATTGAAGAAACATACTTACCCCTAACTTTATGGCACCTTGTATATTACTATAACCCCTATGGCCAATAGTGAGAGTGATTTTTTTTTTTTTTCAGAAAACTTGTTTAAATTTTAATTCATTAGGCAAAAAAGGCATAAAGATTAGTTTAGGCTAATTTGAAGACACAGAAAAAGTTTTTTTCTGAGACAATCTGTTGGTTTTGCATGATAATTAGTAAAATCCGACCCTATAAAAATTTAGAACTGTGCTTAATTTCCTTCTTCATTAAATCTTTTTTAAATGAGTTAAGACGGAAAAAAAAAATCTTCCTAATTATATTTTCCATTAAAAAATTTGTAAAAAGAAATGAGTTGCTTTACAAAGTATTCAAAAACAAAAATCCATCTATAAGGGGATGTTTTGGTGAGGACTCTCTTGTGGCTTTTTTCCGTCTCTGCCTCTCTCTCTAAATGACTTCACTTTGTTGGTAAGTCTGCATATTCTGTGGCTGCTTTCCTTGGCTCATGAGCCATCAACTCTGCAGATTCCTCACCACAAAAGAATGAGCTAAAGCAGCGAGCCTTATTAAGTCAGTTCTGCAATGTCTTTGGGCTTCTTGTTTTTGTGTGAAATACGCTCACATATAATCTGCAAAAAAATTCTGTTTTTAAAATCTATATCGAGAAAGAGGATGTACCTGCAGTGAAGAGGAAGACGGCGACAATGCGGTAGTGTTGTCTCTGTGTTCCCCTGCAGATGGAAATGAGGGCCACCAGAAAGGCCACCAAGGTGGCAACAGCACCGGCCCCCAGCAACACCAGGGTGGCAATCTGCCAATCTGTGGGACAGGACACATTCAGGTTAGCGAGGAGGATCCCAGTCTACAACAAAAGCTTCATTTGTAACAATGAGGTTCTGAATGGAACCGCTGTGTTAACAAGCGCAAAACAAGAGCTGCTTTTCACTCGGACCTGCACAAACCTTCATCAGGAATACTAGCAGCAACAAAAAAAAGTGAAACATACGAGTTAAATAATGTTCTACAATGACACAAACTCTGTGGGATTGAGTGTATTTCCGCATTTTTACGTGCTGTTGCATCTACTGAGGCACAATTAAATCCAATGAAATCAACTTTATTTAAATATCACATTATTAAACACAATGTCTTCAAGACACTGTAGTTTAAATCTTACACACAAAAAATCCTGACAAGGCTTGGAACACTAGCCTTTCTGTGTGGAGTTTGCATGTTCTCCCTGTGTTTGCATGGGTTTCCTCCGGGTACTCCGGTTTCCTCCCACCCTCTAAAGACATGCATGCTAGGTTGATTGGCTGGTGCCGAAATTGCCCCTAGGAATGAGTGTGTGTGTGGATGGTTGTATGTGTGTGGCCCCGCGACCTGTTCGGGGTGGCCGGGATGGACTCCGGCACCCCCCGCAATCCCGGAAGGGATAGATGGATAGAAAGATGACTGACAAAAAATCCTCTCAAAAGGGGCAAAAAATACAAAATTCTTTTACTGAAAACCTTTTTTTAAGATGTGTTTATTTGTTCTTTTGTTTTGAATCAAATAAATAAAATGAACAATTCAGAAATGTAATCAAATTACATTTTTAACACCTTTCATAGAAAAAGTAGCTCAAGATGCTGACATAAAAAAAAGAAAATTTCTGCTGTTCTAAAGGAATATAAAACGTTCTTTCATCTTCTGAACCGCTTATCTCTAACGGAGGTCGTGGGACGTGCCGGAGACTATCCTGCCTGATTCAAGGCGAGAGGCAGGATACACCACAAACAGGTCATCAGTCCGTCGCGGGGACACGCACACACGCACGCACGCACGCACGCACGCATACACACACACACACAACCATCTACTTTGTACACACACACTCATTCCTAGGGGCAATTCCATAGCGGCCAATTAACCTAACATGCATGTTTTTGGAGGGTGGGTTGAAACCGGAGTACAATGTTAAACACTGACAATAAATTCAACTAAATGACAAAAAAAAACTGCTAAAATTTTTATTTATAAAGAAAAATGAAAAAAATTAAGAAAAATGTATGTATTTTTAAGTATCTTGGGGTCTTGTTCACGAGTGGGGGAAGGATGGAACGGGAGATCGACAGGCGGATTGGTGCGGCGTCAACAGTAACCAGGACGCTGCATCGGTCCATCGTGGTAAAGAAAGAGCTGATCCGAAAAGCAAAGTTCTCGATTTACAAGTCGATCTACGTTCCTACCCTCACCTATGGTCACCAGCTGTGGGTGGTGACCGAAAGAATGAGATTGCGGATACAAGCGGCCGAAATGAGCTTCCTCCACAGGGTGGCTGGGCTCTCACTCAGGTGAGGAGCTCTGCCATCCGGGGGGAGCTCAGCGTAGAGCCGCTCCTCCTCCAGGTCGAGAGGAGCCAGATGGGGTGGTTCGGGCATCTGGTAAGGATGCCCCCGAGCGCCTCGCTGGCGAGATGTTTCGGGCACATCCCACCGGGAGTAGACCAAGGGGCATAGCCCGGACCCGCTGGAGAGACTATGTCTCACAGCTGGCCGGGGAACGACTTGGGATCCTTCCGGGTGAGCTGGAGGAAGCAGCCGGGGTGAGAGAAGCCTAAGCTTCCCGTTTGAGGCTGTTGCCCCCGCGACCCGGCGTCGGAACAAGCGGAAGATGACGAAAACAGAAAAAAACGTCCCACCTGATTCGAGGCGAGGGGCAGGGTACATCTGCCAGTCTGTCATGGGGCCACACACATACAACCATACACACACACACACACTCATTCCTAGGGGCAATTTCGGCACCAGCCAATAAACCTAACATGCATGTTTTTGGAGGGTGGGAGGAAACCGGAGTACTTGAAGAAAACCTGTGGAGAACATGCAAACTCGACACAGAAAGATCAGTGTTCCAAGCCAGGAATTGAACCCACGACCTTTTTACTGTGAGGCCACTGCAACACCGTGGCGCCCACTACTAAATTATAACTGATCAAAGTAAAAAAAAAAAAAAAAACATGGAGGAATTTGTACACAGCTTCACATAAAAAACAATAGAACTGAAACGGTGACCAAAAAGTGAGTCATTAGAGCATCCGACTCTTAATCAGCAACCTATTTTAAATGAGAAACTAGCTTCCTTTGTGGAGGTGGGAGAAGCTTACATTCCTCACCCTGAGTCACATGACTGCCTACTGGGAATCTACGGGGGGAAAAAACCCACCAGAATGACTTTTCTATCATGATGACGATGAGTGAAATCCTCTGATGTGATGTAAAAAAAAATTCTCAGAGGTTAGGGTTTACACTTTAACAATGACATGGCCCGCAGCAGGAGAACATGAGAACACCTGTGGGAAAGTTTAACAATACTCCAAGAGAAAGAAAACTCACAAGGAAATGACTGAATGTTTCTGAGTTTCAGCCTAAAAAATAAGATGCAAATACCATCACAAAGCTGTGGAACTTGAAGAATTCCTGAAGCTACGCTGCTCTAAAGAAACAGCCTGTGGAGATCAGTGTGTTTTAAAGTATATGTTTGGAACTTGTGACCAGCCAGCTTTTTCCACCTTGTTTCAGCCACAGTGGCTTTTTTCTTTTTTTAAAGAAAAACACAGCGTTCACTGTATTCATTTGAGAAAAAAAAAAAGAAAAAAGAAAAACCAGCAACTCCTCTGGTTGGAAAACTAAACTTTGCTTCCTCTGAGTAAGACATTCATGCAGGGAAAGACTTCCACCACAATAAGTTGTTTATCAGACTCATTTAAATCTATTTGGAAGATAAATTCAATTCATCAGTTTATTTTGAGACGCTACGAAAGCTCAAAAAAATATCTTGAGGGTATATATATAAAAAAGTCTGCCCTGACATCTGAGCTCAATTTGATCCAGCTCTTCGAAATATTTTTCTCCATCTTTCCCCCATTATGTGGTTTTAATCTCAGTTTTGACACACGCATCTCTCACGTTACACGTATGTTTAAAGCAACATATTCTAAAGCGGTTAGCTGTGACGTTGTTTCTTATTATTTCAGTCACCTGCAAGTCATTTGGTTTTTATTCACTGGATGACGTCACTTCCAAAATAAACTGGAGCTTAAGGCACAGCAGATAATGTGCATAAGCACTTCTTTCCCTTTTTGGCAGACTGCACCTTTAACCTTAATGCACCCCCTCCACTGTTGTTTTAATGAGCTCTGCACACAGTCAAAGCAACAAACCCGCCTCCTATTCACCCCAACACATTCCACAATATCAGAGCGGTCAGTCGCCACAGAAAACCTCCCAGTCTTTCTTTGTAGCTCGGAAAGTTTCAGATCGCTGCTTAAGAAGTTACCCTGTTCTGGGATTAATTATGAAAACTTCAAATTGAACATTTGATATCAGATACTGGTAAAATATGGACTAAAATGTGATTTCAGCCCTTGTTTTTTTCCAGGAAAATAAGAATTGAAGTATTAAAGAGTCACAAAACAATCAATGTTTTTATTAATAAGTCAACTTATTACATCAATCACAGCGGAACGCTTACAAATCCGTTGTATTTTATGTGAATTTGATTCACTGACGCGTGAAAAATGTGGGTTGGGGTAAAATGATCCCATAGGAGACAGTGTTTTGACTAAATTGGCATTCCTGAAAAGCATGAAGGTCAAAAATGTGGAAGCTGCTGAATTCTAAAAAGATAATCCTCATGTCTCAGCATCAACTACAGTGTCATTCCTTTCTCTGCTGTTGCTTAAACACAGAAAGTAAGTTAGTGTTGTGCATCGTCAGTATGTGTTTTGTGTCCCACACGTCACTTCTTTGGTATGAATGCAGGAAATCTGACAGAAGAGGAAAGTCACAGCTGCTGACCACTGGATCAAAATTATTGGAATTCAGCCCACATGTGTGAGGATGATGGTCAAAAGTATCCCGAAGTAGATTTACTTAGCCTTAACTACTTCAATTCTACTAGTGGAGATGATGCAGAATCAAGAGTTAAAAAAAAAAAAAAAAATACAAGTTCATTTATAATTTCATTATTTTTAGTCAATAATTTTTTTTTTGTTGAGTGATAACAAATTGTAAAAACAAATAGAATACAATTAGTATTATAATATTACAAAAATATAATCAGTCAGTCAGTCATCTTCTTATCCGTCCATCCCTAACGAGGTTGCGGGGGTGCCGGAGCCCTTTCCGGCTGCCTTACGGCAAAGGGCAGAGTACACCCCGAACAGATCGCCAGTCTGTCGCGGGTCCCACACATATACAACCATCCACACACACACTCATTCCCAGGGGCAATTTTAGCGCCGACCAATCAACCTAGCATGCATGTCTTTGGAGCGAGGGAGGAAACCCATGCAAACACTGGGAGAACATGCAAACTTCACACAGAAAGGACAGTGTTCCAAGCCTCGTTCCCACCCGGGATTTGAACCCACGACCTTCTTGCTGTGAGGCCACTGTGTTATCCACTGCACCACCGTATCAATTCCTGGGTGGGGACAAGGGTTGAAAGGGTTGAAAAGACTGATCTTTCTGTGTGGAGTTTGCATGTACTACCTGTGTATATGTAGGTTTTCTCCCACCTTCCAAAAAGCATGCATTTCAGGTTAATTGGCTGCTATGAAATTGTCCCTAGGAGTGAGTGAGTGAGTGTATGTATGGGACTCTGCGACAGACTGGTGACCTGTTTAGGGTGTACCCTGCCTCTTGCCTTGAATCAGCCAGGATAGGCTCAGACACCTTCATGTTACAGATGGATGTTCAGAAGATGAATGAATGATTTAAATAATAAGTAAAGTAAACATGAGGCTACTAATTAGCATAAACAACCCAATAGTTTTCATTAATAAATAATGATTATTTATTTAATCAATAATAAGTTTATTTGAGTAAACATCTGGTTTAAACATCTCAATAGTTTCATAATAAATAATTCTTTATTTAATAAATATTAAGTTTATTTGAGTAAACATCTGGTTTAAACATCTCAATAGTTTCATAATAAATAATTATTTATTTAATAAATATTAAGTTTATTTGAGTAAACATCTGGTTTAAACATATCAATAGTTTCATAATAAATAATTATTTATTTAATAAATATTAAGTTTATTTGAGTAAACATCTGGTTTAAACATCTCAATAGTTTCATAATAAAGCCAACATGTGCTTCCCATCAAACTAAAGACTTGTAGATTTTACTTTGATAAAAACTTTAGGATAAAAATGCAGTGGATGAAAAGATCAAAACATTTTTTTTCACCAACATCAGCTCTGAGTTGTGTGTAAAAATAAAGTAAATCTTGTCCCTACCAGTTGTGAGGGTGGTAAAGCAGCTCCACTGTGCCTCCTCTGAGGGATGTCTGGCCATAGACTGAGAGCAGGACTCCCAGAGAGACAGAGAGAAATGTTCGGCGGTGACCCATGCTGGACTTAGAAGAGCCACCACGTCCAAACACAGCGCCAAAAACACGCAGAGAAGAGCGATCAGCTTGAAGGGTCTGAACACACACACCTCGTCCACAGACATCTTCTCATCCCACGGTACACAGGAGCAGATCAGGCACTGTCACGCTAGCTGGATGGAGGTCCCGACGACCATGAACCTTCTCTGCTTTTCTCACTCAGTCTCATAGGAAAGTTGACCGGACCACTTCCGGTTTGAGTTCGTTTTCAAAATAAGCGCGTGTGTGTGGTAAACTACTTATTAATTCGTCAATTCATCTTATAATATCCTCTTATCCCTGCCGCAGCCTGTCCCGGTTGATTAAAAGTGAGAGGCGGGGTACACACTATATAGGTTGCCAGTCTGTTGTGGGTATACGAATACAAAACGAATATTCATTTCGTCTTCTGAACCACTTAGCCCTCCTGGAATCACTGGGGGTGCTGGACCCTATCCTGGTTGATTTAAGGCGGAAGGCAGGGTACACCCTGAACAGGTCACCTGTCTGTTGCGGGGCCACACACACAACCATCCACACACACTCATTCATAGGGGCAATTTTATAGCCTAACATGCATGTTTTTGGAGGGCGGAAGGAAACTGGAGTACCCGGAGACAACCCATACATACACAGGGAGAACATGCAAACTCCACACAGAAAGGCAGATGTTTCAGGTTTGGGAAATGCTCAGACTGGCCTGGTTGACAAAAACAACCACAACATGCTCAAAATGAAGCAACTGCCATGTGATTGGTTGATTAGTGATTGAACAGGTGTTACTAATAATCCTTTAGGTGAATGTATGGTTGTATAATTAATTAATAAGTAGACACTTAATTTTCATTTTGTTGTCAGTTTAGATTGGTCAAAGAGTTGCAAATGGTTGATTCAAGCTGAGTAAGACCAAAATCAATAGTGTTTATTGGATTTTGATTCTTAAAGGATTGTAAATCGTGTGTAGACAAGTTGGGACAATAGTAGAAAAAAATGGCAGAAATTTTGAGTTAGATCTTTGAAAAAGATGGCAAAATGATGATAAGTGAGACACTGTTTTTACTGAATGTAGATCAGTTATCAGATGCTGCTGCTATGTACCATGTGGTGAAAAGAATCTGGGATTAAATAGGTTATCAGTAAGCCTTACTCTAATTTGGTCACAAATGAATAATGGCTGGTTATTCATGGTCCATTTTTTCCCCCCTGGATGCTCACAATTCACATTGTGGCCTAGAATTGAGGTCAAAAATTGATCTCAATGCTAGCCTTTCATAATGACTCTTGAAGCTCTTCCAAACTTTATAAATGAATAAATAAAACCTATTGTGCTACACATCTTGATGTGTAATGGATGTTGCACATACGTGAATTAAGTCAAGCGTTCCTGCTGATACGAAACATTTCAGTCCCATAACTAAGCCATAAATTCTCACATCAGACTCAAGCATATGTGATACAATGACAAGATGCTGATGTTATCAACAACATATTAATGAACTGTATTAGTTTTGCCCTGAAAATAGTCTGGATGGGCTGCGCGGTGGCACACCTGTTAGCAAAGTGGCCTCACGGGACTTGGTGAGACTTGAAACACTTTCCTTTCTGTGTAAAGTTTGCATGTTCTTCCCCATGTATGTGTGAATTTTCTACGGGTAGTCCGGTTTCATCCCACCCTCCAAAAACATGCATGTTAGGTTAATTGGCCACTACAAATATGCCCTCACGAATGAGTGTGTGCGACCTGTTAGGGGTGTACCCTGCCTCTCGCCAGAAATCAGCTGAGATAGTCTATGGCGTCTTGAATGGGAGGCCTTGAAGGATAAGCGGTTCAGAAGACGAAGAAAATGAAAAGTCTATGTTACTTAAACGGGCTCTTTGAGTCATTGAATGAAAAACATACGAGAAAAACAGTATATAAATTTTCCATGGATACGATTCACAAAATGATATCATATGTATAAAATATACCATAGGACAAGAATAAAAATAACACTTACTGTTCATGTTAAAACACTTTGAAGAACTGCAAAAGAATTTCTACAGAATGTTTTTGAAATCATTAAAGATTCATTTTACAATAAGTGCAATGAATCATCTTTTATTGTTTCATGTTTGATGTATGGAAATCACCACAGGCTTTTCTAGTCTCTGTGAAGGGAAAGTGACCACAATGAAACCACAAAGCGACCACTCCCTGTTCTTTGTACAGAGCACCAGAGCAGAGATGGTCATTCTTAAAACCTCCAGAAGATGGCGCACGAGTTATTCCTGGATTCTCTTCCTATTACGTCTCACTGCTCCCCAATTATTTTTATGTCAGCTTATCAAAGGGTTACAATCAGAATAAGCCTGAGAGGAATAAACTTGAATTAAAATATAATTGCCCAAAAAGACCCCATGATCATAACAAGCTAACAGCTTGCTGCTTGTTTCTGATGATCAAGTTTTGATTTTCAACTTGTATATTTGTGATTTTGTGACTTTTTTGTTTTAAAAAATTATTGTCAAACCATTTTTTGCACCACTGTGATACAAAAATTCCACAATTCTACACAAATGTCTTACTTACAAACATCAACAGATTAAAACTCACTCAATAAACTCAAACCCTCTTTTGAATCTCTTCTCAGCGAAGAGCAGGGTACACCCTAAACAGGTCGCCAGTCTGTTGCGGGGCCACACACATACAACCATACACACATACTCATTCCTAGGGGCAATTTGGCACCGGCCAATCATCCTAACATGCATGTTTTTGTAGAGTGGGAGAAAACCAGAGTACCTGGAGAAAAAACCCGCATACACACGGAGAACATGCAAATTTCCCACAGAAAGGCCAGTGTCACAATCCTCGCCCCACCCGGAACTCAAACCCTGACGTTCTTGCTATGAAGCTACTGTGCTAACCACTGCATCACTGTGCTAACCACTAGTTTATTACTAATGACAAAGAATAAACACTTTTGAACGCATTCACCCATATATGTATGTTTTTTTTCTGCAAAAACAACGCAAGATATACAGTATATGAACTGGATCATTAGGAAAGCACCTTCAAATTCTGTATTTTTCATAAGTAGTAAAAAAATGTGAGCAAAATTTTTATTTAGATTTTAAAAAACACAATTAAAGTAGCACTGTAGGTTCTAAATTTTTATGTTGTTAAAATTATCCAGAACAGTAAAAAGGGTCTGATTTCAGAGTTAACATTCTAATGCTGTCTTGCTTATGTTTTTTGTGTGTTCTACCTTATCATTTGGAAGGTGGATTAGAGGTTATTAGTATATCTGGCATAATGAGAGTTTCAGACTAATGCCACCCTTCTCAGTCCTACTAGCACTGCCAGGGTGCCAGCAGGACATCTAAGTAGGGGGTGGGACGGATCTAGTATTAGACATATCTATGAACAGTGTTGTGGGTTTCCTTTAAAGCCCCTTCCTCCCCGACAGGCGGAGTGCTCTGTCATCCTCCTCCAAAAGCCCCTCATTAGAAAATCTGCCAGGCAGACAAAGCTACTTGAGTCCGCATGATGGTGACTCCCCACATAGTGATTTAAACTAAGCATCCAGAGAATCCGGGTCATCTTTTACTTTTTTGAGTTCTATCTCTATAATCGTAACATGTTCACTGAACCATCGAGCTACAAAACTACATCTTTAGTTCATATCACATTCAGGGTGAATAAAATCTTATTCCTGCTCACAAACCACTATGAAGAGCAGTCACATACTGGCATCACACGTTTATTGAAAACATTTAAGACAAAGGAAATTTGTCAAGATTACAAAGTTGAAAGTTAGAAATAGAAAAAACAAAGAAAAAGATCAACATCCTTCCTGATTATATTTTGTTTTAGAGAAAGACCCAGCTTCTCCGTTAACAGTTACCCTGCACTGCTCATCATGAACTTTTTAATAGACTGAGGGATGGATTAGGCTCAGAATAAGCTCATCAAGGTTTTGAATGTTCATAAATGAGCTTGTGTGTATACTGGTGAGGCTTGTTTAATGGTGGTTGCCTTAATAACAGTTGACTGTCCTGCTCAGCCCCACCACCATCACACCATCAGGACTCATGCTGTCCGCAGGCTGGGCAACCAGATGCATCTCTTTTTAAAAATTTTATCTTCAAACCCTAGCAGAACAGTTAAATTGTCCGGTTTAATTTCCACTATCTTTTCTTGTGAAAAGACAACATTAATCATCCAGAATGACGAAAATCAGGCTTTAACCATTTTCTAAATGTCTGTTATGGATTTCTGTTATCCATCATTTTTATGTCGAAATCCATCAATCCATTTTCTAAACATCTAAACGTCTTTGTAACACTGGGTGGAGTTGCAGTTTATTGGCAGTTTTTTTTTTTTTTTCTTTTGCAAGTCAGAATTCAGTAAAAACTCATTGAATATGGATCAGATTAACTGACAAACTCCTCAAATTATTATTGGTTCACAGATTATTCTCATTTTCTATTCATAAATTAACCATTCATGCTTTTATAACTAAATGCTTGTTTTCTAAAAAAACCCCACAACAACACAGGAATTACTCTCTCCTTCAACCCATATTGTCAACCTAGATATTCTTTAGCGTGTATTCCTGATCAGATCCAGCATCAAAAAGCAGCTGGCTTTCAAGTACCTTACTCAAGGTCATGTTGACAGTGGCTACCAGACTGTGGCGCCGTGTCTCCTTAACTTCCTTTTGTCAGATTTGGAAGCTTAACCAGGAATTTTAAATAATGGTGATTCAAAAGCTATTTGTCAAGACTTCTGCAAACAGTGACTCTTCCAAAGTTTCTGATGAATCACAACCTTTTTCCCATCGTCCCTGCTGCATCATACCATGACTAATTGAATGAGAAAGCAAAAAGGATCACAACAGCAATTAGAGCATTTCATCTAGCTGCTTACATTTAACATATTTAATGTTTGATTTAGGCTCATGTGAGAAACTGAGTTGTTACTTAGCTGCTCTGTACAGGAAAGAGTTTCAATGTCAGTCGCAGGAATGAACAAAAGTCTTTTTTTGTGGAGACACATCTATTCCTGGTATTTCCGTACTAAAAGAAACTCAGTCAAATATATTCAAATCTATTCTTTTTAAATTTAGTAAATGAAAACGTGATGGATTTGCTTATGAGAAACTCAACTGTGTTAGTGTTGTGTGTGGAAAGTGACTTCACAGCGTTTCTGTATGTCCACCTGTCTCTCTGCGGCTTGGCCTGTCTGCCAGCTTGTGGACATCTGTTTACTTCCTCCTCCATCAGTCGCCATGGCTGCAACCCCCCCATCTCACTACCGACCCCTACACCCCTCCCTGTGCTTCTCCACCCTCTTTCGCTTCTCCCCATCCCCACCAGACACCAGCTGTGAACCACTTATGCTTATCTTGCAGTCCACCTCTTTCAGCCCTGTCATGATGACAGCGAACAAAACTGTTTCCGGAGCAGCCAGTAAATTCTATTTTAGTTTGTCGCTCTAAACTAGATTGATTTGGTTATGCATGTTATGTCCTTGAAGGCAAATTAGGATGAGTGAGCTGGGCAAAATTCCATAAACGATTGAATAACAGAGAAAAAAGCAAATATTGTTTTAAATGTATCCATTGTATGTCTTCATCTACACTAGTCGATTAAAATCAGTTTTAAAATTTTTGTAAATGGTCAGAGTGTGAATAAAATAAAAAATAACATACTTTCAGCAGTTTATGATGTTCAGTCTTTTCTGTTCTGTCTACAATTGCTCTTTCCTTCTTTTTTTCACTTTTAGGTACTATCTTTATAAGTCAGCCTTTAGAAGAGCTGAGATGGCATCTCTACTGTGTGCCCCCCACCAGCTCAGCAGCTTACCACCCCAGATACATCCTCACTTACAAAATCAGAATAAACCACTCTCATCTTGCATCTTTGTGGCAGTGACTGTTAAATAATGAGAAATTTAAAAATCAAACAGTAACCTTAAATTCATTTTTAATCCATTACTTTTTGTGTTGTTTTGATGACTGGACCTTAATGTAATAAAAAGCATTGGAGTAGAATGACTTTTAAAAAGAAGTGTTTGTCTTTCAATGATGCTAATGGATTGACAGTGAAACCTCTTGAACAATGGTTCTAGTTTTTAAAAGTGGTGGACATACTGTAACTCCGAACATCTGTAACATCCATACATTTATCTGTTGTTTTTGTTTAGCCAATGAGGGAAATACTTGTTGACACAGCAAAGTAAAAACTACGTAAATGAAAAGACCGGAAAGCAAGGCTTCTCTCACCCGACTGTATCCTCCAGCTTACCCGGGAGGATCCTGAGGCGTTTCCTGGTCAGCTGCAAGACATAGTCTCTCCAGCGGTTCCAGGGCCATCCTCTGGGTCTCCTCCCTGTGGGACGTGCCCAAAACACCAACTGAGGCATTCAGGTGCATCCTAATCTGATGCTTGAACCACTCTATCTGGCTTCTCTCAATCTGGCAACAGCTCTACTCCGAGCTCCTCCCAGATGGCAGAGCTCCTCACTCCATCTCTAAGTGAGAGGCCTGCTACCCTGTGAAGGAAGCTCATTTCAACCAGTTGTATTTGTGATCTCGTTCTTTTCGTCATCACCCACAGCTGGTGAAGATAGGTGAGGGTAGGAAAGTAGACTCAGAGTCGAACAAACATTGAAAAAACTGAATGGATTGCAGGGACTTTGTCACATCCTACTGTTTTTCACCAGAGATCCACACTGTGGACCCATTGGTCCTGCTTAGTCTGTGCACAAGAAGCTTGAGAGATCAAATCAATTTCTGCTAAATGAAAAGCTCTGAAACCACATTAGATTTTATCAAACGTGAAACACGACAGACGCTTTACATCGTTATTTGTCTGCTTTAACAGTATCACACAATCCTTTTAGAACAATAGGACCAGACTGGAAGAACTACTGAATGCATGTTCACACTTAACACAAAGGATCCAACAAACACAGCACCCAGCTGAGATGGAAAAAACAAATCTGCTCATCTTCCTATTTATACATACCCCCCTAAAATCATCTTCTCCATTGACATTCTACTTTCTCTCCCCTCAATTGGGTTGTAAGCAGTAGGGCAGTGGCTCTCTAGGAGTTCCTTTAGGGAGTTGTTTAGCAGCTAGCGATCAGAGTGAATTAGAGTTATGTGTGACGTGCAAAGGAGAGGCTCCAGAATGTGACAACAGCTGAGTTTTTAAACTGAAGCTTTTTTGCCTAGGGGGGAACAAGTGGATGAGGGAAGAGGCTACAGCCTGCTGTGAAGAGAACCAGACCCTTTTAAAAACAGCCTGTCAACCATTGGCCTTTTTCTTTTAAGTACCTAAATTAATGAAACGTGGTTACAATGATGTAAATTATGCTTGCGCTCTTTAATCCCAGGTCTGATTAAGAGTGATTTAAATCCTATGTAATGCTTTTGAATAATGAATGAAATTAAAGCAAGAAAATGTATCCAAGTCATTTATCAGGTTACATGCAAATTATTTATCATAGAGGAAATTAAAAATATATATCTTTTCTAGATTACGGCATGTAGAAATCCTTGAATACTGGGATTTCTAAACTCAATGACTAAATAAATAGTCTTTTTTGCTGCAGTCTTTGCTTGTTGAAAATCATCTAAAAGATCAACTTTCTGGAAATTTTCACACTAGCTTTTTAGCCTAGTTATGTGTCCTAGAAGAAGTTTCTGTTCAACAATGAAGTTCATTTTCTACATTATGTTTGGCTCTGTGTAACATTTGTTCTTGCAACATTTTAGCCATTTGGGAATATCATGTGACACCTCTGAAGAGCTGCATCTCACCTTTCCTCTCAAGACACTGCCTGTGGAGCATCTATTAATCAGACACAGAGCCTTTAGTGATACTGACACCGCATCACATTGCCAGCACACATTTCTTTTTTTTTTTATTCCTTTTTTAAACAAAAGTTTCACAGCAACAACTCACTGTCCCAAATTTTTCACTGAAATATTACTGTGAAACTATCACAAGCCTTAGGGTGTGGAGAGCAGCATGGGAAAAGACTCTTCTGGAAAGATGGCATTGGAAAAAAAAAATTAAATAAGGTAGAAAGCACAAGAAAAATTGGTGTTTTCCCAGTACGCAGTGGGAGGAAGCTGGAGTAGATAGCTAGAACCTACACATACATGAGGAGAACATACAAACTCCACACAGAAAGGACAATCTATCAAGCCTCACCCTAGAAGCGCTGGGACTCAAAAACACCAAACTTCTTGCTGTGAGCGCACACTGCTAATCACCTGCTCCACCATGCAGCTTTATTTGATATAGTCAGACAGTCACCTTCTTATCCATCTATCCCTTTCGGGTTTACGGTGGTGCCGGAGCCCATCCCGGCTGATTTAAGGCAAGGGGCAGGGTACACCCCGAACAGGTTGCCAGTCTGTCGCAGGGCCACACACATACAACCAAACACACACATTCCTAGGGGCAATTTGGCACTGGCCAATCAACCAAGCATGCACATTTTTTGGAAGGTGGAAGGAAACCGGATTACCTGGAGAAAACCCACGCAGACCCAGGGTGAACATGTAAACTCCACACAGAAAGGCCAGTGCACCAAGCCTCATCCCCATCTGGGACTTGAACCCACGACCTTCTTGCTGTGAGGCTACTGTGCTACCCACTGCACCACCGTGCTGCCCATATTTGATATACTGTATATATATATATAATATATACACATTTTTTTTTTTAATCCAATGATGAGTGTTGAATTCTATCATTTTTGCAAAATGTTCCAATTTTTTCTTGTTTATATTCCAGCTCTTATTTAAACAAAATCAACAAGAAAAATAGTCCCTTAAGTTAGTTTTTATAGCTTTAATGGTTTGTTCATTTGGGATAAAAGTTGTTTTGCTTTGTCTTCTGAACCCCTCATTCCCTAACAGTGTCACGGGGGGTGCCGGAGCCTATCCCGGTGGATTACAGGTGAGAGGCAGGATACACCCCAAACAGGTAGTCAGTTTGTTTGGGGCAACACACTCACAATCATCCGCACACTCATTCCTAAGGGGAAATTCTTAGTGACCAATCAACCTACCATGTATGTTTTTAGAGGGTGAGAGGAAACCGGAGTACCTGGAGAAAAACCACGCATGCACGGGGAGAACATGCAAACTCCACACAGAAATTCCTGTGTTCACAGCCTCAGCCCCACACCAGGTTTCGAACCCTGATCTACTTGCTGTGAGGCAACTGTTCTAATTTCACTTTGTTTAAAAATGTTACCAGGGGAGTATCTGGGGGGGGGCTTTTGGTCAAACTATTCCGTAACAGGGCCAGCCAATGGGCCACCAAAATGCTGAAAAATGACTCTTATTTTTCAAAATGTTCTGGGGAGTATGCCCCAGCCTCACCTGTACTGGCTTTGTCAATGACCTCATGCCCCCCTCGCCCTTTAGAAAATTCTTGATCCACCCCTGGTTACCATTGTTTGTTTCCCTTTTCTTTTTTTTTTTACTTCAGTTTGGTTTGATGCTATTCCAAACAAAGCAAAAACTGAAACGTCCTCCTTGTTTCTCTGTTTTGCATACTTATAGTTCTCATCTGTCAAAGTGTAGCCGCAATAAAACTCTTTCTACACCACAATTCAACCAGACAATTACTTGACATTTGGATATTTTTCCTCCTAGAAGTGTGTCTATCTCTATTTTAGTTGCCTGTTTTAGTAGAATAACGTCCATTTATTAATTTCGTCCATTTATTAGTGAACCGCTTGCCAAATACAGTGTTTTCTGGCTAGTATCAGGCCAAAACCAGGGAACATCCTGGACAAGCCACTACCCTGTTGCATGGACGTAATATTCAGGGGTGCACATCATTTTTGTTGCTACTTGAGTACATGCAATGTGCAGTCAGTCGTCATCTTAATAATCTATCCCTTTCAGGGTTGCAGGAGCCCATCCCAGCTGATTCAAGGTGAGGGACAGGGTACACCCCGAACAGGGCACCAGGGCCACACAGGGCCACACATGTACTCATTCCCAGGGGCAATCATGTAGTGGCCAATCAGCCAAGCATTACTGTTTTTGAAGGTTGAGAGGAAACTGGAATACCTGGAGAAAACCCACACATACAATTGGGAGAACATGCAAACTCCACACAGAAAGGCCAGTGTTCCAAGCCTCGTCCCCACCTGGGACTTGAACCCATGACCTTCTTGCTGTGAGGCCACTGCGACATCCACTGCGCCACCATACAACCACATGCAATTTGCTCCTCAGGTGATTGTATCATTTCACGTGTGACCATTTTTCAAATACTGTATTTTCACGACCATAAGGCGTACCGTATTAAAAGGCGCAGTCCAAATTTCACGTGCTCTATATTTAACACACACATAAGGGGCACCCGATGATAGGCCGCGGGTTTATATACTGTACATATCCTCTACACCGTCAATTTTACAACAACATGCACGCACGCACACACACACGTGCGTACTTAAAAATAGATCGGGAGTAAAACTGAGTTTGTTTGTCTTTATTTAAATATTAGTTACAGTCGTCATAAAGTCATTTATCAAATCTATCCAAGTCCTCATCCTCTGTTTCAGAATCTAACAACTACGCTAAATCCAACATAACAGGTTCACTTTCCTCGCGGCTCCTCGGACATGATGCCTGGTTTTGCGAAAGCTTGGACAACAGTGCCAGCAGACACGTTAGCCCAAGTAGCTACAATCCACTGGCAAACTGTGGCGTAACTCGCCTGGTGCTGCCTTCCACCCTTCGTGAAGCTGTGGTCTCCTCTGGTCATCCATCACTGGTGGAGTCTTTCCTCCAACTCTGGCCACCTCGCCTTATTTCCGCGGAAACTCAGCTGCGTCTTCTTCACCTGTCGCAGCTTGTTTTCCAGCTTCCTCCACTTACGAACCATCGACTCGCTAATTTTAAATTTTCTTGCGGCGGCTCGATTCCCATGTTCCTCTGCGTAGCTGATTGCCATCAGTTTAAACTGAGCTTCATAAGCGTGTCTCTTTTCCATTTTCAGTGTTGTTAAAACACCGATGTTCTACATAAAGCACATACCTGTTCTTTTATACACAATCCTCGCCCACACTTCCCTCTTTAATGTTCTCAACTGTGTCTGCCTCATGGTTTTCTAATACGTCCGCAAATCACAAAGGGCGCACTGCACGATAGGGCGCACCGCTTATTTTGAAGAAAATTTGAGACTTTTATATGCGCCTTATAGTTGTGAAATTACGGTACGTCATTCATGAACATACTATAGAAAATGTGTTGATCTCATTTTGCTGCAGATTACCATCACATCCCAAATCAATATGACAAGACTTTAATTTTGTCACAGATAGAAGAACTAGTTCCCTCTACATTTTTGTTTGTTTTCTTTAACACACAAACCACAGCAGAACTTTTATTGCATCTTCAGTTTACAGAGATTTTTTGTTTACCTGTTTTACGACACACACATACACACACATTGTACTCTGTCATTTTCTGTGGATGTGAGAATTTCTCGAGACAATTCCGTTTTCACAGAAACAATTGGTTGCGTCTCCATGGAGATGTGAGCCCATTTTGTGAATATTTTCTCAACAATGTGACCACATTTTCAAAGAATGTGACACTTTTTTTCAATCTACTTGTCAAATTTACTTTCATATTTGTTGTTAAATGCTCTGATAAGTTGTCATGTTTTTAATTTAGGTGCCTAGTGAAGAGCATTATAACTTCCAACAAAGTCTATTGAACTATTTTTGTGATGATGTGGCAGCTTCGTTCCCATATAATATCACTTTGACTCATCCACAGTAAACATAGTTCAATATTGTGGTCCAAAATCAATCAAAATATCTAGAGCTGAAACAACTAACCGATTTAATTGATTATTGAAATAGTTGTCAACTAATTTGGTCATCGATTAATCGTCTTAAAAGTTTTTACTGTCAACTGTCATTTTTACCCGATGAATCGGTCCAATAATTGACCGATTGTTCAAATAATCATTAGTTGCAGCCCTAAAAATACCACTTCTATTTAAAGATGGCTAGACTTTCCCATCAGCTGATATTTCATTACTCCTGTCAACACTTGTTTCTGACATTGAATTCACTTTTGAAAAGTAGAATTCAAAGTAGAATAACTTTGAAGCTGTGGGAAATACTCGCAGACTACAGAGTGGTAAGAAACAAGGAGGAAGTGGTTTGAATACATATAATTTATCTGGGCATGAGTAATCATGATGCCTCATACAAGCTTTTACAGTCGGGATACCACCGACAATGAAACTCTCCTTTAAGGTAAAAAATAAAGAAAAACTCAAACACAAGAACTAAGATGATCAAGCTTTTATGTGCCTCTAACAAAGAACTCCAGCAGACCAACCATGAGACTGTGGTTTCTCTGAAAGGAACACACTTTGTAAGGTTTCCCTCACAAATCTCAGGCAAACCTTTCTCTCACATGTCATATCTTTGAAAAAAAACAAGAGGATTGAATAAAGTAATGAAGTAATTGATGTCCTTCTTTAAACACTTGGGTCAAAGCAGACTATTGGTGACCCTGATTCAACCCAGCCCACTTTTACACACAACTATAAATACAGAGTGGGCGTGTTCTTTACTCTTTAGGACCCAGGGGCTCTTTTAGTGAGGCAGGCAGCAGTTCAGCTCTCAGACAAAAGGAGAGGGGAGACGGCGTGCTGCAGCACAGAGACTCACACACACACATCCATCCACTCCCCCCTTACACACATCCACTCTGCAAGCTGCATCGCAGGTGAGTCTGTTTCTGAGTGTGATAAGCTTAATATTTTCTATTTTGCATCAGGATTTTAAAAAAGAAATCTAACGTTTGAAAACAGGTTGGGATGTCATTATTGTTAAATGTGTAATTGTCTAGATTTGTTAGAAATGTATTTCAGATGTGTGTGTGTGGGGGGGGGGGTGTTGGGGAGCACATGAATTGGAATTAGGTGTGTAGATGTGCATCAAAACCTCTATTCTTTTCTAATTTTAAAATGTGCATCAGCATTTATGAGGAAAAAACTTTTCATTTTTGTGTGGTAATGTTTTAAAAGCTGGATGTTTGAGATAAGATGCTGATTTATTTCTCCAGAAGTGTTCATAGAGGTGTGTGTGGGGGGGTTGAGGGGAACACATGAATTGGAATTAGGTGTGTAGATGTGCATCAAAACCTCTATTCTTTTCTAATTTTAAAATGTGCATCAGCATTTATGAGGAAAAAACTTTTCATTTTTGTGTGGTAATGTTTTAAAAGCTGGATGTTTGAGATAAGATGCTGATTTATTTCTCCAGAAGTGTTCATTGAGGTGTGTGTGGGGGGGTGGAGGGGAGCACGTGGATTGGAAGTAGATGTGCACCCAAACCTCTATTCTACTGTAATTTAAAAATGTGGCTCATTATTTATGAGGAAAAAACTTTTCATCTTTATGTGGTAATGTTTTAAAAGCAGGATGTTAGAGATAATCTGCAGATTTATTTCTCCAGAAGTGTATCCATAGAGGTGTGTGTGGGGGTGGTTATCAGGAACACAGAGCGGGCATAAAATATCAGACACCTCAGTGTTGCTGCAGTGCCTCCACTATAGTTAAAGTGAAAATGCATCCTTTACACTTAAAATTTTTAATGCATTTTTTATGCTGCCTTTGAGAAACACAAAAAAATGTAATTTTTGCAATTATTTTTTTAAAAGTTTTTCATTCTGTGGTTAGAAAAGCTTTAAGATCTCCTGCTGAGCTGATGCACTTGCATGAGGCATGAGCCAGCAGCATTGATGATGTCACCCTGAAGCCAGGCATCCTGTTTGAGACAATGGATTGTCCTAGTTGATACTCTAGTGAGAAAGGGTCCCCAGTTAGTCCTGTATATTAGTGGAGCAGATGGGCTTGTAACCTGGCCTTTGTCAGCTGTGGAGCAGCCCTTCCACAAAGTCCTCCCACCTCTGTCAGTGTGCTTGTCATAAAGAAAAAAAAATCTCATGAGTAGCTGAGCCATGGAGGGGCTTGCCACATGGTGGGTGGTGACTGCATTTGTGCATGTTTGTCATAGTGTTCATCTAGTCCCCAAAGTGTGGAGATTGGGAGATGGAGGTCTTTGTGTCTTTTTTTTTAATTGAGATTTTTAATGGATTTTATTATTTGCATTACTGATTTGAATGTATTGACATTTGATTAAGTTAGAAGATGAATTGCAAACTTAGAATTTTTTCTGCATGTTTTTTCTGAAATAGATTAACATGTAAATTGATCCAAGTTGCACATTTTTTACACATTGAAAGTTCACTTTCATACAAAATTGTTTTAGTTAAAAAGTTGTTAAATGAACTGGAAACATATTTTAACACAAATTTGATGAAACTAAGAAAAATAACGTGCTAAAAGAAACCATTGTGCTGTCTCAGCAATTCGATCCAAATGCTGAACTGTTTTTGCACGTGATAAAAATGAACAGAATACAAATGGATCTTTTCGTTAGTCAATGGTTGTACTCTTTTAATGGATAAGATGTTCTTGGCTGGGTACAGCTTTATTCTTTGTATAGATATCTATCTTTTATGTGGTGAAGGGGTGTGGGTGATTTTAATGGGTGTGCTAGTAATTCTTGGTTTTTATCTGAATGGATGTTTCCTGTGGTTGTTTTATTAACTCTGCGGGAAGCTTTTATTTAAAATCCACTGCAAACTTAGAATTGAATATCTCATGGCACAGCTGATTAATTGTTTATTGCATTTGAAAGGTGAGACTTTGCATATTTTTAAAGAGGGTAAAACTCATCCTGCGAACCTGCTTGGTGGGAACGACTTTGTTAAATAATTAAACTTTCTCTGACACAACACTTTTACTGTGACTCTTCAACGGTTCTGAATGAGATCCCTCATCTTAAGTAGGGCTGCAACTAACGATTATTTTGATGATCGATTAATCTGGCGATTATTGGCTCGATTAATCGTGTAAAATTGACAACTTAATAAATAATAGTTTTTTGGCATTTTATTGAATGTAGTTATGCAAAACACAACTCATAACCAGTTAAACAACACGTTGGGCTCATTCTAATAAATAAAAATGTTAATCTTTCTGTGAAATAAAGAGAAAGAATATTACCATTTCTACAGCAAATATAAAATAATAAATCTACTTACTGTATACAGTAAAGGTAAATCACGAGCACCCATAAAATGTGTTTTATGGAACTGGCTAAAAAAACATCAAATGTAAACTGTTGACCATCCAGGATCATATTTAAAAACAAGAAATCGTTAACAGTTTTAGATTTGCAAATTTAACCTTGTTCAGAGGTATAGTACCAAACAAAAATGGCCGAGGTTAACATGAGTAAAAATACACAAAAAACAATCAAGTTGTGTGATATTAAGTGCAGTTGACAGCAAAAACTTCCTAAACGATTAATCGATGACTAAATTAGTCGACAACTATTTCAATAATCGATTATAATCGATTAATTCGATTAGTTGTTTCAGCCCTACTCTTAAGCAATATAATGATCTAAATGTTCTTGAATCTATACGGCTGAGTAAATGTGAGTGGATCAGTATAAATTTAGAAATGGTTCAATAGCAACTAGTTTTGCTCTTGGGGGTTTGCAAGCTATGGAAAAGTACTTTGCTGGGTTTTTAGTATGGTGACAAAATTCTTTTATTGTGGTATTTGATCAACTTTTTTAAATTAAATGGCAATTCCTTCCATTACACATATTTCTGAATTTGCACGTCATTTTCTTAATAGACGTCTTTTGGATTGTGGGTTTGTCGATAACTGACCAAATGCCCAATTAGCCAAAAGCAATTTTCAAAACTGCTTTTGTAGAGTATGGGTCAACCATTGACAAACTGCCCATTTATCTACTCATGGCTTTAATCACTGCTGTCTTGAAGTTGTTCAACGTTTTTGTTGTCAAATACACCTGATTCATATTAAATGGTCCTTGACCAATGTTCCCTCTAATCTGCGCGTCTGCGCAATTGTGCACTGCTCTCAGATTACTAATGCACAAGAAAACCTATGCAGCGCACAAAATAAAACTTAAACTAAAGATGGGGAAATGAGACAGAGCTCCAGAGCATATCTCTTCTTTCTGAAACAAATTGCTTCAAACCATTGCTTTGGAATTTGGCTTGTCACTGCTGCTGACATCACAAGAGTCAAAGTTTTTGCTCCGCCCCCTTCTGTTTTATGTGTGTGTTTGCTCAGACACATAAAAAAATTAGAGGGAACATTGTCTTTGACTATTTTATTATTTTGTGCATCTACTGTATGTTGACCCGCAGAGTATTTCACCAACTAAGGTGTGACACAGCATCGTAAAAACTGACAAACTGCACAAAAACTTAATCTTGACCTAGTAAAACAGTAATAACATAAGTAAATTTAACATGTTAAGATGTGTTAATGTAACATTATGATATATGCTTACACTAGTTGAGACTTTTCTGATTGAAGTAAGAAATTGAGTAAACAATATGTAAAAGCAACCTTCTTTCTTGGTTTTGAATCCAATTTAGGTAAATAAATCCACAAGATCAATGCAAATCCCTGAGTCAGTTTGAATATGTTGCTGTGACCACTCTCAGATATCAAAGGGCTTTCTGTAAAGGGTGTAAAGCCATTGTTCTTTTATAGTGCTGACTTCAAAGTTAGATCGGTAAGTACAGCACCCTTTAACAATACTACCTTTACAAATTGACCTCCCTTGATGATCATTTTGTGAAAGGTTTCATGGGCAAAACCTTGACCATGGAAGAAACTTTGAAGTGGTTAGGTTTTGTCACAGGGTGGACTTTGAATACCTTTTTGTGTCTGGATGGTCAAGCGCCAACCCAGACTATTAGTACTATGAAAGAAGAAAAACAAAATCCTTACATGCTGTTTTCTTCATTGCTAGATTATCTGGAACTGGTCATCACCGCAATGGAGCTAGATTTCGGACATTTTGATGAGAGGGACAGGACATCCCGTAATCCACGGGGTGGACGCATGAATGGACTCCCTAGCCCTACACACAGTGCCCACTGTAGCTTCTACCGTACGCGCACGCTTCAGGCTCTCACTAATGAGAAGAAGGCCAAAAAAGTGCGGTTCTACCGAAATGGAGACCGCTATTTTAAAGGCATTGTGTACGCAGTGGCCAATGACCGGTTTCGCACCTTCGACGCGCTCCTGGCTGATCTTACGCGATCACTGTCGGACCACATCAATTTGCCCCAAGGGGTCCGCTTCATATTTAGTATTGATGGAACCCGCAAGATCGGAACCTTGGATGAGCTCGAAGAAGGTAAATAAGACACGCACACGCTTAAAATTTTCTTCAAATTTTCAGGTCTATTTAGTCTAAAACCAGCTATTGTCTGTTTTCTTTTGTCTAAAAAGCTCAACCAACAAGCAGGGATGTGTTGGTTTAAGGCTGCAATTTGTGTTAAGTTGGGGGGAGACACCGCTTTAGGGTGTGAGGGTTTGAGCTATTAATTATACACCACAAAGGGAAGCACAATGAAATCTACCAATCTCCTCTGCACTGTAATTCCGTTCTTTTTCTGGTTTCTCCCCATTTGGCCTAATTGTCAGTCAGTCTTTTTCTTTTTTTTTCTTGCCAATTTTCTCTCTTTTTTTTTTTTTCCTCTCCTCCTCTGTCAGCTGCCTTTTGTTTTACAAGCTACCTGTCAGAACAAAACCATCAGACTTCAGATAGAAATGGAGTTAATGTGGAAGATTGAAGTAACTATAATTAAACTGGTTCAGAACTAACTTGAGTTGGAACCCGAGGAGCTGATGGCTAAAAGTGGTCATTCAGCTGTGAGGTGGTTGTGCTTGTGTGTTAATCTAAGAATGGATTAATGCTTTGATTAAAAAGGGGGAGCGGGACCCCGATAGTGTGACAATTATAACTCTATTGATTGCTTTTCTTCCAACAAATGTCAGAAAAATGGGCATTAACGACTGGTATTGTAGATAAATCTCTAAGAATCAAGTTGTGGGCAGCATGGTGGCGCCTCACAGCAAGTAGGTCGTGGGTTCATGTCTCTGGTGGGGACGAGGCTTTGAACACTGGCCTTTCTGTGTGGAGTTTGCATGTTCTCCCCGTGTCTGTGTGAGTTTTCTCCGGGTGCCCCAGTTCCCTCCCACCTTCCAAAAACATGCATATTAGGTTGATTGGCCACTACATGATTGCCCCTAAGAATGCATGTGTATGGCCCTGTAACAGATCGGTGACCTGTTCAGGGTGTACCCTGCCCCTCGCCTTGAGTCAGCCTGGATGGACTTTGGCACCCGCCCGTAGCCCCAAAAGGGATAGATGGTTAAGAAGGTGACTAACTGAATCAAGTTGCAGTTTTTGGCTGCATGTTCTAGCCTTTAGAAAAGATTTTTTTTTTTCTGGAAGTGCTAATGCTCGGGCACTTCGGAACACCAGTTGGTAAAAGTCAGATTTGAATTTAACTTCAGTTTCATCTTCTGAACCGCTTATTTCTAAGAGGGTCGCAGGGCGTGGCTGTGCCTATCACGGCTGAGGCAAGAGGCAGGGTACACCCTGAACAGGTCACTAGTCTGCTGCAGTGCTGGATTAAATTTTTATTCCAGAAATGGTCATAATTTTATTTTTTTTGTTTACTTGTGGTCTGTCAGCAGTTTACTAACTTTCTACTAGAACCCCTTTAAGATGCCAGATCTTGTGTCAATGTTGCTGGATCTGTCTGGATTTTTTTTTCTTTTCCCAAAACTGGTTTAAAAATTAGTCTTAAAGTGAGCATTTTACTTTAAAAGATTAAAGAACTTTAAAAGGAACACTGAAGAAAAGCAGAGATGGAAGGTGTAAACTTGTAAATTAAAAAAAAAAAAAAGAGTAACAACTTAAACTTTTTTGCTGATAGCTTTTATAGAAATTTAAGTTTCTACATCTAACTTAATTTTTTTTTTTTTTTTTGGGGGGGAGAATTGTAAACTTTGGATCCACTTGTATGCAATCATGTGGGTCAAAACTTAATCCTTGCATCCTTTAAACCTGTATTTAGTTGATATTTTACTGTACACCATATAAATGCAGAAAGATAACGTTAGTATCATCCACTTTTCTTTTTCAAACACTTAACAAATATAAACTTGGTATCTTGGGGAGAAAAAAATGCAATCATTTCTGTTTAAAACATTAATAATTGGTGCTTTTGCTGCCACCTTCAGAGGATCAGTGCAATTTATTGTGTGGTTTTCTAAGGATCAGAATGGATTTGGAAAAACTTATGCCTCTTTTACATAATTTCTGGTTGCGTTAAGTCTGGCAGTAAATTTGAAACCTTTTGCAAACAAATTCGACACCAAATGCGGTAAAAGCTTATTTAATCAAGAGACCAAACGTAGATGTTGGTGCTCCCACTGGTCATTATTTCTGGAGATTTGAAAGTTGCCAAGTTGGATAAGCACCCAGAGAATATCAGGTGTCCAATAGCTGAGTGTGTACATTGTACTAACCCAATATTTCTTTGCTTCTGCAGGCGAAAGCTATGTTTGCGCTTCTGAGAATCTCTACAAGAAAGTAGATTACACAAAGAACGTGAATCCCAATTGGTCTGTGAATGTAAAGGCCTCAGCAAGCCAAAAAAATATGCAGTCTTTGGCTGCCAAGGCTACCAACGAGCCGAGAGAGACCAAGGACTTTGTTCGACCGAAGCTCGTGACAGTGATGCGGAGCGGTGTGAAACCTCGCAAGGCTGTGCGTGTCTTGCTCAACAAGAAGACTGCGCACTCCTTCGAGCAGGTGCTCACAGACATCACCGAGGCCATCAAGCTTGAGAGTGGCGTGGTCAAGCGGATCTATACAGTTAATGGCAAACGGGTAAGTGATATTTTACTCGTCCGATTCATTGGCTTTTAAAGCACTCTGGCATGTGTAAGAGGGAAAAGAATGGTGCCGCATGTAAACTGTGCTGCACAACAGGAAAATTTGTGGTTTTGTTAAGTACAGTATGCCATTCATCCAACCTTACGCTGGAAGGGATCATCCAGAGGAAACCAAAGGGGAAAACCTAAATTTGACTTTCCATGCTCTGCCAAACACATAGGTGTTCTTCTCTTGCAGATTATTATGGTTTGAATTAGCAAGTTTCTATCAGCATTTCAATTCACTTAAAATATTTCAGAAGGAAATTTGTGGCAATCGCTCTCTGCATTTGGAAAGACTTGACGGAAAATAGGCTGCACGGTGGCGCAGTGGATAGCACAGTGGCCTCACAGCAAGAAGGTCGTGGGTTTGAGTCCCGGGTGGGGACGAGGCTTAGAACACTGGCCTTTCCGTGTGGAGTTTGCATGTTCTCCCCGTGTTTGCGTGGGTTTCCTCCGGGTACTCCGGTTTCCTCCCACCCTCCAAAGACATGCGTCTTAGGTTGATTGGCCGGTGCCGAAATTGCCCATGTGAGTGAGTGTGTGTGTGTGGATGGTTGTATGTGTGTGGCCCCGCGACAGACTGGCGACCTGTTCAGGGTGTACCCTGCCCTTCGCCTTAAACCAGCTGGGATGGGCTCCGGCACCCCCCATAACCCTGAAAGGGACAGACTGATAAGATGACTGACTGACGGAATGGACTTGACTTTTTTTTAACATGCTACCTTCAAAGGTCATAACTTCTAATCATGAGTACCACAGTCTAAAGTTAGCCAGCTGGAATGGTGGACTACAAAAGAACACATCTCAAGGAATCTCAAATCTGTCCACAGCCTGTAGGTTGGTTTATATCAACAGAAGCAGGAAAAACATCCTGGAGTGCAAATAAATTAATCTGGAGACCTGTTTCTTTTTGATACCTTTCAAATGCAAGTATTCTCAGCAGGAAGTACTTACTTACCTTTTATAGGATGTCTATGTTGTGGCTTTTTTTTTTTTCCTCCGGTGAAGGTTAGAAATGTCTATTTGAGAGGAAGGAACTACTCTGAAATGATGGATGGGAGAGAATTAGCTTTTAATGCTTGCTCTCAGGGGTGTAGTCTGGCTGCCCCAGGTCTTACAATGATGTTCTACTAAACCCTTTTGCTTGGAGATTGTCATCACTTTGTCATGTGGTGCTAATTTGCTTTTTTTCTTTTCTTTTTTTGTCATTCCTTTTTAACAATGCAATTTCAAAGTGAACCCATTCTCTATATCTCAGTCTGCATGTCTAGTAAGACATCTTTAATGCTGAATACATAATAATGCATGTCTCATGAAATCAGTGAAATTCTTTGCAGGAATCTCTTGTATCATTGCAATGCAGAGAAATGGGAACATTCAAAGCACTTTTTTGTGCTTTTGTGTGCAGCAGCACACTGCGTCTGCTTCATGGTGGAGGTGATATGGTAGAGGCAATATAAATGCAGTGCCTGCCCCTCCCAGACATGACTGCACCGATCCTCCTCTTCCCCATTCCGCTGTAATAGCTGCTGGGACTGGTTGCTAGGAGACCACATCCCAGGCACAAAGAGCCCAGCTGGTGTGGACTGGTCTGTCAGATACCACATCCTGTGGTGGGTGTGAGAGCTCGCTATCAATGCAAGCCTTTAGTGTAAAAATGAGGGGGAAAAAAATTTGCATCATGATTGTTACCTGTATACATTCCATCAGTGGAAGTAAATTAGAATGAATTACAAAGCGTAGTGCTGTCTTTAAGGGTTTTTGGAGAAATAAAGGGTGTAAAATAATCATAGAACAAGCTTTATATTTGCTCTTTAAATCCTTCTTTTTTTAAATTGTGTTTTGAGCAAAGTTGCTCCCATTTTTCATTCTAAAATAAAAGGTAGGGGAGGTGACAAGATTCCAGGTCATCAATTTATGGGCCAGAAAATGCACATTTATAAATCATAAAGTGCAAAATCTGCTTTTCTCGTAAGCTACTACAGTCACCAGAGGTATTTTGCATTTTTTTCTTTGATAGTCTGTCTGCGGAGGAGAAGCTCTGCTTTGCATTTCCTTTTTCTGCTGCTTGATTTTATTTCATCAAACAGAATCACAAAGGATGGAAGGATTTTCAAGCATAAGGAATTTGTTTGTTGAAAACATGCTTTAGCATCTCGTAGCTTTTTTTTCTGTTAAAAATATCTGAAATATATCCATGAATAGACACAAGCCTCTTTTCCCTGGTTATTGGAGCTCTTGCAGACTGCATGCTCCTTGACATGCTGCAGAAGCCGTTGCCATGGCAATAAGCTCCTCTATGATGGATTCAGCGTCTGACAATGGGTTTTAATACGCTGAGTGTGCTCCTTACATGGTAGTTTACCTGCCCTTGGTTTCTTATCTGTTAAAAGCCTGCTGCCTCCACATTTGACTTGCACATGCAAGCAGACTGTGTTTGACTGGCAGGAGATCAGGATAAAGGGGTGTGGTCCTCCATGAAGGAAGAGTCTCACACAGACAGACACCTGCATGGCAGCTTCACCTGGATTCAAGCAGCTCTGATTTCCTCCCTGAGTGCCACATCTACAAATGAGTTTGACCTAGAAAAAAGAGGAAGGACAATTTGAAAAGGCTAGGGCCAAATTAACCAAACGAAAAACTAGCTTACTTGAAGCCTGGTGTGGTAGAGTTAAAAACCATCAGACACCAGCTGCTTACATGACTCTGCAGATATTGATGTCGGAGTGGCTCATCTGGGCTCTAAATGAGTCGGTAATGCACTGACTTTCTGATATAAAGGTCAGAGGGAGGTAAGGAAGGCAACTTGAAGTGTAACACATTGGAGTTTGAAATATAGAGGGCATTCATTTACAATCTTTTTTCTAATCGTCATTTTAAATTTAAATAGTTTCTGCTGCATGGCTTGATGTATCGAATTCATAGTAAATGATGACCATTAAAATACCAACTTTTTTTTTTCTCTCAATGGATCTGGTTGTATTCTGAATTATTCAGTTGAAATTGGTTGGATCTCTGCAAAGCTGTTGGTGGTTGTTTTTAGGGAGTCATGTGGTTCTGACAGCTGGTGAGGCACAGATTAGGGATGGACTTGGTGGAACAGAGGGTGATGGGCACCTGGAGTCTGGGAGAAGCCAGCTTTTTTTTTTTTTTTTTTTAATAAAACTTTGCTTAATCGGTGTATTCACTGTGTTGGTGCTCCTGATGTCTAGTGAATAAGGTTGAGAAGATGCTTTTTGACTTGTAGTATGTTAAAATTTTCCCAATCTGGCCACTTCATTCATCCCTGTTGCTTTGGCAGAAATCTTTGAGAACATATTTGAAATGTAATGGGTTAGAATCTTTTTCAAATGCCTATAGATATGATGAGCATCCAAACAAGAGTAATATATTTATTCTGGATCAAGAGAATATTCCTACTGTTAATTTTGGTTACTTTTGAAACTCATTTAAACTGATGGGACAATTTGGTCATCCTGACTCATGCTCAGGTGAGCCATTTAAGATTTTATATTTGATTAGTTGAGAATTTGAATTTCTTGATAAATAAATCACATTGAATGGAAATCCTCAAATGTGTAACAGGACTTGTTTTTATCTCAAACAAGCTGTTTGATCAGAAAAAACTTCCTGACAAACTGCAGCATTTTACACAGGAACATTTTAAAAGGTGTTCAAATCCGTTCACTGCGTTTCCTCAAAAGTTATGTATGTTTTTTTTCTTTTAAATTGAATTTCCTGCAGCAGTTCCACGTTAGATGTAAAGTCTTAATTATAAGTGGGGATGTAGTTAATTAAGATTAAGGTTTCAGTCTGTTGGATAAAAACACTTGATCCTTTTAATCGGCTTTGTTCTTCTAGCTATTAAAACATGGACTACTGTCTACCTTCCTGACCCCACCCAGTTTATTTCCAGCTTCTTTTCTCTCCTGTTAGACCCCAACGGGATAAAAAGCACTTTCCTACGATTAACTGCCAGGTGCCCTTGTTGACATGTAACAGTTTAACCTAATGATAGTAACATGTATCTAATCTCTCGATAACGACCAGACCAGAAAACCCAAATGTACAGCTCTGGTCAGGAAAACTAATTAGATTCAAATCCCAGGAGTCGGTCACATCTCTGCATCCCAGCAGAGCTTTTATCAGGCTTGTATCCAGGGAGTTTGGGGTATAGTGTTAGTAGGGTACAGCTGTTGAATACCACGCCAGTAAGTCACCGCTTCACACTTTTTTAGCTCGTCTAACAGGACTGAAAACCAACATGGCAGCTGTTGGGGTGGGGTGTTCTCAAATTATCTGCAGCCCATAGTTTGGATGTGCATCACAAAGGAAAAGCATGATGCATATTTACTGCCCTGGCATGTGTCCCAACTCTGAGATCTCTCTCTCTCTCTGTCAGGCTGTGGCTCTCGGTCAGACCAGCTGAGTGGTTCAGTTACAGTAGTCGTACTGTACGTCTTCATCTAATGTCAATGAGCGCGTATGAATTTGAACAGGTGTTGAAAAGCAAGCTGGATACCCAACTGTGCTGCTTTATAAAAAATCTCATCTAGCAAAACCGAATAAAGCAGCTTTTGAATTGACTATCTTTAATAGGCATGTCTGAGTTGTATAATGGAGTAAAGAAGGTGTGGCCTGAAGACATCTGTCCACCAAGTAGACCATATTGTTTCAACAGCTGCTACAAATTGAAAAGACCGGAGAAGGAAGTTAACTCTATTAAACATTAGAGAGAAGATGTAGCAAAATCATTTCTGTTTGAACACTTCCTATCTTTTGTGTGTGTGTAATGTTTACAGGAAACTAATGTGAGGAAAGGCATGTTGTTTGCAATGGCACCATTCCACCCTGAATATTTTTGGCTAATTATTTTCTGTAATGCTAGATGTTTCTCACTTTATTGTATTTCTGTTTAGCTTTTAAGTCTCATAGGACTGTTTGATCAACCTTACTGGTTAGCTGTGGTAGGCACAAGCATGTTTGCATTGCAGCAGTGTTGCCATGTTTCTGTTAGAAAGCAGCTTCTCTTTGAAACAAACTCAAAGTTCAGGTAGTCATGAACATAGTATTCAGGATTTTGTGACAAATCTCAAGATCAGGGCTTTGTGCTGGTGCTAGATGTAGAAAAAAATGTGAGTAAAAAGTACTCTGATCAATCATTTGGTTTAGTAAAACGGCTTTAAATTGACCTGCAATGTTCTCCAAATCTATCCAAGGCATGTCTGACTTTATACCTCCTTACACTTGTAAATGAACGGACGCCATGTTTCATTTCTTGGTATTATATTTTCTTCCCTTTCAGGTGACCTGCCTTCAGGACTTTTTTGGGGAAGACGATGTTTTCATTGCTTGCGGGCCGGAGAAATTCCGCTATGCACAGGATGACTTTTCTCTAGATGAGAATGGTGAGTTTCCAAGCACATCTTGACATATTTTGCTCTACTTCATATGCAGAAACTAAGAACTGCAAAGAGCCAGAAAATCAAATCCTTTTGTCCAGATTTTCAGAGTAAAAGAGGATTATTAATGTTTTTGTGCAAATTTACACATTGATTACAAAGCTAAGTAAAAAAAGAAGGGATGCTCTGGTGTTAGGGATGCTGACGGTGTGAAGGAGTGCAAGCGATGGGTTGGAAAGTCTGTTATCAGCAGTCGGCAGCAGGACTAGAAAGAAGAGGCATTAATCTATGTGACAGGTTTAGGCCAGCTGATCAGTTGCTGCTGACACTGCTGAGAAGTCAAGGAGAGAAATTGTGAAACCGACCCACTTGCTGCTCTCTGCTAATCTGAAAACCATTTTTTTTTTCTTACCTTAAATTTTCTCTTTTAAAAATGCGGTATTTTACATTTCATGCATGTCTCAGAATCTGAACTCTGAACATATCCGGGGTTGTTATCATGACCCATCTATTTCTGCTCCTCTAATCGGGGATGCCGGCATCTTTTATAATGATCTATGTCCTTTTCTGTTGCGCATACACACGAGTCAAATTGTTCTGCTTGGACTGTAATGACCTTGTGAACGTTGGATGATAAAATGCCTGAGAGCATCTCAACATTTTTTGGTTGGCTTCATTGGAGCAAAGATGAGAAACTCTTTGCAATAATTTGGAAACCTTGTATCTCCAATTCGCCAGTTTTTGAGAATCCACTACTTTAGGATTCAGCATCACAAATATAATAAAACGTGACAATCACTTTAAAGTTTTAAGTGTGTTGCGATCAACTTGTTGCTTTCCAAATGTCTGATGCATGGTCACATGAACACTCCTGGACCTGCAGGTTTGTGTATGCAACAGTCTTCAAAGTCAGGAAGGAGTTAAAAAGACCCTGAGGTATTCTTTTTCAGAGCACAGCAGATCAGACAGACTTGCTATTGGTTGTATTGTCAGCGGAGTGGTGTTAGCATAACCTGCAAATGATGGCACATGAAGATATGTCTGTAACCAGTAGTGTGTGAAGGTTAAGAGAAGGAAGACTGCTCAATCCCAGGAGATGGATAGAGAGAAAATGGTATAATTAGCTTCAAAAAGACACCGAGGGGGAAGGGAAGAGAGGCTGACGGTACAAACGGAAAGGAAGATGCTAAAGGGAGGAGCTGCAGTGTCTGGAGTCTGTCTTCCCTGATTAATACTGTGACCCAGAATATACTGCAGACAATATGCAGTAAAATACTATTATTATCCTGCTATATGTACTGTAGGTGGGGCTTGGCCAAGTTCATGCTTATTTCTCTGAAACATTGTATTTCATGTGAACAGGGCTAAACAGCTGGGTGTGAAATTTAAATTTTTTTGTTCACAGAATGCCGAGTGATGAAGGCTCCGAAAACTCCACGTGCAGTAAAGAGCCCTGCTCTGACTAGACGCTGCAAGTCCCCTACTGAATCGAGTAAGTTTGATATACATTCATTCATCTTCTGAGCTGTCGTTAGGAATGGGGTGATGAGCCTATTCTGGCTAATTCAAGGCGAGAGGAAGGGTACGCCCCAAACAAGTCGCCAGTCTGACGCAGAGCCCCACACACAGACAACCATCCACACATACACTCATTCCTAGGGGCAATTTTTTTGTGGCCAATCAACCTAACACTTTTTCACACGACGGACGCTGCATCGGTCCGTCGTGGTAAAGAGAGAGCTGAGCCAAAAAGCAAAGCTCTCGATTTACAAGTCGATCTACGTTCCAACCCTCACCTATGGTCACCAGCTGTGGGTGGGGACCGAAAGAATGAGATCGCAGGTACAAGCGGCCGAAATAAGCTTCCTCCGCAGGGTGGCTGGGCTCTCACTCAGAGAGCAGGTGAGGAGCTCTGCCATCCGGGAGGAGCTCGGTGTCGAGCCGCTCCTCCTCCAGGTCGAGAGAAGCCAGATGGGGTGGTTTGGGCATCTGATCAGGATGCCCCCGAGCGCCTCGCGGGTGCGGTGTTTCGGGCACGTCCCACCGGGAGGAGACCAAGGGGCAGACCCCGGACCCGCTGGAGAGACTATGTCCCACAGCTGGCCGGGGAACGACTTGGGATCCTTCCAGGTGAGCTAGAGGATGCAGCCGGGGAGAGAGAGGCCTGGGCTGCCTGCTTGGGGCTGTTGCCCCGGCGACCCGACCCCGGAACAAGCGGAAGATGACGGAACACTTTTTTTGAAGAGTGGGAGAAAACTGGAGTACCTGGAGAAAACTCACACATACATGGGGAGAACATGCAAACTATACACAGACCAGTGTTCCAATCCTCATTCCCACTCGGGACTTGAACCGCAACCCGCTGCTGTGAGGTCACTGTGCTAGTAAGTTTAATATCCCTGATTTAAAAATAAAAAAATAAGCTGGTCAATTCAACTTTGTCTTAATTCACGTCAAACCTAGAGTCAAACAAAAAGCTTTGACCGTGTGACCTTAATTTAGGGGGATGGTGAACTCTAATCTCTTAATCAATAATGTATTGTGGGATGTGACTATGAAGGCCTTGTTCAGATGAGTCACATTTGAAGATGGGGGGATCATTTTAAGATCAGATGGATATGTTGTCAGAAATCTGGAGGTTAGATTCTTGGGTTTTTTATTAGTTTTTTTTCCCTCTGTGTTCTGTTCAGTGAGATAGTAACAGTGTTCCTAGAGGGAAGAAAGAAAACATGAATAAAACATGCAAAGTAAACATGAACGGCTTTCAGCTGTTTGCTTGACACCAGAGTAATTTAATATTTAATATCCAGAAGGTGGCGGAGGCTTTCCCGGCTGATTCGAGGTGTGGGGCAGGGTACACCCCGAACAGGTTGCAACCCCGTAAGGGATAGACCGTTAAGGTCTGATAACCAGAAGGAGGTGGGCCAATTGAAAAAGAATCCAGGGTGTTTTTCTGATTACATTTCTTTATGCTCACTCGTGGGTGGCGTTTTCGCTTGACTCAGCAGCTGCTTGGCCGGCTCGCCAACTGTTAATCTGAACTCCGGCTGTGGTCAGCGGTGGGATATTATCATGTTGGCACAGGAAATGTCACTAACCTGTGTTTCCAAAATTATTTATAAAGCAGCAACTTGGTGTGATTCTTTTCAATTAGAGTTCTAAATGTTCATCTGATCAAGCTGTGGATCTGTTTAAAAGTTTAGTCTTATTTCTGTTTTTTTTTAATTATTTAGGATCTTAGATCTCATAATCATGATCTTCAGAACTCCTTATTCCAACAGTGCTCAGGGTTATTGCAGCCTTTCTCAGAAAGTTAGAGGGGCGGTGTACACCTTTAACGGGTCACCAGTCTGTTGCTGGTCCACATATCTCCACAGATCTTAGAGTTGACTTCTGAAATACCTGATTGTAAGCATTTAAGTACGATTTGAGTAAAGTCCTAAACATGTTTTATTTTACGATGTTCTCCCTGTGTGCGCATGAGTTTCCTCCGGGTACTCCTGTTTCCTCCCACCCTCTAAAAAAATAGTTGTTAGGTTGATTGGTCGCTATGAAATTGCATCTAGGAATGAGTGTGTTGCCCCGGTGCATACTGGTGACCTGTTTGTAGTGTATCCTACCTCTTGCCTAAAATCAGCCGGGATAGACTCTGGCACGCCCTGTAACCCAGTTATGGATAAGTGGCTCAGAAATAAAAAAATAAAAAAAACTTAATTTCTTTTTTAAAGTAGTGAAAAGCTTCCATTGGCCGCCTTAAAATCGTTGCACTCCTTCACCTTTTAGTGAGAGTGCAATTTACTGACTTCAATTCCAAGAAAGTGGAGCTTTTGGTTTACTTATTTCAGGGTGGTTTTTCTTTTTAAAGTGTTAATCTGCTTTTGTTCCCTTTTTGTTTGAGCGTTTAAATGAAGCCAGGGATGCTTAGTTCCTTTTGTTTGGTCTGTTTATTGGCTCAAACTTACACTGACCATCTGGGGTTTAGTCTTCCAAAAATCCCTTTCATTTCTTATAGACAAAACCCCTTTTTAAAACCACTCAACTCCCAGTTACATCACTTCACACAACTCGTGAAGATAAACAGTGTTCCACACAAGGAGAATCCCAGCAACGTGGTTTGTTGTAGAGTCTGAAGAAAATGTCATTTAACAAAAAAAGAATAAATTTGCAAAGCTGCAGAAATAGTTTGACTCCAGTCTGCAGCCAAGTTGAGCTGCTGATTGAGGGCTGGCAGAAAAATCAGGACCTCTTTTCATTTTACTAAGTGTTTATTCCACACCATTGTTCACTAACCTGATGGCTTATTCTTGTCTTCTCTTGTTCAGCCAATGGAACAAGATCCAGCAGCCAAATGTCTACTCCCGTTTCCAAACATTCCCCGACTTCTACTCCAACAAGTCCTGGTCTCAACAACAAGGAGGAGGTAAGACTTTTTAATTATTTTTATTTTTCTTCTCAGTCTTCTAACTATATATCTACGTTTGTTTCCAGGAACTCTACATCCCCGTGTTGTTGGATGACGATTCTATGGGGGAATTGATGTAGGTTTTCTTCCTGCCACCGACTTCAAGTTTTGTATTGAAACAGTGAAGTTTTATACCTCTACCGTTTTTCATTTATAGTTCTACCTGTTGAGGAGAACCCCTCCCTCTTTATAGGCCTTAGCCAGTTTGGCTATGTTACCGTTTTTTTTTTGCCTATGATACTGTATTTTTTTTTTTTCTTGACTAATTTTTTTTTTTTTTTAAGTAATGCACTGCTAATCAAAAATTTCTAATCAAGGGCACATATTTCAAACACATGCTTGATGTTTGTTTGGTTTTTTTTCTTTTTTATAAAGGGTGTCACTTTTGTTAAAAATCCAAATAAGATCACTCATTGAATTTAATTTCACTTGGAATTTCAAGCAGAGAATGGTTCTTTTTAGAAGCTTTTTTGTTCGTTTTAAAATAAACATGTTTGTTGTGTTTGTGGTAATCTTCCATTTCTTCATCTTCTCCCATCCAGTAGTCCAAGGTAACAAAGATAAATGTTACTGGTCACACGAGGTGGACTCACCCAGACAGAGTCTTTCTAACCTGCTGTAAATATTGTGTATAGCCATCCACTCACTCCAACATCTCTGCTCAGTCCATTGCTGTGCTTCCGTAATGTCCAACATTCGCTCAATATGTTGCAGGAAAGGGTCGAAGTAAAAGAAAAACTTGGCTAGTATGGGAATAAATGGATGATTACTTGGTATGTGTTGTGATTTTAAAATACACAAACTCAAGTATGTATCATCGCTGAATTTATTCAAGAAGATTATGTGACATTGGAGCGCCTCACAGCTCTGTTAGGGTTTCTTTTATTGTGACCCTTTGCATTAATAGTTAGTTCCGAGTGGTCCATACCTTGTGTGTTTTCACAAATTTGCAGCGCATGATAACGAACTATAAAGAAACTTGTCTTGTAAAAAGCTTAGAACTGAAGGACCTAATCTTGCATTAAAAACGGCCAAAGTACAAATAAAGAAGGCCCTTTAAAAAAAACAAAATAAAAAGAACTCACCTCACATTTAGTACAAAATACAAGTCTGTTCACAAACTTTCTTTAATCTTTTTATACACTAGTGATTTGGGGTTTTTTTCCCACACGATCCCATGTAGTTGGTAAAACAAGATTCTCAATGCCAAAGTATGCTTTTTTTTTAACTTAATCTATGGAAACAAAGGAAGACAAGTGGGGAGGGTGGGATGGATGGATAGATGGGTGGGTTTAAATTGTAGTAGTTCGGAAGATTTTTGAGGAAGCACATGCATGCCACTTTCAAAACAACAAAGATTCAGATAAACTAGTCTTCATTTAAGACAGTAAGTTTATATCCTTGCGCTTTAATGATAGTGGGCTCTATTTATTTTGGCATGGCTTGGTGTAGTTCTGCAATATGGGGGAGGGATTGATTATTTATTATTTATCTTTTAGATCTATTTTTTAATTTTTATAAAGTTTAACTTATGCCTAGGTCTTTTTTTTTTCTTCTTGGTTTGACTTGAGCTCACATGAGCTCCAAACTTACTTTACAAGCTTCTAAGTGCTACTTTATAATGCCATACCCCTTTTTCTATCCCTACAACTTTCATTGTGTCTTAAAAGGAGCTTATTGAGATTTTTTTTGCTAAGGTTTTGCAGGGAATTGAGGCTATTGGGTCTCTGAATTGGATGAGACAAAAAGCACAAAGCGAGGAGCTATTTGTTCATCACATCAACACAAACTTTACCGTCTACTTGCCAGCATTCTAATGCGTCACCACAATTAATATCCCAACGTACTGATAAAGAAAAAAAAATGCTGCCAATGTAGCATCCTTTTTTAAAATTGAAATCTATGCATTTCGATTCAAGAATGATATATTTTGTCCTGCAAGAATGACTTTTTGAAACCCCATAGTGTGATTAGAACGGAGCTAAAAATGAAACTGTCCATGCATTTATATGTTTTTGTGATGGATATGTCAGTTTGAAAGTTGTATGTCTTTAGAATGATGCAGTGTGCACCATTTGGATAAGCTTTGATTAGCCATATTTGGTCAGTCACTTTACGCTCAAGAAAAACCATCACAAACTTTTACTGGTGCTGTTACCGCTATCTTTCATCTGCAGGGAATGCTGTTACATCAGCATACAGCAACCGCAGGGATTTCCAGTTGCATCTGCCATTTTGTAAAAAAACTGAATAAATAACCTCAGTCTTCTGTTTTTCCTAAACGGTTACTTGTAAAATATCACATACTAATCTCGTTCTTGTTCAGTCGATTTTTCTACAGCTTCTTACAACACATCAGCATATAAATCTGAAAATGTGGGCGTCTTGTGGAATTTGGCTGCCATCTCCAGATGAACGGTATGATTCATCACCTGTATTGGTGCCTTTTTTTTTTATTATTTAACACTCCAGTCTTTTGATAAGAATAAAACTAAATTTTTCATTGAAAGCTTGTTTTTTTTAAACAGCGGTTTGTAACACTTTTTTTTTTTTTTTTTTTTTAAAAACACCGTCCAACACATTTGTTACTTGTAGAGACACACGATACTTTGTCATGATTGTAAATATGCTTCCCTCCTGATTCTAGTACGACTTTCTAATCGAATGAATGATCTTTTTATTTCACTGAAATTTACAATGTCCTTTCTAGTGGTATTTTTGCAACAGTGGCTTGTTTCAGTGCTTCATTCATTGTATTAACCAGTACCATTTTTGCAATTAAAACGACTATTTCAACTCTCTGATCTTGTGTTTTTAATCTTTGCTGATTCAGACATGGGTAGTGGTAAGCAGGAAGATCTGTTGTTTGAGTCCCAAAGTGGGGCCGAGGCTTGAAGCATTGGTCTTTCTATGTGGAGTTTGCATGTTCTTCCCATGTATGCGTGTGGTTTTTTTTTTTTTTTTCAGTTACTCCAGTTTCCTCCCAGCCTCCAAAAAACATGTGTTAAGTTTATTAAGCACTATGAAGTTGCCCTTAGGAATGAGTGTGCGTCTGCGGATGGTTGTCTGTGTGTGTGTCCCCGCAACAGACTGGTGACGTGTTCTGGGTGTATCCTGCCTCTCACCTGAAACCAGCCAGGATACTTCCCGTGATCCCATTAGAGATAAGTGCTTCAGAAGATCTGAATCAGAATATACTTTAATAATCCCACACATGGGAAATTTGTGTGTAACAGCAAAAACTTTCTATCTGCTGAGTGAATCGTTGTAGAGCCTGATCACATATGGGAAGAAAGACCTCGGGTACCGAGATGTTCTCGAGCGGAGCTGTCTGAGCCTCTTGGAGAAGGAGCTGTTTGATTGAATGGTTCAGATATGTTCCAAAATGATAGTGTCCAAAACTAGACTGAATGTGGAATAATTTTTTTTCAAAAGCAAGCAGGAAAAAAAACTTCTGAAAAAAAAAAAAAAAGCATTCTTCCCCAGTTATAATCTAGTTTTGCTAATTTGTTTTACTAAATTAGTTTTCTATTGCTGACATCTGTTACTTGGGCTGATTGGGACCTTTCTATTCGTCATCTGAACTACCTACCCCTAACAGAATTGTGGAGGGTGCTGGAGCCTATCCTGGCTGATTTCAGGTGAAAGGCAGGGTAAACTACTAAAAGGTTGCCAGTCTGGTGTGGTGCCACACGCAAACAACCATCCACATGTATACTCATCCCTAGGGTCAATTTCACAGTGGCCAATCAACCTAACATGCATGTCTTTGGAGGGTGGGAGGAGACCCATGCATACACTGGGAGAACATGCAAACTCCACAGAGAAAGGCCAGCGTTTCAAGCCTCAACCCACCCTGCATTCGAATCCTGACCTCCTTGTTGTGAGGTTGATTGGAAACTAATTTAAAAAGAAAAAAAATGGAAAAAGAAGAAAAAAATTGAATGATAAAGGATTTAAACTTTTTACATTGCTGCTGAAAGACTTTAAAAAAATCTAGAATTTGTATTTTATAAAGTGTTGGGCACAATTTAAATGGGTTTTCCACAAAAGTGGCAGGTTTTAGTTTTTTTAAAATGTTTTTAGAACAGTTTAGATGTATGTATAAAAATCTATTTCTAATCACATGGCTTCAACACTGGATTTCTACATTTCTAATTGGGACTAGGATTTAAGTGTGTTTAAAAGTGGGCTAAATGATTTAAAAAATGTTGAGATACCACAGGGTTTGTTTTTTAACATGTCAAGTTTATTTCCACATTGAGGTCAATTTGATAAACTGGTTAGAAATGATAGAAAAACTACCATCTAATGGAATCAGATGCTTGGTTAGAATATACAGAACTTTTTTCAAATGGGCAATCAATTCAATACTGAATCAACTTGGCAGCAGGGCAGGCAGGCCTAGTTTCTTTCTAACTTCATGACCAGTACATTTATCATTACACACTAAGTACTTCCTGTTCAGAAATGCACCATGTCTGGAAACTCCAATCAGCTCAATCTGTTTTTATTTATCCCTCTGTAAGTCCTACACGAACACCCAACCTAACAAGATAACTTTCTATGTGATGGAACAGATAATTAATGCTCAGCAGAGTAATTAGCATCTGTGTGATGCTGGCAGGCCAACATGAAGCAACATTTTAAAGATATATTTCTGACATCTTACTGAGAATCTCAGTCTTTAATGTGGTTCTGATAGTAATAATGGTCCAGTTTTACTTTAGTACAAGTGTGTTAAAAATGAATGCTAACAGTCAATGAGAAATCTTTCACAGAAACTACGAGCAACAAGTAAACAGAATCTTCTAGAATGGATCACAAAAGCCTTCGAAGCAGCATGTCCTTGTTCTACTGTGAAGGAACAAAACTACAGGTAAAGAATGAACTTCCACCAAAGTACATAGATAGATAGATAGATGATAGATAGATAGATAGATAGATGGACTTGTTTTTTCAATATCTATAGATAGACTTGTTTCCTCATCCACTGTGTCCACTGTGTGCATGTGTGTTCTTTCTGGACTCTTCCATGTTCCTACACACTTTCGATTAAAAAAGCTCCCTGTATTCTCCTTAGGTGTGAGAGATTCTTAGACTGGGGTCCATCATGGTCCCTCTCACCTACACCCATCATGACTCTTAACTTAAAAATCAGATTTTTCTAGACTGTCGTTTGATTTGAACATTTATTAATTTTCTGAATCACTTTTCTTTGATGGTCACAGGCAAGAGGCAGGGTACACCTCGAATAGGTCGCCAGTCTGTGATTTTGAACAGGATTTATTTATGTATTTTTAACTCATCTTTTCACAGCTGAATTATTGTAACTGTACTTTTTTCTGCAACAGACTGCTGGACTCTGAGAGTTTACTGCCACCTGCTGGTTGTCTTCTGAATGGACTCTGGATTGATGTTTAATTCCCAACAGAAGAGGTAAAGCTTGAGAGATGTTGTCACTTTTGTCTTCTGAACATCTTACCCCTAAATGGGTCGCTGGGGTGCCAAAGCCAATCCCGGCTGATTTCAGGCGAGAGGCAGGGTACACCCCAAGCAGGTCACCAGTCTGTTGCAAGGCCGCACACTTACAAGAATTCATACACATTCCTAGAGGCAATTTCATAGCGTCCAATTATTCTAACATGCATGTTTTTGGAGGGTGAACCTGAAGAAAACTCACACATGCATGGGGAGAACATGCAAACTCTACACAGAAAGACCAGTGATTCAAGCCTTGCCCCCCACTCTGGGACTCGAACTCCTGACCTTCTAGCTGTGAGACCACTGTGTTAACCACTGCGTCACTGTGCAGCTCATGCTGTCACTTATGATAAATAAATTTGCACTATTGAAAATGTGAACATAGAATCCAGGGTTGATTTATAGAGCATCAAATATTACATTTTGGTCTTATTTTAAGAGTTTAAAATAAGTCCTCAATTTACAACATTGTGATTTAGAATTATTACAAAACTTTTGGTATACCGTAATTTCACGACCATTAGGCGCACCGTACGAAAAGGCGCAGTCTCAGTTATGTGCGCCATTGCTGTATTTAACACACACATAAGGCGCACCGTACAAAAAGGCGCAGTCTCAGTCACACACCGCCTTACAACAACACACACGCAAGCATGCAAATGTGCGTATTAAAAAATAGATCGAGAGCAAAACTGAGTTTGGTTGTGCTTTATTTAAGTAGTAACGATACTAAACAAGCACATTACCGGTAATAGTCTTTATTCAAATCCGTCAAAGTCCTCATCCTCTGTTTCGGAATCGAACAGCTGCGCAAAATCCAGCAGAGCAGGTCCACTTCGCTCCTCGCTGTCAAAGTCACTGTCTGTACTGTGCGGCTCCTCAGAAAGGATACCAGCTTTTGCGAAAGCTCAGATAACAGTACCAGCAGACACGTTAGTCCAAGCATCTACAATCCATTGACTCGTTAATGCTGAAATTTCTCGCGGCGGCTCAATTCCCATGTTCCTCCGCGTAACTGATTGCCTTCAGCTTAAACTGAGCGTCATAAGCGTGTCTCTTTGCCATTTTCAGGGTTAAAACAGCAATGTTGTGCATACAGCACATACCTTTTTTATACACAATCCACGCCCACACTTCACTCTTTAAAGTTCTCATGCCTTTTCTTTCAGGTCCGCCTCGCCTCACGGGCACCGCTTTTTCTTTTAGGTCCGCCTTTTCTCACACACAAGGCGCACCGCACGAAAGAGCGCACCGCTCATTTTGAAGAAAATCTAAGATGTTTACATGCGCCTTATAGCCGTGAAATTACGGTAATCCCTAATGGAAACTAATTAGTGTACTGACCCTCTGAGTTTGTCATTAAACCCCGCAATGAACAAAAGAAATATGTTACCAGTTGGAGTTTTACAACATCATAGCACCAAAATCTCCTGATACATTTTCATGTTGAAATTCATTATTTATTATGTGTATGTTTCCAGGTGTGACGATCACTGATGAATCACTTGAACATGATTGATAAACACAAAAAAAGTAGGATCAGATTCTGGTTAATCCTTTGTTTTCAGACTTGAAGAACCAGTTCCAACTTTCAAAATGAAAACACTCCATCACAGAGACAGAAAGAAGACATGGAAAGAGGAGCTTCAGGAACGAAGAGGATGTGAAGGCCTCATGTCAGACCAGTCTTCTACCCAGGTAAAAAGTTGTGATCAGCTGTGCAAGTTTGTGTTCTGTGTGACCATCACAACCACACTAGCTGGACTTCAAAAACTGATTACAGGATAAGAAACTATAATAAGAATGCATTCAACTTACTGTACATAGCACTTTTCTGGACACTCTAAGACACTTTACATATGCATTATTCATTCACTCCATACTAGATACTGTACATCCATTCACATACACATTCAATGCTGATGATGGGAGCTGCCATTCAAGGCATTTACCACTATCATCAAAAGCAACTGGGGGTTCGGTGTCTTGCTCAAGGACACCTCAGCATGCACTCTGGGCGGGGGATCAAACCAGCGACCTTCCGGTTACAAGACGGTTGCCCTACCCACTGAGCCATCCTTCCCCAAACTATCCTCTGACAGACTGACCAGGATGCTGATCGTCTGCATGAGAATAATAATAATAAAAAATTTATTTGTAACGTACTTTATATCTCCAACGGAGATCTCAAAGTGCTACAATGACCAAAAGGAACAACAAACAGCAAAATTAAATAAAACCACAACACAAAAAACAACACTAAAAACTTTGTTGAAAAGCCTTTAGAAATAAAAATGTCTTCAGTCTTTTCTTAAAAACCTCAACGCTCTGTGGAGCCCTCAAGCTCTCGGGAAGAGCGTTCCAGAGCTGTGGAGCAGCTGCCTGGAAGTCCCTGTCCCCCATAGTGGAGAGTTTGGTCCTTGGTTGGTGCAGGCAGTAGGAGGGAGGAGGAGAAGCGTAGGTCTCGGGCAGTGGTGTGGAGGGTTAGGAGTTCTCGGAGGTAAACAGGTGCAGTGCCGTGTGTGCACTGATGGGTAAGGAGGCAGACCTTGTACTGAATTCTGTATTTAACGGGTAGCCAGTGGAGGGATTTGAGGATGGGAGTGATATGGCCATATTTGCGCCTCCTTATCAGGATCCGGGCAGCGCAGTTCTGGATGTGCTGGAGCTTTTGTAAGCCCCTGCATGGGATCCCTACAAGGAGGGGATTGCAGTAATCCAGCCTGGAGGAGATGAAAGCGTGAATCAACCTCTCAGCATCCGGTTTGGAAAGACATGGACGTAGCCTGGCTATATTTTTAAGATGGAGGAAGGAAACCTTGCAGAGATGGTGAATGTAGGAGTCAAAGATGAGGTTAGAATCCATTTTGACTCCAAGGTTTTTTACAGATGATGACAGAGGGATGCTGTGTCCAAAAATGGACATTTGAGACATTTGAGAAAACAGAGAAGGTGTTTAATGTTTTTTGAGGAGCAATTTCAGAGAAAGGCTGGGTTGTTGTCGGAAGGTTGGGTTGAGAAAGATCATCAGGCTGTAAATCTTCTTGATGTTTGTGAAGGACATGACTCTGTGAAAAAAATAAAGCTTAAAAAGTGACTACCTCTGTGGTCGGTGCCAGAGCTTCATCCTCGTTACTGGTAATTATTAAGATTCGTTTCCAGTTAGAATTGGACAGAATTTCTACAAGTAGGCACAGCCAAGGTGGTGGGGGGGTGAGGGGATCTGATTCTGTGTTGGAGTTTATTCCTCAGTACTGTTCCGTTGTCTTCTGCTTATCTGGGGCCGGGTCAAGAGGATACCAGCCTCAGATGGGATGAGGGTAGGAACATAGATTGACTTGTAAATAGAGAGCTTTGCTTTTTGGCTCAGCTCTTTCTTCACCACGATGGACGGATGCTGTGTCCTGATTATTGCGGACCGATCCGTCTGTTGATCTCCTGCTCAACCCTTCCAAAGTACAAGGATGAATATCAAACTTCATGACAATTTGGTACAAAATCAAAAAAATCTTGTGTGAAAATTTCAAATTGGTCATTGATTCTGTTTTCACAACTGTACAAATCTCATGACGTAATGTTACAGCAAGGCAAGTTTATTTGTATAGCACAATTCATACAAGATGTAGTTCAAAGTGCTTCACAAGAAGAAAAAAAATGCATTAAAATCACAAAACATTGACTCAAAAAGTTTAATAAATAAATAAATAAATAAAATAATTAAAACGGATAAAAAGAGTAATTAATCAAATGCACAGCTAAACAGAACTGTTTTCAGCCTAGATTTAAACATCGTCACAGTAGAGGCCTGTCACATGGCCTCAGGAAGTTTGTTCCAGACTTTTGCAGCAGAAAATGGAAATGCAGCTTCTCCATGTTTAGTCCTGACTCTAGGCACCATCAGGAGGCCGGTCCCAGAGGTCCTCAGGTGTCATAAGGTGTTAACATCTCACAGATGTACTTTGGTGCTAGACCATGAAGAGACTTAAACACAATCAGAGCAGCTTTAAAGTCTATTCTCTGAGCCACAGGAAGCCAGTGCAGAGACTTGAGCACAGGACTAATGGGATCATATTTTCTAGTTCTTGTTAGAACTCGAGCAGCAGCATTTTGAATAAACTGCAGCTGTTTTAAGGCCTTTTTGTTCAGACCAGTGAGTAGACCGTTGGACTGTTGTTAAAATGAAATTCTTTTGAAACATGACTATAAAAAGATTAAGATCATAACTACAAACAATGTGCTTGTTTTATTTAATGAACTTACCAGATGCACTCTGATGCTGACCCTTCGGGAAGACCGTACGCCGAGGATGTGACGAATGCATTTCCCAAAAGAACAAATTTCTTAATAACTGTGACCCTAGGAACTTTTTTATTGAAGGTTCCATTCGGCTATGTTACTGTTCATCAATCTCGGGAAATGTTGACCATTCAAATTGCGTATAGCCTTCCTGTACTCTATCTCAGGAAATGTTGCCTTATGTAAAAAACATGTTTACAATAAATGACCCGAATATTTCCTTTCTTAGTATCACACCCTCTCTCACACTTTTCTCTAATCACTACAATAAAAAAGGGGTTAATTTAAATGTTTCCATATGTTTTCTTATCTTTAGCATGGATTTGACTTCAAAAAGGGACTCTTTGCTAACATTCTTTTTTCTAAAGACTTCTAAGTTGCTTTTTTTATGGCAAATATTACATTTTCTCAGTAAGAGGGATTCAAATTGCTTATGTGTTCTGAACAATTGAGCCCAGATCACTGAGTGTCTGCCAATTTATCTTCTTCCCATAGTTCACTGACTGTGTGAGAATGCAGCTTATTAGTTTGGATCAGTCACAGTAACAGATAACGGCTTCTGGCTCCAAAACAAATCATATATAATTGAGAAAAATGCTTGATAGTATGTGTTCAACAAAAGTTAATCAAGTTTTTTTTTTTTTTTTTTTAGTTCACTCTGAAATACCTGAAGGTGTACAGTTTCAGTCTCCCCTTCTCTGCGTGGGATGACAACATTGCCCTCCTACTACCTCCTGCTTCAGAGATATTCTCGTCCAACCAGTTTTCCGGCACTGTTTGCATGTTGATGTTTAGAGAAGTCCTCCTACAAGCCAAGTATTTAAACTCATGAAACTGCCTTCCAGTCTTAGAAAGGTGTGGTACACAGCTGTTTAAAGTTCTGTGTCTTTTAACTTGAAGAGTAAAGCACATTTACCACACATCACAAGAAGACGTAGAGTATTTGAGAGCTCATCCCAGCAAAGAGAACACCTCAGGTGAGTCATACTAGAAAATAATCTTCTATTTCATTCATGGGTTTACCTATCTTTGCTATTCTGATCTCTACATGTAACTTCACTCTACTTTAGACTCCATTCATTCTACTAAAGAGATTTCTTGGCTTCATTTCAGCAGAAACAGTTCTGGCTACTGTGGTGACGTTCGAAAGATAATGATACTAAATACAGACCTCTATGTTTTCCTCACACATCTGGCCTGCTTGTCTTAACACGCTGGCTGGAGATGTGAGAAAAGTGAACTGGCACAACTTTAAGGAAAGAACATATAGAGAGGATGTGTAGACTAATAGTTTACAGTGATAGGAATCTTAGGACTGAAAGATGTTTTGTTTACTCTATCCATATTAGAATATGAATATTTTTTTCCAAGCAAAACAAACGTATAGAAAAATTTAAATCACTGTTTTAGACCAAACAGAAAGTTTCGATAGTTTAAACTAGATTTTCATCAATGTGTGCACTTTTCAGAGTCTTTCATTGTAGTCCTGATTCTGATATACTCACATGAAATAGTAGTGGAGTTAACAGAGGAAAGAGCTGGGGTGTGACGGCAGAAGAGGGCGAGGCGGGCAGGTAGAATCAGGAAACTACCTTGTTGCAAAGTGAATATGAGAAGCTTTTGTGTCGCTCACTAAGAGATTTTTTCCCTCCAATCTCACATTTCACTTTTCTGATTTATTTTGCATTAAATTTTTCTCCTCGCCTTGTTAATATGGGTGTTATAAATACTTTAGAATCTCATCAAGCTTTAATGTCTATAGAAGGACAGGCTTTGATGTTCACTGTTTCTCGTAGGTGACATTAGGCACAAACTATTTTTAGTTTTACAAAAAGTATCAATCTGTAAAAGCAACAGTTATTTTGACTTGTGTCCAAACAGGGCATTGAAGGGTCAGAATCGAGGGACTGAACGTTCTGTTCAGAAGGGACTTCCAGGAAATTACATTCAACTTGTTTGGATAATTTATGTAATTATTTTTGCTATTTTTACTGAGCCAAAAATTGCAACATTTAAAGTAAACTGTTGCTTTTTTTCAACTCGAGTGGACTCGGGTTACACTTACAAGGCTTTAGTGACAACCTCAAAATCATGTGGAAAAAAACTGCTGAATTTAGATGGTTTTAGATGTATATTGAAAACATTGTTTCAGCATATTCTTTGTGTATGTTTCCTTGTTAATCTACTTTTTTAACAAAGAAATGAGTCAGATTAAAAGAAAAGAACGTTAATCAGTTTAAATAACGGTTCTGGATGTTTTTGGTACCCCGTCAAGGAATAGATCAAGTTTATTTGTTTTACCCTATTTGTTTTGCGGTACGGTGGTTCAGAGGTTAGCACAGTGGCCTCACAGCAAGAAGGTCAGGGGTTCAAGTCCTGGAGTGGGTGCAAGCCTTGAAACACTGGTCTCTCTGTGTGGAGTTTGCATGTTCTCCCCATTTATGTGTGGGTTTTCTCCAGGTACTCTTATTTCCTCCAACCCTCCAAAAACATGCATGCTAGGTTGATTGGCCACTACCTGATTTCCCCTTGGAATGAGTGTGTGTATGATTGTGTATGTGTGTGTGTGTGTGGCCCTGTGACAGACTGGTGACCTGTTTGAGGTGTACCCTGCATGCAAGGATTCTTTTTCTCCTTTATTTTTTTACTAATCTTGGTGTGTACTGTGGCTCAGTAGTTTGCATGGTGGCCTCACAGCAAGAAGGCTGGGAGTTTGAGTTGTGGAGTGGGGGTGAGGAGTGAAACACTGGTCTTTCTGTGTGGAGTTTGCATGTTCTCCCCATGTCTGTGTGAGTTTTCTCCATGTACTCCGGTTTCCTCCCATCCTCCAAATGCGAGCATGTTAGGTTGATTGGCCGCTACAAAATTGCCCCTAAGATTGAATGTGTATGGATGGTTGAGTATGTGTGGCCCTACAGCAGACTGGCAACTTGTTTAGGGTGTATCCCACCTCTCTTCTGAAATCAGCCAGGATAGGCTCTGTCACGACCCCATCAGAAATAGCAGTTCAGAAGACGAAACAAAAAGTTTAAATAAATCTGTTGTCATTATTTAAAGGGTGGTTGTGGATTTAAATTCCTCAGATGTTATTTTATGTAATAATTCTCACTGGCCAGACGTGACACATTCATTATAACTAGACGTGACTTGTTTGTATTGAAGCCTAAAAACTTGGCTTGGATTTAAAAAACATTTTTGATCAAAGGCATACAAACCAGAGAATGAATTCAATTAAACTGTAACTATTTCTATGATAAGACTTTTTTGGGGGCCTTGATTGAAACAAATTGTGACACTTTTTTCAGGTATGCTTTGCTTTCTTTATCAGTTTCTTTCTTTGAGCCATAATAATGTTATTTGAGTTGTTAGTCGAGCCAACAAAGTGATGTTATCTGACTTCAACTTTACTCATTTCAAATATGTAGGAGAGTAGCCCCCAGCTGTTTCATGCTCTGATAAAAACTGATAAAAATAATAAAATACCCCAAATTTTTTGGAACTTTGCTGTTTGTTTAATAAGTTCAGGCAAATCAATTTTTTTTCCTTTTTGAAGAACATTCTCTTCAAACTGATATTTTTGTCACATGGTCATTACGTATTTTGAAGTCATGAATGCTATTTTCTTCCTCGTCCAAGCCCCAAGGGTTTAATCAGTAAATTCAGACTGTCTACAGGGATTCTTAGTGTGCTGTGATTTAAAAATAACCGTGCCAAGTTTCCAAAAAGATTCTGTGCATATTTAAAGACTGAAATTGCCTGCTCTCTGTTTCAGAAACCCGATCATGTTTTCCTCTGCTACACCGTACAAAAACCAGTTCTACGCTGACCTGAAGAAGGACTGTCTCAGGAGCAAGAAATTGTTTGAGGATCCAGAGTTTCCAGCAAACAATAGCTCCCTGTTTTATACGAAACCACCTCCTGGCATTGTGGAATGGAAAAGGCCTAAGGTTAGTGGAACAAGATGCTGGTTGTAGTTTCTGTGAGGGGATGGGATGCTTTTTGGTGACATAGTTTGTAAATACTTTTCTTTTTAAATGGATCTACAGGAGATAAGTGAATCTCCTCAGCTGTTTGTGGAGGGGATCAGCTCTCATGACCTGAACCAGGGCAAAGTAGGAAATTGCTGGTTTGTCGCTGCCTGTTCCTGTTTGGCTCTAAAACCTGACCTCTGGAAGAAGGTCAGCTCACTTGGTCTCTCTCTATCTTTTTGACTGATGCTTGTAATACTAAGACAACCTACCGTTTATCATACCATCTATATATGACTATAGTTTGCATTGGTTTTCTTTCTTTTAGGTCATTCCTGACTGGAAGGAGCAGGAATGGGATCACAGTGATCCTGAAAGCTACGCTGGTATCTTTCACTTTCAGTTCTGGATTTTCGGGAAGTGGATAGACGTGGTAGTGGACGACCGATTGCCAACCCTTAATGGAGAGCTCATCTACTGCCACTCAAAACAAAACAATGAATTCTGGAGTGCTCTTCTCGAAAAAGCTTATGCCAAGTAAATATACTGAAATCAATTTTACCCAAAGAGGCTTTTGTATTAATTACGTGTAACTGGGATGACAATGTAATTATTTTAAAACAGTAATTTATATTAAAAAACAAAAGATACCATCCTCTTAATCATCTGAAAATAATTAAAAATACTTTGTTTTGAACATTATAATACAAGCCAAATGTAAAGTTTTGATGAAAAAAAGTGGAACTCTGAAAGTTGCTGTGATAAATTACAATCTACTGCTAATGAGATGGTTCACATTGTAAGAAAAATGAGGTATTTAATCAGTTTAATGTCTTCTAATTGCTGGGATTATGTCCAGGCTCTCTGGCTGCTATGAGTCTCTGGATGGAGGAAACACAGCTGATGCCGTGGTGGACTTCAGTGGAGCTGTGGCTGAATCCATTGATCTGGAGGCTCAGGCCTTCTATAAAGACCAACAAAAACAAGACGATCTGTTTGAGGATCTCCTTAAGGTCTACAATCGAGGAGGAATCATCAGCTGTTCAATCAAGGTGTGATGGACCAAGCAGTGCAAATAGACAGGCACAAGGTTTTAAGTAAAAAAGGGGTCTTTTTATTGAACCCAAAAAAATATCAAATGTTCAACAATTATAAAAGAGGTCAAAATAACTAACTCAACTCAAGATAAGGTTTAACAAAAGAGAATTAACTCAAACAAACAGACCTCACTGACTGAGAACAGCATGACCTTAAATGAAAGAATACTAAACCACTGCCAACACAAAAAGGGGGGGGTTAACAAAACAGCTTAACTAAATCTAAGCTAACAAAACCAATTTCACCCCTAAAGAAAATAAATGGTTCAGTCCAATTAGGTGACTCCAGCCCAGGACAGCAGGTGATCCTTCAGCCCAGGAACTGGAGCACCTGCAAACTCAAGAAAATCAAATTAATGTGAATCAACAACATAAATCACACATGTGCGCTAATCTAAACTTGTATTAAATCCAAAGTAAAGAAAAGTGGTTTAACAAACAAAATATCTAAATCATATTCATAAAGTGAATAAATTATAAAGTTTACAAACTAAACAGTTGTGTGGCTGTAGCCATCACACAAGGTGTGATTTTAACATGTTTGTTTAATTTATTTTTCAGACTCATGAGAATTCTGACAATTGTTCTTTTCATATGTTTTACAGGCAGATCCTCTAATAAGAGAGGCAAGGATGGAAAACGGGCTGGTCAAGGGCCATGCTTACTCTGTTACTGCAGTAAAGAAGGTGCGTTTAGGTCACGGTCTGCTGGCCTACTTCAAAAATGAGACAATTCCTCTGATTCGCATGAGAAATCCTTGGGGTCAGACTGAGTGGAATGGTGCTTGGAGTGACAGGTGAGAACTTTGGATGATATTGTAAGAAGTCCATAAAAACTGATATTAGAGAAGATCCAGACCATGCCAAAAAGTATGAATTTTCAAACTGGGCTGGAGGAAATGTGGAAAGATTTCGAAGTTGCTATGAAAGAGAAGTCAGAACTTTACCGTTTAACTTTTTATCTGAGTTAAGATTCCAAGTGAGTGAGGTTTGGTGGACAGAAAAAAAAAATCTCTACCAAAATCTTAACTCATCTCATCCACTCTTCACCAATGCCTTTCTTGTAGTATTTTACATTAATATTTATATCCATAAACTAATCTTCTACTTCTTTCGGCATTTCCCACAAAGGGTCGCCACAGCAAGTCAGTTTCTTCCATCTAACCCTATCTGCTGCATCCTCTTCGGTCACGCCAACTATCTTCATGTCTTCCTTCACTGTATCCATGAACCTCCTCTTTGGTCTTCCTCTAGACCTCTTTCCTCGTGGTTTCAAATTCAGCATTCTTCTGCCAATGTACTCTCTCTCCTCTGCTCATGTCCAAACCATCTCAGTCTGGCCTCTCTGACTTTATCCCCAAAGCCTCTAACATGTGCTGTTCCTCTGATATACTCATTTTTAATCCTGTCCATCATGGTCACTCCCAGAGAGATCCTCAGCATCTTCATCTCTGCTACCTCCATCTCTGCTTTCTGTCTTTTCCCCAGTGCCACTGTCTCTAGACCAAACAGCATGGCTGGTCTCATCATGGTTTTGTACACTTTCCCTTTCATTTTAGCTGAAACTCTTCTATCACACCTGATACTTTTCTCCACCCGTTCCAGCCTGCCTTTAGATGCTTCTTCACCTCTTTTCCACACTCTTCATTGCTATCCATATACCAATGTAAAGCTAAAATGTATCCAGTCCGTCTTAGGGGAGTCTGTCCTTCGTGAGGTTTTTTATTTTTTTCCCTACTGCTGTTTTTTTGTCGCAGTTTTTCCTCTCCGAGAAGGAAGACTTAAGGCAGGAATTTATTAGTTTATTTATTTAGTTTAAAAAATTTGCTACTGTTAGCAATTAGTTATTGTTTTATCCTAAAACTTATTTTTGAGCATTTGTGTGTATTGTTTTGTTCAGTTTACTGTGAGAAGCCTGTTTAGACAAATGTATACAGTAAATTGGGGTATTAAAAAAATTAAATTGGACTTTTCTCCTGTGTTAGCTCTGAAGAATGGTCCAAGGTTGGCGACATGGAAAGGGGCAACTTAGGCATCACTGTGGAGGATGATGGAGAGTTCTGGTAAAGAAAAAGAACAAGCTGATCCTCACTTCATGAGCAATTAAGACTGAGAAATAATTTGTTTTTATCCCCACAGGATGTCGTTCACTGACTGGTGCAAGCTTTTTACAAATGCAGACGTTTGCCGTATCATCAACACTTCACTGATCAGCATCCACAAGACATGGAATGAGGTTGTGCACTTTGGGAGCTGGACCAAAAATTCTGACCCATTGAAAAATCGTTGTGGTGGATGCTCCAATCACCAAACGACATTCCTGCAAAATCCACAGGTGCTGCTCATTCAGAGGTTCATTCTTCATTCACTCTGCACAACATCATACTCATACTCATACTCAACTTCTTTTACAGTATGTGTTCGATGTCACAAAAGAGGCAGATGAGGTCCTGTTCTCCCTTCAGCAGAAAGACATGAAGATCCATAGAAAATTTGGTGAAGGGGAGAACCTGTTCATTGGCTTTGGAGTCTATATGGTGAGTCGTAAAAGATATTGATCAGACTAAAAATCCATCTGGGGCTGAAGAAATCAATCGTAATTAAAATGTCTTCAAAGATTTTGTCAACATGTAGATCCCTGATTGTTTCTATTTTACTGTTAGAGCTATTTTTCTTAAAAACTGATTTAACACAGAGTGCCTGTGGTTCTAAAGAACAAATTAAATCTGATTATTTCAGCATCCTGCCAGAATCTCAGCTTCCTTTTAACCATTTTCATTTAAAGACATGCAAGGATTCTTTTTCTACTTTATTTTTTTTACTAATCTTGGTGCGTACGGTGGCTCAGTGGTTTGCACAGTGCCTCACAGCAAGAAGGTTGGGAGTTTGTGGAGTGGGGGTGAGGATTGAAACACTGGTCTTTCTGTGTGGAGTTTGCATGTTCTTCCTGTGTTTGTGTGGGTTTTCTCTAGATACTCTGGTTTCCCTTTACCCTCCAAAAACAAACATGTTGGGCTGATTGACTACTATGAAATTGCCCCTAGGAATGAGCGTGTGTGTGTGTGGATGTCTGTGGATGGCCCTGCAACATACTGGCGACCTGTTTGGGGTATATCCCGCCTCTCGCCTGAAATCAGCTGGGATAGATTCTGGCACCCCCGTGACCAGTGGTTCTGAAGACAAAACTAAACAAACAAATTTTGGATTGCAACCTTAACTATTTAATGACTATAAGTATTCCTACAAGCAAAAACGTTAGGATTGTTTCCAAACCAAGGTTCAGTCCTTAAACTAGCTTAAGAAGCATAAAAAATATTTTCTTTCCAGTTTCACTCAAAATACAATAATATCAGTTATTCTGATTTGTATTCGTACATTTTTCAGTCCAAATTATTCTAAATATTAAAGTGTGCAAAGAAATAATTTTTCTACCAGCAGGAGGAAGTATTAAGCAATTTTATTTTTTGCCATTTTATAGAAATTTTATTCATTCCGTCTTCTGAACCGCTTATCCTTAATGAGGTCACTTGTGGTGCCTCTTGCCTGATTTCAGGTGAAATACACCCCAAACAGGTTGTCATTCTGTTGTGGGGCCACACACACACACTTATATCTAGCGGCAATTTCGTTGAGGCCAATCAATGCATGTGGGAAGAAGGAAACCGGAGTACCTGGAGAAAACCCACACATACACTGAGAAAATATGCAAACTCTACACATACAGACAGACAGACCACTGTTTCAAGCCTCACCCATTCCAGGACTTGAACCCTGACCTTTTTGCTGCGAGACCACTGTGCTCTAGGCATGCAATAATAATTTAATTTGATTATTGACATATTTTTCATAGTAGAGTTAATTTGATAGGTTTCTACTAGTTTACACTTTAATCAATACTTTATTTAGTTAAATACACTTTATTGTGAGTAATCTTACAAGATTTTTGTGCTATTTGTTGTCCTGAGATTTGGTTAGATATCACAAATGTCCTGAGATTTGGTTAGAGATAACAAAGTAAATAAAATTAATATCTGATGCTTGGTCTTAATTATTAGGACTTTGATAAAAATGATGTTTCTCTCTGCATCTTCATGAAATCCAAATTGTTTTTTAGGTGGAACTTAACAGGAAGTATCGGATGCATAAACACCTGACTCAACAACTTGTAGCGGCATCGGTCTACATTAACGCAAGGACAGTGTTTTTGAGAAAGACACTTCCTCTAGGTCGATACGTCATCATCCCTTCAACCTTCAAACCTCTGGCGCTCGGAGACTTCATGCTCAGAGTTTTTACTGATGTGGACTCAAACTGCAAGTATGGCACTGATCAAAATCCTTATTAAGTTGAATGTGTTGAGTCATAGATCCTGTTTTTAAAACTTTTTCATTTACTTTAATCCACAGAGAACTGACAGAGGACGTTCCCAAAGAGAAATGTTGGACTTTTATCACAGGATATCCAAAAGCTGTCACTCACATCTATGTCCTTGCAGCAGAAGGACTAGAGAACCAGGACAGGACAGGAGGTTGGACAAATTCTGGTTTCATATAGAATCTAAAAATGTGATCTACTGTATAGTTAAATTGGTTGATATTAAATATTTCTTTTTAAATATCCGTGTAGGGGCTGACCCCTATGTGATAATTCGGTGTGAAGGCAAATCAGTGAAATCCACTGTCTCCACGGATACTCTGCAACCAGAATTTAAAATCAGTGCTGTTTTTCTATAGAAAAAAAACCAAGAAACCCTTTGACGGTGGAGGTAAGGTATTAAACTTTCTTTGAAATGAATTGGTGAAGTCAAAGGAAATCTGTGCAAAGTGAACGTTGGAATCATTACAAACTCTGTTGTGGAATATTTCACATTAGATATGGAATTATGTCCAAAAAAAGTAAACTTTGAATGAATAAATGAACACTTGCTTTTTTTCCTCAGGTGTGGAACAGAAATGCTGTGAAGGACCAGTTTATGGGTCAAGTTGTGTTGATGGCAGGGCCTACAGACAGTACAGACATACAGAGACTCCAGCTGAGAAAAAGCGGTGGAGAAAATGCTGAAGAGATGCCAGGTAGCATCATGTTTAGGGTTGTCACTGAGACTGAGCTGACCAACATTTAACCTCATGTATGACACAGCTGAGCTTTTATCCTGTAAGACATTTATGACCTTTTACGCAATGAAGCAGAAAAACAGCTTCAGGATTTTTGATTGTATCAAAATGTCAGCTTTTTTTAATAGCAAGTGATGTTTGTGGAGAGAATGAAAAAAACAAAACATCCTTTTTAAGTATTTTTACCTGCTTTATATGATGCTAAATTTGGTTTGTGTAACCAAAAGAGTCATTACTTTAAACCTTCAATACCAGATTATCATATGAGGTTAGTCTGGCGCATTGTGTGGATCAATTACCAGAGTTGTACTCAAAAAGTGCTCAAACACGACTACAAAAAACCTTCAAAAATCGTCCAAACATTAAAACTAGGGGCTTCCATAGCATGGTATTAATCTTTGAAGGGTCCTGCACGTTATCGGAGGTGTTTTTTGTGCAAAAAATGACCCAAAAAAAGTAGTTATTTGTCGTTTTTAAAAGAATAATTCCCGGTGTTGTGCTCAAAAGCGACTAGCCAACAAAATACGAGTATTAAAAAAAAACTTCTAAAAACTCCACGCATTACAACTGGGGGGAGGAGGGCTTATAGCTTGGTATTAATCTTTAAAGTGTCATGAACATGATCTGAGAGGTGTTTTTTGTACAAATAAAGACACAAAAGTTTGGGGGGTTTTTGTCGTTTTTTTTAAAAAAAAAACAATCATTTCAGCCCTTTTTTTGTTCTGGGAGCCACGCATCTTGTTGTTAAGCTCTAAACCCCACCCAAATACAAAGAGAGACTAAAATAACAACTTTTCTATACAAAAAGAATAAAAACTATGACCCAATTTGATGGAAATTTAATTTTTATTTCACCGCAAGAAGCTGGGGGCTATATCTATGACGTCACCAAAGTGCGTCTCCGTCCTAGCTTCTTGAGGTGAAAATACCAAATTAACATAAAATTTGCTCAATGTTTTTGGTTCTTTTTGCATCAAAAGTTGTTATTTAGTCTCTCTTTATGTTTATGTTGGTTTTAGAGCGTAAAAAACAAGTTACGTGGCTCCCGGAACCAAAAAAAGGGCAGAAATTATTCTTCCAAAAAGCAGGAATAAAACTCTACTTTTTTGTCATTTGCACAAAAAACACATTCTACAATGTGCAGGTCACTTCAAAGATCAACATCATGCTATGAAAACTCTCAGTTTTAATGTGTGGACGTTTTTAGAAGATTTTTTTTGTAGTCGTGTTTTAACACGTAGTCTTTTTGAGCGTAACACTGTACTTGACTTTAATACGAACACGCGTGAGTCCTGTTTTAGGCAGAATATTATGCGTGTATACTCGAATAAACCTGTATTTAAGTATGAACTGTATATCTACTGGAAAATGTTTACAAAGACAAGAAAATTAAACTGAGAAACTAATTTTGGACCAAACACTTCCATGTCTCTGGTTTCCTCCTTTTTATTTCAGCCCAGTTCCCAAACTGCAGTATTTAGATTTTTTTTACACTCAAGACACAGCCATGCACAATTCAAAGTTCAAAAAGTCTATTGCTTCAACCACAATTAAAAATAGTTATATCCAAAACCTTGTTTCCCCCGTCACCTGTTTGTCCTTTTTCAAAGATGAGGGGGAATTTCTGCTAAGGTATGTCAGATGGATCAGCTGTTTTACAAAGCTAGACAATAATAGAATAATAATAATGATAATAATAAAGATAATAATTTAAAAAGTAACATTTTTCGTCTTTGTTCCATTCTCTTGATACACAATAATAGAAGGATTTTCACACCACGTGTACAGGTTTACACATTCAGAAGAAAGGAATGTACAGGAGCGACCACAGAAACGGGGGCACGTTAGTAGTGTCTCTTGTTCCAAAATTCACTTTTTGTGCTCATAGTTCAGACCTGTACATTGGTCAAAGGCCAAATGTCCCAGGGCCGGCAAAGCTTCCCAACAGGCCACATAAACCGACTCCACACACACATGATAGCAGTGGTACTCAAACTGGACAGACTGTGTGGGCCTGCACACAGAGTGCTGCATCCATCGGTTCTCAGTCCAGGTGAAGGAGTGTCCGACAAAGCCCAAACAAGAGAGGTGGAATCGGGAGTGCACAGACGGTGTGTGTTGGTTTTTCCTCTTTTTTTTTTCTTTTGATTTCCAGGGTGCAAAACATTTATTGATACATAACCATAGAGCAACCTGAATATTGGCATTTTACGTTTCATAGTTCTGAAAAAAGGGGCTGTTCCTGTCATATTTACATACGTACATACATTTCCTAACAATCTTAACCTATTTGAAGATGAAATACAGTGTATAATTTGTTTACATGCATGAAATCTGTTGTTTCCTCCTGTCTATTACCACTCCTTCATCTTCTGCACATTTGCTGCACAAATAGAGGTACAGTGGGACTAAGCAGCTACCCTGCACCTCAAAAGTAAGGTGGAAAAACACAAGTGAGGCATCTTCTAGTGCACACTGAGTAGCCCCCTAACACACAAACACGGCCACTCACACACAAAGAAGATGTTATGTAGGGAATGCCAGACAAAGCTACCAAATACACACACACACGAAAGAAGAAAATAGAACTCTGTACAGAATTAAAACAAATTTTGATGTAGGTGCAAAGGAAATGTCAGTGAATGTGAACCTTCATGGTGCTGTAGAATCAGTACAATCATAAAAATGACACTCACTAAACTCAGCAGAGACATTCCCCTCTCTAAAATCTGTCACCAATTCACTACAAAATGTAAAGACTTTTAAAAAGTCAGATAAGACACAATTAAAAAAAGACAGAAAACGGAAAGCAAATGCTTAAAGAAGCAGCATTCAAAAAAAAAAAAAGAAGCAACTGGAATTGTGGCTATCAAAGCCTCATGGAACCTGGAAGGTGATGTTTTTAACCTTTTAATTTCTGGTGTACTTCACTGTGTGATATTCATCTTATTTCCCACTTTTCTTTTAGATAATAAATTCGGGGGAGGCGTTGGCTCAGTGGTAGAGTGTTAGCTTTTGGGCCAAGAGAAGCCGGTTCAAATCCCACTAGACCGGTTAGGTGTCACCTAAACCCCTAGTTTCTCCCACCATTGGTGCTGCCTGCTGCAGTGCATTGCAGCACAGCAATTTCTCCATGAGGGATTGTAATTGTGATTCTTAGCATAGTCTTAAGTACGCAGTAGAAGTGTGGGGCACTATAGGTGTGACAAAACGTGGCACTGGATTTGTTTCCGCATGGATTTCTGCTTTTTTTCTTCCAGCATCTTCTTATGATTCCACAATAACTCACTTTTTAAAAAAAAAAATTCTTTCCCTTCTTAATGAGTCATATGTGTAAAAAAAAAAAGACAAAACAAAATGAAACATTTATTCACTTTATCATGATTTCAAAACCAGTTTAAAGAATGAAATGAACAAAAAATCAACACAAACGTGTGAACAATCTTGTCTGAAATGCTACGGTTTATGAACGCATGCAATGAAAATTATATCAGATGATTGGGAAACGTCCCACTTTTTCCAAAATGTTGCCAGTTTCACACAAAACAACCTCATAAAGGAAAAAAAAAATTGGTAAGAGCAGTAACTTCTCGCTGATATGAAAAAGAACAATGGGAGGTGTTTAAAGCTGACACAGGTGAGGTGAAACTGGAATCTTTCCCTCCGACAAACACACATACATAATGAGTGAAGATGCTCTCGCTAGTGGATGAGTCCACCTGCAGAGGATTTGCAGTGATTTTTTTCCACAGAGTGACGGTCATGCAGGTCAGCTGCTTGCAGGTTTGGCCTGATGCTCCGTTACAAAGAAACTGAGCTTAAAGCTGTGGAAGGAGAAATCCTTTGCTTCTCCAATGTTTTCTGGAACACACTTCTTTGCCTTTTTTTTCGTTAGTATTTTGGGGGAGACACTTCCTGCTCCCCAGAACATGACATGACAAAAAATGCGCAGTTCGTTTACTCAGACACACACACTCACACACACACTTACACACTTGTGGGGTACTGCTCTACATGTACAGAGTGCTGGAGAAGTAAACGAGGAGACAAGGTCTTTTTCAGCAGCATGGGTCGAGAGGCTAGAGGCCAGATGTCTGTCCTACATACAAGGCTCGAGGGTCTTTTGTATTTGTGCTGTTACTGTCAGTCACACAACCCCCTCTCCCACCCCACGCCCTCTCCTTGTGCTGTCAATGCCACGCCATTCTCACACCCTGTCGCCACAAACACACACACATCCCAGACGGGGCTCCGTTCTCTGCGCCGACAGAGAGCCCGTCCTTAACGACTGCTGTTCTTTATGGCTTCCTTCGCAGCTACAATCAGAGGCGTCAGGCTGGACAGAGGCTTCGCCAACTTCAGGAAGGAATGCTGCAAACAAAGAGCATCAAATGAATGTGTGTGTAAGAATCAGAGCAGTGGTTAGCACAGTGACCTCACAGCTAGAAGGTCAGGGTTTTGATTACCACAGTGGAGCCGAGGCTTGAAACACTGTTTTTTCTGTGTAGAGTTGCACATTCTCCTTGTGTATGTGTAGGTTTTCTCCAGGTACTCTGGCTTTCTCCCACCCTCCAAAAACATGCATGTTAGGTTGATTGGCTGCTATAAAGTTGCCCAAAGGAATGAGTGTGTGTGTGGCCCTGCAACAGACTGGCAACATGTTCAGGATGTATCCTGCCTCTCGCCTGAAATCAGCTTGGATTGGCTCCGGCGCCCAGCGCGACTAAGTGATAAAGAAGACGAAACAAATTTCTTGTTAGATTTTAAATGGAGTCAAATAGCAGCACTGTATCTTTACATTGTGGGAGATATCAAAAGTTCTTGCTCAGGATGAGAAAATGCTGCCTCCGCAAAGAAAAGCCACTGTTTCAAACCTCCAAAACTTGTCCACCAAACTGCTAACAAGCCACAGCAAATATGCATGAAGTGTAGTGTTTGTGTTTGACCTGGAGCAACTCTTTAGCAGAGCCTCTGCGGTCCACATCCATCTCCAGGCAACGGTTCAGGAAGTCTCTGAACGTGGATGACAGCCTTTCAGGGTTTTGCAGCTCTGGAGTTCCGTTGGTTGCTATCAGATAAAGTGCCTGCAGGAACAAAACATTTGTTTAGTGACAACAAAATAAAATGTCTAAGACTAAAGTAATTGTGGCAAGTTGTGAGAGAAGCTTCAAATCCACCTGTGTGATATGGAAATAATAATAATATATTTTATTTTAAAGCGCCTTTCAGGACACCTAAAGTCGCTGTGGAGTTCATAAAATATCAATAAAGCAGAAACAAAATAACAATAAAATAAATAACAATAAAAATAACAATAAAATAAATAATAAAATAAATTAGAAATAGATCAAAACAAATCAATAAATAAAACTGGACTAATTATGATTTCATAAAAAGATGACTTTGAAGCTGGATTTGAAAAGTGGGTAAAAGGGTTTGTAAAATGGTTGGGTAAATCAGGGGCCAGACTGAGATGGTTTGGACATGTGCAGAAGAGAGAGAGAGTATTTGGATTTGGAACCACCAGGAAAGAGGACTAGAGGAAGGCCAAAGAGGAGGTTCATGGATTCAGTGAAGAAAGACATGAAAATAGTTGGCGTGACTGAAGAAGTTGCAGCAGATAGGGTTAGGTGGAAGAAACTGACTTGCTGTGACGACCCGTGAAGGGGTATGCCGAAAGAAGAAGAAGAGGGGGGAAGAGAATTCCAAAGCTGGGGAGCAGAGCGACTGAAGGCTCTGCCTCCCATAGTAATAAGCCAGGCAGGTGGAACAAGCTTGTGAAGAGAAGAAGAGGAACAGAGAGACCGAGAGGGAATGGAAATGTGTAACAGGTCCGAGATGTACGGTGGGGCCAGATTGTGAATTGATTTGAAAGTGATGAGAAGAATTTCTAAAATAATCTCTTGTTTTATTGGAAGCCGGTTGAGGTGTCGCAGGATAGGTGTTACATGGTGACATAATGGAGTCCTGGTGACGAACCGGGCCGCAGAATTTTGGAGGAGTTGCAGTTTCTGGAGGGATTTGTTGGGCAAACCAAAGAGAAGAGAATTACAGTAGTCGATCAAGGAAATAACAAGACTATGAAATAATAAATACATCTTCTTTGTTTGTGGATTAGTCTGATAAGGATTTTATTAGTGGCCTTCTTTATTGATGCGTATCCTTTTTAGTCTAGTTTTAGTGATTTATTTCGATCCATCTAGTAAAAAGATCCCAGTCGTTCTCCCATGAACATGAAGATCCCAGTGTGCGTTCTGTTGACGTGTTTTAGTTTTTCACCTGTTGAGCAGAATAATTTACCCTAAGGGGATTCTCATTCAGATAAGGTGGTTCTCCTTCCACCATCTCTATCGCCATGATTCCCAGAGACCAGATATCCACTTTTGGGCCGTAAGCTTTACGGGTCACCACCTCCGGTGCCATCCAGTACGGCGTTCCCACCATCGTGCTCCGCTTGTTCTGCTCTGGAGTAATCTGAGCACAGAAGCCAAAGTCGGCTGTTGAGGCAAGAAGACATAGATTTAGTTTCTCATATCAACACCATTGATTAATCTTTTACACTTACGGACTGCTTTAGGATCCATTCAAAATAAAGATATGTCAAATTCATTTGAGCACATTGAAGGAAGCAACAACTTACTGAGCTTGACAGATCCATCCATGCCCAACAGGATGTTGTCACTCTTTATATCCCTGTGGATCACCTGGTTGGAGTGTAAAAAGTCCAGGGCTTGAAGACACTGTGAAGAAAGTGAACCACATGTTATGAACACGTGCACTTATATGAGAGATTTCTTTCTGTGTGTTTGGCTGTCGTACGACTGCTGCGGCTGTACCCGGTGATACGGTTGGTGTGTAAACTTGGCTTCTTACCTCTCTGCAGACTGCGGCAATCTGGCCTTCGTCCATGCAGGTCTCAGTCACTACATCTGTCAATGAGCCTCCGGCCAAATACTCCATTACCACCCATAACTCATCTCCTACTAAGTAACTAAATAAATACAGAGTAAACAGAAGAACAAGATGAACATCTTTTTTTTTGGCTCGGTTTTGATTTTTACATAAAAACAAATTATGAGTTCTCAGTGTTTGTGGCTCGTTGGTTGATAATCAACCGATGCTGTCTTGTCTATAAGGTGACAATCGGTCGTAAAGCGCTCGATGAAAGGCTCTCGCTGACTGTTAAGCGATGCATCGCAAACATAATGCCTACAATTTGGATTTTCACGCATGCAGCTACTTCTTATAGCCACTTGAAATGAGGTCGATTGTCAGAAGACAGTCATGCGACTATCATACTCATCTGTGCTTTATTACCGGGTGATCAGAGACATGTCGCAGACTAGACAATGACGTGTCTGTGATCACTCAACATTAGTCGATTAAGGGCACGGTTTTTACCGAACATCTACGGATTATTGCAAGACGTTCATCCGATAAACGTCACTACTTACCTGTTATTAAATTGACCGATGGTCGATCGTTTTAGTGCTTATCTGTAGGTAATCAGCCAACAATCGCACAGCCTTTCCAACTTGTCAAAATATTTTAGAAAATTGTAGCAACGGTCGCAAAATTTGAAGTCAGAGTGATAATAATGCAGTCTGTCACAAAAGGGCAAAAATTAAGGCGAATGACGCTCAATGAGTGAGAAGAACGCCCTAGCTGCACTCGAATTTGCCAATGACCCATTTTTTTTTTTTTTACTAAATAAAACTGTAAACAAAAAGCTTAAAGGGCCCATCTCATGCAAAATAACTCTTTTCACATTGTATCCTATGCACATACACACGCAAAATGTGGGGTTTGCAACATGCATTACACGATAGTTATGAAAATGTATTGATTTGGTGGAGCGCAGTCACAGACCAGGAACTATGAAAGGCCGGTATTGCTCTTCCCCCCGCCCGTCCTGAGAAAGTACAAGCTTTGCCCTCTGCTCTTGCTGAGTCGCTATTCCTCCGCCCATCTCTGAGCGGGAGGAGGAAGGCACTTTCTCCTTGAAGACATAGCTACAAAAAGCGTGTTTCAAGCAAGAAAATAAAAAAGAGGCAGAGCAGCGAACCAGCCTGTATATCGGACGTTGAAAGTGATTTTGTGAGGGTGTAAGGCCGGAGTGGAGGCGGGCGGGTGGTGAGGAGGGAGGGTTTGCTGCGGAGGGGGGCGTGTGCGAAGTCCGTCCTGGCTACGGCAAATGCGTCATACTTTAGACAGCCGCGTCATACTTTAGACATCTGCTCATTGGTTGTTTTGTCTGAGCGTACCAGAAATCCACAGCAATTTGTGAAAAACGGGCTAAATCACTCTAGAAACCCCTTTGGTGACATATACAAGGCCCGGACATCACTCTTACAAGGTAGAAAACTCTGGAAAGTCGATTTTGCATGAGATGGCCCTTTAAAAAAAAAAATCAGAAGGCAGGTGTTAGAAAATGAATTTGTGCATGTCCACTTTTCACCAGTAGATGGCAGCATTGCCTCAGGTAAAATGTGGACACCTATTAAAAAGGGAAAGCAGCAGCAGAAGAAGAAAAATAGGAGGCTCAAGAGGATTCCTCAATGTCATTATGGCTCCAGCCGTGCTGAGCAGTGGCACAGTCCAACATCACGACGAACACTATATAGGACTAATTTATAGTGGAAAGAAAAACCATTTGATCTTTGAAATGTTGTGTTTTCTTTATGGTTTTACTTACCTGTCCAGGTAATTTACAATGTTAGAGTTTTTGTTTTCCCTCATGACCAGAATCTCATTGATGATCAACTCTTTCTTAGGTTGCTGCTGTAGGTTCATCTGCTTAATGGCCACCTGAAAAACCAAACATGATGGTTTGTAAGGATAAACCAAGTATGATTGCACAAAAAACAACAATAAAAGATAAGTGTGTTTTGAAATTAATGACCCTAATCGGCATTCCTGAGACAAAACCCTTTTAGAAATGTCCTCCATGCAGTGTGTCGTGTTTATTTACAATGATTGGGATAAAAAAAAAAAAAAAGGGATAACATTTTTGTTTCGAGGGCGGCGTGGTGGCGCAGTGGGTAGCACAATGGTCTCACAGCAAGAAGGTCGTGGGTTAGAGTCCTGGGTGGGGATGAGGCTTTGAACACTGTTCTTTCTGTGTGGAATTTGCATGTTCTCCCGTGTATGTGTAGGTTTTCTCCAGGTACTCTGGTTTCCTCCCACTCTCCAAAAACAGGCATGTTAGGCTGATTGGCCGGTGCCAAATTGCCTCTGTGAGTGTGTGTGTATGTATGGCTGTATGTGTGTGGCCCAGCAACAGACTGGCGACCTGTTTGGGGTGTACCCTGCCCCGCGCCTTGAATCAGCCGGGATGGGCTCCCGCAACCCTGAAACGAATTAGACGGTTAAGAAGGTGTGACTTTCGTTTTGTCTTCGGAACCGCTTTTCCTTTATGGGGTCGTGGGAGTGCCGAAGACTGGTAGGGTACAACCCCAACAGTCTGTTGTGGTGTAACACATTCATTTCTAGGGTCAATTTTAGACCGAAAATCAATCTACAAATCCATGTTTTTGGAGGGTCGGAGGAAACCGGAGTACCTGGGGCAAACCCAGATAATCTTGTTTGGGGAGGGCATGCAAAATTCACACAGAAAGACCAGTGTTTCAAGCCTCGTCCCCACCCAGTACCTGAACCCTAACCTTGTTGTTGTGAGGCTACTGTGGTAACAACTGCAACATCGTGCCGCCCACTGGATAACATCATAAGAGAAAATAATCCAAGTGTGATTAGGGTTGGGGTTTTTTTTCAGTGTGAAACAAATTGGTTCAAATAGTCATAAAAAGTTTTACAAAATAAATGTCGTGATGGAAGCTGGTTGGAATCAGCAGATTATTACTTCATAAATGTGATTTCAGAAAGTTTAATCTTACCTCTTGGCCGGTCGCAATGTCGATGGCAGTGTAAACGGTGCCAGACGCTCTGAATTAGAAAAAAAAAAAAAACAGATCAGCAAAGTAACGTATTGAGTTTTTTTTTTTTTTATATAAATTTTTTTCAATCATAGTGTAAAACAAAAAAAATTTTGAGCTACTGTATGTACAAAAAGTTTAGGAACATAAACCAATAATTTTCTCATAATCCATTTCTTTGACATTATCATAACTACATTTCTTTAAATTAAAATTAGATCAAATTCAATTTTGTAGGAACAAATTTAAGTTATGAATCAAACTTTATTCGATTTTACATGAGAAGCAATGAAAAGTGGAAAAAAAGGGAAAATCAGAAATTTTACATGTTAAAAGTAGCCTAAACATCTCACTAGAGCTTCATTCTTTTAATAAATTAAATTGAATATGAGTAAAAAAACATTAAGTAATAGTTGGTCAAAGGGCGAGTGTGTTCCGTCGGCCCCTGAATAGATGGTGCCCTTTGTGAATTTAATCCTCTTGTTGGTTCTTTCTTTCCTCAGCTTCTGTCACAAGTCATAAATAATAAAGAAGAGTTCCTGGTAGTGATAGCTTCAAGATAACTAGACAGCATCTACTGTTTAAGAAGAAGATTGAATAATAAAATAGAAATCACATTGGATTTATCAAATGTATTGATGACGCTTTATCAATAGGAAAGAAAAAACTTTAGGAGTGAACCCCCCCCCAAAAAAGACAAGAAGAGGAATGGAGAAAGAGAGAGATGGTTGAGCTTATCTGGCTATTGGCTGTTTCAGGATACACATCTCATTTCCTGTCTACTTCATTTTTTCTGTCATACCACTGTAATCCTGCCTGTGTCTCTACAAGCACAATTTCTCTCTAAGATCTCAGGAGGTTTGATATTTGAAAAGTAGATCTCGGGTTAAAAAAGCTTGTGCACCCTTCTCATAGAGAGATGCTTAGTCTGTCCATTTGTCAATGATCACCAGAACTTACCCTTGTCCTATTTTCTCAAAGCGCGTGTACTTCTTTTTGGGATCCCCCACACTCACGATACTTCCTGAGAGAGAGAGAAAAAACAGACATAATGACTCTCCTTTCTTTCTCTCGCTTCACAAATGAACTAATGGCATTGGACGCTGGCGATCAGGATTGAAGTGACGTCGCTGAGAGGAGTCGTTAAGGGAAAGTTTTAAGTGATTTACTTATTTTTACATAATCCGTCCTAATAAACAAAAATTCTGCTGTGTTAAACCAGCACTGACAATAACTGATCTAGCTTGTTTGTTTGGGTATTTTTTTTTTTTTGCATCTGGAAACATATTGAATAATTCAGGTCACACCCACAAAGACAAATCGACACAGATACAAATCAGGGGATCAGCTCAGGAAGTGTTATGTAATCTCTTGAAATGTGCTGATTTGAATTTATGTGAATATTTAAAGATAATTCTGCATCAAATAATTTCAAAACATTACACGGAAACTCTCTTGTCTCAAGCAAAAACTCCAAAGAAAAACATCAAATAAGATTTTGTTGATTTTAAAGCCATTCTAAATTAAAAAAAAAAGATAGAAGACATACTGAGTCTTTCCAAAATCTCCTCATCTGTCATTTTGGACTTCTTCCTCTGTCGATCGGTGTGCCGATACATCGTGTTAGAAGTGTTCTCTGGCTGAACCTGAGATTCTGGTGGAGTCAACACCTCTTTGACTGGGGTGGGAGGCTTTGGTGGGTCCATGACAGAACGTGTATAGATCTGCACGAAGAGACAATGGAATTTTTCTTTCTCTTTTTTTCTGACACCAACCAATAAACCATGCTCTGAAAACTGACCGATTTGGTGTGCTCGGGTCGAGGGGCAATCACCGGTGGCAACTCATCATCGTCATCGTCCTCATCTTCTTCCTCTTCCTCCTCTTCTTCCTCCTCTTCATCGTCTTCTTCCGACACGGGTGGGGCGATCGGGGGTTCTGTCGATGAAGTTTTGGCACCCTAGATGGTGGAGATTCAAGTTAGAATTGACCAACACGGCATGCCGAGAAAGAATGGAATGAGAAAGAGAATGTGCTGGTCGTCTAAATTCTACAAAAAAAAAAATCCCAAACAATTTAAGTTTTTCTCACAGCGTTTAAACAACCTCCAAAACTACAGCCAGCTCGTGAAAGAAAAATGAGAACATTTTTGTGTTATATCCATAAAGTGGTATCTAAATGAACCACATTAACTCCCACGGCTACAGGCTGAGGGTTCAATAAAGTGTGAACGATTTCAATCTATAGCGGTTGAAAAAAAAAAAAAACCCAATAAATGATGAACATAAAATAAGATGAGGTATACTATGTGAAAGTAAAGAGACATGGGTGAGGCTGCTGCTTATCTAAGGCTGAGGTTTGGTAAGGTGTGCCATGAACCGATGATGAGAATGAATTTTTAAGTAACAAAGTGTTGCATATTTAACTGCTCTATAGGAGGTAACATGCTGCAACACTACCGTCTGCAGTCCATATTGAACAGAATTAAAGTCATATTCTAGATACCTTTTTAAGCAAGTCTTTACTTTTTTTTTGTTTTGCCTCAGGTATATTTATAGAAACCAAATGCACCACCTTTTCCCTTCCTCATTCAAGAAGTATACTTGACTTGAATCTTCTTCCCAAAATGGAATGGAAACACTTCCATTTTTTCTCTCATCATGCATAATGAAGCAGTGCAGCTGAGTTGGGATGTTTTAAAGGAAAGCTTCTGTCTGAAAAGAAAGTTCCAGTCATTCAGTCAAACATACTGGGCCTCTGGCTTGCTCCAAGGAGGTGTGGGCCAAGACTGTGGTGCTGAGATAAGTTCTTTGTGTGTGAGCGTATTTTTTTTTTTCTCATTTTGGAGAGCCATGCAGTAATGTTTAAAATGGTGATGAATTTAAAAGCACATTACTGATTAAATTGTTAAGGAGTTCATTCATGCAGATTGACATTCATCACAACCCTGAATGGCATGTGTTACGTGAACATTGTGCGCTTATAGATACTAAATACATGTTTTTATAATAAAAACAATCATCGATCAAACCATACCCCCATAGAATACCAATGCAGAGAGTGACGATGCCTCTGAAATCAAATACTTGTTTTCATTGTGCATCAGCTAGATGGTATATTCAATATTTGGTGATTAAATAGTTGAATTTAGCTTCGAGGCCAATGCAGAGATACATCATGTGTAAAGTAATATGGAGGAGTTACCTTGTCAAATAATGCGCTGCAGGTTCTAAGGCTGACAGGAGGCCCAGAAGACAGCAGTCGGTTCTGAATATGGAGGTTGAAAATGGGAGGATTTACTCAAACAAGCCCACACAGAGTGTAAGACTAAGTGAACTTCAGGAGAGAGTGAGGGAGGGCTGTGGGATTGGACATGATGTCCGGATGTTTCTTAATAAAGATCAAGAGGTGAGAACAAGAATGTAACGTGTTGTGCTTCTTTGAGGACTGTCCACAAACAGTCTGGAATAATAGTTCAGTCATTTATGGTTTTTAACTAATACTTCAAATGACTCGTAGTCTCATTCCACTGAGCAATGAAAAATAATTTATGAATGTGTGAACATTAAAGATTCCCTTCTGGGATAAAAACACTCAATCCCACTCAATGATAATCTTGATAAGTGTGTTGTGTTTTGTTTTTCCGCTGATGGCAGACGTTACATCATGAAGCTGACCTTAGTCTCTGTTTAGTTTTACTCACCAGTGATGGTTAGGAACTCTCTACGCTGTTTATTACGTTTTGTGATTAAATGTGAAACATAAATAGAAAAAATATTGCAAAGATATTTGTCAGTTTTACAAATAGACATCAATTTCCTTTTTATTCTTAGGTTTTATGCATCCTTATGGATGCACTAAAAATAATGTCATGCTGTGTCTGTTTTTTACAAAGTGCTATTAATCAAGTACCGTATTTTCCGGACTATAAGCCGCTACTTTTTCAGATGTTTTGAACCATGCGGCTTATAAAGATGGTGCGGCTATTCTGTGGTTCTTCCGTTCAACGCTGAGGGCGCACTAACTGGAATTAGAATCAAAACTAAAAAAAAATAAAGCAAAGAAGCAGACGTTACTTTTTTCTTTAGCTAGCAGATAGAACACGAACGACAAATTACCAACTATTAATTATTTTCAAATTCTTGCCCCATCATTATAGAACCCACAGGAAGACGTCCGTATGATGCAAGTTTTAAGCTGAAGGCCATCGATCTTGCTATCCAGGAAGGAAAACGCGCAGCTGCACGCAAGCTTAGCATCAATGGATGTATGGTGAGACGCTGGGCGGGAAAGCGGGAAGAGCTCATGCAATGCCGAAAGTCAAGGAAAGATTTCAGAGGACATAAAAGCAGGTGGCCTGAACTTGAAAATGTTTCGGAGGACTGCGTGAACATCCAGAGAGTGGGTGGCAGCGGTGTATCCACTGTTCAGATCCGACATACAAAACTATACCACGCGAAATGAATATTGAAGATTTCAAAGCGGGCCGTCATGGTGTTTCAGATTCATGAGACATAAAAAGCACTGTTATGAGTCCTGCGGCATATATAAAGGTACCCCCTACGTATTGTTTAATTATCGTTTTTTTTTTAAATAGAGCAGGTGCGGCTTATATAACGGAGCGGCTAAAGTCCGGAAAATACAGTACATGTGATTAATTAATCATCAATAAGTGTAAACTGCGAAGGCTGAGGATGTGGTCATTTGCAGGGTGGAGCATTTAGGCGTGTGCTAACACAGCCAAAAAGAAAAGCCAACACAAATGATCTGATTATGTCTTGCATCAATCATCAACCTATTATATTCTAGCTAAAATTCCAAAACTATAAAATATATTGTGACACCTTTCACAAGAAGGCATCTACTCAATCAAATATTCCTCTTGAAACTTATTACTAGATATTCTGTTATTTCAAAAAGATTCAAGGACCATAAATGTTTTAATTAGACATTTTTGTGGACGCTTAAAAGCCAAGAGTGTTATCAAATCCAATCTGAATACCAGAGTTAAATGAATGGTGACGGTCATCCTGAACTTTGTGGCCAAAAACAATTCAAATGACTTAAATCATAATAAAAATGGAGAAACTCCCTGCATGTCGCTGCGAAACGGAAAATCCACAAAGAAGTTTACGAGGAATGCTTCAAAGTATGCAACAAGACTGGATTACAATCTAGTTTTTTAACGGTGAAAGAAAAATTTGTGTGAGAAGAATTGAAATCAAAATGCAAACAGAAAACTTAATAGATGTGCATAAGACGAGAAAAAAAATGTTAAAAGCTTTGAATAAATAGTGCTAAGATTACTTCCACAGACGTTTTGTTTAGTCCACTTTAATCAATAAGATGTAAATCTGTAAGAGTATGATTATAATCTCTGGATGCTGCAATCAGAGATGGAGATACTCTTGGTGACTCTAACTAGACTAGAATAACAGCCATTTACCCTTTCAACCAACAGCCCTGCATGTAGAAAAAGCCAGCGTAGTTTCCCTTAGGCAGCAAATCCCCCTGCTTTCACTCTTCCTCTTTTTCTTCACCCAGAGTGCATCGGCCAAGGAATTCAAAGCTTAGATTACTCTGGTCAAAGCCAGGAATGAGGTCAGCACAGTGGGAGTCCTTCTAGTCGCAGCTGAACCTTCACTGAATCTTGTCTATAGACAGTTTCAAATCTGGTTAAAGGAGACTGGAAATACAAACAAAGACCAGCTGTGGATCTCTCAGCAGTTGTTTTTTATGTGTTAAAAAAATTGCTCGACGTGTGTGCAAAACACAGAGAATCATGCCATTTCACCAGTAAAAAGTGAGTCTTTGGAAGAGAAAGTGGAAAAACGTCTGTGTGCAGGTGGAAGGAATTACTCTGTCTCTGAGGTAACTGACAGATAAATAAAGCTGGTTAATATTGCAACTTACCTTTAAATAGCCGCTCGCTTTTATTAATCTGGGAGAAAAATTAATCTCTCAATTCATGCCAACCTTTTTCTAAAGCAATAAATACAGCAGGCATGAAGGATCTGGCTACAGACCAGAGAGATACAGTGTGATCCATTTATTATAGTTCTACGATAATCCAAAAAGTTCAAGGATGGGGCATTCGTAACTCTGAGATCGCTCTCTATTTCATAAATATAGTTGAGTGCTGATACGTGCAATTATAATTTAAAGAGGGGGGGATAAATAACTCACCAGAGTGTTTGCAGCGATATAGCCATGGGCTGTCTTGTCTGAAAGGAAAAGAAAAAATTCTCATTTAAGCAGCAGAATGAAAATTCATAATTATTAGGAACTATGATGAATATACTTTTTTGAGTTTTCACATGAGTTTTTACCTCCTGATGTGAAGCTCATGTATTTCTGGTTGTTGACGGTCTCTTTGGAATCGTAGAATTTCAAGACGTCTAACACAGCTTGTGGGTTCTTCTTCTGCTCTAACTTGGTGATGTTGGAGGTTTGGAGAAGCCTTGCCCATTGCTCTGGGATACCCTTCAAAAAAACAGACATAAGTTATTTGTAAAGAGTTTTAAAATGAAATATATCTCCATCTACAAGTTTTCTAACAAGAGTTGATTATTGGAAATGTGCTTTTTATTTTTTGTCATTGGTGTTCCTTTCGCACTAAAAGTAAAACTTGTTCTTGTTACAGAAAAACGTGTTCTTGTCTCTGGAAGAAGCTGTGCTTTTTTACGCGATCCAAAGGAAGATAATAATTGCGAAAGCATCAAAAGTCAAATCAACAGTAACACACTGTTCTCGAGTAAACTATGAACTAAAGGCCTGCTTCAGTACCATTTTAAACTGAGCTCTATGTGCCAGCAACACATAGCTTTAGAAATGAACAAGGAAGTATTTATCAGAGATGCCATCCGCAGCATGGAGCTGCCATTTGGAAGTCAAATTAATCACAACACATAATCCTCAGTTCGAGCCCGAACAGAAGAGTCAAACCTTTTAATGTTGGTTTATTTATAAAATGAGCTTTAAGAAATACAATCCTCAAAACAATAAGACTATTGTCTTCCAAACACTGTTTACCATAAAGTTGGTCTTTCTTCTTCTTTCGGTATTTCCCTTCAGGGGTCGCCACAGCAAGTCAGTTTCTTAAATCTAACCCTATCTGCTGGATCTTCTTCGCTCACGCCAACTATCTTCATGTCTTCCTTCACTGTATCCATGAACCTTCTTTTGGTCTTCCTCTAGGCCTCTTTCCTGATGGTTCCAAACCCTGCATCCTTCTTCCGATGTACTCTATCTCTCTCCTCTGTACATGTCCAAATCATCTCAGTCTGGCCTCTCGGACTCTCTCTCTAAAACCACTAACATGTGCTGTTCCTCTGATATACTCATTTCTAATCCTGTCCATCCTGGTCACTCCCAGAGAGATCCTCAGCATCTTCATCTCTGCTACCTCCATCTCTGCTTCCTGTCTTTTCTTCAGTGCTACTGTTTCTAGACCAAACAACACTTTCACTTTCCCTTTCATTTTAGCTGAAACTTCTATCACACATCACACCTGGTACTTCTCTCCACCCGTTCCAGCCTGCCTGTACACTCTTCTCAACCTCTTTTCCACACTCTCCATTGCTCTGGACTGTTGATTCTAAGCACTTAAAATCTTCCACCTTCTTTCTCTCTTCTCCCTGTAACCTCACTTTTCCATTTGGATCCCTCTCATTCACACACATGTACTCTGTTTTACTCTGACTAATCTTCATTCCTCTTCTTTCTAGTGCAAACCTCCACCTCTCCAGCTTTTCCTCCACCTCTTCACTCCTCTCACTACAGATCACAATGTCAGTTGGTATAGTTTAATGTACACATTTTAAGAGTTATTGTATATTATGTTTCAAACATGGTGGGTCCATAGTGAACCCTACTTTGAGGGTCCATAGTGAACCCTAAACACCAACAACGATGTTAGCTTAATGTGATCTGAAAATGAAGGGACCTGCCTTCAGGAGTAAATTTACGGACCAACTTTATACAAACACGTAAATTTTACAATTTAAGCCCTTGGTTTTGAACTTGACCACCAGATTGACTTACTGTGAATTCTCCCGTTACAGCATCGAAGCCGACATGAATGGTGTGTTCAAAATCTGAGGGTAGGGATATCTCAGGACGTTCCTTCTCCTTCTTCTTATTGGCTGCAGATAAAGGAAATTGTCACAGGCTGAACATTTTGAACACTGGAAGTTATTAAGAACAGGACTTAATGCAGACTTGAATGTTAATGTGAGGCCATAGACTCACTTTTGTCTCCACCAGGAAAGATAGAGCGCAGACGGACTTTCTTGTTTTTCTCTTCGGGAGCCATTGGTAGTGGTTTAGATGCGTGATTCACAGATGAAGAGTCTCGGGAACTACTGTTCATTCTCAAGGGGGGGGCTGGAGGTTTCTCTTCAATATCCACACTATCAGACATCTTTAGTAACACTCACAATATTCTGGAAAAGAAAAAGACACAATGACACAGAGTCAAACAAATAGAAAAACATAGCTGCAAAAGTAGGATGAAAATACACATATCTAGAATTTTCCAATTATTTGTTGATGACTTAAGTTCTTCTTAATCAAAACTTAGCATTCACCCAATCTCACACACAATAATTGACCCAAAAGATACACCAGAACACATCATGTGGCTAAGTGTCCTGGCCAAGGGCAATTGGCCAAGCAGTCAGGAAAAGCCTGGAATTCATTTACCGTTTTTCCAGTTCGTGGACAACTGCTACAGTTGTGTAAAGTGGAAAAAACTAGAGGGCAGAAAGTGATGAAGCACACAAGCTCCCCTAGGATACAAAGTTTTGGACTTATGAAATTCTAATTTTAAACAATCAGCACAATTATAATTTAAAAAAAACACTGCATTGTCTGCATAGTTTTTAAACCACTTATAATTATCCATGATTTTTGAGAATTTGGGGACATTTCTGCCAAAAATTCAAATGGTAAAAAGTTTTGGGAGATAAATATAAACCTTTAGCTGTTTGAAAACCCAGCAGGTAAAACAAGCATGCAAAAAAAAAAAAAAAAAACGAAATGTGAAGAGAATCCCAATTCTCCATAACGATTGCTAAATAAAGTTATTTGGACATGTAACCATGCTAAGTATTTCTTCATTCTGTTCTGTCATCTTCCGCTTATCCCGGGCCGGGTCGCGGGGGCAACAGCATCAGACGTGAAGCCCAAGCTTCTCTCACCCCAGCTGCATCCTCCAGCTCACCTGGAAGGATCCCAAGGTGTTCCCCAGCCAGCTGTGAGACATGGTGTCTCCAGCGGGTCCGGGGTCTGCCTCTTGGTCTCCTCCCGGTAGGACGTGCCCAAAACACCTCATCAGCGAGGCGCTCGGTGGACATCCTGACCAGATGCCTGAACCACCCCATCTGGCTTCTCTCGACCAGGAGGGGGAGCAGCTCGACACTGAGCTCCTCCCGGATGGCAGTGCTCCTCACCTGATGTCTGAGTGAGAGCCTAGCCAGCCTGCGGAGGAAGCTCATTTCGGCCGTTTGTATCCGCGATCTCATTCTTTCGGTCACCACCCACAGGTGGTGACCATAGTAGAGGGTTGGAACGTAGATCGGCTCAGCTCTCTCTTTACCGCGACAGACCGATGCAGCATCCTAGTTATTGCTGACATCGCACCGATCCGTGTGTCGATCTCCCGCTCCATCCTTCCCCCCACTTGTGAACAAGACCCAGAGATACTTAAACTCCTCCACTTGGAGCAGAACCCTGTCCCTGCTGAAGACATTTATTTCTTCATCTAGTTCTTCATGATATTGAAAAACTTATCTGTGTCGCTGTGTGCTCCTGCGACAGACTGGTAAACTATCTTGGGTGCACCCTGCCTCTTGCCCACATAACAATTGGAATAAGCTTCAATTTCCCAGTCAAAGTGTACTTTTCAGCATTCTTTTCAAAAACCACAGAATAACTAACGTCACAGAGTGAGTATTTCAATTATTAAGAAAAGATGAACAATTTTTCCACACAGGTAACTGAATACGGCAAATTTAAATAGAAAACAAAAGCCTGCTGCAACATAAATAGGGGTTATCTAGAACCGAGGAGGAGTCAGATTAACTGTGAAAACAGTAACCAGGAGTTGACTCTAAGAGAATCTGATAGTGGAAACCGTTGTATCACTCTCATCTTCCATCTACCCATCACACTACAATCTTAGACTCCTTCACTGCCTCACCCTGAGGCCAAGCCCATCATGTGCTGTGTAGCACAGCCGTCCCAGAAAGCGGGACATCCAGACTGCCCCCATAGTGGAGACCTACATTATCAAACAAAGACACACTCCTTCGCCCTTACACTGCGCGCACTGCCTCTGACAAATTACACATGTGCCATCGCAGTACCTTTTAGAATTTTATGTAACCATTGCCTGCACAGATAAAAATCTGATAGGTTACAACATACTCTCTGTTGGCTTCCCAAAAGAGCTGGTTTTGGATAAAGGAATTGAATTAGTGGAAAGATGTAACACGATAAGAAGCTGTGATCTAATCAAACGTGTCTCCAATAATGACATTATCACATAAGAATTCTCTGCATTCTGTGCACACACCTGCATTTCAAGAGATTCCTTGTGAAACATATTTACCAGTAATGTGTGGTTTCCTAAACTATTTGGGTAGAACAGCAAAACTTGCACCAAAGAAACCCAATGTGCTTCTAATTATTACTCTGATATGCATCTCATCTCATTGATGTTTCTTATATAAAAGCTTAAGTCGATTATTTACAATATATTAATCCCCAGAATCTCAACGATATGAGTTCAACTATAAGTTTATCTACAAATTTCACTCAAACAGATTTTTTTCATTCGCTATTTCTCATCCACAGTGACAGCTGTTTCTTCCTTTGGACGACAAGACCAACATGCTTTTCACATCTTAATGCAAATGTATTATTCATACAGTCCTGACAAAATTATATGAAAACACTTCTGATGTTTTAAAGTCAAATATCTGAGATTTAAAAAAAGGACAAGACAGTACGACAATCTAAATACCAATATCCTATTTTTGTTAGGATAAAGCTAGGGTAAAGCTACCCTAAAAGGTACCCTAAAAATGAGTCGTACGGTGGCGCAGTGGGTCGCACAATGGCCTCACAGCAAAAAAGTTGGGGGTTCGAGTCCTGAGTGGCACGAGGCTTAAAACACTGGCCTTTTTGTGTGGAGTTTGCCTATTCTCCCTGTATATTTGTGGGTTTCCTTCCACCCTCCACAAACATGCATGTTAGGTTGATTGGTCACTATAAAATTGCCCCTAGAAATGAGTGTGTGGTTGTTGTCTGTGTGTGTGTGTGTGTGTGTGTGTGTGTGTCTCCTGGAGGGCCGGTGTCCCTGCAGGTTTTCTATGTCTTCTTACATCTATACACCTGATCCAGGTGTTTGAATCGATGTGCCAAATTTGATTGGCTGTTGATTTTACTTTATGTGCATCAGCTGTGTTGACCCAGGAACACATGAAAAACCTTCAGGACACTGACCCTCGAGGTCCGGAGTTTGACACCCCTGGCTTTGTGTGGTCCCATGACAGATTGGCAACCTGTTCGAGGTGCACCCTGCCTCGCGCCTTGAATCAACCAGGAGAGGCTCCGGCACCCCTGGGTCCCCATTAGGGATGGACGGTTCAGAAGATGAACGAATGAATGAATGAAAGCTACCCTTAAAATACAAGCTACAATTTGTTCAGAAAAAAAGTGTTGCTAAATACTGAATTGTATTTGCAAAATGAAAGTATTTGCAAATGTAAGCCTTTACACAGGTTCCTTTCAAATCTGTCAAACTTTCCTAGTAACTTTCCTTCAATTCCTAGTTGAGTTTGAGGAGTAATGAATTATGAACATGAACGACAAACCAAAAAGTCCAAATGTGGTAAGGGTGAAGTGAATCATCCCTGCATCTTTTTTAGATAGAGCTTACATTTCATGCAAAGAAAAAAATCCCCTGAAATGCCACTGCTGCAGATAGATTTATATAAAAAGTGACTCACTCCTTACACTCTTGGCATCTACTCTAATTCAATAACCAAGCAGCTGTGAAAGATACAGTATAATTTTACTGTGTCTACATGGTTTGTTATCAAGCATGTTTTGTTATGGGGGTGTATCATGTTGGTGGTTTGTGGCATGCTAGGTGGATTCCAGGTGAGAGTCCAGACACCATCAGGAAACAGGTCCCGTTGGCTTGTGATTTGGGGCGTGTCAGTAACAACAACCCAGCAAAACTCTGATGTGTACAAAAGAATGTCAAAGTGTTGACATAATAGAGAAACAATGAATGGACAAACCAGAAAGGCATGATGGGATGTTGGATGTACCTTTCGAAATGATCAGGACTGTCTTGCATGTGATAAAACTATTTTAAATATTTTGTCAACAGATATTCTCAAGCGTCTATGTTTCACTTAGACATACTCGTTTAGTTTCAGGAGTCATTTTTAAACAAATGAAACAAAGTCATTACAACTCAAAATTGTCAGAAAAGGTTCATGGATATTCTTATATGAATGAGTCAGGAGAACTGCCAAAATTTTTGGAAAAGATGCACCAGTGACCTCAATTTTTTAAAGACACTCATTTTGGAGGTAACTTTCGTTTCTTCTTCTAAACCGCTTATTCCCTAACGGAGTCGCGGTAGTGCCGTAGTGCCGGAGTCTATCTCGGCAGATTGATTTTTTAACCCTAACTCTCACCTAGAAAGAAAGAGAGTGCAGATACATGCGACCAAAATGAGCTTCCTCTACAGGGTGGCTGGGCTCTCACTCAGAGATAGAGTGCCCTCCGGGAGGAGCTCAGTGTCGAGCCGCTCCTCCTCCAGGTCGAGAGAAGCCAGATGGGATGGTTTGGGCATCTGGTCAGGATGCCACCCCAAGTGCCTTGCTGGTGAGGTGTTTCGGGCACGTCTCACTGGGAGCAGACCAAGATTCAGACCCCGGACCCGCTGGGGAGACTATGTCTCACAGCTGGCTGGGAAACGACTCAGGATTCTTCCAGGTGAGCTGTAGCATGCAGCTGGGGTGAGAGAAGCCTGGGCATCCCGTCTTAGGTTGTTGCTCCGCAACCCGGATAGGGATAAGCGGAATACGATGGAACGGAACATTTTATCAGTGAAAATTACCATTGGATCATTAACCCTTTTAGCACCATATTTTGACATACATAAGTGCTGCGGTGTCACCGGTGATCCCTTGGTTTTGAGATGGTTTTAAAAGGCCTTAACATTGACTAACTTCATCATATTTTATTCAGCAGAACACAATAATTGAAATGCATCCTTGCTTTCTGATTGTTTGCACACTCATTTAATGGGTGACATAGTTATTCAGAAAACAGCTAATGGTTGGCAATCAGGCCAGTAAAATTAGAATGACTTAATGGGTCCCCTTTACGTAATTTGTGCACTTTATTTTATCCGTGGCACCCCAAATAAGCTTGTCAAAAATCCGAGCTAAAGAGTACACCTTAAATAATTGAAATAAACTAGTGAATAAATTACAAGTGCTGTCTTATCAGCTGGCCTTCTTGTTTATTTGTACCACGCCTGATAGATCGCTTTGCACATTCCTGAAAAGAGTTGGTTGTAGATCAACACAAGCAGAGTAAAACCCACTGTTTCACTAACCCAAGTAGAAAACATGAGGGCAAAAGGATATAACGTCAAAGAGGAAATGAAACGAAAATGTGTGATTAAAATTAAATCTTAAGGACTCAGAAAATATTTCGTCTGATCAACATTTGTTCTTCTAACTTTTTCACCGTTTAAATAATAATAATCTATTTGAAATCAGTTATAAAGAATGAAGAAGGTTTATTATCATTGCAGTAAAGCAATGACATTTCATTTGATGGCTTCTCTCAGCAGATCGGTGCGGCGTCAGCAATAACTAGGACGCTGCATCGGTCCGTCGTGGTAAAGAAAGAGCTGAGCCGAAAAGCAAAGCTCTCGATTTACAAGTTGATCTACGTTCCTACCCTCACCTTTGGTCACCAACTGTGGGTGGTCAGAATCCCCCCCGAGCGCCTTGCTGGAGAGGTGTTTTGGGCATGTCCTACCGGGAGGAGACCAAGAGGCAGACTGGAGAGACTATGTCTCACAGATGGCTGGGGAACGACTCGGGATCCTTCCGGGTGAGCTGCAGCCGGGGAGAGAGAAGCCTGGGCTTCCCGTCTGAGACTGTTATCCCCGCGACCGTGCCCCGGATGAGCGAAAGACGATGGAACGGCTTTTCTATGTATTGCTTATTAGTTCTGTACGTGGATGTGTGGTGAGTGGATGTGAAGTGAATCATGGTTTAGTGTTGAATAATGATACAACACAGATGGCAAAACTTTAAGATTTTCTAGTATAAAATAGCTTTAAAATCTAAATCAAAACATCAAATTTGATCTATCAAAAAACACTAACATAGATGAAATAAAACTTGTGTTATTGATAATGATAAGAGTTGATTCGGCCTTTTCATGACACCCAAACTCTTACATTGAATCTATTATTCATTCACTTTCCATTTACACCTGATGGCAGTAAGTTACATGTGTGACCACATCTTCCCATGGGACAGACTGATGCCAAAGACTTTTCTGAACAATTTTACATTTTTTTACAACAGTAAAGCTAACACTGGATCAAAAAGCTGGAGATCCACGTCCAAAAATGCATCGTCAGATTAATTGCAAGAGAAAACGATTCAAACCACTATCTGTACAATACGCGTGCAGCCACGACTCAAACAGACAGATGACCCATCCAACTTCATACCAAGAAAAAAAAGTAATAACCTACATTAAAACCAGAATAAAAAAAAGTTCCTAAAGACTGAAAGTATGAATTTCTAAAAAGACTTAGCCCATGTCTTGAGGTTACTCTGGTGAGCCATACTGTACATCTTTCCCAACCAATACTTGCATACTTCTTGCAACACAAAGAGCACTTACATGAATAGGAAAAGTGGGCTAAGTACACAAACTTAAAGAGAGAAAAAAAATAATTCCAGTTCCAGACTTGTGGAGCCATGTGGCTGAATGATCACAGTGATAACTTCTTGGCTGCAGTGAAAGTGTCTGTCAGCAACAAAGGAATGCGACACGCAAAAGAAGTGAACGATCTTGTATCACAGGTCTATGAATCTTAAGTCTTACGTGGCAGTTTGGTTGCCCACCGGCCTGCCGACTAGCCCAGCAGGCTTGTTGTGTTGTTTGATGGGGTAAAAAATGGCAGAATAATGAAGGTACAGACATTACCAGTTCTAAACTCTCATAAAACACTGACCTATTTACAGCACAGACTGACAGGGAGTGAGAGCGTTCCGTACCTGGAAATTCCTCTTCTTCAAGCACACAGACTTCTTCTTCTCCTTTCGGCATTTCCCTTCAGAGGCCAAACCGCTCAAGCAGACTACTATACCTGAATGCATCTACTGTAAATGTAAAATAGTACTCAGCTTTTAATTTATTTTTTTTTTTACAAAATATGTGCTAAGGCACACTTTTTGGAATGTAGATAAAAATTTTTGACATTGACTTAGGAAGGTTACTTTAAAAACAAAAGCACCTGAGCATCCCAGACATTCCACTCAGATCCTACTGTGGGTGTTTTTACATTTCTCTTCCATAAAATATTAAAGCATCCATGAAAAGCAGGATTTCTCTGATCTTTCAAACATTAATGCTGAATTTGAATGGCTAACGGAGGAAGAGACTCTAATCTTGAGCCCATGGCAGCTCAGTAATGGGTCTGCAGTGGGGGGAGGGCTTCATGAGCTTGGCTCTTTATGCCCCTGATTAGGACTTACTCTCAGTTTGACTTGGCTTTAGCATTGGCTGTGCTTTTTTTGAAGGATGCTGATTACTTGGATGAGATGGACAGTTTGAGGGCATCCAAAGAATATGGATAAAGTACTGCATTGTCAAAGTTAGCCATTGTTGTGGAGGCATTGTTGCCTGCACATCAGCAGACAGCGCTATCAGGACTGTTTGCTGATGTGCAGACAGCTCTTTCCAACCATCATTTGATGTTTTTTGTTAAGATCCCAAAAAACACATCTCATTTGTAGCAGACACACACAATCATTCAAAGAAAAGCAGAATGAGATGACAAACACAGACATTGAGAGTGTGGGTTGACGAAACACAGATGTCAGTGCGTTTCCACCCTCTCACACGACGGGCCTCTCAAGGTCAGAATAAAACAACCAGAATCGCATTGCAGACACTGTGAGATGCCATTCATTTTAAAAACAGAAAGGAGGAATGCTGATTTCTGTAGAAGAAACTTATTTTAAAAGAGAGATTTATTTAACCATAGCAAGAGAGAAACTCTGTGTGGTCACACATTTCCCAGTCTTATGTGGAAACTTATACTTAACTTTCAAAATCGTTGTCGTTATTACATTAGAACTGCCAAAGTAACTGCTGATTCAACATTTTAGCATGGACTTTGATACCAGTATCATGCTTTAAAACTATTTAAGGTTCAAAAACCTATCAAACTATTTTATGCAAGCCATGGGTTTTTTTTTAGCCAATTTTGGTAATAAAATCTTAAAATAAAAACATGTTAAAAGTTTCGACCTTGGAATCAGCAGCATATTTACACTGACCACATTGCTGCCTCAGAAAGAGAGGAATTTCTCTAATTACCAATAAATATCACTCACAACCCCAAATTGGATAAACAGTAAAGATGACTGACTGGCTGACCAATAAATATCAAAAGCACAGGGAGAAGAAAAATCTAAAATATCAATGACTTTTCTTTGTTTAAACGCAGAGTGTGATGAGAACATTTTGGATTTTATGAAAAAAAGAAAAGTTTTTTTTTCATAGTCTTCTTCTGCTTCTTTCGGCCTTTCCCTTCAGGGGTCGCCACAGCAAGTCAGTTCTTTCATCTAACCGTATCTACTGTATCTTCTTTGGTCACACCAACTATCTTCATGTCTTCCTTCACTGTATCCATGAACCTCCTCTTTGGTCTTACTAATAGTCTTAATAGTCTAAATGACCTATAATAACCTGTTTTTCTGCTCTTGGGATGATCACATTACATTACTCACACTTTTACAGAAAAAAATCAACTTGTTTTCAAGGAAAAAAACAAGCTTTTAATTTTTACTTTACATGATCAACACAACACTTATACTTCTTCTTTCGACTTTTCCCTTCAGGGGTCGCCACAGCAAGTCAGTTTCTTCCATCTAACCCTATCTGCTGAATCTTCTTCAGTCAAACCAACTATCTTCATGTCTTCCTTCACTGTATCCATGAACCTCCTCTTTGGTCTTCCTCTAGTCCTCTTTCCTGGTGGTTCCATACCCAGCATCCTTCTTCCGATGTACTCTCTCTCTCCTCTGCACATGTCCAAACCATCTCAGTCTGGCCTCTCTGACTTTATCTCCAAAACCTCTAACATGTGCTGTTCCTCTGATCCTGTCCATCCTGGTCACTCCCAGAGAGATCCTCAGCATCTTCATCTCTGCTACCTTCATCTCGGTTTCCTGTCTATTCTTCAGTGCCACTGTCTCTAGACCAAACAGCACCACCTGATCAATTTTTGACACTATCTTCATCTTTATTTCTAGGTCAAACATTTGAACTTTATGAAATTGAAAACCCTGACTGGGTTCTATCAATTAATATGAAGATTTCTGGATCAAACTCAGACAGTATCCTCTCAACCGAAATCACAAGATGTATGAAAGATGTAAAAAAAAGAGCCACACATAAGAAAGAGCTGATAGAGTCTTGTACATCCACAAACAAGGCAATTCACCATGTCTGGATAAGCCACTGCCTGCATCCAATCGAGATTATTTAAGGCTCTTCTCCAACAATCAACTGCAGTTGTTCTAAATATCGTCTCTGCTTTTCCACACCAAGACCTGCTGTCTTTTCTGCCATATCACTCTAATGACATGGAGCACTGATTGCACCTCTGAATAACACCAGAAAATGTTAAATTAAAAGAAGGCTGGCATATGTCAAGATTATTGGTAGTTTGATCCTGATCAATGCATCCAAGATGGCCGACTTCCTGGTTAAAGTCATGGGAGTGAAATCACTCAATAAAGTGCTTTCACTTGACGTCCCCATCCCAGAAGTCATTCATTTTGGTGGCATGGATCAGGCATAGATCAGTATGAAAACATTAACTAAGCAGTATTTCTTTAAAAAAATTTTTAGGTGCTATTCAGAGGTGCAATTAGTTTTCCAAGTGATTAGCGTGGCATGGCAGAAAATCAAGTATGCTTAAATATAAATCTTGCAATCATCAACTAATATAAATTATTAATGTAGCAGAAACATCAAATGAATATAAATAGCTCTGCCATCCGGGAGGAGCTCGGAGTAGAGCCCTTGCTCCTCCGGATCCAGATGAGGTGGTTCGGGCATTTGGTTAAGATGCCTCCCGCGCGCCTCGCTAGTTAAGTGTTTCTGTCCCGTCCCACCGGGAGAAAGCCCAGAGGCAGACTCCGGACCTGCTGGAGAGACTATTTCTCATAGCTGGCCAGGGAAGACCTAGGGATCCTCCCGTGTGAGATGGAGCATACAGCCGGAGTGAGAGAAGCCAGGCCTTCACGTCGGAGGCTGCTGCCTGCATACGCGATCATGGATCAAAGGAAGATTTATAAAACGTAAAAACAAAAAGAAACTTACAGTTTGACAGAGATGCATGCGCAGAACTCCCGTTCAAAAGGAACAGTCCACAATTTCTAGCGGGCACTGCATGTTAGATACATTTTTAAAACGATACAATTTATCTCTTTACACTTTAATTGTACGTTTCCTTTACGTGGTTAGAGTTCACCATGCATCTACCAAAAATCTTACATTTTGTAAATGGTTATTTCTACATGAATAAAGTTTGGTTAGCAAATTCCTTCGATAAGCGAAAGACAACGGAACAGAACTTGAATATGATATGATACCACAAATGCACATCCAAACACATCACTAATGGCAATCAAAGACGTATAAAACGTAAAAGCAAAAAGAATCTTACAGTTTGACAGCGATGCAGGCCTTTCGCTTGGCTTAGCAGCTAAAACGCCAGATGCACGTGCAGAACTCGTGGCTCAAAAGAAATGCTCCAAATTAGGCTGTTATTAACAGTCTACAACCGCTAGAGGGCACTGCACGTTAGATACACTTTTTAAACGAAAAAGTTTATTTCTTTACACTTTAACATTTCCTTTATGTGGTTAGAGTTCACCATACATCTACCAAAAATCTTACATTTTTTAAATAGTTATTTCTATACGAATAAAGTTTGGTTAGTAAATTTTATTTTCTTTTATTTATTATGAGGGTGAGAGAAGCCTGGGCTTCCCGTTTGAGGCTGTTGCCCCCGCGATCCGGCCCCGAAAGATGACGTAACGGAACGGAAAAGTATTTATTATCGTTCAAGTGTCCAGAAACAGATGAAGAGGTTTGAAAATGAAATAAAAGGAGATACTTATAAATGAGATATAATCACCTTCTATCCCTTACAGAGTTGCGGGGGGTTCCGGAGGCCATCTCGGCTGAAACGAGGGGGCCACACTTGTTCGTGTGGCCCCCGAACAAGTCGTGGGGCCACACACATACAACCATACATACACACACACACACAATACTAGGGACAATCATGTAGTGGCCAATCAACCTAGCATGCATATTTTTTGAGGGTGGAAGGAAACTGGAGTACCCGAGGAAACCCACGCATACACAGGTAGAACATACAAACTCCACACATAAAGACCAGTGTTCCAATCCTCGTCCCCAACCGGGACTCGATCCCACGACTTTCTAGCTTTGAGGTCACTGTGTTACCCACTGCGCCATCGTGTCACCCTCCTAAAATTCATTTTATTTTATTTTTTTGGCCTTTTCAAAACAAGACATTTTCACTTGTCTTGCAGGTTGCCTGTTAGAAAACATAAAACTAGACATTACGTCATTCTCAATTTCCACATGGGCCTCATTAAATTATAATTACCCTCATCAAATAAAACAAATTTGATGTAAAATTGTAAATTTCCTATGTGTGGGATGATTAAAGTATATTCTGATTCTGAAATTGTAATTGTAAAAATCTGACCAAATACATTGAGAGTTGTGGCTACAATTTTATTTTTAGATACAACACCTACGTTAGCTGTGTGAACATTTAAAATAACAGAAGTTAATCCCCAATTTTTTTCAAAGTTAGTTATTAAGTTTAATCATTTAAAATTAAATTTAATAATAATGCTTAATACTTTAAAAAAAACGTATTTAAACCCACCTCTCTGCACAAACCAAGACTTCTGCTTCCTCTTTTTTTCTTTGTCAAAAACAAAGTCCAAAACAAGCAAAGGGCTTTAACTTTAGACTGCAGTTGGAGCTATCAAACTGTTCTTTTAATTGTTTATGCTTTGAGAATAGATGTGTCCAGGAGTCGTATGCTGGACATTGTGACAAAGTTAGAAAAACTCTAACTTTTAACCAAAATGACTCTATGTATGGAAATATAAATAACAGTAAAATAAAAATGGACATGCACATAACACACTGTAAAACAAATTTGCATCCTATTGTATGTACACAGCCATAGTCATCCCTTTCTTATCGTTGGTATTGGTTCTGCTGCTGAGTTGTCTGCAAAACTATGACAGGCACTGACAGAGTAAAAAATTAAATACATACACTTATTTGCCCTGATTAGCAAATAAAGATGCATGGACTGAAAAAAACAACTCAACTGTTGTTAGTGTTGCATACATATTGATAACAGTGATTTGATTTTTGTGCCAAAATTTTTTCCACAAATTTAGTTTGTTTCCACTTTCTGAAAACGAGTCTGATTCTTGTCCTACAAGTTGATTTAATCAAACAGAAAGATGGAAGGTAAAAGTTAAAGAAAGTCTATGCATTAAAACCAGTATTCCAACAAAATTATGATTCCATATACTTCAAACAAAGCACTTGTATGTTTCAACCAGTTGTCTAAAACTCCTCATCTGGGCCCTCTTGATAAGGAGGAGCAGCGGCTCTTCACTGCGCCCCTCCCAAATGACTGAGCTCCTCACCCTATCGCTAAGGGAGAGGCCAGTCATCATGTTGAGGAAAGTCATTTTGGGTTCTAGTACTCACAAGTTTATTCTTTTGTTCACCTATCATTTCTCATGGCCTTGTAGGTAAGACTGGTAAATTAAGGGTTTGTTATTTTCTCGATGAAGCTAGCACGGCTACATTATCTGCAGAGATTTCGAGTCCCACTAAGCCAACCGTAATGAACAGAATGAAAATCACACTTATTGTCATCAATGTAAAACAAGCTCCAACGCACCAATCAGGCAATGCCGTTTGGAAGTCGTTCCCCAAACCTAAGTAACCACTGAAGCTGTGATAACTGTAAGGTTCCACCAGTGTACAACATGTCAAGAAAGTCTGATAGGACTACTTCAGCTCGTTGGCAATACTTACAACAAGTGTGGAGTGGAGCTAGTGTGGGTGGAAGTTTAGGACTTCCACCTAAAAGAAACCCCTTTGAAAACACAACCCCAGCTGGCTTCCTCAGTTGTTTTATTGTTTTTGTACATTTTAATATACAACAATCAAACGGTGGGTTCAAGAAAAGAAAAAGGAGTAGAGAGTGTGAAGTTTCCTTTGTGTATTTATGTGGGTGGATTTGTGTATAAAAATGAATGGAAATGTTTTTTTCAAATAAATGTACCATCATCACTCTCAAACTGGTACAAAAATAAAGGTCCAGCAACTGAAATTAGGTTCAAATTGGGGGGGGGCTAGTCTTCCCAATCAGGTGTCTCCAGGTTCACTGTCATCTCCAATGTGAGCTTTTGAGTCTATCACGAGGAACAATGAAGTCCAATAGGAACAGCCTCCCTTCCTACACGATAATCAAAGGCTCCAGACAGGTTTGATACTGCAGGTTGTTGCTCAGTCAGGAACTGTCCCTTTTTCTGCAACAATAGGGATGCTACACTTTCATCCAACCCCAAACTACACTGAGCTGCATTGGTGAAAAGAGTGATTCACTAGCATGACTCCTCTCACTGTGAGCAACCCTAAAATAGAAAAGGGTGCAGCTCTTTGAAGAAGATTGGTTCCAGAACTCAAGTTGTGTGTCATGGTGAGTTCAGCAGAGTTCTATTCATCAGATCAACAAATGTTCACACCTAAGCCTACCAGCTCAGCCTCGTTACCCCCAAGGGGAAGGAGAGCATCACTCCAGCTAGTTTTGAGGCCTCTCTTCCAGTAGGGCATGGCTCGGTTGCTAGTTAAGTATCTGTGTTAAAGATTCAAATAGTTTTCTTATGTTTATGAGCAAATGTATTTCTCAAGTACCATAGAGCCAAAACCCCCCTTTTTTGTTTTGTGTAAAAGGTTAAAAGAAATGATACAAGAAACATGTTTGATTTGAACATTAAAACAAACAATCAACACATCACTGATGTATTATCAATGTCTAATAGAAACTAATATAGATTTAGAAAATCTTTTGAAATTATTTTACATCATCAAAATCATTCAATAAACCAAACAAAATATTAAAAAGACATTTTTTATTTGTTTTCAAGAGATCCACATCCCACATCCACAGGCAACAACCATTGAAATTCTTTAAATGTGCAAGAATAAAAGCTGTATTCTCAGTCATAATATGCCAACTGGAGCATGATTATGCAAGATCAAAGACAGACCTATGAGAATGTAAGCTGTTCTTCCACTTTAAATCTCCATTCTCTTTAGAACTTAAAGACTTAAAGCATAAAGACTATTTGTCATTTACACTTTGAAAACCAACTTTTTCTCTATTTCTTCAGATGAACATGATACTAGTTGGTTGTATCAAAAGCAACAAAATGCATGAGCGTTCCAAGTTTAAACGAAAGTGTAAAAAATTCACAAATCTGAAAAAAATGCATATTACACCGGGTTTTTAAATGACACCAATCAATAGTAAAAACCAATTAAATTTTATTTGTATAGCCCAAAATCACAGAATTTCTGCCACAATGGGCTTCACATGGCAGATTCAGAAAGAAGAAAAACAAGAAAAAAGAGGAATGTATAAACACAAATACACAGCAAGAAAACTAACTAACAAATGCTAGGTAGAAAATATTATCACATTCCTGCCCTCGGACTCTCCTTCACGATGAGGAAAAACTCCTAAAAAAACCCATCAGTGGGGAAAAAATAAGAAACCACATGGGAATCCGACGAAAGAGAGATCCATCCCCCGGGACGAGCATCCAATGTGTCTAAAAATATTGTTTGAATATTAGCTTATTCTACTCTGCAGCTACATAACCAGGGTCCAAACCCAATTTATTAAATATCTATTGAATATCAGAAAAGAGGATGACACATATAAATATATGTAAGTAGACTTCATTAGGGTCCATTTACATACAGTATCTCTAAACAATAATCTTACTACGTGCTCACTAATTAGCACAACATTGATGAGATTAGCAAAACATTAAAATAACTGCTTGTTTTTTGTTTTTTTTTATCAATCGGAAAATACTCTCTCATTTTCACAGAATTTAGCTGACTTGTCACTTGATCTCTTCCTGCTTGGCTGTCCCTCTATTGAATCAAACTCTGCTCACAAGCTGTGGTATAATGTTCCCCATATTCAAAACAAAGTGGGAAAAAAAAACAGGTTAGTCCACAGTTGAGGTCTATTTTATCCCCACAGCCAAAACTCAGAACTTACTTTCATTTCAACAGACATCATTTGTTCCCAAACTCCCCTGTTGGGAGGCTTGAGAGTTCATTCTGTCATTTAATATTTAGATCTCGCAAACCTGCTCCAATGTAACACTCTGGTGTGTGTTTCTTCATGCACATGTATATTCACACAAACTTTATTTAGATTTATTTTCTAAATCCAGATTTTTGTGTCAACGTTACGTTACAAAGTACTGTCAAGACATAAGGTAAAATCCATGTGGGATATCCCTCCAATGTGGGAAATGCGCATCCATTTAATGTGCATTTCCCCATTGCGGGACAAATAAAGGTTTTCTTGAACTTCTTGAAAAGCAGAAATGCAGGTTGTATTTAAACAGTTTGACCTGCCTTGTAATTTAATAACAATAAATAAAAGTCTAAATTATTCTTGACTACAGCTACAACCAGAAGAGAGGCTAAGTAACAAGCTCACATGGAACTCATAAACAAAACTCAATGAATATTATTTGAACAACCTGTATTTCTCGTTTGAGAAAATGAGGAAGGGGAATGGTGGCTCATTGGGTAGGATGACCATCCTGTGCCCTGACGGTCGCCGGTTTGATCTCCTGCCCGGAGTTCATGCCAAGGCGTCCCTCAGCAAGATGCCGAATCCTCAATTGCTCCCGATGGTGGTTTGCAGCTTGCATGACAGCTTCCACCATCAGGAATTAATATGTGTGTGAATGTGAGCTACAATGTAAAGCACCTTGAGTACCAACACAGGTAGAAAGAGTTGTTTAAGTTGAGTTTATTTTTCCAAATCTGCAAAGCAGATGTTAATAGCTACTCAGGCACATGTTAAATAAAGTCTGTTTTGTGCCAATGATGTCTGTGTCCTTTTATTCAGTGGCACCAGGTCTGTCAGTGAGAGAAAGTTTATATGCATTCAAATAACTGTTTGCATGACATTAGCTCAGCGGCACGGTGGCACAGTGGTTAGCACAGTGGCCTCACAGCAAGAAGGTTGTGATTCAAGTCCTGGGTGAGGACGAGGCCTGGAACATTGGCCTTTGAAGAATTTGCATGTTGTCCTTGTGTCTGCGTGGGTTTTTTCTGGATACTCTGGTTTCCTCCCACCCTCCAAAAAACATGTATGTTAGGTTGATTGGCCGGTGCCAAATTGCCCATAGGAATTAGTGTGTGTGCATGGCCCTGTAACAAACTGGCGACCTGTTCGGGGTGTACCCTGCCCCGTGCCTTGAATCAGCTGGGATGGGCTCTGGCATCCCCTGCAATTCCATAAGGGATAGATGGTTAAGATGGTAACTAACTGATGACATTAGCTCGAGAGCACCTTAGTTTTTTTGAGTCCAACAGTTGTAGTTCATCAAAGCATGGTTCAAAATGTACTATAATTTAACACATTGGTCTCCACCATCAACACAGACATTTAGAAATTTCTGATTGACGTCCCAATAACAGGGGTTGGAGCTAAGATGAAATAAAGAATTGCTTTGGGGAAAAAACTTCTATTGAGATGTCAAAAATTGTGGTGAACTCATACACAAAATTTCAAATAATCATAAATTATCCTGAAATATGTAACCGCTGACTATTTGTTTGGCAGATTAGAAATAAAACTCACACAATGAAATGAACAAATTCTTGTTTTAAAAATGGAATCTTTGCTTTATTTTCTTTTTTCAATGAAAAAGTTATGCCATGGTTTTCTATTTGAAGTCATAGCATTTTGAGGATTTTTATATTTCATAAATGGTTACAAAACTGGTCATTTTGAAAATAAAAAATTATTATAGGGTTACCATAGACAGTCAAGTTGTATGACACTCATTTTCAACTAGAACATAGCTTAAAATTTTAGTTTACATACTTAAAAAAAAAAAGGTATAAATATATGTATATACTGTATATGTGGTAGAGTGTCCATCCTTGGATTTGGAGAAGTCTGTTTGATTCCCACTGGGCCCATGCCTAAGTGTCCCTGGAGAAGACACCTAACCCCCTAGTTACTCCCACCATTGGTGCCGTCATGGCTGCCTGCTGCAGAGCAATGCAGCAAAGTAATTTCCCCATTAGGGATGAACATTTTATAATTTTTTAAAAAAGCCATATAAACACAAATTCAACACAATGATAGATAAATTAAACCTAAAAGAAAACAATCTGAGCAGGTTTCTAATGATTCACCTACAATCTGATTGTTATCCTTTTTTCTTCTGCACTACACTTTCAGTTATATTTGGTTTGTTTGTATACTTATTTTTTACAGGGTGCTCAGGGTACTATCGTGTTTTTATATTTCTGTGTTTGTGTGCACATGTGTATCTGTGGAGGGGTGTGCATCAAATTAGTGTGTGTGTGTATGTGTGAATGGGTGTGTGTTTAATCAGTATGGTCTTGGTGGCACGCTTGAGCCAACTGGAGACCATCCATTGGATCTTCTCTCCTGCTGGGCCAGCTGGTAGACCTACCCAAAGCTCAGCTTAGAGGGTTAAAACACATATTGTGTTAGAAAGGAGGACAAATGAAAGCTTGTCGATGTGGTAGAGTAATATCTATGCCAACAGGCATATCAGCTGAAGTGTGGGATGTTGTTACACATTGTTGTAGCAAAATAGAAAGTGAATTGCTGCTTATTTAGTGAGAAAGCTGTGGCCATGTCAACATTTTTCAGAATGGTTTTCCATTTAAAGGTGTTGATTTAGCAGGATACATCAGACTGTTTCTTTTACTCCATGGAAACAGCCTGACCTCGCACATTTAGAGTTCACCTGTTCCACGGTGGGGGCAGGGGGTACTTCTTTACTTTAACCAATCGGTGCTTTCTGATCGGAATTGGACGTGATGTGTGTATGGCACCCAAAAGTTTGTCTAGACTGGAAAGCGGAGCATAATCTCAAATTCCATCGGCAGTTGAACAACCACATCTTTCTCCTGAATGGAACTCTCTAAACATTGTCTTTGTTCTGGTTTTAATTTATCATTTTCGGGGAACTTTCCTAGCGTAGATTGTATAGCTTGGTCGCCATCAGAGGTCAGCTGCTGAATGACATACAGACCCTGATGGACGCTTGTGAATGACGCCAGTTGGCATATTTGTTTTTTGATGTCAGGATCCCCTCTCCTGCCGCCAGAGGGAGCCGTGGATGTTCATCATCACCATGATTAGGGACACCTGAGATTGATTCCTGATGTCAAACATCAGTGGACCCTGCCATCTATTTAAGGGCAATCACCCCCGACTTTCATGTTGGATCATACCATTCCTTCCAGCCAGATCTCCCTGGTTGCCTGACCAAGAACACATTCTGACAATAACCTCTTGCCATGCTACTAAAACTTTTTTTCACAGCATTACTGGACTGCCATTCTCAAATTGACCATGTTTTCTGTCCTGCAATTGGGTCCTCCTCTTTCCACCTGCACACCGCTTTATGACATCTGATTGGTCGGTTATTCTTCCAAGGTTTCTCAGTTGGCGGCTGATGCATTTGATCCCTGACCTAGAAGCTGGAGTGAAAGGAAATTGAGCGGAGGTACAGGTGGCACGACCCTGGCTAGCTAGTGTTTATCACTTCTAGATGATGATTAAACTACTATGTTATAATAATAAAAAAAAAAAAGCCTGAGACTTTTTTTAAAAACAGTATTTGTCATTGATAAAAAAATGCCATAGTATAAACTGCTGACTCAACAAAAAGACATAACTTTATGGGGTGCTCTTTATCAGATCTCAGGTTGTCCATCACAGGGGAAGAGGTCACACAAAAGCTCCCGTTTAAATTCATAACGAAAAAGTTTGTCACATTATATAAAATCCACAAATCCTCATCCCACTTAAAATCCCTTTAACATTTTACATGTCTTCTGGTTGACTGGTTTCTTCTGAAAAAAAGCACAGTTCTGATGCAGAAAAAAATCCTAATCTCTAAACCTCTCTCTTCTCTGTGATATTATATCTTTTTTTTTTCCAGTCACCGTCTGAAATATCCATTATATTGTAAAGATTTAACCCTCCCCTCCCTAACATTTCTTTGCTTATACTGAAGCCATATTTTCTATTTCTGCCTGACAGACCGGAAACAGTTGAATCAAAAGACGTATCAGTATTTTTAGTGTACACAGACAGACAACTCATAAACACATACAGTCGCACATGCAAGTAAACCTGCTCTAAGTAGCAACAGACATCAAGTAGGGAGATTACAGAGGGAGCTGTGTCAATGTGTCAGTGTGTGAGTGTTTCCTCTGTCTCTCTCGATCCATCTCTCTCACTTACTCCCCCTCCCTTTTCCGAGACAAAATGGCCAGATGGCTTCCAATCCTACATGTTAATCCACGACACACAGACTGTAGCCCTGACACACCTATTGCAAGACTGTTGCTCCACTCTATGCCTTCTAATGCACACATTTGCATGTGACCATCCCATACATAAAACTGCTGTTCCTCAACTGTCAAAAAGAGTCCAAAAAACAATAACCCAACTCTAGTGTGGTGACATATTTCTTCCAGACTCCATGATTAACAGATGGAGGTCTCCTTGTATGTGTTTTGTGTGTGCAACTATCATATTTCAGGCCGGCCAGTTAACAGGCTACAAGCCAAGATGAGTCTCTGTATCTACAGCTTTTGTTAGCTGAAGTGAGGTAAGACAAGCTGCATGTGTTTGGTTACACTGACCAGTGGAAAACACAAGGAAGTCCACACCAGCACAGAGAGAGAAAAGTTTTATGTTGCTTTATTGCATGAATAAAACTCTTCCCTTTTTTCTTCTCTCATTTCTTTTCATTCGGAAATATTTGACAAAAACTCAGCTCAGTTTTGCCTGACACAAGGAGGGGACTCTAACAACTTAATTTGCATTTCTTCAATAGGTATTACTGTTATTAGTTCACCTTCATTTTTTTTTAAATTGCTGGCAACTTTTTTAAAAAAAGAGAAACAATAGAGAACATGTGGGTCATAACACTTTTCCAAGAACATATAACATATTGTTTTGAGTTTGTAAGTTACAATTTAAATAGATTCCAAAATCGATGCCATATTCACATGTTACAATGGAGAGGAAAGCCATTTAATAAACCATAAGCCAACAGCTATGGTATTTATTGTTGTTAACTGACAAATCATTCTATACACCCGTAGTAACATATAAAGTGTGCATTGCATTCACAAAAGGGGTGTGATGAATACATGATTTTTCTGCCACATGGTGCGTGACATGACCATGTGGAATTATCACTGGGCAGCCATGGAGAGCTGTTTTCAGCTTTATAAATGTGTAAAACATCACCACATCTGTTCTAATGGTGCATCACAGCATCTCCCATTGATTGTGTCTGCCATCTGATTGTGAAACTGTGTTAGATAACAGTTGCCCTGCTCTTTTTTTACTTAAAAAAAAAGATGTAGTACACACAAGGCAAGGTGTTGGAGTTTTCGAGAGGAGGCTTAATTGTAAATGGATGGACAAACATACAATTAAAATCAATATGGCAGACCCACATTCACAGGGAGTAGCACCTTCAGTAACCCATCCCCCAATTCCAATCTACAATCATCTCACACTCTCTCAATCACTGACATGACTCCCTAACATCCCTCCTTTACGCAAGACAACAGGTCTCTCATCAGGGGCCTGCTTCTCACAAGATGACTCTGCTTCCTGGGAGAGGAATCTCCCACTCCTTCCACGTTGGGCCACATCTGCAACAAGCAGAGGTGATGAGGGAGACACATAGTCAGCTTGTGCTGCAGTCAGTTCTTCCATCCTCCCTTAACGATATTGGCTGTAGGAGAATCTGAGGTAGAACAGCTCAGCTTTCACAGAACCAGCCTCCACCCCCACTCCGATAAAGTCAGGTGACCAGATGTTGTATATCTCCCTCTCACTACAGTCGCCATGAAGCTGCTCCATGTTCAAGCCAGGACACAGAGGATCAAGTCTTAACCATGTGTGTGTATGTGTGATTACTGAAAGCCATTTCTTTAGGAAACCCACTCCAGAGAGGCTGTGCAGAAATAACAAAAGAGCATCCATCAGCACATTAAGCATCCATCACCCTCCCATCTACAGCATATCCAGCCTAGACCCGGCCGGCATCTCCGGCTTTAGGAGCCCCAAAATAGCACGGCTTCTTTTTTGTTTCAGTGTTCACTGCAGCTGCTGCATTTCTCCAGAACTGACACACACACTCCTATACACACAGGGCATCTCCAAATGCCACCATTGATTCAAAGAGTTCCCCATCTATGAGGATGCTATTTGTGAGGTACAAGGGAGTGTATACAGAGATGATTTGATGCAGAGGATGGTGCATGATGAAATAGGAACACATCCAGCAAATGTGATGCAGGCATTCATTTCCATTACGCCCTCATGGACAGACTGCTGATGAAACAGCTACCTCCTTGGCAGGACAGAATGCAGAGTGGAGAAAAGGGAAAAATTTGCTACAAAGCACCCCTTCATACACAGCCCCCCACCCACTCTCCTCTCCTCCTTCATCTGCCTTCCTCTCTACATCCCCTATTGCCTTTTAGAGAGAGGGATTTACCTGAAATATGTCTTCACATTCTCTTGGTCTGTGTTTCGCCTTTGGGCCTGGAGTCCTTGTAGATTCATCGCCACCTGTACAGTGCTAGTGATAGTTTAAAGGCAGGATTGCCATTCTCTTGTCAGACCAGTTCCTGACCCTAAAAGCAGGCTTGTTCGGCAGGCTGGATGCTTCACTGGCTGCTCACTGTTCCCTAGCCCATGATGTCATCCACCCAGCATTGCTCATTGGCTGAACAGTAGAATATTAAAGAAGGCAGCAGGTCCAAGGGAGGAGGGACGCTCGAGGCAGACACTGTTGGTGTTCTGGTTAACAGACCAAACCTGCAGAATGAGAAAGGAACAGAGACAGCATTACAAGTGCAGTTTGAGAGTGTGCCTGTTTCTATCTGGAGGTGTTTTTGAAAAGCAGACATTTGAACAAATAAAATGACCTATTGGGTGTTTGTCTTTGTATCGAAACCATGTTCTGTATTTATTAAAGGCATGATGAAATGTATTTATTCACATGGTCTTTTTGTTCATTATTTCATTTTCTGTACCACTTGTCCGACTTGGAGTCGTAGAGGTTTATCTTTAGGTAAAAAGTAGGGTACACCCTGAGCAGGTTGCCAGTTGGTTGTGGAGCCACATACAAAGACAGACTGCTTCTTTTGTAATGGTTTATTACATGACTATTACGTTATTTTATTACATGACTGCCTAACGTTATTAATAAAAAAAAAAAGACAAGATAATTATTCAAACACAATTACACCAGTGATGTATGAAAGACCTGGAACGTATGCCTTATAAAAAGAAACAAGTGGAAATGGATGTACACACAGGCGGACACAGCAACCTAAATTCTCACTGCGTTTGCCCTCATTTGCCTATGATGTCATCTTTTTCCTCTTCCTCACCTGTGATTGGCTAGCTGCACCAGCATCTGCTCAGGCTCATGGCTAGGGCTTCCAGCCCAAGGTGGAGGCCTATCTGAGGCTCTGTGAATCATGGCTGGTTGTCCTGACAACCCCTGTAATGTCGATTCCTTGTTGGAGAGTAATATGTCTGTTCTGTGACAATGTTCACTCAAATAGAAAACATGAACATAAAGGACAACACCCAGCATCAATCTTTTATTCACATCAGGACATGTCATTTTGGATTTTTTTAAAAATAAAAAATTTGATATGATTCAACTTTAACCTTAAAACGAAGAAGAAAGTTTTGAAATAGAGCATAAATGGTGGAAGGCATCTGTTATTTGTGGACCAAAATTAAAACAAAAAAATAGTGTTTTTTGGTTTTCAAATTTTGTTTACATATTTGTTGATGTAAATATTCTCTAATATAAAAGATAATCTTTGGAAAAAAGAAGGTCAAAATAAAAAGTACCATCATTTAAGTTAGACGTACACTGACTTAACGTTATAACACTAACGTGACTGGGGTCAAATTCTATTACAGCAAAGTAAAGCTTTAATGTACAAGGAGTTTTTGGATTGGACAATGATGGTAAATCCAAATCATAAAATAAAGTTTAATATAACTGGTGACCTGTTCGGGGTGTACCCTGCCTCTCACCTGAAATCAGCCAGGATATGCTTCGGAACCCCTCGCAACTCCATAAGGGATAAGCAGTTCAGAAGATGAATGAATGAATAAAAGCAAAAAAATTTCAGGAGGTAATACACCTGTATATATATATATCCTAATGAAACAATAGGTTCATTTAGTTTTGATATTTTGTTTTTGGTCAAATTTATTCATATCATCATCTAAACAGTTAAAATGATGAAATAATAAGTCTAATAGATAAAAAAAAACAAAGAAAAAGTCACTCCCGATCATTTATCAACTGCACATTTATAATCAGCCTCTGAACTCCTTAATTTCTCAACAATTCCATCAAGAAGATGTTATTTTGTAGATTCACTTAGATTTTACAAATAAAATAGTCTGGAGATTAATCGGGCAACTGGATTTGAATTTTAATAAAAGGTTGGAAAAGGGCATTTGTTCGCCTGAAAGAAACAATCAAAAAGGGCACAGACTAAAGAAAAACCACTGTGCTCCTTTTGTAATGTGTCATTGCTGTGCCCTTTTGAAGTTAAAACACAATACCTGCTCAGACCAAGCACTAACAGAAAAACCTGCAGCTGCATCTCGCAGGAACATGATTTACCATCCACAAGCTGCTGTCAGTGATCAGGTTTATGTAATGAATCCAATAAATATCCTCAGAGGCAGAGCATATCTCTACAGTGACATTTTGTAATAACCCCAGTACAAAATTTATAACTGTGGTGACCACAGTTAAAGAAAGTAGGTCCTTGAATTTCTGCATTAAGCACAAGTTCCTTCACTAACATGAGAATTGGCATCAAAATAAACTGCGGAACTTTGCAAAAGTTTTGTGCCAACTTGGAAAGAAAAGGGTACATTCGTATTATATAGAGACGTATTTAAGCCTCAATGGATATTCAAATGAAAACGTGAAATATTTTGTACAAAAAAGAAATCTATTTCACATAAAATGAGTGATGGGAAGGACATGTTTTTTTATTTTCCGTGATGGATAACTTTTGAATATTTCTATATATTGATGTATAAAATCTGAGGGAAAAAAAAATTTGTACTGACAAATTTTTTTCAATCTTTTTACAATGGCATACACATTACCTGGTCCTAAAAAATACACACAAATTACTTTGCTTGCCAGCAAGTTGAAGCCATGTTTTATTGAATTATTTATAATGTTTACCTTCTGTTCCAAAAAGTGGAAAAGGTTTGATCAATTTAATTTAGACCATTCCGATTCTAGACACTGATTAACTACAATGCTCTTAAGATTACCTTAACCAAGCTTTGAAACCAAACTCCACTGTAAACCTAAAAGCCTTTACTCATCTATTTAAAAAAAATCTGAGTCCATTTCGCTGTCTACTACTTTGTCCAAGGCTGGGTCGCAGGGCAAACAGCCCAGGTTTCCCTTGATCCGGGCACATCCTCCAGCTCACCCAAAAGGATCCCGAGCCATTCCCTGGCTTTACTGGTGTTTATTTATAATCATACATTATTATCGCAAATACCAGAAATTAGTGAGATCCTTGTTTTTAAATCCGCATCACCCATTTCTTGTGCTCACTCCTAAATTTTCCACAGCAAGCATCACATGGCACGTATTTGGGAACAATGACAAACTAACCACACAGTGGTGGATTGAACAAGGTCTGAGGATACAGAAGGGCGTTGTGTCAGAATGTCACCAACTCTCTGTGGAGTCAATCATTACAGATGTCTAAACTTCATGTCGCCTTCAGATTAGCTCAACAATATTGTGCAGAGAGAGCTTCATTGAATGGGTCACAGTGGTAATCATCTGCATCCAAGCCACATAATACTAAGTGCAAGATTGAGCATTAGATGTGGAGGTGTAGAGTGCCAAGAAAATGCTTATACCTGGAGTAGAGTTTAATGAAGAGGGAATAATGTTCTGTGGCTGTTTTTCTGAAGCCAGGCTTGGCCTATTAGTTCTAATGAAAGGAATTCTGAATGCTTCAGTAGATCAGAATTTTAAAAACAAATTCCATGCTCCCCAACTTTGTGGGAACATGACCACTTCCTTCTAACACGACACCAGCGCAATGCAAGATCCATTAAAATATTAAGGACAGATTTTGGTATGACTTGTACAAACACTTCTCCATGAAACACTCTTGCAATGAATTAAAGTGGAGACTGAGAACCAGATCTTCTTTCTCCAACATCAACAGTGTGTGATCTCACAAATCTGCCTCTCAGAGAATGATTGGAATTTCCAAAAAACACAGTCTTTAACAACCTAACCAGTTAGCCGAAGTGAAATCTATTGCTCAAGCAGACAGATAGTATCGCTGAGTAGTCAATTACTTATATGGTCAGAAATAGTAAGCTATTATGCATGCATGCATATGTATTATGTCCCTAAATTGGACTGAGCAATAACAAACTGATTTTGTCTGAAATCAAACTGTAGCTGCTGTCAAACTAAAAACTCCTCCAAAACTACCAACCACTTCTGATCTAATCTAAATTCAAATGTTATTATTTCTACATAAAATCTCTCTAGGTCTTGGCTAACGTCTGCATGCTAATTTGAACAATAAACTTTTTTAAACCACCTTTTATAAACAGTATTGGTTTTATTAGGTGGAACTTTTAGTGAATTAATTGTTTCTCCTGACTAAGCAAACCAAAATGTAAACTCAACGATTAGCAAAGAAGAGTATTTGCTTACATATAGTAACTATGTTGAAACATATGTGTGTGGTTCCCTCAATGAGCCGATAGTCCAAGAGAAATATATAACCTTGCAAACTATGTGAAGGAAATCTGAGAAGATGGATTATTTGTTTTAGAATAAGACGACCACAACATCTGTCAATTACCAGCAATTGAAAAACATCAAATTATGGTTTAGATGATCAAGTTATAGCAGAGTGTGCTGTGGCTTGGAAGCAGGGGTAGAAGAAAAATATAAGCCTGACAGGAAATGGTGGTATTTGAGAAGAGGTGAGGTATGTGCAGGTAAATCCCTACGAACAGATCTTTGCTGTCTGCTCAGGGCATTAGTAAAATCTCTCGTTCTCTTTAAATATACTACTTGTAAGAACAACACAACTTTCTTTCAGCTTACATTTTTACTGTAGACTTTATGGGTTTGCAAAACACTAGTTTTCAATATAGGTTATTTGGCCAAATGGACTGATTCAGAGTGATATGCACTATTGTATAAAAATATTTTACATCAAGCCATTAAAACGTGATGCTTTTATACAGTGATTCAAATCATGCTGCAATAATTTTACAGCAATTGCTCTATTAGATTACACTATCAAGTTAATTCTGCAAATATCCTACAAACCGAGTCATTCAAACAAAGACATTGATAAAAAAAACCGATAACCTTTACTCCTGATGATGATTTTTTACTCAATTTGTTTTTAAATCCAAACAGGATTGTAAAAGCCTACATTTGCAACTCATCCTTAAAAATATACAACATTCAGCTGTCTTAGTGTTATAGTAGGGATAAAGCTGAAAAGAGAGAGCTGGTACATTCAGTGAATTAAATGCTTTTCATTCCCCCACATCAGATTAACTTATGTAAGCCCTCCACTGGTAACTTGACATGTAACAGATAATGAGTCACGCTCAGCCATGCTTCAGCTACATTTACTTTTTTCGACAATGTCACACCAGAGATTGCCCCTAAAGGAAAATAATGTGGGTTAGCCCGCTTCAACCCTGCTGATCATATCTGACCTATTGATTGACTGAGGTTGCAGTGAGTTTAATAATCCTCAAATTTTCCAAAATCAAAATGGTACAAGTGTTAAGTATGGAATTCACACTTTACAGAATACGTCTGCAACTCTACATTCAGCCAGGAATTTGAAGGCTGTGTCGCACGTTAACGACTTCTAATATGGAAGAGACGCTCAAATAATTTGAGACATGATAAATAGAAGTTTAGCAGTTCTTACAAACAAAACTTAAAGTATTAATACCTCATACTTTGTACAAAAATAATACACTCACACCATATCAAACCTCCAGCAAAGACATTGGTTCAGATGCTGGCAAGAAAACTCTGAAAGACACACCTCTGCATGTAAAACAGGAATGGATGAGCAAATTACTGACCTCTGGGGATTGAAGAAGAGGCGGGGGGTTGTGCACATCTATGTGCTTAGAAAGACAAGTTCATTTTTTAGGTGTTAAGTATAGATCTTGTAAGAGACTGTTGGTCAAACACGAACTCACTTCTGACACAATCTTAGAAAATATAACAATTTCAACTTTCTAGAATACCTTTTCTTTTAAAAAAACACATTTGTTTTCTTAAATCATTATGAATATTTTAGTATTACACATCTAAAATCAATGTGGTAAGAAATGCATTTGAGCCGTGCTGTCCCTCATAAGTATTTATTTTCTATATAGCATCCACATTGACGTCACCTGGACTGACCTTTCTAAATATAACATACCCGGATTCACTTTTTACCTCTTCATACTTAGTCTTCTGTCAATTTTTGCACCAGTATAAATCAGTACATAGCCTTACGCAGACATGCCGATCAGCTCTCTAAGAGTAACACAAAAGTATTATCCATGACAACGCTGGTCTGGAGAAGCCCCTCCTACCGACAGCTGGTTTATTGTGTGCTGTTGCTCTGAGGCTGCCTTGTTCCCCTTTGCTCAAACAGTTCAATAACTAATCTCAATGCAGCCAACAGCATGTAGCTTTGAAAATGAGGAGAGTTGGCATAATGGAAAGTCATAAGCTGCTTGCCAGTGTTGAGCTGAGCCGGTTAAATGGTAAACTATCTTGTCACATCTGATATTGTATGAGGTTTTCTAAAAATTGATAGGAGTGTGCAGATCTTGAGCTCACTTTTCACTTTACAACGGTTTTAAATACAGGTTATCAAAGATAGTTTGTAATAAGGTTATAATTACTATAAACTCCCTTGTAATCTTATTAGTGGCTAGCTTTCTCCCTAATCTTTACTTCGTTCATCTATCTGTCATTTCTTAGATATATAATTATGACTAAGCTCGACCGCAATTTTGGATCTAACCAAATCAAAAGTAACTGACTACTGTCGCCATGGCTTCCACTCTATACTGAGTTATTAGACCATTTTTCCATTGAACCGAACTTGGTTTACATCCTTTAGGAGCTTCTATTTTCTTTTAAAACTTTTACTTTGCCTCTCCATCTGTCCACCATTCATTTTGATTCAATTCTGACTAAATGAATTATACATTCTGCATAGATCAAACAGGTCACACAATCACACTGTCAGACGTCCAACTATTCTCCAGCTAACGCTCACCAACAATGACTTCCAACATAGAATTCAAACCCGTAAAACAAACAGGAGATCGCCCCGATGCTGCTGCACACAGGGCACACGAGCAGCCCCCTCCCTCTGTGATATGCACTCTAATGAACAGCAGGCTCGTGCTCTTGACTAAAGAGGCCATTGGGCCACAAGATCCGTGCATACTCCCCACTTTCTGCTTGGACACACACTAACAATTGGACATGTCTGAAGGGCTTGAGGCCCAAAGCCTGAGGATGGGCAGATGGTGCCCGGGATTGAAGACCACACCCTCATTAACATGAGAAAAGATGGAAACAGAGGCGGGGGAACAGGTACCCCTCATACTCCTAGTTTTTTTTTTTTTTTACCATACTTAGAGCTCAAAGACAGGGTGTGACATTTAGCCAGCACAATCTGTGGCAGTGATGTGGAACCCAATTAGGGGAAGGCTGTCAATTAAGCATATAAAAAAACAGCTGTAAGTCCCATCTTTGAAGTGAATCAATGCTGTCCTTACAAAAGAAGCTCTCTGTCCTTGTGTTTGACCCAAAAATGTAGGACATGCACGAGGTATTATTAATTCTAGACATAAAAAATGAATGGCAGTGCATCAGTTTTACAGATTCAGCACAATTTCTGTCACTTTTGAGTAAAGGTTTTTTTTTTAGCCTGACTGTAGCCAATTTTTTTTTTCACATCTCAAAGATCTTAGAGTGCAATGTGAGTACAAACTTTACAATCTCATGGGTCACATAATGGTTCATGGCGTAAGGACAAATCTGCAAGTGGCCGTGGTAACCAGGATTTTGTTTTTTGTCTTCTGAACAAATAAGTGGAGGAGTTTAAGTATCTTGGGGTCTTGTTCACGAGTGGGGGAAGGATGGGGCGGGAGATCCACAGGTGGATCGGTGCGGCATCAGCAATAACTAGGACGCTGCGCCGGTCCGTCGTGGTAAAGAAAGAGCTAAGCCGAAAAGCAAAGCTCTGGATTTACAAGTCGATCTACATTTTAACCCTCACCTATGGTCACCAGCTGTGGGTGGTGACTGAAAGAATGAAATTGCCGATGCAAGCGGCCGAAATGAGCTTCCTCCGCAGGGTGGCTGGGCTCTCACTCAGAGATCGGGTGAGAGCTCTGCCATCCGGGAGGAGCTCGGTGTTGAGCCACTCCTCCTCCAGGTCGAGAGAAGCCAGATGGGGTGGTTCGGGCATCTGGTCAGGATGCCCCCAAGCGCCTCACTGGTGAGGTGTTTCGGGCACGTCTCTCCGGGAGGAGACCAAGGGGCAGACCTGAGACCCGCTGGAGAGACTATGTCTCACAGCTGGCCAGGGAAACACTTGGGATCCTTCCGGATGAGCTGGAGAATGCAGCTCACCCGGTGAGAGAAGCCCGGGCTTCCCGTTTGAGCCTTTTGCCCCGTGACCCTGCGGAATCACGGGGCGAAATGAGCGGAGCGGAAGATGACGGAACGGAATGGTCTTCTGAACCACTTATCCCAACTGTGATTGCGGGGGCTGCCGGAGCCTACCCAGGCTGATTTCAGGCGAGAGGCAGGGTACACCCTGAACAGGTTGCCAGTCTGTTGCTGGGCCACACACAGAGACAACCATCCACACACACATCCCTGGGGTCAATTTGATTGCAGCCAACCAACCTACCATGCATGTCCAAAAACATGCATGGACATGCAACATGGACATATGTACATGAACATGTTTCTCTGGAGTACCTGGAGTAAACCTACACATACACAGGGAGAACATGCAAACTACACACAAAAAGGTGAGTGTTTCAAGCCTCACCCCCACACCTGGACTTAAACCCTCACCATCTTGCTGTGAGGCCTCTACGGTAACCACTGCACCACCATGCAGCTGTGGTGGATGTGATCTGAATTGATACAAATAGGACTAGATTACTAACTGTTTGGAAAAAATTTCAATTAAGAAATAAGTAGCTTTATGTAACTTTAAGATGTTTGTCAATATCTTAATTACTGTCACCACCAATCACATCACAATGACTACAATACCAGATTGACAAGGTCATTTCTTCATAATAAAAAAAAAAAGACAAAATGATTCCTGTAAACCAAATGATTACTTTCAATAATCCCCTTTGTGATTGGTGCTGTGCATTTTTTCTGCAGAACATACACATCTCCCCCTAGTGACACTTTAGAGATCTCCTTATTCAGTAAAGATTCTACTACAGTATATCAAATCAGTCTTATTAAAAACTGCATTGCTTTGGCCATAAAACTTAACTTTGACAGAAAATATGAAATGTTATACTAAGGCAAGTTTTTATGCATCTATATTTTCATGTTTTCCTTCATATACAAGGGTTAATATTTCATGAATTCAATCTTCTGCCTATTCTTTTTCAGACTTTTATGTTGATTTTGTTTCTTGTACTCTGATTCCTATTTTTCTGCTTTCACAACTGAAATGAATCATGACAGTAACTAATTTTTTATACTGTATTTAATTTTTATAGTGCACTGACAAATTATTCCATTTTAACCAGAGAGTGAGAAATAGATATTAAAACAGAGTAATATTTTAAAAAGAATGGATTGGGCTATAAAGCTAAACCATGATTGAAAAAGTTATAATTTTATACTAGGTCAAATTTTATGCAATTCATTATTGTGGAATTTAGTGTTTTCCTCATTTCTGATTTAAATGTTTTAATATTTCATGAATTCAAGCTTCTGTCTATTCTTATTCAGACTTTTGGGTTTGATTTTGTTTTTTGGTTTATGATTCCTAATTTTATGACAGAAATGACAGAAATAAATCATAACAGTATTAGTTGTTTTCTTGATTTTATTATTGAATTTCACACTGCCTGGCCCAAAAAAAAAAAAGTCACCACCTGGATTTAACTAAACAAACGAGCCTCCTATTGGATAATTACTGCATTAGCGATTATCTTTCAGATGGCAACAAGTTATTTAACCCCAACTGGTGGAATGAATTGCCCCTCATTTACAAAACAATCATGCTGAAAGATACATCCTGTGGTTGTGGAAAAGATGTTAGTCTGTTGGAGAAGGGTCAGGTCACTGGCATGCATCAAGCAGAGATCATCTCAGGAGAAAGCAGAAACTACTAAAATTGGGTTAAGAACAGTTTAACACATTATTAAAAACTGGAAGTATAGTAGGGATCCATCATCTTCAAGGAAGAACTGTGGCCGGAAAAAATTCTCAATGATTATGATCGGCAATCATTTAAATGTGTGGTGAGATCAAATCAAAGAAAAACAACTGTAGAACTCAGGGCTTTGCTCAATAGTGAAAGTAAGAGCATTTCCACATGCTCAATACAAATAGAAGCCAAGGGGTTGGGACTGAACTGCTGCGTAGCCTCAAGAAAACCCCTAGTGAGGCTAACTGGGGAAAAAGGCTTCAATTTACTAAGGAGCATAAAGATTGACCTCTGGAGCAATGAAAGAAGGTCATGTGGTCTGATGAGTCCAGATTTACCCTGTTCCAGAGTGATGGGTGCATCAGAATAAGAAGAGAAGCAGGTGAAGTGATGCACCCATCATGCCTCGTGATGCATCATCAATGCACAATCTTGGTGAAAAATGAATGCAACACTGGATGGAAATAAATCTTGAGATATTGCAGAAGCTTATTGGACAAATGCCACAGAGAATATGTGCCGTAATCAAAGCTAAAGGTGGTCCGACGAAATATTTGGGTGTATCACCTTTTGTCTCACAGCTGGCCGGGGAATGACTTGGAAGCTGGAGGATGCAGCCGGGGTGAGAGAAGCCTGGGCTTCTCCTTGTCGAGAGGAGCCAGATGGGGTAGTTTGGGCATCTGGTCAGGATACCCGCCCCCCCCGAGCGCCTCGCAGGCGAGGTGTTTCAGGTATGTCCCACCGGGGAGGAGACCAAGGGCCAGACCCCAGACCCGCTGGAGAGACTATGTCTCACAGCTGGCCGGGGAATGACTTGGGATCCTTCCAGGTGAGCTGGAGGATGGAGCTGGGGTGAGAGAAGCTTGGGCTTCCCGTTTGAGGCTGTTGCCCCCGCGACCCGGCCCCGGAGCAAGCGGAAGATGACGGAAGGGAACCTTTTCTTTTTGATGGTAATTTTTTTTTTTTTTGGCCAGGCAGTGTATTGCATAGTAACATATTAATCCATATTAGACAAAAACAGAGAAAAATGTTGTAAAAATATTAGATTGGGCCATAAAATTAAAATCTTACTAAAAATGTGAAATATAATACAATTCAATTTTATGCAGTCTATCTTGTAGTAGAATTTTAAAGTTTTCCTTAACATGAATAGCTTAATACTTCATAAACTCAAGCTTATGGAGACTTTTGTATTTGATTTTTTTGCATTCTGATTAATATTTTTTCTTTTTTTTCCTGACAAATGGATCACAATAGTAACTAATTATTTTATAATTAATTTTATTTTGCAGTAAAAACTCATTCCATATGTCTAAAAACTGAGATAGAAGATAAAATGTTATTAAAAAGCTTGGATCTTGCTTGGTTCCTGTTTAACAGTGATGAACCACCTTGTTGATCATTACTGTCTCCTCCCAACTCACTCACTCACTCTGAAGCACGCATGTGCAGCCTTGCTGAGTGTCTCTGCGATCAAAACCATTTGCACGTCTATCCATCTGATCAGAACCTTCTCGAGTTGGCTGAGGGTGCAAACGAGCACAGAGAAGTAGTGGATCTGCACCGAAAATCCGTCCTGTTGATGTTTTAAAGCCAAGCTAACATTAGCTGGACCAGAGAGTGAGTGGTTGTGACAGTCCAAACGCTGGAGGAGTGAGAGAGCTCTACTGAGAGGTGAGTGTCTTATTTTCATGGAGTATTCACGCGGTTTGTTTGCTATTTGGGGGACAATATCACGATCATGCACATATTACTTCAGGATGAATGGATTGAAATGTTATTTGATAGATTTTTGTCTGATCGGTTGTAAAACGTGGTTGCTTTGGCCCTTTAAGCTAAGAAGCTAACATGCTAACATGATGGTTGGAAACACTGATCAACTTTTAAAAACAATTAAACTAGTTTACTGACTACTTTCAGAAGGATTTGGTCACAGAAATGTATCGATTGTAGAAATTAGGAATGTTTTTTAAAAAAATAAATTGCCATGTTGTGAAATAATTGTGGAAAGTATTTGATTATTTTGAATTCCACCTGCTTAAAATGTTCAATCACTTCTCATAAAAAAATAAAAATTAATTTTTTTGGGGTTTTTTGTAATCTTGTTGGGTTGTTGTTTTTTTCCCCCCAAAAAAGACATTTAGCCATTAATTGAATTTAAAATCTGGTTTGAATGTTTTTCTAAATGCTGCTGGTTATGGATGAATCTATTAAAATCCATTATTTCTAATACATTTTAATGTTATTTTTGTTGGATCACATTTTAAAACCTGCTAATTTTTACTCTGAACATGTGATCAACAACATTCGTAAAAGAGAGGTCTGGAGCACCCAGATGGGGTGGTTTGGGCATCTGGTTAGGATGCCTTTCGAAGGCCTCAATGGTGAAGTGTTTCAGACACATTCCATCAAAATGAGACCCAGAGACCCTAGGCCATGGGTGGGCGAACTTTTTTGGTCGTGGGCCACATTGAGTTCTAACATTCGACCAGGAGGCCGCAACAGGTGCACGTGGTGATAGCTTTGGTAACCGCTAGCTTACTTAGGCCGATAGAATTGCGCGCTAGATTTGAAAAAAGTGCGCTTGATTTTGAAAAAGCGCGCAAGACTTTTAAAAAAGCGCGCTTAATGTTACGTCACGAGCGTTAATTTTCAAATTTAGCGCGATCGCGCCTAAAAGCGTGCATTTAGTGGCGCTAATTTTGAAATCTGAGCGTTTGATGTAACATTTTGCTTGTTTTAACATCCAACGTGCTTGTTTACGTGTGTATTTGGCCCAATGGCTTTCCATTTCAATGCACAATGTTTATTTTGTCAGCGTGCTTATCGTGGAGACAAAGACATTTCAATGGTAGCAGTTTTGCTTGGTGTGTTCGAGATGAACCACGTGGACGCAGTTCAGATCAACAACTAACTGCTGGTTATTTTTTCGCGTTCGAAATCCCATCGACTTGCTCTGATGTTACATGTGCACTGGTAATGAGATTCTCGCGAGAGTCTGGACTACAAACTTTGATGGCATGATGGGAAATGGAGTCTGACAGCTGATTGGCTCTCAGTGATGTTTTCATCAGAAACTCTCAGATTTTTTTTATCAATACATATAAACAAAGCAGATTGCTTTGTTTATATGTATTTCAGCTGCTTTAAGATTTTTTTATTGATTGTGTATTTTGTACGGTGACGTTAAAGATGGATCTAAATGATCCATTTTTTTTTCTTTTTTGGATGCTTGTTTTTATTTTGACTTTTTTACTTTTGATGTTGTTTACGTTTTAATTTGTTCTGTTCAGCACTTTGTGTGTCCTTGTGTTGGAAATGTGCTTTATAAATAAAATTTGATTTGATATTTATAAAACTGTTACTGACACACTCAGCTGATGATCTTTTACTGACAAGTTACAATGTGTCAGTAATAAAAATAAAAAATTCTTTCATCTGAAAGGTTTATATTACAGCTTCCAACTCAAATAAAAGTAGATTTGTTAAGATATTAAAGAGCTAAAGACTTCTTAATATTAAGTATTAAGTTTGAAATTTTACATCAGTTCTATTGGTAATTGTACCAAAGTTATGCAGAGTAAATTAAAATGAATTTAATTGTAACTTTTAATGAATTGTGTAAATAATCTACTGTCTGTGTTTCTGTTTAGTGGAGTCTAAAAACTAAAATTAACTTTCTCAAGTTCTGATTTGTTGCATTTCTTCCACAAATTGATACATTTATTGTGTAAAAAAATTAAAACAGGATGTAAATAACTGTTACTTCCTGATCTCGTTTTTCTAAAATAAGAGAAAACTGTTCAACTTTATTCCATGCGCCTCCCCCCCCCCATGCAGCAGCCGCCTGGTCTCATCTGAAATTCAGTCAAGGTGTAAATCATCTCAAACACACTTGTTTTCTCAACAAAGCCAACATATCTAGAGTGCGCCACCTAGTGACGAAACATCAGAATTGCACGGGGAAATAAAACTAAAAGAGTTTATTTATTTTTAAAAAATTTTAAGTTTGGTGGGCTGGATTAAAACATTTACCAAGCTACATGTGCCCCACAGGCCGTAGTTCGCCCATGCCTGCTGTAGACCCATTGGTGAGACTATGTCTTACAGCTGGCCAGTGTACACATCAGGATTCTCCTGGGTGAGCTAGAGAATGCAGCCAGGGTGAGGGAATTCTGAGTTTCCCGTCTAAGGCTGTTGCCCCCACAACTCAGCCCTGAATAAGGGGAAGACAATCGAACGGAACAGTGCCTACAAAAAAGCAACACAAGTTGATACAAACTATTCTGAAGTTTTGTTGTGATTGCACTGGTTATTAGTGATCTGCTGTGAAATCCTTAAACTTGTACAAACTGAGATCCTTTTTTTAAGTGTTATTTTGTGATAAAAGTGAGATTGTTTCTCTTATAAAACTTTTAACCATTGTTTTTTTTTCTTCTTTCAAATCCCAAAGCACTTTGACGCCTCCTCCAACGTTGAAATCTAAATCAAAGTTTTGTTTACAAGAAAACTCTATGATCCTTCCACTGGTTAGAACCAGTGTCTGTGATGATGATGGAAGGAAATTCAATCGATAATCCTCTTCAATGCCATAAAGACTCAGAAACACATAATCTTACTGAGAATAGTAACCAGAAAGCAAGAACAAATGAAAACCGCTTCAAACGAAGAAACAAGTCCCAGCAACAGACAAAGCGGCGCAACAGTACTAATTCGAACTTCCAGAACCTACCATATGCCAAGAGGAGACGAAGAGCTCATTCCGATGGCGACTCTATATTACCCAACCACTTTCTTTTGGGTGGTAATATGTCTGACCCACTCAATCTCAACAGCTTGCTAGACGAGGAGGTCAACAGGACACTTAATGCCGTCACGCCAAAGTCCTCACCCCTCCCATCTAGACATGAAGATTGTCCTATCGAGATACTCATTCCCAGAGACTCCACAGATCCACTGAACCTGAACGGTTCTACAGACTGTTGTGTTTTGGCAGTCCCCTATAAGCCTGAAGGAAAGAGAAGACACCGTCACAGACACCACAGATCAAGTCAGTCCAGTAGGGTAGCAATGTCACAGATGAGTGTCGCAGAGTTGTCTGAAACTGGTGTCAATACCAGCTCCTCTGAGATTTCTCTTAAGCAGGATCCGTCTACCAGATTGCAACTCTTCAAAGAGCCCAACAGTGTTGGAACTGCTTCAGGGGAGTTGCATAAAAACACAATTGAAAACTCCTCCATCGGCAAAGAGGAGGTAACTCCCATTTCTGTAGAAAATCCTCCGTCAGGTGTGCCACAGCAGCACCCAGGCAAACGCAAGCGAAGGCGTAACTCTAACAGATCGGAGCATCATGACAACCGTTCTGCTACAGCCGATAAGTCAATATCTGAAAACAAGAATTTTCAGTCACGAAGTGGATCCGAAACAGGTCCAGGATTTCGGCAGAATCAGCAACCCCACAATCAGGGGAAGTCAAATCGAGTGAGATATCCATATGGAAACTACAGCCATTATTATGGCTATCGCAACCCAGGCAGTAGCGAAGATCCTCGTACACGTATATTTCTTAAAGAGTGGTTTGAGGGTAAAGAAGTTTTGGACTTGGGATGCAATGCGGGCCACATAACACTTTATGTTGCCAAAAATCTGAGACCTTCTCGTATAATGGGCATTGATATCGACGGATCTCTGATACACGCAGCACGTAAGAATATCAGATATTATTTATCTGAGATGTCCAATACGGAGGCCAGGCACAATGCGGAGCTACAGAATAATGAACAAGAGGCAACTGGAAAAAACAAGGACGAAAATGAGGTAGCACTGGGAAGACAAAGCGAGCCTGCTGAGTGTGTAAGCGACAAAGGTGAGACGAGCAGCAAGAGGCACGTTGATGACACGAAGAAATCGGAACAAGAAATGAGTAGACTCCCAGTGTCCCTGCCCATCACCAAGGGACCCATTGCTCCACCTTGTCTGATCATAGGACCAACCATTAAGCCTGGAGAGTTCCCCAGTAATGTGTCTTTCCTCAAGGTAAGAATATGTGTCTACAATTCGTTCCTAAATTTAAGATAATTTGCACATTGTGTAACATAAAATAAAATGTAACAGAAACGAGAATTTTTTAGTCACTTACATTGATGTGTTTACGTCTAACAATAAAAAAATAGATGAAACTAGTTGGATGGAAGCTCCGCCTACAGCAGCACTTTTTATAGTTAATTTAACCTTTAATTCAAAACAACTTAAAAAAAAAATCTCACCTGCAAATGACAGTTTAACTCCTCAGTAGGGGATTATTTGATTGAACTTGACTAATTTATTTTTCTTTTTTATTCCACTTTTATTTTTTTTTCTTCCAGGCGAATTATGTTCTGCAGGATGACCAGCTCCTGTTAACCCAGAGGCCGGAGTATGATGTAATCATGTGTCTGAGTGTGACCAAATGGATTCAGCTGAACTGGGGGGACAGTGGCCTCAAACGCGTTTTCAAAAGAATTTACAGGCATCTCCGTCCTGGTGGGATACTCATCCTTGAGCCTCAACCCTGGGAGTCGTACTTAAAAAGAAAGAAATTGACGGTAAGAAACTAACATCATGGTTCTGTTTGTCAGTCAATAAGATATATTTAATAAATCTTTCTTTTCAATCCCACAGGATAACATAAAAAGACATTTTAAGAATATTAGCTTGAAACCCGAGCGGTTTCCAACGTATCTCACAGAGGAAGTGGGCTTCACCCGCTATGAATATAACAAAGTCCAAAAACCTACATCAAAAGGTAAAGTCGAGGATGGTTAATGTTTAGCAAATGTCTTTTGTTTATATTAAACATTTTATTTTTTCTTCTTTGTTTCAGGTTTTCAAAGGCCGGTGTACATTTTTTATAAATAATCTGCTGCTGCGTTGTGCCTCTTCGATTGTGAGAAACCACGACCACTGTCGATCAAGCCACCAATCTGCACTAAACACACGAAACTGGGACCAAAAGTTAGAAAAGTTCATGTCAACTTTCCGCTGTGTCTGGGATTTTTCCACAGCAAACATTGGTTTTAGGAAAGCAAAATTTTTTATAAATTTGATCTGAAAGTGAATCTAAATTATGACTTTTGTACAAGTTTGAATAAAAAATTTGACTCTAAATGAGAAGGAAACAAAATCACAAAAAGAAGAAAATTCACATCTTTTTGGTGATAATTACAGATTATTAAAAAAGGCCGATATATTTTTTAAGCCTTACATTGATTGAGTTGAGTTCTTTTTTTTTTTTTTTTGTTGTATTTTTGCAATCGGTCTAATAACCATTTGTTTTGTTTGAAAGCATAATCAGCTTTAAATTTTTGAGACGTCAAAGTGTCATATTTAATATTTTGAAAAGTTTTTTAAATCATTCATGACTCAGTGTTTTTTTTTCTTACTATTCCAATGCTAATCTGCACTCTGCATGATTCTTACCCAGCCTTAAAATCACAAGTAGCCGGGGAGAAAAAATGGAAATATTATGCACTTTTTAATTGTGAATCTGCCATAATTGGAGAGGTAACGATGAACAATGTTTTGTTTCATCAAGTGATCGGGTTCACAAAAGTTTTTGAATTTTCTTTTCATGTTAACTTCATTACTGCCTTGACTTTTTTTTTTGTTTTAAATCATGGTTTTCTAACATGTTAAATAAATAAAAAAATTATCACCATTTTTTTGGTGATAATTACAGATTATTAAAGAAGGCTAATACATTTTTTAAGCCTTAATCATTATTGATTGAAAATTACATTGATTGACCTGTTCCCCAGAAAACATTTGCTGACAGGTCATTGTGACTTAAGTTCTTTTTTTTTTTTTTTTTTTTGAATTTTTGTAATCCAGTCTATAAATCTTTTTTTTTTTTTTTTTTTTTGAAAGCAGTATCAGCTTTAAGTTTTTGACACGTCAAAGTGTAATACTTGATAGTTTGAAAAGTTTTTGAAATCATTCATGACTCATTAAATTCATTCAAGTTGCAATGAGGAATTTTTTTTTTCTTACTGTTTCAATGCTAATCTGCACTCGACATAATTCTAACCCAGCCTTTAAATCATAAGTAGCCGGGGAGAAAAAATAGGAGTTCTCATGCACTTTAGAAATTGTGCATCTGCCATGATTGGAGAGGTAATGATGAACAAAATGTTTTGTTTCATCAAGTGATCGGTTCACAAAATTTTTTTTTTAATTTTCTTTTTATGTTAAGTTCATTACTGCCTTGACTTTTTTTTTTTTTTTTAAATCTTGCTTTTCTAACATGTTAAACGAATAAGGTCATGTTAGTTTGTTTTGGAATTTTTTTTTGTTCGTCTCCAACAGCGTAACCAGTTTGTAACAAGTGAATGTGTTCGTTCACGGGTTTTTTTGCTTTGTTGTTTTCTGTTGGAAAACATGGATCGTTTGACTAAGTCTTGTTCGATTAAATTTGTTTTGTAATAAATTGTTTGAAAAAAATTTTGTGTCAATGGAATTCTATTTTTACAAAGGTTTTTTAAACTTTTCTGGCAATAGTTAACAGTTTGTCATTTTATAACAAACTGTTGAAATGAGAAATAAACAATAATTAAATGGATCCATCAGAAACTTTTTATACGCTTTGAAGAGGCTTGAAAGTCTGGTCTTTCTGTATGGAGTTTGCATGTTCTCCCTGTGTATAGGTGGGTTTCCTCCCACTCTCCAGACACATGCATGTTAGGTTGATTGGCTACAATAAAATTGTCCGTAGAAATTAGTATGTGAATGGCCCCGCAACAGACTGGTGACCTGTTCGGGGTGTACCCTGCCTCTCACCTTATGTCAGCCGGGATTGAGTCCAGTACCCCCTATAATCCTGTTAGGGATAAGCAGTTCAGAAGACTAAACAATTGGGTTTAAACTGGAGTTTGATTTTTGATCATGTAATATTCACATTTAGAGCAAATTAATGAATTCTTTAAAACTAAATAGTCCATAGAGAAACATGTTAAACCACAAATTTTTACATCTGGTCCATTAAAATGACTTTTATTTCATGTGTTGTCTGTAATTTATGTTTTATATAAACTTTAAGAAACATTTGTTAACTAAATTTAATTCATAAGTGGAAAAAAAAGATTAACTATGTGATAACTGATGAATACATGAAGCTGGTCACCTTCTTAGGCTGGTCTATCCCTTACTGGGTTGCGGGGGCTGCCAGAACTCATCCCAGCTGATTTGAGGTGAAGGGCAGGGTACACCCCGAACAGGTCGCCAGTCTGTCGTGGGGCCATACACATTCCTAGGGGCAATCATGTAGTGACCAATCAACCTAATATGCATGTTTTTGGAGGGTGAGAGGAGGGTGGAGAAAATCCATGCATACACAGGGAGAACATGCAAACCCCACTCAGAGAGGACAGTGTTTCAAGCCTCGTCCACGGTGCCGCACTGGGTAGCACAGTGGCCTCACAGCAAGAAGGTCGTGGGTTCGAGTCCCGGGTGGGGACGAGGCTTGGAACATTGTACTTTCTGTGTGGAGTTTGCATGTGCTCCCCGTGTCTGCGTGGGTTTCTTCCATGTACTCCGGTTTCCTCCCACCCTCCAAAAACATGCATGCTAGGCTGATTGGTAGGTGCCAAATTGCCCCTAGGAATGAGTGTGTGTGGATGGTTGTATGTGTGTGGCCCCGCAACAGAGTGGCGCCCTGTTCGGGGTGTATCCTGCCTCTCGCCTTGAATCAGCCGGGTTGGGCTCTGGCATCCCCGCAACCCCGAATGGGATGGACGGATAAGAAGGTGACTGACTATAAGTAGACTGTTTAAATCACACTACTTGTCATGATCACACTACTTTACAATGATAATTTATAACTGTCATGATCCTCCTTTCATCTGGACATTTCCTCCTTAATCCTGCCCTTTGCCCTAATTCTGCACCCCTGGTCCAAATTGTCTCTCTCTGATGTCTTCAGTTGTGTCTCGTCACCCCCCTGATTGTTTGGGCCCTGGTGTCCTTGACACTTCTGGGTCAAATCATCTGTGCTGCTCCTACTGCAGGTCATGATGATGTCCCTCCACGTTTGGTCCCTCACCCTGCTCATGTTGCACCCTGCTGTCCTACTATCTATCCCTCCACCTGTGGTCCCTCATCCTGCTGAGCTCTATGTTTGATTCTGCTCTCCTGCTATAAAGTGGTTAACTGTCTCTGCATCTGGGTCCTACTTCACCCGCTTCACCGCCATCCAATACAATACCATGCAATAACATAAATTTGAAGGTTCATACAGTATTAGAGCACAATCTTGTTCTTCTTTCGGCATTTCCCTTCAGGGGTCACCACAGCAAGTCAGTTTCTTCCATCTAACCCTATCTGCTGTATCCTCTTTGGTCACACCAACTATCTTCATGTCTTCCTTCACTGCATCCATGAACCTCCTCTTTGGCCTTCCTCTAGTCTTCTTTCCTGGTGGTCCCAATATTAGAGCACAATCAAACAATTCAAACCCCACTCATACATAGATAAGCTGTGGATAACATGTATTGTTGAAAAGGAAACTAACAAAACTTACATCAGAGTTATTTAAAACCCCTTGTAAGAAACTAGTTTTGTAGTGTTACAATTTCATCATCATTTGAGCTCAATGAGAAGAAATGTGACACATGGATTACAGTAATGTTCCTTCTTAGATTAAAAAGAAACAAATCTCAGATTATTGATTGTTAACACTTTGACAACTTTACTTGTAAGCTTGTGTATAAAGTTTGGTCATATTGTAACTTTACAGCTCACTAACAAGAATTATTCATCATAAAAGTTATTAAAGATTTACTGTAACAAGTTCCCTGCAGATCTCACCATAAAAATCACCATAGTCCTGAATATTGAAAAGATTTTGAATGTTATATGGTATGAATTTTTTTTTTTATTATCAAATATGGACTGTGGTTAGACCGGCCATGCTGTTTGGTCTAGAGACACTGAGAGATGGAGGTAGCAGAGATGAAGATGCTGAGGATCTCTCTGGGAGTGACCAGGATGGACAGGATCAGAGGAACAGCACATGTTAGAGGTTTTGGAGATAAAGTCCGAGAGGCCAGACTGAGATGGTTTGGACATGTACAGAGGAGACAGAGACAGAGAGAGTACATCGACAGAAAGATGCTGGGTTTGGAACCACCAGGAAAGAAGACTAGAGGAAGGCCAAAGAAGAGGTTCATGGATACAGTGAAAGAAGACATGAAGATAGTTGGTGTGACTGAAGAAGATGCAGCAGATAGGGTTAGATGAAATAAACTGACTTGCTGTGGTGACCCCTAAAGGGAAATGCTGAAAGAAGAAGAAGGACTGTATTGTGCAATAGTGAACCAAATTATTTTGAGCAATTTTGGTTTACATGAAGGAGAATTTGTGTGTTTCAGATCCGTTGCTCAAACTTGTACATAACAGCACCATTTTTTTGAATGTCAATGATTAATGATCATTTGTTGAAATTTATCCAGATTTTTTTTATTAACATAGTTTATTATTTGGAGTAAATATGATCTCATTATAATCATGGTCAGGATTATCAGCAGCAGCAAGATTAGTTTACTGTAATTTAGAAACCTAGAATATGTCATTTACTGTATATACACTACAAGTTTGTTTTTCTGTTTTAAAAATAGAAAAAAAATTGCAAAGACTGGAACTGAAAGAGAAAAGCTGTAAAAGACAGAACTAACGTGATGTCATTACTTTCCCTTCAGTGCCAAAATCTGGAGGTGAGTAAGTTTTGGTTTCGTCTTCTGAACTGCTTAGTCCCTAACAGGGTCGCATGGGGTGCTGGAATCTATCTTGGGCAGGGTACACCCTGAATAGGTTGCCAGTCTGTCGCGGGGCACACACACAACCATCCATACACATACTCATTCCTTAAGGCAATTTCTCAATGGCCAATCAACCTAACATGCATGTTTTTGGAGGGTGAAAGGAAACCGTAGCCCCCAGAGAAAACCCAGACATAAACAATGATAACATGCTAACTCCACACAGAAAATTCTGTGTTCCAAGCCTCGTCCCACATAGGTCTCGAAACCGACCTTCTTGCTGTAAGGCCACTTTGCCAACCACTGCGCCACCGTGCCGCCCTGGCTCGGTAAGTAGAAGCTTTATTATTTTGAAGGATGGAGTCGGTTCCCTTCTCTAGAAATTGTACTGAACATTTACCTGGCTCTTATGTGCCAACATAATGACTGTCATACACGGAAGCATTTGAACCTAAAAAGATTGAATGGCTATGACAGGAGAAAACTGCAGATTTAGGCAGATTTTGTAACTCAACTTATAGCTAACTGTGAGATTTACTAATCACTGTAACATTATGTAACTGAGTTTTCATTTTAAAGTTACATCCATGTGTGCTATCTCCAAAATAAGAGCCTAATTCCTGATACAATTGTATTAATTTTTAATTGATGATAAAACTTTTTACATAAACTAGCAGTAATAACAGCTGAAAAATGCAGCACTTTTTACTGGCAGACGAGTAAACATGTTTTAGGGATGTATCTCTTTGTCGTTTGGTCACGCTGTGACGCTGACCACAAAGATTAAACCCAGGGGACAATGCAGGTCACAACGCAGCAGCCCTTGTTGACAAATTGTCGTCATGATTGTAATACCTATAGCTAATCTTTCACTATCTTTAGATAGAGGCTCCATCCATGTATTCAGTACATTTACTTGAATTGTTAGTAGAATTTGATTTCTCATTACATAAATCTATAGGATTGAGGACAAGCTTTTTTTTTTGTTTTGTTTTTGCTGGATCTGACTAAAACTTTGTTCAATTTGTCCCTTAAAATGGAGAACGTAAAGACGTTCCTCCTCATATTTAAAAGCTGGTTCATATTATGACACTGGACCTGCTTTGCAGTCATAGCTGGTGCTTTACAACGTCTGTTTGTTTCAGACAGAATCCAGACACACAAAATGGTGAGGTAACATAAACACAGACAAGAGACATAACACTTCATTCACAAAAGCTCTGCTCCATCACAACTATTTGGGTCAGTCACTTGACCATTATTGTCTCTTTTCAGTGCAGTGCAGAGTAAAAGCATACCAGACCCAACTCTGACTGCTTTTCAACGTGTTTTTTTCCCACAAATTAAACCAAGTTGGTTGTGAAAGTTTACATTTTTCTTATGAGTGATTTTTAGTCGGTTTTCTACACATTGAAGCATAATTTGGTGTGATTTTTTAAGCGATCAAATGATTTATCTAACTCGACAGCAGCAAATCAAACATCCATACATTTATTTTAATTGATTTATTTTCAACTCTGCAAATCACAGAAGAAACAACCACAGTTCTGCTTGAGATGAAGGAGTCGTTAGCCTGAAACTATAAGGTACAACTTTAATTTGTAATTAAGTGCAGCTTTTCTAACTCTGAAGTCCACTTTAAAATCACTCGTCACAGCAAACATCTTGGAGAACAAAAAAAAAAGAAGAGATTTAGTGAAAGATTCTTGATGGTTCATCTCAGCATCAGGATCACACTGAACCTGTCAGACTTTCTGCTTTCAGAAGATGCGGGAATCATCAAGCAGCAGGTACGATGCTAAGATCTCACAGCACAGCACCTGAAAAAAAAAGAAAATTTCATTTTCAATTCATCTTACAAATGACATGGACATCCTATCATCTTTTTGTTTCAGGTAAATTTGATAAAGCTGCTTTAAGTTTTTTTTTTCTCAAATGTACCTGTATCTCCGAGGGCAACCATGATGCCCAATGATATATTCCTGGGCATAGCAGAACCGTCTGCAGAGTCCTCTATACCCACATGTCCAGTACTGCATCTCTGCATCCTTTTCTGCATTTGGAAAGAAATTTAAAAATAATTTTATTTCATAAATTGGGAGAAATTTCTCGTGCAATGCAGACTCGAAAGTAAGAACATGGTTTTAAGATCAGTTTTTGAAGGATGAATACACAATTAAGTGAAGTCTAAATTTGTGATATCTCTGATTTTTTTAAACATTTCAAATAGCTGTTTTCTTGCTTACCCTCTCCGGCTGCAAGCATCAAGAGAAGAACAAGAAGAACCAAGCTCAGTCCCTTCATGTTTGAGTACCAATAAGCTTCCAGATCCTACTGCTGGATGGTTGTAGCTGCATTTATACAGCATTTTAAGCATGGGGGTGGAGTCCGTTATTCTCTGTCCAAATCACAATAACAAAGTTATGCTGTACGATGAGAGTGGGGCTAGTGGTCAGAGCTGTCAGTTTAAATGACTTAGTTAACACCTGCCACCTCTTGAGATTGTGTTGGTTTTTTAAGGAACTGTGCAGTGATTTTTTGTGATCAGAGAAAAAAAAAAGTTTCTTATATCAACTTATCCTCGATTCAGATTTAAGATTTAACTTGTACAGAAATACAAAAGAAAAATAGAAAGAATTGTCTTGTTTTGTACTTACATAACACATAACCCCTATGGCTAAAAGTATGCTATCCACTAAAAGAGCTTTAACTGCATGTGAAGTTGAGTTTGTTTGAACAGTTTAAATTATTCTGTCTATCCCTCTGTGTTTTCAGAGTAGGGCTCTGTTCATCCCATCCTCTCCCTTCATCTGAAAATGGCAGTATAGTTCATGAGTTATTGCTGATGCTGTGAAACTACAAACACACAAAACACCCTGCGCCCGTGATGCAGGGATGGATTGTTAACTACACAATAACAAAGCATGAGCACATGTACTTGCACAGCATGCCCCCTGCTGCTTATATATAGATGTTTGTGCATTACCTTTCGGATTCTTTAATTCTGACATAGTAGGAATGTTAAAGTCAATCTGCAAGAATTTTTTAAACAGATTGCTATAGTAAACCAGAAAGAATATAATTTCATTTTCGTCTTCTGAACCGTCCATCCCGAATGGGGTCGCTGGATGTGCCAGAACCTATTTCGGCTGATTTCAGACGAGAGGCAGGGTACACCCAGAACAAGTCGCCAGTCTAATGCAGGCCCACATATTTACAACCATCCACACATACTCATTCCAACGGCCAATAAGCATAACACAAATGTTTTTGGAGGGGGGGAGGAAATTGGAGTACCTGGAGAAAACCGACGCATACACGAGGAGGACATGGAAACTCCACACAGAAAGACCACTGTCTGAAGCCCCGTGCCCACTTCAAGACTTGAACCTTGACCTTCCAGCTGTGATGCCACTTTGCTAACCACTGCGTCACCGTGCCGCCCCACAGATAACAGTAATAAATTTTATTTCTGGGCACTTAAAATCACTGTACATCATATTTACATATATAAAAATACAACAATAGTTAAAAACAACACACAACGTTACATACATACAGATTGAGACAATATATTGATCAGTATAAAAATATATCAAATATAGATTTAATAAACAGGTAAAGAGAATAGGCCAGATGGAAGAGATGAGTTTTTAATGTGAAAGTGTATCGGTGTTACCAAGGTCAGGAGGGAGTGCATTCTAAAGGCGATGAGCAGAGTGGCTAAATGCTCCATCGTGCCAGAAAACTGGGTAGAGGAGAAGTGGAGAGAGTGAGCAGGTCAGTGAGATATACAGGTGCAAGGCAGTCTGGTGCTTTCTTCATTCATTAACCAATACTTGTGTTAAAAGCAGCATGTTAACAAAGAAAATCCACATTTCCCTTTATTTTGGCCTGATTGTTCCAATTGATTTGGAGGATCTGAAAGCAAACGTAGTCTGTCCTGAATGTTTTGAGATATTCCAGTGAGATATGCTCAGAACAACTCATCAGACGCTTTGACAACCATAACCCTTTCCTTTTATTGCAGGAAGCAATATCGATTTTTTTTCAAAGCAACAAAAATGTGTGTTTGAATGAATACAGACATATATTTAGAAGACATGTGATGCAGCGATTCGTGTCACATTTTGTTTTACCATGTTGCACATCAAACGCACAGCTAAGAAGTGGGTAGTTTGTTTGCAAATTCTCTCAAGAGAAGAAAACAAAGTATATATTCTCAAAAATACACCTTATTTCAATACCCTATTGTCATTATTATGCTTCACCGATCCAATATTGTTCGTCTTCTGAACCACTTATCCCTAATGCGATCCTCGGGGTGCCAGAGCCCATCTCAGCTGATTTCAGGTGACAAGCAGGGTACACCCTGAACAGATCACCAGTCTGCTGGGTGGCCACACACACTTATTCCTAGTGGCAATTTTGTTACAGCCAATCAATCTGGTATGCATGTTTTTGGAGGGTTGGAGGAAACCGGGGTACCCAGAGAAAACCCACGCATACATGAGGAGAACATGCAAACTCCAAACAGAGGACCACTGATTCAAGCTTCACTCACACTCCAGGAATCCTGACCTATCCCATGCACCACCCTCCAAACTAATATCACTGGCCAAATTCGTTTTGGTCCTTCGTTGCAATACCACCTCATCCAACAAGGGGTGATATTTTATTTTGTTGGTAAATTTCTTAAACCGGAAAAGGCGTGGTTAAATACCACCGCAAAGAAACTCCCTTGTTTGCTCAATCATTCCAACATGGCTGACCTCTTAGGTTCTATACTAAACTCGATGGAAAAGCCTCCTACTGTCGGCGATCAAGAAAGCCGACGAAAGGCGAAAGGTACTCCATGAATGATTCGATTAAAGATGAATGAAGTGTGAATAAAAAGAAATAGAACTTGTTTAAGGTTTAAATGTGATTGAGGGCGTATAGACGCTTTCTTTAGCTAGGATTGGTCAGAGGAGCTTTTCCGGCTCTGCTGTTGGCTCTGATCAGATATTCACTCTTCATGCCTCAGCTTGTGATGAAACCTGTCCTACCTTAACTGGATCACTGACTGTAAGATAAAACCTGTCAGTGAAACTCTGTAAACTACCACATCAGGTCTCTTTACAAGTAAACATATCTGCATTTAATGCTTGAACTATCCACTTAAAATAACATGGATCTGATTTTAAAATGCTTAAATTGTTGTTACTTACGTTGATTGTAATGAAAAAGTTTGTCACCTTTCCTGACGAATCATTTGATGTCAAATTAGGCAAGGAAATTCATTCACAGTGCAATACAAAGTGCTTCACATGATAGAAAAGAATGTACAGAAATCACAAAACATAGAATAAAAAGAGTGTTTAATCTTTAATCAAACACATGATTAAGTAGAACTGTTTTCAGTCTAGATTAAAACTTTTTTACTTTAAAAGCCTGTCTCACAGCCTCAAGAAGTCTGATCCAGACTTGTGTAACTTCCGCATGTTTAATCAAATTAAACTTTATTGATTTCACAAAGTGCCAAACAGAACAAATAAAAACTCAAACAAGAAAAAACCAAACAAACAAAAAACAACATCACACAATCACATAAAGAACTACACACGTATCAACATTCACACACACAGACACACACTTGCCCCTCCCTCCGCTAGCTGCTGTCTCTTTAAGACCTGACACCAGCTGACGGCCGGTGTTCTGACAAGATATGCGACTTTGCGCTCTGCGCATGCCCTGAACGCGTCATCTCCCTACCTTCCAGATGATCTAAACATAGAAATCTGCGACCTGGCATAATTCCAACATTTCCGTTGGAATTAGCTTTTTTTCGCACTTGTTCTGCATTTTTGACAAAAAAACTACCATTTTAATACGTACCAGTGTTTTTCATTTGCTTAAAGGTCCCCTATTATGCAAAACTGACTTTTATGAGGTTTTAACCTTTTATTTTACTTAGTACTACCCCAAACAATCCCCCAAAGTGTGTTTTATTGTGATTCATGCTATTTTGAGATATTTAAATTCAAAGTAAGGGGCGTGTTCTCCAAACCTCTAACGACTGGTGGAACATAGTGACGTACATCTGTTTTTTGTTCAGCCCCGTGCAGCTCAAACACCCTCCCCCACTTCTACCTGCTCTCCACCCTGATATCCACCCATTTCCGTGCTTCACTCTACTGTGAAGCACACCTCGCCCCTCCCGCTCCACGCTGTGCTGGGTGGGTGGGGAAATCACAATGAATGACAACCAATCGCAACCAACGGGGCGGGTCCCGGGAAAAAAAAAAAGAAAAAAAGACTGAAACAAGCTGTTTTGAGTTCCGGGTATGAAACTGCGCTCCAAAACAGGCTAGTATTTATAACCTTTTGTGTTGAGATTGTGGCGGAATGTAAAATTATGCATATCAGATACATAGCACAGGATAAAATAAGGGAAAAAATGCATAATAGGGGACCTTTAATGTGTATGTACTTTAGGTTCTGTGACCTAGTCGCGACTTTAGGTTCATTTCCGGTTGTTTAGATCTGTGACCTCGTCAGAACACCGGTCCCAGAGGTCCTCAGACTTCTAGATGGTTCATGAGACACTAACATTTCACACTTAAACACAAGCAGAGCAGCTTTAAAGTCTATTCTCTAAGCCACAGGAAGCCAGTGCAGAGTCCTGAGCACAGGACTAATGTAATCATATTTCCTAGTTCTTGTTAGGACTCAAGGTAACACTTCTTCTACTAATAGTTATAGATTTGTTTGTGCATTCCATTTATAGACTCTCAAAAATGAAACAATAAGAATTAGTGCTTGACAATACAATAAAAATAAATAAATAAAAGTAATAGCAGCTCCAGAGAATGATTTGCTTAAAACACTCCAAAATTTGTGTGTTACAGCAACACAGTAATCATGAAAAGAAAAAAAAGTACAAGTAATCAAAGAAGGACAACTGAGTCCTGGCTCAATTTCATAGCCTAATATCATTAGTAATAATATAATAACATTGTCAATTGAAAAAAGTTCACAAACAAACAAAGAACAAAGAAAAAAAATGTACATACAGCTAAAAAACAACTAAACAAAAGCTAGCTAAACAATTTCAGCACATTCCGGCCCTTAGACCCTCCTTCATAGTGAGGAAAACTTAAAAAAAAAAAAAAACAGCAGTGGGGGGAAAAAAAGAAGAAACCTCATGAGGACCCAAATGAAAGAGAGATCTCCCTCTGGAACGAGCAGCCAATGTATCTAAAACTGTTAATTAAATGTTAGCTTATTCCACTCTACAGCTTTATAGATGAATAAATCAGTAGATAAAATAGTAGCTCTTGAATAACTTGGAATAATCATTTCTGAAGTTGTTTTTTTAAATACTAGCTCTGGAGCAGTTGTAATTAGCCTTCAGATTTTTTCATATTAAATTTTTTCTTTCAGAACATGCTGCCAGACTTAAGAAGATGGAGGAGTTGGAGAGAAGAAAGAAAACAGAGTTCAGAAAGAAGGTTAGGGGTTAAATCCATTTGGTGATCCACAGCAAGTTACATAGAAAATATAAAGTAATATTATTGACCTTCATCAACATCTGTGTTTGTTTTCTTTGACATTCAGATGGAGAAGGAGGTGTCAGACTTCATTCAAGACAGTAGCCAGCAGAAAAGAAAGTACAAACCAATGGGGAAAATTGAAAGGAGTATTTTGTAAGTATAAATAACGTTACCAATAAAGGAAAACAAAAAATAATTCCTCCGCATTCTTTCTCTTTTAGACACGATGTTGCAGAAGTAGCTGGTTTGACTTCTTTTTCGTTTGGGGAAGATGAGGAATGTCGATATGTAATGCTTTTCAAGAAGGTACTTGTTTACAGTAGCCAACGTTGTTAACTAGTGACAAGTTGAGTAAAAAAATTACATATTTGTTTTTGTAATGGCAGGAGTTTGCACCATCAGATGAAGAACTGGAGGCTTACCGCAAAGGTTTAGAGTGGGATCCCCGCATTGCAGAACAACGTCGCCGTCTAAAAGTATGGCTTGATGCTTGTCCACATTTGACATATTTAGTTGTTTTTAGACTTGTACACGAAAATGTTATTGCAATTATAAATTTAGAATTTTTGTTGCAAGTTGTTCTTTTCAGGGATAGGAATGCATTATATTATTTTATATTTTTTTCTGAAATCCAGGCATCTTTTTTAATTAATAAAGTAATGTTCTGCTAATCAAGTTGCTGCTAAAGCCCACCTGCCTCAAAGTTCGATGTACCGTATTTTCTGCACTATAAGGCGCACTGCATTATAAGGCGCACCTTCAATAAATGACATTTTTTAAAACTTTTTCCATATATATATGGCGCACCGCTTTATAAAGGCTGGGGTTACGTTATGCATCCACTAGATGGTACTTCACTAAAGGGAATGGGGAATAAAAACAGTCAGATAGGTCAGTCAAACTTTATTAATAATTACAAAACAGCTTTCTGTTTTGACTCCCAAAATGAATAAACAGCTGTTTTACTATTTTCTCCAAGATAAATTATTAGTATTTTAGTGACACAGTTTATCTTTTAATAACAGCAAGGTATAACATGTAGTGCAACATTTACAGTGGTGGTCAAAAGTTTACATACACTTGTAAAGAACATAATGTCATGGCTGTCTTGAGTTTCCAGTTATTTCAACAACTCTGATTTTTCTCTGATATAGTGATTGGAACAGATCCTTCTTTGTCACAAAAAACATTCATGAAGTTTGATTCTTTTATGACTTTATTATGGGTAAACTGAAAATGTGACGAAATCAGCTGGGTCAAAAATATACATACAGCAACATGAATGAGCAATTTTGGAGACTTAGAAAGTTGTGTCAATGACATGAGCTTCATAGCATGACCTCTTAACTTCTTGTGAGTGATTATGAGTGACTACAGCTGGTGACTTCTCTGAGGCCTTTTAAAAAGGGCTCATTGGATAAAAACACCCACAAACGCTACAATGGGAAAGTCAAAGGAGCTCAGCACAGATTTGAAAAAGAGAATCATTGACTTGAACAAGTCAGGAAAGTCACTTGGAGCCATTTCAAAGCAGCTGCAGGTTCCAAGAGCAACAGTGCAAACAATTGTTTGTAAGTATAAAGTGCATGGCACTGTTTTGTCACTGCCACGATCAGGAAGAAAACGCAAGCTGTCACCTGCTGCTGAGAGAAAACTGGTCAGGAGGGTGAAGAGTCAACCCAGGAGCACCAAAAAGCAGATCTGCCAAGAATTAGAAGCTGCTGGAACACAGGTGTCAGTGTCCACAGTCAAGCGTGTTTTGCATCGCCATGGACTGAGAGGTTGCCGTGCAAGAAGGAAGCCCTTGCTCCAAAAGCGGCACTTTAAGGCTCGACTAAAGTTTGCTGCTGATCACATGGACAAAGTTCTGTGGTCAGATGAAACAAAAATTGAGCTGTTTGGCCACAATGCCCAGCAATATGTTTGGAGGAGAAAAGGTGAGACCTTTAACCCCAAGAACACCATGCCTACCATCAAGCACTGTGGTGGTAGTATTATGCTGTGGGCCTGTTTTGCTGCCAATGGAACTGGTGCTTTACAGAGAGTCAATGGGACAATGAAGAAGGAGGATTACCTTCAAATTCTTCAAGAAAACCTGAAGTCATCAGCCCGAAGGTTGGGTCTTGGGCGCAGTTGGGTGTTCCAACAGGACAATGACCCCAAACACACATCAAAAGTGGTAATGGAATGGCTAAATCAGGCTAGAATTAAGGTTTTAGAATGGCCTTCCCAAAGTCCTGACTTAAATCCCATTGAGAACATGTGGATAATGCTGAAGAAACAAGTCCATGTCAGAAAGCCAACAAATTTAACTGAACTGCACCAATTCTGTCAAGAGGAGTGGTCAAAGATTCAACCAGAAACTTGTCAGAAGCTTGTGGATGGCTACCAAAAGTGCCTAATTGAAGTAAAAATGGCCAAAGGACATGTAACCAAATATTAGCATTGCTGTATGTATATTTTTGACCCAGCTGATTTTGTCACATTTTCAGTTTACTCATAATAAAGTCATAAAAGAATCAAACTTCATGAAAGTTTTTTGTGACAAAGAAGGATCTGTTCCAATCACTATATCAGAGAAAAATCAGAGTTGTTGAAATAACTGGAAACTCAAGACAGCCATGACATTATGTTCTTTACAAGTGTATGTAAACTTTTGACCACCACTGTATATCACATAGTGGAGGGGAACTTTTCCTCTAGTAAACACGTAAAAAACAGTTACGGTAAATTAAACATTAGTGCAATCACAATATAGTAACACTCGTAATAGTGCAGGGGTGGGCAATTAATTTTTATCAGGGGCCGCATAAGAAGCCTGAATTGTGTCAGAGGGCCACCAACTTTCTTTGATTGTAAAATACATAGCTGGTACTGATAATGAGAAGAATAAAGCACTCTGTAAATATGTATATTAGGTTATGTGAAACTGGTTAAATAAGAAAAACAATTATTGAACCAGTGCAATTTATTTTTTAATCTCCACAAACAATAACTTGTAATGCTTTCCACCTCATGTTACCTCTTCAGTGAGAATAATCCAGTCTGTTCTGGGTTTGAACATTGAAATCTGGCGGAATGTCTGAAGTGGCTATGTGAAGGACAGCTGAGAGGTGGTCATCAGTCATAGAGGATCTGTGTTTGGATTTGTTGAACTGAGAATGTCTGTTCACATTGACAGGACTAGGATCCTCTGAGCATGCCTCCTCAGGTCCTCTTTGAGGGCGGAGTAAAAGTCTACGATGTGCATACGTAGCGACGTAACGCTTTTCAAAATAAAATAAAATTTCAAAATAAAAGTTTAGAAAAAAAGTTTAATTTATGGTGTTTATGATTGGCCTCACGCGGGCCGGATAGGGAGGTACAAAGGGCCGGATGTGGCCCGCGGGCCGTAATTTGCCCAGGTCGGGCAAACAATAACAATAAAAACTCAAATAACAACGTTAAAGCAATAGCATAATAACTCAATGTTGTTCATGTGTTAATGTCCATATTCACAATATGAACAACCTTATTTAGCTGTAAACACACAAGAGAAACATGTAAAGCTCACTTTATCAGTTCCTTCCTCATCTACGAATCCCTCGAATTCTTCTTCTTCAGTGTCTGAAAATAACAGCTGGGCGAATGCGGCATCCAACACGCCCGGCTCCGTCTCATCAACGTTGTCATTAATCGAGTCAGTGTCGCTGTTGTTTTCTAGCAGTTCAGTGACAATTCCTGCCTTCCTGAAAGCTCGGACCACAGTTGAGACTGATTATTCAGCCCAGGCATTTACGATCCACTGGCAGATAGTGGCGTATGTCGTCCGGCGCTGTCTCCCCGTCTTGGTGAAAGTGTGTTCGCCGTCTGTCATCCACTGTTCCCACGTGGTTCGCAGTCTAGCTTTGAATGCTCTATTGACGCCAACATCTAGCGGCTGGAGTTCTTTTGCCAATCCACCCGGAATGACGGCGAGCACTGAATTGGTGTGCTTCACTTGTTTTTTGACACCGTCGGTGATGTGTGAGCGCATGGAGTCGCAGATCCATAGGGACGGAGCTGTGTGAAAAAAGCCACCCGGTCTCCTCACATAAATTTCTCTCAGCCACTCATTCAACTTTTCTTCATCCATCCATCCATCCCTTCGAGTTAGCTTTGACGACCACGCTGGCTGGAAAGTTTTCTTTTGGCACGGTCTTCCTCTTGAAAATGACCATGGGTGGAAGTTTCTGGCCGTTAGCCTGGCAGCCGAGAACTACAGTGAAGGATGATTTCTCGTTCCCTGTGGTGCGGACATTCACCGTACGTGCTCCTGTTTTTTCCACAGTGCGGTTCACAGGAATATCAAAGGTGAGTGGAACCTCGTTCATATTGAGGATGTGCTCTGGCTGGATCTTTTTTTCAGTAATCTTGTTTCTGCAGTATATGCGGAAAGTGGCCAGTTTTTCTTGGTAGTCAGCTGGCAGTTGCTGTGAAACAGTAGTTTGTGTGCGGATGGAGAGATTACGTCTTTTCATAAACCGATAGCACCAAGAAGGACCGGCTCTAAATTCACTGATGTTAAAGGGCCCATCTCATGCAAAATCGACTTTCCAGAGTTTTCTACCTTGTAAGAGTGATGTCCGGGCCTTGTATATGTCACCAAAGGGGTTTCTAGATTGATTTAGTCCGTTTTTCACAAATTGCTGTGGATTTCTGGTACGCTCAGACAAAACAACAAATGAGCAGATGTCTAAAGTATGACGCGGCTGTCTAAAGTATGACGCATTTGACGTAGCCAGGACGGACTTCGCACACGCCCCCATCCGCAGCAAACCCTCCCTCCTCACCACCTGCCCGCCCTCCTCACCCGCCTCCACTTCGGCCTTACGCCCTCACAAACTCGCTTTCAACGTCCGATATACAGGCTGGTTCGCTGCTCTGCGTCTTTTTTATTTTCGTGCTTGAAACACGCTTTTTTGATGAATCGACATGATAAAATCTTATTTCAGACGCTACCAAACCGCTACGCACGGGTTTACGCCTGCCTTCACCCTCCCGCTCAGAGATGGGCGGAGGAATGGTGGCTCAGTGAGAGCAGAGGGCGGAGCTTGTACTTTCTTAGTTCCGGGTCTGTGACTGCGCTCCACCAAATCAATATATTTTCATAACTATCATGTAATGCATGTTGCAAACCCCACATTTTGCGTGTGTATGTGCATAGGATACAATGTGAAGAGTTATTTTGCATGAGATGGGCCCTTTAAGTTCTTGTGCTAGCGCTGTTGCCTTCATTCGAATAGTTATTGTACTGACACTTCTACTTGCTGCTCTCTGTTCAACAACCCACTGTTCAACTTTGTCCTCTAACTATGGCCATCTCTCTTTAGTAATAATAATAATAATAATAATACATTTTATTTGTAATGCACCTTACATTTTTAGAAAAAAATCCCAAAGCGTTACATAGAAAGATAAAAACAATAAAACATTTTAAAAACTAAAATCTACATTCTGAAAACAAAGAATCATAAAATCAAAAATTAAAAGCTTTATTAAAAATGAATGTCTTTAGGCCTTTTTTGAATGTGTCCACACTTTGTGGGGCCCTGAGGAGTTCTGGGAGCTCATTCCACAGTCGTGGGGCAACGGCCTGGAAGGCTCTGTCCCCCATTGTGGTCAGCCTGGTCCTGGGCTGGTGGAGGCAGTGGGTGGAATTTGAGCGAAGGTGTCTTGGGTTGATAAGTGGGGAGAGGAGCTCAGTGAGGTAAGTTGGGGCATTTCCATGGACACATTGGTAGGTGAGGAGGAAGATTTTGTAGTGAATTCTGAAACGGATGGGAAGCCAGTGAAGAGATTTAAGAACAGGTGTGATGTGGTCAAATTTTCGCCTCCTCGTCAGGAGCCTGGCAGCGCAGTTTTGGATGTGCTGAAGCTTCTCAAGGCTCCTGCCAGGTGTACCAACGAGGAGGGCATTGCGGTAGTCGAGTCTGGAGGAGATAAAGGCATGGATCAGTTTTTCAGCTGCGGCGTGGGTGAGTGAGGGGTGGAGCCTGGCAATGTTTCTGAGGTGTAGGAAAGAAACTTTGCAGAGGTAACGTACATGCTGGTCAAATGTGAGATTGCAGTCGATTTTTACGCCAAGGTTTGTTACAGAGGAGGAGAGTGGAATGTTGTGACCAGAAACCAGAATGCTTGAAATGGAGGATGTCTTGATCTGGTGAGGTGTACCGATTAATATGGCTTCCGTCTTGCTGGTGTTGAGCTGGAGAAAGTTGTTGGTCATCCACGTCCCTATCTCCTCCAGACAGGCATGAAGGGCTGAAAGAGCTTGGGTGGGCTTAGTGTCCATTTTCAAATACAATTGTGTGTCATCAGCGTAGCAATGAAATGTTGTGTTTCCGGATTATTTGTCCAAGTGGAGATATGTATATGGTGAAAAGTGTGGGGCCAAGGACAGTGCCTTGAGGCACTCCGCAGGTGACTTGGTGTGGCTGGGATTTAGCAGTCCCCAGAGCCACATATTCTGTTCTGTTTGTGATGTATGAATGAAACCAGTTGAAAATATTTCCTGAGAGTGCAGTAGTAGTCTGAAGACGGTGAAGGAGAATGGTGTGATCCACAGTGTCAAAGGCAGCTGACAGGTCCAGAAGGAGGAGCAAGGATGGAGAGCCCTGGTCCGCAGCTACAAGTAAGTCATTCATCACTCGGACCAGGGCCGTTTCTGTACTGTGAGCTGATCGGAAACCAGACTGAAATTTTTCATGCAAGTTGTTTGTAGAAAGGTGATTATTGAGCTGAGCTGCCACAACTTTTTCAAGAACCTTAGAAAGAAATGGTAGGTTGGAGATGGGTCTGAAGTTTGTCAGATTATTTGGATCCAGTGATGGTTTCTTTAGGTGAGGTCTAATAATGGCAGTTTTGAGAGCCGGGGGGACTTGGCCAGTTTGCAGTGAGCGGTTGATTATTGCTGCAATAATTGAACTGATGCTTGTGATGTTAGCTTTGATGAGGGGTGTTGGTAGGGGGTCAAGTGAGCAGGTTAAGGATTTTATGGTTTTTAAGATGGCCTCAACCTCTTTCTGTGTTGTGGGTGCGAATTCGGAAAAACTGCTTGGGGCTGTCTGTGTGGGCAAGTTTGTAGACTGGGGGAAGTTTGTTGGCAGGAAGTTTGATTGTAGACCAGATACTTTGCTGGTGAAAAAATCCATGAACTTGTTGCTGTTGTTGACACTGGTATCCTGGTGGGTCGAAGTGTGGGGCTTGAGCAGAGAATGTATGGTTGAAAAGAGGTGTTTTGAATTTCCAGCATTACTAGAGATTTTTTGAGAGTAGTAAGTGGACCTGGCTATGGCAAGGGCTCTGCAGTAATGTTTTTGGTGGTCACGGAAGGCTTCTTTATGTACTGTGAGGTTGCTTTTTGTAAATTTCCGTTCCAAGGCTCGCCTAGCCCTTTTAAGAATACGGAGTTTGTTTGTGAACCATGGAGCAGATTTTGTAAAAGAGACTGTTTTTGATTTCAGGGGTGCATGAGAGTCCAGGATGTCATGGAGTGAAGTGTTGTAGTAGTCGACAGAGTCCTGAATTGAGGTGGAGGGTCTTGGCAGAGGAATATTTTGTTAAGGCAGCGTGATCGATGTTTCTAAGGTTCCTGAAATGTATTTCCCGTTTAGTGTCTTGATGATGGTGATTTAAGGTTAATTCGAGAAAAACAGCCATGTGGTCGGATACGCCCAAATCATAGACATCCATGTTGGTGATGGGGGCAGTATCTGTGATTACCAGGTCGAGGGTGTGTCCTTTGGAGTGTGTTGGAACATTTACATGCTGTGTAAGATGCAAAGTGTCAAGCAGTTCCAGAAATTCGGAAGCAGAACGGTTTGTGGGAGTGTCAACGTGCAGGTTGAAGTCACCTAGTATGAGTGTGCTAGGTGACGTTGCACATAATGTGGTCAGCAGATCTTGGAGTTCAGTGAGGAAGTTAGGGTGTACTTTGAGTGGCCGGTAAATAAGAATTATTGTTATTGTTGTCTTTTCTGTTTTACATTTGAAATCCAGGCATTCAAATGCAGATGTTACAGGTGATGAAATTGGTGTCAGTTGCAGGTTTCTGTGATGTATCACAGCTAGGCCTCCCCCACGACCGGTGTTTCTAGCTTTTTCAAGGTAGGTGTATCCTGGGGGGCAGGCTTCATTTAGTGCCAGGTATGATTTATGCCAGGTTTCAGTGAGGCACATTATGTCAATATTTTTGTCAATGATGTGTTCAAAAATAAAGGAGCTTTTGTTTGAAAGTGACTGAGCATTGAACAGTTCAATTTTTATTTTGGGGGTGGCTTTGTGTCTTGGTAAAGAGCAGAGCACCCGAAATACCACTCCACGTTTTTGAATTCTCCCGTGATGACGCAGATTGGTATTTATCCAGCTGGTTTGTGGGCTCTGATGACGTAAGCGGTAGTAGAAGTTTGGTTTGGTGGCGGGAGGAACACTGCCAGGGTAAATCCAAATATTTTGCAAATAATCCGGTTTGTAGGGATATTGTGGCAGACGGAGATGTCGGTAGATCCCCATGCTGCCCGATGAGGTAGCGGTAGAGTTTCATGAGATGCTGGAATTCGCTGGTTGATGCAGTGAGGACAGCCACGGTGTGTTCCTGGTGTATTGCAGGGTTGCTGGTTTCATCCATCCAGCTTCTGAAGTCACCGATGTCATCACAGCGCTCATCAGGGAGATGGAAAGGTTTGTGTGAGTAAATGAGCTTTTTTGCAGAAAGTGTGTAGTGACTGTACCTGGAAGTTTCCGGTAGTGCACTCGTTGTTTTCCAACTTGATCCAGCAGAAAAACACTTCTGTCTTCATAAAGCTCCTTCCCTGCCCTGGATATCTTTATGTTTGAAGCTGAAGTTCTTTAAAGATGACAGGTCTCCCCAAAACCCTATGCTGTCTTCCTGTCTGTACTGCTTCCAGTCTTACTTACTTGGCGCAGCGCATCCTCTTGCTTCCTCCACTTCCTCACCATTGATTCGTTAATGTTAAACTCTATCGCTGCGGCTCTATTCCCGTGTTCTACTGCGTGACCGATCGCCTTGAGTTTAAACTCTGTGTTGTAACAGTGTCTCTTGGTAGGAGCCATTTCAGGGTCTTTACACAAACACACAAATGGAAATGTATCCCAGCATGCACCACACACTACTTCTTCTACGGGGGAAAATGGAGTCGGTGGCTGCTTACCGCAGTTGCGACACCTGTTGTAGCTCAATATTGATCCATATATAAGGCGCTCCAGGTTAAAAGGCGCATCGTGGACTTTAGAGAAAATTTAAGGTTTTTAGGTGCGTTTTTTAGTGCGGAAAATATGGTACTGTGCGTTCAGAGATGCTCTTCTACCTACCTTGGTTGTAACGAGTGGTTATTTGAATCACTGTTGCCTTTCTATCAGCTTGAACCAGCCTGACCATTCTCCTCTGACCTCTAGCATCAACATGGCATTTCCGCCAACAGAACTGCCGCTCACTGGATATTTTTTCTTTTCCGGACCATTCTCTTTAAACCCTAGAGATGGTTTTGTGTGAAAATCCCAGTAGATCAGCAGTTTCTGAAATACTCAGACCAGCCCTTCTGGCACCAACAACCGTGCCACGTTGAAAGTCACGTTCAAAGTCACTCAAATCACCTTTCTTCCCCCATGCTTGGTTTGAACTCCTGGAGATTGTCTTGCCCATGTCTACATGCCTAAATGCACAGAATTGCCATCATGTGATTGGCTGATTAGAAATTAAGTGTTAAAGAGGTGTTGGACAGGTGTACCTAATAAAGTAGCCGGTGAGTGTATATACATGTCAGTTTTTTTTAATGTTAACCCCAACATCTACTGTATACAAAATCTAAGTGATGTGTCGTCTCCTCCGTCAGTCGAACAGCATTTTGGACGCTTTTAAGCACAAATACTTCATCCCTCACCACCACCACTTCTATTTATGGACTTAATCAGTTCAATTAGCTATTTTTTAAAGATAAAATAGTGCATCACAGATCAAAGTTATTTTTATAAAAATACCATCTACAACAAGCGCAACAATTCTACAATGACTGCAAGACTGAAAATGATAAAAAAGATTTTTTTGCTGTTGTTTTTTAAAACTGATAATTCAACCAAAAGTTCAGTGTTTCAGCATCAGAAGAACGCTTTCATTTCCGAGTCTGCAACATGTCTCAAACTAGTGATGTGTCGATTGCGAACAAAACGGCTCTTACAGCCGGTTCCTGATTGGGAGCCGTGTGTTGACTGATTGGAAGCCCCGCACCCCATCCCGCTGCCTCCCGCTCCCCAACCCTCACCCTACTCTGTGAAGTGAATGACCGGCTCCTGATTGGAGAGCCAATCCGAAGAGCCGTTCGCGAGCCAAAAGAGCCGAACTTCTCATCACTATCTAAAAAACGCAAATGAACGTTCTGGTCTTTCTAACTTTGTGGGTGGTGCTACTCGCCCCAATTTAAGCAATCGATAGCCAGATGATTGACTGGACCTAACAGCCAATCATTCATCTGTTCCTTCGTGGGATGCGTTCAGGGTTTAATTAAAAAAAAAAAATCTCCGACAAAGAGTCGCGGCAGATGAAAACAACTAACACAGTTACACAGACACGAAACGTTCAAATGATCGTATTTTGAGCATTTTTTACGATTATTGATCGTACAGAGGGCAAAAAAAAAAATTGTACATATACGATAATTATCGTACACCTGGCAACGCTGGTCGTAAAAGCCAGTTTGCCAATCATCTGTGATTGCCAACAGGTGGTACCCTGGGTGAAGGAGGCAAGGGAAAACAACATCAGAGGGAGACAAACTAACTTAAACATCTTAGCCCATAACACCCGCACACTGTGGAGGGAGCAAACCCCAATGCAGCGAGGTCAGACTGTTTCCATAGAGTGAAAGTAGGAGGTGTCAGACAAGAAAATTGTTGTAATGCTAATTAAAACTGTGAATCTACTCATTAATGTTGTGAATGCAGACCTGAAATATAACTATTTCAAATCGGTATTCATTGAAGACGCTGCATAAAAAAAAAAAATTCCCACTTGATCAGTCTTAAAAGGTTGGACTGTATGTACTTATTGTGTTCCTAAGTATCCAGTGATTAGTTTCATCATTGCCAATATACACAGTATACATATTCCACAGAGAGTCAGTGTGAGAAATGGTCTGGAAGCCAGTCAAGCTGGAGCGCTTGGTAAAGTCTTACAACAAAATTTGAACAGATTTCGTTACTCGGTGCATATACAGGTAAAAGCCAGTAAATTAGAATATTTTGAAAAACTTGATTTATTTCAGTAATTGCCGTCAAAAGGTGTAACTTGTACATTATATGTATTCATTGCACACAGACTGATGCATTCAAATGTGTATTTCATTTAAGTGTGATGATTTGAAGTAGTAACAAATAAAAATCCAAAATTCCGTGTGTCACAAAATTAGAAGATTACTTAAGGAATATTAGAATACTACTAGACTTCAGGCAACTCAGACTTCAGTTGCCTGAAGTCTAGTGTAAAGTCTAGTGTAAAGTTTCCACCATCAGTGGTGGTTTGGGGTGCCATGTCATCTGCTGGTGTCGGTCCACTCTGTTTCCTGAGATCCAGGGTCAACACAGCAGTCTACCAGCAAGTTTTAGAGCAATTCATGCTTCCTGCTGCTGACCTGGTCTATGGAGATGGAGATTTCAAGTTCCAACAGGACTTGGCGCCTGCACACAGCTCAAAATCTACCCGTGCCTGGTTTTCGGACCTTGGTATTTCTGTTCTAAATTGGCCAGCCAACTCCTTAGCCCCATAGAAAATCTGTGGGGTATTGTGAAAAGGAAGATGCAGAATGCCAGACCCAAAAACGCAGAAGAGTTGAAGGCCACTATCAGAGCAACCTGGGCTCTCATAACACCTGAGCAGTGCCAGGAACTCATCGACTCCATGCCATGCCACATTAATGCAGTTATTGAGGCAAAAGGAGCTCAAACCAAGTATTTAGTATTGTACATGCTCATATTTTTCATTTTCATACTTTTCAGTTGGCCAATATTTCTAGAAATCCTTTTTTGTATTAGCCTTAAATGAAAATCCAAAATTCCGTGTGTCACAAAATTAGAATATTACTTGTTGCCACTTCAAATCATCACACTTAAATGAAATACACATTTGAATGCATCAGTCTGTGTGCAATGAATACATATAATGTACAAGCTACACCTTTTGACGGCAATTACTGAAATAAATTGAGTTTTTCAAAATATTCTCATTTACTGGCTTTTACCTGAATAAGGCGGATGGGATTATTCGGTGCACGGCAGGTTTTTTTTTGTTTTGTTTTTAGATAATTTAAGGTACTTATTTGCGTCTTATTCTCACACATTGTGTGTTCAAGTTGAAAGTTTTCATTCATTTTTGTGATGAGTTCACGTACTCTGTGATAGTGTTGGTGATAGCAGCGCAGCAGAGAAGCCTCTCATTGTTTACAGCTCTTCTAAAGCACATTAAAACCGGATGTCCTGAGAAATCTCACTTTTAAAGTCTGCATGCAATTACAGACACTTTGGGTGGTTTCCCTTTCTTTTTTCTCTTAGAACTAAAAAATTCTTGAGAAAGTTGTTTACCAACAACTGACAAAATTTATTTTAGTGAACAACTCATTTGATGTCTTCCAGTCAGGTTTTAGACCTCATCACAGTACAGAGACGAGACAGCTCTGATCAAGGTAACAAATGACATTCGTATGAACACTGACGCTGGCAAAGTCTCTGTTTTAATCTTGTTGGACCTGAGTGCTGCGTTTGACACTGTAGATCACGAGATACTTCTACAGAGGCTAGAGAACTGGGTTGGTCTTTCTGGTACTGCACTTAATTGGTTTAAATCTTATTTAGAAGGACGCAAGTATTTTGTAGAAATTGGAAATTGTGTGTCAGATCACATGCCTTTGACCTGTGGGGTTCCCCAGGGGTCAATTCTTGGACCCCTGCTGTTTAACCTCTACATGCTGCCGTTAGGGCAATTGATAGCCAGTAATAACGTGTCCTATCACAATTACGCAGATGATACTCAGATCTATGTGTCACTGACAGCAGGTGAACATGGACCTGTGGATTCACTCTGTCACTGTATTCAACAAATCAGAGTCTGGATGCAAAACAACTTTCTCCAGCTAAACTCAGACAAAACTGAAATCATTGTCTTTGGCCCACAGAAACAAAGAGATAGTGTCATCAGTTACCTCCAATCTCTCTCTCTAGAACCAACAAACCAAGTTAGAAATCTCGGAGTAATAATGGACTCAGACTTTAACTTCAACAGTCACATCAAATCAATTACATCAGCAGCCTTTTACCACCTGAAAAACATTGCCAAAATCAGAGGTTTGGTTTCTAAAACAGATTTAGAAGTTCTTATCCATGCATTTGTTTCCAGTAGGTTAGATTATTGCAACGGTCTACTCACTGGTCTGAACAAAAAGGCTTTAAAACAGCTGCAGTTTATTCAAAATGCTGCTGCTCGAGTCCTAACAAGAACGAGAAAATATGATCACATTAGTCCTGTGCTAAAGTCTCTGCACTGGCTTCCTGTGGCTCAGAGAATAGACTTTAAAGCTGCTCTGATTGTGTTTAAGTCTCTCCATGGTCTAGCACCAAAGTACATCTGTGACATGTTAGTACCTTATGAACCATCTAGAACTCTGAGGACCTCCGGGACCGGTCTCCTGCTGGAGCCTAGAGTCAGGACTAAACATGGAGAAGCTGCATTTCAATTTTATGCTGCAAAAGTCTGGAACAAACTTCCTGAGGCCGTGAGACAGGCCTCCACTGTGACGATGTTTAAATCTAGGCTGAAAACACTTCTGTTTAACTGTGCTTTTGATTAATTGCTCTTTTTTTTTTTTATCTGTTTAAATGATTCTATTTATTTAATTTTTAAACTTTTTGATTCTATGTTTTGTGATTTTAATGCATTCTTTTTCTTTTCTTTCTTGTGAAGCACTTTGAACTACATTTTGTATGAATTGTGCTATACAAATAAACTTGCCTTGCCTAGAACTAAAGAAGTCAAATATTGTGAGTGTTTTTCCTTTAAAAAAATGCAAGTCCAGTTGTTGTTATTTAAACACAGTCATTGTGATCTGAAAGATTCAAGGCTCCATATTTTAATGGAAAATCTTCTGTTAGTTCATCACTGGTGGTCTTTCAGTATTAAAAAACTTATTTGCTTCTTCTTATAAGAAATAACAGCTTCATGTTTTTTTTTTTACAATGGTTGTTAGACAGAAAAGGAGTTCAACTTAGATACTGACTTGATGGAGTCAGTATGACCAGTACTTCAGACTTTTTTCAATTCTCTCTAACTCTCCTCTTTCTTGCCCCTAAAGGAGCAGGCTGCGTTAGAAGAAGAAGAAGCCAGCAAAAAGGAGACAATACAAGCATGTCCCAACTCTAACTACAGAGACAAATACAGCCATTTGATTGGTACCTCAGCTGCTAAAGACGCAGCACACACACTGGAGGCCAACAGTGCTTACGGCTGTGGTGAGTGGACAAGTCGTCTCAAAGAACCGACAAATACCTTGAGCTTCATTTCTAGTAATCATCATTTTTTTGTGTTTTCAGTGCCGGTGGCAAACAAAAGGGACACCCGTTCCATTGAGGAAGCCATGAATGAAATCAGAGCAAAGAAACGGCAGAGGCGAGAGGTCGTGGCTGTGGTTCAAGGCTTTTGAGTCTCCACCGTCCGTTATTTTCCCTGCAGTTGTGTGCGTGTGAGAACATTAGTGTTTTCGTCTACCGTCTCATTCCTCATCCAATAACGCAATATCCTATACTTCAAAAACAATTTGATGTATAACATAACTTGTATAACAAGCTTCAAATCCTATATGAACACAGCTGTGAATCCTGTTCAGAGAGGGATACACATTTCTCGGATCGAAGAAATTTGCATGTCTGTTTGAAAATGACCGGGACATGCACAGAATTAGGGAATGTTTTAATATAGACTTCTGACTCTGGTCTTTAAAACATGTACATCAAAACGTATTTTAAAAGGCGGGATCTAAACAATTCTTTATGTAAATGTTTAGTCCCTGAAAATATGGAAAAAAGCTTCAAGGCTAAGTTTTTAAAAAAAGATGAGCTCAAAAGACTCAGTTATCTATCTATTTTTGGCTTTGTTTTAATGTGTTTTAAAGTTTTTGAAACATGATCCATACCCTTGTATGTCAGTGCTAAGACGGAGGCAATTTTTTTTTATGACACACCGTCTAGTACCGTAATGTCTTCCACTTCATCTGGGACCAGGACGAGGGGGCAATGAGCTGAGCCATGACAGGCATCGATGATCTTGGGTCCACAGCTCCTGCTTGTTGTGTGGACAATAGAGGTGCAGAACAGCATCTATACTGGCTCAATGTTCCTCACCTCCTCTGGAACCTGGAAGAAGCTCTGCTGAAGGTGTGATTTGAAGTCGTTGCCAGCAGACCGTTGCTGATTATTTGAGCCAACCAGATCTGTAGTCAGTTTTACAGTAATGTGTGTGTGAAAAGTCGTTTTTGTTTTTCTGTTTTTTTTTTTTCTCCTTTTTTTTGCATTTGCACTGACTAAATCTTTCTGGAATAGAGTGCTTTCACGTGATGTCACCAACCCGAAAGTCGGCCTTTTGAGAGGCGTGGATCAGGCATTGATCAGTATGCAAATACTTACCCAGACATTGTGAATGACTTTATTTTCACCCCCAAGTTTTTACACAGCTGCAGATCTGAAGACCTTTAAAGAACTGGATGCATACTTCCGGGTTGATTACTTCATGTGAAAAACCAATTAACTGTAGTTTTTTAAAATATTGTCTATTTTCTTCCGCCTCAAGACCAGACGATTTTTCCATCATATCATGCTTAATGACGTGGAAAACTAATTACACCTCTGAATTGCACCAAAAGATGAAAAAAGTGGGGAAAAAAATACTGCATTGTTGATAGTTTCCTTCTGATCGATGCATCCAAAACGGGCAACTTCTAGTGTCCTGACGAGATTTGCGACTCCCTTCAAGATGATCTAACCATCGAGATCTTCTACTGGAATTAGCGTTGGGATCAGTTTTCGAGAACTCTGATCTATCGAGATCTCGATAGAACACCGGATTTTAGTCACGTGGGTGAAAGCACTCTTTCATCAGATTTGCTTTGTTCAAAGCCATCCAGCAATTCATACGCAAGTTCTTATGCTGTTAAACATACCAAACATCTCTTTTGAATCCATATTTTTTCCATGTCTTTTTCTTGGATAAAACTTTAAAGTTATTTACATTTTGCCTGTTCAAAGTGATTGCATTGTGGTATGCTTATGTGTGTTAATAAATAATAGATGAGAATTGAAACTTCATGTACATCTGTTTAATTGATTTTGGTTTAAATGTCTACTTGCACTAATTAGAAAAACTGTTTAAAATCTGGTCAAGTGCTGGTGATTTCCTTCAACACCTGAAAAGCTGTAAAGCCCTCGACCACAATTGTACCACACGTTTCATTTAGTCAGCTGATTACCGTCATAAAAATGTTGTTGAGGAAATACAGTTTAACTTGAACCTGTTTTTAAAAAGCCATCACTTCATTTTCAATGCCTCTTGATGACTGCTTTATAGGATAACCTTCACTTTGGAACCACTGCCTTAGAGAAGTTATAGGACTGATGTCTGAGCCAGTTCTAATGGGTTCAATGGAACACCAAAGCTTCAATTGAGGTTGAGAACTACACAGCACGTCTCAATTAGTCACTACTGGTTACAGATCGAGATGGGATTCTGTTCTTTGAACACAGGGATTGTAGCACATGGTTCATTTTGTGCACTACTTAAAAAAAAATTCCCATGGGCTTATTTTTTTTTCTTTTTCTAACCATCACATTTAATTTTCTAAATAAAAATGATTTGGTAAGATGTACACACATAAAACAAGGTTAAGAACCACTGATATTCAGTCAGTCATCTTCTTATCCGTCTTTCCCTTACAGGGTTGCGGGGGGGTGCCGGAGCCCATCCCGGCTGATTTAAGGCGAAGGGCAGGGTACACCCCGAACAGGTCGCCAGCCTGTCGCGGGGCCACACACATACAACCATCCACACACTCATTCCTTGGGGCAATTTGGCACCGGCCAATCAACCTAACATGCATGTCTTTGAAGGGTGAGAGGAAACCAGAGTACCTGGAAGAAACCCACGCAAACACGGGGAGAACATGCAAACTCCACACAGAAAGGACAGCGTTCCAAGCCTCGTCCCCACCCAGGACTCAAACCCACGACCTTCTTGCTGTGAGGCCACCGTGCTACCCACTGAGCCACCGTGCTGCTCACCACTGATATTATGTGGATTAATATTTACAGTCACACTCCCTATTTATTTATTTGCTTTTTTTAAATCTGCTTGACATGAATAAGACAAAAAAAAAAAATCTTGTCAAAAAATAGATAATAAATTTCCTCACAATGGCAAAGAGTTGTGCTGTTTTGCGCATGCGTCCTGGTGCACCGTTACTGGCTTTTCTATTAATTTCTCAAAACTTTGCGTCTTTAGCAAATTTGAGTTCTTTTTGATCAACATTTAAGCCACATCAGAACATCTATATAATGCAAAATTGATCCCAATTGCTTATGAACCTGTTTGAACACTGGCCTTTCTGTGTGTTGTTTCCATGTTCTCCCCGTGAATGCGTGGTTTTCCTCCTGGTAGTCCGGTTTCTTCTCACCCTCCAAAAACATGCATGTTAGGTTGACTGGCTACAATGAAATTGTCCCCAGGAATGAGTGTGTGGCCCCGCGATAGACTGGCGACCTGTTCGAGGTGTACCCTGCCTTCCGCCTTAAATCAACTTGGATAGGCAACCCCTGCAACTCCGTTAGGGATGAGCGGTTCAGAAGGTGAATGAAGGAATAATATCATCATATCTAATAAAGAACTTTCTATTGTGTAGATCTTTAAATCCACTATCTTCTGTCATCTCTCAGTGTCTCCTGAAGAAGGCGCCATGGATTAACCTTCTCAATAAATGGATTTTTTTCCCCCAGATTCTTGTTTCACACTGTCCTGCAGTGTGTGTCCAGGAGAACCATATTTATAAGAACCCGTTACGCACATGTAAAAACCATGAAGTCACTAGTTTTCTTCTTTTCCATCATTTGTTTTACATCTGCGGACCTAAAACCCCGCAAAGGTAAGACCAGATCCATTGATGCTTCATGTGCACTGATCAGAACATTTGATCTAAAGATTAAAATTTTAAGAAGAAAAAAAGACGACGGAACAACTTTACGCACGCGTTCCAAAAGTCCTTTTGGGAGCAGGTTTACTTAGAAAGCTGAAACATAAGGATAAAATAACTTTACAGATCATTTGGATTTGTCTTCAAAGAGGAATTTAGTTCCATTTTCACTTTTATGTCTGTTTTTCTTTATTTTCTTCAACAGATCATTTTGATTTGTCTTGAGGAAACATTTAGTACCATTTTTACTTAGATGCCTGTTTTTCTTTCTTTTCTTTAACTGTAAAAATACTTGAAGGCTTATTCTTTGACATTAGGTCCTGGGAAGGTTTGTACTTTTAAAGACAAGACATACAGCCCAGGAGAGAGCTGGCATCCCTATCTGGAACCAGTTGGGTTTATGTTCTGTATACGCTGTGCCTGCACAGAGGTACCTGGAAACATTACCAATCTATGAAAATATTACCCCAGAATTTCTGTTTGACTGAGGAATTCTGAGTTACTGAGTGCTTGTAAACCCTGATGTTGCCCCCTCTCTTTCTCTTAGACAGGCCATGTGAAATGTAACACAATCAAGTGCCCTGCTTTACCATGTGAGAAACCAGTAACTGAACCTCGAAGGTGTTGCCCAAGATGCACAGGTAGTTTGACTTTCTGTGAATATCTCATCAGCTGAACTGCCACTTTTCAGCCTTCTCTTCTGTGTGATGTATCCTTCTCAGATGAGCCCAGAGTTCCTGCAGGATTGAGAGCTTCAGTCAAATCCTGCAGATATAATGGAAGTATTTTTCAGTCAGGAGAGACCTTCACTAAGCATGAACTCTTCCCAACAAGGCAAAATAATCAGTGTGTCATGTGCACATGCTCTGTAAGTTGCTTCTGCTTTGAATGATAAGTTTTTTATTTGAAGAGAAATGGTTGAATACTGTCATGTTTTGTGCTTAGTGGTGGAAAAAAATAGTTGAGCTATTTAGGAATATTTTTTTCAAGTTACAAAAACAACATTTTGTTCTATATACTAATTATTTTAATTTGATAAATTTATGTTTTCCTGATTTTTACTTCATGAAAACATGCAGCAGCATATTTTTGAAAATTTTGCAAAACCATTAGTTTTGTGGCCCTGCGACAGACTGGCGACCTGTTCGGGGTGTACCCTGCCCTTCGCCTTAAATCAGCCGGGATGGGCTCTGGCACCCCCCGCAACCCTGAAAGGGACTGACGGATAAGAAGATGACTGACATTAGTTTTGTCTTCTGAACCATCCATCACTTACAGAGTGTGCTTGAGCATTTCCCAGTTGATTTAAGGCAAGGTTGCCAGTCTGTCACAGGACCAAACACACGTTTCCAGGGGCAATTTTATATTGGCCACGTATGTTTTTGAGGAATCCAGAGTACCCGGAAAAACCCATGCATACATGGGCAGTACATGCAAACTCCACACAGAAAGGCCAGTGTTCAAAGCCTCGTCCCACCTGGTACTCGAACCTCCAACCTTCTTGCGGTGACACCACTGTGCTAACCACTGCACCACTGTGCCGCCCAATTTGCAAAACATGTCACGGAAAGTTTAATGTTTAATGTGGTGGACAGTTTGATCATGTGTAGTGTTTACATTTACTTTTGCACAACAAAATAAGCCTACGCTGTCACTGTCGTATTCTTTTGATCAAATGGATCTAGTCTTTAAAAATCAGCTTAGAAAAATCTGATTTTTGTCTTGGTTGGCTCACAAAAAAAAACAACTGAACCCACAAAGTTGATCGTGAGAAGGTGAATAACCTTAAATAAAAAGTATGCATATCCACAAATTTGTAAAGAAAAACAAAAATCTAATTTGTATTGCTTTACTAGTAATCACAATGATGTCACTTCCTCTTGACAACTTGATGTCTGTACAGCAATTTTTGCAGTTCTTTTCTTTTTTCCACAGAATGGAAACATCTTCTGTGCTCTGAAAACATGCCAACCTATAACCTGTTCTTCACCAGTTTCACTCCCAGATTCCTGCTGTTTGGTGTGTAAAGGTAGTCCAAATTCAGCTGTAGGAAATGCTTTGTTCTCATTCCAACCTGGAATAGTTTTTTCAACAACATGCAGAGTTGAGCTGAATATGACAGTAAAAAAATGATTTATTAGGACAAGATTATTTTTGGTAGATAGTAATAAAATGACATCCCTTAAACGACAAAATCTTGAAATTCTATCCTAAATATTTATGTGATACAAAAGGTTTACTGTTGGTTTTATTGTTGCTTTGATTTTTTATCTTGGTTTTATTTGCAGATCACAGTGGTTCTTCATCAGCTGAGGATGGAATTCTCCAGCTTAACAGAGACGTTGTATGTATTTATTCTTTTGATTCATTCTGCTGAAACTCTAATCTTTATATTACTTGTAATTGAATTCATGGCAGATCTGGAAAAGATTTAAAAACTTAGCTGCAGGCGCAAGTCTAAACCATTTTAGCCCCCAAAAAATTAGGCAAATGAGGAAAATTGAGGCCAAGTTGTTGTCCAAAGTGATAATTGACAAAAAGACGCACAAGCAACAAAATCTGGTTACGTCACTCGCAAGTGAAAAGTAAACCAGACAGTTTTTTTTTTTTTAAAAATCTGAGTTAATATTGAAACAACAGAACCTCCATAGGTAGACCGTTATACGAGATGGAAATCTACAAAATAATTACAAATAGACAAAAATTCTAAGGAGAGATTAAAAATGTCAGCAAACAAAAAATTTGAAAGATTGAAAATGGTTTATTTAAGTGTTTTTCTTTTTCGTTTGGCTTAATGAAAGACAGGTCTCAAATCTAACTTTAAAGTATGCAGACTATTTCTCCAAACAACTGCATTTGGTTGCTGTGTTGTTGTTTTGGGTGGGTGGAAAAAATGAGATGTCTGCGGTATTTCAGATGTCTGAAGCCAGATTGTGAACTTTTCTGATTGAGGACACAGTCTGAGTGATAGCTTATCCTGAACTATCACTCACGCAAAAGCAGGTTGAGCCAATAAGTGGACAAATAAAGACTAATTGTGTTTAATCGTGACTGTATTCACTGCAGAAGCATTCCGCTGACCAATGTTCAGGAGAGCAGAGCAGGGTGCGGTCTGACCGGGCTGCTTCCCATAGGATCAAACTTTCTTCCAGGGGCCTGAGCCTCGGTAAACTTAATCTCAAAGGGGCTTCAGAGACCACTGTGAAGATTTTATTGCAGAGAAAACACCAACGAGGTGAGATTTTGTCTTAACGGATCATTTATTGGAATGGGGATTTTATGGACATTAGCCTCACTTTTAAAATTGTTTCCGTATGTAGCGGAACGCTCAGATGTTTTTGATTTCTCTCAGTCTGTTTATACAATGGCAAGACATACTCTCATGGAGACATGTGGCATCCAGTTTTGGGGAAGGTCCTGGAATGCATCTTGTGCACTTGTACTGATGGCCTCCAGGACTGCAAACGCATCACATGTCCGAGTCAGTATCCATGCCAGCATCCTATAAAATCACCAGGGAGATGCTGCAAGACTTGTCCAGGTAGTCATGCATAACACACCACAGAATTAGTGTTCATACAAATTTGATACTGATTAACTTCAGACATAATCCATATAATGTTTTCTCTTTTCTCTCTCTCTCCAGAAAATAAGACAGAAAGTAATCAGACTCAGTGTCATGTTGGATATAAAAATCACCTTCTGGTGTATAAAGTGGAGTCTTCTTTAAAAGTTGATCTACCAAATACAGTTAGGATTATTGCTGTTGAAAGACAAAGCACCGCGGAAGTTGAAGTGCAAGTATGGAACACCGTAGAGGGTAACGTTGGCTAATTTTCTAACTTAAAAAATAGTAGGATGCAGTTTAAATGCCCACTAAAATTTTATTAAATGTTTTGATATTCAGTCAGGAGAGACTTTCACAGGTAGTGACCTGTCCTGAGAAAAAAGTCTTCATCATGATTTAACTGGTTCATTTGCTTGATGCTCATTTGGTAAATGACTTTCAAAAGATATTCTGTTTCTGTAGAATAGATGTTTGTTTGAGTAAGTTCAAATCATCAGCATGCATCAAGCAGGACAGCATCTAAGAAGAAGACTGCATTAAGAATTATCTAATGCACTGGGGGGATTGTTGGGACCCAGTGTCTTTAAGAAAAACAATGGAAGAATGATCAGGATTGGCAACTTTAAAGAAATCAAAATAACAGTAGAACTAGGGTTGTGTTAATGAATAAAAGTAATGCAAAAAAAAGACCAAGCGGGTGGAACAACTTTACAGCCTAAAGTAAACAACTAATCAATAAAGCAAACCTGAAAATAGGATTCAATTTGCTAGGGAGCAAAAAAAAAAAATGTACAAAGAGCAACCAAGGATGAGTCCAGATTTCCTCTATTCCAGAGTGACAGGTCCTGCCCCTCCACCCTAAAGGGGCGGATAGGTGAACTGGTGTCCCCTCATGACCATAGAGGTAGTATTATGATGTGGGGGTGCTACAATGGGGTGAGGTCTAGGTTGGAACAGTTTTAGCTCTAATAATGAGGTCAGTTAACTTATTGAATATAGTGAATGATCAGGTTCATTAGATCAGTGAATTTCCCAGATGGCTCATGCATATTTAATAGTTAACAACACCAGAGTTCATTGGGCTTAAATTGTGAAAAAAAAAGAAGTTCAGGTAGCAGGAGACATTATTTTCACACATAAATTTGTCACTACATAGTCCAGATCTTGAGCCTGTTGAGAATTTTTGCTGGAGAAGGCATTGTGCAGCAGTCAGACACCATCATCAATGCAAGACAAATTAATGTAACACCGTATAAAAATAAATCTTATGAAATTGCAAAAGCTCATTATAGCAAATGCATGCCGTAATCACAGTAAACAGCAGTCGAATAATTTTAGAGTGTGACCTTTTTTTGGTGGCAACAGTTTTTTGGCCAGGAAGTGTATTAGTCATGTACGGTGTCTTCTAAAACCCTCGGCCATCTGAATAAGCTTAATAATTTGAACAAATTACAGATTTTGCCAGACTATGTTGACATTTGATAATGTGTTGGGACAACTCAGTCCTATCATTGATTCTTTCTTTGTTCACAAAGGAGCTTTACGAATAATGGAAATTGGTGATGTACAAAAGAAAGAAATTATGGACCATCCAGAAAATTACACACTGCTTACAAGGCTTGATGAAGGTTTGTTTTCTACTCAGCATGTTAGCATGACACATCCGCAACTTAGACTCCTTCCTTCTGTTCAAATCTCGTTTCAAAACTCACCTCTTCAAATCTGTCTACTCTCTTTAATCCTCTTCATTCTTCCTCCTGTCTCTTGACATGCTGTCTTTTATATTTTTATCTGTTGTTCTTTTTATTTTGTTGTACATTGTCCTTGAGTTTCTAGAAAGGCACTTTTACATAAAATGAATTATTATTATTAACCCTAATCCTGTAAGATCAGACTGTTTCCATGAAACGTGTCTTTTCTGTGGTCTCAGAGATGGCTTGGGCCTAGCGGGAATCCAACCAGGTTCTCCTGGTCAAAATATGGTATCTCTACCACTAGTAGCAGTCTATGCATCAGGCTAATAATCTAATGTAATCAGCAAGTGTTTGCAAGCGCACATGTTCTGCTCACACTTGGCCATTTTTATTTCAGTACACCAAATTAAGATGATAAAGAATGTGCACAAGCTTTTCCAACATGATGTGCTTTACATTGTATTGGCTTCCCCAAACAATATTTTGCTTTGGCGTGCACGTGTCCAGGAAGCAAGACTATGTTAAGAACAAGAGTAGTGTCAACAACAGAAGTGAAATTGTTCGTTCGTCTTTTGAATCACTCATTCTAATGGGGTCCCGGCTTATTTCAGGCGAGAATCAGGGTACACCCTGAACAGGTCTGTTGCAGGGCCACACACAGACAATCATCCACACACAAACTCAATCCTGTGGGCAATTTCATTTCCAATTAACCTAACATGCATGTTTTTGGAGAGTGGGAGGAAACTGGAGCACCTGTAGAAAACCCATGCATACACAGGGAGAACATGAAAACTCTACACAGAAAGGCCAGTGTTTCGAGCCTCGCCCCCGCTCCATGACTCGAACCCCAACGTTAATGCTGTGAGGCCACTGTATTAACCACTGCAACCCAGGAGTGAAATTGTATAAATACTGTATACTGTATTTACAAGGGGTTTTCTTTTCTTTTTTTTTTTTCTTACAAATACCATAATTTTGAGCACACAAAAAATACCACAATTTTATAGAGTAAATAAATTAAAATACATATTTGCTTTGAGGTAAGAATTATTAGTCCACAATAGCACAATAATCCTTCTTTAAAACCTGAAGTGTTTTAAGGGGTTCAAGTTGTAGAAATTTAGAGTTTGTTTAAATTGTCACCTGTCATGTTTAAATTCTTCTATTTTTTAATCTCAATGGCTTTGCTGGTCCTTGTATCAAATGACCCCTAACAAATATTTTTTTCCCCCACAGAAGCATGGAAAAAATTTAAATTGGAAGGAGAGAATCTTAGCCGAGCATCTCGGACCACAATTTGTGAAGATGGAATTCGTGAGATTGCTTCTTTCCTCAGTCCCAAGCACACAGAGAACTTATGTTCACCCTAAACATGACTCTAAATATCATTATTACCGTTATCTAAATGGCTTCATGCATGAGCAGCTGATCTGTGTTGCACCAGGAATATATTCATTCAAGTGAAAACTCTTTCATAAGCTCTTGTTTATAATGTTTATACATATTAGGATGTATTTCTATTTAATTTCTAAATGATTGGGAAAACTGTATCAATCACATAAAGTGGTCTCTTTGGCCATAATAATAATTTTTAAGGCAATAATTTTTATGTTGTTGTATTTGGTAGGTGTTATTAAAAATGCCTGAATAAATACTTTTATGAATTGTTCTGTTCCGTTGTCTCAGACAGGAAAACCAGGCTTCTCTGATCCCAGCTGCATTCTCCAGCTCACCAGAGGTGTTCCCCGGACAGCTGTGAGACATAGTCTCGCCAGTGAGTCCGGGGTCTGCCTTTAGGTTTCCTCCTGGTGGGACATGCCTGAAACACCTCACCAGCGAGGTGTATGGGCGCTATCCCAATCAAATGCCCGAACCACCACATGGACCCGGAGGAGCAACGGCTTTACTCTGTGCTCCTCCCGGATACTAGAGCCTCGCACTCTATCTCTGAATGAGAGCCCAGCCACCCTGCAGAGGAATCTCATTTTGGCTGCTTGTATACGGGATTTCGTTCTTTTGGTCACCACCCACAGCTGGTGACCAAAGGTGAGGGTAGGAACGTAGATCGACTTGTAAACCGAGAGCTTTGCTTTTCAGTTCAGCTCTTTCTTTATCACGACGAATCGATGCAGTGTCCTGATTATTGATTAACCATTGACCGTAAGTTCTAAATCAAAGCAAATTTAAATGGTTTAGAAATCACTTAAAACTTATACTTTTTCAGGGAAGAAACCAGACCAAGCCATAGTAGGTGAAAAGTCTAACAATTAATCTAAAAATGTGCTCTTCTAAAATTTTGATGGGTGCTCAAACATGTAGACCATTAAAAAAAAAAAAGGGTCCGCATGCCATACACCACCCTTTGTTTCAATGCTTCTTTTTTAAAAATCTTTTTTTTAAAGGTTTATTTGGTCTCAGTGCAGCAGGAACCTTTTAACACCTACTGTATATTGCCAGTGGTAGAGCTTTTTTTTTTTTAAAGTGTGCTGTAATGACGACACCCATTATTTCCAAACTAAATGTTAATAAGGCTGACCTTTTAGTTTTCCATGTTGCCTCGGACTAATGAGATCTTAAATTTAAATGAGCTTGTGTGAGAATGTAGAGTTTCTGGATCATGTTCACATTTAGCTTTTTTTTGTTTGAGGTTAAACTGTCTTTGTGGATGCCATGTGAACTAGGTTTCATAGACAGTGGTTTCTGGGAATATTTCCAATCCCATGCAGTGATGACCAAACCATAATTGTTTAATACAATGGGACACGGAGATCAAGGGCATTCAGAACAGATGTTTGGCCGTCACACTTCTTCCAAGAAGTATTTCCAATCCTAAGAATCTTTTGATGACATTATGTTCCAGACAATGGAATAGTCAAAGCTTTCACCATTTTTTCATCTGGAAACATGAATAATTTTTAATTTTTTTTTTTTATTATTTTTTTTTAGGAAGCTATCCAAAAAGGTCCAGCAAAATTTGAGACACTACTTTTTTTAAGGTTCTTTTTTTCGCCTACTCACATCACTGACCTGGTAATCTTTCTCCTTTCTATTCATCCAATGCCTTCAAATCAACTTTTAGAAATTTTGCTTTTAATAATAAAACCCCCCAAATATGCTTATGAATCCCTGATAAAATCTGCATGTTCTTCTTCAATTAAAATAATCTTTTTAATGAGATTAGGAAAGCGTTTAGGTCCTCTTTTTGGGATTGTGGCTATATTAAGTTTTGGGGATTGTGTGGAGTGTAATTCTATTTTGTAAACTCATTCAATAATAGACAGCAAGACGGAAGAGGTAGCACATCTAGAAAATTATGTGACATTTTCACAATGTTCAGAATGTAAACTTTTTCATGCAATGTAGCAATTGTAAATATCTTTTTTTTGCTGTTGTTTTGTTTAAATTTCTGACCACACATTTAAGCAAACCTGTTCCTGTAAAATAAGCAGTAAAACAGTTACAAAGAATTTTCACAACTCTGAGAATTGCTAACACTCTTCTTTTTAAATTTTTTTTCTACATAAAAAATTACACTTTACTTTTTTAACTTCAAGATGTGTTTTGTTCATTGCATTTTACGGCTCCGCAAACTTTCAATGAATGTGTTTTATAGTTGATATAGTTGATCTGGCTTAATGTGGCATGTAATTCTCCTCATAACAATGAAAAACTACAAAGTGTTCCCTGGTGTTTCACACCAATAAAAAGCTTTGTTTTGTGGATTTTGTTTTTTTTTGGGTTAAACTTGTGAAAATTACATCAATCAAAAAAAAAAACAGTAGAAGTATATTCTCTGAACAAAGAATGGAGTTTTTGAAGCGGTTTAAAAAAAAAAATGATTTGCTGATTAATCCGTGATCTGCATACCATGAGGAAAATGGCAAAAACACCCACATCGCCTGAAGGCTTCCATTAAATAAAGCTCCGGAAGTCTGGATAAACTGGATTCCTACTGGAGAGGAAACCTTATCGGAGACAAGAAAATCAAAAGCAGAAGTTAAAGAAACCTACATCATGCAGCAAATGAACACAGAGAATTATTAGATCACAAAGTATATGTAGCTTAAGAGCGGGACAATCAGTCTCATTAACTTTTGTGTCCATAATATTTTTTTTTAACCCACGTTATTCTAGTTTTTATGCAGACATGTATAAGAGAGTTAAAGTTAGGTCAACTTTAGCTGGCATAACAGCTTTTTTGCTTATCAGTGCCATCAAGTTATTTCTATCTAAATTTAATAATCCAGCACACATGGGGAAGTTTGTGAATAATAAATTCAGGCTCAAAACATCTGTTATTAATATGCAGTGAAGCAAAAGTTTATTGGGAGTCATAAACATATAATCACCCTTCAAACTTGTGGGAAAAAAAGGAAGTTACAAATCTAATATTAGTAGCAAAATATAAACCAGAGACTCTCACATTGTTTAGAGTTGGTCAAAGTGGGGAAGAAATGGTTTGCTGACTGAAATTTTCCATATTTCCTCCTCTTTAGGTGCCTTTTTTTTTTACTCACTTCTACTTTGTTGTTTTTGCCATTCAACTGACTGTTTTGGTTTATTGTTACTGTTCATGAAGCATGTTTTTTTTCTGCTAGAAGAGCAGATTTAAATTGTCCATGAAATGGCCACTGGAGTGCTACATATTTACAGGCTGCTCGTAAAAAGAAACTTTTTTCCTATTAGTTTCAGGGGAGAAAAAAATACTTTAAAGTACAGCCAAGAACAGAGGTAATGAGACTTAAAATGAACTCTGCCAGTGATGTGAGTCAGGTTAAAAAAAAAATTCAATTTTGTTGAAATACAAGTTAGTAAAAAATAAAAAAAAATGCATTGATTTACCATTCCTATTTGTCAGGTCTGGACGTCTAAACAGCATGCTCGTTGAGTACATGTGACAGCTGCCTATTTCCAGGGGTGTGTTGCAATCATTCTTGCACGGCCCTGCTTCGAACCGAACGTCTCTTATTTTGGTATGGTATTGGAATCGAAACAAGTTGTTTTAACATGATATAAACTGGAAAATAAATGCTAAGTAAGTGAAATGCTTGGTAAGAAAAAATATATATAAATAAATTTGGAAATAAGCATCATTCATCTTCTGTACTGCTTTATCCCAGATGGGACATCAGGGGTGCCAGGGTCTTTTTTGGCTGGTTACAAGTGAGAGGTGGAATCAAATATGTCAACGGCTTTGTCTTCTGAACCGCTAATTCCTAATGGCGTTGCAGGGGTGCTGGAGCCTATCCTGGCAGAATTTGGGTGAGAGAAAGGGTAAACCCTGAATAGGTTGCCAGTCTGTTGCAGGGCCACACATAGGCAAACATCTAGAGGCAAATTTGTAGCGGCAAATCAACCTAACATGCATGTTTTTGGAGAATGTGGGGAAACCACGCATACATGGGTGAGACATGCAAACCCCAAAAAGAAAGACCAGTGTTTAAAGCTTTGCGCCCACTACGGGACTCGAACCTTGACCTTCTTCTCTGTGCTAACCACTGCACCACCACTGCAGCCAGGTCAAAGATATGAAATGTTATTTCTTTAAATACTTGTAAACAGTAAACAGAACTTTTTAAAAAAGTAAAGCACAGCACTAACAATTTGACTGAATTTGATCTTAGAACCAATACAAACAGCTTTACCCTAATCTGAATTATCAGGGACTGATTGCTTGAATGCCAATCTGCTGCGTTTCTTTATTGTTGCAATACCAGTGTTATTTCAAAGTGTCTACAAGCACAGCCGGCAGCACCCATACTCTGGCTTTAGAAAGTGATGTCACTTTTTTCCGCTGAGTTTTATTCTCTACAAAAAGTCAATCTCACCCCTTAAATAAAGACTGTCAGGAAGTGGACTCCGGAAACTGAGCGGGCCCTGCAGGACTGTCTTGGATCCACGGACTGGGATGCACTCTGCACACCTCATGGGGAAGACATTGATGGCATGACAGACTGCATTGCAGAATACATTAAGTTCTGTAAGGAATTTGTCGTGCCCACCCGGACTGTTCGATGCTTCCCCCACAACAAACCCTGGATCATCTCTGACCTAAAAACTCTCCTTAACAGGAAAAAGAGTCCAGAGGGTCCAGGAAGGGTCCAGAGATTGTGCGGAACTGAAGAGGGTGCAGCACCAACTCCAAGACCAGCTGAGGAAAGGAAAAGACGCATGTAAGAAGAAGCTAGAATCCAAACTTCAGCAGGACAACATGAGGGAGGTGTGGTCCGGAATGAAAAAGATTACTGGATATGGGGGGAGAAGCAGACCCACTAGTGGCAGCAAAGATAGAGATAATGACTTCAACATCTTCTTCAATAGGTTTAGCTCTACGAATGCCTCTACCTCCCCTTCCCTACCTCCACTACACCTGCCACCAGCGTCCCCTCCTTCTCAGCTATTCAATCGACCAGTTCCTGAACCCCTGAGTGTTGACGATGCTGTCGTCCATTTGCTGCAGTGAGCTCACGCGCATCTGGATGGTGGTGGAGGCACGGTGAGAATCACCTTCTTTGATTTCTCTGATGTCTTTAACACCATCCAGGCTTCACTACTGAGTGATAAGCTGCGGCTGATGGGTGCTGGTACGTCCACCGTCTCCTAAATCACTGATTACCTGACAGACAGGCCACAGTTCGTCCGGCCGGGCAAAGTCCTATCTGATGTGGTTCTGAGTGGTGTGCCCCACAGGGCACTGTGCTCTCTCCATTCTTCTTCGCATTGTACACCTCAGACTTCCAGCACAACTCGGAATCATGCCACCTACAGAAATTCTCTGATGACTCTGCAGTTGTAGGGTGTATAAGTGGTGGGCAGGAGGAGGAGTACAGGAGGCTGGTGGATGGATTTGTGGTGTGTGCGGTAGAGAATCACCTGCTGCTCAATGCAGATAAGACCAGGAAAATGGTGATTGACTTCCGAAAGAAGAGGACTGCTTTGCAGCCCCTCTGCATTCTGGGTAGGGTTGTGGAAAGGTGGAGGAGTACAAAATACCTGGGAGTGACCATCGACAGCAGACTGAGCTGGAGGTGCAACAGTGCTGCTGTGTACAAGAAGACCTGCAGCCGACTTTACTTTCTATGGAAGCTGAGGTCCTTCAATGTGTGCAGTAAGATTCTGGAGACATTCTACCAGTCTGTGGTGGCCAGCTCCTTATTCTTCTCTGTCATCTACCGGGCGAGCAGTATCGCAGCCAGTAACGCCAACAGACTGAATAAACTGATCAGAAAGGCTGGCTCTGTCATTGGCTGCAAACAGGACCCACTTGAGGCAGTGATAGAGAGGAGGTCACTGAACAAACTTTTGTCCATCATGGACTATCATGACCATCCTCTCTACCCACTCCTGGACGAACGGCAGAGCTCCTTCTTCGAGAGGATCAGGCAGCTCCGCTCGTGTGGGATGATTAAAGTATGTATATTCCGATTCTGAAATACTAAAATCTATTTAATCAAATTACTATTTGTGTCATGATCCTCCTCCATTCAGGAACATTTTTTCCTCCAAATCTGGGCCTGTGCCCTAATTCTACACACCTGGTCCCAATTGGCTCTTCCTGATGTCCCCACCTGTGTCTAGCTTCCCCCTGGTTATTTAACCACTGGTGCACATCACTCCATTGTGAAAGCATCTGCTTTGCTCCTGTTCTGCTGCAGCCGTGATGGTGTCCCTTCACGTCTGGGCCTGCCAAGCCTGTCCAGGAGGGCTTCCAGACTGCACATGCCTATTCTTCTTCCCCAAACCTCTGTTTATCTGCAATAAACTAGTTTAAACTGGCTACGCATTTGGGTCTTACATCTCCACCTTCACCCCCTCATGACAGTTTGTCGCTGTGAGAGAGGTTTTAACTGGCTTTCGAACAACTTTTATTTAATTATTTGCTTCCTTTTTCTTCTGTTTTTACTGGTATTTCACGTTTAAGTTCAGAGAAATAGATAAATTAGCCACAAAGTAAACCCAAACCATGGAATAACAGTGTGATGGAGTCTGGCCGTGTAAGGCCGGACTGTAAAAGCAGTCCTTCCGCCTTAGCAGCTCTGTGTGCTGTCGCATTCTGCGGCTCCTGCTCGATCAACAGGTGTCAAATTATCACCGCGGTTCCCATGACTCAGTCAGTGTGCAACTACAGCTACGGTCAACTGAGTGGGCGCTTCACAATCATATTGCTTTCCTTCTTCGTGAACTCCCAAAATGCTCTCAAAATGTCCCCTCCTTTCGGACCATGACTCATTGTGTTTTTTACGTTTTGCAACCCACCACTCGCTTCATCTCATACTAGAGGCATGAATAAGTGTTTGGGAAATGACTCCCTTCCTATCCATGTCTGCATTACTTCAACAAAAAGTTGCCAGATTTTATTGTTTGCTTTTAAGACCTGACAGTGCATAAAGGTTTTTCTCGGCCTTGCAGCTTCATCGTCCCAGTCCCAATGGTGCTGAAAGGTAGCTTACCTACTGCCAGCCTAAGTTGGCATAATTAATTTTAAATGATCTTTTCCACTCAGTCAGCATTCCAAGTAGTGTCATTTTTTTTTTTAAAAAAATTTTATTTAAAAGATAGCATGTTAACATGCAGAACATGTTTAAAAGTATTTGTTTATCATATTGATGAAACTCACTAAGTCTGCATTTTGTGGATGTTTGCATTCATTCTGTGGGCTAATTCGGCTATGCATGCTCAGTCTTGGCTCTGGCTATTGTAACAGCTGGGGGCAGTCAGTAGATATAAATCATGTAGTCGGTCAGCTATGTGTGAGTGTGTGTGTGTTTGTGTGTGTTTGCACTTCACCCTGGTGCCCATATTCAGCAAGAAGTGAAGGAAATGTTGCACTCTGGGTCATGACTTGACCCAAAACTAGAAGCACTTTGCTGTGAAATTTAAAAATGAGCTTTTTGACTGTTTTGACAGTGTTTTTTTTTTTTATAATTCCGATTAATTTATGCATGCTACAGAAGGGATTTCAAACGGTCCAATTACTGTCTGTTACAAACACAATTCCATAGTTTTTCATTTATTATAATTTTACAAACAGTAATGTTTTGTTTATAAAATGTATTTCAATCTTCTGTTAGCTCAGTGTCTCTTAGCTTCATGAATGAACAAGTTGTTTTTTGGAAACAACTCAGAATCAAACAATCAAAGGAAACCAAACTGTGTACAGTTCGTTTTACTCGATGGATGTGTTTGCTTTCATTGCTGATTAAGGTGCTCTGCAGAACCCCTGAGTTTATATTTCATCAAAACACTTCCAAAATCTATCAAGAGTTCATTTTTTCTACAGCCATACCTTCCTAACAATTAGGTTGATTTTGATCGTTTTAGCATACAATTCGAGTCCTGCCAAGAGAACATAGATAATAGAAGAGTAAACGATACGGACGTTTAAATCTTCCTACCCCTGACCGAGAGTAGCTGGACCTGAACCTAGAGCTCAAAATTTTAAACACATGCTTGTAATGACTGTAAACTATTCAAGACAGGAACTCTCCTGGAGGAGGAGCACGAAAACTTCACAGTTTTGATCAGTAATTAATAATGGCCTCTATTTAAATGTCAGCCAGAGTATCTGAAGACTTTCCAAGATTACATGGTAAGTGTGTTACAGCTCTATTGTCCATCGTAAGAAATAATGAGTTGTTCCCATCTAGAGTGAGATCATTTGGTCCTTGAGTAATGAGGAGCGTTGATGAGCTTTTCAGGTTTATTCTTCCTGAGCCAAATCTAGTGTCTGAGTCTCTGCAGGGTTATTCTCAAAGTTTAACTGTTGGCCCTCAATTTGAGAGTCAAACAAATCTTGGCCAAACATTTTTCAGCCTTGATTGCTGTGATGACTGCTCCAGATGTGAAATTTAGTTGTGTCTGAAGAGAGAGAAAGAAAATGAAGAAAAATGGAAAACATATAGATACATAAACAGAACTTTGGTCCTCAGACACAGACCATCAAAGCTTTTCTTCACCATTCCCTTTGTTAGTGTTGCTTTTGGACTGAGTTTCTTACTCCTCTGCCAAAATGTGTTATATTATATCTCTAAGGCGATGGATAAAAGGACGTACACAGGGGTTAATAACTCATCTCATTGATTTTTTTTTTTATGGTTGAGGCGAAGTTGGAAAAGAAAAATCAAAAGTGAGCTTTTTATGTTGACGTTACAGAGAGGAAGTGTCCAGTAAAAATAAAAAGGGAAGGTTTTTTCTCTTGCTTCACTCAATAAACGGATGGAAAACTAGCTGTGCGCTTGTTATAGTGAATAAATTTCCAAATTTGCAAGGAAATAGATCAAGAGTAAGATGAACAGTGACAAGAAATGAAGCCTTAAAGCAATTTGTTACACCAGTGGAGCATTTTCTTCTCTAATGTAAAGTCATCTCAGATCCACTGATGCATTCATTATCAGAAACTATTCTTTACATTCTGCAAACTTCAGTAAATTATTTTAAGGCTCTAAAGAAATGGTGTAAGAAAATGACCTCAGAAATTTATCAGACAAACTCACAAGCCGTGAAGCTACTGCAGATGTGCTGCACTGAAAATAAATCAAAAGTTTCTGTTCTCAAGAACCTTCTTTCCTTATCTCTGTTACTTTGTGAGATTTGTTTTAAATGAACATTTACTCATCATAGAACGGTTGCAGTTTAATATGGTCAAGATTGATTTATCTACATATTAAAAAGGGGAGAGAAGTTGTATTTAAATTAACAGTTATTTCCCTGCTGTGTTGAATGAGGTGAATGTGTGTCTCGGTATTTTCAAGTTTGGGATGGGTTTGTGAACAATAATGCTGAGTTGAAAATAAAAGTTCCATTCCGTCATCTTCCACTTATCCAGGGCCAGGTCGCAGGGGCGACAGCTTAAGACTGCAAGCCCAGGCTTCTCTCACCCCGGCTGCATCCTCCAGTTCACCCGGGAGGATCGCGAGATGTTCCCCGACCAGCTGCGGGACATAGCGAGGCGTACCAATAGGTCTCCTCTCGGAAGGATGTGCCTGAAACTACCTCACCAGTAAGGCATTCGGGAGGCATCTTAACCAGATGCCCCAAAACCACCCCATCTGGCTTCTCTTGACCCAGAGGAGACACAGCTCTACTCTGAGCTCCTCCCGGACGGCAGAGCTCCTCACTCTATCTCTGAGTGAGAGCCCAACCACCCTGCGGAGGAAGGTCATTTCGGCCGCTCTTGTATCCGTTGATCTTGTTATTTGGGTCACCACCCACAGCTGGTGACCATAGGTGAGGGTAGGAATGTAGATCGACTGATAAATTGACAGCTTTGCGTTTCTGCTCAGCTCTTTCTTCACCACTACGAATTGATGCAGTGTCTTGATTATTCGGGATGCCGCACAAATCCGTCTGTAGGTCTTTCGCTCCATCCTTCCACCATTCGTCAACAAGACCCCGAGATACTTAAACTCCTCCACCTGGGGCAGGATACTGCCACTGACCCAGAGGGGGCATTCCACCCACCCGGCAAAAAATAAAGTTGTTACTACAAATGTTTATCTTTCCAAACTCTCAGAGATCTTGGATCCCCAACAGGGTTTTACTTTTTCATGATTTTTTTTCTCATTATTTGACAGTTGCATAACAAAAGCGATACTTCAAAATCACTCAGCATTCTAGTCAGACGAAATAACTGGTGCAATTGACTTTGTAGCTGTACAACAAATACATTGTATTTACGGAACAAATCCTCTGAAGGCTTTTACTTAAGTTCCCCTCAGGCCGAGATATAGCAGTAAATGGAAAATGTGTTACTGGAAAGATTAATCCACAAATGTGAACAGATTCAAATTACATGCAGCAGCAGGGATTTCAGCAGCTGCAGCGTCCAATTCTGCGGGACATGGTTGCAACACGGACAGGCTCTACTGTGCTGAGCCAGGCTTTAGTGGACTGGAAAATAACATTTCTGTAGCAGAGTATTTGGCGCAGCCACTTCATTATTAGCAAATATACTGCAAAGAATGAAAAAGTGCCAAACAGAACCTAAGCCTGAAGCGTTCTAACTTTTGTTAACTAACACAATCTGATTATGCACATTCAGTAAACAGCAGTGGTAGTTGTAACGACTTGTTAACTTCTTGGTTAGTTGTGATGATGCAGCTTTTCAGCACCATCAGACTTTTAGCAACACACCTAGAAATTATTTCTCAGCTGAATTCTCATGAATTTCATAACTGAAAGCTGTGATGATTGTATACAGTTTCCCATTGAGAGGATGGGTTCTGGTTAGACAGCGGGCAAGTAACAAGAAATCACAATCTATTGCATGCTTGTTTTTATTTGATATCGGTTGTGACTAAGGCATATCGATGAACAAATCATCTCGCAGTGGAGGGACCGCTGGTAATGGATCTAACGGCTGACCAATTGAGAGGGCGTGTAGCTCCTCCATCGCTTTTCCATGAGCAATGACAAATTTTTCTCGAAAGTCCTTGTACAGATTTCGAGCCATCCTTAATTCCTTTTTGTCTGGGTTGTCAGGGCGTAAAGCCATTTCTGTGGGGAAAGAAATTTTACATTAAGTAAGACACTGCTGTTTTTTTTAAAGTAAGGGATTATTTCATTTTTTGAAGAAGTAAAAAATATGTACACACCTAATTGAACAGTGGGTATTTGTCTTCGCACGTTCACTACCTTGAGTAGCTCGACAACCTTGTCATATCTTGTCATGTGAGGTTTTCGTGGGGGCAAGTCTATGATCTGAACCCAGAAAAAATAAAGTTATGTCAAAGAGAGATCTATCAGATTTTGAAACCAGGAATATGAATTTGAGTCCATTTTTTTGTGGCAAAATATCAAACCTTTTTCTCCATCGGCTTGTATGGTAACTGGATGGTATCTAATTTTTTTTTTGGATCTCTGTAGATATTGAGATTTTTTAATTTGTGCTCCAGCTTCCGAGCAGATGTTTGTATGCCTGTGGAAAAAGAATAAAAGATGAACAGATTGCTCTTTTTCAAAGAGGTGATTGGAAAGTGTGGCCATGCTCATGTAGCAGCTCATTAATTCTTCCAACTTTATTAACAACTAGAGCTATGACACTGTTTAACGTAAACAAAAACCGTACAGATTTATAAAGCTAACAAGCAGTTTATTCACAGAAGATATTGCGAAAAGTCATAAAGAAAAGGATTTATTATTTCTATTACGTATTAGATCTTAAAATGCAGCCGACAAAAGCATCATCTTGTTTTCTTACTTCGTTGTGTGAACATCTGGAACTGGAGACACAAGCTGAACTTTCAGGAGAAGCATGAAGAGGGTTCTTTGTTTTTAAGTAAAACATAGTTTCAGCACAAACTTTGGCATTTTCTTTTCCGGTCCAGAGATCAGATTCTTCTTTTTGAAGCTTTTGCTGAATAATATATAAAGTATATACTGTATATACTTATATATTTGGGTTGGCATGAATCTCCATGGACAATGATGTTTGCAGATGACATTGTGATCTGTAGTGATAGGAGGGAAGAGGTGGAGGAAAAGCTGGAGAGGTGGAGGTATGAAAGAAGAGTAATGAAGATTAGTCAGAGTAAAACAGAGTATGTGTGTGAATGAGAGGGACCCAAATGAAAAAGTGAGGTTACAGGGAGAAGAGATAAAGAAGGTGGAAGATTTTAAGTACTTAGGATCAACAGGCCAGAGCAATGAAGAGAGTGGAAAAGAGGTGAAGGAGAGTGTGCAGGCAGGCTGGAACGGGTGGAGAAAAGTATCAGGTGTGATGTGTGACAAAAGAGTTTCAGCTAAAATGAAAGGGAAAGTGTACAAAACCATGGTGAGACTGGCCATGCTGTTTGGTCTAGAAACAGTAGCTCTGAGGAAAAGACAGGAAACCGAAATGGAGGCAGCAGAGATGAAGATGCTGAGGATCTCTCTGGGAGTGACCAGAATGGACAGGATCAGAGGAACAGCACATGTTAGAGGTTTTGGAGATAAAGTTAGAGAGGCCAAACTGAGATGGTTTGGACATGTGCAGAAGACAGAGAGAGAGTACTTTGGTAGAAGGATGCTAGGTTTGGAACCACCAGGCAAGAGGACTAGAGAAAGACCAAAGAGGAAGTTTGAGGATACAGTAATGGAAGACATGAAGATAGTTGGTGTGACCAAAGAGGATGCAGCAGATAGGGTTAGATGGAAGAAACTGACTTGCTGTGGCGACCCCTGAAGGGAAATGCCGAAAGAAGAAGAAGGAGATGAAAATCTTCCCAGAAACATGGAACACTCCAAAATGTTCCTACATATGATCAAGATGTCTGTATTTCCACGCATGTAGCATGCAAAATCTAATTGTATTAAATGTTATTATCTGTCTATTATACCATCTATACTCATACTATCTAATATGTTATCTATTACATCAGATATAAAGCTTTCTGATCTTCAAACACACTTTCTCACTAATTTGTCTAACCATAAAACCAACTTTTTGCTTTTGATATTATTTTGATCGTGTTTGAAGGCGGATGGGATGTAGTAAATTACTTTTGAATCTAAGAACCATATACGTAAACATTTGACCACATTAATCAATATTCCAACCATTTGTTGCCTCAATTTGAAACATTTTAAACTGTGTTTTGCTGTCAAAGTTCATATAGACTTATATGTATAAGAAACAGTAGAACATCTCACTTTAGTCTGACTTGGTTTTTTTTTATGTGATGTTAGTTAAATTTTACTTTAATGGCATTTTAGAATCGTACAGTTTTGTTTTTAGTTTTATTTCATGCAGGATTAGAGATTGTGGATAATGGTTTGATAATAAATGAAAAAAGAGAGCGAGTCACTGCAGGAAAAGCATGATTTATTTATCACCTAGTGATTTTTTTTACTCATGCTTATGTTCTTCTTACCCTCCGCTCTCAAATCAATGCAGGTGCATGTTTTTGGTCTGGTCTTTGTACATGCCTTTTTTTCAGGTTTTTTCTCATTGGCGGAATGGGAAGCTTTCGGCTTGACATCTTTTGCCTTCAAAAGGACACACAACGAGAAGTAATTGATATTCTTGTGGGAGTGTGAAAGGAGACATGTAGGTCTCAGAAACAGGACATGTACTCACATCAATCTCTTGTATTTGGCTCGGTGTTTCCTCTCTGTTGTTTTCATTGGTTTCAGATGCTGTGGTTTTTGTTGGCTCGTTTTTGGCTGGCGTGACGTATTGTAACCGATAAATTCTATTCAATGTAGCTTGCGATATTTCTGGTGGCGGAGATATTTTGCTTGGCTACAAAAAAAAATTAAATAAATAAATAGAAAAAAATTTGAACTATTAAAAGCTGAATCACTTGTTAAAATGGAGGTTGCTGTAGCTCTGGTCACCATAGAAACACTTAACACCATTTCTATCCAGCTGTCTTGGATTTTGAAGTTTTTATTATGCATACCTCGGGTTCAGGACTGAGGAAGATTTTCACTGGTTTGGGCAGCCTGAATGGGTGCTCTTGTTTTGTCCTTAGTTTAATCCCAAGTATTTTTTCGTGGTAAAATCTCAGCAGGGGGATGCATTCTGTGTTAAGGCAAAGACACAAAGGTGAGCTCTAAAATCTTACTGCAATGTTTTTGCAGAAAAAAAAATCACCTCTTAATCTGGTGGTCAAAGGATTTTTGTGAATATCCAATTCGATAAGTTTGGGTAAAGCCGCAGTAGGTATAAGACTTTCTTCTTTTGCTATCTGGTAAAAACAAATTGATAAGAAATTGTAACACATTATTTACAAAATATAAATTAAATAAATTGTTTTATGTAAAATAATGACGTACGAAGTTATTCGACAGATCAAGGAACTGAAGTTCTGGCATCAAGACGAAACGTATTTGGGTCTTCTCCACTGTATGAAAGAAATGATTTCAATGTTTATTTATGTTGGGATTTAGTTCAATGTGAACAAAGTAAATTATATATATATATACTGTATATATAATAAAACCTCCACCACCATCGAAAGAAGGCTAAAAAATTCTTAACAAATTGTCAAGTTATTTAAAAAGGATATCAAACAGATGCTGAATATTTACCTAGATTGAATCCCCTAAATTCAACTTCTCTCTTACTCTCCCCTGCTGCTTCAAACGCTTCATTTTGCACGTATGGGACTGATGTAATCCAGTTGCTGTGGAGGTCTAGATGTCTTAGACTATTAGTGGGGAAAAAAAGTCACATTTTTAAAGCACATGACCCTGTTAAGCTACATAGAGTTAACCTAAAACAACATAAAGACCTGTTTAAGCCAATGAGGCTGTTGAAAATATCAGTGGTCAGTTTGTTTTCATCCAGTATAAGGGCTTCAAGCTTTGCAAACGGTTTTATTTTCTCCCCATTTTCATGTTCTGACCTGTGGGGATGAAAAAAAACCATACTAACAACTGTACAGTTGACTTAAAAATAGAAATGCAGGCACACAAATAATGATTTAAAATGAATAATTCCATAATATAATAACTAAACATTTTTTGGTGTGAAAGCAGGTGCAGTCTGAGGTTAGAATTTGGAACACTTTTTTCGCCCTCTACTGTTCAGTTTGCAGAATTGATCAGAAATCATTTAGACTTGCTCTTGGACTGATCAAATGCAAAGATGGGTCTGTAACGTTCGTGTTATCTTCTTTACATTCCTAATGAGGTTGCAAAGGTTGCCGGAGCCTATCCCGAGGGATTCAAGGTGAGAGGCAGGGTATACCCTGAAGAGGTTGCCAGTCTGTGCGGGGCCACACACACACTCATTGCCAGGGGCAATTTCATAGTAGCCACTTAACCTAACATTCATGTTTTTGGATGGTGGGAGGAAACCGGAGTACCTGAAAAAAACCCACACATACACAGGAAGAACATGCAAACTATCTCCTCACAGTGTTTCAAGTCTCTCACACCAGGATTCAAACCCTAACCTTCTTGCTGTGAGGCCAATATGCTAACCACTGCACCACTGTGCAGCCCCCCACAAAATACTACAAAGTAACTGCTTGTTCAGGCATCTAATGATTGGTTCAAATAAGATAAACAATTCTCCATTACCTGGAATTTGTTCAAATGAGAATACATACTTTTTGGATGGTACAGGACCTGGAGCAGCCCAAAAAGGAGCAAGACGACTAAGGCCATTTCCGCTTAGATGAAGGATTTTGAGATACATAAGCCGACCAAAGTTTAGAATGGCATCAGGTGGCAAATCATTATACGACACGTCCAAAACCTTTTTGGGTTAAAACAAATATTAGTCAGATGAATCTGCAGCATTCACAGAATTTAAAAAAAAGTCCAATCCAGTCCTTCTGTGTGGTGCAATCTTGTTGAAACAAGATTGCTGTGTTTGGGACAGCAGGTAGTCAGAAAATTTGAAGAAAAGGTCACAAATAGAATATTAAAGTCTCACCTCAAGGAAACGATAGTCATCGTCTCCTAATTCAATGCTTCGAAGTCTGTTCAAAGACAAGTTTAGTTGTTTCACAGATTCGAAACATCTTAGCGCATCTGGGGAAAGAAAGACGTTTTGATGTTGTTTTTATTTGAAGATAAATTCTACAAATCATAGAACATTTGATTACCATGATTCCACTGTCAAGCGTTCAATTTTTTTAAAAAAGTAAAGTGTTTTCTATATAAAATATATTATTACTAATTACCAAAAGCAAGGTAGTTAAAGGAGGCGTCGATGTATGAGATATTTTTAAAATCTTTAAAGTCATTCTGCTTCACCTGTGTGCAGGAAAAATAAACATATTAATCTGTACTCAACAAAAGACCATAAAAATGATTATAAAACGGAATAGACTTACGGAGCTAATTTTCATCTCACTGACGTTGATACCATGGAGCTGGCATGCAGTTTGAAAATAATGCACATCTTTCTACAAAAGAGTATTTCAAAATATTAAAAAGGCATTCCATTATCATTTGTAACATTTTTAATATAAAATATATCAAAGTGAATTTATTACCAAGAGCTCCAAGGTCAATACAGTATTACAAGATGTGAGAACTCTCTGTTTACGTTTTGTCCACGGATAATCTTGTCTTGTTTTGATGGGTCGATACGGTCCTTGGTTCGGTTTTCCAGTTAGATCTGTACAAAAAAACATGATATGAACAAAAAAAGCAGATTGAACAATGCAAATAGCAGCTAAAAATAGAAATAATTAATCTCATAAACAAAATATTTCTTCTACAGAAAATATAGTCACATTAGTCCTGTGCTCAGGACTCTGCACTGGCTTCCTGTGGTTCAGTGAATAGACTTTAAAGCTGCTCTGCTTGTGTTTAAGAGTGAAATGTTAGTGTCTTATGAGCCATCTAGAAGTCTGAGGACCTCTGGGACCGGTCTCCTGCTGGTCCCCTTTTTTTGGAATAAGTATATGTATATATTTCCGTTCTGTTGTCTTCCGCTTATCCGGGCCTGGGTCACAGAGGCAACAGCCTCAGACGGGAAGCCCAGGCTTCTCTCACCCTGGCTGCATCCTCCAGCTCACCCGGAAGGATCCTGAGATGTTCTCCAGCCAGCTGTGAGACATAGTCTCTCCAGCGGATCCGGGGCCTGCCTCTAGGTCTCCTCCTGGTCGGACGTGTCCGAAACACCTCATCAGCGAGGTCTTCTGGAGGTATCCTAACCAGATGCCCGAACCTACCCCATCTGGCTTCTCTCAACCCGGAGGAGCAACGGCTCTACTTCGAGCTCCTCCTGGATGGCAGAGCTCCTCACTCTATCTCTGAGTGAGACCCCACCACCTTGCGGAGGAAGCTCATTTCGACCACTTGTATCTCACCTAAAGTCGCCACCTACAGCTGGTGACCCTAGGTGAGGGTAGGAACGTAGATCGATTTGTAAATCGAGAGTTTTGATTTTTGGCTTAGCTTCAACAGAAAATACATTCACATTAGTGCTGTGCTAAGATCTCTGCACTGGGTTCCCATGGCTCAGAGAATGAAGAGTGTGTATGTGGGGATGGTTGTCTGGTGACCTGTTCAGGGTATACCGTGCCTCTGGCCTGAAATCAGCCGGGATAGGTTACGGTTCAGAAGATAAAATATAGTTTAAAAAACAATCTCAAAACCCTTAAAATAGGTTCTTAACATTAATTTGAGAAGTATAAGACACAAAACCATTGAAATTAATGTCTGATTGAATTTTCAAGACTAAAAAAAGTATTCGTTGGTCTGATACTTTACCTGTTTTCCGGACCGGCGCAATTCCAACGCGAAAAGCTCTGGGGTGTTTGGCGAAATGGTCTTTCTTGCTTCTAAAATAATCTGACATGATGTTTCAAAACTTTTTTTGTAGCTAATGGTGTTAAAAATCCTAATTTTTCATCTAGATGAAGCGATCTCAAGCTGTGTCCGTTCGAAGCCGAGTCTTCTCTGTATCCTAGCAACAGTATGCTAATAATACTCCTCCTGTAAGATAGGGGGCGACAAAGACACGTTACGCACTGCAGCGGAAAAGACCAATGAAGTGGCTTTGTCAAAGAGTAATTGTAGTGACAAGATTGTTATTTTCTCAATGAAAAAATAAAAATAATAAAATAATTTATGTATTTTAGATTATTAACAGTAAAATGACAATTTTTTAGAACGGATATCACAGTTTTTTGTTAGTGTTACAAGCTTTCAGCTCAATAAATCACACAACAAAATGTCTCCACACAGTATTGAATAATATAATTTTTTGCTTTTCATTTGGTAAAATTAGCTATTTTTCAAATTAATCTCGTGATAAAATGAGAATAAACACAGAAATATAATTTTATACTATTACAGATTTATAAACGAAGTCCATTTCAGTCCAGAGGTGATTCGTGGATGTCTCTTTTGAGATGCGTGGAAGTGAACGCGGAAGAAAGTGGAGATTTTTTTCTTGTTTCAGTGTTATCTTGGTTTTTGGTGAACCCACAGCTTCGTGAACATCAGAGGTCCCTGGTTTCACTACCTTCCAGACGTTATGATGCTGACATGTAATAGATGTTTAGAAGAAGACTAAGTAAAGGTAAGGCCTGGGCTCTAACTCAACCTGTATGTGCTCTCTGATTTAAGTCTGACTGGAACTACTGGAGTGTGAACTCTCACACTGATCTTCAAGGGTTATTACAAGATTATAACAGAAAGTATCTTTGCTTATTATTGAGGAATATTTCTATTTTCAGGATCTCTCTGCCAACATGGGGAACAAAGCATCGAAAAGCAACAGAGGAGAGGAACCTGTGAAAACAACTTTATTTGAAAGCGAACCAAGTGGGGTAACCTACAGGATCCCTGCTCTTCTCTATCTCAAACACACTCACACCTTTATTGCCTTTGCTGAGAAAAGATCTTCACCCTCTGACCACGATGCCAAAATTCTTGTCATGCGAAGAGGATCGTTGAAAGATGATGGATCTGTTAAGGTTATCAGTTTTGCTTAATATCGACAGTCGGTTTTGGTTTGAATTCTTGTAATCCACTGTTTTTAAATGTTATCTTTCTCTTGTTTCATTATCAGTGGTCCTCCAGTCAGGAGCTTACAACCGCCTGCTTGCCAAACCATCGAACGATGAATCCCTGCCCAGTGTATGAAAAAAGCAGTAAGACACTGTTTCTGTTTTTTATCTGTGTTTTGGGGAACACTACGGAGAATAAGCAGATCATCACAGGTAAGAACAAAACACGACTTTGCTGTGTCAGCAGCAGCGATGACGGACAGACTTGGAGTCAAACAACAGACCTTACAGACAGAGTGATTGGAGAAACTCTCTTCAAATGGGCCACATTTGGGGTGGGTCCAGGTCATGGTGTTCAGCTGGAGAATGGCAGATTAATTATACCTGCATATGCCTATTACGTCCCTTACAGATGCTGTCACTTTCCTATACCTTTTACTGTCTACCCACGTGCATTGTCAGTTTACAGCGACGATTTTGGACAGACGTGGCATATTGGTAAAATGCTTCAAAAAAAGTCCTGTGAGTGCGAAATGGCAGAAATTATTGATCACGAAGGTAGGAGTCACCTTTACTGCAATGCTCGTCACTCTGGGGGACACAGATGTGAGGCTCTCAGTGAAAACAGTGGTGTCTATTTTGATAAGCCTCATATGGCTACAGAGCTTGTGGAACAGCCTTCTGGATGTCAGGGCAGTGTCATTGGCTTTCCTGCACCTGAATTTGTCCCCAATGATGATGCTGAAAGCAAAGCCTGTGGCACGTCCCTTTTGTCACCAGACACGCAAACCTGGCTCCTCTTCATGCACCCAACCAACAAGTCCAGGCGAAGGGACATGGGTGTATATCTGAATCGATCCCCTTTACACTCGTCTGGCTGGGACAGACCCAGGATAATCCACAGTGGACCTAGCGGCTATTCAGATTTAGCCTACAATGTGGACAAGGATCAGTTTTCCTGTCTAATGGAGTGTGGGAAAGAGAGTGAACTAGAACAGATTGCATTTCTGTCTTTTTCCCTCAATGATGTCATGCAGACAGGTAGTAAGAAGGAGAAAAAAACCCACTAAACTGTGGTTATTTCTGTGTCAACATAGTTCTATTACCCTGAGTTAAAAAGAAACAAATACTAAATGTAAATTAGCCTCTGAATATGGTGTGCAATGACATTTGTCTGTGTGTAATATTGTTCGACAATCTGAAGATGTTAGTGCATGCATGAGTTGTGTGCTTTTCTGTTCCTCTGTTTACAAAAGTAAAAAAGAAAAATCCAAATCGTGGACAAGCAAGTGGCAACATTTGAAGAAAATCTATTTTTAAATAAGTAAAGGGGTTGATTTCTAGCATGTTTTGACGGGCTAATTTTAAATCCAGCTTTGTGTGCTACCGTTTGACAAGCCTTTCATATCCATTTTTTCTAGCATCTTATTGAACAATTTAAGTTGAGCAGTACAATGAAAAAGTCTACCTCTTTTGATTTAAGATTTGTTGCAGGCTTTTGGGAAGAAGTGTTTCCTTAATACTCACTCTTTCAGTACATTAAACTTCAAATGCACTTCTTACTTACATCCTTAGTATGAGGTAGTGCAGCATTTTTTTTAAATGAGAATGAAATTTAGTTGTCATGGTTAAGTCTAGAAAAGTGTTTGATCTAAAGATACTTACAATGAAGTTATGGGAAAGCATAGTCAAAGCTAGACTCAGTGCAGAAGTGAGCATCTGGGATCTGTAGATACTTTATATGTGGTGTAATGGATTTTACACTCTATACAGGAAGTCAGCTGTTGACCTAGAGGAGGTTGGTGGAAATTTGACTACTTTTGGTTAAAGAAAGAGAGGAAAAAAGTGAATAAGTTGATGAGTCCAACAATAAAGTTATGGGGAAGAGTAGTCAAAGGTAGACTTGGGACAGAAGTGAGCATCTGTGAGTAGCGGTATAGTTTCCTGCCAAAAAGAATCCTCATCAGAAAGGCAGCACGTATTAGAGATTGTAGAGGCTAAGCCTAACTAAGATAGTTTGAACCTGTCTAGAAGAACAGACAGAATATATTGGCAGAAAAATGCTGAGTTTGGAACTGCATGGCCAAAAGGAAGACCTAAGAAGGGAGTTATGGATGTAATGAAGGAGGACATCAAGGTAGTTAAAGTAAGAGAAAATGATGCAGAAGACAGGGTACTATGAAGGAAATTGATTTGCTGTGATGACTACTGAAAGGGAAAGTACAAAAAGAAAAGAGTAAGATGATACAGAGGAGTCAGCAACAAGGAGCTACAGTACTAAAATCTAATCACTGACAAATCATTTTAGTTTTATTGTAACTTCAAATTCAGAAGATAAACAACTGGACTTTTCTGGAAAATAAACATCATAGCACAACCTATATAAGTAAAGGAACCATTAACCTTTTACTCATCGTCATTAGTGAGAAAGTTTACAAGTATGACAAAAATAGGCTAGTTCGGAGCATATCTTTGAAAGTGATACTATTTGTGCCTAAGATCAAGTGAGTCCTGAGTCTGCATTTATTTACATCATTTGTTTTCCAGGAGATCAGGTCTATTGTAAGACTTTTTTTTGCAATCTGGTTCTTTTTTTTATTTTACTGTTTGTACTGTATCAAGTTGTTTCAACACATTTACTGGATGAAAATGTGTCATTTACTGAAGGTAAATGTGTCATGTCTGAAGAATTCCAAATGGCTACTGTGTCAGAAAACAAAAGCAAAATGCATAGGTTTTCTTGAAATGTTTTTCTCTAGAGATGTCAAAATCTTTATTATAATGTTTTTTTAATTCAATAACAAGTAGATTTAGCAATTAAAAAGTAAGAAAACATAAGCTTTTTTTAAAAAAAACTTTGTGAAAATGCCTGAGCAGTTTGATTATTTGTTTTTTATTTGTATAGACATAAACACATGTGATCTGCATAGTACCGAAGTCTATGCACTCCTGCCCTAAAAAACTACAAGCCAGTACCATTAAAATGGAATAAAGGGTTTCATTATAGCTTAGATCTCTGTATCAAATCCTTGGTAAATGGTTGCTAGAATATGTTAAGAATTGTTGACATGAACAAACCAACAATCAGATATGAATTAGTTCAATTTGGTGTAATTTATTTGTGAAGATACTGCTCCTAATTTTTGATTATTACATTGTTTCCTACTGATGTACTGGTTGATATTTTTTTTTCTAGTGTGTGTGCACTTACTGTATATTTGAAAGAAAAAAAAAGCTGTATTTCAACTTTTTGCATTGCTGTAATCAAATAAATATCTATAATATATCAAATTGATATACAAAGTTTTTTTTTAAAACATATTTTCATTCGCTTTTAATTTTTCTCCCTTTCCTTTCTGGATACATGTGGCTGGTCAGCAGGTACAATAAGCATGTTATGGTTGAATAAAAAAAAAAAGTGTCTTGTAAAAAAATATGCACATAGAAAACATCATGCTGGTTGACTTTAATTCTTCTTTTTGCCTGTTGTTGTTCGGCAAAAAATGATTCCAGTTTATTCGTGTTTCTGTTGTGGAAAGTGACAAAACCTGCATGAAATGTGTATTTTATTAAAAAATAAAAGTGATCTGTGATCAACAATGCCTGTGTTTCTTCTTGTGTTTGGTTTTCTAATTACACCGTGAGGTAATGATGGTAATGATTATGACATTGAATGATAATCATTTGTTTAAAGTGACTTAACTTAAACACAGAGAAGCAAATATGTGCTTATTAAGAGTTTATACCACAGCAGTGTCTATTTTGTTTAGCGTGACTCTCACACCTGTTGAAACCAGCAAATTCTCTTTAGTATTTCCATTTAAAATGTGAAATTACACATGACAAAATCCTTTATAATTTTTTTGTTTATATTGTCTCAGTTCAAATTGCATTGACCTTCATTTCTGCATCGCAATTATTCCCTATCAAAATGGTTTTTGATTTTTTTTTTGCTCTTTCAAAAATTCTCCTGGTCCTCTATTGTTTAGAGCTGTGGTGTGTGGGAACAGTGTTGAAAAGCACCCTGTGGGGAGTTGAATGTGATTCAGCAGATGTGCAGACAGTGAGGACAAATTGAGGGCAAGCGAGAGCATTTTACTGAATGAATGGAAAGTGTTTTTTGCACAGTATGACCTCTATGCCACCTGCAGGTCCCTCAACAAATACTTTATAACATAAAACACACGGTTACACTATATTATCTGTTCTCCCAAAGTAGATTTATAAACAAAAATCAAGAAAGACTCTGAACAATCTGCTAATAAGAAAAAAAACCTGCCACATTCCATCAGAGCAAAACTGTGTTTAATGTAGTTCCAACTTGAAATGCCAATATTTAACTTTAGTCCGTGCTGGTGTGCGTTAGCTATCTTAAAATATTGTAAAGGCAAATGCTGTTGGGCAACTTCCTGTCAGAAATGTTTTTAAAAAGCAAACTGTTCATCACTGCAGACCCATTTCTAGTTTTGGATTGGCATAGCCTAAATTAACAGTGGTTAGGTTTGCCAGAAGTAACTTACAAAGCGGGCTCAACGGTGGCCTCACGGCAAGAAGGTTGGGGTACGAGTCCAAGAGTGGGAGGAAAGGTTTGAAACGGGCCTTTCTGTGAGTTGTTAGGATGTTCTCCCCATGTATGTGTGGGATTTCTCCAGGGTACTCCAGTTTCTTCCCACCCTCCAAAAACATGCATGTTAGGTTGATTGGCCACCATGAAACTGCCCCTAGGAATAAATGTGTGTGGATGGTTGTGTGTGTGTGTAGCCCTGCAACAGACTGGCGACCTGTTCATTGTGTATCCTGCCTCTCGCCTGAAATCAGCTACAATAGGCTTCGGCACCTCCCGCAAACTTATTAGGGATAAGCGGTTCAGAAGACGAAACAAACTCAGAAGGCTGGGAATGACTTGCCTGTTTTAAAAAACAAGCTCTCTGCTCATGTGGGATATGCAGAACCAGTCTACACATTAGTATTAGAAAGAAAATATCCTTTTTTGGAGAAGCTACCAATCAGATAAGTTGAAATCAGAGTTTATGGTGTGTTGCTAGAAGCCAGGAGCTTGGGGAAGTATGGTGCACTGAACCTTTGTCCCACTCCGCTACGCTGCATGAGAATTGTTCCAGTTGCCTGGTTCCTGGTTAATGCCCATCTGAACCTGAGCTGATCTGTACTATTTTCATGCGTTTGGTGTCTTTATCTCATCTGCAGAATCCTCACTTCCATCTATCCTGGGTAGGAGCTCTCCTTCTCTTGGATCTCCGTGAGATTTCTTTTTCTCACTGAGGAGGGCCTAAGGTTAGAGATCGTACGCTCTTTAGAGTTTAAAAGTGCATTTCTGTTTGATAAACACTTGTGCTGTCAGGGTCACAGCAGGATCAGTCTGCGTGATATTTCATTACCTGACTTGATGACTAATGAAATCACTTACCAAGTAAGAAAATAACGTTTAAGCATGTGTGAAGCCTGGTCTTATTAGATGTGGGAGCTTATATATCTCAGCTGTGCTTATCAGCAGCTTGTCGGCTTCCTCCTTCTCTGTTTTCCATCACCCACAAATAAAAAGGATGAATCATGCTACAAAACCTGTTTTTCTTTGACATTGTTGGGCGCTCAGGCGGTCTACATTTTACCACATATGCTTCATCTGTCACTCTGATGACACTTGGGAATCTATCAGAAGAAAGATTGCAAATGCTGGCGTCACAGATGTTTTTCTGTTTACGGTAAGCATGTGTGTTCTCCCAGTGGGCAGCCTTTTTTTTTTGGCAGCACAGATGCTGGACAGTGCTATGACGTTGTTGGACTATTCATTTGATGACCCTTGGGGATCCAGGTGAGAAGTTTTTAGGTATTTGGAAGACGTGAGAATGCTGGACTCTGCATTGAATTAGTATCATTTGTGGAAAAATAAAAGGATTTCTTGGGAACACAAACATGCTTTTTTTTTCTTCTCTTTTTGTGCCTTCACAATGTGAAAATGTAGAACAAAGTTGTTCTTTTTGGATACTGAAAGGGAATGGGTTTGGTGCATTAGACCAAGTCTGGTGTCTCCTTGGTTAAACATCAGATTTACACCCATTTCTTTCCACGGCTATGAGGTTCTATTTTAAGTAGTGCTGAAGCTGACCTCGCTACCTTTGACTTTCTATGCTTGCACAAAAATTGTGAGCACTCCAGCGTGATGCTGATGAATTTGACTTGAATAGTTGTTGTCTGCAGAGATGAAGAAAAAAAAAACAAATTAATTTTGTTAAGTCATACTTGAAAAAGGAGAAATGTGCATTTTATAACAGAAAAAATTTAGTTAAAGTGAACCCTACAACATTATAAATAATTTTTTTTTCGAGTGCTGGAGAGGTGTGAGGCTTGACACACTGGTCTTTCTGTGTGAAGTTTGCATGTTCTCCCCGTGTATGTGTGGGTTTTCTCCAGGTACTCCCATTTCCTCCCATCCTCCAAAAACAATTATGCGTGTTGAGTTAACTGGCTGCTACCAAAAATTGCCCCTTGAAATGAGTGTGTGTGAATGATCGCCTGTGTGTGGCCCTGCAACAGACTGGTGATCTGTTTGGGGGGGACCTTGCCTCGCGCCTGAAATCAGCCAGGATAGCCTCAGACACCTGAATGAATGAATGGAATGTCACGAAGAGGAAATTTGGAATGAATGTCAATTTTACAGTGTGAAACTTTCAGTAAATCATACAGTAAAGATTAACTTTAATATAATTTTATGATACTGAAGACAAAATGAACTATTTAGTCATTTTTAGGAGAGAACGTCACACCATTTTCATCATAAAAGAGCCACCAAAAGAAATATTGCATTTTTGAAGGAAAAAAAGTTCATTGTCAATTGTAAGTTGTGTCAGACAGGTTGGGTAGTGGAGTTGGAATAATAATCAATAAAGAACCTGTTATTCATATTTACAAATAAACAGTGTTGAAACATTTTTAATATATTTTTCATTACGTTGAACGTAGGGCTGCATGGTGGTGCAGTGGTTAGCACAGTGGCTTCACAGCAAGAAGGTCAAAGTTTGACTCCTGAGTGGGACGAGGTTTGGAACACTTTCCTTTCTGTATGGAGTTCGCATGTTCTCCCCGTGTATGCATAGATTTTCTGCTGGTATTTCGGTTTCCTCTCACCCTCCAAAAACATGCGTCTTACGTTATTTGGCCACTATGAAATTACCCCAGATTGACTGACTGAGGAATGATTGTTGTTGTGTCCCCACAACAGTCTGTTGGAAGCTAGTGACCCCAACAGACTGACTAAACAAATAAGAAAGGCTGTCTCTGGACTTACTTGAAGCAGTGGTGGAGAAGAGGTCACTTTTAACTTTTATCCATCATCAATAAAGAAAATCTTTATTTGTCCCACAATGGGGAATACGTAGGAAAATTTTGTGAAACCCTGACCATCCTCTCTACCCTCTTCTGGACAAACAGCGGAGCTCCTTCTCCAAGAAGCCCAGACAGCTCTGCTCAAAAACCGCCCTCTACCGGAAATCTTTTATTCCCAACATAATAATGCTTTACAATAACTCATAGATTTACAGATAACTGGTTCATGTATTTCATCACTTTATGTCACTTTACATCACTTACACCCGTTTTTACCTCCTCATGCCCATTTTGTCCTGGCTGTTAATAGTTTTTAAATTACATAACTTGTTTTATACCTTACAAAATATTTTTTTTCACATTATTCACGTCATTCCTTCTATTTTATCATTTTACATTTTTTATTATTGATGTTGTATATATACTTACTATTTCTTTCTTTCATGGTAAATGTGCTGCTGTAACACACACATTTCCCACGTGTGGGATCAATAAAGTTTTTCTGATTCTGAACAGACTGTTGAACTGTTTGGGGTGTACCCTGTTTCTCAACTTAAATCAGCTGGGATAGGCTCTGGCAATTCCCCTGGACCCTGCAAGGATAAGTGATTGAGAAGACGACAGACAGAGAACAGAAGATCCAGCTGGATTAAAACCTACAGTAAAGGATTTCTTATGATCTATTTTGTTTTGAATAAAAATCGAGATAAAATAGGTAATAAACAATCAATATGTTGTCTCTTCGTTCTTTTTTTTCTATGCTCATACTTAAAAATGCTATAAAAGAGATACATAAAAAAAAGAAAAAAAATACAAAGACTTTTCCTAGAGTGAGAGCATAAATTGAACAGGCAAACGTAATAACCTCTAAAGGAACGCAATGTGCTCAAAATGTTATCTGTTATCAGCAGTTTGCTCAGGCCAGAACATTGGGAGAGACAAAATTAGGGTCTTTTGATTATGATTTAATCTTCTTTTATAATAAAAAATGTTGGATGAAAAATGGAAAGTATAACAAAGGGATTTTTTTTTATTGTTTGGACATTGAAGATTTGTCAATGTTTGAAATGTGCATTTGAGACTATTACAGTTCTCATCTTGAAGCTTTCATACATACACACGAATATATGTGTGTGTGTGATATCAAAGAGATATGAGTTTGCATTTTTATTATATATACAATTCATAAATGAATATGTAAATAAATACTGTATTTAAAATAATAAGAACATAAATGTTTCCAGTGATATGATTCAGTGGAAACCTTCTCCAGGAATTTTAGTTTCGTATTATGAAGCACAAAATCTAATCTGTCTTTTAAGCATGAAGTGTGTGTCCATAAGACCTCTGTTGACACTTCTGCACAAAGTCACCATGCAAATATTTACTCGGCTGCACCGCAAAATGTATTTTGTAAAATTTCGTAAGGAAGAATTGTTGGAGATTTTTTTGTGCTTCGTCATTTAAATTGTTGTTTAGAAACAGGCAGGATACATTCAGTATGAATTGTCTCTTTTTTTTTTTTTTGGGTTTTTGTTGTCACAAGATGGTAAAAATGAAAAGTTTGCAAGCAAATTTACAATGTTTAAAATGTCTATGTACTCTAAAGATGACTCTTTGTTTACCTTCACATTGATGTCTTATCACCTTCATGAAGGATTTCATAATCCATGACTTTAACTTCTTGTTCCATTCAAACGGTAAATTCTATTTACAATGCAATCAACCTTGTGTTCCGCTAAAAGACTTTAGAATTTTTCAAATATTATGCTGCTTTTATGGGGAATGACGTACGGTGGTATAATGTCTTTCACATTACAAAGTATATAAAGTCAAAAAAAAAAAATGTGACCTATACAAGTCATTGTGCATGTGTGTAAAATTTAAAGAAATGCATGATACAGATTACTCTCAGAGAAATGAGCAGAGAAGCTATATTTTTACATTTTGACAAAAAAAAAAGGAGGAAAATACATTTGCTAAATCTTTACCCAAGTGACTTTTTTTTAATCACATTTAATGAATGTCGACTTATTATTCATCTCTTATGATTTAAAAATTACAGTTTTTAACCACAGTGTGTCCAAATGATTGTGTCAGGTGACCAGTGGTCTTTCTAGAAATACCTCAAACTATTACTAATGTCCTCCTTAAAAACAGTACCAACCTCTGTAGGAACAGCATCATTTATAATATGTTCAACATCGTCCTTTGACAGATTGGGACAATATACATGTTAAATGTAAAATGGACACGATCGTGTCTGCAGACTCGCTGAGTATTCAAAGTCAGGATCCAGCTTCATTAGAGCTGGATCAAACTGCCAGACCAATTAAAGAAAAAAAAAAGGCTTACAAGGGCACTGCAAATCTACATAAGCCATAAAAGCCATGCCACATTTACACCCTGTTTGGGTTTTTCTCTCTTAAAGGGTCATGCGCACAGTTTACAAACAGAGGAGGCAAAAAGATTGCTGGGAAAGCAACAGGGTTGGGAAAGCTCATTGAAAAAGTCTCAATCACTGATCATCTTATTCATTTTTAAAATCTTTGTGCAAAAATCAATTATCACTTTTGATCATGATCTCTCTCTTTTTTTTTTACAACCATGTGATCTCAGACTAGCTGTGATGGTCAGATGACTGTTTTGATTACAATCAATCCATTGTTCCCAACCCTGTAAAGCAGTGAGCGTGGCAGACCAGTCACATGCACGTTTTGGGAAATGCTAGGCTAGACACATGAGTACTAACCTTTGGCTCTTGGCTGCTGGTTACTAAACATCATACAGAATAACAAGCAGCTGCAAAGGGAGTAGATCCATGTCCAGTGAAAGCACCATTCACGCAGTAAAGTTGCATTAGAGCACAGAGGTGTTTTTTTTTTCTTTCTGCTTCAGAACATTTGATTAACATGAGTCCAATCTGCTTTGACAGCAGCTGAATGTTTTCAAACCTCTCCTGGTTTCTGTTAATGGCAGAGACCTGTCACTGTGACCCACCTTGGCCTCCGCTCATGTAGAGAGAATTGAGCCTGTTAATCAATAGTGAGCAACACATGGTTTGCTTTACTTTCTTTTTACAATTGAGAGGTTTTTTTTTTTCTCTATTTTTTTTTTAACATGATACAATGTACTGCGCAAAATGGAAATGCGCACATACTGGAAGCATTATGTTGCAGAGAACATGCAAGTTGATTATACAGCAGAGCAAAAAAAACTACATTTCCCAGTGTCTTCTTCTGGAAACATCATCTGTCACTCTGATTTGCATCTTCATGCACGCGACTCCTTCTTCGCGTGTGGCTTGTTTCCGAGCAGGGCATCAATCTCAGTAATGGTTTGAGGGGTCATTTGGGATAAAATCTAAAATGAAAGAAGATGGTTGTCAGTTTGAAAGTTGATCTTTTCTGTGTGCTGCTGGTTGAGTTACACATACAGTGTGATGTATTTTCTTAATTTAACTATGACGGCTCAGTATGCCACAATAAAATACACATAAATGGGAGGAAAGAGACACAAGATTTTACCCGGAGGGCACCGAGGTTCTCGATGAGCTGCTCTGCGTTAGAAACACCCAGAAGGACCGAGCTGACTCCCTCACTACGCAGACACCAGGCTGAAAGAAAAAAAAAAAAAGTAGCCATTAGTAGTTGTGCAGTTCTACTACATTTTTTCATTGAGGCAAATTATCAGCGAGAAAATGACAAGTGTAAAATAGGGCTGCACGATATTTCCAGATTGAATTGTTTCTTTTTGTCTTCTGAACTGCTTATCCCTAATTGGGTCACGCCGAACATGTCGCCAGTGTGTTACAGAGCGACACACACACAACCATCCACACACACTCTCATTCTTAGGGGTAATCTCATAGTGGTCAATCAAACTAACATGCATGTTTTTGGAGGTTGGGAGGAAACTGGAGTACCTGGAGAAAACCAATGCTGAAACCAGGAGAACATGCAAACTCCACACAGAAAAGCCAGTATTTCAATCGTTGCTCCACCTGGGAATCAAATCCCGACCTTCTTGCTGTGAGGCCAAGGTGCTAACCACTGTGCCACCATGCAGCCCAAGATCAAATCAATATCACAATAAAAGGCCCAGAACTAGCTAATTCCAAAAGGTTAGTTTTTTTTTTTTTTTTAATGACTCCATCTCTCCTAGTTTATAAGCTTTCTCCCACACAGGAGTTTGTGTGCACTCTGGGTGACCACCAACATATTTGTCAGACCATTGGCACCTTGACAGTCGGCTTGGTTCCAGTCAAGGGTGAGACTCAGTGACTCAAGAGACACATTCATATTTAAACACTGCCATGTGCTTTTGAAACATAAAATGTGAAAATTAGCAGAAGAGACATTATGAGCAGTACTTCAAGATGAAGAGAAGCTTTTGGAGCCTAAAAAGCTCAGTTACATAAAACTATATTGAACTTGTAAAAAAGATGTGTAAATTGGAACACGTTATGTTCTAGCTAACAGTCTGTATCTACTGAATGTTTTTTAATAGCTTCAATTGTCAACACTTCAGATTATATTTACTTATTATATTTTGTAAATGTTGTACAACCCTGATGTATGTAACCCTAGAAACAGTTTAAAAAAGGCAAAATTTTGCCAAAAGAAAAAAAAAAGCACATTCCACAGCAAATCAGGTTAATTTGCAACTTACTAATGTGATTAAAGGCCTTTAAAAAAAAAAAAAAAAAAACAAAACACAATGGTTAAATCTAACAAATCAAAATGAAAAGTAATTTAAAAAAGATTTTATAGCCAATCAGGACAAAAATTTCCACATAAGATTTAGTAAAATCATAATTCAAACCGACATGCCTAAAAATATATTAGTATGCAGATGAAGACAGAAAAGCCTCAGGCCATAAAAGCACAAAATGTTTAAATAAAATCACAGTATCTGTAAAGTTGGGGAGTTTCATTCATTACAATTTAGAAAATCCTTTCCCCACAACACCGAAGGGATAGATGGTTAAGAAGGTGACTGATTGATTGAATCTCCAAACCAGGGCTCCAAACCAGAGATCATCAGGTGGTTCGTGGGAAGTGATTCTAGCTCACCTCATACAGTGATCTACTGGTAGCTCCTAAAGATTGTTTTGTTCGATCTCATCACTGTAAACCATTTTTTTTGTGTGAAAAAAATGATTAAAGGATATTTATTTATATTTATTATTATAGAATCCTGTTATAGGGCGGCATGGTGGTGCAGTGGTTAGCACGGTCGCCTCACAGCGAGGTCAGGGTTTGAGTCCCAGAGTGGGTGCAACGCTTAATAACACACTGGCCTTTTTGTGTGGAGTTTGCATGTTCTCCCCTTGTATGTGTGTGTTTTCTCTGGGTACTCTGGTTTTCCTCCCACTCTCCAAAAACATGGATGTTAGGTTGATTGGCCACTATGAAATAGCCCCTAGAAATGAGTGTTTTCCGACTGGCGACCTATGTGGGGTGTACGCCTGCCTCTTGTCTGTAATCAGCCGGGATCGGCTCCAGTAGACCCTGCGACTCGATTAGGAATAAGCGGTTCAAAAGATGAAACAAATTGCCAAACCAGCGTGTATTTCTACAAAAAACCTGATAATGTATACAACTGGTCAGACTCGTATTTATAGTGACCAGTCTAATAATGCTGAGAATCTTGCGGAAGTTAATGGAAGTTAATGATTTCCATTAATGGTTTGACATTTTTATTCAAGTCCAAAACTCAGACTTGTTTTGGAAAAAAGCACATTATATCCATCTAAACTTTATTAAACTAAACTTTATTAATCATGAGTGTTATTGATGTGATGTGTTGCTGTAAAAAGTAGTTTTAAGCAGGCAGTAGATGCAAAGGAAGCATTTCTGTGATCCACACAACAATTACTTGCCTAAATTTCTTGTGATTATATAATCAATATTCACACTCTGGCCTTGCACATGGCCCGCCTGAGTAAATCTTGTGGATCAATACTTACTTCTAAACCTTGCCAGTAACCAAGGTATATTTACTACAAACTTAAACTTGGAATAGAGAGAAAATAAAGTATGCACAGAAGGGTCATTAGAGACGGTTGTACCTATGGCTAGCTGTGCAGCAGTGCAGCCCAGCCTGTCTGCCAGTAGATGGAGCTCCTTGATTTTAGCGAGCTGCCTACGGCCTTCTTCACTGTTCACTCGCTCCTTCAGCCACTGGTATCCCTAGGGTCAAAATAAATCAAAGCCATCAAAACAAGTCTAATTTTGCGTTTTGATTTTAGAAATTTAAGAACCACAGGTTACATCGGTAAACTCCAGAGAGTGTCACTTAAATAGAACAGACCTTCATTGCTGCTCTGGAACACTCCGGCACACCGTCACTGTACTTTCCTGTAATTAATCCACAAGCAAGTGGAGACCAGGTCATTGCTCCCACACCTAAAAGCAAGAAAAGATCCAAACTAAATTAATCTTTCCTGGAAAACAACAAGAAGACCTAAGTTTCTGGGTTGTGGATGTCTGACCAATCTTGTGGTAAAGTTCTGGAAGTTGAACTTCAACTTTATCTCTCTGGAAATAGTGATACTCTGCCTGCTCACAAACGGGTGGTATCAGATTGAACTGACGTGCAACCGAGTATGCTTCCTAGTAGCAAACAGAGAAACAAAAAACATTTGCAAGTCAGCGTTTATGCGAGAAGCTGACATTGGGGAAGTTTTTAGGGCAACTTGATTCACCATTATCTCCATGGCACTCCAGCGGGAGGTACCCCAGTACATTGCCATACCCTGGTTTATTACAAAAGTCATGGCCCGAACAATCTCTGCAAAATGAAAAGAAACCCCGAACAAATCATTAAAGAAAAAGTACATATTTTTAGGTAACATTGTAAGTAATGTGTAACTATTGATCACAAGCACTTCAAACTGACCTTCCATAGGGCTGTTGACATCATTTCTGTTAGCAAAAACTATATCCACGTAATCTAGCTGGAGTCTCGACAAAGATCCTTGTAAACCTGTGAATAAATATATTTTATTATACTTACTCATTCAAATGTTTTCAGTTACATCTTATGATTACACGGACGTTCTCACAACCAACATGCAAAACTGCAAGGATTTTTAGTTTGTCTGATATGATACTAATGGGATACAACTAGCCAGCATGCTAATACTAAACAGCCAAGATCCTCCATGCATATCTACTTGGTTTGCTAATACCAACATGCAAAAAAATGGGATATAAAAAAAAAGGCATACTATTGTTTCGTTTCGTCTTCTGAACTGCTCATCCCTAATGGAGTCGCAGGCAGGGCCTGAGTCTATCCTGGCTGATTACAGGCAAAAGGCAGGGAACACCGTAAACAGGTCGCCAGTTTGTTGCGGGGCTACACACACAGACAACCATCCACACACACATTCCTGGGGCAATTTTGTAGTGGCCAATTAACATTTAAGTTTGTTAAAAAAAAACCTGAAGCATTTTTTTTTTAACTTTATAGAGATATTAATGTTTAAAGACGTTTTTAATACAGTGAGATGAGACCTTTACGGCAGACTAGGTGACATCGCACAGCTAATTGAGCTACATAGGGGCACTAACTGCAAAAGTATAATTTCATTTCTGTATAAAAATACCACCAATTATCAAATTATACTGTAGCTCCCAAAAGCTTTGAACAGGCATTGAAACTTTGCACCAAAGCGCTAAAGCACCTAAAATAGGATTTGGGCCAGCCCTATATCACTTTCGAGGGAATTGATGATGCTTAATACGTTAAGCTCGTAGAGAAGAAGAAACAAGGTCAGTAGTTCACGTTTGAATTTGATTTGAAATGAAGAGAATTACATTTCGGAAGGACAAAGGCTTGTTTTTTTGTGTGTCAGACATGTCTGGACATGCGTTATGACCACAGGTCCAAAATGACAGCTTGGACTGCTTACTCAGTAGCATGATAAATGCTCGCCCTGGGGCCTTACTACTTCGAGAACAAGCTAAGGTGACCTCATGCATGAATTATTTTTTTAAGCAGCGACTAATCAAGTTGTTGAAAGCAACAAGGTTGACATGCTATTTGAAAAAAAAGGCCCAACGTACTAACACATATTTCTGCACATAGTCATATACTGTATATGTATATACATACAGTATATATATTGATATGTTTATCAATTTAGTGATATAAATGATAAATAAAAAAAAATAGTAATTTACTATTAAGTAAGGGCTGTACGGTGGCGCAATGGTTAGCTCGGTGGCCTCACAGCAAGAAGGTTGACGTTTGGAGTGGGCGCGGGGTATGAAACACTAGCCTTTCTGTGGGGAGTTTGCATGTTCTCCCTGTTAATGTTTTTCTACGGGTACTCCGGTTTCCTCCCATCCTCCAAAAACACACATGTTAGGTTGATTGGCCACTATGAAATTGCCCCTAAGAATGAGTGTGTATGGATGGTTGTGAGTGTGTGGCCCCGTGACAGACTGGCAATCCCTTCGAGGTAAATCCCACCTGAAATCAGCTGGGATTCGCTCCGGCAAGTAGTTCAGAAGACAAAATGAAACAAAGTAAAAGAATTAATTAGGATATAAAAGATGTGTTCTACCTTCAATAATGTGCTTTCTGGAGAGTCCTCTCTCAGTTTCTGCTCTGTAAAGAGATGAAAAACAATCAAAATCTAAAGTAAAGAAGATTTTCAAAAGAAAAAACTGTTGTCATTTTATGTTTTACTTACTGGCCTCCCCAATAGATTTTAGTAGTGATGACAAAACTTGAACGCCTGGTAACAAAACAAATGCAACTTCAGTAAAAAACAATAATAATTTATGCAAATCCTTTTGTACGTGTAATAAAGTTAAAGTGCTACATTTTTCTCAAAAGTTATATCCCCTTGAGGTAATAAATTTAGCTAATGCATTTGAAAGAGATTACCGGGGATTACTTACGGTGAAAAAAGAATTCAGAAAGCTTTTTCACATGCATGTCATTCAGTAATAAAAAAAAAAGTCACATTACCTCCATCCTTTTTTCTTGATAATGTTCCCTAGAGTTATTTCAGCTCTATGAGAAAAAAAAACCACACCATTGCTTGTGATGATTAGCTGCCAATTTTAGATTGCTGTGCAACACCGACAAATCACTTTGCAAATATCCAAACCGGTTAACGACTTAAAAATGCTGCTGCAACAAATCAGAAGCTTTTATACTGTATAAAGCTGGAGGAGAAAACACTAACCTTCCAGAAGCGTAGACCTCTGCTGTGTCGAACAGGTTCACTCCGTTTTCATAAGCTATGGTCATCAGGTTTTCAGCCATCTGAGAGATAGAGCCAATAAATTAATTCTATTAACGTGGATTTTGTTTATGAGGGCAAAATGCTTTCAGAATGCTTTTCAGAATTACAGAAAGATGCAAATACTTAAAAAAATATCTTCACAACTCAAATCTATTTGGAAGCTTTTTAAACTAATTATAGTCACAAAGACTTGTAATAGAAGAACAGACTGCATTTTGCAAAAGCAACACGAGTGGGAATCTCGTACATGCAACCAAGTTCTCACCTCATCTGAGATCTGGGATCCAAATGTCACCCAGGTACCTGGACAACAACAAAGACAGATGGCTTGTATGATTTAAAGTCTGAATAAAAAAGATTCCATTGTTTTAAACAAACTCACCCAAGCCCAGGCAGGACACACGTAGACCTGACTTTCCCAGGTTTCTGTTGGCAGAAAAAACAAGAATCTAAAGTTGAAGGTATAACTAATGATTTCATTTTGGTCACATTTAAACATCAAATTAAACTTACACCCGAGTTCAGTGAATGATAAATTAAAAAAGAAGAAAAATAAAAATTCAAAATCCATGTAACTGAAATATTTAAATGTTGTGATGTTCATATAATCAATTCTTTATATTTAATTTAAGCTGTTTTTTGAATAGGTGTTTCAAACTCAAATTTTTTTACTCTTTTCCTTTACTGTCCCAGCAATAATTTCTGAAAAAGTAGTCCTTTTTTTCTCCTCGTACGTCTGCAATGTGTGTCTAGTGCATATGGATGGATGACTTTTATTCTCATTTTAATTTGGGGTTTAAATAAAAATGTATATTTGTGTTTTGAGAGTTTAAAAAACAGTCTTACGACAGGTTGCACGAAGCAGAATCCAAGTATGGCATGACATTTAAATCCTTTATATGTCTCTCCGAGTATGTGGACTGTTCCTCCACTACGTCTTCAGACAGTAACTCTTTACTGCCTCGGGGACAAATAGTTCCCTGTGTCTTATTATTTCTGAATAACTGACCTTTTATCCATCATATGTGAGCAGTGTGTGTATTACAGTCGGTCACTCAAACAGCTTTAGGGGATATTGCACAGCACAGTCAGAATCCTGACAAAAACCTTCCGTGGTCTGTACAGTAAACATCCCAAAACACTCCATAAGCTAAAAAGGAGTCGATTACGCATCTTGCCACATCTGATTATCCAGACAGCTGAATTTTGAAAGGCTAGCAGGGAGAAACGGAGAGCTACATCTCTGACCATGTCTGTAAACGGCTTTTTTTTCTTCTCCTCCTCCACCACCACCTCCTCATCCATGTGCACTCTCCCCCATTCTAATTAGCCTGGGAGCCAGCTGGAGGGGCATCGGAATCGCAGTGCAACTCACTGCTCGCCGTCTTTTCATCTCCAGTGCCTCTCCCTTCTCTTCCTGCCTGCCTGTGTCCAACACAAGCAGCCAAATGCAGACCGACAGTCTGTCAAAGCATTTAGACACAGTCAAATGAGTGCTACTTTTTTTCCCTGGTCTATTTTTAATGCTGAACCTGATGCTATTTTTATATTCTTGCATATGTAAGCGTTTGTGTCCTGCCGTGTGCTGTGTGGAGGCACCAGCATTCATGTATGTGCAGTGTGTGGGTTTCATACACATATGAGCTGTGTCATTAGATGAAAACCCTGTCAAAATAGCACACAGTTTAAAGTTCAGTGATGACAAATACAGAAAAAAAAATGTGTTTGTGGGTTTTTAATCCTAGATACTTCTCACTTGTTTTCCAACACTCAGTGAGAGTACAAAAAATAGACGTAATTTACAGTAAAAAAATAAGCTAAATATCATTTTTTCGATTCGTCTTCTGAACCGCTTATTCCATAACAGGGCTACAGGGAGTGCCGGAGCCTGATTTCCAGCTAATTTCAGGTGAGAGGCGGGGTGCACCCCGAACAGGTTGCCAATCTGTTGCGGGGCAACACACACATTCCCAGGGGCAATTTCACAGTGGCCAATCAACCTAACTTTAATGATTTTTGGAGGATGGGAGCAAACCGGAGTACCTGGAGGAAACCCATACATACACAGGGAGAACATGCAAATTCCACACAGAAATACCAGTGTTACAAGCCTCACCAACCTGGGACTCGAACCCTGACCTTCTTGCTGTGAGGCCACTGTGGTGACCACTGCGTCACAATGCAACTCCAAATTTAATTTTATTCAATTAATTTTCTTGGAGTTTGGTCCTTTAAAACCTCTGTGTGATTCCATCCACATTATGTTTTTTTTTTTTTGCTTCAGTTTAAGCCTTCTTGGAAAAATCTCACAAGTTTGGGTAAATTGAAACATAACAGAGTGGTGTAAATTGTTTCTTCTGAAGTTTTTGAGGCCAGACAAGAGTGTGGGAAATAACAGATAAGGTAAGTTGAATTGGGGACAGTGAAGGGGAAGAAGAGGGAGTTTGTTATTGTGGAAATTGTTTCTTCTGAAGGCCTTGAGGCCAGGTGTGTGAACTTAGTGTGAACATCGAGGGTGGGAGGGATTTTTTAGTAATAAGAAAGAATGTTTTATTGTGTACTCTCAGACTTTCTGCATTTGTGACTGACAAAGTGGAAACTCTCACTGTAGCAAATAAAATAGTCTGATTACTTCTCACCAAGTTTGGTCAAACTTCTTTCCCAACAGCCTCAAATGAAATAAAAGTCCATTTGATAAGTGTAGACCAATATCCTCAACTTACAATGATCTCCTACAACTTAATGATGTCCTAGCACAGAGAAGATTTAAAAAAATCCTTTGAAAAACAGACCTGAAGTCAAATTTTTAACTTTTATGGAAAAGTATAACAAACCCAGAATAAATTATGAGCAACTTTCAATTCATCTCACCGCTTTTAGAAAAGATTTCAATAAATTGGATTGAAAACCCTTCAAAATGTTGTTTTGTTCTATTTTTTATTTCAAACTCTAGTAAAGAAAGATTATTGGCCAAATAAACAAATCCACAACTAAACATGAGTCAGCGCAAGCATAATGTCGAGCTTACAGGAGAATCCAAAGCTCTTACACAAGTCTGTGCCTTCTGCTTTAATGTGTGTACGTTTTTTGAAAAGCATGACTCGCTCATTTTAACATGTTTGGTCAACAGTTAATGGCTCCTGCCTGAAGCCAAATGAAACCTGGCATGCACTATTGGTTATATCCAGTAATTGTTTGGGTTTTTTTATTCTTTGTTCTGGGCAGTGAAGGATGTCATTGTTTCTGTGTGTGACAACTGGTCGCCCCCTCCCTGCTCTCAACTCAACTGCTCTGTGCAGTGCTGCAGTCTGCCTAAATTACTATCTGAGAGTCTAGAGAGACACATGCTCACTCTTTCCTCTCTTTATCTTTCTTATGACTGTCTTTCCAGCTATCTCTCCCATGCACATGCATATGCAGACCATTGGCCCATATTTCATCAGACGTTAGGCAAAAAATAGACAAGATCTTTAATGTGCGATGCTTTCACGTGAATATTCACGCTTGATGGGTATTACAGTCGAACATAGGCACAGATCTGCAAATGGACATGCATGAATGCACTCATGAGCAGGGCACTCTGAACCACAGATGCTTCTCTGTAGCTTTTCTGAGCAGGGCTCCCTGTGTTTTCTTGTTCATTTTTTTCTTTGACATAAATCATAATCTCCAAACAAGATGATTATAGGGACTTGGCTGTTCCATCGTTACATTATTAATAAAGAAGAGAGAAGAGGCACACAGGTGTGCAGACACGGTGTAGTCAGGATTTTAACCTATGCTGACATGTATGGTTAGTTTTCACCCCAGACAGAAAGAAGACATTGAATACAGATGGTTAGGTGTAGATGAAAGTGGTTTTTTTTTCTCCTTAAAGTAGTTCTAAAATGCAGGTTACACACAGGCTGAGAAAGGTTGGGTAGGGTTAGAAGGCTCTTCTCTAAAGGGAAGCACATATAGATATTAATAACATTTGGTCAGAGTGTTGGTGTTAGTTAATGTGTTTATTCACACATCTTCAGCACACAAACTGTGGGAAGATACTGGACACTCATTGTCTTTGAATAACACTCTGAACTATTTCTGGAGTTTAAAGAGTCTGTTTGCACAGTTTAAAACAGATTTTCTCCCAATTAAATTTCTCATTTTTCCACACAATAAATCTTTTTTTTCCCTAAAGTCTTTTTTTTTTTTTTAACCAGATAAATCGCTGCCAACCATGATTAAATGATCCGAACGGTTTGAACGAGAATAAAATGCTTTTGCAGAACATTTGTTTGGATTGCGTGTGTGTGCTGGGATTATTTTTAATTTTATGATGGTCAAACAAAGACAGATGTAGATCCTTCCAAAAGATAAAATACACATCTCGGAGCATCCCAAAATCAGCAAACAGACACGCAACACCCTCAGATGCTAAATGTATCAACAAATCAAATGGATTAGAATATGTTTCAATTTCGTTTAGTCCTCTGAACCGCTTATCCCTGACGGAGTTACAGAGGCAGTAGGAGCCAATCCCAACTGATCTAAGGCGGAAGGCAGGGTACACCCCACACAGGTCACCGGTCTGTTGCGAACATTCCTAGGGGCAATGTCATACTGGCCAATCAACCAAACATGCATGTATTTGGAGGGTGGGAGGAAATTGGAGTTCCTGGAAAAAACCTATGCATACACAGGGAGAACATGCAAACTCCACACAGATAGACCAGTGTTCCAAGCCTTGCTCCCACTCCGGGACTCAAACCCCGACCGTGTTAACTGCTGCGCCTCTGTACCAGCTAGAATTAATTTCTGTTAAAAAAATAAAACAACATGTTCAATAATTATATTCAATGTCAGCATTTTTTTTCTTTTTTTATCATTTTTTTTTAATCTTATTGTAATTCTGCAAAACACTTAAACTCAGCAGCTCTTGATTTGTTTTTAACTGAGACATTCAGTGGAGGTCACCTTGAGGTGATAAGGCTGCAAGAAATGTTGATGGAATTTATTTGAAATGCTCACTGATCCAAGCTGCTGTTTGATTTATGAGATGGAAAAATATACATTATCTTTGACTTTATGCATCAGTCCCCTTATCTTCAGGCTCGGAAAAGACAGCTTAGTGAAATTAAACAGTAAGACGTGCTCCTACATCCTTTCAGTTTTATTATAGTGAGAAAAAACTTACTGTTTAGTGAAATATAAATGTAAAAAAAATCTATATCTCCACCTGGATTTAAGTAAGGGAATAGAAATGAGCCTCTTATTGGAGTGTTGCTGCAAGGGTGATTAACTTTCAGCTGGGATAAGTTATTTAACCCCTACTGGTGCAACGTGTTGCTTCTCATTACCGTACTTAAACAACTATGTCAAAGGAAGTGGTTTTGGAAAAGCTCTTAGCTTGTTGGAGAGGGGTAAAATAAATCATGTTCATCAAGCAGAGACACAAAATCAAAAAGGGACCATAGAACTACTAAAAATTGGATTAAGAACTGTCCAAAGCATCATTAAAAGCTAGAAGAATAAATAGTGAGGAGTCATTGTTTTTGAGAAAGAAATGTGGCCAGGAAAATGAAAAACCCTGAATGATCATCAAGGGTAATAAATGTTACAACAGCAGAGCTCAGTCTGACTTCTTACAGATGGAATAAGAGCATTTGCCTTCTTAAAATGCAACTGAATTGATACGTGACCTTAGGAAAACCACTAATCAGTGAGGTTAAATATAAAAAAAAGAAGCTTTAATTTACTACGAAGTATAAAGATTGAACACTGGAGCAATGGAAGAAGGTCATGTGGTTAATGTGTCCAAACGTACTCTGTTCCACAGAGTTATGAGTGCATCAGGGTGTGAGAGGCAGATAAAATGACGCACCAATGATGCCTCGTGCCTACCATACAAGCCTGTGGGGGCAGTGTTATGATTTGGAGTTGCTGTATCTGCTCAGCTCTAAGTTCAGCAACAGCACAGACTCAAAGAATGAGCTTGGCTGACCACCTGAATATACTGAATGAAAAGGTTATTTCATCAATGAATTTTTTCTCTCCCCTGATGGCACGGGCATATTGCAAGATGACAATGCCAGGAGTCATCACACTCACATTATAAAAAAGTGATTCAGAGAGCATGACACATCATTTTCACACATGGATTGGCCACCGCAGAGACCAGATCTTAACCCCATTGAGAATCTTTGGCGTGTGCAGGAGAATGCTTTGCACAATGATTAGACTCTTCATCATCGATGCAAGATATTTTTGCTGAAATATTGAATCAAAACTGGATAGAATTAAATCTTGTGACATTGTACGTAGAAACCCAACTAAATGCATGCAGTTATCAACGCTGGAGGTGTTCCAACAAAATACTAGGGCGAGGGACCTTTTTTTGTGGTTGGTGACTGTTTTTGGTTTGGTAGTGTGACTTATTTCAACCGACTAAATAAGATTTGCACTGCAAAAAATTGCAGTCAGAAACCAAACATGGAATTTTGCTTCTTATCAAAGGAACACTGTTCAGTGGAAAGCAATGCATTCTGGGGAATTATTACAGTTCTTTACAATATTCACAAAATATAAAATACTTTGACTAGTATTGCTTTCTGGGAATGATCTTGAAATTCAGGTTAAGGCTGTATAAAAACAGCATTTTCCTGGGTTTTTAGACCAGATATGTCACTGTGACTTAAAAAGCAAAGTTTGAAGTTTTCTTAATTGCACTTTTTAATTAAATGCTCTATTTAATAAACACGTTCTAAGGGATGGTGCAATGTCCATTTTTTCCCCTTAATTTCCTTCTTAGACAGAATACCATACCGTAATGGTTGATTGTAAAATAATGGTCAAAACCCAACAATAAAGTGGTGCTGTACTGTTGAAAATAATGCATTTTGGTATATTATTGCAATTGACAGGAAAATATTTTATTGTAGGGTAAATGGTGTTGCATTTTGGGAATAATGTCCAATGATTTCTTATTCTACGGTTACATGCTGTAAGGTTGATTATCAAGGGAGTTCTGTATATTTACAGTACGATGCTGCCAGCATCTTACCAGCAGGGTTGCCAGCGATTTTAATGTAAATATACAGACCTCCTTTCTCCAAATCTCCCTCAGCTCTCTGCACTCCTCCTCCTCTCTCTGTCCCATCTGCCTGCCTTGTCAAACTCAGGATCTCTTTCCATCCTAACCTACGCAATATCTACTCCTTTACTACAGTTCAAGTTTAAAACACACATATTCAGACAGTCATCATACCACTTAACCAGTACCTATCAATTTTGTTATGTTTTTAATTTCAACATTTTTATGTCTTTTTTTTTTTTTTTACAGTGTCTTTGGATGTCCTGGAAGGTGATTGTTCATCTGTTGAACCGCTTATCCCTCACAGAGTTGTGAGATATGCCGGATTCTATCCTGGCTGATTTAAGGCGAGAGGGGGGTACACTCTGAACAGGTCACCCGTCCGTCGCAAAGCCACACACACAACCACTCACACTCGCTCCTTAGGGGCAATTTGGTACCAGCCAATCAGCCTGACACGCACGTCTTTGGAGGGTGGAAGGAAACTGGACTATGCGGAGGAAACTCAAACATACATGGGAAAACACGCAAACTCTAAACAGAAAGGCCAGCATTCCAAGCCTCATCCCACCCTGGACTCGAACCCCGACATTCTTGCGAGGAGGCCACTGTGCTAACCACCGCATTAGATAAAATGCATCATTACTATTATTATTGTAATGTATTTCAAGAAGTTTTTCCTGCTTTTTTTTCTCAACAGCTGTTAAAATTTGTTTCAAATACTGTCCCACAAACAAACAAAAAAATCTGTTCCATATGGACCATTTAGGAACAAGACATTAAAATAAATTTGTGATGAAGATAGAAATGTCTTATTTGCAGTACTAGTAAATAAATGTACATTAACGGTGACCTAGTGAAATAGGATGGAGTGGATTTTTTCTCTCTAAAACTTGTTGGTCCTTACAGTGAGTCACTTATCTGTTCATCCAAATGGAAACTCAGCGAAAAAAAAAAAATCCAGAGGGAGGAGAGCTGAAGGGCAGGTTTGCTGCTACAGCACTGTTGTTCCCTGTGCAACACAGAGTATTTGTTTTCCATGATTATAAATTGTCAGAACAAAAGGCCAAACGACTTAATTATAACCCAATTAATATTAATGATAACTCATTATGTGAAATGCCTTTTTTTCACTGTTTAGGATTCATAACTAATGAAGACTTTTGGAGGGTTAGAACACAGGCAATCTGTTAGCTAAATATTAGATGTGTAATTATGGATGAAATCAGGATTGTGAGGCGTGGTAATTTTGTGATTTCAAAATGTTTCAGGAGAACAGGAGAAGGGAACGTTTAGCTTAGCAAAAAGAATTATTAGGAAAAAAAAAAACAGGAGCAGCAGTCATAAGAGCTGGCTGGAGCACTGGACTGATTTTTATAATAAACTACTCAGAGGAAGGACAATGGGATTTTACTGCAATCTATCTTTTCCTTAAATAAACTGTATATTGGTTTACTGGAAAAGATTATTAGATTTTCCAAAACATGAATGCTTCACTGTAGATTTACATAAGGGGCAGTCAGACATGCTACTCTTATATTTACATGATTAAAGATACTCTGCACTGAAAGATGTTGTTGTTTAAAGGTTTAAAAGTGAAAGGTTGAATGGAGCTTGATGGAGGGCGGCAGAAATGATTTTCTGTACCGTTCCTTCGAGCAGCGGGGTTGCAGGAGTCTGTTGCTGAAGCTGCTCTTCAGATGGTCTACCAAATCATGGAGGGGTGGTCGGGATTTTGCATGATTGATGACAGTTTTGCTTTCATTCTGTCCCTCTGCACCTCCTTCACGCAGGCGAGGCGTGAGCCAACCACACATCCAGATTTTTTTTTTTTTATCAGTTTGTTTGGTCTGATTTAGACTGATTTCATGTCTGGAAGAATTTTGATCACTTTTTTAATGGCCATTGGTCGTTTACACTCGTGCTTCTAAAATAGTTACAAACTAATCTTCACCACAGGAGGTCAATCAGTCTTGTATCCCACCTCTCAGAAAAAAAAAAGTTCTCTATCTTTTTGGATGGAGTTTTATTGAATCAGCTCACCCACAAAAACATACTGCAGAACTTTAAAAAACCAGCACAATTGAAAAACTGAAGAGCAATTTCAGAAGGTTAAGGATGGAAACTAAGCCAGATGCGGCAGACCCTTCCTGCACAACTAATATAACTATGGAGTTGCCAGGCAACCATTCAACCCGCAAAGCTAAATTGAAAACCTCCCTGTTATAATTTCATATTAAGCACACATACCTTGTTGCTGATAAATGAATATATAAAGATGATGAGCCTTTCTTTTGACAAGTAAAGAGCTAAGACGTCTACACAGAACAAAGACTCAGCAGATTGAGACAGGAGAAAAGAATCCTTGTTCATCCTCTCTTCTGAGCTCCTACTTATCTCCATTGTTCTGGAGATGCTTAAGAAGCTTGAAGCCAACGTTGTACCAAACAATGATTTTCACTTGAGTGATGTTTAACTATCTTAATTTTTTTTTTTGCATGTCATTGTGCAGGGTACTTGGCCGCTTACATGCTCTGCCTCTCACTCTGCATTAGCATTATGGCATCCAGCTGTCTGCCAGTGCCTTCTGGACATTCATTTCATAACATCTGTGAGAAATCAGAAAAGACCCCTGGCAAATACAGTTTTTATAAAAATGTTAGAATAATTAAACTGTATATGAGTTATCATGTATTACATATTCTTTATGGTATATGAGTTGATATGTAATATTCTTTTCTATTTCACTGGGATGTTAACTTTTCCTGTCTCTAAATGCTCAATGTCAAAGGAAGGGGTTTTTGACCTGACAGTATGAATGTTTTAATGAAGAAAACTTTGTTCTTTGATGTTCTTATCATGTTGACAATTAAGTGGTTCCTGTCTCTGCGTTTCTCTCCTTATTAAGAAATAACTTTACTACAGAATCAGATATAGACATTAGACTTCCATATATGGTAGTTCCTTTTATTCTTCAAAGAGCACAATGTAACAGAGTAGGATAGCATTGATAAAAAGAAGGGGTCAGACAGTGCTCTCTCAGAGCACTTGGGAAATTCGTAGTTGGGTGACTTTCCTGTTTGCTCTCCGTGCACGATAAAGGAAATAAAGGATTACGTCCGGATTACGTCCGGATTACGTCTCTGTCTTCACATCTCTTGTTAAAAATGTTATAAGTGGATTTTGAACCTAACAAAAAAAAAAAAAGTCAAACAAAACATTTAACAAAGTACTTAACAATAAAACTTTCCTGACTGCTTTTTTTTGGTTTTGTTTTTTAAGTTGATTTGACTCAGAGCACAGCGGCTTCACAGCAAAAAGGCCGGAGTTCGAATGGGGTTTAGGGACGAGGGTTGGAACACTGGTCGTTCTGTGTGGAGTTTGCATGTTCTCCCTATATATGTGCCCACCCTCCAAAAACATGCATGTTAGGTTGATTGGCCTTGACAAAATTGCCCTTAGGAATGTGTGTGTGTGTGGCCCTGCAGGAGACTGGAGACCTGTTTGGGGTGTACCCTGCCTCTCGCCTGAAATAGATTGGATAGGCATCCTCTGACCCCAACAGGGAATAAGCGGTTCAAAACATGAATGAATGATTTGACTCTGTATTGATAAAACGTGAATGTTCATTGCATATTTTCATCTAAAAAGTTAAGTTAGATTTTTTAGGTTTTTTTTTTTTTTTTAGTTAGTTATTAATTAGTTTTCATAAAAAAAATTTAAGGGTAGATTTTTAGTGACTGCCAATTGCTGCCCGTTTTTAACAATGTGAAGATGTTCCACACACACACACAAGCTGACATTAAAAAAAAGCAACACACAATTATTCAATGCACTTTGGGGAGAAATAACAAAAGCAGAAAGTGGAATATATTTGAAATGTGTTTAGTCATAAAACTGAATGGAAAACAGTGGGGATTCATAAGCGTTCTAAGTGGCAGCAGGGCCATCATCTGTCACCTGTCACTGCGTGATGAATACTGAGGTTAATGAGCTAGCAGGGAAGTTAGAGAAGATGTAGTCAAACAGAGCCAATAATGACAAAGATAGTATGTACCATCTGGAAAATGGGATTAGATCAAATTCCCTCCTGACTATTCACTCCTGCTCTCCTGTGATTTTCATTTTGTTTCAATCAGTGTCATGTTAAGAAATGTCTCACATTGAGTCTGTACAATATCAGTCATGTAGCATGTACATCAGATGGGGTTCACCTGAGAAGGTTGAAACAGGAGCACAACACCACCTTATCTGAATGCTGGAGCTTTGAGACTATTTAATCACAGAGAGAAGAGATAAGCAGCAGCCATGCTGTCTGATTAGAAAATAAGACAAAAACTAAAGGCATTGCCTGGGGAGTTGCCAATGGCAACACTAGCTGGCCATATGCTGTATAGACTTATTGGGCTGCTGCTTTTCTTATTAGTGACACTTGTCAGGGATAGCTGTGGAATAATGCAACTGCATCGCAACTATGCATTCACATCGAAAGGAGAAAGATTTAAAAGATGTTGTAATTTTGTTTGAAACCTCATTCCTTTCTGGAGCATCTAATTAAATGAGAAGACAATTGCCTGAGGTGAATGGCTAGATTTCAATCAACCTGATTACCAGAAAAACAGGTCATTAAAACTCATCTTCTAGTTATTGAATTTTCCAGTCTGACTGTAGGAAACATATGGTAGGAGTCTGTCCCCGACAGTGTCAAATCAAAGTGCATGCTTTGGTTTTATGTGCACATACATGCAACACTTTCCCCTGCTTTAAGAACCCCTCTGTGCATCAAAGCTGTGTGAACTGCTGCTCATGTCAAGCTGACGCTCTAATCCATCAAGCTGAAGTAAATCTAACGCAAACAAGTCTTTTCTTGCCGGTTATCTGGGTGGAATTTTCTATCCCACTTCATGACTCAGAGCTGGTTTGTGCGACAACAGTTCGTCTGTGCAGAAAAAAGCATTTCTGAAGAGCCATTTTATGGAAATTAAAGGCTTTTAGAGCCGGGTGTCCTGAGGTGATTTGCAGAAAGCTTTTATTAGAGGTGGGCTTTTTATTAAGCTGCGGTGGAGAGCAAAAGGCCAGGGTGAAATCTACATAAAGTTTATGGGAAATGCTTCTATATGCATACTGCCTATTACAGAGCAATAACATTATGGCTGTTTTGTAGGCTTTGAAATTTCTGTGCAAAAGTATTTTCTGGAGTTAATGTCATATTTTTATAATGTGTAAATTACCACCACATGTGCATTTTCCGTGACTATCTAGGTGTGGACCAGTTATCAAAGTAATATTGAGGACATTTTAACACAAATTTAAAGAAATATGAACAAGAGTGCCTGCCTGTGCAAGTTCTGACATGACTGGAGGCCTAATTTTACCAGCTGCCACACTATTCCCGATGGAGAGTTTCCTCGCTAATGCTCATTGTGATAATCTACGACAAAAGGATAATGAAGAGTTTAAAAGGCTGTCATTCCAAAGCCATTTGAGTCAAATGTTCCTGCTGTAAGTGAAACCTCAATCTCCTCTTTTCCTGACGGTCATACTCACCTGTACTTCATACTTGTGTAGCGCCCGATGGCCTCCTTCATGTGTGCGTGGCCTTGTTGAGTCTGCCGAGACCCAGGGCCCTCCCTGGTCTTGACAGAGCCTTGGGACATATAGTTGCCGTTACTCCCTTGTCCACTCCCTCCTCCTCCACTGCCTCCACCACTGCCTCCTCCACTACCACCACCACCACTTCCTCCTCCACCGCTTCCTCCAACTCCTCCACTGCTCCCTCCCGGAGGGGGAGCAGTACGAAGGCCACAGAGTCGGTCCTCGCTGCGACTCTTCAGGTTGTGCTCTGTGCATGCAAAGGAAACCTGCATCTTGGCTGGGCTCTTCACCGGGTCTCAGGCTGAGAGTCAGAGGTGAAGTCACACAAACAGTACTGTCAACAAACTAGCAGTGTTGCCGGACACGCTTCTCCTGTTGTGCTGTTATGGAAATGCAGAGATGCTTGTACAGAGGGCTCAGACAGGACAGGTCAGAGATGTTGGCTGAGAGTTAGTGGGAGCAGGCGAAAGTCCAGCTTCTAACATGACACACACAGAGTTACCGTCTGCTCCGTCTCCTGTCTGCCGATGCAAAACTGGCAAAAGGCTCGTAGAGCTTTCACACTCACAAGATGCATCGGGGCTCCCCTCCAAGAATCATCAGGAGGCTTGTAAGCTCTCAGCAGTCCTCAGACAAATTTGGGGAAGCCCAGCAACAGCGTAAGGGATGCTTCAGTGGTACACCCTTTCCCATACATGCAGATACATGCACACACACGTAAGTTAGGTTGGGTGATAGAGGATTTGCCAGCTTGCTGTTTTCTCTTCAGTTGATGCAAGTTGAGTGTGTCTCCAGACGAGATGCTCCGGTGTGTGCCGCAGCAGCAGAAACACAGCCACAGGCATCCTCACAATAACTCATATTTTCATCTATTGATCTCTTCAACACAAAGCAAAAGAGGGGGGAAATGTCTCATTTGCTGGATTTTACATTTCCGATTTTGAGGATAGTCCTTAACCAGTCAAACCAGAGTGATGCATCGTCGGAAAGCAGCAGATTCACGCAGCATCACGTTTGATGCAAGAGAGAAAGAAATATAAAAAAAACCACAACCGGTTGGTTTTACCTTCAGTGATTGGAACAGTTCACATACCGGCTGTAGCTCTGAGGATCCCCCGTTATTCTCTGCAATCTAACGGTGCACGGATTAGAAAAAAACACCGGCATCCTGGTCCAAAAATCATCTGCAGCAGACATGTGAATCCGCCCTGCGACCCTCCCTTAGCATCATTTGTCAACCTCTTGATTTTAAAACGCTCTTCTTTTTTTTAACAGAGGCGCCAAAATGTTCACGACACACACTGTGTGGGTTTGCAAAAATAACTCTGTGCGTGGATGTGTGTGTTGCTCTCCTCTCTCTCCTCTCTCTGCCTCTCTCTCTCTGCTTCTCTCTGTCTCTCTCTCTCTCTCTGTCGGGTGTGATCTCTACATTTTTTATCACACTAGCTGCACACATTTCTTTATTTTACTGAAACCACTGGATCATTAATTGCATGCACCAAAATATTTGTCACATTTGCTCATAAAAGATTTTTTTTTTTTTTTGCATTATTATTTTATTTGACACTTTTACCCATTTAAACTGGCAGAGCTCCTTGTTTTTCCACATGTGGCTCCTTTTCCCCATAAGAACAGTCTTCCACCACACCCATGCTAACAAATTAACACATTTATTTTTACATAATTTATTAATTAAGTGTCCAAAGAGTTAGAGTTTCCTACTTAGCTCTGCATCAGATCAAGGAATTGATGTCAGATGTCAGTAAGGTGGTGTGAGCAGTCTTTTCAAGGCAATCATTACTATTTTAACCTCAGAAAAAACTGTCAATTCAAGAAATCACAGTGTGTATTTGATGTTTCCTTTGCTGGTTTTACTCCCCACAGCAGCACAATCTGCAAAATGTCTCACATACGCATAAAATATTCACACACATTAATCACTTCTGTCATTTTGCTCTCACATTTTATGATGTCTGTTTTTTTTTTCTTTTCTATTCCCTTTTTAAATTCCCAGAGCAGCAGTCGACTGTTTGATCAGCACCTCACAGACATGTTTAGTGCAAGCTAACACAAAGTTTGCTGATGTTGGGCCCACCCACAGTGACAATGTAAAATAGTAGATGAGTTATGGATTTTTTTTTTTTTTAAAGTGCAGCAGGATTTCTGGAAAGGCTCGATTTTTATCCCAACAGGGGGTTCAATTTTCTAGCATGGGATCAATAAAGTACATTTATTTGAATTCATCACTCACTTTTATTTCTAGTCGTATTAATCCCGACATTGTTGCCCCAAACTGTGTTAATTATGACGAAATAAAACTGAAAATCACACTATCACTTGGATAGCTTCTCTTTTCTTTCTCGTTATAAAGTTGTGAATAAATATTGAATAAAATTCTGCGTTTCTGTGATTCATAGCCTGAAGGAAATGAGATTTTACAGTGGATGAGTAGATTTTTTTTTCATTGGGAAGCATCACAGATGGTAGATCCCATCGTTTATAATTTATGTTTGTAAGTGATGCAACTCTAATATTGGTCTCGTATCATCGTTTTTAAACCAATGCCCTCAAAAAGTCTCTGTTAAGTATATTTACATAAAGTTCGTTCTCATTTACAGATTAACATGATCTGAGCAGATATACCGACCGCTCAGTTACTTTTCATGTGAACATGGAGGGATTTAGGATAATACTTTGTAGAGTAAAAATAGAAATAGGCAAGTATTGAAAGGCTTTTTGAGCAGTAGATAGATAAATCAGGGACACACGTATCCCACAGTGATGGCATGTGTTTACTGCATTAGTGTGGAAGCTTTCATCTGTCGACCCAATGATGTGCAAAGTGATTTTCCTGTTGTAAAACAATGACATTCATCACATCTGATCGTGGTTGTTTAAAGTAAAACACGAATCAGATCATAATGTGATGGATGAAAAGGGAACATACGGCAAAAAATTCAACATTTCATATTTGGGGACATAATTTTCCACCACGGTATGTTATAAAATTTGTCGTAAGAATGTACAACAAAGTTTTGAATCCAGATGTTGGTCTGACTTTGAAAACTGGAGATCTGTTTGTGTGTGTGGCACGGTGAAAGAAAGGTGACCTGTTCGGGGTGTACCCTGCCTCTTGCCTTTAACTAGCTGGGATAGGCTCCGGCTCCCCTGCAACCTCATTAGGGATGGACACTTGAGAAAATGAAATGAATGAATGAATGAACTGGAGATCTGTATCTACTCACCTACCTGTCTGTAGATAAGTACAGACAGGTACTACAGACAGACGATAGATTGATAGATTATTCTAATTTGTTTCCTCAGGCCATGCCTATTTTTAGGGATATTAACTCTAAAATATATCCCAGCTTTATTCTTTTTTGTACTATTCCAGTCATCCTCACCTCTTTGAACCTGTTCTGCTGGCTAATAATCAGCAGTATGTTTTATTTCCAGATAAAACCCTGTAAGGTAGAAAGAAACATGGCAGATTTTTCCGGCTGTTTTAAAAGTAAACCAATCTTTTTTTAGCCACAAGAGAATTCAGATCTGCTGCATTTTCACACATATTAACCGAGGCCAGCACCTCATGTGCAATGAAAACTGCTGCTGTTACAATTCTTAAGGGTTGCTGTGACTAATGAGAGAAGTGTAGAAGCAGTGAGTTTAGCCGGATCACTTTCTGATACGAGTGTCAAAAGCTACTATGTGCTGACATGAATGCCACATAAAGAGAATTTATTCACACATGTTTGCTGAAATGTGAGAGTCATCAGGTTATTCAAGCAGCATCCCACAGTCTGCAGGTGTCTGGGATTGTTGCTTCACACCAAAGTCTTGCTGCCACCTAGAGGTTTCTACCAGTGGATCTGTTCCAGATGACTGAAGCTGGTGTCATGCGACAAAACTCATGTTTCCTTTTGAACATGACATACAATCTATAAAAATCTATAATCTATCAATATGATTGGTATTTTAAGGCCAATGCCACAACAATGAAGACTTTCTTCCACGCTTTGATTCTGAGGCACACCCCATTTCTTTTGTCTCACATAATTAAAAAAAACTACTAACTTCTAATCTCAAGATAGAACATTTATACACATTAAATGACAAATAAAATCTGTGAAGCTGCCAAACTCTCTGACCCATGAAGCCACGGGCATAATTAAAGCTAAACCCCTACACAGTGAATGTTGACCCCATCAGGCTGTTTTCGGAGGTTGAAATTAGAAAAAGGTTCATGTGAGTCCCATTAGTGATCCCAAATGTACCAGATGCTTTGTGTGACCAAAGCACATTTATTTAATGGTCCTCCCTTTTTGAAATCTCATCAAAGACCCTTCTAGGTCACACATTTCAGGTCAAACAATAAAAAAAGGAACTGTGTTTTTATTTGTTCGCACACTCTTCTTTCAGTTGTTACAATTTTGAAACACTGTTACATTTTTTTGTGCCTGCTTTTCTTTTTAAAAAACACATTTATTTCAAATGTTTGTTCTTTACAAATGATATACAAAGTACAATCCAGTTATCTTAGAGTATCAAACTGTATATATTTTTTTAATATCTATATTTTTCTTACCTGTATGTCATTGCAGAGCGCTCGGCCTCACACTCAGCCAGGGAGAGGCCACATTCCCTCAGGTACAGCTCCAGTCGACGTCTCTCCACCAGTCTGTGTGCCGCTTCAAGGATTTGAGAAGCCAAGGCCTCGGACTCATTCCTTTGCTCTGAGGTTTTGCTGCTTCGGGTGCCAGTTTTGGCCACAATACTCCCAGAGGAAGTGGATGCTTTGGGTTTCTTACTGATGCCATAAAGGTCCTCCACTGAATATTTTCCTCCTTTACCTCCCCCAGTGCCACCACGACTTGCAAACATTTTTACTTAGATAAACGTACAGCAAGTGAATAGGACTGTTCTCTTCTCCTCTTCTGCTCGTCTCTATCTGCTACCTCGACTTCAGACAAAAACTGACTGAGTTAGACGGAAAAAAAACAAAAACCCAAAAAAGTAGTGCCACTTTGATGAAGATTGGTGAAGATTTGAAAGATCCAGCTTGAGGATGGCAGGCATCAAAATGCTAAAAACAAGAGTTTAAAGAGCTTGCAAAAAATCAAAAAGTCCTACTTTCTCCTTTGAGTTATCTAAATCCAAAATAAAACAAAGTCAGCGCTGACATGTCAGCAGCAGCATCCAGTCACAAACAATGGCTCCAGCTTATGAGAGGTGCTTCTTTGAGTACAAAATACAGACATGAAAAGCAATCAGGATCTTTCTCTCTTTATCTCTCAAAGAAGGGATAGTGAGCGGATTTGTAAGCTTACATTTGTTCAGATTAAGAGAGTGCCCGGAAGTATCTGTATTTCTACTGTATAATCAGTGGAGGCTCTTAGAGCTCAGCTCTCTGACCTTTTTCATCAGATCCAGACATGCTGATGATTTTCATTTTCATTTTTTTTACTACATGATCACTTGATCTGCTGAGCTGAAGTCATCACAGCCAGCAGTTCAGTTATGGTAAACATGGCTTTTAAGCTCGGGTGATGAAAGCTTTTAACACTGACCATAAAGGATCCAGAAAGTGTGAATCTCTCACCACTAAAGTAGGGCAAAAAAAAAAGAAAAAAACAACTTCAAATGTTGTGCTCATGAAAGAAAGGTGTGTGACCTCAAAAGTAAGTAAAAAAAAAAAAAAGGTGTAATAAATGAAAAAAAGTTGTCATTCACAGCAAAGGATTAGTTTTTGTTTAAACATTAAGATATTGACTGTTTTATCTTCTACTCTATTCTGGGAGGCGTTGACTGAGTGGTAGAGTGTTTGTCCTTGGACAGGGAGAAGGTGTCCCTGAAGCAGAGCCTCAACCCCTGAGTTGCTCCCACAATGGGCATTGTCGTGGTTACCTGCTGCGGTGCAATGCGGCCCAGTAATTCCCCCATTGTAGGACTAATAAAGGTCTTCTTCCTCTGCCATCTGAGAGAAGCTTGGAGTAGAGCTGTTGGGGCATCTTGTTTGGATGCCTTCCGAACACCTCGCTAGAGAGGTGTTTCAGGCCCATCCCACCAGGAGGAGACCCAGAGGCAAACCGTGTCCTGCTGAAGAGACTATGTCTCGCAGCTGGACAGAGAACACCTCAGGATCCTCAGAATCAGAAATACTTTTATTGCCATGGTCAATGAAGAGGATCAGAGAATAGGAACTTGCTGTGGTACTAGTGTGCAATTATAAACATAAAAAAAGGATATGTAACTATGGTAAAAATCTCTCTGGTGAGTTGGAGGATGCAGCCAGGGTGAGAGAAGTCTGGTCTTCCCGTCTGAGGCAGTTGCTCCCATAACCCAGCCCCGGATAAACGGAAGACAATGGGACGAAAAAAACAGATTTAATGAAGCTCAGTATTAAAATAAACAAAATAAACCCTAGACATCATCAGATCTTTTGTCTCATTTAGGAAAACCTCTCAAATCATTTGCACTACTAAGATCTGTTCATAATAAACCAGTCAAGACAATCATTTCTTTTAATTTATCAGTATATTTAACAATGACAATGTGCGAAAATAATGAACATTAGTGTTATTGTAAAAAAAAAAAAAAAAAAAAAGTGTTTTCTTTGCCTCATAATGGAAAGTTTGACTTTTTTATTCTCATGTTTTCTAAGAAAAAAGTCTGCTTCCTATTTAAATGTGTCAGGGTTTAAATTGTTTATTCTAACGAATAAGTGATCTATTATATATGTGAAAATGAATCAACACACAGACACATCAGCAACCTGATGGACCAAACACGCATCTGTTCAACCATCTTTTCCCCTTCATCTTGCAGATGTTCTGTCTATCCCGCGCTGAGCTGCACTCCTTCCCGTCAATGCTGCAGTGGTTTTTAAGCAGAGCTCAACTAAGATTAAGCCGCTATAATCACTCTTTTGACTGACTGGAGTCAACTGCACAGGCAGCTGTTTGAGGTCAACCTAGATCTTCCCACTGTACAGTTTTTGAAGGGTTCGGATTCATGAAGGCCCCCGCCCCACCTACCCTGTGATTTCTAGGTAGTGAATAGCATGAAATGTAATCGAGGAAGAATAAAAAAAAAATTGCATTTGGATTTGTGTGTACAGTGCTGACCTCGACATTGTATAACTGTCAGAAATCTGGGTTAGAACACTGAAGTTTGTTTTTAGTGATTTGTTACGTAACTGTGTAAAGATAGATTCAGTCAGTCTATATGGAACCAGAGGGGTATAGAGCACAAACCTGTGATGGAATCATGCAGCATTCTGTACAATGATGATGAGTGGGTGGTGAGTTTAGTCGCTTGTAAGAGAAGTGGGTCCACTGCAGATGAATTGCACCCCTTTTATCAAGAATATCGCTAAGGCTGCTCAGTATTCTCACTGTTTCGGTCTTACCTGCCAACAAGCCCCAATTATTCAATACAGCAATAAAAGCTTCAAGTCACTGGAGCAGAGTGAAGGTGCAGAAAGAGAGTGGGATTGCTAAACTATTCTAAGAAGAAGCTAAAAAATCTGATAGAAAGTCATCTAAATAAAACCCGCTTGTTTCTACATGATTTCAAAAAGTCTATCGGACAATTTAAGATTTCATTTAGTTTCAAAAGAAATAGATGTTGGAATGTTTTTGCAGTATTTCCTTGGCTTCAATTAAACTGGGTCTATCAGGCAGATTGTTCCAGGTTTGTGTTACTTTAAATGAAAACGTTCTTTAACACAGTTTATTTTTACTTTCTGAGAAACAAAATTTTCTTGCTGACGTATCGCAGCTATGTTTTTTATCTCCAAATACTACATTTTGTTTTCTTTTCCGAACCACTTATCCCAAATGGGATCACGGGGGATTTAACATTTAACATTTCCGCAAGTGGAAGAGTTTAAGTATCTTGGGGTCTTGTTCACGAGTGGGGAGACTCGTCGAGTGGGGAACAAGACAAGTGTTCAGCCCACTCCTGCTGGGCAGGCGGATCAGTGCGGCGTCAGCAATAACTAGGATGCTGCATTGGTCCGTCGTGGTAAAGAAAGAGCTGAGCAAAGCAAAGCAAAGCTCTCGATTTACAAGTTGATCTACGTTCCAACCCTCACCTATGGTCACCAGCTATGGGTGGTGACCGAAAGAATGAGATCGTGGATACAAGCGGCCGAAATGAGCTTCCTTTACAGGGTGGCTGGCCTCTCACTCAGAGATCGGGTGAGGAACTCTGCCATTCGTGAGGAGCTCGATGTCGAGTCGTTTCTCCTCCAGGTTGATATAGCCAGATGGGGTGGTTCGGATGCCCCCCGAGCGCATCACTGGTGAGGTGTTTCAGGCACGTCCCACAGGGAGTCCAAGAGGAGACTCCGGAGCTGCTGGAGAGACTATATCTCACAGCTGGCTGAGGAACAACTCTGGATCCTTCAGGGTGAGCTGGAGGATGCAGCTGGGGTGAGAGAAGCCTGGACTTCCTGTCTAAGGCTGTTGCCCCCGCGACCCGGCCCCGGGTAAGCAGAAGACAACAAAATGGAACTTCTGATAAATTAATTGTCTTTCATGGCAGGTTGTTAGTTTTACTGTGTGGAGTACTTCTTTTTTTATATTCATTCCTTGCTCTAAAATTTTGATTTAACGTGTCCAATTAAAAGATTTTTCCTGGTGAGATCAATTAAATATGAAATACTGACTTATAAATATTTCTGCATTTTATATCACTGTTTTTTTTATATAGAACTGTTTTACCATTATGTAATTTACTAAATGTTGTTAATCTTCAGCTGTTAATTGATGTTCAGTTAAGCAGGAGAAGAGAAAATCTTACTTATGAAGAACATAGTGTGTGTATTTGATCTTTATTTTTAATCTCAACTCCTGCAAACACGTATTGTGCAGCTTGATATTAAATGAAATCATTTCATGACCTCTTCCAGCATTTCTATCATCGCAAAGTGCTTCAGCACATAAATACCCCCCATATGCTGCTTTCTGAAACCAGACAGCTGGCATATTAAAGAAAATCCATTATAAAGTGTTCTAAAAAATTGTTGCTTTTAGGTGAAAATGTCTTTGGTGTTAGCTGTTTTCTACATAAATGTAAATCTGCAAACAGCATTAACATATTACTTACATTAAAAAAATGTCGTCACCTTCACAGGTAAAATGAGCCAAATAAATGTAACCGTTTGAAACAATGCAAGAACATTTAGTCCGACTGTAAACAAGTCAAAGCAATAATACTCTTAATAATACTCTTCCAAAAAGTCAGGCATGTTTAATCTAAAAAAAAGTCTTCAATCCATCCAAGCTGCATTAGAACCAACATTTACAACCAAATCAAACTAATAGTTTTACCAGGAAGGTTTTGTTCATTTTTACCCCGACATTGTGCTGACTTTCACTTCTGTGACTATTTATCTTCAAATATGACTAAATTTTACCAGCTTTAAAAGTATAACAGTGGCCTCAGAGCAAGAAGGTTGAGGTTCAAGTCCTAGGAGGGATGAAACTTGAAAACATTGGCTTTTCTGTGTGGAGTTTGCCTGTTCTTCATGTGTATGTGTGGGTTTTGTCCAGGTACTCTGGTTTCTTCCCACACTCCAAAAACATGCACGCTATGTTGATTGGCCACTATGAAATTCCTCATGGGGATGGTTGTCTCTGTGTGTGGTCCTGCAACAGACTGGCGACCTCTTCGGGGTGTACCCTGCCTCTTGCCTAAAATTTGCTAGGGTAGGCTTTGGCACCCCTTGTAACTCCATTAGAGATGAGCAGTTCAGACGTCAAAACGAACATTTGTACATGTGAAATGTACAATGATCTTCCCATTTTTCATTCTTTTGTTGAACACAATTTTCAATAAGTTAAAATCGTTCTGATCCAAACCTCTGCTTTTTTTAAGAGAAAAGTGTCACCTAAAAGGCTTTTTAAAAAAACACAGGGCTTCATTGGACAAACAAACTGAATTGATTCCAAATGTTTGAGTGAAAGAGTTTCAGATCATTAATCCTGGTTGTTTTTACACTCTGGGTGTTACAGTGTACCATCACCACTGAGAGGCAGCAAAGCAGCACATAAATTATCATTTAAAGTTACCTCAGAGAAGTTTTTTAAAAAAGAATATTCTGTGCTCTGTTCAGGCAAATTCTACTGGATAGATTTCGAAAATAAAACTTGATAAAAGCCCCGCAACAGACTGGCGACCTGTTCAGGGTGTACCCCACCTTTCGCCTGAAATCTGCCGGGATAGACACCATCACTCCCTACGACCCAGTTAGAGATAAGAGCTTCAGAAGATGAAACAAAACTTGACAATAAACATGTATTTTGAGTGATTTTTGTTGGATGAAACATTGCATAGAGCAGTGGATTTGACCTGACTACAGATGAGAAATATCCCACCCTGTGCACCCCCCTCCCACAGCCATCTTTCTCTCCTTCTGATTCCAGACTGTGGCGCAGCCGGTAGCGCACGGTGCGCATAGTTTTGGAGAGCCTGCTGCGCACAGATTGCGCCATCAAGGCATCAAAAGGCTTTTGTTGTAGGCGTGACACGTGCTGTAACAGGAGAGGCTTTTCTTGGTGGGTTTTCTGATCAGCTCATTTACTGATGGAATAAACAGTCATTTGAATTTGAAGTGAGATGATGTATCAGGTATCCACTCATTTCCAAGCTTATTTTTCTCTCCCCCTAAGTATATATTGTGATGTTAAGTCAAATTAGATGAGAATGTCAGTAATTACTGATGTGCTTAGAATAAACAGGAGCCTCACTAGGGGGCGACCCTGTCCCAATAAACCCATCTATCTGTTAGTTTTACTCACCAGTTGGAATGAAGTGCTCCGAGCTGTGTCTTGGTAATTGTTATTATGAACATATGAAGAGTGTTAAACTCCAAAAAAAAAAAAAAAAAAAAGCCAGGATTGCATTTCTTCATTTCTGTAATCTGATTACTTTCAATGCTGCACTTATGCATTCATCTGCACACATTTGGAAAACCTTGTTGCATTATGTCCAGATGCTGGTTAAATCATAACCATATGCTCTTCGCTCAGTTTTCGAAGTTGGCAGCACTCTTACACACGCACACACACACATACACACCCTTGCCCTCACTGCCCTGCATATTGTCACAATGTAAGTGCTGAAAAGGCGCCTTCTCGTGGGGTCAGCAGTAAACGTGAGTGGCCATGTTTTTACAGTATAAACAACAGTTCTGACACACTGACGTTCCAAAGCAGGCTTGTTGGTGAGGCGCCACAGACCTACAGAAAAAGGGAGTGGGTGTTTCGATCTTTAGGCGTGTGATGTGGGCAGATTTCTATCATTTCACATCCAAGCATAAAAAAAATCTCATGTTTATTTGAATGCTGTGCCCATCTTTCTCATTTGCTTTGTAATTTGTACCCACTCGGAATATGGGTGGGCAAAACTATAATTAAAAAAGAGAAAAACAAGAGAGAGGGACATCTAGTGAAGGTAAACAACCACGACCACATTACAAATGTGAAAACTGAACCTCACTGTAATCATATGAAACTAAACAGACAAAATGAGGAGCTTCACCGTAGTCTGATATAAACAGATCTTAGGAATGTATGTAGGCTCTTTTTTTTCATTTCAGTGGTTCAATGAAAAAAAAAAAAAGTCTGTCAGTCACCATAAAAGGTTGGTTTTTTTGTAGCTTGTGGAAGATCGGCATTTTTCAGCTGGTGTTGTGGATTTATACGAGTAAGGCCTCAACATGTGGAGGAGTTAGAGCTAGGACAAAAAGGTGAAGGCTTTCTGAAAGGTTAAACCAAGTTTAGACAAGTAAACTCATCAATCTCGGTTTTCTAAGACAAGTTCACAATGGCTATCAATCACGCTGATCAGAAACATGTTTGGGATGAGAAACGTCTCATCGTGCCCTTTTCCTGAACTCACTAAATGCCTCTTTTTGTGGAAATATTTGACAGGTTCCTCTTTACTTCTAATTCTCTGCCAGCAAAGCAGTCCTTGATGCATGTGGATTGGGTTTCAGAATATGGGATGATTTACACAAAGTAAATTGGAATGGGGAAGGTCACACAACAAACACCCGTCACCCCCTTCCTTCACCTTCACCCCATCCCACAAAAGGCGAGGAGTACATCTTTGCAGAGTGAAAAACAAAAGGGTGCCACAGGGGAGATAGGTGGCTCCTGAAAGCAGAGAGAGAGGGAGAGAGCAGGAACCTGCCAACACCTTTTCAGCCACTGTTTGCACATCCCAAAGGTGTTAATGTCCGTATTCACATTCCTCATCCAACACCTCAAACATCTGATCTGTTCTTTGAAGTTTGCTCATGAAAAAGTGAATTACAGCTTCACCTTTATGTCACTGAAAGATTTTAGATTGAAGGAAATGATTCAGGAAAAGACTAGGTAATGGATTGACTTTTTCTGAGGTAATAATTTTTATCTCTTTTCATATTTAAATAAACGTAGTGCTTCTTTTTTTAGCTCAGAAATGTGATATTCAAAGAAAAAAAAAAGAGCTTTTCAGTGGATTTAATCAGTTTTACTTGATCTTTTGACAGTGTGAATTCCCTTATCCTCTGCTTGATCCTGGCCACTGGGCGCATGCACAACACAGCATGAATTTTTTTCGAGGCAACAAATATGTTTCCTTATTTTTGTGCATCTACATAAAAAATGTCCCTCCCTGTTGACGTCGAGTCCGGCCTTCTGGGGCAGGAAAGACGAAGCTCTTACTCATCACGAGTTCATGGTTCACGTCAGCATCCATGTACTTTCACTCACATGTGCACTGTATTCCTTGCTCCCAATCAATATTATAGCTTTGGTAACTGGTTTATGTTTTACGTCATTTGTGGTTTGTTATGGAAGGATGTCTTTAAGTGTTTCAATTTAAACTCCGTTTTTTTGCAATTCTGTTCTGTTGTCTTCTGCTTATCTGGGACCAGGTCATGGGGCAGCAGCCTCAGACCTAAAACCCAGACTTCCTTCATCCTGGCTGCATCCTCCAGCTCACCCGGGAGGATCCCGAGGCATTCCCCAGCCAGTTGTGAGACATCTCTCCAGCAGGTCTGGGTTCTGCTTCTGCGTCTCCTCCCAGTGGGACATGCCCGAAACATCTCACCAGCAAGGCATTCAGGAGGCATCCAAAGCTGATACCCGAACCCATCTGCCTTCTATCAACCTGAAGGAGCAATGGTTCTAATCCAAGCTCCTCACTCTATCTCTGAGCAAATTTTTACGGCAATATAGATCACCATTCTGCTGAGAAAAAAAAAAAAAACGAATGTGAGCGTGGTGAAGAACATAACCCATGGAGAAACGTGGGGTTTGAATAGTATTAGAATAGTGAATAGGTGAGCTTGAAAATTGCTCAAACATGTATGAGTGAAATAGAAATACAGACGTGTTTTTAGCGTGGGAATAACGTTCAAACATGGTAGAAAACTTTAAAAAGTTGATTTAGTATTACAAAACCCCTTTAATGAATTGTCAACAAACAAATGATTAACTCTAATTATTAAATCCATTGCTTTTTGTTGGCAAACTCTTTGATCAGCAGACAGGAAGTTTGTAGTTCTAATTGAATATTTTCAGATAAAGAAATAATTTAACATTTCCTTTGGTAATTTAAAATTTACCAGAAGTAAAAGTTCACCAGCTGTGACAGATAGAATGAGATCACGGATACAAGCGGCCAAAATGAGCTTCCTCCGTAGGGTGGCTGGGCTCTCACTCAGAGATTGGGTGAGGAATTCTGTCATCAGGGAGGAGCTCGGTGTCGAGCCGCTCCTCCTCCAGGTCGAGAGAACCCAAATGGGGTGGTTTGGGCATCTGGTCAGGATGCCCCCCGAGCGCCTCACTGGTGAGGTGTTTTGGGGACATCCCACCGGGAGGAGATCAAGAGGCAGACCCCGGACCTGCTGGAAAGACAATGTCTCACAGCTGGCTGGGGAACGACTCGGGATCCTTCCAGGTGAGTTGGAGGATGCAGCCGGGGTGAGAGAGGCCTGGGCTTCCTGTTTGAGGCTGTTGCCCCCACGACCCAGCCCCGGATAAGCAGAAGATGACGGAATGAAAAGAAATAATTTAATTTAAAACAATGTGTGGATGGCAGAAAGTATTGCTCTACAGTTGGGCGAGCTACTTGTGTCTAGAGCACCAACGCCTCTCTCTATCTGTTTAGAATAAACTAGGTATCAGCCTCATTTCAGGATCTGATTTTTTTTTTCTAAAATTCTACGCAAGATCGAATTCAAATTTTTGTGTGGACAAAAAGATGAGTTGTGTTTTCCATCAATGATTTAGAGAAGAGTTCCATACCCCATGCTGTGGGTTTCTGTGAAAGAAATATGGCTGTTGTGAATGCAGGGCTGCTCGATGCCCTTAGGATGAAGGATACTCTGTATTAAACGACACATTGACTTCACACACAGTTTTGATAACCAGACCAATTTTTTCAGTCTTCATAAAACAAAAAAAAAAGACAAGAGACAGAATTTTTTTAAGTGAACAGGTTTGTCATTATAATTAAAAAAGCATCTTAGCTGAGATGCAGCTTAAGTAAGTGAATTAGAAAGGTGGCAGGCTCTAAACAGATAATATAAAATATTCTCCCACAATAGTGCTAACACCTGGGAGACAGCAGGGGCTTGCAATCTAAAGGTTTAAGCTGATTAAATTAATTAAGTGCACACTGAAAATAGATTTTCATTTCCACGTCAAACTGTTCTGCGGCAAGACAGCATGATTATGTTCTTAAAATGTTTATTTGACCAGGTGGGTCAACTAAGAAGAAATTCTTTTTTTTTTTTACATCACTGGTGTGAAACAAGCTCTAGCAAAAATGAGCAGGCATGCTGTTGGAGAAATAAGGAGACCCATGTTTCACAGTGAGAGTATTTTATATAAAACAGAGGATGTAGAGGAAGCACTCTGTAGAGCAATGTACTTTCAACTATTCAGTGCAATCTCAATGCAAGTGAAAAAAAAATACGTTATGAAACTGTTTGCTGGGTTTACTCAAGAATATTGGGTCATTTTGATCAAACTGTCTGTGAGTCATCTCCGAGAGGAAATCTTTCAGAATGAGAGTGGAGAGCGAGCGAGGAAGGAGGATCTCAAAAGTAAATTTCTATTTCCAAGTAGTTGCTGGTAAAAATGATAAAAAAAAAAGAAGTGATGAAAACTGAAACTACACTGAAGTTGCAAGCACCAGATGGCAAAAAAAAGAGAGAGAGATTGAAAGGGTTTTCTTAAAACAAACTAATTTGGTAATAATGTTTAACTACATTGGAAGAAAAGTTTCATGGGTGTTCTGACAAGTTTCCTTAACAAAACACAGCAGTGGAATGGTTGCAGAATGAGAATCCAGTGTACACTGAGAGCAAGAATCCAATTCATTTCAGCTGAAGTAGTTTAAAACGCTTTCCTTGCAATAACACAAACTTTATGGAAGAGCAATATTGCTTTAACTACATATATTTCATGCAGGATCACACTTTGATTCTCATTCTGTTTACTGCTCCACTCTGAGTAAAACCATTTCAGGTTATCTCTCTCGCCTGCAACCCCCTCCTGCTTTTAGACACACATGTACCTGTCCCTCTGGTTAACCCCCACCTATCCTTGCCATCAACACACAATCTCTCCACACATGAATGCACACAGGAATGTAAGAGGAATGACACAATCCAGCAAAATGCAAAAATCCTGCTTGGTCGGCCCAGTCCATCCTCTGCCTAAAAGCAGCCGTAGTGAAAGGCTTTTCAGAATCGCAGACACAGCTGAGTCTGGCTGGAAACTATATAGGTGGGTCGAGGGGTCATACAAAGTACTGACAGAAGTAAAAACCAGAGATGAATGCTGGTCTGTCTCTTCTAAATCGTTTAAAGATAGATTTGTTCGTACCACATTAGGTTGTTGGCTTAAAAATAAATAAAGTTGTAACAGTTGCTCATCAGATTATCTTTTTTTTCTTTCTTCACTTTGAATGTAAGAAAACAGGAGGAATCCTTCATAAACACTCATACAATCAAAGCTTATTAATCTGTGAACCTTACCACTTTTCAGCAAGCCTCTCTTTTTGGTGCGGGTATTGTGGCATTAAATTTAGAAGGAGAGAGAAACTGCATGTGAGACTTTAAGCTTATGCTGAGCTATAAGCTACTCCCAGCCCAAGGCACGGGAGAAGAAAAGAACATCTCTTCATGATTAAAAGGGCTGAGGACTGGGAAGAGAAACAAGAGAGGACAAGCTTTGAGGCCTCAGGGGTAAAGACTGACTGCAGATGCAGACCAAAAGCTGCAAGAAAGTTAGGCTAGGCCATGAAGAAGAACTCAAAGTCAACTATCAGCATTACAGTCTCATGTTTCTTCACCATTATTAAAAAATGGGGTAACGGGTTAGATGTGAGGTTGGCTTGTTATATGAGCCCGAAAGAAAACAGAAAAAACTACTCCAGGAGGCTTTTTTACTTCAACAATCTTAGACATTTCAGACAGGATGTTACCAAAGGAAGAATGCAATCAGGAACCATTTAAATTACTTCAAACTCCAGTAGTATGAAACAAAAAAAAAAAACTGGAACTACACAGCCTTTTAACCAATTTCCAAAAAGTCTTGTGGTTTATTTTGTAGAACAAATGTAGCAGCTCTGTTGTGTGCTGATTTTTTCCTCTGAATTCAGGTCAGAAGTATCAAGGGTTAGCAGAGCAGTGCAGCCTGTACTCCGACCACAGATAGCTGAAATATGGATTTTTACTTAGAGTCCAGAGTAACCTCTTGTGCTGAACACACTCGACATCTACGTTCCTTTATGTGGTTTTATTAATACTTCTGTTGCTCTGACAACGAGACATCTACAAACTCATTTGATATATTGTCAAACTCTGAAAATCAATCATAAATAATAATAATAAGAAAAAAAACACTGAAGAATGATTTCCGAGTTTCTCAAGTTGAGATCTCAGTATGAAGAGATTTTGTAATCTTTGAAAGAATCTTTTTCCACGACTAGAGTTATTTACATTTAAAAGGGAAAATAATTATACTTGAAATGTCTCTGCTTTTTGCGGATGATGTGGTCCTGTTGGCTTCATCGGACCGTGACCTCCAGCTCTCACTGGACCGATTTGCTGCAGAGTGTGAAGCGGCCGGGATGGGAATTAGCACCTCCGAATCCGAGACCATCGTCCTCGCCAGGAAAAGGGTGGAATGCAGGTCAGGGACAGGGTCCTGCGGAGTTTAAGTATCTCGGGGTCTTGTTCACGAGTGGGGGAAGGATGGCGCGGGAGGTCGTTAGGTGGATCGGTGCGGGGTTAGCAATAACTAGGACGCCGCATCGGTCTGTCGTGGTAAAGAGAGAGCTGAGCCGAAAAGCAAAGCTCTCGATTTACAAGTCAATCTACGTTCCAACCCTCACCTAGGGTCGCCAACTGTGGGTGGTGACCGAAAGAAGGAGATCGCAGATACAGGCGGCTAAAATGAGCTTCCTCCGCAGGGTGTCTGGGCTCTCACTCAGAGATCGGGTAAGGAGCTCTGCCATCCGGGAGTAGTTCGGTGTAGAGCCGCTCCTCCAAGTCGAGAGAAGCCAGATGGTGTGGTTTGAGCATCTGGTCAGGATGGAGAGACTATGTCTCACAGCTGGCTGGGGAATGACTCAGGATCGTTGCGGGTGAGCTGGAGGATGCAGCCGGGGTGAGAGAAGCCTGAATTTTCTGTTTGAGGCTGTTACCCCTGAGACCCAGCCCCGGATAAGCGGAAGACGACGGAACAGATGTCAGCAACATTTAGGCTTTTTATTCATACTTTTATCTAAAATCAGAGAAATTGATGGTTGATCATAAACGGCACAATTCTTCTTAAACAGTTTCAATCCAGATTCTTAAATTCCAGTCATTTTGCACTTGAAGGCTCTATTTTGAATATCACACATGGTAAGCATTACGAAAGAACTAAAAATGATGAGCTGTTGTCCCCTAAGGAGATGAAAAAGTTCAAACCATTAGGAAAATTATTTAAAAAAAAATTTGAAACGCAACCTTTGATTTTTTTCAAAAAAGCTGCAGAAGCAAATTGTTGAAGAAATCAATCAAACTTTGTATAAAAAAAAAAAACAAAACAAAGTTTAAAGAACAAAAAAAAATAATAAAAACTGTTTTGAATTTAAGATGATTTTCAAAACCAGAAAACAATTACCGGTTTCCAAAGAATGGGATAATTATGGATGGAAAATAATTGTGGTTTTCAAGACAAAAGATGTGGAGACGAATGTTCTTTGAAATTGAAAAGTGAATGTCTGATAGATCTTGATCGACTGATCATTTAAAACGACTATTTTTAGTTGATGAATTAGTATCGTTGCAAAACGAGTCAGTTTCGAATTTAAAAAAAAAAAAAACACCATTAAACAGGGTTCATCAGAGAAAAGTCTTCAAAGTGTCTTCTGGACAGTGTATTTGACGACTGAGATGTTTTGACTTCCATCTGGAAATAATTTACAGTTTGAATCCACTGTCCAGAAGACACTTTGAAGCCTTTCCTACGATGGATCACACCTCGATGAACGAGGGATTACACAAACTAATTAGAAGATTCATTTCCCTTCAGGGGTCGCCTGAAGTCAGTTTCTTCCATCTAACCCTATCTGCTGTGTCCTCTTTGGTCACACCAACTATCTTCATGTCTTCCTTCACTGTATCCATGAACCTCCTCTTTGGTCTTCCTCTAGTCCTCTTTCCTGGTGGTTCCAAATCCAGCATCCATCCCTCTTTCGATGTACTCTCTCTGTCTCCTCTGCACATGTCCAAACCATCTCAGTCTGGCCTTTCTGACTTTATCCCCAAAACCTCTAACACGTGCTGTTCCTCTGATATACTCATTTCTAATCCTGTCCATCCTGGTCACTCCCAGAGAGATCCTCAGCATCTTCATCTCTGCTACCTCCATCTCTGCTTCCTGTCTTTTCTTCAGTGCTACTGTTTCTAGACCAAACAGCATGCCCGGTCTCACCACAGTTTTGCACACTTTTCCTTTCATTTTGGCTGAAACTCTTTTGTCACACCTGATACTTTTCTCCACCCGTTCCAGCCTGCCTGCACACGCTTCTTCATCTCTTTTCCACACTCTATTCATCCCTCAATGGGGAAATTAGTGTGCTGCATTACACCGCAGCCAGCTGCCACAACGGCGCCAATGGTAGGAGAAACGGTGGGTTAGGTGTCTTCCTCAAGGACAGCTAGACATGAGCTCAGTGGGATTCGAAACCGCGAACTTCCAGTCCAAGGGCGAACGTTCTACCACTGAGCTATCGACTCCCCCGTTAAAAAAATAATGAATACTTTATTGATCCCTCACCGGGGAAATTTGTGTGCTGCATTACACCGCAGCATTTTGCCACAATGGCGCCAATGGTGGGAGAAACGAGGTGTTAGGTGTCTTCTCCAAGGACCATATACTGTACTTGAACTCAGTGGGAGTCGAACGCTCAAACTTCCGGTTAGAGGGCGAACGCTCTACCACTGGGCAACTGCCTCCCTGGTTTTCTCTAGGTACTCTAATTTCCTCCCACCCTCCAAAGACATGATTAACCGCTATGAAATTGCCCCCAGATGTGTGAGGATGGCCCCGCGACAGACTAGCGACCTGGACAGGGTGTATCCATCCTCTTACATTCAATCAACCGGGATAGGGTATAGCATCCCCCAACACCCCGTTAGGGAATAAGCGGTTCAGAAGACGTTCTAATAAGGATTAATGGGGTTCGGGCATCTGGTTAGAATGTGTCCCGAAAACCTAGCTGGTGAGGTGTTTCAGGCACGTCCCAATGGGGAGGAGACCCTGAGCTAGACCCTAGACCTGCTGGAGAGACTATGCCTCACAGCTGGCTAGGGAACACCTCGGGATCCTCCCTGGTAAGCTGGATGATGCAGCCAGGGTGAGAGAAGCCTGGGTTTCCCATCTGAGGCTGTTGCCCCCGCAACCTGGCCCTGAATTAGCGGAAGACAACGAAATGGAAAAATAATATTGTTCTTTTTTTGTTTTGTAGTCTAATATTTTACATCTTTCTTTTCAAGCGTGTTAGCATGTAGCTACATAACATACATCTCCAAAACATACATGTAACTATTCTTCAGAGGGATTCAGTGGCAGACACAAAACATTCAGCTGACAACAGCGAACATTTAATAAGAAAAAAAAACAAAGTACAATTACGTTTTAAATGTACAAATAACCTTTTCAGATACATTTGAACAAGACAAAATGAATGACCCAGGAGAAATCCTTGCTTTATAAACACACTAGACCACAAAAAAATAAAACATATGGCACCGGAAAATGAACAGTACAGAACAAAAAGTAATAAAAAAAAGAAGGTATATCAATCGAATCACGGTGAGGCCAGCAAGTTTCCAATTCTACAGTATTTTCTGGTCTCTGAGTCTACTTGGTCCTGTTTGAGTTAGTTTATATAAAACTGAATGAACTGACAGCATAAACATCCAACAGAAACACAGCCGGTAAACGCACTGAAGATCACAATTCACTTTCAAATGATAAAAGTGCTGATATGTCTCTGTGAGAGTTCTTTCTCCTCACACATTGCTGATCTGGTGGGGAGACCCAGATTGAGGAACATGAAGAGTCTGACCATGGCAATTACAGCATTCTCAATGTCTGTATTACACATCACACCTGAGTAAAGAGGTTATTTTCAAACCAAATGGGGAGAAAAATGAGTCAAAACTTACAATGTTTTGTTATTGGCATAAACGGTGATGTAACGCAATGGATGGTTTAATGTAAGACACTGAGAATGAAAGCTGTTCTTATTTCTAATTACACAACGATATACAAACAAAACAATTAGATTAGTTTTTCTTTTCTTTTGTCCTTTGGTTAAAAGTCAAAGTGACATTTTGAAACAACACATAATCTGCTCATTTTTTTTTTTCAAAAAGATGAGAAACTAGAGAAACTGTAAACTCTGATTTTTCGCTTCTCTTGAGTTGGCACATTTCAGGTCCAAGACTTGGTGGATGTAAAAATACTAAACACAAACTGTAGAAATGAAGCAAAATACTGAACGTTGTCCTCTGGTTACTTCAAACGACAAGTTTCCAACCAGTCTTTGGACAAATCTTTACAGTCTATCTTGTCCACTAACGTATATTTTTTTTCTGTTACGTGGTTTAGGATACATTCTCTCATCTTCCTTAAAGTCAAACCAGACTAAAGGTGAGCATTCATGATGCTATCAGACTGCAGATCTGTGTGCCGTGTTCAAACTCCAGGCAAGAAGGCAAGTTGGCTAGAAAGTCACAGTTGTAGTATTCTTGTTCTGGAAGGTTATTGTCTGAATGCTAGAAAGGATTTTCCTCTGATGCCCGGCCAAAGTTATTCCCATATGTAGCAGATCCCTAAAGACATCAAAAAAAAAAAAGAGAGAGGGGGTATAAACCAAGAATATTTGGCAAAGGAAAAAAAAAACAAATCTAAATAATGAAATACTACAGAAAAAACCTAGTCTGTCATGATCGTAACCCAAAGGTCATAAACTGTAAATTTACATTGAGATAAACACAGTTTTAGATGAATAAAAACTGGAAATACAACACTGACTGTGTGGTGATTTGAGCCAGCTGGTCCACTGAATTGAAGCCAGTTTGCAGGAAGCTGTCTTCGTAGCGCTCCATCTTGATGGCTCTGAGCCATTCCCCGACTGAGGCGCACGGTGAGAGGGTTAAAGGAGCACGCTGGTCCAGTAGGGGGTATGACGGCCTTAGGGAAAATACCCAAAGCAAAGAAATGACTTAGATAGATTGTCACTAAAACCAGCAGCGAGAAGAACCACATTCCAGTTGACAAGCTGAGCGCGAGTGACTGACAGGTACAAACAATGAGCTGGAGCGTCCTCTACAGAATCCCACCAGCTGACATGGAGAATGTGAGGGGTGGGAAACGGGCACAGCAAGTGTTTGACAGGTCACAGCAGGACATTGAGGTGGTATCTCAGAGAGAGAAGAAGGAGTTTAATGTCCTTCCTGAAACTGTCAGGATTCTAACTGGGCCCTAAAAAGGCGACATTATTGCCCTTTCCAGGCAACCAACACAAATATTTCTGGCCTCCGTGCGTTAAAATGACAGAGGTGATGTAACAATCCGTCAGTCAGACAATGATAGTTTGCTGATGTTCCTGATGGTGTCACGACACACAAGAGACTGACAAGCATCTTGGTAAAAAAAAAAAAAAACCTCAATATATTCTGTGAGACACACAGAATATATTATCAGGAGCATCGAATGAGATTAATTTACACAACTTTGATTGGTGGCGCAGTGGTTAGCACGGCGGCCTCACAGCAAGAAGATCAGGGTTCGAGTCGGGGTGGGACGAGGCGTGGTACACTGGCTTCTCTGTGTGGAGTTTGCATGCTCTCCACGTGTATGTGTGTATTTTCTCTGGGTACTCTCATTTCCTCTCACCCTCCAAAAACATGCATGCTAGGTTGATTGGCCACTGTGAGATTGTCCCTAGGAATGAGTGTGTTTGTGGATGTTTTTCTGTGGTTGTCGTCCCGCAACAGACTGGTGACTTTTTTGGGTGTACCCGGTCTCTCGCCTGCAATCAGCCGGTATAGGCTCCTGCGACCCCGTTAGGGAATAAGCGATTCAAAAGATTAAACAAAACTTTGATCGGCATCACAGTGAATAAAAACCTCTACCTCAGGAGACAATCGACCAGATAGATTCAGTAGAAAATATTCACAGTTTTTTTTGAGCGTGCTGCTTGTGGAATTTAAACAGGACCAACACAGTGTTTTCATTTCAAATGGCCTTCAAACTACATTTAGTACAGATAAAAACAAAATCTTGCTGCTGAATTTACGATTAACACAAAAAAAATCTCTAAAATCAACAGTTTCAGAGTTTGTCTACTTGTAAAAAAAAAAACAAATCTAAACAAACTTTTTTAAAATTCAGGGAATAACAGGTGATAAAATTAAGACTTTGAAATTAGAATAAAGAGGCGAGTGTCCAAGGCCTGCATCTGTCTAATACATTCATCTGCACATCCGTGAACGTCTCTTTAACAGCAAACATGCTGATGTTTGCTAATGCTTTCATTTCTATTTGATTTTTTGAAATCTTCTCTCTTACCCCGCTCCTTCTTGAGCCACTATTTTAAGAGATGCAGGGTTGCGGATCAGTTTGTCCAACGCGCTAACGAGGTCTGCAAATCGAGGACGTGCTGAGCGGTCTTTCTGCCAGCAGTCCAACATCAGCTGGTGGAGGTGGGTGGGGCAATCAGGTGGAGGGGGCAGCCGGTAATCTTGCTCGATGGCATTGATTACCTGACAGGAAAATAAATGATGACAAATCAGCACATGAGGCAGGAAATCTGGAGCAATTACACGAGATGCAAAAGAAAGAAGAGGGGACGGGAGATACTAAATTGATACCTGGAATTGGAGTTTTATTAGTTTTAGCAAAAACTTACATCCTGGTTGCTCATGTCCCAGTAGGGCCTCTCTCCAAAAGACATAACCTCCCACATCACAATGCCATAGCTCCACACATCTGAAGCTGAAGTAAACTTTCTGAAGGCTATTGCCTCGGGAGCTGTCCAGCGAATAGGGATCTTGCCTCCCTGCAGAGAAGAGCAAACTGACAACTCAGCAAAACTTTAAACCAGCAAAGTCAAACTGCACTGCTTGTGAATAAATGAAACTGGGCTGTTTTCTCACCAGAGAGCTGGTGTAGGTTGGATCGGAGGAATTCTCCTGCAAGAAGCGCGACAGGCCAAAGTCCGACACCTTGCACACCAAGTTGCTGTTGATGAGGATGTTGCGGGCGGCCAGGTCCCTGTGGACGTAGCTCATCTCCGCCAGGTATTTCATGCCAGAGGCAATGCCACGCAACATACCCACCAGCTGAATGGGCGTGAACTGGCAGTCATTCATCTACAGAGAAAAGAGAAACGGTTCGGTTTGTGTCAGAAAAGACAAACGTCGTGACGGTTTCAGTGTGTGTCTCACTGACCCGCAGGAAAGAGTCCAGTGCTCCGTTCTCCATAAATTCTGTGAGAATCATGACAGGACAGCTGGCAGTGATGATTCCCTCAAGATGGATAATATTGGGGTGTTGGAACTGTCCCATGATGGACGCCTCAGACAGGAAGTCTCTTCTCTGCTTGTCCGTGTATCCCCCTTTTAGAGTCTTAATCGCTACGTAGTTTTCTTTTTTCCCTGGAATCTTCAACCTTCCTCGACACACCTCTCCAAACTCGCCTACGGCGCACACACACATAGAAATCACATTAAGCCTGTTTTCTGCTCGATTATAAGAATAGTTGCTGCTCTTAACAAACGTGAAGCTTGCTCGGAGCAAGGCGTACCCTTTAGTTTAAATGAGGGTCAATAATGTTGCTGCCGTATTTATCAGTTAATAGCTTTATTTCTGCAGCCATATTGAATTCGGACCGATAAAGAACAGACTTCCTATTGTGCTCAAATAGTTTTAAATCAATTACCCGGACTAAAAAGCATGTTTGTAATAATGCGTCTGAGCAGGAAAATCTTTCTCGGACAAAAAAGACAAAGTGAAAACTCTTAGTACAAAGCTTACAGATTGGTGGGAAAATGAAAAGGGTAGGGCTTACCGGCACCAATGACCTCCTCTATCTTGACAAAGGAAACATCAATTTCCTTGGCAAATTCTCGTACCGCCTCATTAGGGTCCTCGTAGGTGAAAGGGTCGATATAAACTTTGACCCCTGCGAAGAAAAGACAAACAGAGCCATGGGAAAATTAAACAAAGAAACTTGGGAGAACTGTGAGCCTGCTGCCATTAGAAAGGAGTTCCCTGTCTGAGTTTTAAATGAAGTTCAGTTTGGTGTGTGTCCTTGACAGATTACCTTGGCCAGTGAGGTACTGACTGTTTTTGTCGCTCAGCTCGGGATCTTTAATTCGGCTGTGTCGACTGTCGGTAGAAAGAAATTGGTTTTAAACACAATGAGATCTGAGTAGACTTAAGAACCAGCATTTAAAAGTATTTTTTGGAAAGTGTGAATGTAGCCAATCAGATTAAATAACCAGAACCACAAGTTTAGTCATTGAAACGTTTAAAAATAGGACGAATCTTTAAAATCAAACACAGAATGATTTGCTTTGTTCAGGTGATGAGCTTCTAATACTAGATCGCTTAGACTTGATGTGTTTTTAAAACTTGCTCATTGCTGTAATAAACCCCTCACTACAGATCCTCAATCTCTTGCATTCACTGTGATTTTGTTACAATAAATTGCCTTGATTTGGCTGCCAGCACAGCTTTTTGCTGACCTTCAACAATCCTCGGAAATCTTAAAGACATAATACAAGATGAGTTGTGGTAATGGCGAACATCCGAGCCAACCCCTACGGTACTGCTCTTTGACATGAGTGGCTCCATTATAATTCTGCTGGCACAAACTCATCCCCTACAAGACTGTAACAACCCTGTAGCTACTGGATCTCTGCCTTCCTCCATCCATCTCCCGCTCCCACCTTATAGGCCCAAAATAGCAAGAAAGCACCACCCTCAGTTAGTGGCAGATCTGGGCCTCTGTTGCTGGTTTGTGTGTGTGTGTGTATGTGTGTGTCACAAGGTCACAGCTATTGTTCTCCTGTCCTGTGGAAACAGGGTTGGGACGCCTGCATCCTGTCTTTCCCTGCCCTCTAACTCTATCGTCATCCCTCTCTCACACAAACACTTTCTCTCTTTTACTCTGCTGTGATGGCATCCAGCACTATTTACTCAAACAATGAAGCCTAAAGAAAATGTTCTAATGAGCAGGATAGCTTTTTAGCTGTGTAAGCAAAAGAAATTATGAGCACTGCTTTGTGTCTGAGCAGCTTCACAGGAACAACCAAAAAAAAAAAAACCCAAAACGGTGCGGGTAACAGTTCAAACGCACCACTGATAAGATACGATTTGAATAAACAAAAAGAACAAGTGGTGCAAAACTATAAAATTGGGGTCACGGTTGTTATTACTTTTTGATTTTCCTCCCTTTTCTTCTCCTTTTCCTGTTATTCTGTCAGCTTCTTTCCCTTGCAGATCTATTTTATTCTCTGTCAATTTCCATTTCTCCCAGTTCTCACCGAATGCAGTAGGCGGCCACAAAGACAAAAGTGACAAGCAGCAGCATCCCCACAGCGATAAGAATGCCAGGTACCAGGAACTGAGAGGCAGAGTCATGTCCTAAGAGAAAAGATAGACAAAAACAAGAGGAAAAAAAAAAAAGCATCGGAGAGAAGAGCGTTTGACTAATCCTGTGTGTCAGAAAAATCCATAAGACAAGGTTTACACTTGTAATAAAGTACAAATTTATATATATCTATGTGTGAAAATGTTCAATCAATAAATTAGCTAGAAATGAGGGCCGTATTTCACATAATTCAACTGAAGGACACTATTAAATAAATTTATGATGAGCAAGATAAATTGATTTTAGTGAATGGTAGAAATTTTTAATGAAAAACTGGGGAATCAAGCTGACATTTCTTTTAAAATATTGTTTTTTTCTTACCATCGGGTAGAGTGTGAAAGATAGCTGCAGGACTGAAGCTGCCATAACCGTCCTGGGTGCGTACACGGACCTGTACTTCATACTGAGTGGCCCTGCGCAGGTCCGTCAGCACAACCTGGTTTTTGTTACTCTCTGTGTACAAGCACTGGTCGTCACTACGTCTCTCCTACGAAAAAAGAAAACTTAAGTTAGATGGACTGTAAGTTAACAGAAAATCCAATTTACAGAAGTCTTAATCATAGCCAGAGGCTCCCTAAAAACAAAGTTATCCACAAACATCTGCAGTCAAATTGATCTTTACCGAGTGTGGAGAATCATTCTATCCTGTTACAGCTTTTAAAAACTAAACAAAGCAACATGAGTGGGGGAAGGATGGAGCGGGAGATCGACAGACGGATCGGTGCAGCGCAGGCAATAACTAGGACACTGCATCGGTCCGTCGTGGTAAAGAAAGAGCTGAGCCGAAAAGCAAAGCTCTCGATTTACAAGTCAATCTATGTTCCTACCTCCACCTATGGTCACCAGCTGTGGGTGGTGACAGAAAGAATGAGATCACGGATACAAGCGGCTGAAATGAGCTTCCTCCGCAGCGTGGCTGGGCTCTCACTCAGAGATCGGGCGAGGAGCTCTGCCATCCGGGAGGATCTCAGTGTTGAGCCGCTCCTCCTCCTGGTTGAGAGAAGCCAGATGAGGTGGTTCGAGCGCCTCGCTGGTGAGGTGTTTCGGGCATGTCCCACCGGGAGGAGACCAAGGGGCAGACCCCGGACCCGCTGGAGGGACTATGTCTCACAGCTGGCTGGGGAATGACTCGGGATCCTTCCGGGTGAGCTGGAGGATGCAGCCGGGGTGAGAGAAGCCTGGATTTCCCGTGTGAGGCTGTTGCCCCCGCGACCCGGCCCCCGATAAGCGGAGACGATGGAGTGGAATGGAACAAAGCAACATTTCAAAGCAATTGTTTGCAGTGTAATTTTAATTTTAGTTCACTCGACCTACATGCTTTTTGTTCTGAACCATATCGTCTGAGCCATTCCACACTCTTTTCACTCTAGCTCCATTGTGACAAAAGCTTTGTAAACCTGAGCCTGTAAACGGGATAGTTTATACAGAGGGATTTGTTGTCAGGTACCGTTTCGCAGTAGCGCAGCTGGTACTGCAGGTTGTAGTGAGGCTGAGCAGGAACGGACCAGTGCAGAGTCAGACTGCTCTCTGTGGAGTCGCTCTTACGAATGACTGACACCAGTGACGGCACTGCGGAGAAGTAGGCAGAATATTAAACACCAAGTGCTCTTCTGACTACTTCCATTTTTTCATAGACTTCTCACCATTATGACTTGTGGTGATGTTGATACTTTCACTTGCTGACTCCTTTCCACTGAGCTGAGACACCCCGTTGAGAGCCTGGATGGTGAAGGTGTATCTGGTGTTTGGCAGAAGGCCCCACACCTCCACTTTGCGAGCCAGCAGGTTGTCCTGAGCTGGACGGTAGCTGACGCTGTCACCGCAGGGAAGGCACGGCCCTTTGGGTGACCTGCATACGAAGCATTTGACTGTATAGCTCAGGTCGGTTCTCCCACCGCTGTCCAGGGGCTCGTTCCATTCCAGGCTAAGCGTGGTTTCGTTGAGCTGGGGAATAATCCCTCGTGGAGCCGAGGGAGTTCCTGCAGTGACAAAAGAATCCAAAGGTAAATGTCTTTGCTGTCGTCTGAACTGCAAATATAATCAATCAGTAAATTAAATGTCAGTGCAGCTTCTATCCTGGAAAATGATTTATTTTCACTTTTATGTTTACTTTTCCAAGACTGCAACTGCGTATAGCCTACAAAGATTTGACACGTATTGATCTCCTCATTAAAGAAGGCAAACCGCTCCCAAAACCTCTGTTAATTTAAACTTTTTTTGAAATCCAAACTGCGACCCTGTAGTCAGGTTCAAGTGTCAAAACTTGTACATGTGCCACATTGACTGAACGGTGACATCAACGCAACAAAACCAGAGAAAATAAATAATAGGTCAAACCACATTTAAAGGCAATTTGGTATGTAAGATCTCATAGTGATGAAGGTCCTGCAACTCTGTATGAATACCAAGCATGCATTAAGACCCGTCTTGGACTTTTCTGGTTTCTTTTGGGTTTGCGTTTTCAACCACTTCAACCAGTATAGCCTTGTTTTTTCGCGGGGGTTAGGTTCCAAAAAGAACCCTGGATAGGCAAAATCCGTGAAGTACAACCGGATTCCAAAAAAGTTGGGACACTTTAGAAATTGTGAATAAAAACTGAATGCAATGATGTGGAGGTGCCAACTTCTAATATTTTATTCAGAATACAACATAAATCACAGGTCAATAGTTTAAACTGAGAAATTGTATGATATTAAGGAAAAATATGCTCATTCAAAATTTCATGGTGTCAACAAATCCCAAAAAAGTTGGGACAAGAACCTATTAGAGGCTGGAAAAAGTCATTTGAGCATACAACAAACACCTGGAAGACCAATCAGCACTAATCAGGTCAATTGGCAATATGATGGGTATAAAAAGTGCTTCTCAGATTGGCAGTGTCTCTCAGAAGCCAAGATGGGTAGAGGATCACCAACTCCCACAATGTTGCGTAAAAAGATAGTGGAACAGTATCAGAGAGGTGTTACCCAGCGAAAAATTGCAAAGAGTTTGCAGTTGTCATCATCAACTGTGAATAATATCATCAGAAGATTCAGAGAATCTGGAAAAATCTCTGTGCGTAAAGGTCAAGGCCGGAGAACCATACTGAATGCCCGTGATCTCCGGGCCCTTAAACGACACTGCATCAAAAACAGGAGTGCTACTGTGAAGGAAATCACAGCATGGGCTCAGGAGTACTTCCAGAAACCATTGTCAGTGAACACAATCCACCGTGCCATCCGCCGTTGCCAGCTGAAACTCTATTCTGCAAAGAAGAAGCCATTTCTAACAAAGATCCACAAGCGAAGACGTTTTCACTGGGCCAGGAGTCATTTAAAATGGAGTGTGGCAAAATGGAAGACTGTTCTGTGGTCAGACGAATCACGTTTTGAGGTTCTTTTTGGAAATCTGGGGCGCCATGTCATCAGGACCAAAGAGGACAGTGACAACCCAAGTTGCTATCAACGCTCTGTTCAGAAGCCTGCATCTCTGATGGTATGGGGTTGCATGAATGCGTGTGGCATGGGCAGCTTGCACATCTGGAAAGGCACCATCAATGCAGAAAAATATATTCAGGTTCTAGAGCAACATATGCTCCCATCCAAACGTCGTCTCTTTCATGGAAGACCCTGCATTTTTCAACAAGATAATGCCAGACCACATTCTGCATCAATCACAACATCATGGCTGCGTGGGAGAAGGATTCGGGTACTGACCTGGCCAGCCAACAGTCCAGATCTTTCACCTATAGAAAACATTTGGCGCATCATTAAGAGGAAGGTCAGACAAAGAAGACCCAAGACGATTGAACACTTAGAGGCCTGTATTAGACAAGAATGGGAGAACATTCCTATGTCTACACTTGAGAAGCTGGTCTCCTCAATGCCCAGACGTCTGTTGAGTGTTCTAAGAAGAAGGGGGGGTGTCACACAGTGGTGAAAATGGCCTTGTCCCAACTTTTTTGGGATTTGTTGACACCATGAAATTTTGAATGAGTATATTTTTCCTTAATATCATACAATTTCTCAGTTTAAACTATTGACCTGTGATTTATGTTGTATTCTGAATAAAATATTAGAAGTTGGCACCTCCACATCATTGCATTCAGTTTTTATTCACAATTTCTAAAGTGTCCCAACTTTTTCGGAATCCGGTTTGTAGAAACCTTCACTTTTTTTACAATTATTATACAATTAAATACTCAATTATACATTGAAAAGAAAGAACAAACCATTTTACAGACTCAAGCACTTAATTCACAAATAAAAGTACTTTAGAAATGTTTTTTTTCAACCAATAACTTCTGTGCTGTCAAATAATAATTTTAATCATCAAAGTGAACAGAAGGCTTCAAATTGCGGAGAGTGGCATCGCCCACCGCAACTCGAGTAATTAGATTAAACGGGAGAAAATTAAAAATGATTATAAAAAAAAAATACTAAGTACAGTCAGACAAATTGTGACTCAGGTGTGTTTCACTGCTCTTCAGACTGAGCCGCTGCATCCAGACTCTGCTCTGTGGTGTTTTTTTCTTTTGAAGCCGCAGTGAACGTGCGGAATTCAAATGTAAATTTGGCAAGCTGTTTTACGTACGTGTACATATTAAACTGCAATGTTATTGACGCACGGGTAGAAAAGAAACAGTGACTTTTTAGCCAATCAGAATGCAGAACACAATGCACAATGCAAATTCGTGAAGTAGCGAAACCGTGAAAAGTAAACCGCGTTATGGCGAGAGATCACTGTACCTACTTGTCTCTGAAACCAAGAAGTTGAAGCGTTTGTCATATTTGTTCCACATACTAAGCATGAGTCCAATCAGGGAAATCAAATATAAGCAAAAAATAACTTTATAAAAAATATCCATTGCATCTTTAATATTTCAGTCTCTCACAGTTGTGATGTAATCCCGGTATCCTCACATTCTCTGCTAGCCGTTAAACTGCTGCTTTACCTTTCCATTAATCAAGCAGGGCACTTGTACCACCCGATAAAAGACAAAGACATTTTCCTCAGTCCCATCTAGCTGCAGAGCAGAACAATGCTCTTCTTGCAGTAGCTTTGCTGTTTTTCAGCAGCGGCGTATGTGTTTAACCGGTGCAATTATGTTCATCTAAAGCAGGATGAGAACGATTATTGTCTGAAAATTGTAAGATAGCTCTTGCCTCGAGCCAGACATAAGTTAACAGCGAGACAACTCAGACTTAGAGAATCAGTATCACTTTCTGCCAAAGAGACAGATCTTTGTCAGTGAGCCTGCGGGTAACTTCAGTCCTAATAGCGTTCTCAACATAAACCCTAGTGGGACAACATCCCACTCACACAGAGAGCACATGAATTTTGAATTCAACATATGGGAAAAGGAACTTTTTATTGAAGTGATACATATCTTAATGATCAAAGCTCCCTCTACTGATACCATCATAACAACCACAGTTACTTTAAGGGAAAAAAAAGTCAAGCCTAGATTGTGCCGATGAATTAAAAATGCAATTTGAAGAGTTTTATTCTGTCAGTCTGCAAAAAAATTAAATAAATAAATAATAAATTTTTGGCCATACTTTAAATAAAATAAGTTTTAAGTAAAAAGTTTGTTAGAAGCTGCTTTTTTAAGATGGTATTTATTCCAAACATGCTGACAACAAGTTGATGATAGTTTCCACATTGTTTCAATTCCTCCAAATGGTTTTCCAACCTCTTTATGGTGATTCTAAGAGTTAAAAAAAGATTTCAAGTCATACATCCAATATGTCGCTGAACTGAAATCCCTAAATATGGTGCCCACTTCAAATTCGTTTCGTCTTCTGAAACACTTGTGCCGAATGAGGTAGCGGGATGTGCCTGAACCTATCTTGGCTGATTTCAGGTAAGAGGCAGGGTACACCCCAAACAGGTTGCCAGTCTGTTGTGGGGCCACATACAATCATGCACACACACACACACACTCATTCCTAGGGACATCTGCATAGCGACCAATCAACCCAACATGCATGTTTTTGGAGGGTGCAAGGAAACCGGAGTACTCGGAGGAAACCCACGCATACACGGGGAGAACATGCAAACTTCACAGAGAAAGGCCAGTATTTCAAGACCCGTCCTCACTGCGGGACTTGAACCACAACCTTTTTGCTCTGAGGCAAAATTGCTAACTACCGTGCAGCCCTCCCACTTCATATCTGAGTAAAAATCCTATTTGTTACAAACAACCGCTCGCAAAAAAGACAGGCTTTATTAGTCAGGGAAAAAACAACATCAGAAAATGCAAAAACTAAACAGGGATTGGTGTTTTACAGCACCTCCATGAGCCTAATGCTCACTGTGTGCATACTTACTGGTACAAGGGATGTCTGCGGTGTCGGATTCTGCACGTAGGTATCCAGAGCGACATGCGCACACCGATGCTCCCCTAATGGTGGCCTGACTGAATCCCGGACAGCCTCGACACTGTCCCTCTGTGCCCGACTTGAACTGACCCACAGGACAAGCTAAAGAGGACAGAGTGGAAAATCAAATGAGAGGATAATCAATCATTTCTACAGTAGCTTTACATGAAATCGTTACAACGAATGTGTCCTTGACAGACCTGGATCAAACCAAACGTACATTTCCATGTCATATGGATGCAGAATGACAACGGTGTAATGAAGCCGGTGCTAAACGTCATCTTTACACATGCTCAGCTGGCTTTAACTAAATAATCATACCAGCACATCAGAATTTATATATTTTTTTAAAAGCTGCCAGTGTTATTGATTTATAAATATTGTTTAAACTCTCATATTAAGACAACTGTGACCACTGAATGAGACTGAAACGATCCCGAAAAAATGAATTCATTTGACTGTCAGATAACCGATTGAGTTCCCGCAATGTGAGAAGATGCTTCTGTTTATCTCTGTTCTAATTAAATAAATCTCACAGCCTAAACAGCAAACCGGAAAAAATAAACCCTTGACACTTTCCCCTCGTATGAATGTGAAATAATCTGGCGTTGTGACACTACATACAATTTAAATGTTTATATCCTGCGCTTGTTTGGTGGCTGGAGGATGAGAAATAATAAACTTTCATACCAATTGTTGCATTGTAGCAGTGAAAGTCGACATATTTCGCGGGGTTTGTGTTTCTATGCGAGGCATTTGTCGAAACTCCACACTGAGAATTGAACGGCAGCTGACCATTAAATAGACTGTTGGTTTTTGATTTCCATCATCTATAATAATCTGACCGAGTGTGTTAACAATTTACACAATGAGTTGTGCTGTTCTATCTCACTATGTGACTTGTTTACAATATGTAAACAAGGTCGCATGTCTTTTGTTGCTTTTTTTAATTTGTCTCTTATTCTTTTGTCTGTTCATTGCACGAGTCTGGTGTCATATTGTATAGTGTAAATACATGTTAGATTTAATTCAGGAAGTGTAGCTGTGCTCAGTTAAAGCAAACGGAGATCAAAAACAATGTGCAAGTACGTTTATTGATGAATAAATTAGCTATGAAACTCAACCTTATCGCCGCTGGTTAAAACAATTAGAGTTCATACCTTTTTTTCAAAAATCTTTCTACATAACTAAAGATCAATAATAATGGTTTCTTGAGCAGATGGCTGTTTGATTCCGACTCCGTGTTGTGAAACGCATCTTAAACTCTGTTAACACAAAGCCTCCCATGACGACGTGTTTATAGCCGTTGCATCAAACGTGTGGTTTACATGTCACAAAGCTCATTCATGAAAAGGCTGACTTATTTAGACAATGTTGAGAAGTTTGACACCGCATGAGTGAATCTGAGCCAGAAAATGTCTCTTGGAGAGAAATGATCAACAGTGAAATGAATTTCATTCTAAACCGAGATGTCAATTTTATTTTCATTTTCCGCAATGACCAGTATGTGAAGCAAATTAACTATCCAATACCTCGATGAAGGCAATTTCCCTTTATGACTCAGCAAGTGTTTTCCTTCACAGCTCTGCTTGGTGACAGAAGGCTGGAAATGGCACTTAACTAGAAGCATAATGTTGGAAATCATCCTTTTTTAATGAAATTGTTATACCTCCCACAGAGATCAAACTGTATCCTGCTTTCTAATGTTGACAGATGAAACCACATGTTTCAGAAGAAAACGCCGCTTTTTCCTTCTTCTGCATGTTTGTCTATGCTGCCCGGCGTCTAACCGGGCTGCTGCGATGCTTTGAGTGCCCGAGTGTGCACGTGGCGGAGTGCTCACGCACGAGGCATGTTAATTGGACTCATTAGACAGAGCTGCTGCACAAACTCCTGAGAGAATCATTCTGCTTTTCTTTTCTTGTGTGCTTTGCTTTGATGTTTCCAAGCTGATAGGATCTTTACCCAGAGCACCAGCCCCCCTAAAGCACCCCGCCTCACATCCCCTGTCCTCCTGTCCTCCTCCTATCTCAGCTGAACTATGAGCTGTTTCAGCAGCGAGCCTCTGACCCTGCTCTTCCTTTTTGAGATAAGTGCTGACCTCTCCCTGTGTCCCCACTGTGTCACAGCAGCTTCTCTGCCTCATTAACTTCCTTGCTCTTTCATTTCCTTTTGAACGCTTCGACCCTCAATGAATCCCCACCCTCATTTTGCCATTGTTTTCTTGTTTAGTCTGCCTCTTCCGCTGCCTGTGGGTGGCTGTAGTTTCTGTGCGTACATCTGCTCATATGACCAAACTTTCTTACCTGTGCAGCGGGTTTGTCCTTCAGATGGTTCAAATCCGGGCAGGCAGGCACAGGAAGTTGTTGGCTGACCCACCCACTGGCCATCTTCACCACAGAAAAGTTTAGGAGGTCGAGGTCGGGGTCCCTGCTGAGCGGCATGCTCAACACACAAACCCTGCGCCTCTTGCACCAAGTAACGGGGAACGGTTTCCGGGAAGGAGGATAGTGCGCTGACCAGCGGAGGACACTTTTTGAAAAACACTCTGACGGACAGCAAGGCCATGCAGGCTCCCTGAGCTTGGAAAGCCAAGTAGAAGCCCCTCTTAGACAGGGGGCCGAGTCTTAGTGTCTTCACGTTGAATTTCTGCTCTCCGCCCTGCCTAAGTAAAAAATCTGCAGCCACGGTGTCCACCTAAGACAAGAAGAAAGAAAACACGTGTTTTGTAACCAGATGCACATACTGTAGGCTTTGGGTCGGCGAATGAAAAAGAGGTTACTGTGAATACATCGACATGTTCGACTACTTAATGAGACATTACACATGACATTTTAACGAAATCCCACCACTGATTTAAAACATACTTTACTTTCAATAAACTCAACCTTTTCAAATAAATTTCAACAAGGCAGAAAACAACATTTCATTTTGTCTTCAACAAACGTGTTAAATTAAAGAAGAAATTCGGGGTGTTTTTCTAAACTTCTTTCTGATGCCATGTTTAAGGACATGACAACATGTGGGATTCAGTAACACTGGATTCATAAGGAACTCATAAACATTTAGCTTGTAAAAATATGAATCAATAGGATGATTTAGTTGTTACAAATGGAATAAATTACAGAACTTAAGTAAGACCCCCACCCCTCATTTCTATAAACTGATTTTGACCCCGCAAGATAAACAAAAGTAAGCCAAGTTCGCACTGGAGGGAGAAAAATCCATCTAAAAATATGTGTATTTTGGAAAAGTCTCAGTAATTATTCACAGTCCAATTCCTACAAATCACTCATTTGATTACCACCCACAAAAAACAGCAACGTTCTTATAATTCCTTCCTGTGAGCATAAAAGGCTCTATTGTTTAAGAGAAAAATGTACAGATATTGATTCACAGGGAACGAAAATAACCTTTTTTCGTAAAATGGGGCCCTTATTTTTAAATGCGTCGAATTCAAACTCACTCCAAAAATGGATCTACATACCATGCTTTTGGACTCTAGCTGGTTGGCTAGCAGTAGTGTATGTGTTGGTTTCTATGGAATATGTTTAGTTTTCTTTTTTTTTTTTTTTTTTAAATAATGGATGTGATAAATTACTTTAGCTATTAAAGTACAGAAACAAAAATAAACCAAACATGTCATCACCGCATCTTTTTATTTTCCTCATATTTATTTGAAAATTGAAAAGCTTTAAACTGTGGACTGTTTGGTTGGCAAGCCAGGCTAAAAAAGCATTCATGATGAACTGCTATTGTGGGCAATTATTAGTTTTTTTACAAAAAAGGCAGATGAAGTTAAAAAAAAAAAGTCTTAACTGTGGGTAAAAATGTTGTACAACTGTTTCTAATTGGGAGGCAAATACCTTCGTGTAAGGGTTCTCCATCCAGGGTGGGTGGGTGTTTGTGGCCTCGTTGGAGTCTGCCTGGAAGTAATAGAGGTTGAAAGTCTCCTTACAGCTCCGGTGATGGGTGCTCCAGGAGGAACACTCCATCATGGTGAACCGAAGCTCTACATAAACCTGAGACGCTCCCCGTCTCTGGATGAAGCCGCTGCGCAGCCAGTGGCTGGATGAGCTTTCTGTTTGGCAGATCTGATAGGTCCTCACGCTGTTGTTCTCCTCATCTAAACCGCTTACTTCCTCCCACGGAGACTAGAAAGAACAAAGGCTTGTCAGTCTCCACATTTAAAAGACATCTGACCCAGAAAAGTTGTGAGAAGTGAGCAGACTCTAGATTTAATTCACCTGTAAAAGCGACCAGTTGGGATTTTCTCAAAGAGGACTACAAACAAAAATAAAGTTGTAATTCTTTGTTGCCTCTCTGGTGTAAAACGCCCGATGATGACCGTTAGAACGAAAGTATCTCACAGTGAATTTTTGATCCAGCCTAAATTTGAAACTAAGTTGTTAAATTATTCCTTTCGCGGAGCCAAGCGGGAATCCAAAGTTTCACTTGTCAAACAAGGCCCACAGCTACACACGGCATATGAGACAGATGCATCTTTCACCCCAAAAAAAGCACTCGCAAACCATAATACAATCACAAATACAGCATGTATGAGCCAAAAACTCTAAACAGAAAACAACATTAGCTTAGGAGCCACAAGAAAAAAAAATGCTTTAATGTTTGACTTCTGAGTCAACAGCCACCACGTTCACCATCAGCGCGTTCCCAGGAGCAGGAAACAAGCCAGATATTAACATACTGGGGGCAAAATTTAGGAGATTTACTGAACTGGAGGCTCAGAAATTCTGTTATGTAAATATGTAAATCTTTAAAAATCCATTTGTGCATGATGTGAGGAGTAAGGCAGAGTATCGGTCTGAATGAATTACAGAGCAGCAAAGCACGTAGTCAGATCTGAAACACTTGAAGGAAGACCATTTCTTCAAATTTTTAACAAATAAACAGCATATATGAATCTTAGAAAACATTCTCTGTGATCTGGCAGCAACGCATCCGTCAAGAGTAAAAGGAATCCAGCTCAAGCAGATTTACAATGGGTAAAATGTATTTTATTTAATGAAGTCTATTTTAAGCTGCTTTAAAATATAATAAACTAATTTTCTGTTGCAATTGACGTAAAACTAAAGACATGCATAAATTTACAGAACATTTCATATTGTTAGCCATAATGGCATCTGTAATCACATGCATGCACTTTAGAGGCTCACGTTACATTTAAAGAGGGGGCATTAGTTTTGTGGGACAATGATTCTCTCCTCATAGCAGGTAGAGGTAAACTTGATATCTTTTGCAAGCTCAGAAATGCAATATTTCCCCTTTCTCTAGACCCTTTTTAGTCCTGGACTAAAATTTGCACGACACAGTGTAAATATTGTTAAGAGTCCGCAAAGTAAAGTGCAACAAGTCAACAAAGCTAGGAAAGCTAGAGCATGTTTTTTTTTATATTATCATATTATTCTCAATACTTGCGCATGTGCGGCTGCACTGATGGGTTGCGTGTCTATAAATAAGCTATTTCCAAACATAATATCTGCAGGGCAAAAAAAAAAAAAAAGCCTCAGTATGGTACTGTTATCAGTGGAAGCTGTACGTGCACGGTAGCACTATTTAGCACTATTTAAAAGGACAAGGACATGTCAAACTTAAGTTAAAGTTGCATATCGAAGACTCATTTTTGTCAGACAAAGCTTTGCTGTATTCACATTTCAGGAAAAACTAGGGGTGTGCTTCTATTAGAAAGTGTGCTTCTATTGGGAATCACACAATATTCTCTTGGAGCATTTAAATAAAAATGGCACTCCCTGTTAAGGTGAGCGACTGAGCCTGAGCAAAGCACTTGCACTGAAACAACGTTAGCATACTGTGGGTGTGTTGGAGACCAAAAGACATCGCCACGAATGAACTGGCGTCCAAATGGTATCTAAAAATTGGACGTGAGAACTCACAAATTACTCAATTAAATATAAAACTAAAGTGTGCTTTTGATGTGTGAAAAGAATATTCAAACAAAGTTATAAACCTCAGAAAAATGCCTTTACATAAATATTGCTCTGTGATTGAGTTATAAACAAGTTTTGTGTGACACATATATTGAGGAAAATTTGTTGAACCAAACAAAGTCTATCAAAACCAATCCACAAATTTATTTAACATTACTTTAACAAAACAGCTTTTTTTTAACATAATGATACATTTTGTGTTTGATATGAAATATAACTAATACAAAAGCTAACCTTAAACAAAGACATTCAAGATACTATTGTGGAAATGTGTATACCGCTGTGCACAATTGTAAAAATAATGAACCATATGCTAATGCTTTTTTGTCTGTCTTTTTAATGCAGATAGCTTCACATCTTTTTACTGCTGCTTGTCAGAACTGACAAAATTATTGTGTCGTACCCTTTTTGTGCCAAGTTAATGATAAAAAAGCACACAATCTAGCCACGTTTCTGAGGACATGAGGCTTTGCGAGCTGCTTCAAATAATAACTGTGCAAACTTTTTTCTGAGGATGTGAGCCTGTCTCACTTTGCATGTTAATCAGAAGCAAATGCCCATGCAGTAAGTATTTTCTGTCCATCCTTAGGTTCACCTACTGACACATTAGTACGTTAGGCAGTTCTGATCACAGTCTCTGCTGGAAAAAACTCACTGACCATTCTTCAAATTTTAAAATTATTTTAACCTTTTTTTCTAGCTTCAGAACTCAACATGGTGGGCATCCAGTCAGTTCGACTCCAATGTTATTGAGATATATCAAGGCATCTGCTTTTAATATAGTTTAAATGGCACATTTGGTTGGCTGTTTTCGCCATCTTGTCAGTTGCTTGCCATGTAAGGAATTTGTTTATGACCAAAGTAACAAAGGAACAGCTGGAGGCCAAAAATCCACGGTCGCCACAAGGTTTATGTTAGGAATATAGATAACATTGTGAGGCTGGGGTTACATACCTCTGCTTTGGTCTGTGAAAAGATGGTCCACTTGAGATCAGACGTCTCTGTTTTGGTGTTCATAAGAACCTCTGCAGAAAAGAGAAAATGATCATTTCCTTCTCAGCAGGAAAAAGAAGAAACAACACGTATAAAACTCATTTACATTCAGCCAAACAAGAATCCAAACACATAATTGTATTGGAAAATAAAAGACTAAACATATTTCTAAGTCCGAGGCTTTCAGCCAAGTATGAGCCTTGGCTTATACCGGGATTAGAATGGAAGATGGAGTTTCACCAGTCAATTACATCTATGCTGAACATTTCCACTATCCTAAAATTGTCTTTCGTCTCATGTTTGTTTTTATTCCCCCACGTCCCTTCTGTTCCCAGCAAAGGGCCATGCCTGTGGTCACCCCTAACCTGCTGAGAAGACTGGTTTTGTCCAGGGAGAGCAGAGACGAGCACAGCAGCGGAATCGACCAGACTAACAAACACACACACATACTAAGATTTAAGCCTCGGAGTTACAATCTGTGATTACAATAGAATTGATTTTTTTTTGCAATCTTTTGAAAACCAGGCTGCCCACTCACAAACAATCAGACCAGTTCCGCGATGATTCAGTATCCCAATAAAATTCAAGACCGGAACAGTGTGTAACTTGAAGCATAATTTACGTTGAATGACGATACTTTTTTTTTTTGTTGTTGTCCTTATCCTGTCTTGGAACGGTGACCTATGTTTATACTGACAGGATAAAGTTTCTGTCACAAACAAGCTTTGGGAAAACAAAAAATCTGTTTGTGAAGAAGCTCATTTCAAGGTCCAGGCGGTTCGCTTGAACTAATAAACAAGATTTAAAATGGCCACAATCAAGCAGAGCACCTCCATGAAAATAAAATCTGTGAAAGCTTGAAGTTTCAGCACAAGATTATCACACAGCTTATGATGCTGTTTTGTTGTGCATTGCCATGCCTTATGGAACACATTCCCTCTAGCATTGTTGCAGTAAGTTTTCTGAGTACACTGAAAATGTATTTCTATTAAGTCATGTTAAAGGTGAAAAAGGAACATCATGAGTCCTGTTCTACGTCTTTACCGTTAGATCCACTTCCAGACTTATTGTTCTCAATGTAGTTTGACAGTTCTGGAACTCTACGTGTGAAATGAATAACTTAGTCATCTTAAATTCAGGTACACCAAGCCTTGATCTTAACCCCTGTAGACTTGTTCAGTAGGCTACAGGCATGACGGCTGCATCACATCATCCGCCTCTCTTTCTACCCAAATGGGTCCATCACACCAGACTCATTAGCCCCATGACCTTTCCCCATTGCTCCAGAGTCCAGTCTCCATGCTCTCAACCAAATCCAGTTAGCTTAATGTTTTCTTGAGGCTACTCAGCTGTTCATTTGGATTTTCTCAAGTTCATTTCACATTGTTCATGTGAAAATGCTCCTACCTTTACCATTAAACATACAGTAACCCGGACTTCTACTGTTATACCACTTAGATTGAATTTCATCAAACTGTAAAAACCATGGTTTTGCTTTTCTCATAGATGTTTATGATATATTATAATCCACCCTTACGGGTGGCACGCAGCCGTCAAAATCCAGCGCGAGGCTACAAAGACCCGGAAGCAGAAAAAAAAAGTCAGTCTGCCACTGCTCCCCCCATGACTCAAACCGCCTATCACATTTGCAGCAAGTGTGGTAGGAGCTGGAGCTCTCGCATTGGGTTATTTAGCCATCGCCAATGCTGCACAAACAGATAAGTATCCAGGTGTAGACACCATTGTCTCTAGATACAGAAGGATGCCAACAAGACAATATTAGAAGTCTCCGCGATCTACTTGGATATTTTCTCCATCTTATCTGCAGCCTTGAAATGTTTCTTTTTTCACATTGCATCACTTACCAGTTGGTAGATTATCTTCTAACCAGTAATTACCCAACAAAAAAGCTTTAGTTAAATGTCAGCTGCAACTATTTTTTTCTTAGATAGACACTTTACACAAAACCCAGATTCGTCTAAACCTCTTCAATGCACACTTCATAAACTCTGCACACACGTCCACAATACGCTACCTTGAGTTACTTGATTTATTATCATCAACAGATTTTTTTTCCCCTGGTTTCTTAAAGCAACCATTTTCCTTTCCATCACACTGATTAATTTCATCGTGCCTCACATAAAAAATAACTGTGCTGCTCGAAACTCAAACTTGGAAATACTACTTCAACTTTAATAACTTATGAATACAAATCATCCCTTCATTCAGAAAATTAATGATACTTTGCTCTGAATACGGAAACTCTGAATTTCTGTTACTATGGTCTAAGATGGAAAATATAGTCAGTATCCTTTTAAAAAATAATCATAATCTAAACCAGTACTTTCAGTATTTTTCTAAACAACTGCAATTCTTACTTGAATAATCTCTAAACTGAAGCAATAATCTTGTTCTGATAGAGATCTTCATTCAGATTGAAAATGATTTCCAGATGAAAGTTGAAACGTCTGAAGACGATGGATTAGTCTGAATAACTACATCTCAATTAAAATGGCAAGGAAATAGAAAACTCCCTTTTTTCCTGATTCATAATAATATGACAGTATATTTGATCAACAAACATACTGACATGAATAAACAACAATAAAAAAATCTGTAATTACACCATGATGCGCATCCATATTTAATATAAAAAGCAACCAAAGTAGTTCAAATTAGAACAAGATGATCTTTAATAGTGTTGAGTCCCTTTTTTTTCTAAAAACAATTTACGGGAACAGATTCAATCAGTTTATTGATGGTTGAGATTGGAAAAAATGTTAATATTCAATTCTTGTTAATATAAAACTTTTCCAATATTTCTCAGTTGTAATTAACTTTTTAGAATGAGGAATTTTGAACTGGTGAAAGATGAGCCTTTTTATTATTTATTGTTCCTTTGTAGAGCTTCCAGATCCTAATCATAGTTTCTTCTTTTCACAAGAAAAAAGTCCAAACTACATTTAATGGATAAAAACATAAACTGTTTTTTTAGTAGATATTTGATTCAGGTGATTGAATATGGGGCGGCACGGTGGTTAGCACAGTTGCATCACAGCAAGAAGGTCGAGGTTTGAGTACTGGAGTGGGACGACGTTTAAAACACTGGCCTTTCTGTGTGGAGTTTGCATGTTCTCCTCATGTATGCGAGGGTTTTCTCCCACCCTCCAAAAACATGCAGTGTTAGGTTAATTGGCCACTATGAAATTGCCTCTAGGAAAGAGTTTGTGTGAGTATGGTTGTCTCTGTGAGTTGCTCCGCAACAGACTGGTGACATGTTCAAGGTGTACCCAGCCTTTAGCCTGAAATCAGTTAGGATAGGCTCCTGCATTCCCTGCAAGCGGTTCAAAAGACGATGATTGAATATTTAACTTTTCAGTTGCTCTGGAATTGTTCTGTAGCTTGTGAGACATGCTTGGTCATATGTTCAAACTCCTGCATTCATTAACTTCTGAGAAACTGCGTCTCTGAGATGCTTTTTTTCACACTATGACAACACTGACGGGTTACAATATAATGTAACAAGTTCATCTACGTTATTTTTCCTCCACTTTTTGTTTTCTAGACTTTTTTTTTGGCCTCATTCCAGATGCCACGTTGAGCTGATATTTTTCAGATGTCTTCGTTTCAACACCTTTCCTGCATAAAATTTATAAAGAGAGAGCGAGTGAGAGCTTTTAGCGTAATTTGGTTCCTATTTTATTGGGCCAATATGTGCAGATTTGTTCAAAAACATTTTGTTTGTGTGCGTAATTTTCATAAAAACTAATGAGCTCAATAAAACGTTTATCCAAAGACATCAACTAATATTTGACTTTGTACACTTGTACTTCCTATAACATTTTAAATGATCACCAGACGTCCAGCACTGCCTATATTTTCACCCATGTTAATTTAATATATTTTGCCAGAAGCAACACAAAACAGAAAGTCATCTCGTTCTCGATTTCCCTGCTGCAGCCACATAGCCAAATTACTTAAATCTTCCTCTCTGTATTTCACCTGAGGGACATTTTCTCGCTCCTGTCGTCTGGGTGAAGCGTCTCCTGCCTGCTGCATGTGAGAGCGATGACATGGAATCACTAATCATCGCGGTTGCATATGTAGCAATTCTGTCATTGTGTCACGCTGAGAGGTAAAAGGTGCAAATAAAGCGACTCTAATCACCAACTTTCTGCTCCATATCACCTGCTTTTCTAGCTTTAGCCTTTATGTGAAATTTTTCCAAAGAAACACGGATGATCATCCGAGCTTCTTCCAAAATACTAAAGCTGAAATTGTAAGGAAAAAAAGAAAGAAAAAAAAATCAGAAAGAGGAGGGTGAAGAGAATAACTGAGTGACGAAATTCAATCCGGGGCTTCCGCTGCATTTAGATTACTACATGTTTAATAGTGCACAATAAAAAAAAACACAAAAAACCATAACCTTCTCTTCCTTGAGGATGACTAAGCAAACTGTCCTTTTCTACCTTTCAGATGAACACCTGCTCTTGTGTTTATACACTAGATAAAGGTGTGGAAAGGAAATCCCCCCACCCCCTTCTTTTTTGCCCAGGTATAGTAATCACTGTTTATCAGAGCTCTATCATTAAGCTTTATGAGGCCGGATGCGCGAGCGTGACTGTTTCTATGAGACGGCGAGTCGTTCTGTTATGTGCTCGCAAAGCTTTGCTTTTCACTGCAGCAGAAAGAGTCTTAAGCCCTGCTAGAGGAAGTCGGCTTTTCCCCTACATTCTTTCAGCTGTGGCGGCCACCCACCGCCGGAAAACTGCCCAGAGCGGTAGAAAATGTTGGAACAATGAGAATTCGTCATCTGGCCATATTTAACACCCAAAACAAACGATTGTACAGTAATTACAGGGCAACTGTCAACATTAGTAGACACTTGAGAAGTCTAAACTGATAGCGAGGCAGGCAGCATGATGTGTCTGAGCTTTAGTGGCAGTTTTGAAAAACTACAACAATGAGCCAGACTTTTTTTACGGAGAGAAAATGAGAAGTAAGTAATAAACTGGTCGGTTCACAAATAAGTGATTGAAAGGTATAGTTTCTTCAAATGAGCTGATGATGTTTTTAAAAAAAGAGTTTCTCCAAAAAAAAAAAAAAGAATGCTGTGCAAAAACGTTTTTGGAAATGGTAAACCCCACCATGTCTTTTAGTGATCTGTAGAGACAAACATTTTTGGTCCTCAGGCTTTTAACAGGTGACCTCAATTTCAAGAACCAGATCCCTTTGATGTGGATCCCTTCCTATAATAACATTTTCTATTTTTGACTTGCATGCTACTTTCTCTCTGCTGTGCCCTTTCCCTCCTTATTTTCCACTTTCTCCCTGCCATTGGAGTGTGATATGGAAATTACAGGCCCACGAACATTTGGCCTGCTTCAGCTACAATTAGACCTCATTTTAATTAAAGAAACAGAGTGCCAATTATCCTTATACACCTAGAGAAATGGAGACAGAGGGGGAGCAACGGGGATAATGACAAAGCAGAATGCAAAAAAAAAAAAGACAAGACGCCGCTGTCAAAGGATTTAGGATCTGCAGTTAAATGTATGAAAACCAAATTAGCTCTAACGTGTATTGTCCAATCATACCGCTACACTCAGAGGATACTTGCCAACTAATTTCAACAACTAGGGTTAGCTAAAATTATGCCGAGCATCATCGTGGTGTATTTTTGTACAAACCATACTGTCACATTTCCCCAGTGTACAAAATGTGTAACTTAATTATTCTAGATGAAAAAAAGAGATCCTAATCAATAAAAGACACAAATGGAATAGTTAATGAACAACCAGCCCCAGAAATCAAATCTGCTTGGATAACAATTTCTTATTCTCAATACTGTTGTGTGAGTAAAACACAGGAGATGGATAAGGCCACCGACTTATCGGTCATCTTTACAGCCTTTGTGTTGATGTCGAAACTACTTGTATTTGGATGTTTCTGCAAAAAACGTTGAAAAAAAAGGAGAGGAAATCAATATAGAGTGAGAGAGTGGAGAATACAAAGCAGCAACCAATATCGTATGCTTTCTCTATCAGCGGGGGAGAGTTCTCTAGAGAATTACCTGCTGTGTTCACACATGAACTGAACTGGACATTGCCTACACTGAACTATGAAGACGGTTTGTTCAATTCTGAACTGATTAAGACATCTGCGTTCCCGGGTTTCGATTCTGGGCAGTGCGTGGAAAATTCCTAGACTGGTTGGGCATGTAAGAAAACAGCTTAAGCAGCTGGGTTTGCGGAGTTAAAACTTAGAAATAACACATCATGTGGCACAAGCAATAACGTGTAATTTTGTAGTTTATTGAAACTGACTTGTAGATACTTGGTCTTTGAGAAATACCTCTGAATTCTAAAGATCAAAACCGCAGTATTTCAACAATTAATTATTTTTCAGGAAATGCTTTAATCTGCTTTCCTGCAAGGATTTAGGGTGAAGTTAAGCTTTTCAAGCACTGGCTCCTCAGAAAGCTCTCCTGATACATTAAAAGTTAAATCTACTTAATATAGATCTCTACATCCACGGTTTAATTAGAGTGAGAGGTCAGTTTTCAGTGAGAAAAAGCGTAAAGGAAGCAACAAGATGTTGCTTAAAATCTGCAAAACGTAAAAAATAGTTTTGCTGTGATCAGCAGGTGTGTGTTTAGTACAGTTTATGCTTATATTTTGACCTCGCCATTTAATTGAAACTGTATCCTTGTCACAGGATGCATGAGAGGTGAATCAAATTATCGGTAGACGTGACCAAAGCTGTGGAAGTAGATCAGCTGAAATGGTCAAAACATCATGTGACTGAAAAAAATTCAACATCTTTTATGCAAACAGGTCTAAATTCACCGCACAGATATCTTTAGGTTATATCGGTGTGAACTTGAAGGATGATTAATGCAAAATTAGAATTTCATGAGAGTAAAGTCACAGCCTATAATTATTATGAGATAATTCAGTCTTGCTAGGTTTCAATTTGGACACAACTCCAGAAAAAAATGTCCCCAAAAAATTAAGACAAGGTAATTGGGAATGAAAATGTATTATTCTGGTCATATATTGCGTGCTTTTCTTTTTTTAATGCAAAAAAACAGAAAACGTTAAATCGAAGGCTAAACTCCTCAGATTGTAAATTTTTTTATCTAAATGCATTTAAATAGCTTGGACTTTGAACACTGATTGAATGTATTTAATTTTTTAGTATGGTTTTGATCTAATTCTTATAAAAGTTCATTTTTAAAGACATTAGTACTCCCTCTGGACTTTCTGAAACTTCCTCAATTGTTTTTTTTTTTTATTTAGAAATTGATGCAGCTTTTAAGTAGAATATTGCTGTTACAAAGGTAGGTTATCAATACGCTACTAATCACGAGCTATAGTAAAGGTTTAGTTTTGTCTTCTGAACCGTTTATCCCTAAGGGATCGCTGGGGGTGCCAAAGCCTATCCTGGCTGATTTCAGACGAGAGGTTGTGTACACCCAGAACAGGTCGCCAGTCTGCTGTGGGGCCACACACAGACAACAAACCACGCGCACACACACACTCATTCATTCCTAGGGGCAATTTCCTAGCAGCTAATTAACCTAACATGCATGCTTAGAGAGAACTCACACACATGCAGATAGAACATGCAAATTCCACACAGAAAGGGTAGTGTTTCAAGCCTCGCCCCCACTCCAGGACTCGAACCCCAACCTTCTTGCTGTGAGGCCACAGTGCTAATCACTGCACCCCTGTGCAGCCCTATCGTAAAGGTATATAAAAAAAAATGTTATATGTGTGTTTTAAGCAATCCTGACCATGTGGAGAAGAAAAAGTTCCCTTTTGTTTGTCCTTCAGTCTGGATTAGTGAATGTATATGGACGTAAATGTTTGGAAAATAAAGCTCAGAATGTGTGTGTAAACTGTGTCCGTGTGCCTTTGACAAAGTTGTGTCTAGGGAGATTAGACATCAGCTTCCCGTAGTTCCTGTCCCCTTCCTGTCTCCTGATCTGGTGGGGGCCGGCTGGCTACACACAAACATATACACAAACACATCTTATACATGCACGTAGCGGTAGAGCAGGACGTTTACTGTACAACAAAAAATCTTCTATGACATGCGCGCAGAACTACTGGAAGATTCATAAAGAAGCAAAAGGAATGACAGGAAGAAAAAAAAAACAAACGGTGGAAATACTTTTTTTGGTCCCTTTTTCTGTTAAATAAAAATATAAGTATATAGTATAACAACTACTCTCTACAGAACAAAAATGTGACCTAGTTAATGTTGAACGTCTTATATTGGACAGAAAGCAAAGACGCAGTAAAAGAGGATCAACAGTGCTGCGAATTAAAGTGACTCGCAGCGCTGAGGATTAAAGACCAGGTCTGTGGTACCTGACCTCTGAATGTTGAGGCTTAAAATCACACGGTCATCAGAGATTCACTAAGCAGAATCATTATGTTAATTATTTCCAGGTGAATCTGTGTTTTCCCCCATCAGCCTCTGAGTACACACAAGAGAGATCGCCAAAAAAAAAAGATCTGATGATTCTTCGCTAAGAATACAGTTAGTGCAAAACTCTTGAGTTTTCATTTTTTGGTTGTTAAATATAAGCTATCGATGGGGAATTAGTCTTTTCCATCTATCATCTTTAACTGAGTCTGGTTTAAAAAGACATCTACAGATAGAAGAATAATTTAAAATCACCCAAAATGCATCCATATGCTCATCTGAACTGCAGGAGGAATGTTGCATTTTTTATGTCGTACAAGTTAAAAGTGAATATGCAATTCCAATTAGTGGTGTGAAGTTTTGACCCGTGGATAAAAGTGAGAGTTAAAGGTTAAGAAGCTAAAAGATATCAACTTGCTTCTGACTGTTAGCATTGCCGCCAAGGAGAAATGAGTTTTGACCTGTGATTGAAATAGTTTCTGTGCACCTAAAAACACCAATTTTCCTCAAATTCCTACTAAACTGAATGCTTAAAGAAGCTTTAAAATCATTTAAATGATTCGTAAAGTAGTGACATTCATTAAAATTTAGTCTTCTCAACCTCTTATCCCTATGAGCCGACGGAGCCTATCACGGCTGATTTCAGGCAAGAGGCAGGGTACACCCCGAACAGGTTGCCAGTTTGTTGCTTAGCCACACCACACACAAATTCCTAGAGGCAATTTTGTAGTGGCCAATCAACCTAGCATGCATATGTTTTTGTTTTTTTTTAATATACTTTATTAATCCCTGACTGGGAAATTTGTGTACTGCACTACACCGCAGCAGGCTGCCACCTATGACGGCGCCAGTGGTGGGAGAAACGGGGGGTTAAGTGTCTTCTCCAAGGACCCTAGACGTGAACTCAGTGGGATGCGAACCCGCGAACTTCCGTTTATGTTCCGCAGGCGAACAGTCCTACACTCTAACCACTGAGCCACCGTCTCCCCCCAGCCACTATACAGCATTTTTGGAGAGTGGGAGGAAACTGGAGTACCCAGAGAAACCCCACACATACACGGGGAAAACATGCTAACTCCACACAGAAAGAAAGGCCAGTTTTTCAAGCATTGCTCACACTCTAGGAACCGAACACCATCCTTCTTGCTGTGAGGCTACTGTGCTAACCACTGCACCACATATCAAAGTGGTTTTTTTTTTAAATCAAAAATTCAATTCTTATCAAATGTAATCAATCTAAATTTGGTTGTTAAAGACATTTCCTCAAACTGATAACTATTTTTTTAAACATAGTCAGTGGTTAAACAGACATTCCTAATAATAAATTTTGGTGTGTTTGGAATATTGATCTGCCACTGAGAGAATTCACCTCCTGCTACTTTCAATTACATGCACCACTTTGTAGAGAGGCTGCTTCAAAAATAACCAAACTCGGTGAGAAACCGAGAGGCTTCTTGAGAGCGTAACTGCAGCTCCCTGGAGCCACACTGACACACAATCGCACAAAGGATAGTGAAAGAATTTTTTTTTAAACTAAATCATTACAAAGTATCCCTTTCAAATCTACACCATATGTATAAACACTGATGTAATTTGAACACTTTTGGGAGGAAAAACATCAGTGAAGTGAACGCACTTCACAGATCGGCCAGTGAAATGAAAGATTTTGTATCTATAAATATCATTTAAACTAGATCACAACAGGTAAGATCAGAGAAGTTTTTTTTATGAAACATTTCTAAAAACCACTGACTAAAAAAAAACAGTTAATAAGATGCTTTTCAGACAGTGTTGGACGTAAAAATCTTACCGGAATTTTCTGATTTGGATGAAATTGTCAACATGACTGAAGAATGGCTCAAACATCTTTCTAGTTATCTTAAAGAACACAAAATTTTGAATTAAAACCTCCAAAAGAGCTTTTTTCCTTTGAGTTTCTGTGTATTTGTTTTATAATTTAGTCCATCTTGAAATTTTTATTTTTCTCCTAAAGATTTTTTTTACAACCAATCTTTTGGTGAAGAGAGATTCACCTTCTTCTCAAATGAGCGTTTTCTTTGATTTTTAATTAAAAAAAAGGAAAAAAAAAAAAAAGAGACCAAATGTGTTTTTTTTGCAGCTAATAGCATTTCAAACTTGTCCTTTTCTAAGTTATGTGTGAACACAACACTGGTTTATCCCATGAGCTAAGTGCTTTCTTAATGCCAGAATTAGTTAAAGGTCAGTGTTAAGTGGCTTAACAAACAAAAAAAAAATGCATTCCTCATGAAAATGGTCAGGTACAAAGATCAACTTGAAAATGAGTGAAAAGAAGGCGGTGTCCAACAACCCTTTGGTCAAATTCATTTGAAAAATAGCAGAGAAACAACTGCTTAAGAGCTTTTAAAAATAGAGGATAAGAAAAAAAAATCACAAAAAGAATAGGTTCCTGGATATTAATGCGTTTATTCTGCACTATTTTGCTTCTCCTTCTAAACCTAATTCTATCCAACCAAACAAAAACCACTGTTGTGATATTGGTCAGTATTTTTCAGAATGCAAACACCAAGCAAAGCCTGAGTAAATTTTTCTCAGAATATTCTCCCTGTATTCATATGCAGATGTGTTCACGGAGAAAATTTATTTATAGTTTATTTTCTAATATTCCATTTCACCAGTTATGACTTCTTTCTTTAGCGAGCACTGGGGTGCAGTAAATTAAAACTCTTGCCAGAAACCCCCTTCAATGTCCAAGTATTTGTAGTGTAGTAGAATCACAGCAGTGGTAGCTATGGTGCAGTTCTCATTGCTGTGTAACTGTTCAGCGTAACTCGTTATTGGAACTTAACTTTTTTATTCAGAATTTAAAAAAGTAATTTAACCCAACTTTTATTTTCTCATGTTCAAGTGAATGTTAGTGTATTTTTTTTTGTTCTCAGGAGAAATGGGCAGGTGTGAGATTTGTGAGGTTTTCACAATAACGCCCTCCTTATTTCTTTGTTTTTTGTACATAATAAAGCAATAACCTAGATTGGAAAACGTGAAGGCAAGACATTTTTTTTCCAGAGCTAGTGTCCACAGCTGCTTTTTCTTGGTTGCTGCGTACGTCAACACACTCACATTGATAAATATCTACATATGCATATGTACAGGGCGCATAATCAGAACACTGCATCGGTCAGACGTGGTAAAGAAAGAGCTGAGCCAAAAAGCAAAGCTCTCTATTTACCAGTCGATCTACGTTCCTACCCTCACCTAGGGTAGGAACCTACCAGCAGGTGGGGGGTGGTGACCGAAAGAACAAGGTCTTGGATACAAGCGGACAAAATGAGCTTCCTCCACAGGTTGACTGGCTGGAGGAACTTGGGAGTACCAACTCCTCTGGGTCTAGAAAAGCCAGATGGGGTGGTTTGGGCATCTGGTTGGGATATCTCTCGATCGCCTCGCTGGTGAGGTCCGGCACGTCCCACCAGGAGGAAACTCAGGGGCAGATCTCTGACCCGATGGAGAGACTATAGCTCACAGCTGGACAGGGAACATGTCGAGATCTTCCTGGGTGAGCTGTGGGATGTGGCCGGGGTGAGAGAAGCCTGGACTTCTAAGTCTGAGGCTGTTGAACACCCCACCCCCGACGTGCCAGACATATGTATAAGTCTGTGTAAAATAATCTTTGACTTTTAACAGAATTAAAAAATTACTTTAATTGTAAATCCCCTAACACAGGGGAGTCACACTCCAGTCCGGGAGGGTGATGTCTTGAAGGTTTTCCTTGTGTTCTTACATCTCCACACCTGATCCAGGATATTGAGTCAATTTGCCAAATTGTATTTGCTGTTGATTTCAATTTATGTGCATCATCTGTATTGAACCAGGAACACAATGAAAACTGTGAGGACAACGGCCCTCCGGGAACAAGTTGGATACCCCTGTCCTAACCCGACCAAAGAACACTGGGATGAACACAATGAAAAGATACAAACACAAAGGTTTTTGCAGAAAGACTTGTCTGCGTCCAATTCAATCATTCAATTTAAGCACACCTGTCCCTGAAACAGCAGCTAAACAAAAGGACGGCCTATATATTCCATGTTTTGGAGAAGGAGGAAGGCGTTAGCTCAGTGGTAGAAAGTCTGTCTTTTGATCGAGAGAAACCAGTTTGATTCCAACTGGGCCCATGCCTAAGTGTCCCTGAAGAAGAAACCTAACCCCCAGTTATTCCCACCATTGGCACTGTCATAGCTGCTTGCTGCACTCCAATAGAGCAAAAGTCATTTCCCCATAAGGGATGAATATAGTACGAAAAAAGAAGGCATTAATGTGTATAAATAGTGAGAGATGATGGTCAAGAAGGTTTTGGTCCAGCAGCAACAATAAAGTTTATACAAAGAAAGTTTAAAAACTGCAGGTAAAGCTTTAGAAGCTTTAGAAGTCTGAACACTGAGGTTGGATCTGGACGCTCCAACTTTTTACTGATCATTGCAAATCAACCAATTGATTGGAGAGACCCTGCGCATGTATTTAAAACACCTGCCCTTTTTTGTTTTATTACACCACAAAGATTATTACAAAACCAATTTCGGATTTTATACTATTGCAGTAACAATTAACTGCTTTTTACCTGGAAGCTACAACAAATCAGTGAAAGTCTCTATAAACCAGCATCTCAAGGTAAGTTTTTCTCTTTATAGAACGCTTGAAGGCAGAGAGCTGACAGAGGCAATATGGGAAAGTGAAGGTTATGTGCTTGTTTTCTAACACATTCTCTGTCTTTGAAGGAGGATATTTATCCTGCTGTCTTTTCTGTCAGGGAGGCTGAGTCTCCGGGTCAGTCACAGGCTGGCACCCCTGCAGTGTGAACACCTCCGAGTCACACGGCTAGTTACAGAAACAACAGCCCAGCTTTGGTTCTCTCTTCGAATGATTAAATCAGACTTTTAATCAGATGGATTTTCTTTGAATGAGTCTAACCATAAACTGGTCTGTATTTAATTTAGAGTTGAAACAATGATACATCACAGACATAAATTGGTCTAATCAGCCGAATAAAAAAATAAAAACTCTTCCTTTATAGAATGATTAATCTCTCAGATGTTTATGTAACCTAAAAAAAAAAAAAACTTAATAAATAACAAATCAGGCACACACACTTCCTCTGTGATGCACACAACCTCCTTCTAAGCTCCCAAAATGTCTGCAGCTTAACACCATCTTTATCAAAGCCTTTACTAAAGCAAAATCTGCTATTCACTTTTGGGGGAAAAGAAATATGCATATACACAAACACACATAGTTGTCAGTGACTAATCTGCAGTGGGAGGTGGACAGCTTGAAGTCAGTGCCGACTCCAGCTAAATAAACCATCTAAAGATTGACACTTCTAAGTAAAGATACAAGAGAAACGACTATGTGCAAAAACCTTCCCTTTCATCCAGACACATCACACTGTTTTGTATTATAGCAACACCAGACACTCTGAGAGCTAATTTTCTTCATCAGTCAATGCACAACTTCCACACGACTGCAATTTGGTGTCTGTGTGGCGGTCACCGATATATCCAGAATTTAGATGAACCTCATCTGATGTCTGATGCAAGGCCAAATGATGGAGAACAAAGGGCATCATTTTGCCTCCATAGCCTGCGATACTGTCGTCCCAGCAGGGGGTAGATTTAGCCATTTACAAACGGAATTACTACCCTACTCTTGGGTTCAATCCGGGAATAAAGAGGCAGATTAATAATGTCATTCCCATCCATTGCCTAGCATTCATTTGATTTGGTTAGATCTCTGTGAAGCAACGGAAATAAAAGACGATTTTCTGTGCGTCACCGTTTCCGAATGAGACAGTGAGTAGATAAAAATGTGTCTGATGGTTTCTGTAACTGAACTGACCCAATCCATTTTGGGGCATGGCGTTCCCTTAATGCTCTGAGCTCCCGCGGTAGGAGAGCAGCAGGCACACAGGAATGTCTCTAACATGCAGTTTATTGCAAAGCCCACTTGGTTCAGAGTGGTAATATGAAAGCAGGCCCTGGGAGACGTTCTGAAGGTGTCTGCTTGTGCACAGGTTCAAGCAAATGTGCAAAGAATTTGCTTGGCTGATCCCGAACGGAGTGAATTGGATTTGAACTTCAAATGGGCATATCAAACACGAGATGTAGGTCAACCTGTGATGCAGGGAAAGAAAAAAAAATCCCAGACTCGTCTTCCAATGGTGTACACTTCCAATCAAGAAATGATTACATTGGTTATCATAAATTACTGTCCATCTAAACACAACATCTCTCCTGGATGATGCTTGATGTGCATCAAATAACAACTTGATTATGCAGAGAATAGATGAGAATGATGGACCTGAGATAAGTAGCTCCTTTTCTGTTGTTGTCTCCTAATTAGAGGCCTTTTTAATCACTTTATTATAATTGTATATTCAACCCGTTGCACATATCTATTATATCTGGCCCCAGGTGTGTGTAATTAAAGGATGCAAATAAGCGGCACGGGCTTATTTCCGTGTTGTGAGGAATGCACACATTACGCCATCTTTTCTCACTCTGCACTCTCTTGTTTGTTTTTTTTGTTGAGTCTAGCCAGTATTCCTATCTCTCCTTGACTCACTTCAAAGAAAGCCCCCATCCCTCTAAAAGTGCCATTTTCCTTGGTGCTTATGGCTGATAGACTGTGGCCTCATTCCCTCGCTACTGCAGCCTGTCCCCATTGTGTCCCACTCTCCAAGAGAGGCGTGTGGGTGGAGGACAGACTGGGCTCTCCAAAATAAATGCCTGACATGGATGTAAAGACCGAGGGGGAGGAGGAGCGGAGGCGCTAGGGTGCTGTATCCTCTCACCAAGCTGAACTATCATCCACCTGCAACCCTCGGCTACCACATGCATCCCTCTCTCAGGCAGAGGAACGAAGAGATAGAGGCGCGAACTGAGAGTACTTGTGGCACTCAGATGGCTGTTTAACTCTTGAGGAAGCTAATCACTGGATTGAGGTACTGGGGATGATGGGCCACAGGCTTTCAACGAGAGAGAGAGTGAGAGGGGAAGGGGGGGAGGTTCTTTAAATGCAAATCCCTTTCTTATAAAAATCGGTTCCATTTAAAAGGATTTCTGGGAAACGATCCACATTTCCATGGCAGGGGAGATGGTTAGCAAGAGAGAAAACAGCATACCACCAGTCAAACATCAAGGAGACAGAGGACATAGAAAAAAAAGTAGCAAAAGAAAAGGATATGTGTCAGTGAAAGAAAGGATTGAGGCTAAAGTATGGCTCTTTTGATAAAAGCATCCTCTCTCCACTGGTGACACTTGGTGGGATTTAGTTCAGATTGAGGCACATTGTGCTATTCATTGTCATACTTAAACTACAATGGTAATAGGGAGGTGACAGAAAAAACAGAAGATAGATTGTAGAAAAAAAATGTGCCAAAACCCTGCTTTTTCTTCTACTTATGAAGGGAAAACCTTCCGTACTAGCATTTCTTTTTTGATCATCAGATCTTGAACACTTTACATAATGCTGTATTAAGATGTCACTGTCATTGGCTTAATTACATGGACATGCAGCCATGCCAGGCCATGTTCACTGAGAACGTTCAGGCAACACATAAAAATGATACACAGCAGTCGGGGTCACAAGTTCTTATCTTTCCTCAACATTCCTGAACAACTAAAACCTTCTGTTCTTTGTTTATAACAGAACTTCTGGACCAAAAAAAAAAAGTTTTAGGTCTACATACATTTGGTATTCTTTTCTGGTTTAATTTGCATTCCAGACAGGAAAGCTGAACTGACAGCCTGCCAGCAGGAGGTTAAAAAAAAAAAGAAATCATGTAGGAACTCCAACATCACATACTGGTTTAATAAACCAAGACTTCACATGCATTTATTGTTTTTTTTTTCTTGTTTTTTTTTAGCATTTAAAGGGCTAAACAAAAGAATAAAATCTGTAAAACTAATTTAAAGAGCTTAGTTTGAAAGCATCTATTATGGGATTCAACTGACATGCAGAGTTCTTCAGCAAAGTTTTATGGGGGAAAAAAAAATACCGTTCAGGAAGGATTTTGGACCATTATAAACTAAACAGTTTTAATATTGTTATTTACTAAATGATTTATGTTATGTGAATCTGGTTTTATGACACACACAGATATATTGTAAATGGATTCGACTTATTCAACTCTTTGGTACTCAAAGAGTACCAAGTGTAGCTCACACTCACCCATTTACACACACATTCATACCTGATGGTAGAAGCTGTCATGCAAGCTGCAAACCACCATCAGGAGCAATTGGGGGGTTAGTGTCTTATTCAGGGACACCTTGGCATGAACTCATGGCGGGGGATCAAACCAGTGATCCTCTGGTTACAAAACGGTCGCCCAACCCACTGAGCCATCCTTCCTTCGGATAGAATTCCAAGTATTGTTGTTACGCGGAGAGAGTTGTCACACTAGCAGTTCTACCAATCAAAATAAAGGTAATGGTTGCAAAGTTTGTAAACTGTGCACCTCAACTTATAAAGAGGTTGATATATTTTTGCAGAAGTTTCAGTGAGTGTTTTTAAGGTAAAAAAAAAAAAAAAGAACTTTAGCACAAAAATCACAGTGAGTTCCTGATGAGTAAGCAAAAAGTCTTCCATCCGTAACTGTGTGTGCGTGTGTATTGCAACCCGGTCCACAAGATGGCTATATAAATAACGGATACGTACATGGTGTAAAACCTTTTAAAATACATTTAAAAACCATCCCAAAAGTGACCAAAATGTTGCTAAAAGCAAATAAACAGCATGTTTGTCTTCTAATTATGTGAATGCAAAGCTGGAATTCATTTTCTACCTTAATTTAGAAACACAAGGAGAAGCCACTAAGGGATCAAAATGATTCAGTTATCACGTCGGTGTTTGTGATTTCACACATGACAAAGAAGACGCTGGCTGAATAAAAGCCTGAAAGCAGGTTCCTACATCATTAGTGATTAGAATCATTACGGCTGCTTTTAGACGTACGAAACAAACCAGAAAAAGTTCATATGAGAGATGAACACACGCCAGAAACAAAAATCTAGTTTGTTTGGCAACTCACCAGGAGCACGGGGACACGTCAGCATCTTATTACCACAAAAACTGTTTTGATCTTTAAACGCTGCTTTTTTTTTTTTAACAATGATCAACATCATAGAAAAATGCAGTTTTTAGTAATACAAGAACGTTCCAAAAATTCAAGAGGGGGTCATGCAAAAAAAACATTTTTGGAGGTTTCAACATCACTCCTACATTATAATCGTAACTGAATTTTTTAATTTGGCTTTCATTTTAGAAATACATGTTTGAGAAATTGTGAGCTCTTCCGTCCAGTATTTGGATAATATTTTAACGCCACGTTTTTATTGGTCACATATTTAGTTGTTAGTTCTCTGCCACAACCACATTCTAACGTTAGCAGGAAGTGTTTTTGTAGCTTCACTGCAGATACTCTGCTCATCCTTGGTCTCTCCCCTCAGGTACTGCAGTTCCTCTGCTCACATTTTTATGCAAATGCACTAAAAATGCACTAAAACAGGGAAGGCAGTAACTCAGTGGTAGAGCATTTGCCCGCGGACCGGAAGTTCGTGGGTTCAATTTTCACTGAGTTCACGTCTAGGGTCCTTGGAGAAGAAACCTAACCCCCGTTCTCCCACCATTGGCGCAGTCGTGGCAGCCTGCTGCGGTGTGATGCAGCACACAAATTTTCCCAGTGAGGAATCAATATAGTATACAAAAAAAAAAGAAGAATAGAAAAGACTATGTGCTGGCTTTGGTCATTTGATGCACTTTACACTGTTTGCAGCATCAAACTAGATTTACGCTGCGTGTGGGACGGGACGAAGCAAGAGAAAGGACGAATTTGGCGTCAAAAACAAAAGTGAAATTGAATAAATCTATATGTAAGCTTATTTCAGCAACTATTCTAACAAAAGGTACTGCATTCATCTAAATATACTTACATAAGATGTATTAAGCGACAAAAGCACATTGAACCCTCATGTGGCCGTGCACATGCTCGCTCAAATCTAAAACTTAAAGCCATTACTTCTGAGTAGTTGTTGGGGGGAAAAAAAAAAGTTTATCTTGCCCTTCCTTTATCTTGCTGTATGTGGCTGTTTAAGGTCAATTTTTGACTCTTTTAGATTGCCATATTGACAAAGCATAGACAGCAGTTGTGTGCATTGCTGTATGAATCCATGTTTATTTAAATGCATATGAGAGAAAAGCCTTGCTTTGGGTGGCCCATTGCTTCAGGCTTCTATGAGCTTAAGAGTTCAGAATGCACACAAATCTCTTAAGAAGCCAAACAAAATGTGTCAACGTCACCTCTTTTGTATAGGTAGCTGCTTTGGTTTGAGACGGCAGTCTGAAGCTAACCGCTCCAACTGTGTAAAGAGTGCGATGAACAGGATGACACTTCACCCATCTTTCTCTCAACAGAATCCAAAGAACTGTGGATGGTTTTTTTAACCCGACAACAAGACAAACCTTAGCTAAACAAATCATCCTGGCAGCTGCACTCTCTTGTTGCTCACAAAGTGAAAAGATTACTTGTACATAGAAAGACAGAACAGCTGCAGAAACATACCATCCTGTGGAGGACATCATAGCAACCACCACTGTGAAGAAAGATGGATTTACAATGAAACTCTACCAACTAAATATAAGACTATCAGCTCTAAATAAACTTTCGGGCTTTTCGGATTGACTGCTGCGTTAAGAAAACATCAACAGCTTAACTCTGAATACAAAGTGGAGTCTAACACGACTTGCATTTACTTGCCCTAAATTTGTCCTTCACCAGTCTTTGTTGTTTTTTTTCCTTCTTTTTTTTTTAACATAAAAAAAGGCCATGGGAAAATACTGCAGCTGGAAAATCCTCACATTAAAATACAATAGTATAAAACTCCAATTCAAATCAAAATTTAAACAGAATTAGGGTAGATACATTTTTTTAAGTACCATAAATCTGATTCTTAATTCAATGAAACGTCTTTTAATTTCATCTTCTGAACTGCTTATCCCTAATGGGGTTACGGGAGGGTGCCGGAGTCTATCCCGGCTGATTTCAGATGAGAGGCGGTGTACACTCTTAACAGGTTGCCAGTCTGTTGTGGGGCCACACACACACACACAATCATCCACAGACACAATTTCATAGTGGCCAATCAACCTAACATGTATAATTTTGGAGGGTGGAGGTACCTGGAGAAAACTCACCCATACACAAGAAGAACATGCAAACTCCACACAAAAGACCAGCGTTTCAAGCCTCGCCTCCACTCAGGGACTCAAACCATGACCTTCTTGCTGTGAGGCCACTGTGCTAACCACTGTACCACCGTGCAGCCAAAACTTATTTTCTTGTGAGGGGGAGAAAAAAAAAGCTACTTTTTTTCTTATTGTTGCAATGCTGGCTTATTTTTATTTACAGTAACCAATCAGATTTAGTATTGCACTTAAAGCATCTTAATTAAACGGATTTTAAATAACAATTGTGAAAATAAATCACTATCGAACCTCAGAAATTAAACAGATAAGGAAATTGGGGTAGATGACAAAAATATTGTCGTTTAGTTAAACGCAGATAAAATAAATTCAAACTCACCTGATTATTTTACAATTGAATAAAACTTCCAAACAGTGTTTCAAATACACCCTGAAAAACAAGTCGAAATTGCAGGATTCCATTAAGGTTTCCAGACAGTTTTCACTTGTTTGAAGATGAGAGGTGTTTTAATTGCTTAATTACAGTTTAACAACGTCTCACTGGAAAACTGAAACGAGCGCGCTTGAAACAGATCCATCAATTTACTTCTTTTTTTTTTCCTGCTTATTTCGGATGGAATCGGTAACAGATGAATGAGGTTTTCATGCCTTTTCCATAAACCTGTTACACTTCAAATGACCACATGGATGATAAATTTAAACTATCTCACAAAAATGCATTCATTTGATGGAACAGATCACTTCGACTGAGCCTATATCGTTAAAGCTGTGGACCTGAACAGGTGGAATAAGCTGCAGTGCTTCTCTCTCTGGCTGCATCCTTTTTACCGAGGGAAAAAAAAAACACAGCGAGAGATAAAGAGTTGTTGGGGAGAAAGAAACAAAATGGGGACTTTATAGGTCGAGTCTGAGCTGAGAAGGATAAGGGTGGGGGAGAGGGGGCGGGGGTGATAACATATAACATTTATTAAAAGAAATAAGCTCAATCTGTATGAAGATGGTAATAGGTGTGCAATAATGAGAATGATTAATATTGTTTAAATAGGTTATTCTGTTTTAGCTGAATTCATAAGGAATTCTCTTCTTGTGCAAATCGAGGGAGACGCTTACTGTTTTCTTGCATGTGTGAAAAATTATATGAAACGAGCATATGTCCTTGTTCCAATTTTCCACCCAAAGCATCTTATTAATTTCCAACCAAAGTAATTATCTGATCAAGAGGTCTATGTTTTAATCATCAAGGAGACAGAAGGAAGAGAGATCCATGCATTAAGCAGGCAAGTGGTGTGTGTAAGTGAGTCATTTATCCTGTGGTTGGATAAGGAGGAGAGATTTGGCAGCTGAGAGCTTCGTCTGTCCTCCCTCCAGTTCATTACAGTATTCCCTACTAGGTGGAGAACAAGGGGGATAATGATCCAGAGTGTGTTGGTGGGGAGTGGGCCACTACCCAAGACAAGAGAGCCAGACATACATCTTGTTCACACTTGGCAAACTCGACTGTGCTCAAGTTAGTCGACAAGGTGCTACGACCCCCTCCGCTCTGATTGGCTCCCCCTTTGAGCTTATTTGGAACCCGCCATCTTCTAAACATTCAAAAGATAAAAGAAAAGTAAGTTGAGACTACTAAAGAGTCTCCGAGGATTTACTAATTCCACCTCCAGCACTCTGAGACACCACCTCGCTCCGATCGACCTGCAGTTAAATATTTTCTATTTGCAAAAGGAAGAAAAAAAAGCTACAAATTCAGAGTTAAGTCAGAAGGCTCAATAGATTTCAGTAGTGAAACCTGCAGCCCCAGCTGGAGATGAAGCAACATCTCCACTAATGGCCTGACTCCCAGCTGAAAGAAAAATGACCAAATTGAAGTGTCTGGGAAAACCCCATGCTTCTCTCTCGGACTACTAAGTCAACAAAGTCTTTCAGCAAGAATCCAGGCCCTGAGTATCTGTAGCGCTGTGACACGGCTTATTGGTAGGGTGTGCTCGCACAAATAAAAGCATCAATGTCTGCATCGATGTCTTCACGTGTGCTGCATCCACATATTTATGTCGCACAGGACAGAAGCCAAAATGTAATTCTGTCCAAGAGGAAATGTTTAAAGCCTCAAACCAGACGCAGATGACAGATTTGTGCTCCCGCCACAGATTTTGTGAAGTCATGCATGTTAACGGCGTTCCTGTTTACAACAACTTTTGAGTGGAATAATCATACCTCGGGGAAAAAGTTTCATTGTTAAAACGCTCATTGTTCTCATGTACAATTTGTTTCTCTCAAACAACAAAACACCTTCCTCATCAAGCAGAACATGTTGGAAAATCACCAGAGAAAGAGGATTTAGTAAGGAAGGAGAAAAAAATGGGAAGCTCTTTAAACCTGTAATATGAATAATACTTAAAAAAAAAAAGCCACCAACATAGCAGTAGCTACTTCTTCTTAAATCCTGCAAACACAGATTTTCTCAAGGCATTTGAGAAAAGTGTGAGATAAAAAACTTCCACAGCTTAAATCAGTTTTCACATTCACCCCACATCATTTTTTTTTTAATCTAGTGTAAGAAATAAATTCTCTTCTCTATCTGTGTTGCTTGTTAACACTCTCTCCATCATTGTAAAAAGCAAATGATCCCAGCCCTGCCTCTGTTGTTATGCAGATGATCTACCACTTTGCTGACTTATAAAACCACATCACCAGACACAATCATTCTCATAGCATCATGGCAGATCATTTTAAACTGACTGATTTCTAACTAAAGTTTCCAAAGCTGATCTGAGACAGGAGTGTCAAACTCCTTTCCACTTGGAAAGAAATCCTGAAGGTTTTCCATGTGCTTCTTCTTCAACACACCTGACTGATATGAAGTGAAATCCTCAAACAACAAGGCTCATTAGGCTGAGTCAGGTGTGGAGATGGAGGAACATGGAGAACCTTCAAGGATCTCAGCCTTCAAGGATGTGAGTTTGACGCATATGATGGAAGTTAGTTTCCATTACAGTAAAGGCCCAAAAATGTGTTAAATGAACAAAAAATTTTGGTAAAGTTAATACATGATGTTGAAATTTATATGTAGGTATACAAGGTGTTTATTTATTCCTAAAATGGAAACTTGAGGTATATTGCAACAACATACTTGAAAACAAACAATGTTACATGCACAAAAGTATATATTTAGTAAACAGTTATATTTATAATATATAAACATATATACAAGCCTATATATCTTATATACATTTATTTGTAAATATAAGCACATCTATTTGTAAATATATAGAGGCACATTTATTTGTAAATATATAGGCCCATCTATTTGTAAATATATAGGTACATCTATTTGTAAATATATAGGCACACATATTTGGAAATATATAGGCACATCTATTTGGAAATATATAGGTACATCTATTTGTAAATATATAGGTACATATATTTGTAAATATATAAGTACATCTATTTGTAAATATATAGGCACATCTATTTGTAAATATATAGGTACATCTATTTGTAAATACTTTGTAGATAGACACATTTATTTGGAAATATATAGTTACATTATTTGTAAATATATAGGCACATTTATTTGGAAATATATATATTACACATCTATTTGTAAATATATATGTACGTTATTTGTAAATATATGCATACATATATATTTTAGGTATGTCAAAAATGAGGAATAAGGCATATTCTACAAGAGTCTGACCAAAGTAAATATTATATACCAAAAGTGTATGTCTACATTTTTATTTATACTATTTGAGGTCCTCCTCTCCGAGACAGAGGGTCTAATGACAGGGATGTCCTAGATCAAATTTAGTTTTTTTTTTTTTCTCAAATCCATCCTTTAAAATAATTACGTTATGATACCAGTGTAAAAAAATAACATTAAATTGAATACCTTCTATTTATAAATGTACATCTGTGACAGAAAATAAAAGTTAATGAAACAGCTTATTCTTTGTTAATAAGCTGAAATCTCAAGTGGGGAATAAATGAATCAAATTACCTTAAATGTTTCTGTATTGATTTCAAGGCAGTGTTGTTAAAGATCAAACAGAGAGCAGAATGTGAACCTTTTAAAGCTGCTCTTTTGAAGTGGATTTGAACCCAAGTTTTAAAAAGATCTAAAGATTCAGACTCACCTTCTTCTGCAGTAGAAATAGAAATCAAGTCCAGGAGAATGAATCCCAGCAGAAGAATCCTCCTGTACATCACCTCCATGGTGTTACTAGGTGGTAAGAGAGGAATGGTCTTGCATTAGAAACCAAGTAGCTCTAACCAGTCTGCATTTAAAGTGGACTTGAATGACTTCACAGTGTGGTCAAAGCTCTGCAGGAGAAATCAGGTTTTTCTGCCAAACGAGGGACTTACTGAGCAAATCACGTTCAGCTTTCTGTCTGCATGGAACAACCAAGAAACAAAACTTGTCCAAGTTTGTCTTCTGGTTCTGGAAACAAAATCTGAAGCAAACTACAGCTTTGAATCCATTCTTTTCTAGTTGAATTCTTGTGTCAACACACTGGACTCATAGTGCAGAGTTGACAGTTGATCTTTTAGAAAAGAATCAATCTCTTTGTTTTTCAGACTTGTCTCCTTCCAGTTGGATGATAGAGGACCAGTAAAAACCTCACTGCATCTCTGTTAGAGTTCCAAACACCACTAGAGATCGCTTCATCACTTCTTTCAAACCTCCTTTGACTTGTTTAAAAGAAATCTCCGTAGATAAATCTTAACAACTCCACATGTGGTAGAATAAGAGTCAAAGAGATGTGAGAAGAAAACCTCCACATTAAAGGAGGTGATACAGCGACACGTCTTCCCCGGCCTGTTTGGAGGCAAAAATGAGACCAAAACGGTGAATTCAAATGATGTCTGGTTGGTACAGACAAGCTGGGACCCGAATGTATCCAGAGGAATAATAAAAAGTTTCGAGTTCAACCGTATCTTAGAGACTGAGTGCTGAAAGCTGAGGAGTTGATCACCGCTTGAGAGCAGCAGTCCAATGGTACTAGTTAGCCCCGCCCACTCTGCTCCCAAACACCAGCACCACCAAGTCAAAATAGTATCAAACTACTTCCGTTTGTTCCTTTCAAAATAATATGAGGCTAATCAAATGACTTGTCAAACTATCTGATGTTATTTTGAGACTAAATCAACTTTTGTAAGTGACACACAACAAAGTGTCTTTAAAACATGCACGGTGGCCTCATAGCAAGAAGGTTGGGGTTTGAAGACGTGAGGATTTAAACACTGGCCTTTCTGTGTTGTGTTTGCATTTTCTTCCTGTATACGTGTGGGTTTTCTCCTTGTAATATATAAATTTGCCCCTATATAAATTTGCCCCTATGAATGAGTGTGTGTGTGTGTGTGTGTGTGTGTGTGTGTGTACGGTTGTGAGTGTGTGGCCCCGCAACAGACTGGCAACTTTTTCAGGGTGTACCCTGCCTCTTGCCTTAAATCATCCAGGTCAGGATAGGCTCTGTCATCCCCTACAACTCTGTAACGGATAAGCGGTTCAGAAGATAAAGACATGCATGGTGGCACTGTGATTAGCACTGTTGTCTCACAGCAAGAAGGTCGGGGGTTCGAGTTCTGGAGCGGGAGTGAGGCTTGGTACACTGACCTTTCTGTGTGGAGTTTGCATGTTCTCCCTGTGTATGTGTGGATTTAGTCCAGGTACTAAATGCATGTTAGGTTGATTGGCCACTTTGAAATTGCCCCTAGGAATGAGTGTATGAATGGTTGTTCATGTGTAGCCTTGGAACAGACTGGCGACTTGTTTTGGGTGTATCCCACCTCTTGCTTGTGATCAACTGGGTTAGGCTCTGGCACCTTCTGTGACCCCAACTAGGATAAGTGGTTCAGAAGATGACTGACAATTGACGTGCATTAGAACAGAATATTAGATCAACTCCTAATGGAAAGAAAAACAACTACAGTCCAAGAATTGAAGATTGTGTACGTGCAGAGTATGATATGTGACACCTTGTTGGATTGGATGACATGTGAGTTTGTCTGTATATAATAACCAACTCTGGCAACTTGCCAAATAGTTTGAACCCCGTTCAAAACAAATCAGTATGCTTTTTGTTTGAAATGAAGTTTTCTTAATTTCCTGTGCATTTTTCTGCCTTGACTACAAACTAAAGCCTGTGGTCCTGCGCTGACATGCTGTTTGAGTAAACTGTCTACTGTCACAGACCACAGTTTAATCACTTTATAAGTAAGATCATAGTTTAAAAAAAATACCAACAATTTTTCTGAACATCAAACAATAAAGACATTTCCATTTCCGGTTTAAAAAAAAACCCCTGCATTGAATTCCTCATTGTAATGAATTACTGAATCCTCACTGGCCTTGGAGGACACATGGGATTGAACATGTTCAGTAGGGTGGACTCCAATTAAGGTTGAAAATGCTGAGCTCTAGAAAATGCTGATGGACCAGTTTGGTGTTTTACTAGAGCCACAAAGCAACCTTTATTGCTTTTACCAGACCATGATCAAACCTGCAAAACTACTATTAAAATAAATGACAATTCCATTAACAAATAACATTTTTTCTTGATAGATTTTAATTAACACAAGATGCATTTTTGCAGCATCACCTCCTCTTTAGGACTTTGAGCATTTTCATCTCTGCTTTCTCTGAATGGCTTTGCCAATTCCCATTACAGCATTATAAATTCATTACTTAAGAGTTGCAGCAAAGTCTATTTTCTCGTTTAATTAAGGGCTGTTTTTCTCTGTGAACTGAATGGATTTTGTTATTGTGGGAAAATCTGAGGAAGTCGCCTGCATAACGAAGAAAATATGTTAATTTTAAGTCTAAATGACAAAATGTAAATAAGACATTTGCAATTCAATCTGGCTGACAAGACTGGGTAGTGTGTAATCTGGGAAAGATGAGACAGTTTTCAGTTTGTTTCCTGCACAAAACTCAAAAAAAAAAATTCTGTTTTATTTTCGAGACAAATATTAATTCTTAATAAAAGGAGTTCAATTTACATCTATTTGTTTGTGATTTATTTTATCTGAACATTTTGGAAGTTAAAAAAAAAACAAAACACGTTGTCATTAGATGAAATTTCCCTCCCAAAAAAGTTATTTTGTATTACAAAATAGAACTTAAGAAGGTCGGGGTTTGAATCTCTGGTGTAGACGAGACTTGGAACACTCGCCTTTCAGTGTGGAGTTTGCATGTTCTCCCATGTATGTGCAGGTTTTCTCCGGGTACTCCGATTTCCTCCCAATCTCCAAAAACATGTATGTTAGGCTGACTGGCCACTCCATTATTGCCACTAGGAATAAGTGTGTGTATGGTTGTATGTGTGTGGCCCCACGACAGACTGGTGACCTTCTTTGGGGTGTACCCTGCCCCTCACTCCGAATTAGCCGGGATGGGCTCGGGCACCCCCTGCAACTGCGCAACACACAGTTACGACGGTGACAAAATAGAACTGAAGAAGGTTGGGTTAGAATCCCAGGTGTAGACAAGACTTGGAACACTGTCCTTTCTGTGTGGAGTTTGCATGTTCTCCCCATGTATGCGTGAGTTTTCTCCAGGTACTCCGGTTTCCTCCTACCCTCCAAAATCTTGCATGTCAGGTTAATTGGCCTCTACATGATTGTACCTAAGAATGAGTGTATGTGTGGACGGTTGTATGTGTTTGACCCCGTCTCAGACTGGCGTTTGGGATGTACCGTGCCTCTTGCCTTGAATCAGCTGAGATAGGCTAGGCACCCCCTGCAATCCCGTCAGGGATTAAGGGGTTCAGCACATGAATGAATAAAAATAGAACTGTCTTTTATCTATTTTATGTTCATAGAGATTTTTTTTGCAACACGTGTGCACTGTGCAAGGATTGCATGGCCATATTTTGTAAAATCTTTTGTACTTTCTCACAACGATCAGTTAATATACTTTTTTTCCCATTGTTCCCACATCAGTGTGATAAATCAGCAGACTGTCATGCCAACAGAATTTAACTTCCACTTGGGACATTGAGTTCCTCTCTTTAATGTCAGCAGTAAATGTCAGATATTCCTATTTAGTAAGGTATGATTTCAAGTACTAGATCGTAAAGAAAAAATAAATGTGAAACAACCAAGAAACTTTATTTTATACAGATTCCATTGAAGATACACGGCATTTAGAATAAGAACGACCCACCAGAAAGTACCACACAAACCTCTCTGTTGGTAGTTTGTCTACACTTTTTATAGTCACGAATGTTCAATTTGACAATTTTACAATCTGCTGTGAAGGTACCTTTTGAAGGATAAATGAGATGGAAAAAGGAAATAAGCAGACACCAATGACTTTCTGTTTTGTGACGCTTACTCCCGAATAAAGTGATCACTATTCATTATACCATTAATACTTGATGAAGTAGCTTTTTTTCAATAAAAGCTCTTGTTTAGCTATCAAGAAACAGGATTTTAGAGCCAGTCTGTCACGAATTGGTGAAGGTGGAGATGTAGGACCCAGATGCATAACCAGTTTATTTAAGGTAATCAGGGTTTATGGAAGAGGGGGAGGCATGTGCAGTCTGTAAGCCATCCTATGCAGGCTTGTACATCCTGGGCAGGCTTGGCAGGACCAGATGACATGGAGAAGACCAGACAATGGGAAGGGGACAGGAGTGCAAAACAGCATGGTGAGGGGCCAGACAAGGAGTGACACCATCATGGTTACAGCAGGAGGGCAGAACAGCAGGGTGAGGGGCCAGACCTGGAGGGATACCATCATGGGTGCAGAAGAGTAAGGGACACCATCATGGCTGCAACGGGAGTGCAGAACACCAGGGTGAAAGACATGGAGGGACACCATCATGGCTGCAGCAGGAGTATAGAAGTGCAGGGTAAGGGACACCATCATGGCTGCATGGGAGTGCAGGACACCAGGGTGAAGGACCAGATATTGAGGGACACCATCATGGCTGCAGCAGGAGTCAGATCATCTTCTGTGCTGCTGCAGCCATGATGGTGTCCCTGCACATCTGGAGGGATCCCTAACCCCTGATTACCTGCAATAAACTGGTTAAAGAGAGGCCTAGGCTGCACGTTTGAGGCTGTTGCCCCCGCGACCCGACCCCGGAACAAGCGGAAGATGACGGAACGGAACGGAAACTGGTTAAAACCGGCTATGCATCTGGGTCCTACATCTCCTCCTTCACCACATCATGACACAGCCTGTGAGACATCTATGTTCTCAAACCTTTCTATTTTCCTAGATGTTTGGTTTTTAGTGTTTTTCTCAAGGACTCTTCACCTATACCGTACCTCAGCATATTACCCTATAATCAATGACCGTTTGCCTTCCAGCTGAGCTTCAGCTGCTCCATTAAGGTTCACCCGTGTTGCATTGAAAGGTTTTTGTGACAAAACAGGACAATGATTTATGTCACTAGTTGTGGACATTTCACAACCCTAATTCATTGTGTAAGAGACATAACGACACAAGACATGTAACGAGCTGAGTGTGCTAGTTGCACCCCAGGAACAACTGGTTGAATACATTTTGATATTTTCTTTGCTGAGACGTGGCGGAGAGACGCAAGAGCAATTTTTGACTCATTACAAATAGGCATGTTCAGTCCAGCTTCTCAGCTTTACATCGAAAGAAAAATGTGCTCCGAATGACTCCACGTTCTCTGATTTTCCTTCTTTTTTTCACTGTGGATTTTTTTTTTACTCACCAGTGCCAGTGAAAATGATTTTATTTATATAAATGTCTGAAGGTCATCATTCAAATTGTGGGACCACATAACAAATTATGCATTTAGTTCATGTGGCATTCTAATCCGTCATGGGTTAAGCTCTCATGTTGTCAGTGCAGCTCATAAAAGCACACCTGAAGGTTGCATTTGAAATTGGGAGCATTTCTTTTAGCTGGTGTGCTTCCACTGCAAAATAAAACTCTTCAAAAGTGCTTTCAGCCATTTTATTAAAAAAGAAAAAAGAAAAAACAAAAACCTAGCTGTTCAATTTGGTCATTTTTTCTTCATAACATTCGCAAAGCCCCTGAAGGTTTTAACATTTCTGACAGATTTTAGTTTTTTTAATTTAATTTCCAAAATAACTATTTTCTAACTGGTATTCCAAGGTCCTACATCATGCAACATAGTGTTTCAATAATCTTATGAATCAAAGAAAATCTAGAAAACTCATTATATTTAACCGCAGGAACCATGTTATCTTGGTCCGTGAGTTTAAGAATACTGCTGTTTCCACACCAGCACAGAGTGGCATCACCACAGCAGATTTTTCTGCCACACCCTGCCGAGCACTGATCTGAGGATGTATGGTCTTATCTTTATGCAGCCGGTCTGATAAATGGATAAAGAGGCGAAAAGCAGCCAAAGTGAAATCATTCAGATTTATAGATATAAAACACAAACAGAGAAGCCACCAAACTCAATGATGTCCCACATAAACAAGCAGGGGTGGAAGAGTGAATAAATAAGAGGACAAAGAATAAGTGGGATGACGTTTCAGCAGGCTGAGATGAATTATACAAGACGAACGTGGAAAGGAACCGTGTTTGATCCTTCACTTCAGGCTGTAGCTGTCATGTTGTAATTAAGGTAACAAATGATCCTGACACTTCTCTGTTTATTGCCCGTGCATCTGCTAGCATAACTGGAACATCCCAGAGAAGTAAATCCACAACTAACCCGCCTGGTGTTAGGGCTGTCTTAGGCTTGGTGCTAGACAACCCTCTTGAATGCAAGAAAATTATATCATCAGAAGAAATTAATGGCAAAGTTTATACGTTTAGAAGGCATATTTTAGAGTTACAGACAGAAAAATTCTCCCCGTTTCACTTGTTATCTTCTTCTATGAGTTCAGAGCATCACAACACATATCGCTTTGAGGTCAGGAACAATGTCAAGGTAAGAAGAATGTCTCAAGAAGTGCACAGCTGATAATACACCCTGTGGGTTGTCTTGGAGCTCCTGCTTCAGTGAGATGCCTCGCTGCTTTTTCAACATAAAAGCACAGTGGTTGCAAAATTTTGACGCTGCATTAAAAATCAATGTTGGCTGGGGCTTCTTTCCTGCACTCACGCGACACACGTCAGCTGCTCTTTCATCCAAATCCAACCTTGTCACTGCAGCTCTGTACCCCAGGCTGCTGCTGGGTAATACTGTAACTGCTGCACATAATCCCAATCACATAGATCTTATCAAGTTTGACAATTAATCCACCTTCCTTCTACATATATGACGTTAAATTAGATCCTAATCTCTTGTATGATTAAATAATTCTGTGCAAGTTAACGTTGAATTTCTCTTTAGTTTAAATTGACGTGATGTAAAGACAAGATGCGTGAAATATGAGTTGATGATTAAAGAAGACTATGATATATTTTTGTTACGATAATGACGTACAGTGGTCATTTTTAAAAATGAATAATCCTTTTGCTAGGCATCTGTTTTACTCCAAGTTCCCTCAGCAGCCAAATACATCCTGTGCTCTGGTACTGACAGATAGGAGGATAACAGCAACGTGTGAGTGGGAGGAACCCAATAGCTGTAAAACCACACCAGTTTGTGGCTTCAGATCCTGTTTATGACCTATGATGGATGTTTTCAGCTCCTCCTGGTTTACTCTGTATGTCACTGTCACTTAACACAAAGCAGCCGGACTCCAGCAGGTGGAGGAGGATTTTTACAAGAAAAATAACTCACTTCTCATTTAGATGACTGAAAAAGATCAATTCATAAAACAATGTGATTTGTTCACTTTTGTGATGAAAAAAAAAAGCATTTGATTTGATGGTAAACTTGAGCTTTGAGAGAAGATTCAAGATGATGTTTTTGTTTTGTCATGCAAATGAGAACTACAACATGTTTCTTCACAGATAAGTGATTCCAAAGGAGCAAAATTAGAATAACGGCTTCAGAAAAAGAAACTAAAATTAGATACAGAGGGAATTCAAATTAAGAATTAGTCATGGTTTTTTAATGCTTGTTACCCGAGCACATGGTTGTTGTTTTATTATTGTGGGCTATAATGTTACCAGAATGATGCAACCAAACAGCTTTAAAGAGCAATAACAAAAAAGAAAAAAAAATGGGTGAGGGTCTAGCAAGAAGTCAATGTCAGTCAGTCCCTCACGAGGTTGCAGGGGTTGTCGGAGCCCATCCCGGCTGATTCAAGCCGAGGGGCAGGGTACACCCCGAACAGGTTGACAGTCTGTTACAGGGCCACACACATACAACCATACACACACATTCCTAGGGGCAATTTGGCATTGGCCAATCAACCTAACATGCATATTTTTGGAGGGTGGGAGGAAACCCGAGTACTCAGAAAAAAACCAAAAAACCCCTGGAGACACGGGGACAACATACAAACTCCACATAGAAAGGCCAGCGTTCCAAGCTTTGTCCCAGGACTTGAACCCACAACCTTCTTGCTGTGAAGCCACTGTGCTACCCACTGCGCCACCCAATTAGGCAATGCCTGCCATTTATTTTTGGTTTAATTATTAGTTGATGGACGAGGCTTGAAACGTTGGCCTTTTCTGTGTAGAGTTTGCATGTTCTCCTTGTGTATGTGTAGGTTTTCTCCAGGTACTTCGCTTTCCTCCCAACCACCAAAAACATGCATGTTAGGTCGATTGGCGGCTATGAAATTACCCCTAGGAATGAATGTGTGTGTGGATGATTGTCTTTGTGTGTGGCCCTGTGACAGACTCGCAACCTGTTCGGGGTGTACCCTGCCTCTTGCCTTGAATCAGGCAGAAAAGGCTCTGGCACACCCCGCAACCCTGTTAGGGATGGACGGCTCAAAAGATGAATGAAAGAATATTAGTTGATGGAAGACAGATGTAATTATTAATAAAATGATAACGAGCATTGCTAGAGATGTAGAATTATGAACGTATGAAACAGCCTGGATATTCACAGGTAGTTATGGTATAAGACGAGATCAGGCAAAATGCTCCCATGACTGAGCTTTCTTAACAATAAAATGGTTTCCAGTTGAAGGGTAGGAGAAGAGAGGGAGGCACCAGAAAAATAGGAGCAAATCTGTCTGAGTGCAGCTTGTGTAAGCAGCTGAAATTGGAGGAAGAGTGTCCTCTTCTGGCTCTGCTGGACCAATTCACCTGTGGAGTAGCAGTAAAGGGGTCAAAGAAGAAAACAAGAAGGTGTCCGAGTCCATTTTCAGAAAGCATTTTTAAATTCATTTTATTATTTTATAGCTAATTTACAACAAGCGCTTCACTGAACTGGAACATTTTATTTTGCTTCATATTGTCATTATTGAATATATTTTTCTGCATCAGTTGACTTTGTTGTAACTTTGTAATTAGTCTTTTCTGTAAAAATTTATATACTTTATAAGGAATATCACACTATGATACGGATGGCTGAGAGAGATATTAAGAAATACACTGAACCCTCAAAGAAAGAAATTGAAAAATATTCAATTCATGAGCATGTTGTTGATTTTGTGATTCCAATAATGTGGAAATGTAAATGCATGTGGACGTGCTGATCATTTTTTTTTTCTTAATGTGTGTGTGTTGCTCACCCAGAATGTGCAAACGTACTTTTATGTGTTTGAGCTTTATGGGATGTGGCTCCAATGGATTCTCGTCCACCAATCAGCATGGTGAACAGCTGATCTAAAGCCACATGTATCCCAACATTTCATGTATTTACAGCATTTGTGGCCAAGACGAAAAGAGCTTTTCTTTATGTGGACACACACACACACAAAAAAAATCATTACATAAAATACAGACTTAGATGGCCATAGTGACAGTTCTTAATAAATAATTAAAAAAATCAAACCAAGGAGTATAAAGGAGGAAAAAAAATTGATATTTGCAATTTGCAAGCCTCATTTGTGCCACCATTTTCTCAAAGAAGCAAGTGAGCAGTAATAAACAAACAATAAATATGAACGGTCACTTCCATCAATAATTCCACCTTCACTCATATAAATCAGAACATATCAGAAGTTAATACAAACACATGCTCGTAAAACCTACACTTTGAGTTGTTTCGCTTTCAGCTACTCTCCTCGTCTTTCCTCAGCATTTTATGCTGCCAGTGCAAACTTTTTTTTAGATACTTACACATAAAACCATCTTCATTGCATAACATCATAGCGGTATTGCACTACATCGTCGTGTGTGTCTCACTCTCTCACACATGCACACCACTCATTTATTTTTACACACATCATCACTACTATAAGCTGTTATAAAGGATGAATAATAATCTTTGTAGAGTCTCTTTTATTTCTTTTTACATGACACACATTTTCTTGCCAATCACACGCATGAGCAACAAACACACACACACCCACACACAGTCAGACACACACAGCTGCATTGCACATGTTTTTTTTTTTTTCAATTCGTTTTCGAACGTGAACGTATCATACACTTTAGTTCAAAGCTCTAGTGTGAGGTCGGCCTTGCATCAGCATGAACACTTTAGGTTTTTTTTTTCCTTTTAGTGGAGCATTTTGCTGGAGTTAATGACGGTAAAAGAGGGAATGTAATTAAATTCAACAACCAAAATGCAACATTACCCAAAGAAATGAACGAAATATTGTTTGGAAATGTTGATTTTTTTTTTTTTTTTTTTTTACAGACTTAGTCCCGTTATAAATTGCCATAAAAAAGATATATATTTATATATATATGCATATATATGTATATATCTATCTACCATAAAGATTCATTTTTATTTAAAGATTACTAGTTTTTTGTTTATGTCAACTCAGTGGGATAAAGAAGCAGAGAAAAGTGGAAGAGAGAGAATAAAAGAAGACCTTCTCCCCCTCTCACAGAGAGAGTTTTAACACACATGAATGTGCACAATTGTGCAGAGACACGCACACACGTACACACACTGACACACACACCATGGCTTTTCTATGGCGGCCACTGGAAACAGTGTGTACGTCTGGAACTGAAGGAGAACATTTGGAAGTGACCAGCACGTTAGTGCGTTTCAGCTTAGAGCTCCGCTGTGTGGAACTGGAAAGATAACATTCATCCTGGATGCTGACCAGCAGGTCAGAGCAACCTGCACCTCTGCCACAGAGTGTGCCAGGTGTGCAGTTAAGGTTACAATTTACTGCGTGTGTGTGCGTGTCACTGGAATGGGTGCGAGTGTGTGTGTGTGTGTGTGTGTGTGTGTGTGTGTGTGTGTGTGTGCGTGTGTGTGTGTGTGCATAAGAGAGTAGAGGCTAAACTGTTTGTTGGAGCATCCAGTTTGCTGGCAGCCAGCCTCCTGTGACCATTTCTCGTTTCCTCTTTCATGAAACATGCTGAGACACTCCTTCACAATAAAAAGTCAGAGAAGGAGAGCAAACCTTTGCCTTTGTTTTCTGTTCCTTTCAAAATAAAACTGAATCTACCAATGGCTCCCTCTCCTCATTATAGATGCATGCACAACTTCAGAATAATGAGTTTCTGTCATTATAATTATTTTAACTGCTTTTAAATAATTCCTTGTAAAACTGAAGATGAGCTTTAGAACAGAAGTCAGTCTTGGTTATTTAGAACTTTTTCTAAATTCCCTCCAAGAACCAAGGAGAGATTCACAAAATGTGGATCTTAGCTGAGAACAGACTCCTGGTCAGCATGATTTTGTCCTCCTGTTCTCAGTCTTCCTCCATTCCTGTCCTGAAACAAGGCAGAGCTGACAGGAAGAGGAGGACAGAAGGCCAGGTGGTATAAAAAGAGGCGCCAGAGTCTGTTTGAGCACCTCTATCTCAGGGGGCGTTGGTTTCATTGGAGGTGGTTATTAAAAGGGATGATGCTTAGATGGAGAAGATGCGGTGGTATTTCTACCTTCTGGTCCATCTCCGCTGGGGTCACCCTCTGCTCTTTTTCTGGCCTTGTTTCAATCTGAGTTTGATCTAAACTTTGAGAACCGCACGATCTGGACTCCAGTTCACACCAGGCATTAAAAATATCCTCCCTTGAGTTTGAATATCTGCATCTAAACGCATGTCACACACATACACACATATTATTTAGCGTCACTAATAGATTTAGGGCGTTTGCACCCATAAGTGCAGCCGCAGCTTGTGTTTCAGGTGCATTTTAATGCAAAGTGTGAACTGAGAAATACTGATTCGATCTTTCCTCTCCATCTCGTCGGGTTGAGTTACACATCATTGTTTTCGCATCTGTTAGTCTTATATATTTTTTTGGTATCCTTCTTTGCCCCGTTGTGTCAATTCCAGTGCTTGTCTCTGTCTTTGTGTTTGTACGTGTCGGCCTCTTGGTGGCATTTGCAGTTGTTTCCGTAGCACTGACTTCGCTGGAGGACAGACAGGCAGGCGAGGCTGGCTTGGCTGTAAGGGTGAAGGAAGGGGATGTGGAGTGGGTAGTGGGGGAGGGATGGTTGGCTGGATGCAGCATCACAGCCTTTCTCGAGTGGGGATCCAGATGTAAGGCCCTGATTGCTCCTCAATCACTGTCTTTACTTTGTGATAAACCTCCTCAAAGCTCTCCCCTTCCACGACAGCTGCAGTGGGGAAACAGCATGTGCAAAAAAAAGAAAGAAAGAAAGAAAACATGAGGGGAAAAAAGAAAAACAGCACGAACATGGTGTAAATATTGAAAATGAGAAACAAAGAGAGACGGAAATGGAAACACTGGTAAGATAAAGACTAAAGGAGAAGTGTTTATCAGATGAATCACTTTTGAACATTGTGTCACAATTTTTTTTTATTTTTTTGTTAATTACTCTATTCATCCCTCACCGGGGAAATTTGTTTGCTGCACTCCTTACACCGCAGCAGGCTGCCCTTCAACGGCGCCAATGGTGGGAGAAGTGGGGGCTAGGTGTCTTCTCCAAGGACCCTAGACGTGCTCTCCGTGGGACGCGAACCCGCGCGTACGCGCTAACCACGCGGCCACCGTCTCCACCAATTGCGTCTTTTGTTCCATTTCCCTTCACTTACACACTTTCTGTGTTTGATCAAATCTTCAAATCTCACCACAATAATATTAGAAATTGCAGACGGAGAAAAGAAAAACAAAACTGGCATTCAGATTCCGTCTGCAGCAGAGATTTGTCTTAATTGCATCTCTTAAATGTTTAAAATCTCCCTGTCCTCCCTTAAGGCTTTAGTTTTTTTTTTTTTTAAGAAATCCTTTAATAAATTTATGCAGAAGAAGCTTATCACAGAGGAAGAGGATTATATTGTCATCTGTAAGCTTTGGCATTAAACAGTAAAACAGACAAGAAAAGGATCAACTGCTAAATGTCTACATTAAAAGTTTCTTAAATGTGCATGTGAAACAGCTGTGACCTGAAACATAAACAAAATGAAATTTTATATGATTTCATTATAAAACCAATACATACATAAATATCTGTATTGTTTAATTTCATGCAAAAATCTAGTAAAGCAGAAAAAAACCTACAAATTTTGCATCTTCTTCTCCTTTCGGCATTTCTCTCTCCTCTGCACATGACCAAACCATCTCAGTCTGGCCTGTTTTTATCCCCAAAACCTCTAACATGTGCTGTTTCTCTGAAATACTCATTTCTGATCCAGTCCATCCTGGTCACTCCCAGAGAGATCCTCAGCATCTTCATCTCTGCTACCTCCATCTCTGTTTCCTATCTTTTCCTCAGTGCCACTGTCTCTGGAGCAAACAGCATGGCCGGTCTCACCATGGTTTTGTACACTTCCCTTTTCAAGTAATTCAGTATACATGATCAGTAGCATGTGGCTGAAACTAATTATTCTAATGATAGATTCAGTGGGATTTATTTTTTTATTCTTTGAAGAGTTTTTCCATTTATCTACATTGCAATCACTTTATTTTAAAACACAACAAATCATAAATAATGAACATTATTTGTGATGATTGTTCTATTTTTCACTATCATTTCATGTTTAAAGGATTCTTGTGGGTGTGCAGAAATAAACCAATTGCACGTTTAGATTTATTAAATATGATTAAGTATGTGACGTATAAGCAGTTATGTTGGATATTTACAGATTACTGAAAATATATATTTATTTATTACTTGTATCTCTGTGGAATGAAACATATTTAGCCAGATCTTATTTTACTATTTTTTTGTTAAAACTTATTTTCTTACCTGAAAAACACTCTAGGAAGTCTTGCTCTAGTTTGAGAGCCCGGTCCATTCCTTTTCTGGCCTGCTCCTCTGTCAGGCGAGTATTGATTTCTCTGAAAAGTCATACAAAAAACATTATTGTCACCTGTTTTTCTGTCTCAAATGTATTCAAAGCCACTGGGAAAAAAACTCCTCCAAAACTAATAACAATTTAAGTGAGGAAATATTTAATACGCACAGAACATTCTCTAGTGACTTGGGCCGGACAAAGATGGCGATTGGATGAAGCTGAGCTGCTTGTAGTCTGCGCACTGCATTGGCCGACACATCCAGGATGCAGTGTTTACCCTGCTGCTTGTGGACAAGTGCAGAGGATGGAAAGAATAAAAAATAAATTAGGAATGAGGCTACAGGAGATCAAAAACAATTTATGAATTTAATGTAATCAGACAAAATCTGTTTTTTTTTTTTTTTGTATGAAATAACATGACCACCCACTTGCTCAGCAACCTCGCGGACACTCTGAACACTGGTGCCATACAAGTGACTGTTGTACTGGCCGGCTTCAATGAACCGATGGCTCTGGATGTCCTTCTCCATCTGTTCCCTTGATGAGACAAAATGGTAATCCCGCCCATCCACCTCGTACTCCCTCTTGGGTCGTGTGGTGTCTGTCAAATGGAGAGCAAAGTTAAAAGGGTGTCATGCACCCCAGAACGTTTTGGAGGTCTGTATTATGTTTTAACCTTATACCAACATCAAAACATACCTAAATGGTTTTCAATTTTATTTATGCATGCATGAGTTATTTGTAAGATCTTTGTTTAAGTATTCTGATACTATTTGAATGCCAGGTTGTTTTTGGCCGTGGATTATGTTGTCCACTATTCCCACGTTTTAATGTAAACAGGAAGTGTTTTGGTAGCATGCACACTCTCAGCCTCGACGGGGAGTGCCATATTTATGTAAATAAACCATGAAGAATATAAAAGAATATGCACAAAAACAACGCAATAAATGTAATCCATTGTTTGTAAGAAATGTTTGATGACTTGATGCGCTTTACACTGTAATTACGGCCTCCAACGATGTTTACGCTGTGTGTGTGTGTGACTAAGTAGAGAGGGAAAAAGAGGGAGTAGTGGGAAAAATTCTTAGTGTCGAAAGTGAAACGGAGAATTTATTTGTTAGCTTTCTCTGGGAAATATAAAAGCTAGAAACACATACCATGTGTATCTGCTATGAGATTAAAAGTATTTGCCCACAAAAGCAAATCTAGCCGTGCTCATGCTAGCGCTAATCTGAAACTTGAAGCTATTACTTCTCGGTAGTTGCTAAACCAAAAGTTCCACAGCTGGGCAGAGTGACGTTAAATTAAAAAATGGAGATCAGATCAGTCTTGATGATGGACAGTTTAATTACTTACGAGGGACACAAGATCCAAACTTATCAGGGAACTCAGACAACAGGTCATCATTTATCCTGTCCTTCACTGGACCGAGGATGATGATAGGCCTCGCATAATGGACTTAAAGGAAGAAGAAGAAATGGAGCAGGGTCAACCATGAGACACAAAGTACACAAATGGACTAAATATTGACCTTTAGACACATTTTAGAAAAGTCTCACCTTCCACTTGAGTAACTATCTCATAGCTGTGTGAAGCTTTATCCCTTCCTGGTGACACAACACAAATAGAAGAGTCACAAATTTTCTTGCTGGTGTGTCTGCATGAATGCATTTGTCTAAATGTGTTCTTTGCTTGAATTTCTTTTTAAAAGAGAGGCAACAAATAACTCATCTATCAGTACTGGTGTAAAAATAAATCTGTCACACTCTTGTTTGGAAGGCAGGGATTTAATTACTCTGTAGGAAATGAGTGATGATAATTAAATATGTTAGCAGTTGGAAATCAATGGATTGTGAAAATACATGATTATTATAGTAATGCTAAAGGAAGCTGTGTTGTTGGATTGCATAATTCCTGCAGTGTGTATACACACTGTGCATGTCTACTAAACTCCTACTTGTAATTTATAGAGAGATTTATAGTACTTTCTGAGTGTAAAGGTTAAAAAAAAACCCTGCAATTTTACAAATAAAACTTTTGTGTTTATTGCTCATATTTTTAACCTTATCGCTATAATCATTATCCGTTTGGATCAATGAGATGTTCATGATTGATTTCTATTGTCAAAATTAAGTCTACTTGCAATGTAACTAACCTTGAGTACTCAGGCTGTCTCGGCCATGATCCTGTAACACAAAGAAAAAAAAGTGAAATCGCATGCATCTGGACATTAAGCAACATAAATGAAAGGGTTAAAGCAGTAGTATCAAAGTCCAGTCCTCGAGGGCCGGTGTACTGAAGATTTTCATTGTGTTCCTGCTTCAATACAGCTGATGCACATGAAAGTAAATCAACAACCAATCAAATTTGGCACATTGACTGAGTAACCAAGATTAGGTGTGTACATGCAAGATCACATTGAAAACCTTCAGGACACCAGCCCTCGAGGACCGGACTTTGACACGTGTGAAAATGTGCATACCCTTTCTTTGGTGTTTCCACGAGACCAGTCTTTTCTTTCTATCCTGTAAAATTGACAAAAAAAACTTGCATGAGATACAACTGAGTGAGGGTAATAAATTGAACAAGTTCTTCACGACAAAAGAAATTGTGGTATTGAATCAGAATATTTCATTTTAACAATGAAACTGGGTTATGGAAATAAAATACAGAATTCCCTGCTTCCCACATATTTTCTTTAGATACAACCATGTTTTACCTGAGCTTGCTGGGGATGAAGCCAACTTCCTCAGCTTCATTCTGTGGGCTGACTCTACGGGCCTGCCACCACTCTTCATCTCCACAGTCCAACACATGCAGCACATCCCCAAACTTGAAACCCAGAGCTTGACTAAGGAAGCCACAGTCTGCAGTCTTGTCGTAGTCAAAAAGAGCCCTATGCAATGGAAGAGTTGGAGATTGTAAGTCAGCATGAAGTCCCTTGTTTAAGACGTCAATATTATAATTAAATGCTCTTATTTAAAATTGGGACAACTAGAGAGAAGATAAAAACCAATCTTCATTTGTCTAGTATAATATTGTCTACAACAAATCAAGCATTTTGATGGAATTATTACAGGATGCTTGGTTTGCTACAACTCTCATCTCACAACTTCCATCAATAGATTATCTCAGATGTGGTGCTGTCCAAGGTGCTGAAACTCTCCTCAAATCGGGTTTTAAGTTTTGTTTTGTCATCTTCTGCTTATCTGTGGCCGGGTCGCGGGGGCAACAGCCTCAGTCAGAAAGCCCAGGCTTCCCTCACCCTGGCTGAATCTTTCAGATCCCTCAGGAGAGTCCCGAGGCATTCCCTGTCCAGCTGTGAGATATAGTCTCTCCAGTGGGTACAGGGCTTACCTCTGGGTCTCCTCCTGGTGCCTGAAACACCTCACCAGCGAGGTGTTTGGGAGGCATCCTAACCAAATACCCAAACCACCCCATCTGGCTTCCCTCGACCTGGAGGCGCGACAGCTCCAGTTCAAGCTCCTCCCACATGACAGAACTCCTCACTCTATGTCTAAGTGAGAGCTCAGCCACCTGTGGAGGAAGCTCATTTTGGCTGCTTGTATCTGTGATCTCGTTCTTTCTGTCCCCACCCACAGCTGATGACCACTGGTGAGGGTTGGAATGCAGATCAACTGCTAAATCGAGAGCTTTGCTTTTCAGTTCAACTCTTTCTTCATCATGATGGACCAATGCAGCGTCCTGATTATTGCGGATAATAAGTTTTAAGTTTAAGATAAGACTGGTTTTAAGAAAACTTCTCACCTTAAATGTCCATAGAACCTCATCGCCTTTCTTACAATGCACAGATAATGTAACCAGAAGATTAGATCATTTGATTAAATTTGGATGTATGAGTAAAGTAAGTAAATGTAATCATGCCAGAAATACTGATACAAAGTTCCATTAACTAGTGATCTTTGTTTTTAAATGCCTTTTTTACATTTTACAACTGGGTTTTTTGTAACCAAATGAATTTTGTTTAGACTGTTCTATCCTTTTGCTCGTTTTTGGAGCTTTTGATCATATTTTCAACTTGAAAATTTCCAGCTGCTTGTGATTATTACATAGATTTTTTTTTCTGACTTTGCCCCATTTAATGCGTCTGCTTTCTGGAAATTACTAAATCAAGTTTGCCCCCTAAAGGTAGTGAAGCTAATGGCATGCTGTGCTGAGTGTTACATAACAGTAAATATTATAGGGGAGATTTTGATTATTTTTTGATTATTTTGAATTACTCTATTCATCCCTCACCGGGGAAATTTGTTTGCTGCACTCCTTACACCGCAGAAACTAATTATTTATTAATTATTTATTGAAACTAATTTATTTTAGGTTTCTATTGTGTTTGAAAATGATTGTCTCATCAGAAAACATAATTGAACTAGTTTTCTATTTCATCCATGCGTGTCATGAGCTCTCTATTTTATTTCAACACCAGGTTGTTTAAATGCAGTGGTGGATGAAGTACTCACTTTTTGTACTTAAGTAAAAGTACAGATAATTAGGCCAAGAAAATACTCAAGTACCAATAAAAAAAATCTACTTAAGTAAAAGTACAAAAGTAGTTGGTGTAAATTGTATTTTTAAAGTAAAAAGTAAAAGTATTCGACCATAATTCAAATGTTATTTTTTGAGCTATAGGATGTCGCCATGGTAACCAGGATAAATACTCTGCAGGGGCGTGACCCCCCTCTCCCGCCTCTTTTGGTCCACAAAAAAAAAAAAAAAAAAAAAAAGGAAAGGGGACAAGTCAAGCTATCCCCTTGCAGGGCCAGCAAATGGGCACCAAAATGCAGGAAAATAACACTCATTTTTTAAAATGTTTTGGGGGGGAGGCCCCCACTCACCCTATATTGGTTTTGTCAATTACCTCACGCCCTGTTCTGTGTAATGATGGCTCAACTTTTTATTTAGAAGTAAACACAACAAACAACGATCTTTTGACTCTTTTTATTTTGTACTATATTTGATGTTAGTTTTTTGGCGCTGAATGAATGCGGAAAATATTTACTCTCGATTCTGATTGGTCCTTTATTCATTACTTCTTCTCCCGATCAACTGCTCCTTTTGATTTTGGCGATGCGGCTTCAAGAAAAAACTGTATTTTTCAAATTCCTGAACGAAAATGTAACAAAAAATGTAAAACACACTTAAAAGTAGCGAAGTAAAAGTACAAATATTTGCTCTAAAATTGTAGTGAAGTAAAAGTAAAAGTACAGGTCTCAAATTTTATTTAAGTAAAGTACAGATACACAATTTTTTTACTTAAGTACAGTAACGAAGTACATTTACTTCGTTATGTTCCACCACTGTTTAAATGATATCCTGGTTTGAAACTGATTGGGACTGATTTGAATCGTTGGGACAAGTGTAGACTAGTTAGGAGTAGTTTAGTATTACTCATAACAAGATCGAAAGCACATTAATTAAATTGAAAGGTTGACCTGTGAACTTCAGGTAAAAGCTACTATTTGAACATGAAGCAGGGCACCTGATATAGAAGCCTCTCTTTGGGTTACTCCGTAGTGTTGTTGTTCCAGAGCCCATGCTGCTGTTCATCAGCTGCTCTCTCAGGTCGTGGATTTTAGCTTCAAAACGACTGTATTCTACAAGAGCAAAAACACAAAATCACAGACCGGTTTTCATTTACAATGTTGCAAACAGAATAAATAACTGTGTTAGCAAGCCTGATCCAATCCAATCAGAGTCAAAGATCAAACTGATTGTGACATGATGATTCGCCTACACTTAAGGATCCACACTCATCCATCAGAGGAACCACACATAATCACTCACTTTAAACATTCATGCTAGCTTAGTAGCTTAAAGATTCCCCCTCGATAGCCAGCTTTGTGTTTTTAAATTGTTGTCATTGAATGTTTAAAATAACTTAATATTTTACCATCAGGCCTGTATTGAGCGATGATGGTTACGGTCTGACCAGCATTTTTCAGCGCTGCGGCAGCCTGTTCGTGCGTGGCCATACGCAGATCCACTCCATTCACCTGATGCAGACACATAATGAAGGATTTATATAATCCAAAACTTAAACTCAGAATTCAACGCTGCATTAAAAAGTAAGTGTATATTTCTATGTCTGAATTATTGCGATCAAATTGTCATTACACTCAGGATTTGATCGCCCTTGTGAAGTTCTCCACTGAGGTCAGCAGGCCCTCCTGCCAAGATGAAAGAGATGAAGATTCCTTCACCGTCTTCTCCTCCAACAATGTTGAACCCTAACCCTGTCGAGCCTCGATGAATCAAAACCCGACGGGGCTCACTGAAAAGAAAATGAACGTAGCTTTGATACACAGTATAAAAATAATGCAACATGGTAAAAAAAATAAACCATATAAGTTTTCCATAGTCATACTGCTGTTAAAAATCTGTTTGAGTCTAGTTTTACTGCTCACCGTGGGACGTCATCGTCTCCCATCATGCCATGCAGAACAGGAGAAAACCGACTCGGTGATGTTGGAGTGAGAGCTTGCGGGTAATCTGATCCAAGATAGTTGGGGTGGCTAAGTTCGGTATCCATATGAGAATAGGCTGAAATAATACACAAGAAAGCAAAAGAAGTATCACATACCAGAACAACAAAGTACACAAACATATAATATCTCACAACTCTCAAGTTTCAAGCTTTTCTGTTTTCTCAATAAAAACAACTTCAGAAAAAAGATTACTTTCTGTTTTTGTGTGTAAAGTTGTAAATGTGTTTCAAATCTCCTTGTTTATTTTTTCAGAACGAGTGTTCATTCTGTTCAATAACAGACCACTCGTTTTTATTATCTGGTTTTATTTCTACCGAATGATTTTAAAAAATGTAGAAAATGGGGAGGAACAGGTGTAGAAGAACCAAAACTTACTGCTCGTGAGGTCTGGAGGGTTGTAAGAATTAGTCAGGAACAGGTTATTGGGTTTGGCCACCCTGAGGTAAACCACTTCAGCTGTATTTTTCAGTGCTCCAACTGCATCTTCATGCATAACGTCCTCCAGACAGACATTGTTCACCTGTTGGTTTATGATCATAAAAAACACAGATTGTAAAAATCACTCATGCAGCTGGCTTACGCATACCAAAACATGACCAAGAAACAAGAAATACTTCTTGTAAAATCCTCATGTTGTCATATCACAAATTTATTAGAACACTTTTCAGCTTTTCAGTCTGATTAATGATGATTTTGGAAATCAGTGTTTCCCTGTATGTTTTAAACAGCAAATTTAAAATGTTATAGAGGCAATAATGTTTTGTCCTAATTCACTTTGAGCAAAACTATTTTCTGCAACATTTAAAAGAACTGGAGGTTCATTTGTAATGTTGCATATTTATTTGACATGTTATTTAATCTCATTTTCCAAAAACATGCATGTTAGGTTATTTGGCCACTATAAAATTGCCCCTAAAAATGAGTATGTGTGGATGGTTGTAACTGTGTGGCCCTGCAACAAACTGGTGACTTGTTCAAGGTGTACCCTGCCTCGAGTCTGTAATCAGCCGGGATAGGGTCCGGCACATCCCGCCACCCGATTAGAGATATAAGCTGTTCAGAGGTCTGATGATGTTTTGTAGATAATGCCCAACTGGTACTATGTCATACTTTTAAAAAATATACATATTTCATATTGTTTTATCTTTTGTTTTCTTGATTTTTGTTATGTTCATTTTTTTTTCAAGTTGGTCCATTTGCATATTCCAGATATAAGTGAGCTGATGATAGTAGTTTGGTATATTTTTTGGCAGCTAGCATCATCTCATTGTGATGCAGACCAGAAGATGGCAGTAATGATGCTTGGAAAACATTGCAGTGGCACTAAAGCACTAAATATTTATTCACCACTGCAGAAGGACACTATATGTGAGCATGCTTTGCTAATGTGTGAATATGTGCTCTTATCGAACGCATGTAAGCAGGTATTTATGTTTGTTTTTAAGTGACCAACCGCTAAGATCTTGTCCCCAATCTGCAGTCGCCCATCTTTATGAGCAGCCCCTCCTTCAATGATCTTGGTGACATAGATGCTGTTATCTCCTGGTATGTGCTGGTTTCCCACCCCTCCAGCAATGCTGAAACCTAATCCTGAGAAAAGAGATGAAAAAAGCACGGAGTGAGCTAAGAAGGTGCCGATGAACACCAAGCAGATTTGTTAAACCCAGAGGCCACGGCTTAGCTGGATATAAAACTGCACACAAAAGTGTTGATGCTGTACACCAGTCCACTTCTCCACATACCTTTAGGCCCTTTGATTAGTTTGATTTCAGTGACTTTTTCTGCTGCTGGTTTTCTGCGGAGAACATAGAGGCGTACAATAGCACCAGCCTCTTTGAGAGCCTCTACAGCTTGACTGTGTGTCACTTCCCTCACATCAACATCATTCACAAACAGGATGCAGTCGTTCACACTGAAAATGGAGAGATGTGGATTAGGAGAGGAAGAGAAAAAACAGCCCAAGTTTTGGTTTTGTGGATGAAGCAGGGTATAATCCTCCACCGGTGGAGCTCGGATTAAGTTATTTGTGGCTGTTTTGGTGATTCACTTTAAGAGGAAACGCTAAGGTAATCGAGCACTGTGACCTCCTTCTGTCCGTGTTGGTAAAGGTGAAAAGAACTTGATATGTCAAGTCGAAGAAACTTCTAGCATCACATCAGCAAGGTCTTAAAAGTTACTAAATGGGTTTAGAAATAAAATAAATGGCAAAAAATGACAAATCATTTGGGGAAAACTATTTTAAAATAATTAAAAATTATGTCAATATTTTAAACCAAAATTACTGTCTGTGCTTTAAATAATTAGAGAGCAGATAATGAGCATTCAAAATAAATCAGTACAAGTTAAAATATTATTACTTGTTGAGGTTGCTCTTTTTTTGTAAAGAAAAAAAAAACAAAAAGTTAAAAAAAAGTGTTTTATTTAGTTACAGTTAAAGCACATCTTTGTTCTGTTATTTACGTTTAAAAAAAATATCGTTAAAACGTGTTCCTTTATACAGTGGTTTGTGTTTGCCGAAAAGCAAAGCTCTTGATTTACCAGTCGATCTACGTTACCACCCTCACCTATGGTCACCAGCTCTGGGTAGTGACCAAAAGAATGAGATCGTGGATACAAGCAGTCAAAATGAGCTTCCTCCGCAGGGTGGCTGGGCTCTCACTCAGAGATTGGGTGAGGAGCTCTGCCATCCAGGAGGAGCTCGGTGTCGAGCCGCTCCTCCTCCAGGTTGACAGACGCCAGATGGGGGGTTTGAGTATCTGGTTAGGATGCCCCCCGAGCACCTCGCTGGTGAGGTGTTTCGGGCACGTCCCACCGGGCGGAGACTAAGAGGCAGACCCCAGACCCGCTGGAGAGATTGTGTCTCACAGCTGGCCAGGAATGAGCTGAAGGAGCTGGAGGATTCAGCTGGGGTGAGAGAAGCCTAGGCTTCTTGTCTGAGGCTGTTGCCCCGCGACCCGGCTCCGGATAAGCGGAAGACGACGGAATGGAATTTGTGTTTATGATTTTTTTTTTATGCAAAGTTCAAGAATTTTTTTTTGAGCTTTGACGTTTTTCAATGAAAAATAAAAGCATTGTAGGTCAGTTTGAGTATTTCGTTTGCTACAGCGTAGAAACGAACACATATGTAACCTATGAAACTTTTATTCTGCCCATCTTTAATTCATTGTTTCATAGCTCAATTTTTCTCGAAATGCTGCTGTCTTTGTTTTTGCTCAAAAAGTACCTTGTGTGTCTGTGAACCTCTACTGATCAACAACACACAGATTATTCGATATTTACAAATGTAATTACTGTATTTTGTTATTTTATTTGCACAATTTGCACTGAAGTATTTTTCTAAACTACTTTGTAGTTTAAATATTTAAAAAAAAGAAATTGATTATTTCTACGTGTTTATTCCAGTTTTCCGAGCCCATGGTGTAAATTTGCAGATCAATGTGCGTCAATTTTACCTCAGCCGTCCATCCTGAGCTGCGGCTCCACCAGGGATGATTTTGGTGATGAAGATGCTGGGATCGTCTCCAACGTGAGGGTTGTCTGTTCCTCCTGCTATGCTGAAGCCCAGGCCTGAGTTACCCTGCAGCAGCCAATGCAAACAAAAGCCAGTTATTATTTTCCTCATATAGGACAACACCTCTAGGAGTGTGTGACAGGAATGATAATACACACACACCACATAGAAAAAATAATCTTAGAGGTCATACTCACTCTTTCCAGTGTGATTTCTTCATACTCAATTTCTCCTTCTGTCCCATTTACCTAGGGAAAAAAAAAGATATGAAGACAGTCCCATCAAAATACTATTACAAGATGACATTTTAATGGAATGGGTTAGATACTATTATACTTTTTTGGTTGACTTTATCTTCTTTTGAACAATTCTCTACTCATGAGCCCTACCTTCCTCTATTTCTAAGGAAATCCCAGAAGATGAGTTAATTTAGGGGACTTCAAAGTTTTGTTGCCTGACCCAGAAAATTACCTTTACTTGTTACTGCTGCGGTGCTAAAAACACCACAACGTACTAGCAAAGCTGTTTGCTGCAAAACCTCATTCTTTCACTTCTCCTAAACCCAATCAGAAGTTTCTAATTTCAACATGCCATCGATCAAGCTATTTCACAAACATAAATTTAAAAAAAAAAAGTACATTTTTCTACAGTGCCAAAAGTAAAACCAAGATGATTGGGATTGTGCAACTTCTCTAAATTTGATTTAAATTATACCAAAGCCGTGTGTTTAAATCTAACATGAAAATAGAGTAAAGAGAAAATTAAACTTTATCCTTACGTATGGGGAGCCATCAAGTGTGTCGGTGTTCACCACTACTGGTGGTGAATTTCCCTGGAGGCAGAGAAAGAAGAGACAACAAAAAAAGTGATGAACTCAATTATGAAAGTGAAAGCCAAGACTGATTGTCATTTCAGCTCCAAACTATTAAAAAATCATTTGCAATCTGCTAAAGAAACACGTTTTCTTTCATCCACTATAATAACAAAACCCTCATGAATAATTAGTGCTTAAATATATTTTCAAAGCCTCGCTGCTGGGTTTGTCTTCGGTTTTGCTTAATTAAAGCAGAGCTTGTATCATCACTTCAACAAATGACCATGGCATGACTAGAATAGATGTAGATGTTCTTGCCTGACCACTTGTTAGAAATTATATGCAGCCAGTCTGACACATGGTGGCAAAGTCCCAGTACACTTGGAGGATGAGGATGACACACAAAGTTAACAAAACAGTGACTGCCTGCCTGCATTATTTGCCCAATTAAACACCACGTAGTAACACTGTTTTCTAGATTTGGACTAAAAAAAAAAAAAAATCAAACTAGACTGAATCTTTGTGATTAAATTCACCAAAAGGCAGTAGATAGAAGAGGAAGATAGTGTTTTTTTATTGGTTTGTTTCAGTTTTACTGGAAAACGTTCCTCAAATTGGAACAAAAATGTTTAAAAAGTTCATCTTAATGTAATTATAAATTTTTTTTACTTGGTAATTGAGTCAACTGATGTTTGAAAAAATAATTGAATGTATTACGCTTTGCTCTTGAGAATGCAGTCTGTTCTTCAGCACACTGATTAGCATGGAAAAGACAGCACATCTAAAGTGCTTACAACAGCAAAGAGCAGTATAAAAGCAGCCCGCTGACCTTCACCAGCCTGACAGCTCTGACACACACAAGTAGCCACAACACAGCCACACACAAGTCATTTATTCAGCTTCTAAGAGAAAACTGACTCAAAAAATTTGGACCAAGGAAATGATGCAATTACAAATGTTTTCACAGAATTAGTTGAGCCCTCTTAGGTTAGAGGAATGGCTAATAAAATGAAGAAACTACGGCATCTCGAACAAGTCGAGATGGTATCTTGCAGTAATTATAAATTCCAGATAGTAGGAGAATCCTCCTTGTTTGTATTGGATAGTTTGTGACTTTCATTAGCTTTATTTAGATGGTAATTCCCACTAACTCCAGTCTGTAAGTAGGTCTAGTAGCTTTGTAGCATTTGAGCTGAGATGAGCATGTAAAGTATGTCATTTTCCTACTGTTAAATGTAACTCCTCTCTTGTGACTCCTAACAGAACAACAAGAAGTTTTAGGTCCAGTTTGTCACTTGATATCTCCAACAGGCTGTGGCATAAATAGCACCAATACAAAATGCCAGTGCGGCTTCAGCAGTTCCCATTTGTCATAATGTCCAACGAAACAACGCCTGCAGGATGATCTGCCTTTTGAAAGGAGAGCCCCATGTCAAACTTTGAACTATCAAACTCTGAGAAGCACAGACGGTTTGAACTCCAAGGAAGTATTTCTGATGACTTTATTATTACTTTGTTTTGTTAAAGGGGGTAAATCTAAGTAAATACTAGATACTTCCCAAAGGATTTGTCTTTGAAACGGGTTGATAAAATGATGTCCTGATGTCTAAGATTGTTTTATCTAAGGTAAAATAAATAATTCCTCAGTATTCTTTGATCCCATGAGACGATGCTGGATCTAGTTGAACATGTATGGCAGACAATAACTCCTCCTGTTGAAGTAGCATCTGGATGATTACTCCATCTTTGACTTTAGTTTATCAGGTCAAATTCCTCAGACGCCAAACACAAGATTCAGTTTCATTGACTAGGGTGGCCATTTGTAAAAACTGAGGCTGTGAGCTGTTGAAGTTTTGTTTCGTCTTCTGAACCTCTTATCCCAAACGAGGTCAAGTGGGGAGCCGGAGCCTATCCCAGCTGATTTTAGATGAGAGGCAGAGTACACCCCACACAGGTCGACAGTCTGTTGCGAGGCCACACATACACAATCATCCACACACACACGCTCCTTCCTAGGGGCAATTTTATAGCGGCCAATCAACCTATCATGCATGTTTTTGAAGGGTGGGAAAAAAACAGAGACCTGGAGAAAAAGTTGTTGCATAATTCTATTTAAAAAAAAAATTTTTTAATAAAGTTTCAGATTAGAATATTCTGGATTAGGTAAAACTAGGTAAAAGTCAATGAGATTATTTTTTACAAATATTTCAAGTGAAATAATTACTACAGGCTTCATTTTAATTATGATTGTTGCACTAATCAAGTGAAATGCTCACTGTGGCTTTTTGTGTCCTGTATGTATTTTTTTGTCTAGAAAAAGCAGGACAATCTCTTCTTTAGAAAAGAATCAATTGTTAAATCCTTTTATTCTTGTTTTAAGACATAAAAATGCAGAGCCAGCAGGTTTTATTGGACATATTGTTTTCGTTTCGTTTTCATCTTCTGAACTGCTTATCCCTAACAGGGCTGCAGGTATACAAGAATCTATCCTAGCTGATTTCAGGTTTGCCAGTTTGCTGCGGGGCCGCACACAAGGGGCAATTCAAAGTGGTCAATCAACCTAACATGCATGTTTTTGGAGGTTGGGTGGAAACTGGAGTACCTGGAGAAAACCTACACATACATGGGGAGAACATACAAACTCCACACAGAAAGGACAGTTTTTCAAGCCTCACCCCCACTCCAGGACTCAAAACTCCAACCCTCTTGCTGTGAGGCCACGATGCCAACCACTGTACCACAGTACAGCCCCGGACATATTGTATAAGACAGAAATGTAGGATTATTCTACAGTGATTTATCAGTTCTTTATAATTTAGTAATACTATTAACTATTTTAGTCCAGGGGAGCCAATTCTAACCCAAACTCCAAATTTAGTCCTGCTTAATGGTTACACCTGCTCTCCAAGACACAATTTAATATTCAAAGTACTTTTGATCATTACAAATCATCATCATCATTAAAGTTAGGGAAAATTTGGCACCTTAGGAAAACTAAAAAAAAAAAAAAAAGAATAAAAAAAAAAAAAAAAAAAACTGCCTGAAGTGTGCTGCAAAAATCCAAAATGTCTGACTGCAGCCTTCATTTATAACAGTGCATGAGCAGAGCTTCAAAGTTCAACTGTGTCCAATCGGCAGATACACACTTATCTAGAGAAAGAAATAATGAGTATAGCTGGCAGAAATCTAAGCCTGGTGCAGGCAGTTTTCCTGCAGGGAAAATGACAGAGCCTCTCTCACACCCTCTGGTCCATCAAGTCTTTAAACATTAGAGCTGTGAGGATTTACAGAGTTTGGCTGAACTTCTCTACCTATATTTTTTGCACCACCTATTCAGTCTGGCCGTTCTCTGGCACGTCTCTCTAGGCACTGCTATTCATTTCAATTGCTTATAGTCAAAACAAACCAGAAAAGCTTTCACAGTATAGATCTAATGATGTCCTTAGACAAGCTTAGTGTCATAAAAACATAATAAAAAGACATCAACTAGTACATTATGATGAAGAATCAGAGGATATTACACAGACACAGACAGAAACCCAGAGTCTTCCACTTTAAATAGGCAAATAATCATTAATATTTAGTTTTTTAGAGAGTTACAAAGTAATTTTGTGTTTCACAAAATTATATAGAAAGAGATTTGGAAAATAAACAGATTTGAAGGTCAGAAAAAAAGATGCATTACACAGCTGTCTGCCAAGTTAGAGACAGGGGGCCGGCTCCCATTTTGATCACCATTATCTTCCAGTCCAAAACACTATTTGCATTCTGCTGCTTCTCCTCTTTTTACACAAAACAAACTACATGTTGGAGGTTAAGTATATTAAAAATGACAGGGTTAGATGTAAAAATCAATATGGCTTATGTAAAAAAGCATCACAGCACTACCACAGTTTTTTTGATCACATTTCCTTCTTTTAAAAACAAAAGGGCTCAGACATCTCTCTTCCACACCTGATGTGTTATGCACATGCACTTCTCTTCTTTTTCAAATGAATGACAAAAAATGTCAAATTATATTATTAGCAGCAGAAAACTTTCACAAAACTGCATAAGGATTTAAAATACATGAATGTTACATCATGCATTTTGCTCATTTCTTGGCTCTTGGCTCTTTATCTGATTAGAACTCAAATCAGAACCAAATATTATGAATCCAATTTTTTTTCATGAACCCAATATTAGATTTCTCAAGCTTGTGATGATTAAATACTACCTACAGGCAAATACAACACAAACTTTGCTATGGATACATTTTGCAAAACGTATTCAACAGGCTAAACAAGAAAATGAACAATTTAAATCAAACTTGCCTACCGTTATATAACGTCGATACTTCTTGGCTTTGCGTACGTTGTTGAGAAATCGGCATCCCATTTTTTTGGCATACCACACAGACATTAACATTTTGTCTCAGGTCTAGAATATAAACTATTTAGAACAAATGCTAACCTCTTGAACTGATTAACAAAGCCACTGTCAGCCTGAAGTACACACTAGAACGTTTCAAAAACTTCAGAAAGTTTTGGGGAAAAAAAGGTTGTGACGTATTCCAACAAATTCTAGCCCTGCCATGACTACAAATCTTTAAAGAACGTCACAATTTAAATGTTAAAAAAGGATCTATTTAACATATCTCTTGTATAAAAAGAAAGGAAATCCCTTTAAACTGCATCTGGTCTCTAAGCACATTCCAATTTGCTCCCTCCTGAATCGATGCAACAGAGTTCATTTAGAAGAACTCTGCTTCTTCTGCCAATGATCGATGATTTATCTCATTGTTTGTTTCAATCTTCTAGTCTGTCTACAAAAAAAATGATCCATCCAAAAAAGGTCATTGCAAACAGATCCTCTGTTCTCCATGCATTGCTTTCTCAGTGCTTCCCTGCTGCTGGTCTGTGCTCACTGAGGATGCAGTTCACAGTTTCTGCTGCCACTGCTCCGCACCCCTCCCATCACTGCTGGTAGGGGAGAGAGGACCAAGCAGGGAAGTTTGATGGCAATTAATTAACTGTCTCTCTGTATGATGTCTGCACTGGTGATGTGAGAGGGGGAGGGACTGTTCTTTGACTCAATCTAGAAGGACAGGCTGCTCGAACTGGCCCGACTTGTCCCAGAGAGTACTGGGAACTGGAGGCTTGTAAGCTCCAAAACAGTGAGACGGTCAGACAGTCATAAAAATTCAAACAGAAGTGATGACAGGAGTGCAGATTCAGATACTGTATAGAAGGTTTAGCACAGGATCTATTTTTTACAAAAGTGCCTAAAAATGCTCGACTGATGGAAACATCACCTTTCCATAACGAACACAATGGATCCCCCCGTCACTCTCCCCCCCCCCCAACTCACTCAAGCTGTCTTTTTAACTTATGGAGATAAGGGAGTATTTTATTTATTTATTTATTTTACATCTGCAGGCATTGAAAAGCATAGAGAGATGCACGCACAGCAAATATCTCTGAAGTAAGGACGTGATGGAGGACAGGCTGGTCAGCTGACGCTCTCATTCTGCTGAATAAAATTATTGCATTAAATTTTCAGTGGTTTTCTTAGCCTTTCCAACTGTACGAACAACTAAGCTCTACTGTACTGTGCATGAGCTGCTCTCTTCTCTTTCTAAGTGCATTTTTCCCTCTATCTCACTCTCCTCTCCTTCCCCAGGGACCTGAGCTGTGGCTGCATGGTAATTACACCAAAGCTGCAGGGACACATTTAAACATTTATTAAAGAAAAGCCATGGGTACGGAAGAAATGAAGATTGGAGCCAGATGCTGACCACACTAAAGTGCTAACGAAGTGCAAAGATATGAGTAGAGTACTAATGATGACACAGAAGAAGCTCTAAGTCAATCTTACCTCTAAAAATAATTGCTTCTTTTTACTTTCAAACAGATTTTAAAGTGATTGATTATTTTTGTCTGAAGAAAATTTCTTTTGTTCCATTGTTTAGAAAGAAAGAAGTGGATGTTCTTTCTTTTTTCTTTTATTTGATTTTCAGTTTAATGACTGACTGCTTTGAGATTTTTGTTAACAGCATGCAGGTTTTCACAAATTAACTTAATTAGCCATTAGTAAAACATTTCAAACTCATCTCAAATGATCAGTTTTTAATCATTATGCTTTTTATTGCAATCACACCAGTGAGTTTGGTGCAGATTCTTGACATCAATATTAAATATACAGCTAGTTTCCAAAACTCAAATGTTCAAAACAGCAATAAAGCAAAACTTTAACATTAACAAAAAAAATGGACTAATGATTATGAATAAAACTAAATATTCAGCAGGGCATGGTGGCGAAGTGGTTAGCACAGTGGCCTCATGGCAAAGTCTGGGTTCGAGTCCCAGAGTGGGCAAGCCTTGGAAACACTAGCCTTTCTGTGTGGCTTTTTTCTCTACCAATTTCAAAACCTGGCGCTGGGATTAGCACCATGGCCTCAAAGCAAGAAGGTTGTGGATTCGATTCCCGGGAGGGGACGAGACTTGGAACAGTGGCCTTTCTGTGTGGAGTTTGCATGTTCTCCTTGTGAATGCGTACGTTTTCTCCAGGTACTCCGGTTTCATCGCACCCTCTAAAAACATGCATGTTAGGTTAATTGCCCACTATGAAATTGCCCCTAGGAATAAGTGTGTGAATGGTTGTATGTGTATGGCCTTGCAACAGACTGGCGACCTGTTTGAGGTGTACCCTGCCTCTTGCCTGAAATCAGTCCGGACAGGCTCTGGCGACCACATTAGGGATAAACAGTTCAGAAGACGAAATTAAATATTCAAGTTTTATGTAGGGGACGTTTGTGCACATATGCATGGATAAATGTTGACATGCATGCATTTGCACAAATAAAATATATATTTTGAGAGGTAAAACATTTTTCCTGTTACTTTGAACAGTTTCACAAACAAACTGATTCATTTTGAGTTTACGAGTTTACTTTATGACGCTCTCACAAACCTCGGTTGGCTACTTGAATTAAGGATGCCACATATGCCTTAAAAACCAAAACACATTCGTTTGTCATTTTCCAAACTACTCAGTCCAATGTGGAGCCATGTGGGAAAAACTGGATCCAAGTTTTTGTTATTAAACCAGCACATTGTGACGACAAGATGTTCTTATTTTATTGTGTATTGTTTTATTCTATTTTTTATCTATTTATTATGTATTTAATAGCTGTGTTTTTTTTATGCATCTGTCTGTGTTTACCACGATGCTGTTTCTGCAAATGAAGTTTCTAACGGATAAATAAAGTTATTATCATTATACTGTAAAATCACGTTATTTTTTATCCAGACTCACGGTCTGAACGTTTAAGAGGAGGATCAATATAAAAATATTATGCTATGGAATTTTAAAAAAATGTCATTGCAAAGGATAAAAAGTTTGAGGAAAATTTATTAAATTTAATTTAAAGGTACCTTTCTGCTAAAACATTTACATAACTCAAAGACCTGCTCTCACTCTCCAAAGCACTGCAGTGGCTCCAGAAACAATGCTACACATAAATTAATGGGGCCTGGAGTGGTACTGGCAAACCTCACACCATTAAAGCAATAAAGAGACAGACTGACGGCCCTGCCTACATATCACTGACATCCACACGGGCACTATACCCGCCTGCAAAGACATCAGGCACACACAAAGGCATTACTGCAATGCATCTTTTAGACAGTGAACACTTTACCTAACCAGTGTGGAAAATGAAATGCACACATCTCTGGAATGAAATACTTCTGTATATGTATGACGGGATGCACATGCATCTTCCTTATTAATGACTTATGCAGAAGGGTTTTGATTCCTTCATTTGCAAAACAGTTTCATTAAGAGCATGCACAATTAAACAGCATTTGCTCAAAACTCAGGCAAGCAAATAAAAATGAAAAACAGTGCATGTAATAACAGTTGCACTAAAATGGGGACTTTTGCTCATTTATAACATTAAGAAGAATTTTCCATCATTTTCAAAACACAACATTTCTGTGTAGTATTCCTGTTACTGACATAATGCATTGATGAATTATGATTTTGACAAACTTTTGTGAGAGAAAAATCTTCATCATTTTGATTGTTTAACCTCAAAATGTTTTTTTTCTTTTAAAGCAACCCTTCTGTTCAAAAGATTTTGTCTAAAACAATCAAAGTAATGAAAATCCATTTGTGAAAGTCAAACACTGACACCTATAGGAGAAAAAGTGTATAGCAATAAGACTTTAACTTGCTGAATGAATTCCAATGTTTTGTGTCATCTTAAATATACCAATATATATTCACAAGTAACACATGTTATGATTAGTTTAATCCCTTTTTATTTAAGTTTACTAGTACATGGATTTTTCTTCCTCTGGGTTTTTTCTCTCAGTGTGTTTATACACTGCATTTTATTCCAAAATGCATGTACATTTTAAAATAACATCAAAACACTAAATGAAAAAACAATATGTTAGGTAGAAAATGCAAATACTTCCTTTGTTACTAAATATTTTGTTACTACTTTTTGTTACTACTTTTATTTTTTATCATTCAGAAGTGTCTTCAGTTAATGTGATCCCCCATCTGCAGGCAGTTCCTAACTAGCAGCAGACACACTGTTATGTCAACTAAAGGATATGTTGATACTGTTTCCAGAGCATCCCCCACCTTTCTACTTATGTGTCAGTGGGGGCTTGGAACTTTCTTTTTCCCACCACTCTGTAAGAACACACCTTCTGTTTTCACAGCTGTTTGAACAAAGCAGACTGGGACAAATTTCTTGGTAGAAATTCTGTTCTTGATAGAATGCTGTCCTTGTCACAAGTGAAACAGAGAGTTCTCTCATTTTTTCTCCAGTCAGCACAGCTTTGGGATAAAAAATAATAACCTTTCCATCTAACACACTGAAAACACTCAAGCTTGTGTTTAAATGAAAACACATCTTTGTATCAAATCATTAAAAGGGTTTTTGTGTGTTGGAACACACTGAGAAAAAAAAAAAACATGTACCAAAAAAATTGAAGCTCCATTATAACTTTAAAACCACCTGTTAAATGAAACAAAAGAAAAACACGTGTAAAACACACTAGACAAAAGAGACACTTATTATAGCAGAAACAATAATATTCTACTGAACAGAGAAGGTAGTGATGACACTGAGGATGAAAAAACAGAGTGGGGGAAAAAATCATGCCCTCATTCATTGCACACAAACAAAAAGGTGAAAACTTTGTGCCACAAACAAAGGAGTGATGGTCAGGTGCACAACGTTGATGATGGTGGTGCTGACTTTTGATGTTGACAACGCAACATGGATTTCAATCCTCTTACCAGTGTGGAAACAGCAGAGGTGTACATTGGAGTGTGTCCTGTAGACATCAACACAGGCTGCAAAAACAACAGAAGGGAGAGGATAATTGTGCAGGGCATGCGTATGGGCTTATGGGGAAGGCGTTGGGTATCACTGTGGCCCGTTTACCTCAAATATTTAACCAGCTCAGAGGTTTAGAGAAATATACCTGCTTTGTAAATGATGACAAATTACTCATTCTATTCAACATAGAAAATACATTTAAAACTGTGCAAGAAAAACAAAATTATAAACCTAATTCTCCCAAAACCTAATCAAATATGTCACATCATACATTTTTTTTTTTTGCCAAATCAGTCAGTAATTGGCAGAGTGGAGACATCATATCAAACAATTAGTTAGAAATATTGCATTGATTAACTAATTACATCAATTTGGAGATGATGACTGTGATAATTTTTGTTTGTTACATGTGATTATTTTATTCATGTGCCTCAAATACATTCTGCACTTGATGAATTTTTACGAACAGCAGTGCAGTTTTTTCCACAATAACATGTCTTAATAATTTGGGAAAAGATTTTCTGATTGCAGATTGGATGAAGTACTTCCAAAGCGGATATATGTAGACCTTATTTCCTACTTTTATTAGAAAAACATTTTTAGCCCCGGTAGTGGTAATTTTAAGCTGATAAATGATAAATTGCCTTGTTCTCATTAAAGCTTATTTCAGAGCTTTTAAATTTCAAATAAGCCACGTTGTGCTTGGTCAGATTTACCAAATGTTTATCTGAGCCAACATACAAGCGGGGAGAAGGTTGGGAGGAAAAGGGAAGCAAAGAAGAACAAAACCGGTTAGTGTTGTAAAGTAAAAATAATTCTGCAAATGGGGACTGAAGTTCACGCGTATTGTGAACTTCAGAATTGGGACAAATCTATCATGAGATCATTATGGCAGGAAGCAGTGCAACTTTAACAAAAACTGTAGGAAAAAAAGGGAAACTTATCATGATCATTTCAATCACTGCCTTCTCAAACCCCAGCTTTTTCAGATCTATTTTTAAAAATACTGATTTAATGCATATTTCTGCTGAAAGAAAACATTCAGAGCGGAAATGTGTAGCAAATTTATACAGAGATTAAAAAAAGAATAGTTTCAAGAAAGAAACTTGTTTGACCAGTGATGTCATTTCAGAGGTAATTACAGCAATTAGGAGGGAATTTATTCACTGCAGCAATAGAAGTGGAATGTTTACAACTTGTGAATAAAACATTAAGACTTTTTATTGTTGTTAGTTAGAAAATGTAAATCTTTGTTTCTTCTTTTGTTACTTCTTTTATTTTAATCAGTCAAAACTGTCTTCAGTTAATGTGATCCCCAAGCTGCATGCAGTTCCTGACCAGCTGTTTCTGACAGTGTTATGTGAACTAAGGAATCTGCTGATCCTTTCTGCTGAGCATCCTCCATCTTTACTGTGTCTTTACTCATCTGTAAGTGGGAGTTTGGACCCCCCCCCCCCCCCCCCCCACTACTCTGTAAGAACACACCTCTCGTTTTCCATAACTGTATAAATAAAGCAGACAGGGATGCGTTTCTTCGTAGACCATTCTTGTCTGAGGAGAATGCGCTACCCTTGTCGACAAGTAAAATTGCGAGCTCTCTCGTTTGTTCTCCAGTCAGCACAGCTTGGGATAACAATAAATACTTTCCCTCTAACAATTGTTAAGCTAAAAGCTCTAAACTTTCACTTTACCAGTTCATTTCTCTGAAGTTACTTGTTTTCTTCAAAAGGGTTACTGATGGGTGGATTGGGCAGCGTGTGCTATAATGTTCTGATCAATAACAAACATACAGTTTGCTCCAGCCTTTATCCACATGGTCATGAGCTGTGGGCAGTGTCAGAAATAAATAGAAAATGAGCGCCAGTGGCTGGAATGATCTTGCTTCTGAGGTTGGCTGTGCACATCCTTAGGGATGTGGAGGAGTGCAGTCATCCAGGAGCTGCTCAGAGTAAAGCTGCTGCTCCCACCTGAGGTGCTTTGAATATGTGGTCAAGATCAGCAGGTCAGGTTCCTCATAGAAAATACTGACAAAAGTCATAAAACATGAATAAGCAGTAGATTTGTATCCAGTGAGAGTTGGACTCCACCAAGACAGCAAAATGCCACCAATTCTGTTTATCACTTAAATGGAGAGAGTTTCTAAGTCCAGACGAAATGGTGCTGGAGGATCTGGTTTGGATTGGGTCTGTGCTTTGTTCAGATGATTCGTTTGGTTTTATTGGGACGTGATCTCCAGCTCTCCCTGGAGCGATTCACAGCTAAGTGTCGAGCCACCAGACGGGGAGTAGGCAACTAAAAACTGAGGCGATAGTCCTCAGTTAGTTTGCTTGTGTACATGTCTCTTCATGGTTCAAGACCAAACTAAAGCTGTGACATGCTTGTCCCGTTTGAATCATCTCAGACTCTGAGAACCTCAGGAACAGACTTTTTACTGGTACTCACAAGATGGACTGAACTCTGAATTTTGTGTGGCTAAACACTGGAACAGTCTTCCAAACAATGCAAGACAATGTTCAAGTCCAGACTCAAAACGGTACTAATTAGATGTACAAATGATCATTGAAAACATTTCAGCTGCATTACTCTGTTGTTTAATTTTGCACTGTGAATTTTTTTAATACATATTATATTGTATTTTGCTATTTAGTCTGTCGCTCTTTTTATTTTAAAATGCAACTCTTTGATTGTTTAAAACGGCAACTTGCTTTGCCTCAAAACCGGGGCACCTTCACCATTGCTCACCCACTGTGGGCAGTGATTAGAGACCTTGGGGAATACCCGGGACGCACCGGAGGGACTAGGAATACCTCATCTGGAAGCACCTTTTCCTGCCCCTAATGAGCAGGAAAAGGGAAATCTGAGACGTTCTGCTTTGGCTGCTGCTCCAGTGACCTGACCCTGCAGATAAGCGAAGGACGAGGGCAAGGCACGAACATTACTCTAACTATGAGCATAAGATAAGCATCTTATCAGCTAATGTTTTCCTCTTCTGTTAGCTCTGCACATTAAATCATTGCTTACATATTTCATTTTAATAGTGTTCAAATTAAATTTAGTCGAGAAAATAAAATTTGGGAGGAACTTGAACATTGCATCAATGTTCATCTTTTTGACGACTCAAAGGAGCTTTTGCTTTGAAAAAGAACAGAAGCCATTAAAACCAACACTTTCTACAAAATAGAACTTGTTCATCAAAGCGTATGAAGCAGTGTTACTACATAAACTCTGAAAAGGTTTCATTTCAAACAGGGTTTTTAAAAGCCACCAAAGCAGACGTACTACTTAAATAAAAGGATGCAGACTACTCCTTTTGACTGAGTTCAGACCATTTTTACCTCATAATCCATTCAGCTGTGCCTGAAGAAACACACAAAACTTCATAAATAATGGCAGTGGTTCAGAAATAGAAATAAGGCCAATCCTGCGTTCCCCAAACACTGAGCAACATGAACACACAAGAGAAAATATACTCAGTGCAGGTGTCTTAATGACTATGTTCTTGATGTAGTTCATTCAATTTTACTTTCCGGAAAACTTTACGTACGGCTCGTTTTTTTATGTAAGATTATTTTTTCTGTCTTACGCAAGTTTAAAAGTCTGAGCTTCCAAATGCGCCTGTTTTTATTTTTAAAAATGTGGGAAGTCTCCCACATTTGTGTCTAATAAAAGACTTGATAAGAGAGTGTCCCTGATAAAGCTACCTGTATGTATTATCCTTTAAATTTATACAGGAAGGATATATTTATATAAAAACATTTATTATTTTATAATAGGATAATGTACTATATGGGTTCACACTTTTAATTGCGAATGTATACATGGATTATGTAAAAACAATTATGTAAGCACCGCAGAAGGATTGATGTTCCAAAAGCAGGTAGGGTGAACTTTGTGTCACCGGATGATGAAGATGAAACCATTTTTTGAAGACGGGGACCTTGCATTCACTGCATATGTACAAAGCTTTTCTTTTGATGCCAAGGAATGGTCCTTGACTTGAAGCTTGCTGCTGACAAATGGTTATAGTGAAGTGCTGACTTCCCACACCTCCATTATCGATATTATCATTACTGTACATACCATTTGCTGTTTAAAGAAACCCATCAAACTTTTTTTCTAGGACATTATTTTTCAGTGGCCCTGAGAGCTCTGGTAGTTCAAGAGTAGTTCAAGAACATACTCGCACAAAAGAAGATAAATGCATGATTCACTGTCAGTGCAGATATATGTGCTCCTCCTGCAGTGATTCATTATTTAGATGTGCCACATGTATTTGTGATTTTCAAATGTTGACATGTGGCAACAAAGATTGTGTTAGTGACTGAGCATGAGCAGGACTCACAGTGCTTATGATAATAAAGGAAAATGTTCCTATGTGATGTCTTATTTTGGGCATCTGCACCTAGAATTAGCATAATGATTAACATAGTAGCCTAACAGCAAGAAGGTTGGGGGTTTGAGTCCCAGGTGGGATAAGGTTAGGAACACTGATCTTTCCATGTGGAGTTTGCCTGTTCTCCCCGTGCATACACAGGTTTTTTCTGGGTACTTCGGTTTTGTCTCACCTTCCAAAAGCATGCATTCTAGGTTAATTGGCCGCTAAGAAAATTGCCCCTAAGAATGAGTGAATGTGCATATAACTGTCTGTGTGTGGCCCTGTCACAAACTGGTGACTTGTTCACGGTGTGCCCTGCCTCTCACCTTAAAACAGCCGGGATAGATTCCAGCATCCCTGTGACCCCGTTAGGGATAAGCGGTTCAGAAAATTAAACAAAATATACTTTAAAGATCTACTCATTAGCTGTGAACCATTTTAAAATTCTTAGCAGTTATTATTTGATAAATACTGATTCCAAATAAAAATTCTAACTATAAAATACCAAAAATTGCCCATTCATGCTTTTTTTAAAAAAAAAAAAAAAAAAAACAAATCTCCCAGTTGTCTTTTATCTGTCTTGTGATCAGCTGAAAGCATTACATATGCTCTTGAATTTAATTTGTTTGTTGCACGCATTGTGAATTGATGGCTGTTGTCTCCGGAATAATTTGTGTGCATTGTGCAATATAATGAATTGTTCCCAGTATGTCGTGTGATGACTGTAATTGCTTTTTAATGCATCTGCTCAGGATTTATTTTTATAGTTTTTCTAAACCTAGCAGCCTCTCTGCATGCTTAAGGAGAAATCTGTTTTACCCACCACTGCTTCTACTGAAGGGGTAATTGTATGGTTTAAATAGGCCCAATAAAGCCCAATATCTCACCCTACTGTCTTTGCTCATTAAAAAAACAACAGTTTAATGTGTATATCTAGAGGAGTTCCGTATGGAAAATAAAAACCAACCTTGCTTTTGTAATACATACACAGGAGGTCTGATGTATTCATAGCCAGTAAGACTGTTAAATACTGAGTAGGCATATGAGACGGTTCATCATTAAGTGGCCATCATAGCTAACACTTTTACATTTGTAGCTACCGTAGGCGACTGTTAATGCACTCCAGGCGAGCTGCTCATGTTCCTACTAATGTCAGCTGTTACTGGTTGCTCATGTGCTGCTTGTCTCAGTATCTCCTTGTGATTGCGACCTACATGAGTCACATTGCTATGGATTAGTCTTTTAACCTTATAACGTAACTTTATCCTTCCAATGTCAACCTTGTTTGGTAATGGAAAATTATCAGACTCATTGTAGTGTCTCAGCAACACGTCACACGCATTAGTCAGTCCATATTTGATTTCATACCTGCAACCTGTAAAGCGGAAGTTGGTTGATGTTGCACACCGAAAATAGCCATAATTTCAAATTGGTGATTAGAATCCAACGTATCGTCACCTGCGTCTGACCACACTTTGTGCCAGATAATTAGATCACTGCATTAAATCCTGAATGTATCTGGTGTTCGCTTACATTTTAACTTTCGTATTGTTATGTAATGAGATCAGATTTCCTGACATTAATGCTAATGGTGATTTAAAGTTGAAACGTAACGATGCAAGGGAACATATGCATTTCGCTCAATTAAGTTATGCTCCATTTAACGCACTCAAGGAGAGGAGGTGGAATTTTAAACCAGACATTAGATTGTGTTAAGTAAAAAGTCAAGATGGATATTGTACATGTGTATGTTTAAGTGTTACTAATTTTATCAAAATGTTACAGGCACACAATGTGTTTTGTCATTGAGGATGAAAACAAATATAAAGCATCCTATTGGCTGTACTTGAGTTGTATTTAGACGTGTATTTACTACATTTTAGTGAACGTTTACTTATGTAAAAAGTGTCAGTTTGATCTTGACTAAGAGAAATAATAAAAAAATTGTTTTCTGTTTTGTCAAGAGGGATTGTGCTAGTCCTACCTTGACTGGAGAGATGTGTGTATGAGGTGTGTAGCCATGAATAGCCTCCATGGCAGCAAGATTCTTGTCACTCATGTGAAGCATCTCTGCACTTTTCCCTGGAGCCAGATGTGCTGGACTATGCTCCAAGGGGGGCGTCTCCTCATCCTGGTACCTGTACTTCTGCAACACACACAAAGAATAAAAAAATCTGTTAATACTACTAATCTGACCTCCTGCTGGGAGCAAATACCAGCCTGAGTTTCATTATGAACATTTACTGTAGAATCAATGGTCTGTAATTAGCAGATTTCCTCGAAGGACGAAACTTTAATTCAGAAAACTGATTCCAAATATTTATCTCTGTATAAAATAGACTGGAGGGATCTATCGCAGTGACTTCCTAGGAACTTCTATGAGTGATGTCTGCAAGTTGCGTTCCCAGACTTTCAACTTGAGTGACAACTGCTTTAATAGTTCTGAAACACGCTCAAAGTGTATCTGGTGCGCAGACTTTCCTGAAAAAAAAAAATCCAAAATCAAAAACATGTGTCTCTAGCATGCAGAACATTGTTACTAACCTCCATAAGCACTGATGTATTTACTGCCTACATTTGTAATAACACATATGAAACACGGCTTGTACGACAGCTCGATGTGAAGCGTATCACTTCAGTCTCACAAGTCTTGATTAATGTTTTTTATTTTAAACCAGATTAAAGCTAAAGTAACTTTACTGGTGATACGTATCCATTACTGAACACATACTTAGATTAAATGATTTTGTCAGCCCTCTGTTTCTATTTCAGAAAAATACCATTTGCCATGCAGATAAAACAACTACTCAAGGGTGATTAATATAAATGTGTGAGGAGCATTATTTTTAAAGGCCTCAGATAATGAGAAAGTTTTTCTGTAATACAATCAGAGTCTGTATTTCATTGATAAAATATTAACTTTCTATTGACACTACAGCGTAAATCACGTACTTCCTTTATCCAAGACGCAAAGCAGATGGACCGTGCAACCTGATGTGGATAATCTAAGTGCACATCTTGCATTTCACACAACATGTGCGACGCCTACAAGTGCAAAGCATACCGACATCATGCAAACAACAGCTTCAGAATGGAGTCATTTTAAATCACAAAGTTGCCGTCACCCACAACCTCACGGAGCAATGAGAGTAGTGATTCATGATGATTTTAATGTAGCGGATCATGCAGCTTCCTCCTGGTTACCTCACTCCCCTACCGATATCCCACACCTAGGCAGCATGCCAGCATCCTACTGTTTTAGCCACACATGCTAGGTTTAATTCTAGGTGTGATGACACAAAATCTGCATACAGTATTTTCTATTACAAACACATTAAAAGGTGGGCAGCATCACAGTGGAGATCTACCACGTCCTGTGACTTCGAGCTTGTGTTTTCTACAAATCTGCGCCTCCTCCCCCAAAAGCCCCAGGCCCACAGTGCACTACGACGCTGCACTGCAGATGGAAAATCACCCGTCCTGAAACTAAAGAAACATGGATGGATTGTCTAAATGACCAAAGCCGGCTACTCGCCCCTTTTCAGTTTTCAGGTTTTTTAGGAGACAGACGGGAGAGGGAGGTGCATCACTGGGGCCTATCTTAGACAGGCTGCCTAGCAACCAGAACAGAGCCGACCAGAGCAGAGATTGCAGTGCCACAGTTGGGGCTGGCAGCATCGGCCCTGGATCACATTACACTGAGACAGCAAGAAAGAGAGGGAGTGAAATAGAGATGAAGTTAGAGGAGAAAGTGAGGGGGATGGGTAAAAAAAAAAAAGAGACCATCAATAAAGACAAAGAGAACAGAATAAAGACAATTAAAATGATTGAGGATGTTGAGAAATTAAAACACAAAAAGGAGTTCATCTGTTTGTTTTAAGCAACAAAATAAGGATTTTCGATGTTAATATGAACACATACCAGCAACAACTCTGAACAACAAGTCCAACAACCAACAAGTCTTAATCAAAACCTACAGAAAAAGCAGCAAACTTAAACCTAGACAGAACTTGGAACAATGAATAAATTGCCTTCAGCTCCCGTTCTCCTGCATGACCAACAGTTTTGTCGTCACACTACCTTCTGTCCAGCTGGTAGGGGACGTGGCTTTCATTTTTTCTTTTGGAGCAAAGCATCCTTCTAGAGTGGGGATTCAATACCTGCCTTGAAACAAGATTCATTCTACAGTGGGTGCTGGAAATTAAATGGAAAAATCTAAAGTAGCAGCGAACCAATAAAGAATTTCAGAAACAGCACCTGTAGAACATCTGTTTTGTTTCTCAAACACTTATCCGCAGCGGGACAACAGGGGGTGCCAGAGCCTATCCTGGCTGGTTTCAAGCAAGAGGCAGGGCACACCAAAACAGGTTGCCAGTCTGTTGCAGGGCCAAACACATGGACAACCATTCACACACATTCCTTGGGGCAAATTCATAATGGCCAATTACTTAACATGTATGTTTTTGGAGGGTGGGAGGAAACCAGAGAAAACCCATACATTCACAGGAAGAACATGTAAACTTCACAAAGAAATGCCAGTGTTTCAAGCCTCGTCCCACCCGTGACTTGAACTCCAACCTTCTTGCTGTGAGGCCACTGTGCTAACCACTGCACCACCGTGTAGCCACCTCTCAAATGTGTTCAAGTTATCTCCATATGAGTAGCCCTTAATTTCCTTATAGATTGAGTGTTGTGGTTTTGTGTTTAGCACAAATAGACATGATGCCTTTTGTTATCTCAAAATGTGATATTCTTAAAAAAAAATAAAATAAAATTATAAATGCATCTATTCAGTTTAACTTCTGTTTTTGGCACTGTGAATTCCCCCTCCTCTCGCTCGCTTAGTATCACTCCCCTGGGCACATGTATGACACAGTGTAAATGCAAATACAGTGTAAAGGATGTCAAGTTAGCAAAGCTAGTGCATGTTTTTTTTTTAAAATACTTATTTTGACGCATTTTAATAAAAAATGGTCTTCCTCTGTACGAGTGCTCTGCTCTTGGGATGCCACTGCAAAAACACTTTCTGCTTAAATTAGAATGTAATGTGGTAGAGAACAAAGTCAATGGTCAAGAACAACATAATGATGTAGATAGTGTCCAACTACTGATTGGGAGAGGTCACAAATAACTCAAACAGACATGAATGAAATATAAAACCACTTCAGATATGATTTTGATACATGAATAACGTTCAAACATGGTAGAAACCTTCGAAAAGTTGATTTAGCATGGAGCCGCTCCTTTGATTTGAGCATAAAATTAGTTTTTAATGGATAAAAGATTTGTTGCAGACCAACTCTTTTATTGGAATGTACAACTTGGCTTCACAGATAAGTTGTAAAAGCAACCAGTGAAAAATAAATGTTAACAATCTGGAGTTGTTTTCCTGGAACGATATACATAAATCAAAGCTCAGGAAACTTGGCTTTCCGATAGCGTACTATATGTATAAGTACTTTGAAGGTAGACAGTGTAAAATGCATATTTTCATCACATGCCGCCCACAATAAGTCTGTTACCACCGGGTAAGGAACTCTCTGTATGTCTCTACATTTTCATCTGGTGTTTGTGAAAATCTGTTTCTGATCAGCTGGTGAGGATGAAAGCAGGCACTCCTCTACGGTGAGCAAAGAAGATTAACCTTGGCTTGAGTTAGTGTACAGTAGCAGTGTTCTTTTTATACATACTGCATGCAACGTTTAATCACAATTTCACACACGCACTGACTCATTATCGAAAACTTTCAAGAATCAAGAAAAACGTTTTTAGTCCCACAGTGGGGAGATTGCAAGAATTAGGGCATGCAGCCAACAACGGAGTACGAGGACCTTTTGAAGTACCAGCTTAAGTGTCTTGTTAAAGAGACATTTGTATTTAAATCCATAAAAAACAAATAATCTATATACAACAAAGTAAAGCGATTACACTTACACAAAGTAATTCTATAAAAAATAAAGTGTGTTAGATTCATATTGAAAATTTTATTTCTAAGGTTTTGCACTATCACAGTTCATTCATTCATCTTCTGAACCGCTTATCCCTAATAGGATTGCAGGGGTGCCGGTTGGTCCTGGTTGACTCAAAGCGAAAGGTAGGCTACAACCCAAACAGGTTGCCAGTCTTTGGCGGTGTCCCCCTCACACACAGACCACCATCCACACTCATTTCTTGGGGGAAATTTCTCAGTGGCCAATCAACCTAACATGCATGTTTTTGGAGGGTGGGAGGAAACCGGAGTACTGGAAAAAACCCACATATACACGGGGAGAACATGCAAACTCCACACAGAAAGGCCAATGTTCCAAGCCTCGCACCTACCCGGGATTCACACCTTGACCTTCTTGCTGTGAGACCACTCAGCAGCCCCGCTATCACAGTTGTTATTAAAAATAATTCCCCTGAAACACACACATTACTAAACATGTTAACCCAAGTGAAATAGATAATTAGATAAATGATAATATTTGAACAAATAAAAAAACGTTCATTTAGTAGTTTCTACTACGTTCCAAAAGTTTGAATTCATCTGTTACCCACTGTGCGTCGATATTCCTGAGTTGTAACCAGGGGTCCGTCCATTTCCCATGGACATGTGTTGGCTGTTTTTTACAGTAAAGCAGGGTGAACAATGTGAAAGAACACCATGTACTTTCATTTCTAAAAACATCTTAGGCAAATGTGAAATAAATATGAAACACTTGTATTGCGATTTAAGTGGTACGTACAAGATTCCAAATGACTCTGCCTTTGGCGGTGCAATAAAAGTGAACCTCATCTCTCAAGTGTATAATTGCTGAGAAGCTTAATCCATTTGACATGTGAGGGTCTTAGAGAAGCCACAAAGGGCCATCAGGTGTAAATTAAAGGTGGTAAATCCTCTGAATGAAATTCTTTGAACGTTCATCTCCTCGTATTCACATTTATAATGATGAATCCATTTTTCCCTGTAATGCACTAAAGAAGAACCACAGGGATTTCATGCAGAGTGCAAAATCCATAAAGCTTTTTCTGCTGAGCCGTAAGTGGGAACTGTGTATTAAAATGAACTCACAATAAATTTGGTATGATTTTCAAGTATTTGGTCAGTTACATCACATTTTACATTTGCATGTGAAAAAAATGAAGGTTTCATCTTTTTTTTTTTTTCTTCAAGAAAAACTGCTCTACACTACAACTTTAAATACTTTTATTGCTACAAAGCCAAAGGGACATAGTGTAGCTACATGAGATCATTTAACTTCCTGTCGTTTCCTCTCAGTTGTATTAACACTCAATGAAGCCAAAGATTTAGCTCTTCTATTAGCAGAGCTGCAGAAATCCTAATATCACTTCCCTACACATAAAATATGTAGGACACAACACCTGCTGTATGGAAGTCAGCAGAGTATCACACCAACTCACTGCAACCCATAAATCTGCCCCACTAAGTATCACTAAAGTCAGGGAGATTTGATGTCACCATGGTAGAAAGAATGCAAATAAAAAACCTTTCCAGTGTAATATTATCAATATCTCTTTTGGTCATCTGAACTTCCTCTTTTAATTACAGTTCATTGGAATAAAATCACTGTTGCATTCTCAGTTAATTATCACTCCGATGTGTCTTCACAAGTGATAAAGCTCAAACACAGCTTTCATCTAATTTGCAGTCTCACAATTGCTGTTGCCAGCCGACACCTCCTATTGCAACTGTTTATTTCATGTATATGTAAGACTCACAGGACGGGGGGAAAAAAAAATTCACCCATCCAATGCCAGAGATAACTTCGGGCTACTCTCCAAGGTGTCACAGCACACCGCTTTGACAAGTGTGCCCACCCTGTAGCTATGTTCACTTCAACAACAACAGCAGACTTCATTTTTACCATGGGGCACAATGTTGGAAGCTGTGGCAGGATTTCAATGTAACAGAAAGAGGAGCTATAAAAAGGAAGTTCTGCATCACCTCCATGGAGATGCTCCAGATTAATGATCTTTACCCACATTTAAGTGTTATTTTGGTTAGCGATTCATCTCATTGCTTAAATTTAGAAGGACATAAAACTTTTAGAGAAGCGCTTAAACAAAAAGAAAGTGTTTTGTGTTAAAACACTGCCAAACACAAGGAAGGAGAAAGATTGGTGATACTTTAATCAAGATAGAAAAATAAAAAGATAACTCCATGCATGTTAAAAGTGAGTTTTGAATTGAGTTGCACCTTAGCTGTATCTCTCACTTGTTCCAGAGGGAAATGCTATAGGTGCCCAGAATACCAAGCAGAACTACTGGATAAACAATATCTGACTGAAAACTTTTAAAAATACTTTCAGCAGCATTTTTCTGAAGCTCATTAGTAACCCAGCCAACCTAAGACTTAGTTCCCAAAAATAATTTCTAAAACAGTATCACGTTATTTTCAGCATCGAAAGATTTTACTTACATCAAATATCATAAAGAATAAAAAAAGTAGAAAAATACATGGTTTCTAATCAATCTATAGCCCTGTTTAGTGTCTTTAAATTTTATGCTCAAAAATTAACTCGCTAATTTATGTTCATCTTATCTTAATGACATTCTGAATCTTCGCTCTGTGGGATGAGTCATCATTGATAAGAGACCCACACAGATACATAATCCACAAATTTAATAACCAGATTAGAGTCACAGATACAGTAAATGGTGTCATTGTGGGCTGTTGTTATGCTGCTGAGGGGTTGTGTAAAAGGTCTTTTCTTTTCTCTGGAACTTCATGCACACTTTGTTAGACAAGAATGTCTAACGAGAGCTGCCACATTATGAAAAAATACAATGTTATTTAAATCTAAAAGACTAAAGAATCCCAGATGGTCCCGCTTGCTTGGACACAAGGGAAAAGTAAAGCTCAGTTAAGCTTGACACTGAAAGAAGATGTTCAAATGGAATTGTGGTTAAAGGAAACTAAAATCTCGGAGGCTACAAATGTTTTCAGGTCATTGCTGGCATGTATGTAGCTGAACAACAGAGACAGCTTTAATGGGGAAATGTTGGATTCTTTTTGTGAGCACAAGGAAAGAGTCTGTTATTTCTCTCGCACTATGAATGCAAGATTGAGATCAATTATTATAATTTAGAAAATGACCAGCAAATAAAGCCACAAACAAATATGTTTGATTTTGAACTGAAAGAATAAAGAAGAAAATAAAAGCCTCGTCAGGGTACAACTGAAGCCACTACTTGTAGTAATTTCTGCCCCTCCCCCTCTGTTAACTGGAGCATGCACACACTGTTTTTTATGCTGAGAACATGCATTTTTATGTATATTTCACGTGTAGTAGGGGGATTGTGGTGTTAATCCTCATCAGAAACACAATCAAGCAAAACGTTGGTGGTTTATTACACATCACTGCGAGGCAGCCAAACTGTTCCATTGAAATAAATTAGAAAAGCAGCAGTGGGTATTCCCTCAAATCAAATTATTATTAACCTCGATAGCAACCACAATCATTCGAATGAGATTTGTTCTAAGCAGTAAAGGTCAATAACACCTTTTTAATGTGCTTGTGTTGCTTGAAAGTTTGCTGCAAGCATCAGACAAAAAGGATTTAATAATGGCTGAAGATGGAAAATCTTAGATTACTTTAATACCGATAATGGGATTTGAGCTGTATTAAAGAAAGGGTACCACGTGTGTTTCCTTTTCTTTGCACGAGCAAGATCTGGAGAATTTGTAACAACTTATTTACAACTTAGAACTGAACGATTAAAAAGTCATATATCCCTTCTGCACTCACACAATTTAACCAAACAGAGCCTGGAAGAAACTGAGTCTTGACAAGTATCTTATTATTGGTGGTAGTAACTTTTATTATTGAATGATGTTTAATTTATTGATATGAATGTATGGCTTGTGTGATGGGCTGCTGCTGGACACCAGAATTTCTCCTTTGAGAGATTAATAAAGTTTTATCTATCTATCTAACATGTTGAACTGAGAAATGATTACATTTCAGAGGTTGATCGTGAAAACTTTGCAGGACAAATGCTCATTAAAGTTGGTTTTTGATATATAATGCAGGCTTCTGTGCCTGACAAAAGAAGACAAAGAGACGTTATTAACTGTAGTGTGTTATTGGCCACTGGCTGTAACAAAAGCCTGAAATGTTCATATGCATGGTCCAACACCATTTGTGAAGCTTTGTTGCACATGCTCAAGTAGTAGGCAAGGCGTGTTGCACCAATACGGAGATCTAACTGTGGTATGTGCAAAGCTCATATAGGAAGATTTGATTATCAACGAGGGGATATTTTTCTAAATCAAATTTTATTTGGAGGTTTCCTTCAGGTTTGAATGTTAATTCCACTGAAATCCTGAAATGTATTGACATAGGATTTTCTTTTCAAAAACATGTCCTTATAAACTTGCATTGTTTCACTCTGTTTTATATGTTGTGGTATTTTTATTGTCTCCTCCGCTATTACTGTGAAGCGCTTCGTAATTTTTTATATTGAAAGTGCCACAAAACTAAAGTCCTACTTACTGAATTGTTTTTCTATTTTATGTATGCATGTTTGAGTGATTTGCAAGCAGTCCCATTCAGTATGTGAATACTATTCAAATGTCAAGTTGTTCTTCGCCATGGATTTTGTTCTTCACCATGCACACATTCTAACGTATGCTTGTTATGCTGATTTATGCATGTGCCCAAGGGACAGGACAGTGTCAAAACCACTGAATAAAAATATTTATAAGCTTTTTTCTGTGGCTATCACATTTTGAATTAACAAAAAGTACCATCTTTATCTAAATATGCTATTAGTTTAGCACGATTACCCCACCGTTAACAAAAGTTTTTGTAAAAATCTGTTTTCCGTATGTAATAAACATACAGTATCTGTTAAACAGTGGCTCTCCTCATGGGTGTATATTAGATGTGCTACTTCCCAACAAATCCCTCAAATTGATCACTTTCAGGTATAACTTTGTAAGCATATGAGCTTGGGGGCATCTTAGAGGCACAACGTTTGAGCTAACGACAGCATGCTGGATTTTTCAAACTTTATCTCACACCTTTTCTGTCCAAACCCGACAAATGCGAGTTTATTATGCATCATTTACATCTGAAAAGAAATATAAACGTTCACAAAATCAGTCCCTCCACTACATACTGAAACAAGAACGCAACGCCCTCTGATGCTCATCTTCACCTTCTAAACAACTTAACCCTAATGGGACCGTGGGACGTGACAGAGCCTATCCCAGCTGATTTCAGAGGAGAGGCAGGGTACACCTGGAATAGGTCGCCAGTCTGTTGCAGGGCCACACACTCACAACCATTGACACACACACTCATTCAGTTTTTGGAGGGTGGAAGGAAACCAGAGCACCCGAAGAAAAACCACGCATACACTGGGAGAACATGAAAACTCCACACAGAAATGCCAGTGTTTCAAGCTTCGCTCCATTCCAGGATTTAAACCCCAACTTTCTTGCCGTGAAGCCACTGTGCTAACCACTGTACCACCGTGCAGCCCCATCAGAGAGTCAATTCTAAGAACAGGGGAATGGCAATTTTGGTGCTGAAACGTTGTCACTATATTCCCAAACTCTTACATCAGTAGTAACACAAACACTGTGTTCCTGTTTGTAATCTTCAGGACAGACCACACATTATTTGACCCTAAGTGTAAAAACTGCTCTAAACTATAGCCTGAAGACAAACTTGTGCAAAAAAGGGAAGTTGTGAAGCCTTAGCTCACCTTCCTTGTGTCTGGAAGAAGCCCATGAATTGTTACAGTAGATTTAAATGAGCTAATCTTTAATTAACAGTCCTATCTCTGGGGAAGGGATCTCTCCTGCTATTGGATCTACTGCATTTTAAAATGTTTTTCTCATCAAAAAGAGAGATCTAAGGTCTCAGGTCTGTTTAGTTCAGTCATTACTTGTGTTTATTGTGACATGTCCGATTGTGTGCTTATGCTAGATTACCTTCATGTGAAGCTCTTTGCAGCAACTTTTTGTGATACTGGACTATACAGTTAAATTAAAATCGAGCATTTAAGCAGCGTATCGTACACAATAGAACTTGTAAAAACAAAAAGGTATTCTACAGTAAAAATTCCAAACTGGAGGAAATAAAGTGTATTTTTTGCTGGACATTTTCAAGAACAAAAGTGATGCAAACAACACACACTGGAAGAAGATTAGCTGTACAGGATTCTTTTCAAACATCACAAACACAGTCCTCTAGAGGATAATAAAAGAAGAAAATGTGTATTATATAGTGGAAGGACATAAAGAAGAACAGGAATTGATTAGGTCATGGCTCATTTGAACCGCTGTTTTATACAGATTTGTAAATTAGCATCCCATAGAGATCAACCTGGAGAACAAAATTAAGTAGCAGCAATAACAACTTCCCAAGAGATTGTGACAGAGCCCAAACTGTCAGGCTGAACCGTTGTTCAGTTGGATATTTGGACAGGAAAAGAGCTAATCACAAATCCCTAGAAACTAACAAGAAAATGCACGTACATAAATACAGAAAACGTTGTGGAAGGATGGAGATGTGTGGAACTCGATTTCTAGAAACAAGTTATGTTAACAGTTCATTTTGAAATTGGTCCACACTAGTCTTTATCTGATCCCATTACTGACTGTTGACCAGTCCAGAGTGCAACCCGCCTCTTGCCTGACGCTATTAGCTTCAACAAGTAAGTCAGGATAGAATAAAAAATGGATGATTTGTTAAAAAGAGGTTGATAATGATAAAATAAAAACATGCATTGGAGAAGTGTTTCGTTGGCCAGTAAAGATGATTACAGAAACATCTTTTATTTACATCACTTCTGTATTTTTTCCCACCAAGTGTCAGATAATGGATATGTGGTGGAAGAGAGAAGCAGACGTTGGTAAAAATGTACAGTGGGATGGATGGGATTATCTCTTTATAGCATCCAACATTCAGTCCCGCAAATTTACTCCAATCATAGAAATCAAACCTCTCTTTAACTTGCTAACACAGAAGTGTTTAGCAGCACACACATTCAGTAATATAGTATTCTTTGAAAACAACCAACCAAATGAAATGTAACAAGCAATAAAACAGGACAGAAACTAAAATGTTGGGACTCAATATATAAATATATCAACTGGAACTCAGAATTTGTGTACTATGCACTACATTCTGGCAAGTGTAGGGACGATTCCTGGCTAGAGATTGTAAAGTGGCCAAATTTGGCTTTGGAGCGTGAACAGACTAGAGCACCATGTGGAGGGAAACTCTGATCTTGCTGCCACGGTGGAATCACCTGAAGCTGGAAAGGATGAGGACAATCTGTGAATGAGTGTACACGATCAGTTTTACTCGCTCCGATTAAACACACCACAGTCACCCTGTGCCTGCTGATAAGCAGCTAAGATATTTGGTGCTTAATCGTTTGTTCAGCTCTTCTTCATTTGAAATAAAGTCTGATTTATTCTATGAATTTTCTCATTATAACTATATAACAACCATCTAACAATAAACTACATTTCCCAAGGTCAAAAATGAGATAGAGCAGGTTCATTTGTTGGACAGCAAAGCAAAACTAAAGGTGAAGATGTGAGGTAAATCTGATTGTGAGGAATGTTAAGGGCATCAAGCAGGAATGTAAAGCTATCATCAAACAGCCATGCTGGACATATACTGCTGCTACGAGACCATGAGAATCGACCAGACATGAACATAAACACCCAATTCACGCTTTCTAAAGCTAATATATCATGATTAAAACAGATCAGACCCATATGGTCAGAGGAGAATGGGCTGATCTCTATGGGATGCTAATTTACAAATCTGTATAAAACAGCGGTTCAAATGAGCCATGACCTAATCAATCCAAGACAAAGGCAATGCAATTCCAAACCTGTAGAGGCCTTCTTCTCTGTTATTAGTCCATTTTTTGATAGAAATTGCTTTTAGATTGCATCCACAGCTCCATCTGCCTCTAGCTTACCTTACAGCCGAACATAAGAGACAGGGTCCGGTTGCTGCAGATGACCTTACACTGGCACATGACCGGAGAGAGACACTTTAAATTCCTGACAGGCAGAGACATCAGTCCGGAGTCTCACACCGGTCAGTCCACCGCTGCACACACTCACACACACGATGCGATCAGTCTGAGGAGCGCTGGTGATGGAGGGAGGGAGGAATAAGGGGACGATCCCCGATTATAGACCGTCTCCCCCGCTAGATTATCACAGAAATGACTGCGTCTCTTTGGTTCAATCTTCCTGCTTTTACTCAACTTCAGATGGTTCATTTTGCAGCGCTGTGATCCCGCTCAAAGGTTTCCCACCAGCACCCCCACCATTCCCAGTTTAAAGGAGAAGCTCTCCCTCTCTCACCATGTTGACCCTGCCCCTTAAAGTTTCTACAGATCGCAGCTGAGATCACGTGGAAGGAGGTTAATTATCATTTTTTGGAGTGAATTCAAAAACTTTCTTCATACCACTGAATAGATTTTTTAAGATAAGAAAGAAATCTTTGATTTTTGCTGCATTAATCAGATTGTTGCTTTTTGCATATAGAACTAGTGCGCCCTCATTTGGAGCTTTAGGGAAACTACAAGTAGAGCTGTCCAATGTGCTGAAAAGTTCTTGAGGTTTAAAAGCTTCTATCAAATCTCCATAAAATATCAACTTAAATATATCTAAGTTAAAATAGAGGATTTGGAGATAAAGTCAGTGAGGCCAGACTGAGATGGCAATGTGGAGAGGAGACAGTGGGAGTACATCAGCAGTAGGATGCTGGGTTTGGAACCACTAGGTAGGAGGCTTGGAGGAAGACCACTACCCATGAACAATAACTTCATGGATACAATTAAGGGGGGTGCAGGAGTTAGGGTTAGATGAAAGAAACTGACTTGCTGTGGCAACCTCTGAAGAAAAATGCCGAAAGAAGAAAAAAATATGTTTCGTTTCATCTTTTGAACTGTTTGTGTCTGATGGGGTGCCGAAGCCTATCCGGGCTGATTTCAGCCAAGAGGCAGGATACATCCTGAACAAGTTGCCGGTCATTTGTGGGGCCACACACACCGACAGCCATTGACACACACATTAATTCCTCGGGGCAATTTTATAGTTGCCAATCAACCTAACACACATGTTTTTGAAAAGTGGGAGAAAACCGGAGGAAACCCACACATACACAAGGTGAACATGCAAACTCCACACAGAGAGATCAGTGTTTCAAGTTTTGCCCCCACTCTAGGACTCAAATCCCTGACCTTCTTGCTGTGATGCCACTATGCTTACTCCTGTGCCACCATTTAGCCTTAACTTAAATATTCAAGGGTCAAAGTATCTGTGTAAAATGTCAGAAAATCACATTTTCTTCCATCAACTGGAAAAGAAACAGACCCTGATGCTGACAAGAGGTGAGATGACTGCCAGAAATGTTTTGCATAAATGTGCTTTTGTACATCTGTAACACAATTTTTTTTATTTTCCATAATTACTGTGATATTTAATGTCATCTAAATGTTGATAAAGGTGTCAACCAACCAGCATAAAATAGCATATTACTGTATTTTACTGTTTGTTTAATCAAAAACATGTTTAAGAGATTTGAATTTAAATCCTTTTGCTTTTATTCCAATTAACTTTATAAAATCTCAATTTTTAAATATACATAAATGTACACATAGACAGAATCGGAAAACTAAAATATTGTAAGAGTAGTTTTTTATAGTTCTCATGTACGTTTGGGTCCAAGCTCAGCCAATAAGATTGATAGTTTATTCCGTCTCTGACAGTATTCTAAAAAATATATATATTTTTAAAAGCTTATGTTCATCATTTTTCTCTTACATTGCTATCTTTTTCATTTTTTAAACCTCTAAAATTAAAATGTATCAATTATTGTGAATTATGAGCGATTGTCTTTTGTAACTTTTTCCCGCTTCGATAAAAGATACACAAGATTTATTTATAAGACACTAAGCTTGTATTTTCTATATGTGTAGTTTGTGGTGTAGAATTTTTCCATCTTTTTTTTCTATACTGTACTTTCTGGGTTGCACTGTCACAGTAAGACCACACGATGGAGGAAGCGATCCAGGTAAGAGATTTAAATATTGTGCATTCATCTCAGGACCGACTGCGGCGCAGGCCTCACTGCTCTCGGGTGACGTCACTGTTAAATCTAAAACAGAGACAGTTCCTAAAACATCAGTGGCCTACTGATGGTTTTTTTAGTTTATGTTCACACCACCTCTAAGAGCGAGGGATTTCCTGGGAAATCCACAAGGTCCTGAACAGCAGCACAGTTATCACACAATCATCCACACTTCCAAAGCTAAGGCTGGCTCAGACTTGATCTGTGTCTTCTGGATTCTAAAACATCCTGTTGTAAACTATTTAACTAAAAAAAAAGACAAACGGTATGTCTGTAACTCAACACATTACTAAAAATAAATCAAACTATCTTCATCGTGAGCCAAACCACTAGTTTTTTCCTGGAGATTAATTTTAGTAACCCATCACCATGGGTAGGTCTAAAAGTATCTATATTCACCACATTTTCAGTCAAATATACAGTCATAATTTACAGGAAATGGTTTTCCTTTCCAATACAGTATTATGTAAGTGTGGGAGACACACGGAAACCTGAACTGTGGTGTGCTGAGCATAGCATTAACATCCTAATGCTGCATTGTATGAGAGAGAGAAAACAAGAGATCCCCAAAAGAGTGTTTCCATGACAACATCTGCAGGGGGTTGTTAGATACCTAACAAATATTCCACATGGTAAAGTAGTTTTGGTCATTGTATCTATGACAAGGTAGTTCCCCCCAAATTAATGATTTATTTTTATAAAAACATGTTTTTTACAGATATGTATAAACGCACATGTTGCTAGTGACACCAGTGAGACAGATTTTCTCAAAAAAGACCAAAATATAAAGAGGCACTGCGCTGTTTCTACCCTGCAGGGAAAGAAAGCGAATTACGTCACAAGGCATTGTTTTAGACTTTTCAAAAGTTGCAGCAGGATCTGGTGAATAATTGTTTCAGCAGCAATTGAGAAGTAGATAAGAATAGCACTAGGGCTATGTTTAACATTGCAAGGAAGAGTATCCCTCCACGTATTCAGATATTTAGAAATTCACCTTCTCAACTACTAGGTGCAATGTGAGGTTGTGAAAAAAAAAGAACTGGAAAATTCATTAAAAAATCAGATAATTAATTGATATAATCTATATAGGCAAATCTATCCATGCTGTTTGGTCTAGAGACAGTGGCACTGAGGTAAAGACAGGAAACAGAGATGGAGGTAGCAGAGATGAAAATGCTGAGGATCTCTCTGGGAGTGACCAGGATGGACAGGATCAGAGGAACAGCACATCTTAGAGGTTTTAGAGATAAAGTCAGGGAGGCCAGACTGAGATGGTTTGGACATGTACAGAGGAGACAGAGAGAGTACATCGGCAGAAGGATGCTGGGTTTAGAGCCACCAGGAAAGAGGGCTAGAGGAAGACCAAAGAGGAGGTTCATGGATACAGTGAAGGAAGACATGAAGATAGTTGGCGGGATTGAAGAGAATTTAGCAGGTAGGGTTGGATGGAAGAAACTGATTTGCTGTGGCGACCCCTGAAGGGAAATGCTGAAAGAAGAAGAAGAATCTTGATGGGCAAAATGTCACCTCTATCGTAATTTATATTCTCCTGAAAGGAATAGAAATGGGCTTGTCTGTTTGTTTGGTTTTTTTTTAGCTAGAAAGGCATAATGGTTAGCACAGTGGCCTCACAGCAAGAAAGTTGGGGTTCAAGTCCCGGGTGTGACTAGGTATGGAACACTAGCCTTTCTGTGTGGAGTTTGCATGATTTCCTGTGTATGTGTGTGTTTTCTCCAGGTACTCCGGTTTCCTCCCACCCTCCAAAAACATGTATGTTAAGTTGATTGGCCACTATGAAATTACCCCTAGGAATAAATGTGTGTGTGGATGGTTGTGTGTGTGTGTGGTCCCTCAGCTGACTGGTAACCTGTTTGGGGTGTATCCTGCCTCCCGTCTGAAATCAGCAAGAATAAACACCGGCGCTCCTGACGACCCCATTAGGGAGCAAAACTAGAAAAACCTAGTTTCCCACTAGGAAAACCTCCAATGTGTAATATGCAATTTTGTCCAGTAAAAACCATCATCAAGTGTGTTCCTGGGAAAATTGAAATGCTCATAATAAAGTTGTGAAAGAACCTTAATGAACAAACGATACTGTATTCTATAAATCTAAATAATAATAATAATAATTTTAAAAAAACCTTGTACGAGCTAAAAAATAGATGTTTGACAGATAAAATTCAATCTCTAAAAAGCCCTATCTATTTGGTGTGAGGCTGCAGTGCTTAGCATCACTTTTAAAACATTGAAAGTCTACAAAAAGGGATTTCACAAGTGATTCTCACTTTGCACTTTCACACCAAAGATGTCACTCACAGTTGCATGTATCAGAGCTAGCTGAGTGAACTCACAGCACACTCACGCTCGGGTTCGTAGAAAACTGTTGATTGCACCATTCGATCAATTATCATTCTGCATTTCATTTTCCAATCACGATATGATCAAATTTGAGAAAAAAAACCCCAAAAACTGCAGACCATGGTATTAATTTTCATTTGTCATCTAAAGCTGACTAATTTTCAATCCTTATAATTATTCATGTTATTTTGAATTGAATTCAGTTGAACAGAAAGATGACAGAAATCATAAATTATTAATTAACAAATGACCAACCATTTTTAAATAAGAATTATTCTCAAAATAAGGTTTCACTAAATCTAGACTTCAATGTAAAAATTAATATGACAGCTTCTTGCAAGCAGCGTTTTTCCACCTTTTTTAAACCAAGGTAGTACATGTTTTAATTTTAAAAAAATCTGGAGGGACACCACCAACAACAATGGTGGAGTGAGTTGCTATGGTTTCAATGAACAATTTATGCCTGTTTGTAAATAAAAAGAGGAAATATTATACTCAGAAAGATGAATAAATATGATTTATATCGATTATATATCGATTTTTCTTGCCACAAACACAATGAGATTGACCAAAACAATCGTTGGGAGCTACCGGTAGATTGCGATCAACGTATTAGGTGAAGTAAGATTATTTTCTGCAGCTCACCCGGCGATCTCTCATGGCACACCAGTGTACCACATAAGACTGGTTGAAAAATGCTGCTTTGGAGTATGTTAATCTATCTCCATTTCAAAGTCATATCCTTTTAAACTGGAGAAGTAAATTTAAAGAAAATTTGATTGAAATGGGGGGTATTACTCAAAATCGACACCTTGTTCTTCTTATTCCTACATCAAAAACCAAAAATGTTTTCTATTACATTTATACATGTTTGAATAATTTGTAAACTCTCACGTCAAGTATTCTGGCAGCAGGTTGTTTTTGGACATGGATTTTGTTCTCTGGCACACCCACAATTTAGAGTAAGCAGGAAATGTATTTAAAGCACTTGTGTACATGTTCTGATCATACTAATCCAGGGGGCAGGATTAAGCGAGGAGCGAGAGGAAGGGGGTAATTGACAGTGTCAAAATGCAACTACTTTCAAAGCATTTGAAATTTTTTGGGCAAATATTGCATTTCTGAACAAAAAAAAAAACCTTATTTATTCATATTTGCTATGAGATAAGAATTATTACTCCACAAAAGCACAACACCCTCTTCAAGTGGCTTTATTGGGTTTTTAACATGAATCTAGCTAAAAATTTGAATGTTGAAAAAACCCCACGAGAAAATACTCTTAGCTTAACAGCATCGGAAGGAGAAAATGTTTTTCAAGAAAATCATTCACATACTACCAAATTTTGTATTTAAGCAATCTGTTATATCTGACCGTCGAAGTTGATGCAAAAATAGTGAAACTAAAGACACCTAGGAATTCTTTGAGGTTTCCCCCCACTCCTCTCACCCCTTCAGATTTAGAAAACACCAAGAGTGAGAATTATAGTGCTCACACCTAAAGAGGAACCTATCTGATTTCTATTTGACTATATGACCTGTGTCCCAGAAAACCACAAAATTGTGTTCGCAAAAAAACGCTCCTAGCATTCATTTACACAGTCATCTAAAATGACTTTGGACAAAACTATTATTACCCAAACTTCAATAAAATTCACATTTAATCCATTTAATTGGTCAGAGGCTAGTTTGTTTTATCTTTAAAAATTGAAGAAAAAATTATTGTAATCATGAAGATTTTTTATATAGAGTATCTGTTTTTTTTTAAAAAATTAATTATTTTTATTTTTTTTAATAGGAGGATAAGGCCATTGGGATGTGACATCTCGTTTTTAAGGGGGTCCTGAAACTAACATGCATGTTAAAAATATGTTTAATACCAAACATTTTCACAGCAGAAAAGGCCCAAAATTCCTGTTTTCTTCTGTAAATAAATGAAAAGCATCCAATTCTCTCTGAGTACATACATTCATTCATTAATCTTCCGAACTACAGTATCTATCCCTAATGAGGTTACGGGAATGCCGAAGCCTATCTCGGCTGATTTAAAGCGAGAGGGAGGATACACCCCAAACAGGTCGCCAGTACGTCGTAGGGCCACACACTCACTCATTCCAAGGGAACTTTTCCAGTGAAATTTTACAGGGACTAAATCCACAGGCCGATGTTTGGAGGGTGGGAGGAAACCGGAGTACCCAGATGAAGCACACACATGCAAGAGGAGAACATGCAAAGTCCACACAGAAAGGACAGTGTTACAAGTCTCGTCCCCACTCCGGGATTCGAGCCCTGACCTTCTTGCTGTGAGGCTACTGTACTAATCACTGCTGAGTACATACAGTATATAAAAATACAATATGTTTATACGTTCATGTGTGCATAAATGGTTGTGTAAGAATAAATAATAACAAAAAATTGCAAATAATGATACCTGGAAAGTGTGTGTGTGATTCAAAGTTGTGATTTACAAACAAATAAAATCTAAATTTATGCTGTGAATGTGCATTAATTTTATTTTTCCCAGTGAAGATAATTAATCATCTAGTCTCTCCAATCGTTGCAAGACAAAAAGATGATTTCATTATGACAAGTGAAAAATAGTGAAGTAGTTATTATTTTGTTTTTTTAACAAAGATTTCACACATTTCTTTCTTATAAAGGAGTTGTGGTGCACCCCCACCGAGACTAAAGCCTGCAGTTGTGTTATCTTCACAGTACCAGCGCCATACTTTGCCACCTGTTCTTCATCCGTGACGAAAGCACTGACCTACTGAAACTTACTATTATGACCTGCTATTTTAAAAATACAAGATGTACTGAACCAGTTATCAGCAAGAGTTCAAATCCTCATAGAAATTAATCAGTGGTATGTATCTTTTAACTTTGCTGACACAGTTTTATGCTCAGTGGTTTGGTAGATCATGTTAAACTCACATCATATCACAGAGAGTTTAAGCAATTTTAGGTTGTTTATGCACCAGGTGGTGAGGTTGCCGCAAGCACAAAGGCTGCTTTTTACATTCAGGGAGTCTACAAATGAACTTTCAGGAACACATTTTTATCCACAACCCTCAAACACTATGTCTCAGACCACTCATATTCGATGTTATAAATGATGATAAAATCATTTCACAAATAAGGCCACAAAGATTTGTTTATTTGTTTATTTATGTATGCATATAGATATATGCATATACTGCATATGCTAAAATTATTACAGAACAAAAAATGTGTTTAGGAAATTTTGCATTTGGAATTTGGGACCATACCAGCTTGATAATGAACACTTTTTTACATAAAAATCTGCAAAAAAGTTTTTGAAAATGTTCCTGCATTTATCACTTTTAAACCCGCCAAACAAAGGTCCACAGGCGACGTGATGATTTCTTTTATGTGCTTCAGAAGCTAAGCTATTCATGAAAAAATGTTTTATTCAATTCCTGCCAGTAAACGATCATTTAGCTAAGATTGTAGTTGAGAAATAGTCTGTTTAAATGTTTCTGGAACCTGGTCACATTAGTGAAGAAAAAGGGTGAGTTTGTCAAGCAAACAAACAAGTTTGACTCCAAATTTTTATCCATCCAACAATTTGTTTTTATTGTGTACCTTTTCATGTCATGCTTCCAGAGGATTTAGAATTGGTTTCTGTGACAACGCACGGTTCACAATTCACTGTGCTATTCTGGTAACAGTTAATTAAAAGACTTCAATGTAGGTAACTACATCTCAGTTGATAATCAAATATTAAATTATCTCACTGAATCGCTTGCTCGCCCCACAACAGACAGACTTGTTCGAGGTGTAACCCACTTTTCGTCTGTACCCAGCCAGGATACAGTCCGGCACCCTCCATGGGATGACATGAATAAGTAGTTCAGAATATGAATGAAAATGACTAAATGGCTTATGATAATTTGTTCTGCATATAAAATAAAATCATTACAGTTGTAAATAAACTTTAATAAAAGTAGAGGGGTAAACCAATGAACGTGAGGTGGAAATATTCACACTGGAGGAGATTGTCAGAAACTGATAAATGATAATATTACATTTTATGTTTGCTTGTTTGATAACTCCAAAATCTATCACTTAAAAGATACAGATGGAAATGATCCTGTGATAAATGTATAAACACTTCCGATCACAATAACCCAAGTAGTCATGATAAAAAGATCACAATTCTCAAGGACTGTCAGACAATTTTCAGGCAAATGAGGAACTGCCAACTCGAGTCCAGTTTTCTGATACTATTCGAATACCAGCTTTTTCCTTGGCCATGGATTTTGTTCTCCGTTACTCCCAGACTATAAAGTTAGCTGGAAGTGTTCTTGCAGCCGCAGCGCATGCACTTTACTTGCGCTCAGTTACTCCTCTTCGGTACCACTCATACTCACCTCACATTTTTATGTGAATGTACCAAGATAAGAAAATGGTCAAGAATCTGTGCTAGCATTGCTAACTTGATGCTCTTTACACTGTTCACCGTACGATTTGCAAATTATTATGCTGATGAGAGTTTTCTGTTAAGTTTCTGCAGAACTGCAAGCCTCTGGGCAACCTCATATTATTATGTTGGTAGCACTTCTTGTTTATTGCTCTGTAATGTCATTTTAGCAGCTGCACTCTATGTGGCAAATTTGTCTGGCAGAATCCCCATCATACTTGTATCTGCACAGCACAGTGTAGGCTCAGAATCTGATCTCTGAATCAGACCTAAATCGCTTACATTTCTGTGAAACATGGAAAGTTTTCAACCACCTATTCATTTTTCTATTCGAGATTGCTGGAAATATTGATCTGCTTTTTAATGTGGAACACCTTTGAGGAGATTTTCTTTCTATAATTGAGTTCAACGGACCATCTGATTATCACAAAAATCTGATTTCAGAGATCCATATCTGGAGATACAATACAACGCAGAAAAAACAAAAAATAAGCTTTATGTCTATCGTTTGTATAATCATTTGGAATGCAATGTGTTTGCAACTTCAAACAAGATTTACGGTGTGTCATGCGCGCACCCAGGAGAGTGAAAAATAGTGGGGATTGAGTGGAGGGTAAAATTTACACTGTCAAAAACAGAAGTGGCAGCTTGGTTACTATTCTGGTAATTTTAAATAGTCAAGTTTAAGTCGTTTGATCGTTTTGAGCTTGTCTAATTTGTATTAAATCATTAGTGAAGCAAGCTATCACTATTTTGCACCCTTACTTTTCTGATAACATTGTACATGCACAGATTTAGGGAAACAATTATGTCTTATTAATAAACTGAAATAAAATTCAGTAATGGTGGGGCATTTATAAACGTTTCAGAAACAAAAAAAAACACAAACTAAGCTTGCCTTACTTGAATTAAAATGAAGAAGATAGTTTCCCAAAAACAGTAGAAACTATTAGTTTAACTAACAACCTGATCAATTTGCACATAAGTGAATTGATTTAATCAATTTTCACATTTGTTTCGTCTTCTGAATCACTCATCCCTAACAAGGTTGTAGGGGGTGCCGGAGCCTATCCTGGCTGATTTTAGTCTGTCGTTGGGCCACACACTCAGACAACTCTCAACATACACACTCATCCCTAGTGGCAATTTCGTACTAGTTAATCAACCTAGCATGCATGTTTTTGGAGGGTGGGAGGAAACCAGGGTATCCAGAGAAAACCCAAGAAGTTTATAACATGGGCTTCAACAGGCCTTCAAAGACAGAAAAGACAGCGTTGAACCACAGCATGAACCCTCATGCTGTGAAGCCACAGTGCTAACTATTCTGCCACCATGTTTCACACATTTATTAAATTTAGTTCGGTGATGCAAGTGCTTCAACTTTTGTTACCTCAATGCTGACTTCACACTTTTTCTTAGAGACTTGTCAGTATAAATTCCTTCCCGGCCCAGTCGGGGGAAAAAACCCTACTGATTTTTTTTTAAAAAGCCATCTATACTGTATGTTCCATAAGAAATTCAGGCCTCATTCTGTTCATTTCAAATTGCTTTAACTGCTGCAAATACCTTTTCAACACTCAACAAAACCATACAATCTTTGAGAGCCTAACTTGTTGTCCAATGCCTGCAGACTCAGAGTAAACAGCATGATATAGCAGCGTTACAACACCATCCAATGAATATTTATTAGCTTAGAACAAAAGGAAATTGTTTATCCAATAAAACAACATCAAGTTTTGTAAAATCTTTCCAAAAAAAGTGGGGGTAAGGGGTAAATTGACTGTGTTTCTTGTTTGTACACTACTGCAAGAGCATGACTTGAAAAAGATCAATATTGTCATTTTGTTGCTACAACTTGAAATTGAGCCTTCAGGTAAGACAGCGCAAGCTAAAAATAGTTCATCATTGCTTATTTGTCTACAAAATAAGAAAGAACTTGTAACCTGTAATTAACTGCACTTAACACAATCTTAAAAGCTGCATTTTTAAGTTTGGGTTAAAATGATATTTTAACTTGAGTATCAGCAGGCAGTAGTATTGTTAGAGCAGAATTCCGTTGCGAGTTGCTTGTAAAATCACAGTAAGGCTTGTTGAGTTTTTATCCAGTAAATCAAAGTGTTTGCATCTACATCAGATGAACCATGAAAGAGCTGCAGTTTTCTTCTGAAGAGTCCTGAGAATTAAGGCCACAAAATGTAAAAAGGCAAACATAACTACACTTTATGCTTCGCTCATGGCTGAGAAGGTTTAACATCCAATAAATAGTTAATGTTAATGATCCGGAGACCTCAATAGACTCTTTTCAGAGATGTTCTAACCTCTTCACTTCTGGTTTCCTCAGTCTTTGTTCACTAATGAGACTTGAACTGGTGTCAAGATGATGGCAGAGTCACAACAAATGATTTGATCCTATAAGTTTAAGACTGTTGTAATAAGTTTGCCAATCATTATCCCGTGGATGAAAATGTTTAATATTTCCCACATTGATTAGTCAAAAGAATATTCTCTTTGTGGAGAAAAATGCACCAAAAAAAAAAAACTACCAAGAAGATCGTCTCAAGTAAAAATTTAAGTCTGCTTGGTTATTTTAATTAAATTAGTTTGCGTGTCTACAAATACCCTATGTTTGTTTCGTCTTCCAAACTACCTATACAGGGTTCTAAACAGGCTTCTAACAGAGTTGCAGGGGGTGCCGGAGCCTATCCCGGCTGATTTAAGTCAAGAGGCAGGGTACACCCCAAACAAGTCACCAGATTTTTGCTGTGCCACACACACACACACACACACACACACACACACACACACACACACACACACACACACACACACACACACAGACACACAACCATTAACCCACACATTCACTCCTAGGAGCAATTTTGTACAGGCCAATCAATGGTGGAGGAAACACACACATACACGGGAGAACATGTAAACTCCACACAGAAAGGCCAGTGTTGCAAGCCTCATCCTTACTCTGGGATTCGAACCCTGACCTTTTTGCTGGAGGCCACTGTGCTAATAACTCCGCCACCGTGCTGTCCAAAGACAGTATATGCTTTTTGTTTATATGACTGCAATTTTCTTGCACGTTTCTGTTCTGCCAGAGAAAAGTTTAAAAACACTGTATTGTTTAACAACAGTCAAACAGGCTATAAAAGTTTTCACGTTAGCCTCGCAATACTTGAAATATTTGTAACTAATTCAGAATGTGAGAAACGACTTCAGGACGGTCACAACCCCTCTACTACCTCTCTCCTTGATGGACACTTTCATCTCAACGACAGAATACTGCCACTTCCTCAGGACCACCATCATATGGGACTTCAAGTGGGAGCCAGCCATCAGCCCTTCCATTAGGAAGGCCTAACAGAGGAAGTACTTCCTACTGCAGCTAAAGAAAACTAAGCTGCCGGTCTAGATGATGTCACAATTCTACACCGCCATCATTGAGTCCATCCTCACCTCCTCCATCACCGTGTGGTACGCGCAGGCCACTGCCTGGGACAAACAGAGTATACAGAGCATTGCATGTTCTGCTGAGAAGATGATTGGCTAAAGTCTTCCACTTCTCCAGGACCTGAAAATATCCAGAAATCTGGGACAAACCAAAAAAAACAAAATGCTTTCAATTGCTACAAAAGACTTCTGCTGGTTTTTTTCCAACATGTGCTAAATTTAGCTTAAAGAAACGGAAGATGTGTCAAAAAACACAAGTTTGTGTTTCACCTGGTTAAGAGAATAATAGGCTAACAAGTATGTTTAAAGCTGTACTAAAAAATAAGTCAAAATATTTTGCTTTTCAAATGATTTATTTTATTGCCATTTTTTTATTTTTTTTTATTTGCTGCTTCTTGTTTACTGAGCTACGTTTAGCGTTTTGGAAGTGGATGTTGTCCTAGAAATCCAAAGTTTTTGGTGAGTCAGTGTCATCAGTGTTGTAGTTTGATTGTCCTGCTTCGTTCGGATCACCATCAATATTTGATCCGGGTATGGATTCATCCAACTCCTTGATTTCTTCTTCCATTGGCATGTCGAGTGCAGATGGTTCTGACTTGCAGTTATCGACCATACTTTGGTCTGGATCTACGTCTGAGGCGGTTTCTTCCCCATCACCTTGATTCTCATTTTTTTGCCCGTAATTAGACTTTTCCCAAAGGCTTTTACAAATCGCAGAAGTTCGTTCCATTGTTCTTCGATTTGCTTCCTTTTGTCTGTCAGATTGTCTCACTTGCTTTCTCTTTCTTTTTGTAGATAGCGCAGAAATTCTGTCCCATGACTTACAATTTCTTGTTGAAACGTTACCGTCTATGTTGTTAATGTCTGTTTTCGTAAGACAATTGTGAAGTGTTGGCTGTTTGTCATCATACATCGTTAATTTGTCATCATTAGTTTCCTTTACAGTGTCTATCGATGGAAGGTTATCTTCAGAGCTCACATCATCATCACGAGAACTTGATAGGATTGCGTTGGGGACGCTCAGAGACAAACCCAAAAATTGCAATTCCATATTGAGAAACGACTGAGCCGTTAATGCAAAACCACGAATAACAGCTTTATAGGTACATTCCAGCTCATAGGTTTTCCAGAACGTTTCATCAACTTTTATGGGAATTTCATCATTAGAAAAGCCGACACCTGGATTTGGGTCGTGGTAAACTTTTCTTTCCTCCACCAGGAGTTTTTCAATGTTTTTCAAAGCAGTGATTTTATCTGCAAAGTAGGCATACGTTTTGTTGATATCCACGTTTTTGATCAAATCTTCATCCACGTAGACTTTGAATGTTTCGATATCCGCAAATAAAGGTTTGCATAGAGACTTGAATTCCTCGTTGGCAAAATTCTGAGCCAAACTTGCAAATTTGTCCAGTAAATCCAGGTAGGTCTTCTTAATTTGTTGTGTCTCTTCACATTGAGAGACTTCACTCGTTTCAGGTGCGTCAGAACTACCGGTTAAAATTCGGTTGATCTGTCTTAAATGAGCGATTTTCTCTTCCAAATCGACTTCTTGGTCCTTTAAGATCTTGTATTCTGTAAGCAAATTTTCGTTGCTAGTTTTAAGAGTCAATTTTTCCAGTTCGGCAAGTTCATGATAGTCTTCAGATGATCCTGAAGGTATTTCATCCATCAGAGTCTCAACTTCCGTCTTTACGTCTTTTTTTATCTTCTCGGACATTTTAAAATGAATCTTGGAGAATCTTTTTTAGGTTTAAAATGGTTTGTTGGAAGAAAAATGACCTTCTTTTGGAAGTGAATGACTTCACAAAGCCACCGCCATAGAACGCTCCGCCAGAACCTTTCCGTTTTGATTTGGTTGCTAGGCAACAGTCAAGTTGAATTAAGAACTACAAATCCCAAAGTTCCTGCAGCCCATCACGATAAAAATGGACTTTATGTTTTATTTGAGGAAAATCTCAATATTTGAAATGTATTTTTAGACTGTTTTCTTAATAAAGTGCTCACTAATCTTTGAAAATGAAAATTATTCTTATTTCAATAGATTCATTTCATTTAGCGACTTGCTTGTTTTCTTAAAATAAACAAATTTGAATATTTACTAATAAAATGCAAACTAATTTGATCAATTCTTTGTCTAACAAAAAAAAATCACGGGTTAATTCAACTTATTCATATTTTTAACTAATTCTTTTTGTTATTAAAACATTTATTTATTATTCATTTCATTCAAAACAAAAGAACAAACAAACGCATCTTTAAAAAAAGATTAAAAATAAATCAATAGTGTCTTTATTCATTTTTTTATTTTATTTTAATATACTTTATTAATCCCTCACCGGGGAAATTTGTGTGCTGCAATACACCGCAGCAGACTGCCACGAGGGCGTCAATGGTGGGAGAAACGTTTTTGTTTTGTTTTTTTTAATATCAAAATGTCAATTTTGTTAAAAGAACAACAGCTTGGCCGTCCCGGTAGGGGCTCTCTCCTTCAGCAGGGGCTCCGTAAGGTTTTTTCTTACCCTAATCCCAAAAGGAAGTTTAAAAAAAAAAAAAGGGGCTTTAAGACGTTTTCCTTATTGAAAAGAAAGTCTAAGGTCTAGGTAGTTTTAGACCAATTTATCTAAAATCATACACAACTTGGGCAGCACGGTGGTGCAGTGGATAACACAGTGGCCTCACAGCAAAAAGGTTGTGGGTTCGAGCCCCGAGTGGGGACGAGGCTTGGAACACTGTCCTTTCTGTGTGGAGTTTGCATGTTCTCCCCGTGTTTGAGTGGGTTTCCTTCGGGTATTCCGGTTCCCTCCTATCCTCATGAGACATGGATGCTAGGCTGATTGGCCGGTGCCAAGATTGCCCCTAGGAATGAGTGTGTGTGGATGATTGTATGTGTGGCCCCGCAACAGACTGGCAACCTGTTCGGGGTGTACACTGCCCTTTGCCTTAAATCAGCCGGGCTGGGCTCCGGCACCCCCCGCAATCCAGTAAGGAATAGACGGATAAGAAGATGACTGACATACACGACCTGATTATGTTCAGTCTCTACACCAGGGGTCACCAACACGGTGCCCGCGGGCACCAGGGCGACCGCATCAGTCGCCCGCAGGCCAGTTCTAAAAATAGCACTAATCAGGAATTAGCTCTGTCTGAAATTTAATTGTGTTGCTATTCTTTTTTAATTTCATTTACAGTGATGTCAATTTAAAAACTAATACATAAAAACGTTAAAAAAAAATGTATGTCACAAAAAAAAGTGTAATATACGAACTCTGACGAACTGAGTATGGTTCGGAGGTCACTCTAGTGGGCACGACAAACCAGCTTTGCTGAGATGAGCTCGTAGCGCGTTTTCTATCCACAAAAACATGGCAGAAAAAAACGGAAGAAAACTTGGAGGAAGGAGAGGAAGAGTTCTTTTCTACTAACGTGAAAATTATAGATCATAGAAATCTATGTGTGTCTCATCTGCGGTGCGACTGTGGGGACGCGTAAGCAGCACAACGTGGAGCGAAATTTCCGTACATGTCACAAAAGCTACCATGCTAACTACCCACCAGGCAGCGCAGTACGGACGGAAAAAGCCTGTGAGTTAAATTCAATTCAATTCAATTTTATTTGTATAGCCCAAAGTCACAGAATTTCCGTCTCAATGGGCTTCACAAGAAAAAGAGGTATGTATTAACACAGAATCACAGCAAGAACAATAACTAACAAATGCTAACTAAACAAGACTAGCACATTTATGCACTTAGACTCTCCTTCTCGGCGAGGAAAAACTCCTAAAAAACCCATAAGTGGGGAAAAAATAAGAAACCTTGTGGGGATCCACGTGAAAGAGAGATCCCTCCCCCGGGACGAGCAAACAATGTGTCAAAGATTATTGTTTAAATATTAGCTTATTCTAATCTACAGCTAAATATTTAAAGAAGTCAATAGATGTTCTTCATCCAGTTAAAGGCAGCTTTGGGCAAACAGCAGTCTTTTTTTACGAGGCCAGTAAAAAACTCTCAAAAAGCAACTGAAGCCTCATTTAGAGCTACACATTTTTTTATTAAAAAGAAGAAGAAGAAGACACAGTATACACTGGTGAAGAGCATGCGATGCCAGGCCTCCCACTTACAAAGAAACAAATGCCAGATGGTGGTGGCAACATGTAAGTACCATGGCAAAGATAAATTTTAATATTTTGAAATACTGTTACAGATGTGTTACTAAGTGTAACAGACGTGATGATTTGTTTTAATGGCTGCAAATGTAGTGATTAGTACACATGTGATAAGATTTATTTTGAAAGGAGTAGAGGTTTGTTAAATCTTACATAATTGATAATTTGTACAAACATGGTTCAGAGTTTATGATTTGATAACTGTTGTAAAAATTGAAAAAAAATTCCTGCAAAATGTTGTGGAAGTGATCATTTGAAAATGAAACACTTGGATATTACATATTGAAATGTATCTGTTTACTACCTTGTTTAATCATACTGAAATAATTATTGTGATGGATCATTAAAAATCAGTGTCTTCACATAGAAAATCAATAATAATAATATAAAATTAAAGGTACACTGTGTAACTTTGTTATTTCAGAAGTGTATTATCAAAGTGGTAGCCCTTTGCAGTACTCAGTGCCCTTGAAGTAGCCCTTAGTATCAAAGAAGTTGGTGACCCCTGCTCTACACTGACTGCTGCACCTCGAATCACAACTGTAAAACTGATGAGGTTTGCAGATGACACCAACCTCATTGGGCTCATCTCTGACGGTGATGAGTCTGTCTACAGAAGCATGGTGGACTGGCTTGTGTCTTGGTGAAGCGTTGACAACGTGGTGCTTTAAGCCCAGAAAACAAAACAAAACAAAAACTTCAGGACGGTCACAACCCCTCTACTACCTCTCTCCTTGATGGACACTTTCATCTCAACGACGGAATACTACAACTTCCTCAGGACCACCATCATATGGGACTTCAAGTGGGAGCCAGCCATCAGCCCTTCCATCAGGAAGGCCTAACAGAGGAAGTACTTCCTACTGCAGCTAAAGAAAACTAAGCTGCCGGTCTAGATGATGTCGCAATTCTACACCGCCATCATTGAGTCCATCCTCACCTCCTCCATCACCGTGTGGTACGCGCAGGCCACTGCCTGGGACAAACAGAGTATACAGCACATTGTATGTTCTGCTGAGAAGATGATTGGCTAAAGTCTTCCACCTCTCCAAGACCCAGAACTCTGGGACAAGCAAAAAAAACCCAAAATGCTTTCAATTGCTACAAAAGACTTCTACTGGGTTTTTTTCAACATGTGCTAAATTTAGCTTAAAGAAACGGAAGATGTGTCAAAAAACACAAGTTTGTGTTTCACCTGGTTAAGAGAATAATAGGCTAACAAGTATGTTTAAAGCTGTACTCAGAAATAAGTCAAAATATTTTGCTTTTCAAATGATTTATTTTATTGCCATTTTTTTTTTTTTTTATTTGCTGCTTCTTGTTTACTGAGCTAAGTTTAGCGTTTTGGAAGTGGATGTTGTCCTAGAAATTCAAAGTTTTTGGTGACTCAGTGTCATCAGGGTTGTAGTTTGATTGTCCTGCTTCGTTCGGATCACCATCAATATTTGATCCGGGTATGGATTCATCCAACTCCTTGATTTCTTCTTCCATTGGCGTGTCGAGTGCAGATGGTTCTGACTTGCAGTTATCGACCATACTTTGGTCTGGATCTACGTCTGAGGCGGTTTCTTCCCCATCACCTTGATTCTCATTTTTTTGCCCGTAATTAGACTTTTCCCAAAGGCTTTTACAAATTGCAGAAGTTTGTTCCATTGTTCTTCGATTTGCTTCCTTTTGTCTGTCAGATTGTCTCACTTGCTTTCTCTTTCTTTTTGTAGATAGCGCAGAAATTCTGTCCCATGACTTACAATTTCTTGTTGAAACGTTACCGTCTATGTTGTTAATGTCTGTTTTCGTAAGACAATTGTGAAGTGTTGGCTGTTTGTCATCATACATCGTTAATTTGTCATCATTAGTTTTCTTCATAGTGTTTATCGATGGAAGGTTATCTTCAGAGCTCACATCATCATCACGAGAACTTGATAGGATTGCGTTGGGGACGCTCAGAGACAAACCCAAAAATCGCAGTTCCATATTGAGAAATGATTGAGCCGTTGATGCAAAACCACGAATAACAGCTTTATAGGTACATTCCAGCTCATAGGTTTTCCAGAACGTTTCATCAACTTTTATGGGAATTTCATCATTAGAAAAGCCGACACCTGGATTTGGGTCGTGGTAAACTTTTCTTTCCTCCACCAGGAGTTTTTCAATGTTTTTCAAAGCAGTGATTTTATCTGCAAAGTAGGCATACGTTTTGTTGATATCCACGTTTTTGATCAAATCTTCATCCACGTAGACTTTGAATGTTTCGATATCCGCAAATAAAGGTTTGCATAGAGACTTGAATTCCTCGTTGGCAAAATTCTGAGCCAAACTTGCAAATTTGTCCAGTAAATCCAGGTAGGTCTTCTTAATTTGTTGTGTCTCTTCACATTGAGAGACTTCACTCGTTTCAGGTGCGTCAGAACTACCGGTTAAAATTCGGTTGATCTGTCTTAAATGAGCGATTTTCTCTTCCAAATCGACTTCTTGGTCCTTTAAGATCTTGTATTCTGTAAGCAAATTTTCGTTGCTAGTTTTAAGAGTCAATTTTTCCAGTTCGGCAAGTTCATGATAGTCTTCAGATGATCCCGAAGGTATTTCATCCATCAAAGTCTCAACTTCCGTCTTTACGTCTTTTTTTATCTTCTCGGACATTTTAAAATGAATCTTGGAGAATCTTTTTTAGGTTTAAAATGGTTTGTTGGAAGAAAAATGACCTTCTTTTGGAAGTGAATGACTTCACAAAGCCACCGCCATAGAACGCTCCGCCAGAACCTTTCCGTTTTGATTTGGTTGCTAGGCAACAGTCAAGTTGAATTAAGAACTACAAATCCCAAAGTTCCTGCAGCCCATTACGATAAAAATGGACTTTATGTTTTATTTGAGTGAAATCTCAATATTCGAAATGTGTTTTTAGACTGTTTTCTTAATAAAGTGCTCACTAATCTTTGAAAATGAAAATTATTCTTATTTCAATAGATTCATTTCATTTAGCGACTTTCTTGTTTTCTTAAAATAAACAAATTTGAATATTTACTAATAAAATGCAAACTAATTTGATAAATTCTTTGTCCAACTAAAACAAAATCGCGGGTTTATTCAATTTATTCATATTTTTAAATATTTTTTTTGTTATTTAAATATTTAATTGATTCTTTTTTTAAAAAAATTATTATTCATTTAATTCACAACAAAGAACAAATAAACGCATCTTCAAAAAAAAGATAAAAAAAAATAAATCAATAGTGTCTTTGTTAAATTTTTTTTTTTTTTTTTAACATACTTTATTAAACCCTCACTGGGAAAATTTGTGTGCTGCAATACACCGCAGCAGGCTGCCACGAGGGCACAATGGTGGGAGAAACGGTTTTTTGTTAATGTATATAAAAATGTCAATTTAAAACAAGAACAACAGTTTGGCCAATAGGGGCTCTCTTTTTCAACAGGGTCTCCGTAAGGTTTCTGCTAATCCTAGCCCTAAAGGTTTTATGAACACACCAGTATCCACGAATATTTGTCTTGGGAGCATCCACAGAAATTTTCCAATTAAATCTCTTCTAGAGCAGTTTTTCTTCACTGATGTTTATTGATTATTGTTAAACAGTCATTCATAAAATGCTTCACAGCCTTTTTAAGAAGAAGTGTACTTCGGATTTTCAGGATTTTTATAGTACCCAATCATACGTGTGGATATTTTATCTATTCATTGTTAATTTATTTTCAATACACAATAACATACTTTGTGCGTGTAAAAAAAAAAAAGAATTTTGTGACTTTTTTTTATTTTCTAAATGAGTTAATATCTGACATCATAATCATACATTAAGAAAACCATGATGCTAGTAATTTTGAAACTAACTAAATATTATGCCATGGAAATGTATTGTAGTTTTGAGGGGCTCAGAAACAGAACAGCTTTAGACTATGTATGTTTACTTGAAGTGTTCTATCAGTCACCTCAGAAGCTGGTTATACGAACCTGTTTCAAGTTGTTGCATGCTTGTAATGGGACTATTTGTAACAATAAAGGATTTTAAAAGCCAAAGTGGAGTCTGCAAAAGTAATTACAGCTTCCAAAGTCAATAGACAATGAGCGTGGTCAACCTGATTTGTTAGATTGTGTGATCGTGACTGTTTTGCTTTCAAGCTGACAACGCATGCAAGACAAGAATAAAATCAAGTTTAAAGAATACAATATAAAATCATATTCAATATTAGTACTATGCTTAATCTGATTTGAAAATATGTACGTAGTTTAAAACAGTCTCAATTTTGTCTTTTGGATTGTTTGTTTAAAAAAAAAAAAACAAGCTAGTGGAAATAAAATAATTCATTCCCTTCATTAAATTGACCCCAATGGATGTTTTGGTCGTAAAAAGAAGCAAAGTGGGATTCTCCTTTACGCATAAACACGTATGCAGCATCATAACTTTGAATAGGAAGATTAAGTAGCTCAAACCAAACACACTCACTCACTCACTCACTCACATGCTCGCATACGTAATAAACACAAACAGTGTTTTCAAGATGTGAACCCATATTCATCCACATGCTCAACATGCCATCTCAGGTAGGATTCCATCATTTTCTGTGTCCTATTTTAAGCTTTACTTGCATAAAATTCCAAACCTTCTCTCTGTGTTTAACCTATAAGGACAAATAATGCATTAGAAATAAAATAGAAGCCTCTGACCCCAATCTACACCCATCAGCCAGACGCTGATCCAGATACTTCACCTGTGCATGAAATATTCTTCCAAAGTGATGCAATAGCATAAATTTAAAAGGTGGAGAATTTTTTTGGCTCGTGTGATGGCATGCTCTTGTTTGCAGTCTCCTTGGAGAAGTGGAGACGCACAAAAATATTACAGTGCATCTGGAATAAGTCTAAATGAAGATGAAAGAGATCTCAACGGTCTTAACTCAACAAGTCTGCTGGTATTTCTTCAGCATTTTCAACATGCTCCTTGACACACATACACATGTGCCAGGCCATGCTCATTCGTAACAGGATAAACCTGCCCAATGTATGCATGAAAGGTGAGCCAACAAGTCCTCATCTCCATATTTCTTCTGTAAATCTTATAGTGGACTTGGCAACAAGCATGTTTGACGAAAAGCCTTGAAATGTAGAAGCAGACCTCTAAGCCTGTCAGAACGACTAGCAGACTTGGAGCTAACATGCAAAACAGAGGCAGCAATAAAGAGATGGAAGAAGTACGACACAAACACAGAGGTGGATTTACCTACCACACACGGGCAGAGAGAAGGGAGCTTAGTGCGGCCCTTCATGAGCAAGAGACAGAGGAAAAACAGCCTCCCAGACACCCGCAGTAGAGGAGGAGAGGGATCGGGGGAAGAGAGATGGAGAGAGAGAGGGAGAGAAAAGGAGAGAGAGTGATAGGAGGCTGGGGAAGGGGAAGAGGAAATAAAAAAGAGGGAGGGGGACGAGAGGGTAGACTAAGAGGGGAGGGAATGTTGTAACAGATGAAGGAGAGAGAGTTTTCCTGGAAGCCAGAGTTATTGATATTGGGTCTATCTTGATTTTAAGACAGTCTGAAAAGAGAGGATGGGCGGTCTGCAACAGCAGTGACTCATAAAATGTTTGCCTGTGCTCATGAGAGGAAAAGCCGATGGATGTAGTGAATCAACCTTTTATAGTACAATATTTCCATTCTTTTCTCTTTTTTTTACATTAAGCCCCATGCCCTTTGCTCTTTGCTTTCTCATGTTAATGTGTGTTTGAATACTTATACATTAATAAATCTGTGTAAATAAAATAAGAGCAAAAACCAGAACGAGTGGATTTGACACAGATGAGTCTCGGTTATGCAACCTCTTTGTGATGTCATAAACATTTCTTTGCAATTTTTTTATTCATAGGAAACTCCAGGATAAATTATTTTTTGCCATGAAAATATCCATTATGCAAGGAATTAATAAATGCTAATATTTCCTTTATGTGTTGCATGCATTCGCTTTGTATTTCTAGCAACACAAGACTAAGCCTGGTGGGACAGGCTCTCCTGACAGGTCAGGTAATACCCGGGTTTCCCGAATGGGCAAGAAGAAATGACTGGAATAAATGTTAGGTTTTGGTTTTCCAGGTTGTACGTGAGTAAATAAGTAGACAAAACAGAGGAGACAGACTGAGTAATGGGGATGAGTGGTGGAACGTAACGAAGTAAATGTACTTCGTTACTGTACTTCAGTAAAAAAATTGTGTATCTGTACTTTACTTAAGTAAAATTTGAGACCAGTACTTTTACTTTTACTTCACTACATTTTTAGAGCAAATATCTGTACTTTTACTCCGCTACTTTTTAAAAGTGTGTTTTACATTTTTCGTTACATTTTCGTTCAGGAATTTAAAAAATAGAAAGTTTTTTTTAGCGCATCTTGAAGCCGCATCGCCAAAATCAAAAGGAGCAGTTGATTGGGAGAAGTTATGAATCGAGGCTCAATCAGAGTCCAGAGTAAACATTTTCCGCATTCATTCAGCGCCAAGAGCAGGGGCGGTTCTAGGATTTTCTGAAGATGTGGTAGGGGGCGGGGACGTGAGGTAATTGACAAAGCCAATATAGGGTGACTGGGGGCCTCCGCTCCCCCCCAGAACATTTTAAAAAAATACATGTCATTTTCCTGCATTTTGGTGGACCATTTGCTGGCCCTGCGAGGGGATAGCTTGACTTGTCCCCTTTCCTTTCTTCTGTTTTTTTTGCGGACCAAAAGAGGCGGGAGGGGGGCAGGGGTCACGCCCCTGCAGAGTATTTATTTGTGACCCTACAGCACAAACAATAACATTTGAATTATGGTCAAATACTTTTACTTTTTACTTAAAAAGTAAAATTTACACCAATTACTTTTGTACTTTTACTCAAGTAGATTTTTTATTGGTACTTTTACTTTTGTATTTTTTTTTGCTTAATTATCTGTACTTTTACTTAAGTACAAAAAGTGAGTACTTTATCCACCACTGATGGGGATTCATTCAAAATGATCTGATAGAGTGTAAAATAACTGATTGATCTTACCAAGTGTAAATAAAACAGCCTCTGTAGAGACTAACTCTTCACAGTCTGCCACCATTACTTAAGAGAACTCAGGACAATGAATGGAAGCCTTTAACATTTTGTATAACACGCGTTTTGAGGAAGTAAGGGTCACTTTGGAAACAGTGGCTAAAATGAGCACAGACCTAATTGGAGGATTCAGGGACCAATTTAAAACAGGTGAGTTTTAAGGTTGATTTAAAATGGAAGAGTCAATATTGCAGATGTCAGTTGGAGAGTTAAAAAGTAGACTGGCTAAAAGCTCTGCTACCTTCACAAGGCCAGGCAAAGTGAACATTGAGATAAATGAAGAAGAAGGATATGCAGGAGCAGGCAAAAGGCTGACATGTTAAAACTTTACCATTAACTAATCATTGCCGCGACTGCCTCAGAATATTTAAAAATATCAATCGGATTAAAAAGACTGATGTAAATAACAGAGATATTTTTGGTAAAAGGATTAAGTTGTGTAAAGTTGAACAATAATAAATAAATCAACAAGAGTGATCTACGTTATACTAAAAATAACATGTTTTATATCAGCACTTAAGTATTAATGTCCACTCACAAAAAGGACTGAAGGCCAACTGTTCACAACTCCCATGCTTCTGAAGGCCCATAAACACAGGGGTCTTTTTTTTTTTTTTTTTTACCTCTATTGTACTTTTATTGTCACCTTGCTATGCTTGCTTGTTCAGACAGAAAATGAAAGATAAACTGACCAATTCGGCTCTGGTCCTCGGATATACTATCCAAATGATAGATAACTAAATGATTGCCTACGTGTTGAGAGGAGGCTACTGAGGGTGCCTCGTCCGATCATCAAAACAACAACGCAAACCTGTTAGGTGACTACCCAACATAGAAATAATCAATACATTTGGTTAGCAAGCAGTACAAGACAGGAATCTTTTTTATTTTTAAAGTGTACCAAATTAAACAAATTTCTCAGGTGTGACTGCTATCGCTTCTCAACCCAAGAGCCCACATAGGGGCTGATGGATCCAGCGGCTACAAAATCAGCAAAAAGGAAGATAGGAACAAATCCCAAAGAGCAGGTCATACCTACATTAACAGGCAAACTTTTATAAGAACCATGAGGAAGTAAACAGTTAGTAATTTATCTAAATGCTTCCAAAAATCAGCAGTGCTCCAACCTTTCCCATGGAAGCCTGGTTTCAACCATAAAACAACCAACCAACCAACAAAAACTGTCCTACAGGACTCAGACAGAACAAAGCTGCCCAAATCTCAACAGATCAGCTGCGGCAAAGATAAACGTAACAAGAAAGTTATTGAAGATCAACAATCGCTTGCAGCAGTACTTGTGTTGGTCTATCTACTGATTAACTGGTACTTCCTGCAATGTTAAGGGTCTTAAGTAAAATGACTGATCAGCTGAATAGCTTCCATTTGACTACTTATATTAGAAAAAACACATTTTTACCCTGTCACGCCTTCAAGTTGGTTTGGGCAATTTCTCAGCCAGTCACTGAACTCTAAAGCAACAATTTGGTAAGCAATAGTGTCCCAAAGCAAAACTAGACTACTTTTCAAAAAATAAAGAAAGTTGGGTAAGTACATAAAGAAAAATGTAGTACATACTCCAGTATAATACTTAGCAACGCAGCTAGATTGCTGACACCACCCGGATGTCAAAGAATTGTTATGTGGAGACCGAAAATGCTTGTGAAAACCACTCAGTGGAGAAAAGCTTTGACCAAGCAAGTTCAACTGCTCTCAGTGGTGTTTCAACAGTTCCCTCATGCCACTCCACTCTGACACATTAAAGTGTTTAGAAAACTACCTGAGACTTTAATATGAAAAGTTGAGGTGCAGGAATGTAATTACTTTGAGACCTTGTGATGGTAGACTCTCATGCCTCACTATGGTCATGGAGCAGAGTAAGAGTTGGTCGACAGGCCGTGAATGCTTTAGTTTTTAGCAGGGATTTTCTTTCTTGCTAGTTACTGAAAGAAAAAAAAATCCCTGTGAAGTAAAGGAGTTTTTTTTAAAAACATTATCATAACCGAGTCTTCCTTTTTCTCAAAACAGTATATTTAATTTCTCCTTAGGTCTCACCCTCAATGTAATCAAATATAATAAGACCTGATTGAATGCAGACTCGTAAAATTCCTTCATTCAAATCAACACATTCTCCAGCCACTCACCCAGGCCAATACCTGAATTACCTCCAAACACAGGCCTTCTCTTTGTGACGAGTCCACTAACACTGCACTGGTGAGGCACTGGGACCAACACTTGAGTCAAGAATTGTGAAGGAACATTCCTGGCACAAGTGCACACTTTCCAGTTTCAGTGTTTCACTAAACAGTGAAATTCTTGTAGTCTATCCTCTGTTATGGCAACCAACTAACCAGAAAGGTTAATCGAGTGCTGCTTTGTCCTGAAATAAAAAGTATGAAGGTTGATCAAACTAACACAAGGAAAAGCTAAAATATGGCATGTCTACAGTATGCTTTTACAAAATGTCATCCTACCAACAACTCAAAAATGTGGTGATTAAAGGTCAGTGCGGCACTTAGTAAGATTAACAAATCAGCAACTTAGAAGGTGACAATGCCACTTAGGAACTTACATCAGAGAAAGAAAACTCTAGCACTCAAATACATTAACTCAGGCAAAGAGAGTCAAGTAAAACAATTAAAAGTTTCTCAGGTACAGAAGGTTTATCAGCAGGGAGGCAGGTGGACCAGGAGCAGCACAGTAGACACACCTCACCACACACTCGGGGCCTACTTCCACACAAAAGGTGTAGTTCTCACACCCATTATTGCAGGGATAAAATGCAGTAAGCAAGGAATACCAGCCCAAACTGGAACCAGCTATTAGCTTCAAACCCTGAGAATCTACTGAAAAAAAAATATAGTCGGGCAAAAAGTGGGTTATCTTCAGAATTAAGATAAAACCAGTTTAAACTTGTGAACAATTACTCCTTTGCTGTCTTCAATAATCACTTCATCCAGCTCTACATTGTCATTGGTGTGCTCCTTCTCTTTTTGATAGTGTGTCAGCAGGACTGAAAGGCAGCAGGTTTAAAACCCAGCCAAGGCATCTCCTTAGAGTCTCTGTTGTCCAAGAGAAAAGTAATAGTCTGGCTCTGGAACACATACAAAAACAGGCAAATCCAGCGGCTCCAATTACATTAAAAAAAAGGTAGTATGACACAAAAAGCAGGCCATACACACCAGATCAAACAAACGTTTACAATCTCCAAGGAGATGTGAACAGTTTCTTTTCATTCATCTAATTGCCTGCTAGGAGCACTAGTCAATGCTGCTGAGAAAAAATACCAGGACCCTCCATAATCCAGCACATTCTCAGGTGAGCCTGTTTCAAAGATGGCTGTTGGCTAAGTTAGCAATTGAGCATGCTTTTTGCCACACCAATATATCTTAGTTCCTGTAACGCCTCAGAGTTGTACAGTAACCCCTCTGTGCATTGGTTTGTCCCCGTTAAGACTTACGCTTTTACTTAACACAACAAAACCAAGCTAAAACAGTACAACAAAAGGAACTGAACCCACTACAAAGAGGTCATCTCCTCTTTCGCCATTTCCCTTCAGGGGTCGCCACAGCAAGTCAGTTTCTTCCATCTAATCCTGTCTCCTGGATCCTCTTCAATCACACCAACTATCTTCATGTCTTCATTCACTGTATCCATGAACCTCCTCTTTGGTCTTCCTCTAGTCCTCTTTCCTGGTGGTTCCAAACCCAGCATCTTTCTTCTGATGTCCTCTCTCTCTCCTCTGCACATGTCCAAACCATCTCAGTCTGGCCTCTCTGACTTTGTCTCCAAAACTTCTAACATGTGCTTTTCCTCTGATGTAATCATTCCTGATCATGTCCATCCTGGTCATTTCTACTACAAAGAGGTGTTTATTATCAGCCCTTTATGCTGACTATAAATCTTGAGGTGTCTGAAATCCATCAGTTTTAATAAAAATATACCATGGGAACAGGATATGTCCTTTTAAAATGTTGTTGCAGAGTCATGACGCCTGGACAAATCAAAATGAATGAATCAACTAACTGTTTAAGTAGAAAGTTTTTGGTGTTAAAACTAAGATAGGCAAAGTCAAACAAATGCCCCATGAAATGGATCTTTATCATTGACAATCTTTCAATATCTTTTCATGCTTTAGAAGCACTTATGCAAAGTAGGAATAGTTAGAGAGCAATGGCAGCTTGGACAGCGAGAGTGAGTTTTACTGCTCTCAGCTAACCTACAACTCTTTAGTTTTATATTCGGAACATCAAATGCTCCAATAGATTATAATCCAACTAGCATCCCTGCTTTCCACCGCTGTTACAACGCACTGCTGTCTTCACTGATTTTTTCACATTAACTTTTAATTGCACCCTGTACATCTTGTATTACACTGCCTGTAACCTACTACTTTCCACATCATTTAATTAATGCACACTATATTTAGTATTACGCAACCAGACTTGACCTTTTTTTTAATCTAATTTACATTTATATTATAACTAAAACCTCACCTGATCAATAAAAATGTCTTTTTTTTTATCTGGGATTCACTCTGGACTGATCCATATGTCCATTCACTGCTTTATCCCAGTAAGGCCTACAGTGATGATACATTTTTTCCTTATTGTGATGTCCTACCTTTAAGTCTAAACCCCTTCAGAGGTTGCCAAAATATGGTAAAGACATACTGTAAAATATTAATACTCTTTTGCTAAATGTAAACCTGAAAAACATTGGAATGATAAAAAAAAAAAAAACAAGAAGTTTCTGTATTTGACACATTAAAAAACAAGTCAAATCCTGAAATATTCTAGGAATGATTCAAATGAGACTGCCATCCACTCATTTATGGGACATTTGGTGCACAACTTTAAAGTTTTAACATCTACAAAAAGAATTTTCAGAGAAATAAACTAGTTCGAACAAGAAGGTGATCATTGAAAAAAAAAAGTAGTTTGGACTTGCTTTTTCTCTCTTTTTTTCGAAACCCCAATGAGCTTAATTCTCTAACTCCAAAAACAGCACGCTCTAACAATTAATGAGTATAAAACTAGCAAAAATATCTAAGGTTTTATGAAACAGTGGAATCACCTCAAACTTTGATGTTTTATCCTCAAATAAATTTCCTGTCACCTAATCCATCTCCTTTGAATTCAGTTGAATGCAGCTCAAAATTTTTGGTATCGTTGCCTCGTTTATTGTGGAATAATTTGAATGAACTTTTCAGCATGAAAAAGACCAGATTTATATCAGGCACCTCCAAGGCTTGTAATTCTGATAGTTTTAAAAAGAAAAGCTAATCCCTGTTAAAGTATTGACTTAAACTGCTGACGACAACCAAGAACATTTTTGCCTGAAAACTCACCCAAAAAATAATATTCATCTCTTAAAGTTAAGTAAATAATTTAGATTATGCCATATGTCAAAAAGTCCCTACATGAATTAAAAAATATAATGCAAAAAAATTCTATAATGCCTGCAGAAAAAAAGGCAAACTGTAAAAGCCGAGTGACAGGACAGTCCTGATGATGTTTTAGTCAACAAGTGATGTCAAAATGAGGAGGGAAGAGGCGTTGACTCAGTGGTAGAATGTCCGCCCTTAGATGGGGAGAAGTCGGTTCGATTCCCACTGGGCCCGTATCTGGGTGTTCTTGAGTAAGACACCCAACCCACCGTTGGTGCCAACGTGCCTGCTTGCTGCGGTGCAATGCAGCACAGAAATTTGAGGGATGAATACAGTATGTTTTAAAAAAAGTGATGGCCTTGATGCCACTTACAGCTTTAATTCAATTATTATTTCAAAGTTGCTGAGAAGCATTTAATTTAGAAAACATCCAAGTAATTTATTGACATGTTAATGAATTAAATTGTTAAAATGAGCAGAAAAGATGAGAAACATATGGTGTGAAAAGGCTGCTTTAGACGCATAAATAAATGTTAAAAAAGACTCTTTTTAAAGATTCTCCACTCATCTTTGTGAAACACAAAATTGTGTTTTGCCTGAAATGATTGTTCAACTCCCTCTTTTAATTAGCTTGTTTAAGATGATAAGGTGACTAATCAATGCATAACACAGATTTTGGATTTTAAATGTCAAGAAAAAAAGAGTGATTACTTTTTATTGTAGTGTGAGCTGCACAAAGTTGTGACAAATTTGATCTTCAATACAAATGTTTAAGTTTAAGTCAACCGGAAGTTCGTGGGTTCGCATCCGACTGAGTGCACATCTAGGGTCTTTGGAGAAGACACCTAACGCCCCGTTTCTCCCACCATTAGCGTCGTCGTGGCAGCCTGCTGCGGTGTAGGAGTGCAGCGCACAAATGTCCCCGATGAGGGATGAATAAAGCGAGTTTTAAAAAAAAAAACAAAAAAAACATCTTATCTTATTTTTTTTCAAATATTCTCAAAAGAATGAGCAGCTCTTTGGTGCTCAGTGAATTCTAGTGTGGAATTACGATAGCATGCCTACTGTGAAACAAACCAATTAGGAAAATTCCATTTACTTTTAACTCTTCCAATCAACTATCAGATGTATTAAGAGGATGTGGAGTATGCGTAGTAGACCACCCAAGCTGTTGAGTTAAGGGAATGCTGAGGGCAACAGAGTGCAAACTTTCTGCAGAGTCTCTAAACTTCCTATTTATGACAATCTGACACAACAGTTTGTGTTTACCAGAAAATTACCACTTATATAATATTTATTCCAACACTGCACGAGGCAAGGGTGGATTAAAATGTAAAAGACAGAGTCTAACGGATTAAAAAAATCTAAACTTCACATAGATCGACTTGTAGTCCAAGCCACAACCCATTCGGGCCTTCTAATCAGCAACATAATTGCTGTGAGGCTGTGATGCTGACGACTACCCCACTGTGGAGACAACTCCTGTTGTAATAAATGTGATAATCTGATACATAGAAACTCTAGTCTGGTTGTATGCCTGATAGATTCCTGTCCTAAAGGACCTCTCTGTGGTAAAAAAGTACACAATATTATTTTCAAGAGCCCCTAAAAAGCAGAAATTGGCTTTAGTGTTGTATACCTGTACATGCCTTCAAAACCTCTTACTATTTGGTTTCAAATCAAAGCTTTAACCCCATACTGATAGACTCCTGTATGTATGAACTAACAAAAATGTTAGTTCTCCTCTTGAAAAAAAGAGATTGCTGTGTTTTAGCTTCCACTATTAATTTTCAAACTTGTCAAGAGTGTATGGAAGTTTACACTAATTACTGATGATTGTTTATGCCCTTTTTCTATGGATGACTGGTTAACAATGTTTACTTGTATATCTTTAATAGAAAAAAGGAGTATCTGATGTAGTGTAAAATTTTATAATCAACAACAGAATTCTGAAATCAGCACAAATTGAAATTCCCCTTCATTGATTGTGTGTGTAATCTGTGTTTCTGTGCAGCTGGAGCACTTTCCCTCTGAGACCCCGTCCCCTGCTGGATGAATATATTAACAGGAAAGTAGAGTTGGGAGGAGAATAAACAGAGTTTATGCAGCATGACCCCATCGGGTTGCTTTACAGTGGCCTGCTGTTGTGTGATGGATGGGCTATGACACCTGCAGAAGTTAGGCTCGAAGCCCTCTGGACCTCCGTGACACGCTGAGCTGTGGCTCCAGCATCAGCTGCACTGTCAGTAACTGAAGACAACTGGAGCACATCGTGACATTTCCATCTGGAATGAAGCCTGTTAGAACAGTGTCAAATTCTGTGTTGCCCGTGGATTCAGCCACTAAGACCAAACACTAGAATTTCTGTTCTCTGCATTCATGAGCATTCTCCGCCGCCTACATAGAGGTCATCCTCCTACCTGCACGCTGTGGGCTTCACATTATCAACACCCTTCAATGGCAGGACTCTCTATCTCTCCTCATCTCTTTTTTTTCTCTCTCTCATGCCTGCCTCCTTTCCTCCTTTCATCTCTATTCTCTCCATGATGATACCCCTGCCATGTTGTCATGGCAACAATCGGGCCCTGATTGCTTGGTTGCTAGGCAACTGACATCACCTATAAGGGGAACGTTAAGATACGAAGCCAGAGACAAACAAGTCACACAAAATATGTGTGCTTGTACATTACAGAGTGAGTGTGAGCAAATTTGTATTCTGTCAATGTCATCCTCTCAGTGTCAATTTGAAGATTTTGGGTGGTTTTTAGTCACACTTTGAGACGTTGGAGAGAGAATTTCTTGATAAAGATGATAGGCATGTTAAAATGTGAATAATATTCTAAGGCTATCTTTTCTTGTTTTTTGCTCAAGATTAGCAAACAATTTTCAGAATCTATGACCCAAATTTTACATTAAAAACCTGAAAGGTTCATGACAAATAGCTGTTAATAAATGAAGGTGTTTTTTTTTTTTTTTTTTTGTAAATCAGATGCATCATTCCTACCAATGATTTAGAAACACTGGAACACGTCTAACCACAAATCAGGTTAGATATGCGTCCTAATGAACATCTATTAATGTTCCCCAACCTTCAAATTGTTTTGACATCTGCTGAAATTTACCTAATTTTTCTGGTCCAGATTGTCTTCAGCTTCTGTACTGTAATTAAACTATTTGCCACAAGGTGTCATTCTGTGCTGGACTGAAAAAAACACTTCACAGCTCTGTAAAAATTTGATCCCATTTGCAAAGGTAATTCAAGTGCTATTTATTTTGACGATAATATGCCATCTTTTACATTTGCTTTCAGCACTTTTATTATACTTTGCTCTTTTCTAAACCATTCTCCATACCCTATCCATCCCAAGCATGACATAAATACTGGATGATTAACAAAATGTCTAGGTGGCCACACTGCCTTCAATGCTTTATAATGACATCACTAACGCCCCACATCATCGTTGTAAGACACTTCATGGTCTCACTAGCACAACTCAAACAACTGTGTTGTTTTTCTGGTCCATTTAATGCAGGAAAGCTGTCAGGCACCCTGTCCTCTGTGTGCCACCACTGCAAACCCGTGCTTTGCCATCAGCCTTCTCACTCAGTGTGACATAACCAAGTCTCCAGCTCAAACAACCTCTGATGGATCTAATTTGTCACCTGTCATATGGGCAGTTTCAGGATGGACAACGATGCTGACAGCTAAAACACAGACAATTGACCTTTTACCTGGCTCTTTTGAACAGAGAGATACAAACTAATATGAAAATACTTTTAAGTTTTTCTGCTACCAAAAATAAACATTTGTCAGAAAAGTTCTTGATGGTGCTCACTTCATACGTGTGCGACAATAAATGTAAAGGTTAGATTTTCCCATGAATATTTTAATAGTAAATTCAGAGTTTGTTTTATTTTGGTGGTTTTCAGTTTGACAAGAAGTAAATATTCAAACAGTTTAAACATAGTTAACGGAAGTAGCTTAGCAAGGAGCATGTAAAGAAATAATAATAATGTAAACTTTATTGATCCCTCACCAAAGAAATTTGTGTGCTGCATTACACCACAGTAGGCTGCCACGACAGCGCCAATTGTGGGAGAAACAGGGGGTTAGATGTCTTCTCCAAGGACCCTAGATGTCAACTCAGTGTTCATCGAACCCTCGAACTTCCAGTTAACTTCCGGTCTGAAGGCAAACGCTGTACCACTGAGCCACCGCCTCTCCAAATGTAGGGTACGGTCATTGTTAACAAAGACAGAAAAAGGTCTCAAAGATGGTAAATGGACTCTAGACAATAGTGCTTTTCTACCTGTGTTGGCACTCAAAGGGCTTTACATTGTAGCTCATAAACACATACACATTCATACCTGATGAGTATGCTGACGTGGAAGGTACAAACCATCATCAGGAGCAATTGGGGGTTCGGTATCTTGCTCAAAGACACCTCAGCATGAACCCCTACCGGGGGATCAAACCGGCAAAGTAGCCCCACTCACTGAGCCATCCTTCTCCAAAGATGGGAAATGGTCTCGAAAAACATGTATCTAGCTATAGTCGACAGAGGAACGAAGTCAGTAGTTGTTTACAAATGCAGCTACTAACAAAGCATTTACCACAAATTACTGTAAGATCATTTGTGGTGTTTTATTTGAGTTTTATGGGAACCAGTTGGAAAATGTTGTGTCAAAATGGTAACGAACAAGGTAATGTGATATTTGTTTTTGTTTTTTTTTTTTGTTTAGCTCTTACGTTGGTTTTTGACAAGGCACGGAAATAATGGAATCATTTAATCGTCATTACTGGCCTACTCAGTTTGACTGGACGCTACTATAAGAGAAAATGAAGCAAACGGGACATTTACAGAAGAGAAACGCCCAACAAAAAAAAGAGATTTTTGAACAAAATTCAAATATAAAGCTACTAAATATAGTAGGAACACTTGGTCTTGAATTTTACTTTAAAACAGGGTGCTCGCCGTTATCAGAGTGAGAGTTTTTAAGATTCCTAACGAACCTTTTCTCCATTTAACTTTGCTTGCTGTTTGTGGCTGTATTTTCTACTTTTGGGGTGTTGAATGGTAGTGTGGATCATTCATTTAATACTAATAAAAACAGTAAAAAACTTATCAAATCTGTTTCAGATGTATTCCTTTGCAAGAGGATGAGGAAGCAATGGGGCACTCATCAAATTTTTAGAGGCACTGGTTTTCTTAGAACGTAGTAGCCCAATTCTATCTTTTAAAAAGGAAGATGTCAGCCTGAGACAAGACAGTTGCCTCCAGAACAGCAAAACATGAAAGAATGTGTTTCCTTCATTCCACACTAAAGAGTCATTCAATGTATTGTCAGGAGATCAATGGTTCCATAGGGTACAACCAAGTACCTGTCACAAAAAAAGAACAAGAAAAAGACTACCTTCTGCAGTCAGACTATTTCTCACACCGTTTGGATTTTACAATATTCCAAGTACTTTCTAGATGTGAATTGGGAAATCATTAGAGATTAATGCTGCCAATCCTTAATCCTTATCATCCTTATCTGGATGATATTTTTCTTCAACTGTAGAGAAACATGAAAACAATTTAGATGCTATGCTGAATCACCTACAGTATATTTCTCAAGAGGGTGTGTCAGCAAACCCTTGAAAGATAGACGCAGTGCCCAAATGGAAAAGATCAAACACTGTGGCTGAGCTCCTTCTTGGAGTTTATCAGTCCCAAGCAAAGCTTACAGACCCTCGACATAGGTTTGCAGTTGAGCAGATTGGTGTGGAAACCAACATCCTTTCTGTCTGCAAAGTTGGTTTCACAAACAAGTCCGTGTTGCAGACATTACGATGCAACGTGGACAGAAGAAGGAGAGCAGGAGTTATTAGTTCATCCTGAAATTTTTGCATATGTACACAGATGTAAAAAAAAAAATCAGATTATTAGGAACAAGTAGCAATAGGATTTTGGTTTTGATCACAGTGAATAAGATATTAGGACAGTGTGATGAGAAAGGCTGCGGCCTGGACTTAGTAGTGTGTTTCTAACATCCACATTGCAGATTAAATAGCCTGCTGAGGATGACCGACTTTTTGAAGTCATTGGAAAACTTGCATATTAATCAGACATAAACTAAGATCTTCATCAATGCTAACTCTATTCATCTAACAATATGTAACAAGAGGACCAATGAGTACCCATGTTGACAGAGTAATATTTAGGAATCGTGTTTTGAACCGCTGCGAGGGGTATCAGAGCCTATCGCTGCTGATTTCAGGTGAAAGGCAGGATGCACCCCAAACAGGTCACCAGTTTGTTGCATGGCTACACACACTCATTCCTGGAAGCAATCAATATAACATGCATGTTTTGGAGGGTGGGAGGAAACCGGAGTACCCAGAGAAAACCAACGTATGTACAGCGAGAATATGCAAACCCCACACAGAAAGGCCAGTGTTTCAAGCCTCGTCCCCCTCCAGGACTCAAACCCCAACCTTCTTGCTGTGAGGTCACTGTGCTAACCACTGCACGACTGTGCTGCCCTGTTTAGAAATCTGTTACATAAAATCACTTAACACTGTTTGGTCCTGAACTTATTTTTTAAAAAAAACTATGTAAAAAGAACTCCCTGGAGTGCTGGTATTGTTGTTAATATTAATATTATAATTAAATGAATATCCTGTAAATCCCTCTTTAATTAATTTGAGATAGTAAACCAAATTCATTGGGCTTTATCAAATATTGACTACAAAAGAATGATTATGTGAGGCTCAATGAAAAAACACCCCATTTTAATGTTTACCATCAAAAAAATTTAAACTCTGTTGGAAAAGGTTTGGTCGGCTTCTTCTTCTTTCGGCATTTTCCCTTCAGGGGTCGCCACAGCAACTCAGTTTCTTCCATCTAACCCTATCTGCTGTATCCTCTTTGGTCACGCTAACTATCTTCATGTCTTCGTTTACTACGTCCATGAACCTCCTCTTTGGTCTTCCTCTAGTCCTCTTTCCTGGTGGTTCCAAACCCAGCATCCTTCTTCCTATGTACTCTCTCTCTCCTCTGCAAATGACCAAACCATCTCAGTCTCAGCCTCTCTGACTTTATCTCCAAAATCTCTCCCATGTGCTGTTCCGCTGACCCTGTCCATCCTGGTCACTCCCAGAGAGATCCTCAGCATCTTTATGTCTGCCACCTCCATCTCTGCTTCCTGTCTTTTTCTCAGTGCTACTGTCCTTAGTCCAAACAGCATGGCCGGTCTCACCACGGTTTTGTACACTTTTCCTTTCATTTTAGCTGAAACTCTTCTATCACACATCACACCTGATACTTTTCTCCACCCGTTCCAGCCTGTCTGCACACGCTTCTTCACCTCTTTTCCACACTCTCCATTGCTCTGGACTGTTGATCCTCTAAGTACTTAAATCTTCCACCTTCTTTATCTCTTCTCCCTGTAGCCTCACTTTTCCATTTGGATCCCTCTCATTCACACACATGTACTCTGTTTTACTCTGACTAATCTTCATTCCTCTTCTTTCTTGTGCAAACCTCTACCTCTCCAGCTTTTCCTCCACCTCTTCCCTCCTCTCACTACAGATCACAATGTCATCTGCAAACATTATTGTCCATGGAGAAATGGTCAATGGGCTTATGGTCCCAAAATTCAAGCATACAACTCTTCATAACTGATTAAAAACTGGGAAAAATAAAAACCTGTTTATTACTAATTATCTACGTGCCTCTTGTCTCAACTCAGAATTTTTAATTGAGTTCTCATGCTAACTATTTAGTGTAGTTTTAGACTCTGATAAAATAGTGATGGTAGCTATTTGATTATTAAACCATGCTGAATTCTGACAAATCAGGATTATTTTGCTCAGTGTTTTTCCTCACGACACAATAATCTCAGAACACTTTCTAATTAAAAACACAGTTTAGAAAAACACTGACTGACCAATCTGTGTTGGAACCAATATGTGGTATCATGTTGAGTTTGCTGATACAGCTCCAATAACTCCAGTCCCAGTAAAAAGGATCAGTTTGTTGACTGTGCCACACATTCACTCAAAAGAGCCCTTGATGCTTTCACCCCATAAAGCTAAAGGTTGCCAGGCAAATCCAAGTAGCACTATGATTTAATGCTCACACACGTTCCCTTAAATGAACTTCCCATAAATTAAAAAGGTTATGTCATCACACTGGATAAGAGTTGATTCCTGATATTATTTGGTTTTGATTGCAGGTACAGTATCAGTGTTTTTTTACTACAACCAGGCGAATCAACAATCACAACTCAACAGAACCATTTGTTCTTAGCAGTGAAATTTTCTTTAACTCTTTACGTACAAAATCTCAGACATCAGAGAGGAATAAAATGAAATTGTGCCTACAATCAGCCAAGACTAAGCTAAATATTAGACTGGTTTATGGCAGTAAACCTCATTAAAGTAATATGTTTTCATTATATTCCACCAAACCTCCCCTTTACCCCATACACCTGACGCTATCATTAAAAAAATAACAACTCCTTGTATAACTGAATCAATTATACTGACTATTAGAAATACCTTCCCATAAATAGGTTACAGCTGTTTTATCCTCTCATATCATTTTATTCATAGGCTGTGTCAATGGATCAAATTGGTTCACAATGAGTTACCTCCGTTTTTAAGAGTTTAACTTTAGAGTTGTCCCGTTTAGTACAGTTATCACTTGTGTTGATTGTAATAAGTTTGAAAAGTGCATTTGTGCTTGATCAACTATATGAGAGGCCTTTGAGACAATTATGTTGTGATACTGGAGAATTTGATTCAAATCAAATTGAACTGAACACAGCAAACTTTCACAGCTTCTTTGATTCATTCTAAACTGATCATGTTTTCATGCTGGAAGTCTTCCTGTTTTCGTCAATCTAACAAGGTTGCAGTTACAATGCGCATAAAGAAGCCACTTATGCCAGAGCAGGATGCTCTGCAGTTGATGTGAATACTGTCTGATATTGTAAGAGTCTGCCAGTTGAACATGTGGCTGAGCTTTTGATGCACACAGAAAGAAGAAGCCATCATACGAATTATGCCAGTGATTCCCAATATGTCCTCTTGTGCCTGGTAATCTGAGCCGAGGTAATGATATTCAAAACTACTTTTTGAGTCCGTAGACAACCTGACTGTGGTTGTGGCCTAAAACGTGCGTGTGGGGCTGAAACCCACCTCTCTTACTGTACCTTGGGAGTAACTTGGTAGGTTTCAGAATCTCTGTGTCCACATACAAAGGCCTGATGGACGTCTGTGCCCTTGAGTGGAGATCATTTGAGCTCTCCACTGGATCTCTAATCCTAACACACAGCACACTGTACTGCAAGCCATACTCTCATGCAATTAGATGAGAACCAAGGCGGCTGTGCACAGCGTTTACCAACTCAATTGATGCAGGGTCTTAACTGCTACAGGAAGATGCACTGCTGTAAACTTCTACTCTTTGCGCACACGAGAACACCCATATGCAGGAGAAATAAATATTCATACATGTTGTGTTCCCCCAGAAACAGGGAGCAGAAAAAAAACAAATCTGCATGTTCCTGTTGAAGCATGTAACCATACGTGAAGCCAGTAATGTGTGCGCAGGGCTGCTGACTTTGACTACATCTTGTCACATGTATAATTCATAGTAGCCTCAAAAGTGCTGAAGAAGAAGGCAGGAGGTAAGCTATAGAGTGAAGAGTTGGGGAGAGGAAAGTGAGCATGAGGAGGAAAGGAAATGAAAAGAGATAAAGGATAGATGAAGCTAGAAGAGGGGACAGAGTGAGGGATTAGTGAGGTGAAGGAGGCAGAAAGGACGAAAATTTGCAGGAAGCGGAAATGTGAGAGCAGAAGAGTGGAACGAGAGGGACAACAGGAAGAGAAGTGATAATCAAAGCAGTGTAAGACTAACCAAACAAGGCTTTGACGGAAAAGGTGGTAGAAATTTATCAAAGTCTTTTTTCCTCTCTCTTTCAGCGCAGTTTTTCTTTCAAATTTCATTTTAAGAGTTTCCTTTGTGTAAGGAGGGACTGAATTATCCGAGCTATTGAAAAGTCCTATTTAACTCTTGGGATGATTATAATTTAGTGAGAATCAGAACTGCGTTCCTGTTGAGCAGTTCAGGTTGGCGTTGGAGAAAAAAAAAAACTCTCCAGGCAATGATAGCCTCATAAAAGCTCATCTGAGAGGACGGTTTTTAATCAATCTGTACCGACACAAAGAGAAATTCTATTTACTATTTTGATTTAACCATAAAATTAAACATAGTAAATAAAATTTTTATTTGACATGTTTAATTTTTTTAATTACAACAGAAATTAAGCACTATTTAAAAATCATTTGTACAAGATCATTTTTCCACGCAGTGAAAACTCCATTTTTTTATCATGATTCGTGGAGCTTCAATCAAAATATTCAGTGAATTTGCCATCGTACCATGTAAGACAGTGGCTCAGTGCGAATGGCATTTAAGTCTTTTAGCCAGCTGGAACCTTTTTTTTTCTTTCACCATTCATTTTTCTGAAATCAGCACTTAATTTCTTTGACACCAGCTCAGTGTGGCATCACCCACACATTAAAACTTTGTGCTAGAATCTGCACATGGAGGAAGCATTGTTCGCATAACCTGTTATACAGCAGCACGTGGGTGTCAGGGAACAGCTCACTCTGGGAGCTGTTCACCCATCAACTGCTACATGATGACAAGCCACACTCCTGCAATGCAGCCAACCTGCATCAAATTTTAATACCTCATGTTTAAAGGAAAATATCAAATAATTCAACCTGAATTTGTGTTATGGTGCACATCTGCACATTGAAAACTTTGCCATTCTGATGAAAGGTGGATGTATTCGGTTGTATTCGGTTATTGATCATGGCAAAAAGTTGAGAATGGAATGCAGCATTGTACTAGTTGATCGAAGCTTTGTTGTTCACTTACAATGTTTGTTAAATAAGTTTTTACGTGCCAATTTTCCCTTTTATAAACTGACCATCTGTCTCACAAGTTCTTGGCAAAAGTCAACGTTTCTATGCCAGCTTTACAGTGAATTTCTTTTTCTCACTTTGGTTGCGATGCAGATTTCTGAAATACTTCTGGTTAAATATCCAATGTTACCAAATAAGGTCTTTAAATTTTCTATTGTCTCCATCTTTCAAGCGAAAGCATCAAGTGACATACAAGTTAATTCTGTTTCTTTTCCATTTTTTACCCAACAATCAAAACTTTTTTTAAAAGAAATTTATCAGTAAACATCTATTTTGAATTTAAAAAAAAAAACAAAGAGTCTGTCTGAAGAAAACTTATTGGTTCTCTGTTTCTTACATGTTAAAATCTTGTAATTTTCCCAAAAATACTTGAACATATATTACAATGTTTTTTTTTAATGTTTTTTTTTAATACCTCCAACATCATAAAAAACAGATACCAAACTTTTTTGTCAAATAAATTTTCTCTATTACATCTCTATTTTTTATAAACTCTCTTTTCTAAAACTCTTTCCTTTTCACACCATATATAGCTTCACAGTTTGACGCCCTTCACGGAGACAAAATGTTCCTTTGGCATTGTTCTGAAGTACAAATTCTTAAATTATTTTGTATCCATTAGTGAGTATTGATGTTCTTTTTTTTTTTTTTATTCCTTTGGCAGAAACTTTTGATTTGCATTCAAAATAATTATAAGAATGTGGTAATGGAATAGTTCATGGTAATTTAAGAGTTTTAGTTTTAGAAAAAGTGGATTTGATAGGACTGGGTGTATCTGACTTTTTTTTTTTTCGTTCTAATTGCTGTTTTTGTCAAATAAAAAGTGATTTTATAAATGGTTTTGAGTTCGCCCATAGTTCTATTTCAAATATCTTCGATACATCATCTGTTTTTCAAGTAAATCTTTAAGAAAATTGTATTTCAGAATGACTTGTTGTATTTTACAGTTTCAGGTAACGAGTCAAATAGATAACGCAATCTCTCATTGAGTGATTTCTCCCACATGCAAGTGGAATAATCTGTGATAACCGTGTTATGTAACAGGGTTAAAGTTATTCATTTGTAACTCTATTTTTGTCTTTTCTGACAGCAGTTACACTTGTCTATCTTTAACCAACCAATAATCTCTGTTGCCACAGAAACAGAGAGATTGATAGGCAAATGAATGCAACACAGTTAAGCACAAGTTTATGTAATACACCCAAAAGTACCAGCTGCGTTAACTGTGGAACAGAAATTCCCAATAAGAAAAAAAAAAAAAAACTACTGTCACCGTCTTCTTACAGCTGCACAACTTATCTGTTTTTCTGTTTGTCTCCATCACTTCCTGCTACAAACTGCATTCAGACTCAGGTGCTGCCGTATTGTTCACCTGCTTCTTCATTTGTGTGACTGACTATGTTGGCTGGGATTTGAAAAGAAAAAAAGCTGAAACTGATTATGGTTGTTTGAACACATAGGACAAGACCCCCGGACTATGTCAGGTGTCACGCATCATTAAAGGTTTGTCACTTTCTCTTTGACTGAGTTTTGTGACTGGGTCTGATTTTACAAAGCAGCAACCTGACTGTTGTGTGTGCTTAACATGTCACTCAGTTAAGAAGTATCCGTGCAAAGGCGAACTGCAACGTGTGCTCATGTTGGCTGAAGTGAAGACAAAGCAGCAGGAAACTATAAGGGTTTATTAGCATGCTGGATGCCCTCTTACGGTTTCTTCTTGACATGAACTACACCCGTGGCATGACAGGAAACCTCGCATTGGCAACTCAACACTGCCTTTCTTTTGCTTTTACTCCATCCACGCAGGTCAGCAAGCCTCTGTTTATACACTCACAAAGCATGACACAAAGTAGGAGATGCAGAGAGTGGGAGAGAGGGTCATCCAGAGAGGAAGATATCAAAGAGTATGCAGTCCAAACACCTCTCAGTTAGCTCAGCCGGACCACAGCTTTCTTTGAATATTAGAATTTTACTCCAAAATAAAAGAGCTAAGAGATTGGAAGAGAGTTGTATCATACGCTCAATTATACACAGATGACATGCTTCAAAAATGAAGAAATTGCAATAAAAAATCAGCCTGATGCTTGTGTTAACATACAGCTGTGGCACCTCTCACTCTCTTCTCTCTCACACACACACAGCTAGTAGAGGAACAACAGATAGGCTTACCTTTGTAGTCACAATGCAGAGGCAGTCCATGGTACTAGGAACAAAATAATGGGGTGTATCTCAACCCCCCCAACCCCCCACAACAGAGGGCTGAGACCCCACACCCCTCTCCCCAGCCTGCCCCACTCCTTCGCTCTCACTCTCGTCCTGCCTTTCCCCCCTTTTCTCTCCTTCCGTGAATCTCTTCTTTGACTAACTGAACCAGCGAGGGAAAGAGAGGATGGAGGGAGGGGGAAACATAAAAAGGGAAGGGGAGGGCTACAGGGAAATTGAGAGCGAGCAAGGAAAAGAGTGAGAAGAAGAGAGGAAAGAGGATGGTCTCGGAATTTGAGTGGGGCAAAGAGTGTGGAAAGATGGGAAGGTGAGAGTGTGTCCAATTCTTATTTTGCCACGGCTGCAGAGGAAAAGGATGGAGAAGAAACAGAAAAGTTGGGTTGAATGTAAAAAAAAAAAAAAAAAGGATGAGGGAAAGAGAGGATGGATGTGGGAGGCAGAGATGGTGGGATTAAAAAAAGGATGAGGGGGTCTTACTGTAGAAAGGAAGGGAAAAAGCAAAACGGAGGATAAAACAGCAGAAGATATAGAGGGAGAGCTGAGGGAGGGGACAGCGGAGGAGAGAGAAAAGGAGAGTGGGTGAGTGAATGTGTGTGTGTGAAGACAGAAGGAATTAGACCGAAAGCAAATGTGGTGAGGAGGAGAGTGTGAATTACATGTGCATCACAGAAAAAAGACACAAAGTACCGCGAGAGCATCTTAAAGAAAAGCAAATCATCTGAAAGAGGAGTTTGTTTTAAACTGTTGAAAATCATGAGACTCAAAGCACACCAAGCATTTTCGCTTTTTTTTTACTTGTTGTACCACTCTGCAGTTGTTGCCTTAGCAATGGTGCAACTGTTGCCATGGCAATGAGGAGACTTGTCATATGGTCAACCTTAGTGCTGTGAACTGTCTAAGAAATCCTGTACTACTCCAACAATCCTATTTACCTGCCTGTGTATGTGTGTGTGTTTTTGGTGTTCATTTTTCTTCAGCTTTAAAAGGTAGAAAACCATAAAGAGCATTAAGAAATGGATCCTTGCTCATTTTATAATTAAATGAGCACATAACGAGGACCTTTTTCACGAACACAAACTGTTTGGAAATTGGTCCAATTTCAAATGTATAGTGTAATATTTATTATTTTGTGAACTATCTTGTGAAGCTTTCCTGGAATGGAGTAAAAACTCATGCTGTCATCACAGCACACTCTCTCTTTAAGGCTGCAGACTGTACCACTTGGACTTGTGTAAGGGGGAATGTGTGCTTCGGTGTCTTTACATCATCAGTTCTATAATTGCGGAAACCCACCCTTCACCCCACCTCATCAACCATTTTCCAGCTTCCAACAATGCTGGAGCAATGGTGCAGCAATAAAGCAATTCCAAATGATGAACACACATTTATTCCCTAAGGTGAAGAGTTGAAGCTTTGATCAAAATGTACAGTGAAGCACAAACTCCTGCACATCCACAAAGGCCCATATTCTACTGATGGACTGCTAGAAACACAAATTTATTCAACTCAAACAATTCCACTTAAATCCATTTAAATACTTGCTACCAAACATTTATTTCTAGCGGATCCACAACTTTCCATTCATTTTTAGCCCTTAAGAAACAGCAGCCTAATGGGACAGAGTTTTAATGAGACAGAAATTCCAGCTCAGGCAGCTAAAGTAATACTTCACATCGTCATCATACAACATTTAATAACTCCCACTTACTTTTAACGCCTTCTGACAACTCTATTTATAATGTATTTAAAGAGTGAAGGAGTGCAGCCAGGTTTTTCTCTTCATTGATCTTTGAAAAACGTTATTTTATTGCTTTTTAATGTGTGCGTTTAAAGAGAACAGTTATGCGTGCAGTAGCAGAAAAAAAAAATCAGACCATAACTCGGGAAATTACAGTGAAATTGCTTTGCTATTTTAGAAATTGTTGTATTATAAAGTGACAAGACCGGGAAGCAGAAATGTTTAGCTAGAGTAGAGACAACCATTACGCAATTTTCTCATTAGGTGGCACTGTCAAATTGGCTTTTTATCATGAAGTATGTGTATTTATGCATCATGGAGGGGATGAGAGGGATCAGACACAGCATTCAAGCTGACATGGGAAGTAAATAACATAACTTTCTTCGATGTGACATCGCATGCCGTTCATGTACATATCAGTAAAACCTCTCATCAAAACACTTCTGCAGGCCAAGTACTCCTCTACATGGTAACGATGCTTCTTGGTGACGTTGTGCTCCTTTCAGTACAGTACACCTTTCCACAATTCAAGAAACTACTTTAAGTTAGAGCAGAGAACCCATGGTGCCTTTTGTTTTCTTTCCAACCAAACGCTACTTTAATTACCTTAAAATTAATTGAGGACACATTGCCAAACTAAACTGTATAAGTTTCATCTTCTGAAACGCTTTTCCTTGATGGGGTCACGGAAATACCGGAGCCTATCCCAGATGATTTCAGACGAGAGGCAGGATACCCCCCCGAAGAGGTTGCCAATTGTTCTGAGGCCACACACACTCAACGAGCATGTTTTTGGAGGGTCGGAGGAAACTAGAATACCCAGAAAAAAATTGGCACATACAGTAAATGGGGAGAACATGCAAACTCCACATAGAAAGGCCAGCGTTTCAAGCCTCACCCCCACTCCGAGACTCAAACCCTGACCTTCTTGCTGTGAGGCCAAACCACTGCTAACCACTGCGCCACCATGCACCAATTGTAAAAGTTAAAAAATAATAACAAAGAGGATTAAATCAAAAGTAAAGTGTAACTGGGGTGCACTCAAATGTTTCAAGAATGAAAAAAATCGGATTTTCCAAAATTGACATTAACCCCTCTTCTTGTTGGTAAAAACATATCTAAGAGGCAGAAGTTCAAAAATGTCATCAATGTGCCTTAACAACAATCAATTTATTTGAACAAAACCAGAATTCAGGAGGAGTTTTGAAGCTTTACCACTTTAAAATCTATCCACATTTGTCAGGCTGAATCAAAAGTCTCAACGGACCACATTGTGTCCATTGTCTGAGATCAGTTTACAAACCACAGCCTTTTTCTCCTTCGTTCCTTTCCTTAATAACAAGCCCTCGGTCTTTGTTGTTCAAAGAGACTCTTTCTACAGATTATCCATAAAAACACTCAAAAGAACGAGACGATTGATTTCCTGCTCTCATTTATGCGTATCTAACACAAACTCAGCAGTAAGCCTAACTCCTTCTGAAAAACATGCGCAGAGTCAGGATGTAGCGTCCAAGCTCCATTTTAATGACTATGACAAAGATGTCTTCAGAACAGAGTAAAAAGACTGTGATGTCAAAAAGGGGATTAGAAAAAATAGACGAAAGGCGGTGAATAACTGGTAGCTAACTGTTATGCTAACTCACGAGCGGAAGCAAATCGCTGACTTCTCCTCACAACTTCCTGTTTCTAGTTCAGCCTTCAAAATAAAACACAGGAAACGGCCTTCAAAATAAAACACAGGAAAACTTAAAGAATGTAATCTAACTCTGAAAATAAATATACCGCACAATTATAAAGGGCAAGACACTCCCCGCCTGGTGTCTGTAAAGATGCCATATAAACCTAAAACATGCATTCAGTCCTTTGATTTCAGAAGAAGAATGACCTCGGTGACGGGTCGAAGGAATGTCTTTGTAGATCCATCTTTGGTCGTTTTAATCTCGATTTGAGGCTTGTGAAGGAATGCTGGACCTGTGAACCAGTTTGTTTTGGTGAGCAGAGAGGCTTGAACGGATCTGGATGCATGGTCACTTGGGTTATGTTCTGTGGGCACATAACGCCACTGCTTTGGCTCTGCGTGACTGTTGTCGAAGATCTTCTGCATGAAAGCGACAAACTGTTCTTTCATCTTTGGCTTGCGCTCTAGCGTACGCAGCAGTGAGGAGAGACGTGTCATAGCTAGGTCTCGATTGTTTGGCAAAGGTGGTCTTGGAGACTTGAAAGGAAGGGGGGCGACCCAACTGTTGGATTCATCCTGAAAAACTTGTTCATCCATGACTTTGATAAACTGTTCGTCCTCTACAGAGAAGGCACGTTTCTCGTCATTTGCAGTTCTAGCAAAAACAGTGAGCCCGAGGGAGTCAGCGTCCATGTGCAAGCGACCGTTTCTGTGTCCGTTTGTTTGGCTTGGACTGATTACTTGGTTAAGATGGACGTGACTTGTGCATGGCTGAAAAAGTGTTGGTCTACCATCTCCCAGTATGTTTGTTTTGTAGCTGTGAACTGTGGGCTTATGGACTTTTCCCAAACACACATCACCGACCAACACCCATCCAAGGTCAAGTCTTTGAGCAAATGGTGTATCTCCAGGGCCATTTATCTGTTGTCTCACTTTATGTGCGCGAAGAATGTCACGACCCAGAAGTAGAAGGATCTGAGCATCATTGTCCAGAGGTGGGATTTCTATGGCGAGATCCTTGAGATGGCGGTGGTGGAAAGCAGCCTCAGGTGTTGGTATTTCCTCACGATTGTCCGGTAAGTCCTCACATTCAATCAGTTCTGGGAGTGAAAAGCTTATTCCACCTTTAATTGCTTCAATCTGAAATCCAGTTGCTCTTCTGCCAGATGTTGTGGTCAGTCCAGTACACGTTCTCAGAGTGTATGGATAAGTGATGGCTTCGATTTTGAAAACATCGAAAAACTGCGACCTGACTAGAGACTTGTTGCTCTGATCATCGAGCATTGCATACATTTTCACTGCTTCATGTGGGTGGTTCTTTGGGTAAACCTTGACAAGACAGATCTTCGCGCAAGATTTTGACTTCAGAGCGTCTCCGCAAACCTCGGTACAGAGAGGACTGACTACTGAATTTGCCTCTTTTTCTTGCTCCCCGCCGTTATCTTGTGGGGGGTTTGACTCTTTGTTCGCCCATTTAGGCGGACCAGGGTGAAGGGCCGATATGTGACTTTCACCGTTACACTCATCACATTTCACCGTAACTTTGCAATCCCGGGCGAGATGAGAAGAAGATGAACAACATTTGAAGCAGATGCCTTGTTCTTTTAGATAAGCCTTTCTGTCTTCGAGAGTCTTAAGTCTGAATCCTCGACATTTCTTTAGGGGGTGGGGCTTCTTGTGGATAGGGCACTGCTTGACTAAATCGTCTTTAGAAGGCACTTCCGTTGGACTTTCGTCGTTTGTCACCTTGGTCTTGTGCACCGAAACCGCACCTCTTGGACTGACTCGCCTCTGCACAACCTGTTCTGAACGAACGTTGTTTCCAGAATATGAAAAGCTGGGATCGTTCCTTATTTTAGCTTGGTAGCAGACGAAAGAGGTGAAATATGAGAATGGTGGATAACTGACTCGAGACGTTTCTTTGTACTTAGATCCCTGGTTGAGCCACTTTTCCTGTAGGCTGTATGGCAACTTCTCCACAATTGGCTTTATACCACGTGCGGTATCCAGATATGACAAGCCTGACAAGTATCCATCTTCTTTAGCTGCGAGCACCTCGTTTAGTAGATCTCCGAGCTCTCTCAACTTGTAGTTTTCTTTATTAGAGATCTTTGGAAAATTATCAAGCTTCGAGAAGAGAGCACTCTCAATGACTTCTGGAGCACCGTAGCAATCATCGAGCCTTTCCCACGCTGTTTGTAATGCGGCGGCTGGATTGGCTATATTGACCGCTCTGAGACGTTTGACGTGTTCACTTGATTCTTTTCCCAGCCACTTCGAGAGCAAATCCAACTGTTCACTCGCAGACAGATCCACGTCTCTGATCGTGTTGAAAAACGAGGACTTCCACGCCCTATATGTTTCGGGCCGGTCATCAAAACGTGATAGGCCAGTGCATACGAGTTCTTTACGAGCTAAATATTTTGCCATATCCGTCATTACTGAAGATTCTGCTCTACGTGTGTGGGATGTGTCCGCGTAGTTTGGAAAGCTTGACTTGGGTTTAAACTCTGTCTTTACACTGCTTTGAGTGGGGTTTTTAGTGTGCTGTTGTGGAGACGGCTGATAGTTGAGCGCCATCTGGTGGGGGTGAGAGGGTACTGTCCTTTGTGGACTTTGAGATGATGCTGACCAGGAATCTATCACAACATAGTCCTGTGCTCTGAAGATGTGTGGTGTTGGGGGGTAATACCAGGGCTCAATACATTGCTCTGGGGTGTCCTGACGGCAGACTGGAGCAGGCCTGTCGGCGAGGTGACCATTTTGTTGTTCGACGTAATGGCTTACACGTTCATGTGTATTTTGGGCTGGAACAGGGGAGCTTCTCGTGCTACGGGTTTCTCCGTCCTCTAGATCTGCTGCTGCTTCCAGTGCTTCTGCTTTGGCATTAGCGGCTGCAGCCTCTCTTTCATATTGTAAAGCTTCCAGATCGGCTTCCAATTTGGCTTTTTCAGCTTTTATGGCTTTTTCTTTTATTGCGAATGCTACACGAGCGCGAGCGGCTTCAGCATCTGCTCTGGCTTTAGCTGCTGCGGTGCTCACAGATGAACGATTGGAACTGGAACTTCTGAAAGTCTTCACTGACCCGCCATCTTGGGAGTTATTGTTGGGTCTAGAATACTGAGTAGGCTCCGGAGTGAATTCCTGGTTTACTTCGTCCATGTTTGATTATGTGCCGTGCTGTCCTATTTTGTTATCCGATTGCGTAAGGTCTCTTTATTTTTTTTCAAGTCCTTTTTACTGTTACAGTCTTTTTACTGTAACAGTCCTTTTTTTTTCTTCTAAAGTCCTTTTACAAAGAGTCTTTTTACTTTCCTGCTCTCATTTATGCGTATCTAACACAAACTCAGCAGTAAGCCTAACTCCTTCTGAAAAACATGCGCAGAGTCAGGATGTAGCGTCCAAGCTCCATTTTAATGACTATGACAAAGATGTCTTCAGAACAGAGTAAAAAGACTGTGATGTCAAAAAGGGGATTAGAAAAAATAGACGAAAGGCGGTGAATAACTGGTAGCTAACTGTTATGCTAACTCACGAGCGGAAGCAAATCGCTGACTTCTCCTCACAACTTCCTGTTTCTAGTTCAGCCTTCAAAATAAAACACAGGAAACGGCCTTCAAAATAAAACACAGGAAAACTTAAAGAATGTAATCTAACTCTGAAAATAAATATACCGCACAATTATAAAGGGCAAGACAATTAACACAAAAAAACAATCAAATGTAGTACTAGAATAGAGTTTGGCTTCAACACTTTACAATTTTTTAAATAAAATGCTGCTGATCAGTCTGTGGAGTTCATTTTGAAATTTAACAAAACAATAAAACTTACTATAAAGTGGTCAATAGTATTGGAAAAATTGAATTTTCTTATTCTATGAATTCATTTTTGGTGAAATTGGTGCGTTTCTTAATAGAATGGAAAGAAAGAGTTAACAGAAAAGACAAAGTCCAGGAAAAACTATTGTAAACTGGTAAATGTTACTGGAAAATATTCAAATGAAGGGTGACTCTCAGCAAATGTCAAGAGATGAAAGATTGGAGGCAACTTTTTGACAGTTTTGAGTCAGCATCATGCTACAAATCAAAGGTGATGCTTTTGAAATTTAATCCTCAACACATTTTTGTTTGTATGAGGCACTGGTCTTTTTTTAAATTGGCATTGATTAGATCAATTTGTTCAATTGAAAATGTAAGCATTTGAGGATAAAAACCTGACATCAGGTTTTTGGGGTTGGCTTTGGAAGAACATCATCCAAAACTTTTATTTATCTCATTTCCACTGAACTAGAGTCTCTTTGCTGAAGAGCAGCGATAGTACAAGTCGCACAAGCATTTATCTGCTTGATGAGAAGATGCATGGTTTTTGTTGTAGGTGATGACAAGGACTTTGTTCCCTAGAATACATCCAATATTAATGGTAAGACCAAAAAACTTAAGCTCTACTGTGGCATTATTGTTCATTGCAGCAACTCACCGTGTTTTGTTACGCAAAGCTGACCTCAACTTTGTGTGAAGACTTTTTCCAAAGATCTCAAAAATGACTACCCACTCATATCCCAACTGTGGTCTTTCTTTTTATCTTTTAATTGTTCATTTATGGCACTCCATGTTTGCGGACTTCCTCCGTTTCTGGTCTTTCATAGAGAAAATGCAAACTGAAGCATCGCTTATGTAGGCTGTGGGGAAAAAAAATTGCCCCAGTTGAAGATGATCACATGGGCTGTGTGTTTCAGAAAGGGGTTTGGAAAAAAAAAAAAGCCACGCCACTGTAAATATTGCAGTAGAAAACTGGGAGCACATCACAGTTGTGCGAAGACATTAGTAATTAATGTAAGAACCTACAATCATGTGTTTGAGGTGAGCAGGTAGCTGTGACCTTTTAACTACAACTGATGATTATGGGTTTTAGGTACAGTATTATAAAAAAGGAAGCAATAAACCTCACATCATATACGTTCACTATCAGAAGACAATCTTGATGTGGCTGACCTGCAAACCGGAGAAAAGAATTCTGCTGTCGAGTGAGCAAACAGCTTTGAATCCTTGCTTTCTCTGCCAGAACTTGGAAGTGCTTTATTTTCTCCGAGTGAAGATTTAAATTTATCCAGACTACAAACAGTGTGAGATTTAATTTAGCAAAAACTGAGTGTACAGATGATGATTATGTAAACAAGAATTGAGTATACATCTTAACCCAACGGATCTATCATTGCTTTTAGAGCACCCACACAGGCGTACACACACTTACACATGCACATGCTGTTAAAAATATATTATGCTACAAGAAGCAAAAAGAAAACCCGTCCCAGTGGACGAGCTTGAATGCTGAAAGCAATATCACTGGCTTACAGAAGCTTTCATTATGATCGTCCTTTAATAAAACTTGAAAAGCACTCACCCATAAATATGCCGTCTCCATCCTGCTGTGCCGCTTTGCTTAAAGACTACAGTGTTTTGGCTGTAAAGGTACGCCTCTGACTCAAAAGTAGGCCAAGGACAAGGACTGGTCATCTAAGCAGGCTAAACTCTAGCAGCGCATCCAGATCATGGGACTGCTCATTTGGAAAGTTGCCTGTTTTATCTTTAGCAGTGACACAAAATGACTAAACTTGCTTTTTTCAAGCATAAAGACAAACTATCTTCACATATGTCTTTATCTAATCAGGTGATAAGATGTTAAATCTACTAAATCAGTGAAAACTTCTGGTTTAGAAAACCTTTTTGGCCTTTTAACATGTGAAAATATTAAAGCACATATTCATTTTTTTCTTTGCAATCCAACTTTACATAGTCCAAAAATATCCAGCTTGCTCGGAAATCTCCAATCTTCCTGAAGTGTCAGGGACAGAAAACACCCACAGGTGTCTGCACACTTGCTTGAGGAAGTGCCAATTTTTCACTGTTTTTAAGTGGTGTCATTGTGAACTGCCTGCTCTCTCTCTTCTTTTTTTTTCTTCTTCTTCTTTTCTTTGCTGCAGCTTCCCTGAAATAAACCATTCTCAGTGCAGGTGATGTGTGTGCACTACACTTCTTCAAGAAATAGGCTACTGTTTGCATTCTGGGAGCTTTTGGAGTCCCGAGGCAGATGCTTAGCAGTTAAGCTGATGTACCTACCATTTGTTATTGAGGATTGTGTCTTACCAAAGAAGATTTTTTTTTTCAAGGTTGGTGTAGATGCATATAAGTAGACGTTGGAGTTGTTAGTGGAGAAGTTGTACACCTGCTGCATTTAAGCAAACTATGGAATGAGATTCTGAATAGAAATAAATCTAGAACCAAAAAACATTTTATGCCAAGGATCTGAAAAAGTGGTTTTTGGTAGCTTTTATTAGCTTAGAAGTTTGCCAAAAATGCTCATAAATACTGTCGGTAGTAAAAATTTGTGCACCCTTTAGAATTTTTCTGTTCTGCCTAATTTGGTCATAAAGTATTGTCTGATCTCTCCAACAATCAAGAATGAACAAACAGTGTCTGCTTGAACCAAAACCACCCAAACAATTATATGTTTTCGTTTTGTCTTCTGAACCACCCAAATGTGGTCATGGGGATGCCGGAAGTTAATTTCAGGTGAGAGGCAGGATACACCCTGAACAGGTCACCAGTCTGTTGCAGGTGACTCACACACACACACACACACACACAGCCATCCACAAACACTCATTCCTAGGGGCAATTTCATAGCGGCCAATTAAGCTTACACATGTTTTTGGAGAGTTGGAACAAACCGGAGTATCCAGAGAAAACCCACACATACATGGGGAGAACATGCAAACCTTACACAGATAGACCAATGTTTCAAGCCTCACCTCCACTCTGGGACTCAAACCCCTGACCTTCTTGCTGTGAGGCCACTGTGTTAACTACTGCACCGCCACAATTGCATGTTATCATTTTTATTGACGATAAGTGGAAATTATTCAGATAAAAGGGAGACATAAGTATGTAGACCTTTGGATTCAGGAACTGGTTGAGCCTCCTCTGGCTGCAAAACTTTCAACCCAAGGTTTCTAGTTGTTGCAGACTCAATGGGCACAACAATCAGGAGAAATTACATACCATTCCTTTTTGCAAAACTGTTGAAATTCAGAAAGATTACTGGGATGCCTTTTAAAGTCATGCAAAAACATCTCGATTAAGTTTAGGCCGGGGTTTTGACTGGGCCTTTCCAGAATGTGTGTTTTGTTCTTCTTAGACCATTCTAACTTCAAACTGCTTCTGTGTTTAGGGTCACTGTCCTGATTCAGGACCCATCCTCTTTTCAGCTTCCATTTTTTGACACATTGCCTAAGGTTTTAGAATTCATGAGAAATGGTCCATCATATTTAACAGGATAACGTTATGCTGATGGTATGCTGAACCAACTTCCATCCACACCTGTTGTCTCCAAACAGTTCAACTTTGGTTTCAATGATCAACAACATGTTTTTTATAGTGAGAAGCATCCAAATGCTTTTTGCAAACTCTAAACAAGCAGAAATATTCTTTTTGGGGGAAAAAGGCTTCCTTTATGATCTTTTCCCACAAGTCCCATTCTTGTTGTGTGTCTTTCTTATAGAGATGTGTCAACAGTAATGTTTGCAACTTTCAGTGATTTTCTCAAGTCTTCGGCTCTTGGATTCTTGTTTTTATCTCATTGATGATGAATCGTTAGGCCTTTAGAGTACCAGCAATCTTCAAATGTCACTCTGGTAGTATTACAATTTTCAATTTGAAACTGTCTCAATTTATACACATTTTTTCTAGTTGTAGACACACAAACGCCTCAGAGAGGATTTTGAAACCCAGTTAGCTTAAGAAATAATATTTTTGGGCCTTATTTTTTTAGACAGCTTCTTTGTGCAGGGCATGATGCACAGAACACATCTTTTATTAAAACACATGTTTATACTGGTTTTCCAGTGTGGTTGGTAGCCAGTAACACGCCTCAGTGATTGGACTTCAGGTTGACTTATACCCGAGTCAAATAATCTAGCCATCTAATTAGTCTAATTAGCTCTTGATGAGCCTTAGATTGACTTAAGAGTGCATTAACTTGTGCCTCCCTGTCCTGCTAATATTTTTGTCACTACTGTATATCACTGTTTTTTGTGTATGAGTGGGATGGAGAGCAGTACCCAAGAGGAGGGACTGAGTGTGAACAGAGCACTCGCTGCTCACCTTTGAAAACGCCAGTTTTCTTTGAGAGATGAATTGTTTGGTTTTAGAAAATGCTTTTAATGTTGTGACTGTTTTTATTTGACAGTGTGTTTGAATCCATGGCAACTCAGTTTCCCTTATGGGTGATCAATAGAGTTATCTGATTGGTTATCTAATTTGATAAGTCATGATTGTTTTTGTCAGTCAGTCATCTTCTTAACCATCCATCCTTGTAGGGTTGCCAGAGCCCATCCCGGCTGATTCGGGGCGAAGGGCAGGGTACAACCCGAACAGATCGTCAGTCTGTCGCAGGGTCACACACATACAACCATACACACACATTCCTAGGGGCATTTTGGCACCGGCCAATCAACCTAACATGCATGTTTTAGGAGGGTGGGAGGAAACCGGAGTACCTGGATGAAACCCACACGTACAGATAGAGAACATGCAAACTCCACACAGAAAGGCCAGTGTTCCAAGCTTTTCCTCCACCTCATCCCCACCCCGGACTCGAACCCCCGACCTTCTTGCTGTGAGGCCACCATGCCAAACACTGCGCCACCGTGCAGCACTGATTGGTTTTGTTTGCCACTTTTTATTTTCTGAAAAAAATGACTTGTTAGTGACTAAAATATGTAAATGCACTCAAACATTTTATGAAGAAAAATGAGCAGATGGCAGTAAAATGTATGGATATGGAGCTATAGATGTTTCACAAATGACTGATCAGAGTGATGTGTGATCTAAAAACTTTAAATTGTTTTTAAAAAATCTAATTTTGTGTGTCAGCATTTTATTTCATTTGTTCTAGAAATGATGCTTAAATGCACTCAATCTTCACCCCTTCATTAGTGTAAATATAGTCAACATCATGATTCGGTTTGATCCTGATAAAACCACTTGAAAGAGAGTCGACATTTTTAATCAAGTTTGTAGGAGTGGCAGGAAGAACCTAATCTTTTCGCTGAGGATCAACTTCCCTGACTGTGCTTTATACAGCGACAATTACTTCTTAGTTTTCTTTTGTGCAGACAAGCAGAGAATCCATCTGAGCGTCAGAGTGAGCCGTGATGCCACCAAGCAGAGTGGAAATGAAACTCAAGCCGTCCCTGTAGCCTTTGGTACATCAGTGAATGGAGGGGGGGAAGTAAACCAGGCTGCTACAGAGAACATTGGCAAAATGTTGTGGGCGTTATATACATGCCAGCAGCATGACTAATGCATAAAAATAAGGCTGAAAAATCACAGAGAGAATCATTTATGTTTCAGGTTGTGTGCCGATCACATCTAAAATGAAAATATGTCAAACACAAAACGGAATACAGAAAAAAAACAGTTATACAGCATTTGTACATTACACCCAAATGTGCCGATCAGTAAACAAACATTGAATTGGCAGTATTTTTCTAATACATTTATGGATCAGACACTTGACTTGCTTTATAATCCGTCCAGTAAACAGGCATTTGGCACACAGTAAAAAGATGAAGCACATAATAAACAAGGCACCATTCTGAACCCCAATAGCTTCACATGTTAGCTTGCAGTAACCTTTTCTTGCTGATAATTCCCACCAACCCACAGCTTGCTAATTAATAAGCAGCTGGAGACTTCTAAAGGTGCTAATGCATTCACTTGTCCACTGCAGCATGTAATGATATAGCTCACATTCTTCCTCCTGGCATATCAGCATGAGTAAGTAGCTGGTGGTGGGAGTAAAGCCCTAATGTTAATCTGGAAAACACACTACGGTAAGAGAATGTGACTGGGATTATGTAACCTTGTGGGCAAAATTGTATACATATATGTGTTGCTGTGGGAAGCATGAAAGAAAAAAAGTGATACCCAGAAAGTTAGGACGAATATGGATGATAAAAAAAAAGCTTCCTTTGTTATAGATTCCTTTTATGTTATTTTTTTCCCCTTATGATTGATGGCTAAAGTTTATTTATTGAAAGTTTTGGACTTTCTTCCTTAAAGGATGAATTAGAATGAGATTTATCTGTTTTATCAGTTGAACATTGACGTTCAAAAGTGACATTTTTGATGTTCTTTCACATGTTGGCTGTGCTTGACATGAAATAATGAGTTTGTATCTTATTGCATGGAGTTGTACACCATCTGCTGGTGAAATCCAGTTCCTATTAAAACTACAGTATTCTACATGTATTGGTAATTTGAATCTTTTGCCAACAGCCATTTTTAGTAGGAGTGTTTATACTTATTAATGGGATGGTCCATGTTAAAGATTATACTTAAAATGAATGTAAAAAATATCAGATTGTTGCATAAGGTTCATTTCCATCTGTGGTCCCAGGAGCAAATCTTACAGGGAGTAAAAAAAAAAATCAAACACAACTTGATTCATTTATATGGGTATTTCTATAAGTTACTAGTCATTGCGCGGTAATGACTAGTGATTACAGCGCAATGTAATTACTAGTTTGCATTGCGCTAGTTGTTAAACTAGCACAATGTTTAATTACTAGACATTGCAATGTCTATACATGTATGTGTCTTCTTCTTTCGGCATTTTCCTTCAGGGGTCGCCACAGCAAGTCAGTTTCTTCCATCTAACCCTATCTGCTGCATCCTCTTTAGTCATGCCAACTATCTTCATGTCTTCCGTCACTGCGTCCACGAACCTTCTCTTTGGCCTTCCTCTAGTCCTCTTTCCTGGTGGTTCCAAATCCAGCATCCTTCTTCCTATGTACTCTCTCTCTCTTGCACATGTCCAAACCATCTCAGTCTTGCCTCTCGAACTTTATCCCCAAAACCTCTAACGTCTTTTCCACACTCTCCATTGCTCTGGACTGTTGATGTTGTAGATACTTAAAATCTTCCAACTTCTTTATCTCTTCTCCCTGTAACCTCACTTTTCCATTTGGATCCCTCTCATTCACACACATGTATTCTGTTTTACTCTGACTAAACTTCATTCCTCTCCTTTCTAGTGCAAACCTCCACCTCTCCAGCTTTTCCTCCACCTCTTCCCTATGTGTGTATGTGTTTAGACATGTATGTGTATACATTGTCTCAATATACATAAGAGACAATGTATATTTAAGATCACATTGTCTCATAATTGTGGGCAATAGTATGGCGCAGTGCTTAGCACAGTGGCCTCACAGCGAAAAGGTTGGCAGTTCGAGTCCCAGGGTTGGGGGATGCGGTTTGAAACACTGATCTTTCTATGTAGAGTTTGCATGTTCTCCTTGCGTATGTGTGGGTTTCCACTGGGTACTCAGGTTTCCTCCCACCCTCCAAAAATATGCATGCTAGGTTGAATGGCCACTATGAAATTGCTTCTTGGATGAGTGTAGGGTCTGTTGTGTGTGTGGCCCTGCAACAGACTGGCGACCTGTGCGGGGTGTACCCTGCCTTTCACCTTACATCAGCCAGGATAGTCTCCGGCACCTCCTGCGACCCCATTAGGTATAGGCGTTTCAGAAGACAAAACAAAATCGTTCAAATGTTGTACATAATAAGATTGATTCTCTTTGTTGACGATAAACAAAGACGATAAAAAAAGAATCTTTGACAATGTCTCTCTGAGAGCAAGTTTATCATATCTTTTTTGTTGTTTGCCACTACTAACGTGACAAATAATGTCTAACAGCTGCAGGATGTACCGTCCCAGACAGAATCATCAGCATCTTAAAATAGTCTACTTCATCAAGTTTGGAAATGTTGAAACAAGTCAAGATCATAACAATTGTTCTGGATTTGTCATCACTAGTAGTTACAAGTTCTTGACATTGTGTTCTACTCTATCAGTGATTCAGCAGTTTAAAAATTGTTTCTTGATGCAAAGTTACAAAAAGCTTTCATCTCCTTTTACATTTAAAGTTTGCAATGTTGGAACAAAAGTCTGAAGAATTCTTCTGACCAAAAGAAAGTCATTGTGCACCACAAAATGCAAAGTCACTGAGGGAATGCCAGCAGGATCAGCTACATGGGGTGTGGAGTACCTCGGAACACAATTTTTCCTAAACACAGACTGCTGCGGCATCTAAAATTATAACATGATATACAAGGAGGAATCAATACTCAACTCTGCTGAAGAGTCTTTGAGCTCTGTGGGTACAAGCTAATGGTTAGATAGACTGCCGGAAAGAAATTGGACACATGCTCCACGGTTGAATGAGTCAATGCTTCTCCTGCGCTCGAGTTTTATTGTATAAATTATGCTGCTGTCAAAAATTAGGAACAACATGGAGTTTGCTATTAGGTCCAGAATTGAGCGTGTGTTCAGCTCTGAGGCCACATTACTCTCGTGTGTGACTACACATACACATCAAGTATTTGGGATTTTTTAAATTTGTTCCACAATAATAAAAAGAAATCAGACTCTTGTAGAAAGTGAATAAAGCATCATTGAAGGGAGAATGAACAATGTACAAGCAAACAAGTGTACATTAACTTGCATGCAAACTCAAATTTTATATCAGATTAGCATTGATGCTAACCTCGTGGACAGGTTTTTCCACCAATGTGCTTCGGAAAAAGATTTTATAATCTTCTTCTTTTTTTCAGCTTGTATTCACAAGCATCTCTTTCATTCACAAGCATTTCTTTCATCTTGCTATCCTTGTGATATTTTAGTTTAGTGTACATTGAATTATTCCTGCAATTTTTCAAGTAACAAAAATCTAAAAATCAAGTATTTTGTAGGAGAGTTCATAATATTTTCTGATTTCTTTTTTAATCACATCTTTCCATACAAAATAAATCTACTCCCTATTAAATTTCTCCATTGTCTTCAAGTCAACTAGTTTTTAAATAGATGTACAAGCAAGCTTGTCGGATTGCACCAGCCAGAGAAACTTTAATACAGAGGTAGTCTGTTCTGTCTATTTATGGCTCTAATGTGAGATGTGAAAGAATCTATTTAAAAATCTAGAAACGTAGGGCTAAACAGCAAAGCTTAGAAAGCACATCTGGTCAGAACACCACCATAAATGAGCTTCAATCACTGTGGTTATTTAATGACCAATCAAATTTATAAACATTTGACTTCAGTTTTTTTTAAAGACTTTAACTCTTAAGCTTAAGATAGTTGGCGTGACTGAAGAAGATGCAGCAGATAGGGTTAGATGGAAGAAACTGACTTGCAGTGGTGACCCCTGAAGGGAAATGCCAAATGAATAAGAATCTTTAAGGTTTAGTTTTTTCATGTGATCTGAGTATTTCTGCTGTGAAAAGAGGGATTTCTTTGTTTTTGAGCTTTGAAAACAGCCAGACAACCTTTACCTCTCTTACAGACAGGACATATTCATACATTTAGACACATCAATTTTTGAGAAAGTGCCTCATCAACAGAGAAAAAGTGCTGCTATGCATTACACGCTCTTTGAATAACACGTCACATAAGAACACTCTCATTGGCTCTACATTGTGTTCTGCAATCGTAATTTGATCATAAACTTCAAATAAACCATCAAACTCTGGCTGTTCTTAACTAATGTTTCACATTGAAGGGTTTTAACGCCATCTAGTGGTGAATGTCTAATAGTGAACGTTTTAAGCTTTTTTAAAGTAATCATTAAAGTTTTGTGACTTTAACCTCTAAATGGAAAGTAGATGCTTTCATTTAACTTCAGCTAAAACATTTTTTACAACTGTTTAGATTTTCTTACTAAGTCTTATACATTGTCTGTTATACTTTTTGTCTAAGCTTCACGGTGAAGAAGTGGTTAGCACGGTGGCCTCACAGCAAAAAGGTTAGGGTTTGAGTCCTGGAGTGGTTGCAGGGCTTAAAACACTGGCCTTTCTGTGTAGAGTTTGCATGTTCTCCACAGTTATGTGGGGATTTTCTCCAGGTGCTCCTGTTTGCTCCGACCCTCCCAAAACATTCATGGCAGGTTGATTAACCACTATGAAATTGCCCCGAGGAATGAGTGTGTGTGTGGATAGTTGTGAGCATGTGGTCCTGCAACAGATTGGTGACCTGTATTGGGTGTACCCTGCCGCTCACCTGAAAGTGGCTGGGATGAGCCTCTGCAGCCCCCACAACCCAATTAAGGATAAGCCGTTCGGAAGACGAAACAAAACTTTTTGTCTACTTCTATTTTAGATCTAATATTGCATTTAATCAGTTCATTTCTGTTGTCACTGTCTTAGACTAATTGATCTCGTCAAGTGTTGTTCACATTAGAAAAACATGCCACTATGTTGATACCTGTCAGAGGTTTGATTTGTTTGTGTGTGTGTGTGTCATGTTAATTGCTTCTATTAGAAATGTAAACAGTGAAATCCTGAGAAGAATAATTCCTCATTCGTTAAATTTTGAGCAACAAGCTCAAACAATGCCTTTTCATCCATTTTTTTTCTTAACATCTTAAAACTATTTTTTTGTATTTTTGTTTAATTTTCTGTGTGAAACCCTGTAGATTAATTAAATTGATTCGAATTAACATGTTGTTGTAATAATATATATGTTCTAAATCGGATTCCTAAAATGTTCTGCAAAAGATGAAGTCGTTTTTTTTTTTTTTACTTCTATAAGTCTTTTCTCTATTTTTATACCAGGTTTTAAACAGTGAGGAAGTGTGGATGTAAATGCTCCAGTGAGTTTGTTGTGTGTGTGCATGAGTTTTTGTGTCTTCTGTCCTCCGCCTTTCGATTTATTAGCTCTGGTTTTATTGACTTTACTTTTGTGAAGTTTTTGTTTACATCTGCTTGTGGCTTTTTAGGACACGTCAACACACGTTAGTTACATTTTTTCTTTTTTTTTTCTTTTGTTGTTCACCAAATATCTGGATTGAGTAACTAAGCAGTATTTTTTAGTAAGTTTTGATTAACAATGAATATATTTGGTTGTTTCCTCTGCTCGTCTCTGCCTGCATGCTGACACTGGATCCGGAGAATTTTTGTTCATTTTTGCTAAGTACCACGACTCTGCAGAAGTCTGGAACTCTTCTTCAGAATAATCCACACATTTCCTGTGAAAAATAAATTTGTGCTGCTGGCAGGAGAGTCAAATACACACATTTTATTCAAAGTAACACAAGATGCAAATTTGTTATCTAAAATTTGTTTGTGTACCAATCACGCCTTCACAGGTATACAAGTTTTGAGCATAGATTGGAGCTTATACTTTTACTTATTATCTCTCAGATTTTTTTTTTGTTTGTTTCTTGGCATGGTTAAATCCCTCTTTTTTTTTTTTTTCTTTTTTTTTTGCCCAAAAAGCTTTTATCCAAGAATCAAAAGGTTAAAGGAACATCCTTCCTGTCTACTTGGTCACAGTTCTGTTTAACAGGGTTCATTGTTACATTTCTGGCTGCTCCGATACTCACCAAATGAATGAAATATATGCTTGTATTTTATGTTCTGGGTTAATTTGTTTAAAGATGGGACATTATATTAAATCAACTCTTTGCTTGAATGTTATTCCCACATCGAAAACATAGAAGAAGTGGTTTTCTATTTCACTCAAGCATGTTTGAGAGAGCCTACACGGTTTTGCAGTTGTTATCACAGTGGTCTTTCAGCAAGAAGATTGGGGTTCAAGTCCAGGAGTGGGGAATCATTGGTCTTTCTGTGTGGAGTTTGCATGTTCTCCCCAAGTACGTGTCGGTTTAATCTGGATACTCCAGTTTCCTCACAACCTCAAAAAACATGCATTTTTTGTTAATTAGCCACGATAAAATTGGCTGTGTGTGTGGCTATGAAACAGACTGGCAATCTGTTTGGGGTGCACCCTGCCTCTAGCCTGTAATCAGCAAGGATAGGCTAAGACACCTCTGCGGAGATAAGCGATTGAGAAGACGAAACAAAATTAAATCTTTGAGTAATTTACAAACTCTCCCACCCAGTTTACAGATGCTGATTGAACGCAAACTTGTTCTTGACCATGGATTTTGTTCTCCGATGATCCCACTTTGTAACGTAAGCAGGAGCAGTGCTCGCTCTCTTGTCATTTGTAAAACAGGAAGAGATGTTTTTATGTAAATGCACCAAAATATGCGTTAGTTTTACCAACTTGATGCGCTTTAAGCTGTATTTTCAAACAAGACTTACAACAAACAAGATTTACGTTTTGTGGTGCATGGGGCCAGAGGGCGGGACTAAGTGGGGAGCGAGAGGAGGATGGAGTTCATAATGTCAAAAACAGAAGCAGAACTGAATACTTGACTAATACTTGATTATAAGCTTCTTTTTTTTTTTTTTTTAATATTGCATTTCTAAGCTTAGAGGAAGTTCCTTCCATTACGTCATTTTCCGCTTATCCGGGGCTGAGTTGCGGGGGCAACAGTCTCATATGGGAAACACAGGCTTCTCTCACCCCAGCTGCATCCCCTAGCTCACCCGGAAGGATCCTGAGTTGTTCCCCAGCCAGCTGTGAGACATAAGCCAGGGTCAACGACGAGGACCCTGGCATAGAGAAAGTTTCTTATTTATATATAAATGCTATAATATACGAATTATGAACCCATGAAAGCACAATAACCTCACTTTAACCAACAATAGTTATGTTCACCAACGATTCCTTGTTACATTTTCAGAAACGACAGAGAGTCAAATCAAGTCTCTGTTTCTCTTTGTTAACGTTTTTAATCAAGTTTTCCAGTATCTACTCTATTTTAAAATGAAATAGAGTTTCAGTCCATCTCCCAAAGCCGCCAGTTGACAGGAGGACAAATGGGGAGATGTCAGAGTCTGGACTTTGAATAACTCTGACATTCCCTCTTGTGCACACAACCACCTGCCACAGCTATGAAAACCAGCCAGTTACCTGTTTGGTCATTCAAGGTCTTGGCCCGGCTTCTGACAGGACAGTCATTGAGAGATGATTGTGCTCACCTCCCAGGGAGAAGCAAAACTGTTCAGACACACTTCCCCACTAGCACTAAAAATCTTCTCCCAAGGGGTACATCCAGATCTCCCTGCTGAACTGCTCGTGGTCTTTTGTAGAATTGCAGACTAAAAGTCAGCCTTGCTTTTCAGATTGAGATGATGTTTGTGACTTCTCACTTAGAGAATTTCCATTTTTTTGGAGCAGATCATTTAAACGTGCTATTTGTAGCTATGATCTTTGCATGTTTATTAATAATTACTCCAGAATCCATGACATGAAAAGCTATAAATAGAAAATAAATTAAACTATTTCAAAGAATTAAATCTGAACTTATGTCAAAGAAATATGCATTGCCTCCAGGCTGTTTGTGATTGCACATTACATGTACCATAATCAGGGAGGAGACCAACCTCTAAACATCACTAAGGGGGTGAGGTCATCAGGATCTCATTTCTGATGCAGTGTTTTTGTGTGCTCGTGGCCAACAGAGGTGAGATGACACGTAAAGCACAAAGTGGGGAGATGAAGCAGTATCTGTGGAGAGTAGTGGCATGTTATTCTTACATCTCAGCTACAAGGCGGACCCTGACAGGGGCCCTAGGGAGCTGAAAGCCAAGCGAAGAAGCTTATTAATCATTTATAGCACTTGGGTTGTGTACTCAGAAAGGCAGCATTGTGATAACTCATTTATGTTCGCACCATTGTCTCTCTTAAAAAGAAGAGTAAGGTGGTGGGGTTTTTTTCAATTCAATTTCCACAATTGTTTTTTTTGTTGTTGTTTTTGTTGTTGTTGTTATCGCAGGTTTGAGCACAAAAAAGCATGCAAATTTGTCAGTAGACTTTGATTTTTATCCAAGCTTACACTCAGAAGATGTGTGAATTATTTTATGTAAGTACTTTTTTGTTTCAGAGTAAATAATATTCTCCAATCTTCACTGGTTTGTGCAAAATATTAGACCTAAATTACACCTTTATTGCTTTTTTCTCAGTCTCTAAGTAAACATGTAAACCTTGAAAGTAACGAGTGGTTAAAAAAAAAAAAATCAACTTGTTTGTGCTTTCAGGGTACTATCAGTTCTCTGCTTTTCTATTAGAAAGTGCAACATTAAAAAAGTAGCAGAGGTCTTGGATGTTACTTGAGAACAAAACCTAATATACTTGTGTTGCACAACCTTCTTTTCACATTTTTTTTTCTGCTCATGTGTGACTCACGGACAAGTTGGTGCTTCTATTAAGATAATTACCTACAATACTTGCCTTGCTTCTCATGTGCAGCACAATCTTAAAAAGTGGAAAGGCTGTTATTGGGAGTTACACAGACTAAGCGGAAGAAAAAGGAAACTTGTTGCAATTTTCCTTCCATATCTTGCTTCTCTGTGATCATACCGGCTGTAATACAAAATGTTATCAGTGAAACGTTTCGACACAGAAATGTTATTTTTGATTTTTCAGGAACAAAATGACCAAATAGAGGAAGAGAAAGAAAAACAAGGTTTTGTACATGATAAAAAATCTGCTTGTTTCTTGCATTGCAAACTGAGTACGGCACATCTTTTATTTACATTTGTATTTTAATGCAAAAAATCTTATAAAAACATTGGAGAATACAAAGGATAGCATGGTGGCTTGTTAACTTTTTGCTCTAGTTAAAAATGTGAATCATTGTGGACCAAGAGAAAATGTTATTTCTATTGTGCCTGTCCTGTATCTGCACTGTTTATATGCTAGAGGCTTAAATGAGGTCAGTATCTGCACTGCTTCCATAAAACATGTGCATTTCTATCAGTGAGCAACAGTTCTAAGGAATAAAAACCCAGTGTTTCATAAACACTCCATGCTCTTCCTTGTTAGTCATTCTGAATCACTGTAGTAAGAAAACTTCCAGTACTGAGCTGTATCTTACTTTTTATGCATGAAGGAACAAGATTTTTAAGTAGCTTTACACAATAAAATGAAAATGAGGTACATCTGAATCATTCTTCAAATAATCCAGAGTACAACTGTTACCTGTTTTTATCCTAGTGTTGTTGAGGGATGTGTTAGGGCATGATGTAAACTATTACAAATGAAAAACAAAGGGTTTGATATTACGGTTTATATTTGGCATTGAAGTTGAATGATGGTGACACGGTTATTAAACATGTAAGAAAAAATCCCAGTCTATATTCATTAATATACATTAAACATGTTACGTATTCATGCAGAGATGGTCACAAAAGACCAACACACACATGCATATTGTATATGTGTCTCTTTGTTATGCGAGTTCACTTTAATGTCATACATGTTCTGCCAATATTGGAGCTTGTAGAGAGTGCAAAGTTGAAAAAGTTAAAGTTGCACTATTAAAATCTTTCCATGACATTCATTCATTCATCTTCTGAACTGTTTATCCATGTCTGGGGGCGGGAGGTGCTTGATGCCTTTCCCGGCTGATTCAAGGTGAGAAGCAGGGCACACCCTGAACAAGTCACCAGTCTGTCACAGGCTTGCCATGACAACAAAACAAAATTATTCAGAAATGCTGGAAAACTTGATCCAATTTTTATTTGAATAGTGTGATAATAAATGCATAGATTAAAAAAAAGATAATCACGTACAAATGTTGTTGAAAATAAGTTACAATACTACCCTCTGTTGGAGATACTTCTTACTGAACAGATGTTGATCTCCCAGTCTAAAAAAAAAAAAAAAACATTGTGTTCCATTCTAAAATGGAGGCAGCTTTTCAGCTCTGGAAATAAATGGAAATTTAAAATAGAATTTGAGCGATTGCATTTATGAACCGTGCTTTTTCAAGCACTAAAATACACAACTGTTTAGTGTATGACATTTGCATGACACAAAGTGTGACATTTTAATGATGATGGCTAAACACAAGCATATGTCATTTTCCTCTGCCCATCTCAGATAGAAGAGTCAGATTTTCCAGCCAACATATTTGATGACAAGATTCTTGTTCTTTGTCTCTTGGGGCAGAATGTGAAGCTAAAGGCCATGAAGTAAAGCTGGCATTTGAAAAAAAAGTATATCTCGTGTTGTGTACCATAACATTTGGCAGCTTTTCAACTAAAACACAGAGTTCAGTTCGTCTTTTGATGAGACTGGTTATACAAGAGTCTGAACAGGATGAACTGTTGAAATGTTTTTGTTATAGGATGACTCAGATTTATAGATAAGACAATGACATCTTTTTTTTTTCTATCCCTCGGTTCTGCATTTCAACCCAACATTTAAATCTAAATATTATACCTGACATTCCTATGCTTCTGTGATAAATGAGCTAAAAGGCTTCGGTAAAATTATAGAAAATATAAATCTTTTTTAAATGAATCTACACAAACTCAGATGTTCTAAACACTACATATGCATATATAAATATGTCTATTGATATATATGTATATACTGTTTATATGGATTTGTGTCTGTGTAACTCGCACCTGTTTAACTTTAGTTTCCGCTCACTTCCAATTAATTGTGCATAATTCCTTATATGACAAAGAAGTATGACTTTGTAATCATGCTATCAAGCAAACCGTAAAATGACAATAAAATTTGTTCCACATGTCCAGGCTTCACAAAGTAATGTGGAAAGATTTTTTTCTTTTTTAAAACGAAACAAAATGTGTTTCTAATTTTTTGACAATTTTTAACAACGTTGTCTTGTTTATTATACAATTTAACTCTGCATTTTTACTTCAAGGACAGACTGACTACATTGTAACAATTAGGCCTTTGTTTCCGACTCTTAACATCAATGCTATTTTATTACATTTGCGAATAGTTTTAAGATGTTACACGTTTTGAATTTGCTTGAAACTGCATGAATGAGCTTTTTGAATTTTTAAACTTAACATATCCTGCTTTAAACATTTGTATTGAATTGTGTTATAGCTTTAGATTGAAATGTATAATCTCCTCTGTCTTTTTTTTAATGGTTAAACATTACTGCTGCATAGGCAGATTTGGCAGATCTGGTGAAACATGCAAAGCACTTTGAGCCAGGACAGACAAAATGTTCTGAACGAATCCTCCCTGCACGTGTTACTGCCTGAACCTGTAAATCAAGCGTCTCCAAACGTGGATCTAGCCTTTTTTCTTTTCTTTTTTTTTTTTATAAACTCGTATTTTTCTGACCCTAAAACGAGATAAATCTGACTGCTAATTCATATTAAAAGCCTTCTTGCATGGTGATTTACAATGGGGGTTGCAAACCAGAGCATTAAGGCCGTCCGTGGTGTTCCTGGTTAATGTAGGTCAAAGCAGTGACGGAAGGGTGTCCTCTGATGAACCCAGCACCAGATTAATCCTTAGCAAAGGCCTGCAGGTGGCGCACTGCAACACATCCAGGTGCTCACACACGCATACACACAATATCCAGGCAGAATGAGGGGACACCTCTGTAATGTGTAATGTGTATTGCCAGGGGTCTGTGTGTATGTGTGTGTGTGTATGTGTGCATGGGGAGTTCAGGAGGGCAGATTCTTTTTTTTTTCACTCCCTCTCTCCCTCTTCCTTCTGCAGCCCGGATGCTTCATCAGACTCCTTGATCTGCCGTAACCTTAGCTGACCTCTTTGTCAAATAAAAGCTGGTCTTACAGGATCCACCTACCCCATTGTTTGCTGCACTATAATAAGAACATAGAGGTGTTTTAATGTGTTTTATTGAGGTAGTTGGGATTCCGATTCTTTATATTCATGTGTTCTACAACCGACCGTGTACACACACACTCACACACACACCTGTCACTGTCTAGACAGGGAGGGGGCATTAAACGGAAGGTGTGGGGGATCCCACATGAGCCATTACTGTTTCTTTCTTCTTTTTTTTTCCTCCTACACCAGCCAGAATGTATCTCAAGGCGATGCATAATAACACCAAAAAAAAAAAATCAACAACTAGAAAAAAAAAACCTTTAGCTTTCCCCAATCTGATTGGCCAGCTGAATTGACACCATTTTTTCCCCCCTGCTCACAAACTCGAGGTCAGCTCGGGACGTTAAAAAATAAATAAATGAGAAAATAGAAATGCGTAGAAAGTAAAAGACAAGGCAGTCAATCTAGCTTGTTTGGTGCAGGAGATGACTGGCAGTGAGGCGGACCAATCAGAAGCTGAGGCGCAGCAGAATTTACTGTACTGGCAGAAAATCCCTCCAATGCAAAGTTCAAGACGTATAACTGACAATCCTCTTGTCCTTTTATTCCAAACAGGGGGATAGATTTTAGACTTCATTGACAGTTACGATCGTGTTTTTTTTTTTTTTTTTACTGTAAGCATTTGTGAAAATATATAATTTAAACAAAAAAAAATGGGAGGGATCTTGACGCACGGATTTTTTATACGCGTCAATTTACGCAGAGAATCAGTTTCAACTGTGACAAAAAAGTGTGTGGTTGATAAATTTTGCGTGTGTGTAAAATAATATAGTAATAAAAGCGTTTTTTTACACATGTTTGTGGAAATAGAATGTTGACCGTTTTCTGATCCAAATCCCAAAAGACAGTGTTCTTCCAATCGCTGATTTAAGTGAAAAGGCGTGCCTGCCCGCTCCCCACCACCCCTCCTCATCCTCCATCACCCCTCCTCAAAGTACTCGATGTATAGTTAAAAAAAAAAAAAATGGGAGGGCACACTTGAACCGAGCTGCTCTATGAAGGTAGGCTGCAGCGTGTGTTTATTGATGAGATGAAAAGAAGATGGAAGTGAGAAATGAAACAAAGTAAAGGAACATATTAAAAAATAAATTTCAAAAAGCAGCTTAAGGCGCGTCGTCGGGGGAGAGAGTAGAGGGGGAGATCCGTGGAAACGCTGTCGACACTTTTTTTTTCCTCAACGAGCTTCGAAGCGCAGGTAAGAAATAGTAAAAAGTAAGAAAAAAAGCATGATCTGAAGATCAAGATGTAATGTTTAGATTTTAGGAGAGAAACGCATGGAATTTCCGTCCCTTCACACCGCGCACTCTGAGCAGAAATACGCGAATATCCTCTGACTTCCATGGAGTTGGAAGCTGGCTTTGTCACGCAAATGATTCTAAGCCGTTTAATCGGAAACTTATTATTATTATTTAATATAGAAGAAACCCGCGGACTGTCCGTAAACTGAACACTCCAACACAGCTACATTTATTCTTCTTATTTTTCTCATTTCTTATTTTTGTCAGGATGTTTTTTGTTGTTCATTTCTAATACGTTGCTTTGCTGTGACGCAAGTTTCACCATCTGTCATTATTGTCAGCATGCACTCTTTAGCTCGGGTTTGCAGAGGAAAGCAGAGAACAATGCTGTTCTGCACAAAGTCTTTAACAGCTTTGCTCCTCTGCGATGCTTTGCTCATATTTTACACACTCAGCCCGGATCAAGCGTAGCAGCAGATCAACCGACCTGCGTGTTTTACTTCTAGGTCAGTTATTCTATTAGACTGAACAGCAATGCTTTCCCTTTTCTTTAGGATTTCTGCTTTTACTTTAAGATCATTCACTTTGGTACAACTTGGAGGGTAAAAAATCAAGAGCTGATTTATTTTTAAGTTTACTTACCTCATGTTTTTGTGTGTGTGAGAGAGAGACAGCGAGAGAGAGAGAGAATTATCCTACGTTTGTGTTGCTTATGCAATTATTATTATTATAATTATAATATGGCGCAAAAATAAGAAGGATCACTTCTTTTTTTTTATTTTATCTGTTGCATTTTTTAACTTCCACTAAAATGTTGGTGAGGATGGCCTAGTTATGGAGGAATGCTCTGGTGTAATTAAAGTTGCACGAAACGCTGTCTGTGCGTCTTTTGAGACATTTACATGCAAAATATCAAAGTTTCTGTCATTTCTTTGCCCTACTTCACCTTTAGATGATCATACACTAGAAATGTGTTTGTGTGAAAGTGTAGAGTAGAAATCCCCCCTCCCATTTACTATAAAATCACTGTAAAGGGTCAGATGGAGTTTATCCAGACTGATAGGCAGTTTTTACTCCTCATAGTTCCATTTTATTTTTCTTAAGGTCAGCACGGGAGAGCATATTTAGCTTTTTTTTTTCTTCAGATAAAGAAGGTAATAAACGCATGTTGAGAAATTGCAACTCGGTTGATCCAGAAGTTGCGCACAAATGCGAAGCTTTGCATCATTACATGTGCATTGCAAAAAAAAAAGGGATCTTATGTATTAATATATACATAAATCTATTTTTGCATTTATGTTTGCATGGCCTGCTATGTTGTGTTGTGAGTTGTTTTTTTTTACTATATATTTATATATTTCCATGCTGTGTTGTGAGGAGGGGGTTTCATTTGCATTGAATCCTTCCTCTGCCCGCCTTCATTCACAATATTTCTCCACAACGTAAATGGGTAGCAGTCCTATAGGCTTGCTCGTGTAATTGGTTGCTGCAGAGGATCGTTTGTTTTCTGAATGGACACATAAGGAGAACATAGTGCTGAGCGTAGAGCACGGAGTAGCAGAATCGCAACCTTGATGTAGTTGTGTGCGTGTGTATATGTGTGTATGTGTGTGTGTGCTCAGCGTAGTAGTAAATGTGCCCCAGCAGATATTGATTTAATAGTCTATGTGGATGAAAAGGAAGGTTAAAAAAAGGAATTCTGTTGCTACTTGGTGTCTTTTGCTGGCAGAAAAAAGGGGACTGAATCAGAAAATGTGGTGAATCTATATGTAAATATATTTAAAATGTCTTTTTTTGTATTATTATTATTATTACTACGTGAGATCTCCCCCCCGATGACTTGATGTCAAAAGGGACAGAGATGTGCAGTTGTTGCTGAAGGAGTCAGCCATTATGTGCACAGGGGATGTTAGTGGTCTCAGTATCAAGTGCCCAGTTTAGAAGATGTACATATGTATATTATATTTCTTTACACATGGATGTGTCACTGCCTATACCCACTGATGGCTTATGAATATTTAGGGGTAGATCACACAAAGAAAAGTCATTAATATATAAAGGAGACCCAGTAAAATAATCTGTAGAGACATGGAATAGAGATGGGGTGATCTGTTGATCCACAACCGACAATCAATCCCAATTTTGCTTTGGCTCTAGAATTATTCTTTTGTCCTTTGTAGATTGTCATCAGTTTTACACATTCAACACTCTTGTTATTGACTAACAAACTGTCAGGATGTGTTCACAGCAGTCAGTTTAGAAATGTTTTCCTGAGATTCTTGCCAACACATTTTTCACACCTAGGTTATCAAAGTGTGTAGGGTTTTTTTTTTTTTTTTTTTAAAAAAGGAAAGAAAGAAAGAAAAGAGAAGCCTCATTAAAAATAAATGATTAAAATTATTGATAAAAATACACAAGCGTACGTATTTTTGGGTTGGATAAATATGGATTTCTTAAAATCTTTGCACAGAGAGGCATAAAAATATGTGCTCATCTTTCTATCTATCTAGTATCTATCAATCTATCTACTATCTATCTATATCTATCTATGTATCTATCTATCCATCTATCTATCTATCCATCTCGTTTCTATCTATCTATTGCTCTCTCTCCCTCTCTCACTATACATCTATCCATAAAGATATCTATAGATACAAGTAGTTTTTTTTATATATAGTCTTTTTCGGTTTCAAAAAGTTGCAGTGTTGCAGTTTCAGACAGAGGCGACACGCCTCAGCAAAGCTGCTTTTCTTAGTTGTTGGTGTCCTCGTCATTTACCTCATAATACCAACACCCCATAAATGAATCTGTGAACACTCTTGATGTCTCCAGAAAAAAAAAAGAATTTAGGCCTCGGTTTACAAGACCGTGGAGATTGCAGGAGGAGGGAGAGAGTGCAATAATGGGCATGAATGGAATTTACCGAATCGCACAGTACTTGTTTTGCATCTTGAAAATTTCACTTCCAGTATTTGTAATTAGAATTTAGAAAAGCTGTGTTTTTTCGGAAAGTGAAGTATGTGCCAATAACACGGTAATGAAATAACTGTAGAAATGAAAATTTCAGTCGGAAGCTTTTGTGAAACGTTTCAAATGAAATCAAATAGTTACAAAAAAAGATACTGTTTTGCAGAAACTATTGTTTGTGTTTTGTTGCATTTACTCAGTGGAACATATTTGGCAGCCATTTTGGGAAGGCAGAAAAGATCCATTGACATAACGAAGCACTTTGTGAACTGCATCCACAATGTCACAGTGTTTGTAATCTTCTTGATCCTTTTGTCTCAAGCAGATTTTGCCGTTCTTTTTTTTTTTTTTTTCTTATAGTAGTTTTTGGAAGCGCATTCCCCATAGGGCTGAACTCATCTTTGAAGTGTTTGCCAACTGAGCTGGTTTTCAGGTGCCCACCTTCAAGTGAATAAGTCTTGAATTTACTCACTTAAAATTAACTACAGAATTGCCTTTGAACCTCTAATAGACTTTGTGCATAAAGATTTGTTTTTGCTTAGAAGGCGCGTAAAAACTTTCTCATCTGGGGTTTATTGCAAAGACTCCTTGTTTTACAGCAGTTACGGCTTTAACCCATCAAGGCAAACTGCGTGGCTTTGTTTTGGGAAAAGGATTCAAAATCATTTCTCCGAGTTATTTAAATGTACTGACTATGGCTTATTTTTTACCGAGCAGTTGAATTTTAAAATATTTTTTTAATGAGACAAAAAAGCTTAATTTTCTAATATTTGTTTTCAATTTTCAAAACATTTTTTATTATAATTTTCAATTGTGGTTTATTTTTTTTTCAAAATTCTCATTTCGGGGTTGAAAAATATAAGCAGCCATAATGTTCCCACAAGTTCAAACGGGTTAATGCTGCATTTGATTTCTATTACCATAGCAACCCCAAAAAACCCCTCAAGTTTCTAATGAATATTTATTAGCAACTCGACAAAAAGCTACTCATTAGCAAGTTGGAAGAAATGATAAGTATTACACATGGCATTTATTTTCTTCTTCGCATGTTTATGTACATGTGTGAACCCTGCCTGCCTTACTAGATTGCTACAATTTTTTTTTTTTTCAAATTGGCAATTATTGGCAAGCTACCTACCTCGTGGATTACTGGCTTGGATACATTTTCCCACAAACCACCTTTTCCACACATAACACGCTTTTCTTTATATTTTGTCATTTTTTTTTCAATTACAGAAAATCAAACATCACACGGTCACAAAACCTATTGACTGTCTATATAGACGGTCCTTTGTAATTTCATCGGATTATGCAACACAAAAACACTATTACAATGAGTTACACAGAGCGATTTTCCCTTCAGCCATCAAGCAAAGATAGAACATAAAGTACTTTGCATAAGGGAGGGGAAAATTTATCTTGTTTATTGATGTAGCCAAGCTCAGATGAAAAACACGTTGGAATTAGACTAAGGTTATTATCCATTCATAATGCTCACAGAAAGCTTGTGTGATAGCTTCATTTCAGCCGAATTTTTATCTTTTCAGTTGATTGAGAAAGAATTTAAAAAATGTTCCTCCTTGTAATTAATTGGCACTCGGAATCTAAAACACTTTCCACTTAAAAAGATTTGGCTTTAAAAAAAAAAAGACAACAGAACTCGAATTTGCAATTTCCTAACCTTCAGATCACGCAGCAAGAAGAAACTGACAAACTTCACGGCTTGCTTTTTTAGTTTTCAAAGGATTTTTGTTTTGGAATCTTCTGTGCCTGCAAGTATCACAGGAATGCGTAATGAAAGCATTGAGAGTGAATAAGTATTTGCCAATGTGCCAGGCAGTTGTCAGGAAGCTTTTGTTCACTTGTAAAACCTTATAGAGTCCAACGAAACACTGTTACTATCATTAGTTCTTACATACTATAATGGTTGACACTCGACCTTTCACAGACTTGACGGTTTAGTGTTTCTAAAAGAAATGCAAACGTGCCGTCCTGCAGGCAACAGGTTTTCACAAGCCAAAACTAAAATGCAACTAATATAATAATTTTGTGCGTCCTTATCTTTCATTTATAATCCCACACATATGTTTTGTCATTTATGAGTGAATTTAATTCCACTCTGATATTTATACTCCTATTGTTTGAGAATGCGTGTAGGGTACAGTGGCTATAGGAAAAGGGGAAGTTAACATGTGTTTCCATTATCTTTGATGGAATTGCTCGCAGACTGTTTAGCTGTGCTTCTTTACATGTGCGCTGTTGGTTTAATTAAATTTAAGGTTATACAGCAACTTGACTAGAAGACGTTTCGCAAGTAAAACATTTTTTTCCTTCCCCCTTTTTTTCTTCTTAAAAGTTTTAAAACTAGACAAAAGGTCTTAAAAAAAGTCTCTGTATTGTTTGAGAAAATCTGTATTTTCCCTCTTTAAACAAATGTACGTGTCTAGGTGCTCAACTGATGTGAAAAATGTATCCTGGAATTCTAATAGCAAGGTTGTATGTTTGCCAGGGTGCATGTGTGTCCTCAGTTCACCCTGCTACCCATATGGTTTTCTACAAGTCAGAGTGAGATCACTGCTGAGCTGACGGGTAAATTAAAGGGAAAGTCGAGACACTTCAAGGTATAAGAAAAATTTTAGAATAGTTAGTGAGTTTTTTTTTTTAAATGAAGACAAAGTCTGCTGTGAGTACTCTGCTTCTCTCCTGACACCGGAAAAGTTTTCAGTAAACAGCAGAACTAGCAGCCAAGGGCTTATGATTGCGCGCAGTTTCTCCCTCTCTCCGTTGATCTGTGTACACGGTGCAGTCTTTGGGCTCACAGGGAATTATTTTTAAAATAGTATTGATGTTGCAGAGTCATAGAAAAGTACATGTACATGACAAAGATGATTCTTTCAAAAATGACCTTAAATTTTCTTAAACTTTGAGTATCAATGCAGTAAAAGTATCTGTTCATTTTTACATAGTTTGCTGTTTTAATAGGTTGGAACGGAATAAAAAAAATTCTATCACCCTATTGTGGTTGTGATTTACAACAGTTGGCCCAAGTGGCAGAAGAAAAGCATTCCTAACCTGCTCAGCAACAAACAAATGCCAAGGCAAATGTTCAGCTTTTCAAAGCTGCTGTTTCACAATAGCTTTGACATTTATTGTTAATTATGAGAAAGAAACAGTGTGATTGTTGTAGTGGCTCTCACATCACCTGCAATACATTTTCGGCACAGTTGCTGTCCATGTGTTGACATCCTTGTCATGTATAGGTGCTTGTAACATCAGAATAATAGCTGTCAGTTGGGGGTGAGGTGGCACAGTGTTTTTCCCTTCGAGAGCTCAGAGGAAAATGGGACAGCTTCTATGTACACGCACATTAAGCTTGTTTTCCCTTTTAATTTCTATGAATACATAAATGAATCCATCCAAGACAAAATCTTCTTTATTGACTTTGACTTTGGCAGGTTTTGCTGCTGGCTAGTGTCTCATCCTTCATTTCACACAAATATTTTTTGGTACATTCTCTCGCTCTTTCTTCTTTTCAGGCTCAGTCCTGCGTATCCTAACAAGCATTTAGAAAAAGGCAGGTCACTTGGTGAACACAAAAAGAGAAAGACACGCTCTCGGAGGTAACAAGAGTCAGCTATTAATGTATACTATTACTGTAGGTTTACTTAACAGTAATCTCACTTCACAGTGAAGATGACCAAGAAATAGAAATTCAAATAAAACATAACCTTCCTAAGCCACTGTATGTTATTATTTAGAAGTACGGCATTTATGATGTGACTTGCTGAAAAAAAATTCTAGTCCATGTGGTATCATTTTTTATAGTGATGTTAACGGAAACAGCTGATCAGCTTTGGTTACTCTCTGGCACTTGTGAGCCATAGATTGTTACCATAAAAGATAATAATTCTCTTCTATTCAATGTGGCACTGACCAACAATTCACAAGCATTAGCAAGGCCAAAGGGCCAGTTGATTATCATAAAGAGAGCTAGTAGGTGGCTACGTTATCTCTCCACTTTATGAGGTGACTGTACTGACTGTGTTCACAGAACAGATCAGAGGACAAACTAAACCGTAACATTTCCATATCAGAATATGGATTGTAGTGATATAAAATGGACAAACTTTTTGTCTCAGTGGTTGTAATGTATTTTAAAAAAAAAGAATATGTTCCAACTCGGATACGCAGTCATTCTTTATTGACTCTGAAAATACAAAACTTGTTTTTTCTAAGCCGTAAAAAATGTTGAAAACATTAAAAATGTTTTATATGATGAATATCTAAAAAAAATGTGTGTTCTGTTAAAACAAAAGAGAAAAAAATGACAGAAAAATAAAACGACGTCTAACCGTTTTTTTTTTTTTCTTTGAAAACTTTTTCAATTTTACAATTGACACAGAATTAAATTCCGAAACGTTTTTTTTTTTAATTATTTGTGAGCAAAACAAATGAACAACTGAAATACATATGAAAAGAATAATTAGTTCTTTAAAAGTGCGTTTTTAAAAGCTAATCCATCTTTGGCCAAAAGAAAGAAAGAAAAAAAAAAACAGGAACAAAAAGCTAACAGTAACTTCAGAGAGAAATCCATTGCCAGAAAGACTTTATTTGCTACTCGGATGTCTTTTCATCTGGCAAAGAATGATTATTGGTTATGTGCACACATTTAGAAAGCAACGTAACTCGTAGAAGGACTCTTAACTAGTGGACCCAGGCGAGCTTTTTCCTTGTGCCTTTTTCTACACGAGTAATCGAAAAAAAGAATTTTTTTCTCTGAAGCGTTTTAAACTAATATTGTAAAATTAAGCTTAAAAAGCATTAATGAGACAAAAAAAAAACCTAACAAACAAGTTACTTGAGCAAATCATTTTAAAATTGTAGCTTGAAATTGTAACAACCGGTTCCATAATGAAAGTTTTTAAACATACACACAGTGAGTGATTCAGCATTAGTAAATTCGACGTACCGAGAATCTTTTTTTTTTTTTTTTATTAAATCACCTTCATTTAATTTTCATCATTTTATTTTCCAATGGAAAATTGATTAAAAATGACATGTGTCTAACAGTTCTCTTTGAATGTGTAAATCTCAAATCTGTGAGATTTAGTGGCATTCACTTTATGCCACAAAAGTGCAATGAGGGCTGGATGAATGACCTTATTGCTTTTAATAAAGCCAGATATTTTTCACCACCGATGACTTATCTATGTGTTTAGTTTGCCACACATTTCCCCTTAGCCCAATTTTCTTTCTTTCTTTTTTTTTTTTTGGTTATATCTGGACTCCTTTGGCTTTATCTTGACGACAGTGAGACTGATACAGCACTAAAAGCGGATAAATCTCTTTTGGCCTTTTTCTAGCTTCTTATGAAACTCTGTAGTTGGCTTGCTTAAGTTAGTCTTGCAACACAGTATTGTATGGATAAAGTTTCCCAATGTAGTTAGAGTTCCCCGCCTTGTTGGATTAACAGAAAACTTTACCTTTGTGCCAACTTTTGTGTAATACGTTAGATCTGACTCATATTACTCGGTCAGCAGGCAGACCACTGGACTGGGCCAGCACTTGGTGATAGTGTGCATAGGGCACTCTTGTGGTCGGCGGGGTTTCAGTGTGTCAGCATTACATTTTTAGATGGGTCATATGTCAAATGAGCTGAGAAGACATATATAATCTGTATTTACTACACAACAGCTTGCCAACTATAAATACACTAAACAGTGCTAGCATCCATAGGGTTCATAATAATTAAAAATATCTCTACGGTGTTCTTTAGAGTTGAAATCTAAAATGCTAATGATGTGTGTCTATACTTGTCTGCTGAAAGTATTGTTAGGCAACCGAAATCAGTCCTAGATTCTTTTTGTTACCGTAACTACAGAGCCGAAGAAAGATTTTACATCACAAAACCTTTTGCAACAACCGTTCTCTTCCTCGTAAAAATTTGGAATTAAATTAGTTCACAACGTGTCATGAAAAGCATACATTCCACATCCAGCTTAGATCGGTGTACGACGAAGCACAGACCATCAGACCATCAGCTTGTTCTGAGCTGCTTCAAGCACTCTTGTGCATTTGTGAAAGTTCATCTACGTGCCAGCAGCTGCACGAGGATCCACCAGCTCGTGCTCCCTCATGCAGCTGCTGGTGAAACACATGGTACAAAACCTCTGAATGTGCTCACACCTACATTCACATAACTGGGATGGAAATTCACTTTTAGTGGCTAAGTAATCATTCAAATTTGATCGGCTTATAATTGATCTGTTTTTATTGAAATAATAACGTTCATTATTGAAAGAACGTACTGGTTTGGGAACATGTTTGTGTTTGTGAGGATGTCAGACACAAAGAAGAAAAAGCAACGTCTCTATTAGTGAGACGTGTGTCATAAATGACATGTGGCTGCAATTCTTTTTTTAATTTCAGTTTTCTAAACCCGAAATAAAGATACAGGAAATGTTTTTTTTCTGTCGAGTCTTATCAGTGACCAATACAGTCACACTTCATTTGTACACTTAATGTTCATGTTTTTATGAGAGTGGGCTCGTTTGAAAATGTCTTAAACTTTCCCATTTTTAAAAGAATCAAAGCGTCTTTTCAATTGTCGTGTTTTTCAAGGATGGTAAACTGGGTTTTTTTTCTGGAAGGTATAAAGGTTTTACAGTCTCTGCACCACTTGTTTAGAAACACATTGTTGTTCATTCATTGAAAATATCTTTCTGAAATATCTTTTTTTTTTTGTCATACTGAAGATTTTAACTACTCATTAATAGGATTGGTAGTTATAGACTCAGGAGTCCTATATGAGCATCTGTGTAAGTTCATGAAGACCTCTCAATGGGCTGCAAGGTCTTTTTTTGAGAGGCAAAATGTCCTTGACTTGCGTAGTAGCTGTAGAGAGGCAGTTGCCGTGGACTCTTGTGCCTAAATGATAACTCTTCAATTTAGCATTATCTGCTTCGGGGGTAAGAGGTGTTTTGGAGACTACTGTATCATATGAGTAGTCAGATGGTTCTTTTATTTTTGGTCAAATGCTCATTAACAAAAGCAGAACCATTTACCGATTCTTACATATTTTTTTAAAAAAGCTTCTGTTCTATCACCAAAATGACGCACAGACTTTAATTTCAATGGCCGCACGCCAACATGAGCTGTTTATTTCTTTTCCCAATGCACATCCAGAGATCGCTTTATTAAATACATGATGAAAATTTTTTGCTGATATCAATGATGCCTGTGTGTTTCTGTGGACCTTGGGAAAAAAAAAAAAAGAATACACTGGAAGTAGATTATCATCCCATCTGTAAAAGCACAATAGATCTGCTATGGATAACGGGTGGTAGTGGGTGTGTTCCTGCCAGAAATGACGAAGTAGAACAAGCTGTCCTGTCAAAAGATACTTTTAACTGTCCTCAACTTGCGTAATGGTATTATAGTGTTTATTGTTATTTGTGTGCCCGTGCAATTTATTTGAAAGATGCACATCTTGTCACATTGAGTGGCTTTCTGTTAGACTAGATGCCTTAACAAATTAATCTGCTGGGCTATTTGAGACATTTTATTGGCAGTGGAACTAATCATAAGCAGTTGGATTAAATTTAGGGTGCTATAAGGAGTTACCAGATGTCCCAGTGATGTACAAAAATGCATAATGTGGTTATTCAAGTAAATTTAACTGACGGTAGACTTAATGTTACTCTGGTGTAATTACTCAATGACGCTTTGACCAAATAGGAGACCTTTTGTACAAGTGTTTGACTGAATCAGTTATATTTAATTTTTTTGTGTTGGTATGTTTTCATCTTTCTGAGTGAAGGCAGTATACTGACCCTTTGTTCTTAAGAGGTGAATAACCAGATCAGAAGTTCAGAGAAATGTCACGTAGATGCTATCATATAAATGAATATTTATTGCAAGGCTTTTACACATGCTGTTCACTTATGTGTCTAAAGAATTCCTCCGATGCTGCTCGTACAGCTTGAAGTTTTAGACACAGAGAAGTACAAAATGAGAAAAAATGTGTGAAAATCTTGGCTCTTTTTTTGTCAGCAGCCTACGTGCTCTTACTGATGGTATTAGTGGCTTCTGTTAAGCAAATCAATTAAATCTTGATACTGTGATGTATTTTCTGCCCCTTTTCCAGTTAGATGTGTTCTGTGCTTGACAACGTTACGGAGAACATTTTTAAAAGTAATGAGGGATGCATTGTGTTGAATTACTCCAATTCAAACAAACAATCACAACTTTGTAAACCACTGATTAATGATTTTTTTTTTTTTAGCATTCTAAAAAAAATTGGGTAGATTGAACGAAACTTAGACGGAAGCTATTGACAAAAATAAATTTGTACCGAGACACTTTTTTCTGTAATGAACGGGTAAAAGCTTCCAAACATTTAAATATATGTTATCAAACACACCATCAATTATATCCTCGAATCTGCTCTTCATCACTTTGTTATTGTTGTATTTAAAATAAAATCCTCACATCTTTGTTACACTTGAACATTATAAAATATATTACATTCTATCATATAGGGAAAAAACGCTATTTATATTTGTTTACATGCTAATGCACTCGAGCTGGAAGGATAATTGGAAGTAATTATTACAATTTGGATTACTGGGATTGATCAGCCATCGAGGTTTCAAACAAACTTGGTGCTAATAAGGGGCAACACAAAGCGCTGTTGACAAATGCAATTTTACATCAGATTCATCAAGAGGCTGTATGCACGAGCATGGACATTAGCTTTTCATAATGCCCTGTGGCCCTTTTGTCTCCAGATTTAAATGTGCGTACCTGGGGCGTTGAATGTATGCTTGCAGTGTGTGTGTTGTGAGCATTATTTGCATATTCAAGATGTACATTATTCACATGGCTGATACTGCTCCTTTCATAACCATGCCTCTTGTGTCTCTTCTCAACCCCATCCCCCATCCTCACCATTTTAACCCCCTCTCCTCCAGCCCACCACTCTCCATCCCCTCTTGATTAACTAATGTCCAATTCGATGCAGTGTATTTCAGGAGCTTGTCACCTAATGCAGGCAGCTGATTAACCTGGAGTCTGGCTGGTGAAGCTGCAAGCCTCATCTCCTTGTCTTAATTTCTTTCTTTTTTTTTTTTTCCTTTTTACCCCCCTACCCCTCCTTCACGCACACACACACACACCTCTTCTCCCTCCTCCTCCTCCTTCACCCCTCCTCTGTCTTTGTTGTGGCGGCAGCAGCGAGGCATGCATTGCATTGGCGGTCTGAAGCATTGTGTCTGATTTCCAGCAGACAAACTGACCTCTGGGGATTTATTGACAGTAAACTCCACAGAGGCAGACACAGAGCTGGAAGCATAGATGCAGCCTGAGAGATGTGGGGCGAGGGGTGGTGGGGAAAGGTTTGTAAAGGAGGAGGCAGAAGGGGGAATGCATAGACGGACAGATGGATATATGGTGGAAAAAGACAGAGCAAGTCTCAATGTGACAAAGCAGGAAACAGGTAGACACAGAGAGGAAATCAATATGGCGGGCATGGGGGGGACGCACTAAATTTTAGTTCAGTTCGTAAATTAATTTTTTTTCCTGCAGTATTAGCAGGTGAAAAAAAATGGCCGCCTCCTACGAGGATCTAATTAATTTTGAAGGATCATCAGCCCCTTTAGTCCAAGGCAGGGTACAGAGGGTGGGGTGGGGGGACAGACCCCTGGGTTGATTAGAATTCACTGCAGGTAGGCGCTGGCTGCTGCTCACCCACTGTGTCACGGCTAAAATGGAATCACGGTTGTGTGTGGCAGTCTGGGCAAAGGAAGCCGGCTTCTTTTTGGCCTACTCCTTTGTTTCCAGCATTCACCTTACTTTACCCCTCAGGCAGGTGGATTTACATGTCGAGATGGGAGTGGAAAACCATGGAGAGAAAATATACACATGTTTGCATTGTTCAAAAGTAGGCACCAAAAAAAGCCCCGTGGCAATAAGATACAGTTGCATTTTAAGCTAACCCTCACTAAGGAAAAAAAAAAAGGTCAAATATTTTCCATTTTAATGGATGCAAACACATGTTTGTACAGCTTGATAAAACAGAAGGTTTTGGTTCTATCAGATTGGCTTTTAGTTTGGTTTAATTATTTTCCATATAAACTGTTGGTAAAGTTAAGAAAACGGTTCCACCTATAGTTTGTTAGCATATGAACTAACAGGAAAAAAAAAATGTGTGTTTGCTGTTCAGACTTTAATAGACGCTCTACACACCTCATTCTACCGGACAAGTTATTTTTAGGTTTATTGCCATGACAAAGCAGAAAGTTTAGAGTTTTGTTTTAAATAAAAATAATTAGGAATTCACTTTAAAAAACATAATATATTAACCCAACATTTTTTTTCTCCGTTATTGTGTGCTCTGTCATAAAATAAATAGGTTATCTCAGTGTCTTGTAATCTATCCTGCAAACATGCAACTTCTTGTCTGTGTGTAAATATCAAAGACGTTAGAAGACAAACACATCTCGGTCACTGCAGGGCTTCTCCAACCGGAGCTTGTGAACCTAAATAAGAGTTTTAAAAAAGAGCCGTTTCCGAAATACTCCTTCCATGTCTGCTTTTTTTCCCATCACATATTGTGCTTTTCTCCCCTACAATGTAGATAAAATCATCAACTTTGGAACACGTCTTTTGTCTAAGAATGTATCTATTACCTCGGCACAGAAACTCTGAATAGGGTGCATAAAGAAAGAGATACTTCCCCACACCAAGACAGAGGTTGCTTGTTTAAAATCTCATCTTTTTTATCTGAGGAATTGTGTGTGTGTGTGTGAGTATGTGTGTGAGCCTCGGTGTCTCATAGTAGTGGTTGGAGGGAAAGAGAATAAGCAGGGTACGGGTGCAAAAGAATGATTTCTGTCAACACCTAATGTGCAGGTCTTGTCAAATCCTGGCCTCAATTTGGTTATTCAGCAGCTTTGCGTAGAAACTTGCATTTTACCTAGATCACTTGATGTTCGTAGTGTCACAATAAGAGTAGCTGTTAAATGTCTTTTTAGAAATTCACCCAAAAATATTTAGAGTTAAATATATATCGGAAAAATGAACTGAACTTACGATAACAATAATCATGTTGAATAATTTCCAGGCACTGTTAATTGCTGCGGTGCTTGCTGTACTTGAAAGCATTTTGAACAATGTTGGACTAATAAGAAGGAATGTGTTTGAAAAAGACGTTTCGGGATAGCTCACTGCATTTTTTCCTATTATGCTTGAACACTAAATAATATTTCTTTGGCTTTTATTGTAGTTCCTTTTACATCATCTCTGTTGTTGATTTTTGGGTGAAATGTTTGCATCAAAATATGCTTGCAAAATATAGAAGTAATTGTGTCTGGCTTTATAGCGTCACCAAACCAGCACATCACATGCTTTAGGTTGTTGAATGCCTTTCTTGTGTTTTTCAATGAATGCCTTGTGTATTCAATATTAAACTCATTTCTATTATTATAACGTCCGAATGCTGCTTTTTATCTGAACGACAGGTTTCGAGGTTTATTCGTAAATTTTTATTTGTGAAAAACCTAGATACGTGTACATAAAAACGAGTCCGACTGAGAGCCTTTTTTAAAAATTTAATAAAGAAACCGCAAATTATTTGAAAAAAAAAAAAAAAAAAAAGATTCCCTTTTTTATTTGTTAAGGGTGTGGTTTTTGTTGTCCAGCAGCACCAAAAAATTTTTTTGAAAAGAACCAGCTCCAACGACAGTATTATTTTCAGCCTTGATTTGTAATTTTGTAGTCATGTGATCACCAAATCGTCCATTCGTCTTGCTGTAAAAACTCTTCACACATCTGTTGCAGCACGCCTGTGGCAGATATTCCTGTTAGTGTGGCTCGGGGTTCATTAAGGGAGTGGCAATATCGACGAGGCAGTATGTGGCATTAAGATTAGTCTTTGTCTTTTCTTTCCCCTCCTAACACTGTGGCAGAGCAACACATGATTTGGACTGAGAGGACTGACAGCCTTGCCTAGCACCAGGCCTCTGATCAGCCATCTCCACCAGCAAATTAAAGCTTGACCCACACTTCATCACCAGCCTCACAAGCATCTTCGTAACAAACCATCATCTAACTGTGAGTATCCGAGTGCTTTTTTTTTTCTATTTTATTTTTCATACGCAAAAGTAACTTTAAGTTACCCCGTTATTTTTTGTTGTTACAAAAATTCCAATTTGTTGCTGTGGAAAATTTGAGCTGAACTCCATCACCCAATGAACCAATTTGCCCCTCGTCAAATATGGTTTAATTGCAAGAAACAAAATATAAATATGTTCTAAAGGTTTCTTTTCTCCAGTTGTTGCTGTTTTCCACGCTGCCAGACATTCATAATTAAATGTTTCATTCATTGACAGATTGAGTGTAAAACAAATTATATATTATTTTTCACGAGTCTTTGCAAATTTTCCATCTCGAAACGAAGCAAAGTGTTCTCTTAAAAAATCATTTTAAAAAGCGATGTGTAATAATTTTCTAGCTATATATTTTTCTTTTTACTCAAGTATGTTTATACGCAAGCACTCCATTTTTTAGCACTTTTTGGGGGGGTAAAATTTACAATTTCACACATTCTTAACACCTTTTTTAAAAATTTTAATTGAGTCTTTTTTTTTTTTACATCTCTGAATGTGGAAAGACTTTAAGTGATCTTCCACTCTGCCCAGCCGGGTCACATTTAGTGTATTCTAAGGATAGAAGCACCATCACAGAGAAACACATGGCTGACAAAGAAAGCGTGGTGTTCTCTAAGGTTAGAGCTCCACCTACCGGTGATTGGAGGGATCTTACAAAAACACACCAAATGTTAGAAACGTGAAAAATTCAACGGCATCCATCTTAATCATTCTTAGGATTTTTTTTTTATTTTTTTTAAACTGCAGCTTGAGAAAATGGATTAATTTGTCATTTAAAATACCGGGATTTTCTCTATTTCATTATTTTGTCTTTTTGTTGAACAACAATTTTTTATTGTTTATTTAGTTACGTAAATAAATTTAAATATTTTTACCACATGTGCAACAAATGTAATTTTTTGGTGTTGCTACCAAACATGGGTAAACATGGATTTTTTTTTTTTGTCTCAAATTTTATTGATCTCAGTTGAAGAAAATGATGATTGTTTAATGTTGGTGTTTTTCAGCAAGGTGTGTTCCTTCCTCCTTTCAGGTGACAACAGTTGCAAGGGGATGACCGAGCGCATTCATAACATCAATCTTCATAACTTCAGCAATTCTGTACTTGAGACCCTCAATGAGCAGCGCAACCGTGGGCACTTCTGTGACGTGACTGTTCGAATCCATGGAAGTATGCTGCGAGCTCACCGGTGCGTGCTGGCTGCTGGAAGCCCCTTCTTTCAGGACAAGCTGCTTTTGGGCTACAGCGACATTGAGATCCCTTCTGTGGTCTCAGTTCAGTCCATCCAGAAGCTGATTGACTTCATGTACAGTGGAATTCTGCGAGTATCTCAATCAGAGGCTCTGCAGATTCTTACTGCTGCCAGCATCCTTCAGATTAAGACCGTCATTGATGAGTGCACTCGCATTGTGTCCCAAAATGTGGGTCTGGCAGGTCCAGGGGGATTCCCAGTTATACCAGGCGATTCTGGTCAAGAAACACCACGTGGCACTCCAGAGTCTGGCACCTCCGGACCCAGCAGCGATGCAGAGTCAGGCTATATGCAAGCAACATCACAGCAAAATGTAGATCGTGCATACACGTCCTTGTACTCCTACTCTGGCCTGTCTCTGCAGAATGGCACCCGTGAGCGCCCCCTTTACATCAACCCCATGTCAGCTAATTACGATCCAACTACTCAGAAGGACCAGCAGTCTCAAGACCCATCGTGGATAAATCGCATCCAGGAAAGATCTCAGCAGGTCGATCGCTTCATGTCCACCGCAGAGTCCACTCACTGCCGCAAGCAGCCCCGGCCGGTACGCATACACACAGGAGGGATGCACATAAAGCAGGAGGCCGACGACGAGTACAACTGCTATAACGAAATGGTGGACTGCCAAGATGACATTGACCAGAGTGAGGGTGTAGAGAGTGAATCCAAGGTTGAAAGTTTTGACTCAGGGGTGAGCTCCTCCATCAGTACAGAGCCGGACACCATGGAGCAGCAGCCGTACCTGCCGGGCTTCAGTCGAGATGGTGGTGGAGAAATGCAGCAAGGGGAAGGAGCTCCGTTGCAGATAGAAGTCAATGACTCGTCTCCAGAACAGGTGCAAAAAACAGAGGATGGGGACACATCCCACAGCACTAGTGACAGTAGCATAATGCAGCCCTTGCCGAACCCAATCAAACTCAGTCCCATGTCGCAGTACATGCGCCAGATAGAATCACACACCAGCAATCTGAGGATGCCGATCACCGTGACCAGCAATCCCCAAGTGATGGGCACTGCTGGAAGCACCTTCCTGCCCACACTCTTTCCTACACAGACGGCTAGAGACCACAAGCCTTTCCTTTACCTTCCTGGCCAACATCAGCCCCAGTTTGTTGCCGTGCCGCCTCCTTCGATGCCATCATTCCCAAACACAATGTCGGTACAGCAAGGGCCAGCTCAACAGCAACAGGCTGCAGGAGGACTTGGTCAGGGAGAAAAGAAACCCTATGAATGCACTCTCTGCAGTAAAACCTTTACTGCAAAACAGAACTACGTCAAACACATGTTTGTCCACACTGGTAAGTTTACATCTGTCAGTGAATACTAAGAAACTTTACCCTAGTTACTAGATAAATTATTATTTTAGTCTTGTCTAATGTGAGTCAGAGCTCAGCTTGTTTAAATACTTTTGGACAAATGTTGCTAGGTTACAAAGGTTTACTCTTTGAGAGGCTTCTGAGAGGCTTCTGAAAGGCACGAGGCACTGCGAAATAAAACCAACATACTACACCCCACGGCTGAGATTGTCGAATGTTAAAAAATAAACAAAAAAAGCATCAGAGTTGGTCTTATATTTGTTTGATTTTTTTTTTTATTTTGTGAGATATTGTTTGAGGAGTGGGTAGAAACTCCCCACCGTCTAAATTTGGCTTTTCCACGGTTCCAAACTAATAAAAAAATGTAATTATGTTGCTTTTTTTGATTACGATGAACACAAATATAACCGATTTTTTTTTTTATTCATTAATGGATTTTTTTTATATTACATACCTACACATGATGATTGACTCCAGTGTCAGTCTTGTATTATTTAAATTAAATTTTTATTCATGAGCATTCTTCTGCTGATAAATTCGGAAGCTCCGGTGGAAGTTCTGTCATTGTATTCCGGTTTCACATTTAACTGTAAAAGTCATATTTTTTCTCAAAAAATTACACAAAAAAATACCTATTTAACCAATTTACTAATAACAGCCTAATAAAAAAAATACTGATGTAGAATCACATTCACTGGGGTCACCTGTGGCTGGAATTATTGTTGTCATTTGGGTTTAATTTACAGCCAGATTTTGGGGAAAATTGTCACAAAAATAGAAATAAATTTGCTTTAAATTTGAGGTTTTATTAAAATAACCCGCTCACACACGTCATTATCCATCCCCGTCTGTTTCATGGCCAGGAGGTTTGTTAAAAACAAGGTTACTTATAAAATCCTCGATCAGTTTACTCGATTTGATTTGAAAATTTTAAAGCAGCCAATAATTGATTAATTGTTACGTTTGTTACGTTTATTACTAATTTACTTCATTAGAATCTCAAAAAGTTACTTTCATCTGAAGTGTTTTTTTAAAGCAACTCATTGCAGAAATATTTACAGTGGTCAGAATTTGGTAGACCGGAGAGACCTTCTGCAGAGAAAAAAAAAAAATATTTTGCTGTTATCAAAAATTCTGGTAGCTACGGAGAGGCACCTTTTCACTTGCATGACTCACTATGTTGCAGCTCTGCTGGTTTTAAGAAAAAAAGTCCCATTTACTTCATCATGTGTCTCCACTAGACAACTGTTTGTTACCTTAAAATTTGCTCCTGGATCAGATGTAAAGCTAAATTAATGAAGCAAAATACCAAATGATTGGTTTCAAAAAATTTAATCAGGAAGCTTTTTATTATTTATTCTTTGAAAAAAACTACATAAAAGACTTTAACCAGCCCATAATTCACATACATAAAACAAGGTGGCGTGATTTTAAAAAAGGTAGGTTTTTCAGAAGGTGACGTGAACAATTTTGGTTCATTTGATTTAGAATTTTACCCCATGGCACTGTGGGTAATTTATACCTATTTCTAAATGTCCTGATTAGGTACAGTTTAACAGACTTTACATGGTCAGACCTCTGATAATAAAAACCATCGAGTTATTGCATATGGCAGCTTTTAGTATCAGGAACAGCAAGATAAAACCAGTACAGGTTTCAAGAATTCTAGCCGGAGGTATGTTCCTGTTCTGGAAAAGTAACATTGTTGGCTTGAGGCACTTAATTTCTTCTTTTTCTTTTTTTTTTTTACACAAGTTAAAGTCAGATGATCTTGCCACATTGTCTATGTGGCACTAAAAGCCTTTTGGCTGTCTTTCCGAATTAAAAATCTAAATTTTGCCTCTTTGCCTTATTTTCTATTCAGCCAACTCATTTGCCCATTTCTCTTCTATTTTTTTGTCTCTCATACACAGACTTCCTGATTTACACAGTAGAATCAGCCTCCTAAAATCTTTCATTAAAAGTGACCGCGCCACACAGATTCTGACATTTTACTGAATACCCTGGCTGTTTACGCGACGAACAGATGGAGCCAAATTAGATTTTAAAAAATGAAGTGGAAATCAAATTGAGAGGTTAAGATTCACAACAATTTCCCAGGAGCGATTCAGATATGGCACTTGTGTTGTGAAACTTGTGCATAAATTTACCATTTAGCAGCGATGCCTGCGAAAGCCTCGTTTTATGTATAAAATATTGTACGAATGGCAACAGTTACATCACAAGATTTCAATTATTCATTTAGATGTCATTGCCTAAAAATAGAAAACAAATGCCAGGCTTCTTTTGGATGTATCTCCAGGCATTTTTCCTTTTCATAAATTTAACCCATTGCTTTTTGTTGTTTTCTCTGCACATCCAGGTGAGAAGCCTCATCAGTGCAGCATCTGCTGGCGCTCGTTCTCCCTTAAGGATTACTTAATTAAACATATGGTGACACACACAGGGGTGCGAGCCTACCAGTGCAGCATCTGCAACAAGCGCTTCACCCAGAAGAGCTCTCTCAATGTCCACATGCGGCTGCACCGTGGAGAGAAGTCCTATGAGTGCTACATCTGCAAGAAGAAGTTCTCACACAAGACCCTGCTCGAGAGGCACATGGCCCTTCACAGCACAGCCAGCGCCATCACGGGGCTGTCGGGGAGCGCGGGTACCCCGGGCCCGGTTTCCATTCCCATGCCTATGGCTGTCCCTGAGCCTGGACCTGGAGTGGTGGCCCTCGCCATGCCAGTAAGTGGGGGTGCAGGAGTTGGGGCCGGGGTAGGAACAGGAGTGGGTGTAGCTGCAGAAGCGAGCTGCCAAGAAGGGACCACCTACGTGTGCTCCGTCTGCCCTGCCAAGTTCGACCAAATGGAGCACTTCAACGACCACATGCGAATGCATGTCTCCGATGGATGAGTAGAGAAAAAAAAACTTTTTTTAAAAAAAAAAAAAGAATGACATACAAAATGGCACTAGATTTTCCTTTTCTTATTTTGAGGTATGAAGAGTAATGAGTATAGACACTGGCACATTAAGTTTCCCAAAAAAAAAAAAAGTTGTTGGTTTTTCTTTTGTTTCTCTTTTTTCGTTATTCTAAAAGAAAAAAAAAGATGGTGGCCTTAAGGCTTAGTAGTTTGATATTGATCTACTGGATGGATCCTAACTACAGGCCTCTAAATGTATGCTTTCCTAAAATACTGATTTATGTGTTGAACACTACCGAAAGGCCTACGAAAGAAACACATACACACAAACACACCTTTAGTGTAGATAAGTCTGAATGACTATAAATGAGCAAATATCTTTGAGCATTTGTGTACTTGCATATGTTTGTCTGTTGTTCTAGTGTGTGCGTGCGTGTGTGTGTGTGTGTGTGTGTATGTTCATTGCCATGAAACATAAATCATGGCATTTGTGAACCCATACTGACCAGTTTGGAAACTTTAGATGTCCAAGCTTACTGTGGTATAATTTACAATGACAATAACAAGAAAAAAAAAAAGAAAGAAATGTCATCTAGGGTTGGGCTACATATTCCCTCTAAATATACTGATGGTCACAAGATTGCCTTCTTATATCAAATAAAAAAGGAGAGTAGTTAATTTGACACTGGGTTTTATTTATTCTTATGGTATTAAGGGATTATAATGCAGCTGTTGTCAAGGTACCAATATTAATAATTTAAATGAAATGTAACTTCCTGTCAGAGTTGATAGGGGCAACATTTCCACATTTATTTTAATTTTTTTTTTTTTTGTCCATACATTTTAGTTGTCAAGCTAACGTTTACTAAATTTGATGTTGATGAGGCTATTTGAGCAAAAATATGTTTCTTTTTTTCTGAAGTCTAGAGTTGAACTCATTTGCATACACTGCCACTTAATATCCTGAAGACTGTTAAGGCTAGTAGTCCTCTTCCATTGCAAAACAGAAGAAAAAAAGAAAGATCATTTTGCTGATGGATTTTTTTTTTTTTGGGGTGGGGGGCTTTTAACTTTACAGTTACGGCAGGCTAGAATATGTGACTAAACTCTTTCTTCATAACTGCTGCTCTTCAACTTGCACCCGACTGTTATGGGATTATAGATTCGTGAAAAAAAAAATAATAAAAGGATTTGTCACTTCAACTCTTGTTGGCTTATAAGCAGCCTATATGGTTTATAACATCACAATTATATTTACAGTCTTCTATGGGTTTAGGCTTGTTGATGATTAGAACAGTGTTGTGAAAAATGTGGTCATATAATTTTATACAAATTTGAAAATAAACAAAGTAACCATCCGTTCTTTAAAAAAAAACAAACCGTATTATTGGTTGATTACGTCTGCAAAGCCGTTTCATCAGGTTGATGCATCAGTCTTTACGTATTGACTCCTCCTGAGAGTTTAAACGGCGTGCAGCGTTTTGTAAAAAAAAAGAAAAAAAATGCCTGAAACCAAAACAAGTTGCTCCATCAATCGGTATCATTCTGTTTCATGATACTACAAGTTGCAGATGGACTGTGTAGACAATAGCTTACATTCCTGATTTTTTTTTTTTTTAAAGTACCTGATTACAGCATGAACAGGAAACACACAGAGGCTTGTCTGTTCAAGTTGTCATCTATGTATCACATCACTTAAGGCTAATTTCCGATATTTTTAATCCTTTTATATTGCTTTTTAATCCAGAATAAAAAATCACACATAAATACACACACACACACACGCACGTGGAACTGCCTGCAACTGCAAACTAGAGGATTTGCTTCTTTAAGTGAGCAAAAACTTTTGTAGTTGTATAATTTAGATAATAACTTCTTACAGGGTCTTATAAAGACCGGCTGTAAATGAAAAAAAAAAAAAACCAAACAACTAAAAAAATGAAACAAAGTGCTACTTTGCACATTTCTTAAAATGCCTGTGCTTAATATTTAATCATTTTTTTTCCTTAAAGGAACTTTCTTTGATTCAATTTTAAATGGAAAAAAAACTTTTTTTCTTTATCTTGATAAATGGACTGCATTATTTTCTTGCATATATGTTGCACTGCTTAAACCAATAAGTGCACTACTGTTAACAGAGATATTATAGTTTGAGGATTTTTTTTTTTTTTTTAAATTCAACATTTGGTCGTAGAGTTCACTTTTATTAGCATAGCTTTGTTCAAATTTCTTCATCCAATAAGTCAGCAATTCTTTGCTTTTGGTCCTGCTTGCTGATTCTTGTAGTATACTCTTGTGCTGTTTTTTATTGCAAGCATCTATCTTCATTTAAACAATTATGTGTGCTCGTTTGTATTTTAACCTTTGAATTTTATGGAATCAGTTCCCTAAAAGTGTTTTCTGATTGTTTTTCTTTAGAAACAGAGCAAAAATGTTCCCATTGAAAACATCCAAGCCAACAACCTAAACAGAAAAACATCGATAGTTATTAGAAAACAATTCCCATCCAGCTCCTAATACTGATTATTGTGATATCGTTATTGATACTCTGACTAGTGTGTGTGTGTGTGCGTGCGTGTGTGTGTAACATAAATGATGTATGTTTCTTAGAACAATTTTTGTGGGTTTAAAGGTTTAAGAAGGTGACGGAATGCAGCTTCTTTGATATCAGTCTGTCACTTGTACACAGATATTCCCCCTTCCTTGGTGTTTGTACGTCTGTGAGTGTCTGTGTGTGGTGAATAGCCTAATCAAATAGTTGATAAGTGGAATATCTCAACTGTAGGGCTTCCTTTTGCAATATGCAGTGCAGGTACTAAAAGAAGCAGCTCTCCAAACCTTTTGGGCTAATAAGACAATTGTTCTGAGAATTGGGCAAAGCTTTATGTAAAAGTACTGTCATCTTACTTTTTTGTACAAAGTTGGAGAAGTGAGCCTTTTAGAGCTGTGTGGAGTTGGTTTGATGGACCCCTGTGGAGATTTGGTCATTTTGTTTTTTCTCCTCTTACTTAAGAGAAGCTCCATGCGAACACACACACACACGTCTATCTATGTATAGATCTATATACACATATATTTCTCTATACATCGATATGCATTTACACACCTACACACATAAAGTTTTGGGGTTGGTCCTCAGTAAAAGTAGCACACACATCACTGAACATTTGATTAGGCATGTCCCTGTGGTGTGCTTTTTATGCCTAAACTGTTTGGTTCCTGTTTGTAGCTGTTGTTGCCAAGATGGCAATTTTTTGCTGCATGCTAGTGCTATATTTGTCTCTACACAGCACGTGGAGGGTAATCTCATGCCTTAACAGACAATGCACTAAATTGAATATGTTAGCAACTGCCGAGATCTCTTTCCAACAGTATTGCCACGTGTACGGCACACAGCTCATGGCGTCGGTGTTTGTTGTCCGTTCAAGTTAAACACTGCCAGAACTAACATCATCACTTCTTAAACAGCAAAAAGGCAGACATGTTGAATTGAGCTGTCTGAGTGCAATAAGTATTTTCAGTGATTTAGCATTTCTTCATGCTCCTAACTTTTACATATTTGTGTGAACACATATATCAAATGCACTATTGACTGTAGCTAGATGAGTACAACCAGCTTTGTGGTATCATTGGTCTAAATAGTAGATTAAGTAGCTCAATGTTGATTTTTTTTTTTTTAAAAAAGAAATATTTAATTTCACAATTACACTATCAAATGTTTCTCTATTACATTTTTTTGGAATTATAAAAGTAGCCAATCTTAACGTGATCTGGATGAGGGCAAATAACTCGCCCCAAATGTCGGTTGACTTCTTGTATCAAAGGGTGTTTGAAAGCAGACCAGGCTTGGAAGAAAAAAAGAATCTTTGATCCAGTGTGTCATCATGTGCTAATAACAGAAAAATCACCCCCTTGTCCCGCCATCAGCATCACGTGCTCTTCACTGTCCATAGTTATATATTGCTTCTATTTCCTCAGCTTCTTGTGGTGGTGCTTAATTCTCTTTTCGATATTGCAAAAAAAAAATAAGAAAAAAAAAGAAAAAAAAAAAAGAGTCAATTAAAAGTTGTTGCGACATTATCCAGAAAAAAAGTCCTTCTCTCAAATGTGCTCTTCTAGTCGTAGGTCTAGACTTTCTGTTTGCAATGTGTGCAGATGTTTTAAGAACAAAACATATTTGAAAAAGTAGATGATAGCCTTGAGCCCGCAGCTGTTTGTATTGTGTTTCAAATATATTCCTGTCCATGTTTTGTTTATCCTAGCGTAGAGACACAGGGTCTACAGTACATTGTTGTCCTTACAGTAAGTTTAATACATTGTTAAACTTATTTATTTATTTTGGAAATTCCCCGTGCTTTTTCTCTTCGGAGAGCATGGTGGTGTCGATCATAGCTCCACACACAACTGGATAAAGGATTGTTGTTCTTTTTTTTTTTTTTTTTTTTGCTGTATTATAAATATATATAAATATATATAAAAATGCACATATGCTTTGCATTTGATGACACAAGAACATGAAAAGGTAGAAATTATTATGGTAACTTTGTGGGAGGAACAGGGTCTTTTTTTTTTTTATTTCTGATAAGCATGCGTGTGTCTTTTATGTTCGTCGTCCGGTCTGTTTCCAAGCGTTTTTAAGTCAAATAATCTTTTTACTTAGGCAAATCACAAAGCGAAAGTAGAGTACAGAGAAAGCTTGCGTTTCTTCTCCTTTCACAGAACGCAGAAGAGTGAGATAAATAACTTCTTACAAATGTTTATATATATTTTATCACCATCACCACACAAAGAAAGTTTTCAGATAGTTTGATAAAATTGTAACTGCAGCGAAAGTATACAATACCTTTTGGGATATAGGGAGTACGCCTATCAAGTGCCTATCAAAACATACAGCAACTATACAAAATATTCATAGTTTTTCTCTCCTACATTGCACAATACAGTATATACACGATGGACTATTGAAAATATACTATTTATATTAGTACTGCTGAAACCGGTTGGTTGTAAGAGCAACCAAAGAGAACCCTTTAAAAATACCAGAAATGTTTTATTCATATACAGTAAAAGTTACATCTGCGCATACGTTTGTTTGCTTTTTTTTTTTTACTTGCATTTTTACCATTTGGAGGATTCAAAGATTTCAAATGAGATCCCAGTCTGGTAGAAGTGAAATCTGTAGACGCTCTGATAATGTTTTTTTTTTTTTTTTTTCACATTGCTCTTTTGCTGATTTATTTTTTTCTATCTGTAAACAAGCCATAAACAGGAATGTACTGTACGCTGTGGGAGTGGGGTAGTGGCAATATGTGAGCAGCAGGTGGAGTTGCATGGCAGCTGGTGGATCTAACGTTTACACATCTGCTTTTCCGTCTTGAAGATTAGAACAACATTTACGATCATGGCAGTAATTTCCTACACCGGCGGCGTTTTCCTTCTTTTTTTTTTTTTTTTTTATTTTAATGAATAGAACGATTCGCAGTCTGGAGGAGAAAGGAACTGTTTTTACTTGCTTTCTCTTTCTCTGTGTGTGTATGTGCTGCAATGAAAGGCCGCTCCACATGCCAGCCAATACCCACTTTTCCCACAGTTAACATTTAAGTTGCATATTACCTGACAGCAATGTATTTTATTTACAACTTATAGTTGTAACGAGCAAATAACGAGCAATGTGGGAGAAAAATAATACAAATAAAACATTTTAATTAAACCACTGACTTTTATGATCATATCTTGAAGATAAAATGAGATTTTAAATTGGGCATTTTGGCTACAATTGTCAGATATGTAGTTGGTAAAACAGCATGAAAAAAAACTCTTTAAAAAAGTACAGTAGTAGAAAAGATAAATAAATAAATCAAGTTTTGATATAAAAGGTTTTGGGGATGGCTTATTATTTCGTCCCCCTGTGGACTAATTACTGCAGTTTTCTTTCTAACCTTCGCCAATTTGGTTGTTTTGCCAATTTCTGGGAAGGGTACACTTTTAAATTACACTGCAGTTGTTAAATTAGCTGTGTGAAAGAGAAAAAAACAAGAATAATTAATAGGCGACTTTTCATAACGACTGCAATTGTCTTCATTTGTAATCTTTAAATCCTCCATCAAACATAGTTTTTAATAAATAGGAGAAAACAGCTATGATTAACAAAGACACACCTAGTTTCATAGACATGTAATGTTGAAATGAAGCATTAAAGATATAGGCAATGTGATATAGCTAGTCCCTGTCATCCAACTGTCTCTTTGACACACTCAGAAAACAACATCTGTCCAGATTTTTTTTCATGTTCCACTTTTTAAGCTTTACAGTGAAGCAGCAGATTTTAAAGGACAGCAATTCTATTCTTTTGACTCTAAAGCTTTCTCAGAACATGCAGTTATCTATCTATCACACCACCCGTGATGACCTTTTTATTAGAACGTCATCATCAAATCAGTCCAATGAAGCATTCGATCCTGTCTGCACGACTCTCTCCTGCTTTGTTTTTCACAGAGCACAAACTTTCTCTCTCTGATAATATCATTATCACAGGGCAATGAGGATTCAAATGTGTTTTAGCCTCTGAAGACTAAACACCATGCCTTTTGTGTTCTCAGTCTTTTTTGGCTAAGTTCAGCTTGATGAGACAATTAGGTTTTAAAGTGTGCGGCAGCGTAACTAAAAACATGCATTCCTCTCTAAGTCCAGCACATTCCAACATTCTAGTCTGGCACTTGTTTACCACTTTTAAGTAACCCAAAATTATGCACAATTTCCAGCACCTAGCGGTTTTAAAATCTGTGGCTTTATTTCATTATTTGATACAAATATTTTTAATCACATTTGAGTCATGCAAAATGAATATATTCTCCAAAACCCCCTTTTTAAAAAAAAAAAATAAAAATGACTTCTTGCTGTTCACGTTCAGATTTTTTGCTATAAGATCACAAACCTGCTGAGCTTTGAGCACATTGTATTCTTGTGTGGACAACCGTGATATCACTCTGAGTCCATGTGCGTGTTCTTTTAGTAAGCGGAAAATATTGGGTTTTTTTTACTAAAAAGAGAAGTCTGAGTTCTTTATTTTGGCCGTCAGCGCAAGCTTTGATGAACACATTCATAACGGGGTGGTGATTTACAAAGCAGGACCATGCTAATCATTAAGGGTCACACAGAGAAAAAAAAATACTGTTCTGGACAATGTTTGTTTTGTCAAACCAAAGAAGGGTTAGGATAATTTAAGTTTTAGGAGGAATGAACTTTTTAATGTGTATGGGGTTCCTGCAATTGGGCTCAATTGCTGTAATTTCTTTTTTTTTTTTGCTTGTTTATTTTATTATTATTTTCTTCTCTTGGCAGGGTGCTTGTGAAAATGCGCATGTGTTTTGTCACTTGCTCAGTTGTTTATAGTTTTGTGGTTGTGTTAATTTGCCTATTGTAGACCAAAATAGAATTTTTTTTTTTTTTTATAAGAAATGCAACAAAACATTAAAAAATTAATTTGACACGGTAGCTGTGATGTAAACTATGGCATGTTGAAACATGTGGAAGATTGTAAGTGTTGCGTTGTTCCTCCGGCGAATCCTAATTCCCCGAAATCATTGGTTGTTATCCACATATACACACACTCTTTCAAACACACACACATTTAGCAAATCAATGTTCACACCCGTTAACGTTCATGTGGGATTACATCTAAACAGTTTGTCGAATAGTTTTGCTCTTTTTTTAAGTTTCTTTTTTTTTTTTTTTGCAGAAGTTTTCATCAAACATTGGCACTGTCTGATATTTTAAAGCTGTCCCTGATTTAAAAAAAAAAACGAATCCGACATTCAGCCATTTATACTTGAGATGGACCAAGATGTTAAGTTTGCACATATTTGTGAATTGTTTATTTAAGCCAAATATTTAAAAAAAAAAAACAAGAAAAAAGGAAAGAAAATAACACACAGCATTCTGCCACAACTGTTAAAGTCAAATTTAGATCAATTCAAGAAAGCATTTAACCAGCCATCACCACGAGCTTAAAAGAAATGTTGAAACCAAAATGTAAGATGAATTTATTCATCCATATGGTCCAAAAACACAATTCGTAATCTTTTATGAAAGTGATTTTTTTGTAATAAACACACATGATGTGTACAAAGAATGTAAAGCATTTGGTAATTTTTTTATATTTGGTCAATAACAATAATAATAATACTAATAATCACTGTAAGGTGTGATTCTCGGTGAACCTGCTGTATATTATTCATCCTGTGGTTTCATAAATAGAAAATTGAATTGCTGTAATTTAGACAATGTTTTTTTTTTTTTTTTTTTGTTCCTGGACCGAAGTCAATAACATTGTAAATCACAAATTTCATGTACCTAAAAAATAAAAAGCAGTTCTTTTTTTTTTTTTTTTTTTTGTCCACCTTACGGTTTTTTGGGGTTTTATTTTTGTTTGTTTTGTTTTTGCTGCCATATCATGTACGTAGACGCTTTGGTAACACATGCACTTGAGATGTCCTTATAAATATGTGTACATTTTGTTTAGGCTTTCTTTTACGCTAGTTTAAGGTTGTGTTTTGTTTGGGTTTTTTTTTTTTTTCCCTACAAATTATTTTTCGGATCTAGTTCTGGCAGAAGTGGAGCTGTTGTAGTAAAAGAAAAAAAGCAACAAAAAAAAGAAACAAGTAGTTAACATCAAAACTAAGCAACCCTGAAATATATGCTGCAGTAATGTGTTTTCAGTTTGTTTGTTCTTTTTGATTTTTTTTTCCTTTGTTTTTTTTTTTTTTTTATTTATGCTCCAAGTTGGTTTGTGTTTTGTTCTTATTGTTGTAATGAAACAAGCTTGTTTGAAATGTAATGACTGCTGTTTTGAAATAGGGGATAAAGTTGTGTTATTTTATGTATGTGCAAGGACGTTTTTATATTTGTGATTTGTCAAACACTGGACTGGAGGGAGTTTTCCAACATTTCCAAGTTGAGAGATGCATTTGACAGATATGAGTGCACAGATGACACCTGTTAGCACGTGAGCCGACAGACTTAAACACATCCTCCTAGCTGCACGTTGGGGGAGAGGTGCTGCCATCCTCCCATTCAAAATAGGAGTCACATTGATGTAGAGGGTGAAAAACGGTGACTTTGTGCAAGTTAAATGCATTCACTGGGTTACATAGGAAAGTGCTTTTAAGGTTTTTCTTTCAAATTGTTGCACGGCGCAGACTGGTGACAGACTTTTCTTTTGTCCTTCTAAAGAAACAAAGAGAGATCGCTTAAATTATCAAAACAAATCATAAAGGGACACCACTTTACACCTAAGCAGTAACCATATTCAGCTGAAATATTTCTTCTATTGTAGAGCAGATTTTGTGCCATCATACCAAACACCACTTCTCAAACCAGAAAAGAGATTTGCACTAGACTGTTTTCAGTCTTTCTTCTATCAAAAAGCAATATAATTCACTCTTCATGTTTCTGAATCACAGTATCGGACAGCTGTTGCTGAGTAAATGGTGATATTTTAACAATTTGTATTTGTAGTCAAAGGTACAGAATCTGACACCTTTTAAGTGCGTATTCGCTAAAGTCCACAGCAGGGTTGCTTTTCTTTTGTTTGTTTGATTGTTTTTTGGTTTCTTTTTTTGTTACTCTACACTACCGTAATTATTACCATCCAGAATTGAGGGGCATTTAATCCGCTGTTTCCTCTTGCGATAGTTGTAGACAAATCACAAAGCTCTTAACAGATCTGAAGTGGGAGACAAGATGTCGCGAGAGAAAAAAAAAACAAAACACATTCACAATGAGTCAGTGTCCGTTGTCTTCATTACACAGCCTGCAACATGTTTGAAGAGAAACACAAATGCCAAAAGATAAAACCCAGCTGTCCACTGTCAGGCCACTCTTCCAATAAAAACCCTGGTCTTAGATCTTTGCATATATTTGGTCACTTTGAGTGCTGTTTTATTCTCTTTCTGAGATGTTACAAAAGGGGCTTTAAGTGAATTCATAGTGACATACTTCTCAGAAATATGCACATCATTGGCTACTTTTGCGGAGATCTCTGTCTACGCAAGTGCATCCTTCATTCAGCAAAGTCCCAGTTCTTAAACCATGGTGACATGGTTTTGTTGATGGATAAGTGTAAATTTTACAATAATTCCCAAACAGTAAGACTTTACCATTTTATCTGGATGTAGTGGCTTTCCTGTTTTTCACCGCTTTGTGGTATTGTTGAAAGGTGTTGCGGTTTGTCTAAATATGTTGCGTGTTAGAGGAAGCATAAGTATGTGCCTTCTTGTAATCTCCTTGGTGAGCTTGTTATTATTGAGAAGCTGAAGCCAGCCAATTGTGTTTGCACTAAAACCAAATTGCTTTTGTGATGTAGACTATTTAAGCAAGCTTGTTGCGTCACTTTAACCGTACAGTATGCATGAGGGTGAAATTGGTAAGTCTAGGGCTAGAGCTCTCATCTGTTGATCTGTAAACCAGTGCAGCTTAGAGGATCTTGTGAATATATCTTGGCTTAGTTTTTTTGCATTTAGTTTTTCAAGTTCATTACCGTATTCATTACGTCTTGTTTTGTTGTTGTTGGTTTTATTTCTTTTCCGTTTGTTTGTTTTCACAATTTCAACAGTTAAAAAAAAATAGCAAAAAAAGCAAAAAAAAAGAGAAAAAAAATCAAATTACACATACCATGAACACAGCTTTTTTTTTTTCACATGCCGCAGTTAGTTACACAACAGCAGAAGAGATATTCATTTTTTCTAAATCCATGGGAATGCATGAGTACACGAGGTCGCCTCGAGACTATTGGTCAAACTCATTTAGGTTGCTTTAAAAACTTGTACTGATTACACTCTTTGTTGACATCTACGAAAAGGCCTACATGCTTTGAGTCTTACAATTGCACCTTATTCATGTCAGTCCACGTGGGGAAAAAAGGAAAAAAAAAAAAGACAAAAAGGCTGGCCATGTAATATCTCTGATTTAGCACCTTACTACACAGCATGTTTTCACTTTATGCCAGTTTAGCTATTCTTCCATGTGTATGATTTCAAAATTAAATCTCATATTTTGTGAAATTGTTTCATGGGATGTGCCAAAGTTTGGAGGCGATCTCCCACATGTTAATGCTTATCATTTTCTTTTCCTCCTCCTTCAGTTATATCAACGGTATGTCAAAACTTTCCTATAACAGTGTGTGGAATCAATTTATCTCAGCAACAGTATCATTACTTGCCATTTTACAATAAGCCCTGTATTTCACATATATTTACCAGTGATGTGTATTTGTTATTATAAAGAAAATAGCCGTAAAAGCTTCATTATGTTACATAATATTGTGACTTTTTTCGAAAAACTGTGAAGACTTATCTTGCATATACTTTATAAAGAAGTATTAAGCCTTAATACAAAAGACTAAAAAAAGTGTGGAAGAATAAACTGATTGTTGCTAAGTAAGGATGATTTTTGTAAATGTTACCAGCACTTTTTTTGTAATTTTCACTCTCTGAGGTATTGTACAAGTTCAAGCTGTTTGTGAAGTTTGATTATGAAGGAATAAAAACTAGTACTTTCCTGTACTTCACAGAAAGTCTTGCAGTTGTTTTCATTTGGTCTCCTCATATTTGATGTACTTTCTCAAGGATTTTCTCCTCAATAGAAAAAAAAAAACCTTTTCACATGTAAAATCAAGCAGAAATTTTCAACATTTTATGGTCAGGTCTTCATTCGTGCTTTGTCTAATTCAATCCACTACTCAACTCATTTATGATTATAAAAAAGCATCCTGTTACGCTAATATACAGTATAAATAGCCACACAGATAGGGCTAAAAATGTCTTCTAGATAAAAGCAGAGGACCACCAAACATACAGATGTGAACAGCTGCCCAATTGCCACCCAGATGTCTTCACAACTTGGCATGTGTTGAAAAGTTCCTGATGAAGATGTCTTTGTAATTAAATCAGCCTTCAAGTCTGTTTCTTTGTCTTTTTGCATCATTGTGTTCTTACAAAATAGCTGCAACAAACCATTGTTTTCGTTTTACGCAGCTCACTTCAGATGCTGTTTGCTCCAGTAGCTGGCAGATTCTGACTCTCCAATCAACAGGTCTCTGAATAAGATGAAATTCTGAAGGCCAGCTACAAGTCCTTGAGAGATCAAGTCAAAATTCTAATGATTGGAATTACTGTTGAACTGATATTCATTTTTTGCTTGAGGGTCTGCAGAATGATTAAATGAAGGCCTTCTGACAGTTTGATGATTTCAATTCTGCCTGGCAACAAAGGATAGCTGCAACGTGATTGGTTAAAAGCTGTATGCTGCACAACCACTAGGAAAGCTGGAAAAGGAGGCAGAGAAAAAAAAAACATTTCAATTGATTTAATAAATATTTATGCTCCTTTTCACCGACTACTTCTTTCAGCTCATCCGGAATGGATTTCAAAATTCAATCACTCCAATATGTCCTGGACCTTCCTTGGTACACATCACTAGGGATTTATCCACGTACCAAACTAACCAATGAGGAAACCACATCATCCTGCGACTCTGAGGTGTATGTAGGAATATGGATCAACTGGTTAGTTAAGAGCTTTGCAATTTGGCTCATTTACTTCACCACAACCTTCATCACCTATCTACAGTGCCTGTAGATCTCCCTCTTTATGATCCAGTTTCTCATTAATAAGACCACAAGGTACATGAACTCCTCCTGTCCGGGTAGGACAGGGGTGTCAAACTATGGGTCCTCAAGGGCTAGTGTCCTGAAGGTTTTTATTGTGTTCCTGGTTCAATACAGCTGATACACAAAAAGTGAAATCTACAGGCAATAAAGTTTGAAACATTGACTCAATAACCTGGTGCCAGAGCCAATCCTGGCTGCTTTCAGACGAGAGATGTGGTACACCTCGAACAGGTTGCCAGTCTGTTCCGGGGCCACACACACACTCATTCCTAGGGGTAATTTTGTAGCGGCCAATCAAACTGACATGCATGTTTTTGGAGGGTGTGAGGAAACTGGAGTACCTGGAGGAAACCCACGCATACGGTGAGAACATGCAAACTCCAAACAGGGACCTCGCCCCCACTCCGGGACTCGAACCCCAACCTTCTTGCTGAGAGGCCACCGTGCAGGGCCCAGTCTCAGCCCAAGTTCTGGGATGTTAAGAGAAAACAATAAGATTACAATGAACAACAAAAATCATTTGTAAAATAATTTGTGTACGTTTGACAAAATCAAAGCATACTATTCCAAATTGATTTGATGTAACTTGAGTTGTCAAATCTCAATATCTGCATGGAATACATTTGGCCTCCACAAGGTGGAATGTATCCCACAATGCACTAGGCTCGAGGACAGGAAGTACTGTACAAACTATAAATCTGACAATGATTAATAAAATATTGTCCTTTTAAATCTCAATACTGTTGACGTGGACTCACTGATTTTTTATGTTACCCACAATTCAACAATTAGATGCCAACATGTCAGAAATGATTTTTTTAAATAGATTTCATTAGGTTAACCTGACCTTAAATTAATGAGCTGAACTTTTTCTGCATGTTCTACAACAAATTTATTAGTTTTATTCATACATAAGAATTACAAACGCAGCAAATAAATCACATCGGAACTTTAAAAGATTAATTAGAATTGCTTTATTGGAAAAAAATAATTTGCAGCATCTAATTTATTTCAAATAGAAGACACATTTGACAAAAAGCAAAATGTTTTGAAGTGAAACAGAGGCTCAATCTTGGCTGGTGTTTTTTGTATTTTAAAATATAAGATTATTAGATATTTATTTCATTTAACTTCAGCTAAGTGAAATAACTACTAAATAATTATTTTTTCTCTATTTTTTTATCAAGAAGACATTCCACTGTTTATCTACAAAGAAACCAAATAATTCTGTATTAAAATTGTTTCCTTCATGCAGGCATTAAGATTAAACTTGCACATATTTTGAAGATTGTTCAAGGTTTGTTTGCTCGACTGATGGGAAAATATAACACTGTAGCATTTCTATTATCGACTGTTACAAGAAGCAGTAAAATGCCATTTTTCACATACACAAATATGCAAGTTAGCACGTTTCCCATAAATATAGTTTAATGTTAGACACAAGGATGTGTGGCTATACAGAAATAATTATTTAACTATGTTTGGTCTCATCATCTTAACCATTTATTCCTATTGGGGTGCTTGAGCCTGTCCTGGCTGATTTAAGGTGAGAGGCAGGGTACACAAGCACACATTTCCTAGGGACAGTTTCATATTGGCCAATCAACCTAACATGCATGTTTTTTGGAGGGTGGGAGCAAACCCACGCATATACGGGGAGAACATGCTAACTCCACACAGAAAGACCTAGGTATGTTTAGAAACCAAATTTGTAAATTACTTTTGATTTTTCTACTTAACAGTCACACTTTGGAATTGATCTCATATCCTCATTGGCTGGGATTACAGCTGGATGAATTTCTGATGATAGATTGAATGACTTTAGAGTATTTAATAATCTGATAACTTTATAAAGGAGTTTGTTTAAAAAAGGACAGCTGTGTAACAAATTCTACACTGAACGCAGAATCTGCAGCTTTTCTCAACGCTTTAGTAAATCACATTTTTGCACAAGACAAGTATTCTGTTTTTTCAGGGTTTTTTTCTTGCAAGGGTTATAAAACAACTTAAGAATACTTCATTTTGTAATGAACCTTCAAATTTTGATCAACTGATCACAGGGAGATGTTTTTATGATGTTTTTAGCAACATGCAACTTTATTTATGCATGTTCAGTTCTTTGAAAGTTAAAAACTAAAATCTTGGTTTTATTTTGCAGGTTGCTGACGCCCTCTGATGTCATATTTGAGAATAACTAAACCCATCAATGTAATATCAGTTCTTTTTAAAGTACCTTCTTTTGGACAAGTGTGTGAAGTCCACTGAAGGTGTTTTTTTCTTTTCATTTGAAAACCAGTGTTTCTGGATTTATCAACTTCCTTCTGTGACAATCATTTGTAGATGAGAGTCACAAATTTCAAATACAACCAGGTGCTTAGATTAGTTGCCTGTAAAGAATTCCAAATATTGTTTGTTCCAAATATGCTACTTTTTTCTAACTTTTCCCCAATCCTTGCTGAATGTGAAACATCTTATCTTCCCATTGTTTCTCTCTGGATTGGTTACACATCAGCATGCAGAAGGACACTGCAGCTGTAAGCTGTATCCTAGCAAGATAAAAAAACTTTGAAATCCAACTTGTGCTCTGCTAAAAACATGCTGTGTTCAAAAGTAGTGGACACGCGTGTGTTCCACTCTTGAATAGTAAAGAGTGAGCCTGGTCAAAGCAGAAAGGCTCAGGGAGAGATAAGTCCGAGTAAATATAGCTGGTGGATGTAATCCCACTTGCTTCATTTCATTATCCAGTGAGTGTTCATCTTATACCATAAGAGTAGAGGAGACAAGCGACATCAATGGTTAAGGTTGTTCCCCAGAATAGATTTATTTAATTTGGGACCATACAAACCTAGTGAATGACAAGAGGTATTCAGAACTTTTTTTAACAGGAATGACATTGGTAAAGAGGGTGTGGAACGTTTTTTTTGTTTGTTTTTCTTTTTAAATCAGATGCACAACTTACAGCCATCTCCCACATCTACTGGTGAGACACTAGTTTGTTCCCATAAATAAGGCAGAATGCAAAGTCCATAGAAATGGAAAGTTAATACATTTAGCCAAATTAGACAGTGATGTGACAATATGGAGAAATTACAGGACTTTCTTCAGCTCATCGTACAGCACCAGCACGAAGGCGCCGCCCATGCCTCGGAGCACGTTGGACCAGGCTCCCTTGAAGAAAGCCTTGCCGCCTTCATCGCGTGCAATCTTGCGCCAGCAATCGATGGTCCCGGAGTACATGATGTCAGCTGGAGAAGGGAAAAAAAGCACAAAAATTAGATAATGAGCACACTTTGTATCGATTAGTAATGCATCGATGTAGCTGATCGCACAGACTCACCTCCTTTGCGTCCAGACTGCATCATCATGCGTCTACGGACAGTATCGAATGGGTAGGAGGTCAGGCCAGCGACGGCGGTCACGGTCTGAGCGATCATCCAGCTCACCAAGATGTGGGTGTTTTTGGGATCAGGGAGCATACCTGTAAAAACAGAGGGGAAAAAATCATTAATAATGATCATTTTTAACAAAAAGATATTAAGATGATGGTACTTTTTAATATTTAAAGATGTAAGTCACTTACCCTTGGCTGTATCGTACATGCCGAAGTATGAAGCCCTGTAGATGATGATGCCCTGGACGGACACGTTGAATCCTTGGTACAGGCCTTTCAGACCATCAGAGCGGAAGATCTTCACCAGGCAGTCGCCCAGACCGTTGAACTCTCGCCCCTGCCCTGCTTTTCCAACATCGGCTGCCAGACGTGTACGGGCGAAGTCGAGGGGGTACACGAAACACAGGGAGGTGGCTCCAGCAGCTCCACCCGAAGCCAGATTGCCGGCGAAGTATCTCCAGAACTGGGTACGCTTGTCGACCCCATCAAGGAAGATCTTCTTGTACTTATCCTTGAAGGCAAAGTTGAGGGCCTGGGTGGGGAAGTATCTGATGACATTGGCAAGGTTACCTCTCCAGAAGGAAAGGACCCCCTGCTCCTTGGGGATGCGGACAACGCAGTCCATGATACCCTTGTACTGCTTGTCTGCAGTGATCTGCTTGCTGGCATGTTGGACCTGAAATTAAATTAATAAGAAAAATAACTTTTATATTAAGAGAAATCAGGCAACTTTGAAAAGTTAATGACAAATCTTAAGTTTCTCCTTGTTATGACCTTGATGACTAAACTTTTCAGGATGAGTTTTAATAATCTGAATTTGACAGCTTAAAAGAAATCTGACAGTTTAACAGAATTATTTATTAACATAAAAAACAGATAAACTTAGAATATTTTTACTATAACAAAAAAATATAAAAATGAATAAATAAAAAAAGTTTTTCACTAAAACGGATTCAAAATAAAAACGATTTAAGAAAATAAAAGCCTGTTTGACAGTAAAGTCCAGCTAGCTGGATAACAACCCTGACTGGGATCAAATAGGAAAAAATATCCAACAAATATCATAGAAAACTTCTTTATTACATCAGGATATAATGTTAAAGTGTTTTATTTAAAGTAAAAGAGCTCATTAAGATTTGTACATGATGTTCCGTTGTCACTACCAACGTTTGTCCTTTGTTAGCTACACCGGCTAAGGTTAATGCGTAAAGCTAACGTTAGCTTCCAGACTCGTGTAGGTCATCTCATTTTTATGACCTTAAATCCATCAAATAATCACTCTAAATAATCATCAAAACTTTAAAAAAGTACATCTAACGAGAAAAAGTCAACTTTAAACTGTTGATCGCGTGACAACGGCTAACTAGGACACTGATGGGGAAAAAATTAACTAGCAAGCCGGCTAGCATGGAGAGCTTCCGGGAGGATTTACCTGAAGAAGGAGCTTCACTCTTTCGATGGGAGCAACGGCCGTTTTGGAAATAGCAGCGGAAATTCCGCCAGCCAAGAAGTCCTTAGCGAAAGAAATAGCTGTCTCACTCATGTTTCGATGTTTTAAATGTGCCTTTCAGGTAAGCAGTAAATCACGTTAGACCCCAACAACCTGCTAGAGCGGATGGCCTGCACAGTCGAAATGAACGAGGAAGAAGCCGCGCAAGGTTTTTATTAAACGGAATACATCGCGATAACACACGAGAACTCACGTCTCAGAAGTTTTTGATTGACAGTATTTTGATCCAATGAGGTGTTTGGGTCACCGTGACGTAAATATTAAAAAAAAAAAAAAAAAAAAAAGGAGAAGCAAAGTAAATCATTAAAAAAAAGAAAAATACTAGAAATCAAAATGTTCCACATGGTGAATTTAACTTGCTATCATTTTTATTTTACAATCACAAACACAAGCTAAGCTGATAAACATCATTTTAAATTAAAGTGAAAATAATCCTTAATGTTCATTCTTGTTACTCTGAATCAACATCAGACAACATGTATGTGAATGTCACACACGACCATTCACATGAATGTGAATGATTTCACACAGAATCGATTCATTCTGTGTGAAATCACAGGAGATTACAATCTAAATCACAGAGGTCAAAACAATATACTTTCACTGATTTGTTGTATTATTAACATCTTTCTTCAAAAACAGCCAAATCTATGAAGATTGCAACAAAATCTATGGAGATATTGATAATTTTCAAACTGATTTATTTTCTTAAATCATAAAACAACATTACTGATCTTTTACCAGTCCAAATCACTCACTATCTGACTGTTTTAAAGCTGTTTTCTAGACCTTCCAAAATTCAATCAAGCAGATGAAAGTCATTCAAAGTCACCTTTTGGACATTTTTTATATTATTTTGACACCTCTAACTGCTCTGTTCTTGAAACGATCACAGATGTATGAGGATGTAGTGTGTTTATAGAAACTGACCTTTTAAGATGGGTAAATACATGTTGCAGTTATGGCAACAAGTGCAAAAAAAGAAGCCTGAATTAGAAAGAAAAAAAACTGATCACTGTGAATCTAAGCAGGTTTCCACTAGATGGTAGTAGAAGACAAGATACATGAAAGAAAACCAGTTCACAATTAAATAAAAAGACAAAAATAACCAAATCTGGGCTATAACCACATTTAAACAGAGCAGATTAACAGTTTCAAGAAGCAAAACTAACCACAAAATAGGGGATTTGTCAGTCAAGGCTGACAGATGACAAGGTTATGAAACAATGTTTCATTTCCAGTATGAAGGGTTTGGCTCAAAACATTCCTTTTTGGATAATCTTCTTCCCAGATGAGTCAGAAAAGATGCTTAGTTACTGTAGTAATAGTTGCAGTATAATAGTTACCATAGCTAGAATCAGTTACTGGTGCACTGCTAGGAGCCAGAAGCTGACAGGAAGTGTAGTCCACTAGATCTAAGGCCTCTGATTTCATCAACTGATCAGATGCGTGTTTGTTCGTCTTCTGAACCGCTTATTTGTAATCAGGTCGCAGGGGTGGCGGAACCTATTCCGGCTGACTTCAGGTGAGAGGCAGCGTACACCCTAACAGGCCGCCAGTCTGTTGCAGGGCCATCCACAACCATCCACACACACTCATTCATAGGGGCAATTTTGTTGTGGCCAATCAACCAAATATACATGTTTTTGGAGGGTTGAAGGAAACCGGAATACCCGGAAAAAACCCACAGATACACGGGAAGAACATGCAAACGTCACACAGAAAGATAATATTTTCAAGCCTCCTTACTTTCGGACTCAAACCGCTGACCTTCTTGCTGTGAGGCCACTATGGTAACCCCTGCCCCACCATGTAGCCCCCGACCGCATGTTATATCCATTGATACAACTCTATTCCCATATTTTGAAGCTGAAGCGGTGTGTGTTTGTGTACATGCAAGGTGACCTACAGACTTACTTCAGTCACACCAGTTGTCAAGGAGAATGGGCCATCATTCCTACCACTTCTTGTAGAAGAAGATCTAAGACATTTGATCCAAGTGCTGCAGTTTAAGGCCAATAGTACCAAATATTATGTAAACTGTTGACTGTGATAAAAGTAATAAGAATTGTCTTTTTAAAAAAACAGCTGTATTATTCTGATATTTAGCTAATATAAATAATTTTGTTAATTGTGACTGACCTTAAATAAAGAGAAAAAGTGTTTCCAGTGTTTCCATCAGGATGAAGAACATCTACTCATCCCCGTACTTGACATCTCCGGGCTGAGGAGTCCCCCAGTGTTTCCATCAGGATGAAGAACATCTATTGACTTCTTTAGATATTTAGCTGTAGATTAGAATAAGCTAATATTTAAACAATAATCTTTGACACATTGTTTGCTCGTCCCCCGGGGAGGGATCTCTCTTTCACGTGGATCCCCATGAGGTTTCTTATTTTTTCCCCACTGATGGGTTTTTTTAGGAGTTTTTCCTCACCGAGAAGGAGAGTCTAAGTGCATTAATGTGCTAGTCTTGTTTAGTTAGCATTTGTTAGTTATTTTTCTTGTTGTGTATCTGTGTTAATACATTCCTCTTTTTCTTGTGAAGCCCATTGAGACGGACATTCTATGATTTTGGGCTATACAAATAAATTTGAATTGAATTGAAAAAAAGCAGTGTACTGTATGTGGTTTTTATGTGGTGCATGTAAACTTCTGGTTTCAACTGCATGTCTTATAAATGACTTTTAATTGGCAAGCTCAAGGTTTTGTTTTGTCAAGGTTTAATTTTGTTGGTTTTGTTGAACCGGAATTGCAAGTACATCCTTATATGACATGTGAAACATTTCTCCATAAGAATACAAAGCATTTTATAATCACTCAAACTGCACAATTTCTGTCAATTGAACAATGCCAGCTTTTTAAAAATTGAATTGTGGGAGTTGATAAACATTGATAAACATACTGAATTACAATTGTTTACTGCTTAGTCTGATGTGAGTTGTTGGTATGGCAGGGTACATCCTGTAGAGGTCGCTAATCATCTGCAGGGACTTGTTATGTCATATGTTTCTCTGTACATGCACATAATGACCACACGGTGGAGGTGTTGCACTGTTATACAATCAGTTTCTAAGACCTTAAAGAATTATACTAGGTACATATCATCTATAAAAAAAAGAATAAAGTGGAATCCACCTTATTTAGAAAACATGCTGCTGAGAAATAACATGTTAAAACATTCAGTCACACACATTATTTTCATTTGAAGTCAGTTTAACACAACAAAGACTGTTTGTCTGAGTTATAGTGCAAGGTCATTTGCTGCCATGGTTACCTGTGTAATTCTGTTCTACTGGTCCTTTTTGGGACAGTGTGTATGTTTGTGACAACCAGTTTGTGAGTTATTTAGTAATCTCCGTTCAGTCTTTCAATGACATTAGAGTCAGAAGGTCACTGGCAGCCATTTGTTTTGCTTTGTCTTCTGAACTGCCGCGATCCCATTGCAGGAGCCTATCCTGACTGATTTCAGGCGAAAGGCAGGGTACATCATAAACAGGTTGCCAGTCTGTCATAGGGCCACACACACACTCGTTCCCTAGGGACAATCATGTAGTGGTCAATTAACCTAACATGCATGTTTTCGGAGAGTGGGAGGAAACCGGAGTACCTGGAGAAAACCCACACCATACACGGGGAGAACATGCAAACTCCACACAGAAAGGTCAGTGTTTCAAGCCTTGCCCCCACTGCAGGCCCCAAACCCTGACCTTCTTCCTGTGAGGCCATGGTGATACCCACTGCACCACTTTGCAGCCCCCTGACGGCATTTTTTTTTTATTTAAAATCCATCTTCTGAAAAATATGGTATCTTTATTTTTATCTCTTAAGAATAGTTCTCCTTCTCGGGCTTTAATCTTGGCTCTGTCAACAGATAAGGAAAAACTTTGAGTTTCTATTTTTGAAAGTTTTTCCTTTTTTTAATAAGATATAAACTTTTAAGCAGGTCATACACCTTTTTTTCCTCTCAAGGTGCAAACAGAAATACAGTAATTGAGAGCAGAGTGTGTCAGAGAAGTTTGAACTGTGTTCCAAAGAAATGCAGTGTCATCACACATGAGCCAATTTGAAGGCTTTGCTTGCAAACAAGTGGGGTGGGCGGATTACTCACAAGTTACTGGTGAACAGAGATGTCTTTTTTTCTGAAAATCACAAGTCAGGTAAAGTGGACAACAAAGCAGAAAAGTTGACCATCTGAATCCAGAAGCTGATGGAAGATGATGCAAATAAAAGTGTGCATTGGGTACTGCCTCAACTAGAAATAGAGATTAAAATCTATTTGGGGGGAGACACATTTTGTTTCCTAAACTGCTTATCCCTAACGGGATCACAGGGGGTGCTGGAGCCTATCCCAGCTGATTTCAGGCAAGAGGCAGGGTTCACCCGGAACAGGTTGCCAGTCTTCTGCAAGGCCACACACACACATTCATTGCTAGGGGCAATTTAATAGTGGCCAGTTAACCTCACACGCATGTTTTTGGAGGGTGGGAGGAAACCAGAGTACCTGGAGAAAACACACACATACATGGAGAGAACATGCAAACTCCACACAGAAAGACCAGAGTTTCAAGCCTCATCCCACCTGGAACGCGAAGCCCGACCTTCTTGCTGTGAGGCCACTGTGCTACCCACTGCACCGTGCCAAAAAAAAAAACAACCAAAAAAATAAAAACATGTTTAGTAATTGAAATGAAAAGAAGACCAAATTAACTCATCAATCAAGTTCGAGATGCAGTATATTTAATCATAGACGCAGGGTGGCTGGGGTTTAACTCAGAGATGGGGTGAAGAGTTCTGCCATCTGGGAGGAGCTCGGTGTCAAGCCCCTCCTCCAAGTCGAGAAGAACCAGATGGGGTGGTTCGGGCATCTGGTCAGGATGCCCCCCGAGTGCCTCGCTGGTGAGGTGTTTCGGGCACGTCCCACCGGGGGAAGAGACAGGAGGCAGACCCCAGAGACTATTTCTCACAGCTGGCGGGGAACGACTCGGGATCCTTCCTTGTGAGCTGGCGGATGCAACTTGGGGGAGAGAAGCCTGGGATTCCCGTCTAAGGCTGTTGCCCCCACGACCCGGCCCCAGATAAACGGAAGACGACGGAACGGAATGTTTGAAACCCCATAGTGTAAAAAAAAAAAAAAAGAAAAAAAATGTTTGTTTTTTTGTTACGTCATCTTCCGAACCACCCCATCTGGTTTCTCTCTACTCGGTAATCATTTCTTTGCTATATATATAAAAACATAAAAACCATACATTTTTTCAAATCAAGTTAAACTTCCTTTAAATAAAATAAGCTTCAGACTTTCTGTTATTTATTAAACTTGGTTGCAGCCATCCAGTCATTCTGTCCTATGAAAATCTTTATTGTCCCACAGGCACACCTCTCCTCTCTTTCTTTTTCTTTCTTTCTTCTCTCCTTCCCAGTTTTTTTTTTATTCCAGGGGCCAATCACATCGTTGCACGAGCAGATCTTAGCGCTCCAGTCTGAATTGAAGCTGGACAACTGTGGATCTGCGGTGGGAAACGCACAGGAGCGCAAATGCGACACAACTCTCAGTTGGAAATCAGCGTCTGATTGTGTGGATCTCTCTGCGATCCTCTGCTGAGAAAGTTTTTCACATAAAGACAGCGGGACGGAATAGAAACAAAGAATTAATGGGAGTTCATAATAACTTGGTAACTTGAAGCGGTGCAGTTTGGTTAACTTTGTGGACGCAGAAGCAGCTGAGGAGAATAAGGTCTGGATGAAGCTGGAGAGGGTGAGACAGGCTTAAGTTACCCCACAATCCTGCTTTCCAATGTCACCGGACAGGATGATGATCATTGGACTTCTGCTGAACGTCTTCTCTCATGGTAAACACCAGCTTTCTTATTATGAATATCTTTAATTATTCACATTGTTTAGATATCTCCTCATACACAGCAGTGAGGACTTTATGAAACTTAACACCATCTTTACATGTGGACGTTGATAATGCTTGCTAAAGTATTTAGGTATTTTATTTTTTAAAAAAGATATACATTTTAATGATAAGTTAATAAATTGATTACAAATAGAGAGGTGAATAGAACTTCGTATCGACAAGTTGGAGATGAATAACCACTTACCAATCCAGTATCGGTTGAATTAAATTTTTCTGGCGTAAAATCAAAGATGCTCTCTAAATGTTATGAAAGAAGTTGTATATGTAGGTGACATCAAGAGCGTTGGTCTGTTTTAGCTTTATCTGCTTTGGATCAGTTTCAAATCCAGCTCTGCCAAATGCTGAATTGGCCGTCCTGGGTCACAAAAATTATTTGTGTAGAGTGTGTTTTTTATGTTTCACAGAAAGTGCATCTCTGAGATTAAGTGAAAAGTTGTATTTTTAATGTCAAGCAGAAACAAGAAGTAAAATTTTGCAATCGCAATCTTTATGAGCCATGAAATTTAAAGATGACCTCAAGGAGGAAAACTTGTCTGAGATGTTTGACAAGTTCAGCAAAAGAAACTGACATTTAATAACAACCAATGAACACACCTGTAATCGTGACAAGAATGGCTGTATGCCAATTGCCTTTTTTTTAGACAGTCTGCTGCTGATGTAAAAGGACCAAAGTTGCTTCCCAGCATCAGATTGTGTCTCTCAGTATGGCCAAAGTAGATTGTGTGTTTATAGTTTGCAATACAATTAGCAGTCATCAGAAGTTTTTATTTTCTGATTGCTTGACCCAGAGTTGGACAAATGTTTTCAGGGGCTGTTGGGCGGAGGATTGTTTAACATCAGTGACAAACCCAATGATGAGCACAGGCAAGCGGTCATAAATTTAAATGTAGTTAACATTTTCAAGAGACATTCCCTTCCTACCACAAAACAACATTCATCTTTCTCTCTAAAAAATTCTATTTATCTCAATCAGCTGTAAAGAATATTGATTTATTTGTTCTCTTCCGCTTTCGAAGGTAAGGTCAAAAGGGCAGAAACCTTGGTAGGAAAGCTTACATTTTCTTCTGTGATCACTCTCTGACCAATTTAGTCACTCTTTAGTTTCCTCAGTGTATCCAAGGTCTTCCTAGTGTCTCCACGTTCATCCTTGGTGCCAGATCTCACCAGCAGGCTTCCTAACAAGGTGTCTGGACCACATCATTTGCGGCTCTACTCTGACTACCTTTTGGAAGACCAAGTCAAAAAGAAAACTCCATATAGCTGATGGTGAAATTTGTTTTTACCATTTGTCATATTGCACTTTCAGTCACAACAACAGACATAGCTGGAGGAGTGCTTGCTCTTGGTCTGTGGTTATTTATACAGAAATATATTTATATGAAGCCTTCCTGAGTGCTATGGCTGTTTATAGGTTGTGTTCCTTGATCACACGTTGTAATAGTCTATGAATCACAACTCCATCACTGTGCTCAGCAAATTCTGTAATTGCTAGGATCGTGCCAACGAAACAGGAGGTACGGACTTGTCTGCATCCAAATTAATCTGATAATGTCAGCTGCGGCATCTCATTATTACCAACAAATGATGAATACTTTATTTATGAATGTCAAAGCTTTCAGGCACCTGCTATGTCATTATGCAGCATTTCCAACCAACCTGCCAGCCAATTAAGTTTAATCACAACCAGAAAAGGAATCATTTTCAAGTGCTAATAAATCAAGATTTGAATCATTACACATGCAAATGAAATATCCTGTGACAACGTTAGGGCCTGCTGCGATAACTTTTCGTAAAATAACTAATTGATTTCATACTTGTTTCTGCAGATTTTTTTTATCTGGTTTTGTGGATAACTTCATCCATCTAACAAAATACTTTATGTAAAGTCCACTTCCTCTAGTTTAAGCAAAGTTAGATGAACTTTTTATATATCTGACCTTGTTCAACTCTGTCCCCAACAATAACGGTGGGAATTGTAGAACTAGATACCATCCCTCCCAACATGTCTGTCACCAACATTAAAGCATGAAAGACGAGAGCTGCATTTGCAAGTAGAACAGCACATTTTTGCCTGTTCAAAGTAAAGTCCAACATTTGCTTCAGGACTTCAGTCATTAACTCGTATTTTAAAATGCATAAGCCATTTGGCCACTGATTTGGCCAAGTACTCCCCAGCCTCATCAGTTATTCTCCTCCATATAATTTCATGCATGTCCCATTGCCTTCATCTGTTGCATTTTTTTCTTCCCTAAACTCACAGCAGAGTTGAAGAAATTTCCAAACCAAATCGAGAATGAGTCTCTGCAGGATCTACACCACATTTAACCTGACTTTGACCCATTGCTGTGAGGTCCCTGTGGGGCACTGCTGAAGTCCCACTGCAGGAGTGCAAATGCTGATTGAGGGGTTGCTATTTCAGTAGCTCATTAAGTGGATGTGATTGAGCAGTAACAACAGTGGTCATAGATTTATAAGAGCTCATTTTCAGCTTGTGTAAAGTTAGGTTTCAAAAGAACCAACATGTTAGTTTGTTTTCTCACTGGGTCCCCGACCCTTCTTTTCCTCCTCTTTATGATGAGGCGATGCATTTATGTAGTCTGTGCTTGTGAGCTGGCAGTTTAGAAGAAAAATTAAATTGGCAACATGCCCGTTGAACCATACTTAGATAAAAAAAAAAGGGACACAAAATGCTCTTTCTGAATCTGTGGTTATTTCATGTTTTACTTCAAAGTAATGGTTTAATTTAAAATGCTCACATCGATGATAGCTCTAACATCAAATACTTTAATCCACACAAACTGATCATCATATGCGACTCATGTTGGTTTTGCGTTTCTGCATCACTTAGACCCACCTAAGAGGCAAACGCTCTCAGCATGAAAATGTCAGTGTTTCATGTGACCAAGAAATTGTTTGCTGTGTTAGAGTTTAGGAGTGTATTTGGTAGCTGGATGAGAGGCTGGAGATATTCTCTCTGGCAGCAGACTGGTGACTGACTGATGTGACACCTGATGCGTTTAAGCTGGAGTAAAGCAGTGTGAAGATGTCTGCACGATACAGCTGCACAATCCAACAGCACACCTCATTAGATAAGACATTATCCGTGTACTAGATGCACTGTTTCAGAACATGAAAAGATGAATTTTGTACCCCTTAGCAGAGATGTCACCTCGCAAATCACAGAGTTTTGCATCGTTTTCAGTTCACCTACAACAACTATGACAACTTGACTTGCTTATTCCTCATTCCTCGCTCTTGTTGAAAATGCTTTTGGCTGAATACGAAGAAAAAAAAACTGATTAAAGCAGAGACAGGTTGAGAGGATCCTTTAACCTACCAGTTACTTAGCTTTCATAAAGAGGAGTTCAATTAAAAATTATGTTTATCCACGGAGTGAAGGCAGATTTTGGTCATTTCTCGGCTAAGAATATGTAAATTTGTTCCATTGATGATAGACTTTTTGTAAATCTTTTTGAAGAGGTAATACGTTGTACTGACATCAGCGTGACCCTCATTCAAATCCACACATTTAAGTAAAAGGATGAAAGGAAAAAATTTAATCTGTAAGTGCAGTTGATTTTATGTGGTATATTAAAATCTTGCAAATAAAACTCTCGAGCAAAAAAAAAACCAAAAAAACAAAGTGTGAGAACATGCTGAACCTTTAATCATAATCTTTAGACTTGATTTTATTCTCACCACATTGCCATATCAAAAGAAGTAGATACATTGATGTTTCTACACTAAAAAAAAAAAAAAAAAAAGCACGGTGGCCTCTCAGCAAGAAGGTAGGGTTTTCAGTCCTGGTAGGAACGAGGCTTGAAACACTGGTCTATCTGTGTAGAGTTTGCATGTTGTCCCCATGTGTCTGTGGGTTTCCTCCAGATACTCCGGTTTCCTCCCACCCTCTAAGAACAAGCATGTTAAGTTGATTGTCCACTATGAAATTGTCCCTAGGAATGTGTGTGTGTGGCCCCACAACAGACTGACGACCTGTTCATTGTGTACCCTGCCTCTCGCCTTAAATCAGCCGATATATGCTCAGGCCCCTCCCGCGTCGCCGTCATGGATAAGTGGTTCAGAAGATGAAACAAAAAATAAACCAAAACTGATTACAAATTGAGTGTACTTTTGAAAATGTGAAAATGTCCTAATGAGCGATAGAAACTATATAATAAATAGCGCACAGAGAAACTCTAATTCAATTATTCTGCCGTGTTAGTAGAGCTGAGACTCACCTGGAGTCTGGTGCTTAGAGATGCATCCTATGTAAAGATCACTTCTTGGTTGTTATACATTTTTATATTAGTGAGGTTTCTTTAATGTCTGAACTACTTTGGGTGGGTTTAAAAGAGAAGAAACCGAAAACTATACACACAGAAGAAGAATTATATCTAATCTACTTTTCTACAAAATATTCTACAAAGGATTTTATTTTCAGTCTCTCAATAAAAAAACATCTTAAGAAATGTCTTCTTTCTTTCTTTTTCATCCTTTGTTAGAAAAAAAAGCTACATTACCTTTTCAAACCAAAATAGTTTTAAGTTCAGTGATCAGGCCAAGATGAAAAAAAAGGACTCTTTTCTCCTGGAGAGAACTGACAATTCTGACAATAAGATGGTTAAAAACCTTGTTTTGATTGTTAAATGTACACTTTTAATTCAATTCAGTTTAAATCATAGTAATTTTATTTGTATTGCCCAGGGGGGCACAGTGCCGCAGTGGTTAGCATAGTGGTCTTACAGCGAGAAGGTCAGGGGTTTGAGTCCCAGGTGGGGATGAGGCTTGGAACACTGGCCTTTCTTTGTGGAGTTTACATGTTCTCCCCGTGTATGCGTGGGTTTCCTCTGGGTACTCCGGTTTATTTCCACCCTACAAAAACATGCATGTTATGTTGATTAGCTGGTACCAAATTGGCCATAGGAATGTGTGCGTGGGGCCCCGCGACAGACTGGCAACCTGTTCGGGGTGTACCTGACCCTCGCCTCAAATCAGCCGGGATGGGCTCCGGTACGCCCCACTGCACCGTAAGGGATGGATGGTTAAAAAGATGAATGAATGTATAACCTGATATCACAACACAATTGTCTCAATGAGCTTCACAACAAAAAAAAAAACTATACACACAATATATAAAAATTAGTTTTCGATAAATAAAAGCTAATTGTTACCAACAGCTCAATCTTGAACAAACTAAACAAATTCAGAGCATTCCTGCTCTTAGACCCTCTTTCTCATGAAGGAAAAACTTTTTAAAAACTCGGTAGTTGGAAAAAAATACAAGGAACTTCATGGAGATTCAACTGAAGGACGGATCCCCTCAGTACAATCAGGCAAGGTATCTAGAACTATGAATTAAATAGTAGCTAACCCAATTCTAAACTATATATTTGAAGAAATCAGCAGATGGACTTCATCCTGATGGAAATGTACGGTAGCATGGAACACAAAAGAGAGGAACCAGAGATGAGATGGAGGCCACAGGACAGGAATGTCAGGAATCAAAAGGGATGCGGATATGTCAAGCACCAATTCAACCTTTGTCTAGCGGCCTAGGGCAGGAACACAGATGATTTGGTCAGGAATCTACCTACCTAAATCAAGACTATCAGAAATTCAACCCTGCTAACTGATAATATTTTACAAAAATGCTAAGACAAAAAAGAAAAAACCTCAACACTGAATTGATGTTCTATTTCACTATTAAATTGAATAACATATCTAGGCATAAAAAATCCAGAAATACCGAATGAGCCAGACATGTGTTTTTCATGTTAGGTTCCATTTCATTGTCTTCCACTTATCTGGGGCTGGGTCTCTCACCCAGGCTTCTCTCACCCCGAATGCATCCTCCAGCTCACCCGGGAGGATCCCAAAGTGTTCCCTGGCCAGCTGTGAGACATGGTCTCTCCAGTGGGTCCGGAGTCTGCCCTTGGGTCTCCTCCCGGTGGGACATGCCCAAAACACCTCACCAGAGAGGCGTTCGCAAGGCCACCTAACCAGATAATGATAATGTATACTTTATTGATCCATCATCAGGGACATTTGTGTTCTGCATTACACCGCAGCAGGCTGCCATGACAGCGCCATTGGTGGGAGAAACGGGGGGTTATGCGTCTTCCCCAAGGACCCTAGACGTGAACTCAGTGGGATTTGAACCTGTGAACTTCCGGTTAACTTCTGGTCTGAGGGTGAATGCTCTACAACTGAGCCACTACCTCCCCTCTAAATGCACGAACCATCCCATCTGGCTTCTCTCGACCCAGAAGAGCAATGGATCTACTCCGAGCTCCTCCCAGATGGTTTCTTTATGTGTTTTTCCTTTGTCTCAGATTGATGCTGTGATTTCGCGTAATCATCCAAAACTAAATTTAGACAAGTTACCGACCTTAAAGTGCAGCATTGCCATATAAGTGCAAAGTCGGAGAACACAGAAGCACAAACACTGAACCAAGATCACACACTCCAAATAGATAGAGAAATCATAATGTAGCACTTTTATCTACAAAGCTTACATTTCCCTTGTATGGGGTTCGACTGTGGACAGCTGGTAGCGATCGCAAAACTAGGTCACGTTGGTGAAACGCCACACTGGAAATAGGAAAGTTGAAATCCATTTAGTTCAAAAGAGTTCAAGTTGAGTCATTTATTTAAAGCAAGAAACACATCTGATATCTAGTTATCTATGTTTATTTTTAGTTGAAACAACAAAACAATAAACACCTAATGCTCAGTGATATTAATTAGTTATACTTTAAACATATTAAACAAATGCTGTTAAAAAAATTTTATTCCTAAAGAAAAACATTACAGGGAATTAAATCTGGGCTGGGCGACATGGTGGCGCAGTGGGTAGCATGGTCGCCTCACAGCAAGAAAGTTGGGAGTTTGCGTCTTGGGTTGGGACGAGGCTTGGAAATATGGCCTTTCTGTGTGGAGTTTGCATGTTCTCCCCGTGTATGCGTTGGTTTTCTCCAGGTATTCTGGTTTCCTCTCACCCTCCAAAAGCACGCGTGTTAGGTTGATTGGCCACTGCATGATTGTCCCTAGGAATGAATGTGTGTGTGTGTGTGGTTGTATGTGTATGACCCTGCAACAGACTGGCGACTTGTTTGGCGTGTACCCTGCCCCTCACCTCGAATCAGCCGGGAGGGGCGCCAGCCCGTTTGCAGCCTCATAAGAGATAGACGATTGAGAAGGTGACTGACTGACTAAATCTGTGCTAGTTATACTTTAAAATTGTTCGGATCAAAATAAATTTTGATCAAATAAAACAATATGAATATGTTTTTAAAAAAGTGACCTCAAATAGAGTTTAGTTGTGAGTTTGGCTTCACATTTATGATGCCGTTATCGTGTGGTTAAACGCTCTGGTTGTCTGTGAGTCTATGCTTCTGTAACACTTTTTGTGAACATTATAACTCCCAAATTACTGAAGGGATTTTAATGAAACTGCTCACAATTATTCAATTCCATCTATAGATTAACTGATGAGTTTTTCTTTGCAACCAAAGATCAGGGTCACAAAGTTCAAGGTCACAACATTTCAAAACTTCACACATACGACTGCTTCAACCTTGTTATCACATACAGCAAAATGCAACTATTCATTATCAATAAAATGTACAATTTCGGACAGGCGTAAAATAAGGCACTGACTTATTCTTGTTTTTGATATTACTCTATGTTTAAGACAATACGTCATAGCTGGAAAACCCTTTTGAATGTTTGTTACGAATAAATCAATATTGGCAACATACGAAGTAGGCTGTAGAAGTCACTGTTTATTTGATACGCATGAATATCGTGATCACAGACTTCTCAAACATCCCCATTTTGGAAAACATAGTCAGTTTCTGAGTTCTGAAAATGACAGGATTAAACTCACAGAGAGGAATAACTTTATCCATCTAACACCTAAATTTGAACTTTTGAGATACACTTAGTTTTTCGAGTGTAATTGGTTTTACTTCTGTTTTTGTTCATTGTTCTTTTTTGTTCATTACATTTTTACTCAATTTACTTTCTGAAACCCGTTGAGAGAATTATGTTGCCAGTTTGGGTCCAGAAATCAAATTTAATTGAATTTCCCTGTTTTCCAGCTTTGCTCAAATTACTGCCGACATTATAAAAAAGATATTGGAGCTTTTAACACTAAATTTAACATTAGACTGTTAAATGTTAAAAACACACATCTGATTGGTGGAGTTTGAAAAAATTTAGAGCTCAGCAAAAATGACTGTCGCGGTATAAAAGCTGTAATTGGTAGTAATTAGGCACCTGTGTCCTCCCATGGAAGCACCTTCCTCACACACAACCCGGGAACTTTGTTCACACTGCACACTGATTTGGTTCAAACAGTCAGCAGAAATGCCACAAAAACCCTTGCTAAAAATGTATCATATCGAGCATAATTTTAATGGCTTTAATTCATTTGCAGGTCGAAACCAAGAGAATCTTTGCAAGTAACTTATACAAAACTCTTTATTTGCAGGTCCTCTGGTTTTCACAAGCTATTCATTGGGTTGTTTTGAATATCAATATTCAGTTATACAAATAATTTTTTAATACAATTCAAATTCAGTTATATTTGTATAGCCGAAAATTACAAAAAATGTCTCAAAGGGTTTCAAATAAAACCAAAGATCAAAAAAGAAAAAAAAAGTAGATATACAAATTCACAGCTAAAAGCTAACTAAGAAAAGCTATCTAAACAATTTCAGCACATTCCTGCCCTTAGGCTCTCCTTCACAGTGAGGAAAAACTTTTCAAAAACCACCAGCACTGAGGGGAAAAAAACAAGAAACCTCATGGGGATCCACATGAAAGAGAGATCCCCTCACGGGACAAGCAGCCAATATTTCTAAGACTAAATATTAGCTTACTACACTCTGCAGCTTTACACCTAAAGAAATCAGTAGATGGTCTTCATCCTGATGGAAACAGAATGGTAGATCAAGCATGGAGGCCTCCTCAGTATGGTGATGCCCAGGACACCAGGAACACAGAGTATTCATCAGGAATCTGAAACAGAACTCTCTCACAGGGAAGGGAGGAAGAGAGAGGTGGACAACATGTGAATTGTAAAAAAAACAAAAACAAAAAAACAAAACAAAAAGGTATTAGAACAAAGAGGAAAGAGGATGAGAATGAGGATTTACCAATACATGAACTTTTAATGGTATTTCAAAGTATGTAAAAGCTTAAATATTCTATATTAATAGTAATATCTACTGTATAAGACTGGTAGGTACAAGGTGCAAGGAGAAGGATGGCTCAGTGAGTAGGGCGAATGTCCCGTAACCGGAAGGTCACTGGTTCGATCTCTCGTCCAGAGTGCATGCCAAGGGGTCCTTGAGCAAGACACTGAACCCCCAGTTGCTTCTGATGATAGTGGTGTGCTTCTTGCACGGTAGCTCCCATCATCAGGAATGAATGTGTTTGTGAATGGGTGTATCTGGTATGGAGTGAATGAATAATGCATACGTACTGTATGTGAAGCATCTTTGAGTGTCCAGAAAAGCGCTCTATAGGTTCAATTTATTATTATTACACACGGCTGATTGAGTCTCAATCATGACAATTTAGTACTGATCTTTTGCTAAAAGTGGACACTTCCTAAACTTTATTTTGACTGGACTTGCATGCAACAATTACAACTGTTTTCAATGACCAAACCAACCTGTGCTATGGCTAACCAAGTGAATCAATTGGTTAGTTGAACTTAAAAGCTTGGAAGTTTTATAAACCCGTTCATACTATTCTGTTCATTACTATTTATGTCCGCAAATTTCTTTGAGTTAAATAGGTGGACAATTGGACTAGAATAATAGAAAATGATTTATCATCAATTTGCTGTATAGTGGAAATCGGTGCCAAAGGAGGAACAGTGGATGTCAAACTGATGCCAAAGGATTTTGACAAAGCAGACCACAATGACATACTGAGGGTGACACTTGGCATATCTCTGTATGACATATCATTAATAAGTAGAATAAACAGAGGAAAGATTTGAAATATTTTACGACTGATATGAAATGTTGGTCCAATATGAGTTTTAAAATCTCAGTTTTAATCCAGCTGAAAATCTAACAGAGACACAAGATTTTAAGCGTAGAGGGAGTAGTTGCCACTGTCAGGTCACCGTTACAAAACAGTTTAAACATTAAAGCAAAAAATTCACAAAGAGCCATGTTAGAAGAAGTAGAATTTATTTGGTTATTTGAATAAACAAAGACTTGGTCAAATTTACCTTTTGACCTAATCCGTTACAATTGTTGGTGGTCATTAGTGTTGAAGTTTTTTTTAGTCTAGTAAATAAAGTTAGTAACAAATGAGTACCAGAACAAGCACATTTACAGTATCTTCTTTTTTTGCCTTAGCTTGTCTCAGAACTCCCCCCACTTTTAACTTGTGACTTCCTGCGGACAATTCTGTGAATTCTGTCACATATTCACATCACTCACCTTCATGCCGTCTCCTCTCCGGCCAAATTCTGCATCCCAACTCCCATGTTTGGATAGATGGCTTGTAATTTGGCCAAACTATCTTTCCCCGTGAATGCTGGCCCCGAATGGAGCGTGATATTCATGGTGTTAACTTTCATCAGCTTTGCCTCACAAATTCTATTAATCACTTCAGTAGAAATCAATAGAGTGCATTACAGCTCTCATATCACACTAAATCATCTCTCTTTCAGTTTTCTTTTATTTTTCAAATCTTTTACCATCCCGTTCTTCATCCTTCTAGCCTTTAGATGCTCTGTAATCAAGTCTTTAAACAAATCCTCGATATTTGCAATGTTGCAAGCATAACACGTTTAGTTTTTTAATTATAATGACTTTTTTTAAAATCATTGATAATCCATGTATTTCACACCTCGTCCTTCAATAATGCTCCGTCTGAAATATCACATCTCTTAATTCCAATTTTAAAAATAATAAAACCATTCTATTACGCAGACAGAAATCTTAAACACTTGCACTATGGATTAATAATTGCCCAATAAATGTCTTTATACTTAATAGATAAACCAGTGACGTCATGTCTGCTACTCATTTAAAAACGTGAAAACTTTGAAAATATTGTTTTACTCACTGCAACTTTAGATTATTTTTTTTTTACAGATTTAATTTCTGTAAACTTTTAAACATGTTATGACATGTTTAAAAGAATTGTTCAAAGAAAAGAATTGTTCAACTCTGTGGGCCAGAAAATATGAGTTTTATATTTAAGATACAGTAAAGACCAACTTACACATTATTTTTTCAATGTAACTCTTCATTTGGGCGGCAGGCTGGCGCAGTGGCTAGCACAGGGGCCTCACAGCAAGAAGGTCGTGGGTTCGAGTCATGGGTGGGGACGAGGCCTGGAACACTGGGCTTTCTGTGTGGAGTTTGCATGTTCTCCCCATGTCTGCGTAGCATTCCGCAGGGTACTTCGGTTTCCTTCCACCCTCCACAAACATTCATATTCAGTTGATTGGCCGGTGCCAAATTGCCCTTAGGAGAGTGTGTGTGGCCTCATGATAGACTGGTGACCTGTTTGGGGTGTCCCCTGCCACTCACCTTGAATCAGTCGTGATGGACTCCGGCACTCCCCGCAATCCCAAAAGAGGTGGACGGTTAAGAAGGTGACGGACTGACTTTTCGTTTGTGTTTCAGTTGAAAATGTTCACTGGACGAAATCGGTGGGCGGGGTAATGGTTCTTAACAGATATAAACAACATCCAGTGCCCTTCAGATTAATTAACTATGTCCAGGTTTTCTGGAAAATGACCATGACAAAGTATCGCTCGTTAAATATATTTCTCCTCCTCTTTCCATTATTGTGCAAACAGAATAACTATTGTACCAAAAAAACAACGTTTCCATTGACATGGGTGAGTGTAGACATTGTTTGGTAGTCATAGCTGGTGCACTTTTCATCCAATCAACAACTTTGAATACAGTAATGTCATACGACTGCTCAAAGGTCCTGAAACCACCTGAAAACTTGACAGTTTGAAGCAAAAGTTTCATTGGAACTATTTTGTGCTTGAAAGGCCTTTCAGAACAGATTCACTCTGACTTTACCTGTCAACAAAACATGGCTGAAATGGGATTGGTTCAATGCCTTAATGTAAATGATACATGTCCAGAAGCAATGCATCCATTGGAAAAGTTCTGATTAAAAGCAAGCAGACTAAATGAAATGATCTGACAGCAAAAGCATTGTATAATGAACAGTCTGTGATTCAGACTTTGACCAGCGGAGAAGGCCTTGAATGCCCTGGCGGTTTACCACTGGTGAAAACCTTTCTGACAAGAGACAACAAAGCTATTTCTCATTGGATTTTTACTATCTTCACATACACATAGATTATTTACATCTACATTTGTGCTTATGCATAATTAAAGGCTCTCAGACACTCGGTCTAACTGCCAATCTGTTTTTATTAGTGGTAAGTGAGCCTTGGGGAGGGGGTAATAAACAAAGTGTTCTCTTCCAAAATAAGAAATTAAAATAGGATTTTCTTATTCTAGGTGAACCCTGGGGGGTTTAATGCTTATGAAAAATTTCAAGGTCACATGATATATGGATAGACAAACAGCTTGATGCGCAGGTAATCATCTTCCTTACACATCTTGGGGAGATGTCGCTGTGACTATAACTTAGGACCCTGTGTGATACTATTCCCTCCTACCTCTTCTTGAAGTTACTGCGATAGCCCTGGAAGTCTTCCTGCAGCGGCAAAGAAACAGAGCTCCAGTTTATATGTCTCATACCAAAGTCAGATGTGGACCTCATGCCGTTCCTGAGATTGCAAAACATGCATCAACAGAATTGGATTGCAGACGTGCTTTGTGGTGGCTGTCAGCAGGAGCTTAATCGAAGTGTGTGACCAATCTAACTCAGTGATGTGTGTGTTTGTATATGAGGCTATGTGTTTATGTCTTTAGATGTAAGTACAGGTTGCAATAAAATAAGTGAAGATATCTAACAGATGCACATTGAGTTCATTCATAATAATTTACTCAATTTATTCTCACCGCTTAACATATTTTCTGTGTGTCCAGACTATTTTTTGTATCAGCTGTTTGATAGTGGCACAATACAATAAAATAATAAGATGTTGACAAGTGTTTGCATTTTGGTCAACTAAGTTATTTTCCAAGTTGCATGTGAATAAGTTTATCTTCTTTTTTTCAATTCACTTCGGTATTTGACCAATTGCATTGGGGTGAACATTGCCAAGCAATGTTTTATCACTTCGTGCAATATTGTCAAGCATCAGAACAACACATTTAGAGGGAAAAGGACATTCAAAGTAACCCGCAAATGGAAAAGGACCTCTACACGGGTTCATTTAAGGATTTTAAATCTGGACAGTAGTCCATGCAGTTCAGGTCTGACCGCCAGGGTTCCCGTCGTCGGCTATCACCCATCTACTCCTTCACCTGATCTCTATGGCTCCTCCTCACTGGAAGGGTGACCCATTGCCCGTGTTTGGGATGAGCCCGGCCGGGCCTTATGGGTGAAAGCCCGGCCACCAGGCGCCTGGACCCGTGAGCCTGTTAGAGAGACTATGTCTCACAGCTGGCCATGGAATGCCTCGGAATCTTCCCAGGTGAGCAGGAGATTGCAGCCGGGGTGAGAGAACCCTTCCTGTCTGAGGCTTTTGTCCCCGTGACCTGGCCCCAGATAAGACGAATGAATGAACAAAATCTGGACGCTCAAACTACTGTCTCTCGGATACAGAGGCTTAGAGACAAATTGGTTTGGGACATGGCTAACTTTTTGTAAACAGCTTCCTTTTTACAAATAAAAACTGGAAAAGCTTTGCCCTGCAGATATTTGTGTGTTTGACTTTAAAACTTGTGTTTTTATCCATTACTGTGTACATTCGGTTCCTATACAGTACATTTTGTTTCAATAGTCTTTTAGCCTGTTATCCCCATATGATCTTCAAAGGGAAAATCTGATAAATGCTTTATTTAGTAAGACAAACTGTTTTATTGAAAACTAAGAGAGCTTTTAGAGAAATGGTCTCGTGTCGATGGTTCAAATGTTTTCAGATCTGTCGTTTTGGGAGTAGAATGTGAAATAACATCCCTATTTAAAGAAAAAAAAAGTTCATTTCACTCTGGTTTTCTTTTTTTGGCAAAATTTTTGCCCAGCTTAGAGTATAAAAACACTCATCAAAACAGTGAATGAAACTGTATTAGTCATGATTGTAAATATTTTTCAGAGCAGCTGTAATATATGGAATTGGGAAAAAAAATCTGCATCAATAATATTGCACCAGGGATGTGCGTATCAAGCATAATCTCCACAGATAAAATTAATCAAATGAATAATGAAAACATGCAGATAGCCCTTCACTGAATAATCTCAGGAGTCATTGACTACTGCTGATTTTGTGTGTATGTGTGTGTGTTTTCCCCACTTTAATATAAACAAGTTGGATTTTAAAAACATTAGAAATCTTAGGTAGCTGTTCATGCAACCAAACTCCAAATTCTCGCCACTCACCAGTGATCAGCCAATCAAGAGCAGTGAGAGTCTGTTATTGCACATTAATCTCCCGTCGTCAGAGTGGAGGAAGGTTGTTTCTAAATAGAGGGGATTAAGAATTTGTTTTGTTTTTCAGGTTAATTTTTTTTTTTTTTTTTTAAATCTTTGGATACGTAAAAAACCCTGTACATTCCTTTCCACCTATTTTGGGTGGAAGAAAATGGGTTGGCACATTGTTGCTTGAGGTAGATTTTTAAATATTGTTTTAAAATTTTTAAAAATTGTTCCAGCTGTTTGTGTCAGAGCATGTTTTTGGTGTTCTCCAACACAGACTTATAGAGTGGACTTACACAGATAAGGCTGGTTTAAAACGGCAAGCGTCACAAGATAACAGGCAACAGACTCATTAAGGAAAGCTTCAACTAGCATCTAAGGAACAAACAAAAATCATTGATTTTATGACATTAACAAAAAAAGACCAGCTATTTCTAAACTAAATCTAACAATGTATTTGTTAAATAACTACTGTATTTGTCTTAAAATGTGTTCTTTGTCGCTATATTACATGATAAAACCATCTGTTGCTAATCACTGGGATCTATATAACTTGTGTTAACGATGGTTTCCCTGACTGACTCTCCGTTTCTCTTGGCCAGGTAGTGTCCCAGCATCTGCTACTTTAGACTGCCTGGTGGCTGAGCAGGGCTGTATCCAGGAGCCATCTTGCATGAGCATCTACCGGTTATTGGAGTACTGCGCGGCCGAGGAGGCTGTGTCCCCCCTTAGCTCAGATGCCCGTCTGGAGTGCCTGGAGGCACAGAACTCCCTCCAACACTATCGACCCCTTCAAATTTGCAAATGCCAGCGTGGCTCTCGCAGGGAGGAACACTGCCTCGGGGTCTACTGGACTGTGAGATTTGCAGGTCAGTAAAACATCTACGTGTGTCGGTCTTTCTGTGCTTAGTTGTGTCATTGTGCTTGATGCCTCAGCATACGATGAATATGATGTGACCCCGTATGAGGAACTGGAGCTGAATTTGGTGAGAAACATAGAGATGTCAAGAATGGCCTCCATCATGGCAGGTAGAGCAGCTTTTTTAAAGTTTTGAAGCTAAAAATTATGTGTAGATTTTTTTTTGTCAATGAGGAAACTGAATATCACTTTGTTTTTCTTTTGAACTCTTCCTCTAGCTTCTTCTCTGTCTGTGGATGGCCAAAACCAATGTCTGAAAGCAGCTCAGGACTGTGGTCTGTATGAGAAATGTGGCTCTCTGAGGTCGGAATATGTTGTAGCCTGCACCAAGAGAGCAACAGTCACAGACAACAGTTGTAACAGGCAGAAATGCCACAAAGCTCTGCGACGCTTCCTGGAGCGTGTACCAGAGGAGTACAGCTTTGCACTGCTCTTCTGTCCCTGCTCTGACACTCTGTGTGGGGAGCGCCGGAGGAAAACGATTGTTCCGTCATGCTCCTATGAGGAGAGTGTGAGGGGAGAGGAAAGAGTGGGCAAGCCTAACTGCATAAGTCTTCAGAACTATTGCTCTAGAGATGAGCTGTGTAGGTAAGGAGGCTTGGTGTTTGTAAGGTGTCACAATGTTAATGTTGTTTGGGCTTTGTTTTAGAGAATCACAAAACATAAAAGTTATTCTGAGGTAACCAAAAAAGAGTAGAACTCACAGCATGTAACATATTTTGAGCGGTTGAGCGTCATGAAAATATCAGTCTTGTCTCCATGCCCTTCAATTCATTTTCAGGTGAGAGGCAGGGTACACTCTGAACAGGTTGCTAGTCTGCTGGGGGCCCACACACACATAGACACGCAATCATTCCCAGAGGCAATTTTATTATGGCTATTTAACCTAACATGCATGTTTTTGGAGGGTGTAAGAAAACCGTAGAAAACTCACCGGTACATGGGGAGAACATGCAAACCCCACAAAGAAAAGCCCAGATGGAACCATCCAATAAAAATAGTTCACTTTTTGACATGTTTTACATGTGAGCCAATAACTAAAAACATTTGGACTGGTGCACATGTTTCATTTAGTTTACATCTAACAGGAAGAAATACAGACATTACAGCCAAAGCAGAGAAATAATAATTAAAAAACAATGTCATTCTGGGATTAAATGTACATTTACACACAAATAATCCAAATTCAGAATGTTTATTAGCAGTTGTGTATTTTGGTAATTTAAAGTGATTTTGGACCAATTCAATTTCAACTTCTTTAAGTAGTTTTTACACTAAATGAAGTTACCAAAAAAAAATTCATGCAAAAATTTGTGGTCAGTTTCCATCCATCTGATGTTTATTTATGTATTCTGAAGCATTATTCTTAACAGGGATACGTTTAGTAGCAGTAGTTCATCTAAAATAACGCAAACATTTCTTTTCAACCTTTTCTTAGATAGCTATTCATCATACGGTAACTAGATACAGAAAGATTGTTACAGCCTTTTGTTTTTTATTTTCTGCCTGCTATGAACGCTATGAACCGAAGGCCAGACTAAACAGATAATTACCCTTGTTCATTAAATAATGTGTTCACTCAACAACAATGCATTAACATCCACAGCTCTGGCAGAAACATGACACAGATTCAAAACGACTACGGGGCTAATTATTAAAATGCAATATTCATTTTCCTTTTTTGCAGTTAGACATACGAGACAAATTGAATTTGACTTGTTCTGTTGTTTAAATGAGTTTATATGTACATGTGTGTATTTCTTTAGAGAAAAAATACTACCTAGTCACTATCTTGCAGAAAATGAGCTTTTTGTAGTCCAGTTTTGATAAATAAAAATAACAAGTCTTTTCTTAAATATTTGAAACCTGTTTTGAACTATATTAGGCTACATGTACATCACTATCTGGTGATAGATGTGAGGACGTCGTTTATGTAAATTTATCATTGCCTTTTATTTTGAAGTTTTCACATTTTCTGAAATTGGTTGGGAAGCAGTTTTTCTTCATTCTTTCTTCTTTTTTACATCTGTTGGTCTTTTCAGTATCGGTTGCTTTGATGACACAACCTCACATAACCGAACTTATCTTCAAAATACTCAAGTCCAGAATTGAACCTGAACGTGTGCGAGAAAGCTGCTAATCCTTCTTAGTGTGGCTCTCAAAGTGCGTAATCTCAACATATTCCCCTTCACAGGCTTTGCTAAGCTTTCACTCATACCTAAAGGTAGAAATGTCAGCTGACTAGTAAATAAAGAGCATTGCTTGTGGTTAAACACATTTGTACATCAACACCAGATGGAAATTACACTACCACACAATCCAACTGTGGTCACCCTAATGGTCTCATTTAGCTTCATATTAATTCCACATGGCTGAACTCCTTTTCACACTCTGAAAACAAAAATATGATCATTCCAGAAAGCAGATTAGGCAATTAATTATCCCACCGCTTTTTAAAATAAGCTTTTTTTCTTGTAGACAAACCAAAAAATGTTTGGGTTAATCTATGGTTTAAATTTGATTACATGATGTACGAACAAATGCTGCAACTAAAACAGAAAAATGCTCACAAGTTGTTTTACAATTTTTATTTGAATAAAAAATGAATTTTAATAATTTACAGTTGTAACAATAAATAAGATTCTATAGATATGCTTGTTGTCAGACTTCATAGAAGAGAAACCATACGTATTGGAGATTTAAATGGAGTTTCGATAGTTTCTTTCCAATTAGTTCCGTTTCGTGTTCTTCCGCTTATCTGGGGCTGATTCGCAGCAGCCTCAGACGGGAAACCCAGGCTTCTCTCACCCTGGCCAGCTGTGAGACATAGTCTCTCCAGTGGGTCGGGGGTTTGCCTCTGGGTCTCGTCCTAGTAGGACATGCCCAAAACACCTCACGAGTGAGGAGTTCGGGAGGCATCCTAACCAGATGCTTGAACTACCCCATCTGGCTTCTCTCAACCCGGAGGAGGAACAGCTCTACTCCGAGCTCCTCCTGGTTGACAGAGCTCCTCACTCTATCACCTAGTGAGAGCCCAGCTACCCTGAGGAGAGAGATCCTTTCGGCCGTCTGTATATCCATGAGCTCGTTTTTTCGGTCACAACCCACAGCTGGTGACCATAGGTGAGGGCGGCAACGTAGATCATTTTGAAAATTGAGAGCTTTGCTATTTGGCTCAGCTCTTTCTTCACCACGACGAACAGATGCAGCGTCCCTCCAAGTAGTTTCTAACATAAATGCTTACATTTTTTTGTCATTATTAATTCAGTCATTCGATGTCTGATTAGTGTAGGTTGTGTAAAATCATGACCATCATGTTTTTTGCATATGAAACCTGTAAAAATTAAATTAAGCTACTCCATGTTGATTTGAGTCATTTCAGTTAAGTTCACAAGAAGCGTCTTAGAGTAACTTTGTTTCATTCCAGAGTGAAATAAAACGGGACATTTGTATGATAGAACCATGGAATAAACTTGGTCGACACACATGAATATTGGATTTTTAGGCATTTTCAATATTGTTTTAGACATTTTTTCTAACATTTGATATTAAATAAATGTGTAGCTATATTATAAACGTATAATATAAAACAATATGTATGCAAGAGGCCTTTTTGTTTTAATCTCGGTGACACTTTCTGCAATTTCATTCCTTAAATTTCAAATTGTAATCCGTTCATCTTGCTAAGGCTGTTAATAAAAATCTATAAATAGATCAGATTTAAACTCAATGATTAAACCTAAAAGTTTTATATTTGGTCAAAAGTTAAAAAGCCTAAAATTTCATTCAAAAAGTATAAGAATTTATCAATTTTTTTATCTCAACCAAAGTAATTTGAAAACACAAATGTACAAAAATTAGATTACTAAAATAGTGAGCAAAATCAGCTGTAATGTATGTCGGACTTTGATGTAACTGATACCCACTTTAATCCCAGTAGTAGCAGGTGGGCTCTCTACTTCTGTGTTAGTAGCTCAGCAACTGGCTCACAGTTTCTATTAATGTCCCGAGGCTGTGTTTTGATAACAATAGAATTCGTCCTGGAGCAAGAAGCTCAAGGGTGGAAAGATTTCTTTGAAACCTATAAACATCGTTTACATTGCAAAACCTCTCAATTGAAAAATGTAAAATACACAGTCACTGTCCCACTTCAAAGAAGTTTCCACATGTGGTTTGAATCCTGTTGTTGTAATAATTGTGAATCGGCATAACCTTTTATTGCAAAAATTAAGTTGTCACAAAGCTAAATAAGCACTTTATTTCTCTGCTGTTCTCACTGTTTCAGATCACGGTTTGCTGATTTCCAGCACAACTGTCAGCCCTCTCCTCTAGCAGCCTCTGGCTGTGTGCGAGAGAGCAGAGCCATGTGCCTGAAGGCCTACACAGGACTCATAGGTGAGCTGAAGAAAACGTAATTAAACCCATACACAAGGCTAAGGTTCAGTAAACACCACCAAAAGACACTCAAATAACTTTTTACCTGCAGGTTACCTGAATTTCATTCTTTTTAAATGAATTAAATATATTATTTTAGAATAGTTAACCTATTATCCCCAGAAAAAAAAACTGCTGCTTTTAGTATCGAGTCAGACTTCTAGAGATATTTAGAGCACCTGCAAAAAATGGGAAAATATTTTTTTCTTCAGTTTACTGAATGTTCAAGAATTGCTGAGACTCACTTTTCAGACAATCTAACATTCTTTCTCGATGGTGTCATACCTTTTGTAAAAATATACGCTGCAATGGGAATTCTCCAGCTTTCAAAATTATAGTCTTGAGAAATCTGAAAACTACCAATACAATGAGTTTTTTTTTTTCTATGTTTCTAATTTTTTTTTATTTCTAGGCACGATCATGACTCCCAACTATGTGAGCAACAGCAGCACAGAGGTGTCCCAGTGGTGCACATGTGAAGGCAGTGGGAATGACTGGCAGGGCTGTCAGCGCATCCTCCACATGTTCAGCAGCAACATTTGTCTTCGTGAGTAATTTGCTTTAAGATTTACGGAGAAAACGTCCAAAGAAAAATCCTATCAGAATCCTTTAGTACTTAAAGAAAGGCTTCTGAGATTTGGTGGGGTAATAATTCTTATCTCATAACGTATGTAGATTTTGTTAGTAATCCTTCATAGGAAAATTTCTGTGCTGTATTGCACTGCAGCAAGCAGCCAATGACAGCATCAATGGTGGAAGAAACTGGGGGTTAGGTGTCTTCTCCATGGACACCTAGGCATGAACTCAGCAGGATTCGAAACGGCAACTCTTCAGTCCAAAGATGGCAATTTTACCACTGAGCTTTGCCTTCCCTGTGTGAGGGGAGAGAAAGCCGTACCTGAGTGGAGTGAACAAGTGTAAGCTATGCACGCTCATTAGAACAGTTCAGAGAATAGCGAAGAAAAACTGGTCAGCCAGTCACCTTTTATCCAGATAAAATAGTATTGAATTTAATTTAAAATACTTTATTGATACCTGAAGGGAAATTTTAGTGCCAGAGTGCAAATAGACAGATCAGAAGAAGAGTGTTTTTGATACCAACATAACATTCAAGCATTTTGAAAACCTCCAAAAGGTGGTATGGCATAAAACACTCACTTTAATCCTATAATTTGTTGCAAATAGAGTTATTATTTGATCATAATTGGAGCTTCTAATACAAACATGAACAACCAAAAACTTTGTCTTTAGACGCAGATATTGCAGAGAAACTTGTAGCTTGTTGTCACGATCACCAAGAACACGTCTGTTAGCCTTCAATGTGAGTACTTAATTAATGTTCTGATAGTAATCCTTTTTAGGATTTTACAAAGTGCACTATTAAAGAATTCAAATGTGGTCGGTCATAATTGATGATTGAGAGGGTGACTCACCGAACCCTAATGTTTTCTCATAAATAAATTAATAGTGAGAGAGACATTCTGCTGTTTGGCCGCTTGCCAAATGACAATATGATTTCCAAGCTTTATAGAGTCAATTACTTTTTTTTCTTCCAAATTTGAGAAAACAGTAGTTTCTTGTTGACTTTTTGCCAGATAGACAAGGGCAAAAAATACCAAAGAAGCCCGGTATTAACTGTCAAACAGTGTTTTGTGAGCAAAATTGAACATCCCGGTCCTTTTATGTCTGCGATGAAGGCATTGTTTTGTTAAACTAATCGATGAGAGCAATGGATAAATAATTTCTCTGAATTACATTTTCAATTTGATTAGGCAGTATTACTAGTGAAATGAAACTTTTTCCAGTCAAGTTTGGAGAAAAAACAAGATAAGAAAATCCTTTGAGTGTATCGTACAGGTTTTTATATATCGTTTCATTAAACAAAAAACTCTGTTGCAGATAATCTTTGATAACAGAGTGGTCTCTGTGGTAGCTTTACAATCTATTCGAAATGATTATGAACCTACTTGTACGAACATCCTGGCATCTGTTTTTTTCTTGGAATTAAGTTTAATTGATTATAAATTCACCATTTTTATTTTGTCCTTTGTTTCCAACGACTTTATTTGTTTGACTTTCCTTTCATGCAGTGGAATGTCAAAGACATCGTGCGCAGATTGTGAACTTACGTAACTATGCACACAATAAACAAAATTTCCGAATGGCCATAGCATAGTGTTGAGATGGATTACACAGTAGTACTGCCAGATAAATTAATTAATTTGCTTCATTTATTGCTTGTTAAGTTGCCAGAAAAGCTCCATTTAAACCATCCAAACATAAATTTTGCCATAATTTTGGAGACCTGATAACTCCTTTGTTCTGCAAAAAAAAAAACTAATTGTTTTCCAGAAAAAAAAAAAGTTGATGATTGAGAAAATGAGACTAACCGAAATGACCGAAAGAAATCGCAGGAAGAACTCGAAACTACTCACATGTTTGTTGAAACTGATGGTGGGAGTAAAAGTACTCCTTAATAAACGAATTATTGTTACATTAATCTTATTTAATTAAACATACAATATAGCAATCAGACCAGGAAGCTAAGAGGATGCCATCAGTTTACAAAAGCAGCTGGGTGGACCTCTGTGGTTTTGGCCGCTGCAGTCATGGGCATGCCGACTCCTGGTGTGGATCGATCCCCAGTTATTATTTCCTCACAGCATCAGGCCAGATGCTTATTTTTATTTCAGTTAAAGAGACAGTAGCTAGCGGTACAGGTTAACTGGGGGTTGGAGAAGGATGGGCGTGAAGGGGTGAAGTGGGGGGGCTGTGTGAATGTCGATGCATGTGTGGACTGTTTTGTGTGAGTGTGTGATTTTTAATGGATGCTTGTTTTTTGACTTACTGCTTTTTTTTAATGATCTGGATTTTAATCTCAAGTTTTTATTTGTTGTGTTCAGCACTTTGTGTGACTTTGTGTTTACAAATAAAATGTGATTTGATTTGATTTGAAAATATTCCACATTGGGATTGTTTCAGGCAATGCTATCAACTCCATGGGAATCTCTGAACCTCCTCCGGTGGAACACACAACGGTACCAGTGTCTCACCCTTCTCCTCGTGTTTATCAAGAGAGGGTCCACGTCAGTGTGAACACTCTCCCAGAATTCAATAATGTAAGTACTTACTTCTACTCTCCCAGTACAGCTGACTGTACAGAATATCCAGTTTTACACACACACATCATCGGGACTGTAACACAGAGTTAGACCCAGGAGTTCTTTGTATAATCTCAGATTATTTCTGTTCCACTTCTTCTCTTATCTCTGACTCTCAGTGTGGTCTGGGATTAGCAGTAGGTGTTCACAGCATTAAACTCAACCCTAACTGTTAACGTTCATGCTTGTAAATTGATCTGCTTCGTTTTCTCTAGTATAATCCTCCTCATTCTGCATATCCCCCTGTAAGTGTTCAGTTTCAGTCCTTCCAGTTACATAGGAATTGAAGTTTAGATTCTTTTATTAAAATAAATGCAAAACCCCCCATCAAGTCACATGTGCTGCTCTATGAAACCTGTTTGTCTTGATGTAATTCTGCTTTTAAGTGGAATTTAGAAAAACTGAAAGTTGCACATGTACACATTGAGGTTATGGAAAATAAATGAGTATTTCAATTAGTAATAATTCAGCCCCTAAAAGGCTGGAGGAAAGAAGCTTTTTCTTAGATCCTGCTCTTTATTCTGCTCAGCCACCCATCTTAAAGGAGGAGTGGAGAAAAAAAAACCTGTGAGCTACTGAAAAATGACCAAGTCCAAATGATCAAAATAAAAAATGTAAAACATTCACATTTAATATGTACCAGTATTCATTATGAATGATAATCATTAGTGACATGTAATGCTTGGATTTTATATTATTTTATTGTTCAATTAAAAGCAAATATTCTATGTACACATTGTAAAATTTTTTAACAAACGAACGATTTTCCTCCCACCGGGAGGCAGACCTCGGACCCTTTGGAGAGACTGTCTCACAGCTGGCTGAGGAACACTTCAGGATCCTCCCGGGTGAGCTGGAGAGGCAGCTGGGGTCAGAAAAGCCTGGGCTACCCGTCTGATACTCTTGCCCCTAATATCCGGCCCCAGATAAGCAGAACATGGTGGGACGGAATGAATTGAAAGTCTTGATCTTGTTTGTCATAATCATTTATTTGCTTCCAAATAATGAGCTAGCACGTTCAATGTAATATGGAAGATCTACCAGAGTCGATAGCTCAGCAACTCTTTGGGAATCCTGGGAAAACATTAGGACACTCCTCGATCTTTTCTTTTCTGTCTAGAATAGAAACACTTTGTTGTTGTCAAAACCAAGAAGTTGGACATGCTGTGAGCCAATGGTTTTGTTCATCATATACGTAGAAGTGGTTGGGTGTGGTTTTTAATGTCACATACAGTCCACAGTTTATTGATTTTTTATTTTCATTATATCCATTAACAAGCATGAGTCCAACCACTGAAGTAAAATGATAAGAAATAATTAATAAAGATCTCTTATAATTCATCCAGACTGCAGGAAGAGCTTTTACACATATTCAACATTCTGATGAGCGTGAGGTTTGGAAAGCACACGTTTTTTCTGACCTTGTTTTAGTTTGCGTTGAAACAAACTACCTTGGAATTGTAAGACAAAAACTAAACTCCTGCTATTGTGCGGTTTAATAAAATCAACCAGAAATAGTTTTTTTAATGAACGCTGTAAGCCATGGACTAAATTTGGATGTATTTGATGAAGTACTGCTCGTGATGAAGTTGCACGGTTGCTAAGCGATTAGCATTTTGGCCTCACAGAAAGAAGGTTGGGGTTCAAGTCCCAGGTGGGGACACGGCTTGAAACACTGGCCTTTCTGTGTGGAGTTTGCCTTTTTTCCACATGTACGTACGTTTTCTCCAGGTACTCCAGTTTCCTCCCACCCTCCAAAAATATGCATATTAGATTGATTGGTGGCTATGAAATTGCTCCTAGCAATGAGTGTGTGTATGTAAAGTTGCGAGTGTGTGTGTCCCCACAGCAGACTGGCGAGCTGTTTGGGGTGTACCCTGCCTCTAGCCTGATATCAGCTCGAATAGGCTCCATCACCCTTTATGATCCCGTTAGGAGATAAGCGTTTCAGAAGACGAAACAAAACTGCCCAAGATTGCGTATTTTTCATTTCAACAATAAATGTTGATCTATCCTCCAAATCAGTGTGAATATGAAACACCCTTAAGCCAGTGTTTTTCAACCTTTTTCATGCCAATGTACGTACATTTTTCCATCAAAAAAAATCTTGAGGCACACCACCAAAAATTGTTAAAAACTATTCTTTTTCAAATTTAAATGGTTCAATTATTTAATCAAATAAAATCTCATGTGCAACCATGTCTCATAATGAGTGCTTTGTTATTCTGTGCACTTTTGAAAGTTTTGCACCTTTCCCCCCCATATGATTGTGTTTGGTTCCAGACAAGGAGCCTATCAGAAGATTTACCCAGAATGCAAGAGAAACTTTTACTTCTTTCATGTCTTGCAGAAAATGTAAGATTTAAGAGAAATCCAAAATTTTTCTGCTTTAAAACACAATCTAAATGTTCTTCTAATGTCTCAAAAACATGTAGAAAATACAATCCACTAGATGGGGTAGTTTTGAGGAGAGATGGACAGCAGTTCGCAACAAAAAAGCAGAGAAGAAGAGTGGGTTGCTATGGTTACAGTAAACCACCTAATGCATGACACCCCTGCCCGTCTCTAAATAAAAGATAAGATTTCATAATAATAAACAAATAAATACACTTTAATCCATTTTTTTACACGAACACCATCTATCAACCAAAATAATCTTTTTGACATACTAGTAGATCACGATCACCATATGACGTGAAATAGGATCATTTCCCACAGCACACTTGACAATTTCTCACGGTACACTAGTGTGCCGCGGAACACTGGTTGGAAAACACCACCTTAATATATAACACAACAATCCTGCCTCCCAAATCCTTTAATGGAACCAGAGCTCTGTTGTTTTGTTTTTTTTTCTTCTTTTGGGAATGTTTATGTGACAAAGAAACAAACAAGATCACTATCTGAGAGTAAATGTTATTTGGTTGCTATGGTTACAATTAAATGTGTCAAAAGGCGATTGTTTGCAGCTTTCCTGAATAAAAATGAAACGACATTTTATGCTGAGGAAAGATGGCAAGTTGACGTTTCTTTTTTGTAACGCCATGAGATCTACTCAAACTTTCTCTGGGTTCTACTGGTTGGTTGTTCTTGATTACCTTAATGTTTTCCTCTGATTCATCTGAAAGGCTGAGTCGAGCATGCTGTGGTCCAAAAGGCACAGTTTCTCATCTCTGGAGAAACACCAAACTCATACTTAGCAGGTCCACTTTGTTGACCACAGAGTGGAAAGAAAAGTCCAGTTGAGCCTTACTTGCAACACATTTTAAACTCTAAATTGCTGCTAAATTTAACCTTAAAGTTGTAGTAATGAGCCACATTCACAAGAGCTCAGGAAATCACACCAGTTTATAAACAGAACACAAGATAAGAATAGATACTTTAATAAACATGACCTTGGAAATTTGTTAAAAAAATCAAATTATCTGAGCATAAAATAAAAAAATAGAACTTTTTTTTTTCAAATCAAAATACAATGACTCTTTTTTTCTCTCTAAATTTGAACACTTTGACTTTTTTTTAGGTTTCATATTAATATTATCTTATGATAATATTACATCTTGACAAAGATTAGGTTATAAAGCTTTTAAAAGATAAATATCTTATGCAAATTATCACCTTTCTTTCTCTGTTTAAAACACGACAACATATAAAACAAAAAAAGAACGTTCGGGTTTGTGCTTAGTTGAAATCAATTTTTTTTTTTGCTTTTTTTTTTTAAAAGAAATGGCAAATAATTTTTAGTGCAGAGACCACTTTGAATTTTATCGCTCTTACAAGTAAAATCATAAATGTTCATTGTATTTTCTGGGAATTTAAATTACAATATGTTAAATTATGTATGTGTGGATGTTTTTAATAATCAGTGCAATGGGTTAAAGTTTTTTAAAGATGAAAACACACAAAAAAAAATCCCAATAAGTTTGTATTTCATCTCTTTTTAAGTTAATCTTGTTGGTCAGCAGCATTTTCTGTATTCTGTGTTTGGATTTATAAAGTTGGACAATTATGCTGATCGGGTGCATTTTGGAGGGACCTCTTGTGAGTTCTCTACTTTTAAGTTGAGACCATTGCCATCATTCTTCTACCAGTATTTTGGAGGTTGAAAGGAAAGCAATTTAAAAGTATAAAAATGATGGCGTAGAAAAGCAATGCATTTACCCAATAAGAAATAAACTGTACTTACAGCTCCTTCTAGTAATGAAAACTCTCGTATATCTTTCCCACCCAGCCGATAGGGAAATCAAATATATCACACCCTGGTTAGAAGAGATATCATTGAAGATAACTTATCTGAGGATAAAAACATATTTCACACATTTCAGTGACACCTTCAGCCAATCCGAGCTGAGTTGTTCATCACAGAAATGGTTTCTCTATGATGTAGCAGCAAGTGAACATTTTTCTGCTGCCTGTTTGCTCTTTGATTGATTTCAGTGGAATCTTCTATTTCGCAGTGAAACCTTTCTGACTAAATAAAGTTCTGAGGAAGGATTCCACAGTTCTGTTGAAATGTTAAGAAGAGGACCTCCAAGGCTCACTTGAAAAACTACTGAGGCACAGAAAAGACTGGGGAAAAAAAAAAGATTTTGTCCTGCAATATATTGCCGTCGCAACCTTCAAAGTAAATCCTGACTAAATTTAGTTTGTTGAAGCAACTGGGATTTGAATGGAGAAATATTATTTGTACTAGTGTTAGTAGGATTATCCAGTAATATTTTTGGACTCTCTGACTATTTCTTTTTTCATTTCAACCTTTGAAATTTTTAGATAAAATAACTTGTATTAAACTTTAAAAGCTCCATCTCATGCAAAATAACTCTTTTCTTATTGTATCTTATGCACCAGGGGCAGATCCGGGGAAGAGGGGGGAGTGATTTGCCCCCCATTTTGGTCACACAAAAGAAAAGAAAAGAAAAGGGTTCTTACTACTTTAATTATTATAAACTTTGGGCAAAACATGCACCGAAATGCAGAAAAATGACTTATTTTTCAAAATATTCTGGGGGGGAATGCTCATTTTGTCTATGACTAATCCCCTGACCCCCCTCCCGATTTCCCCCCGATATCCCCGTCACCCCTGTGCACATAAACAATGATTATTTAAGTTTTGGAACATTAAAAATATTTCAGTTATGAAATCACAAGAATTTATAAAGCTTTTTCACTCAGGATAAAGTGTAAAAGTATGACTACAGCTCATCCCCCACTGGTCATGAGAATGCACAGACTCCGCCTCTGAAAATTGACAACCTATCATCCGAGTCATTCCCTGACCAACTGTGAGACAGTCTCTCCAGCAGGTCTGGGATCTGCCTCTGGGTTTCCTCCCAGTGGGACGTGCCCAAAACACCTCACCAGTGAGGCGCTCGGGGGGCATCCTGACCAGATGCCCGAACCACCCCATCTGGCTTCTCTTGACCTGGAGGAGGAGCGGCTTGACATTGAGCTCCTCCCGGATGGCAGAACTCCTCACCCGATCTCTGAGTGAGAGCCCAGCCACCCTGCGGAGGAAACTCATTTCGGCCGCTTGTATACGCAATCTCATTCTTTCAGTCACCACCCAAAGCTGGGGACCATAGGTGAGGGTTAGAACGTAGATCGACTTGTAAATTGAGAGCTTTGCTTTTCGGCTCAGCTCTTTCTTTACCACAACGGACAGATGCAGCATACTAGTTATTGCCGACACTGCACCGATCCGCCTGTCGATCTCCCATATTCTAATGTTTAGCAACATAACGTCTTCATTACCATTAATTTCAGAGTTGGTCTCAAGTTTTTTTTTGTTTGTACTTGTCTTTTTCAATTATTTTGGTTTTTAAATTAGTTTGTTTGTAATCACACAATTTTTGTATAGATATATTTTACAGATATGTATTATATATGTGCACATGTATTTATATATATATGTTAGATAGTATATATTTAAAAAATGTTTTACAAACAATACGTTTAATATGTCTCCCAATCAGAAGACAGCTCTTTAAATCCATCACTATAAATTATTTTTGATGCTATTTAATAGACTGGAAAACTAAAATGAACTGTTTAAGAATAAAAGAAAATGTAGCAATAGTAGAAAATGGGTTTTAATTCAACTTTGTAAAGCTTTTCAAGTGGAAAATCAAAATTAAATCTTCAAGTTGCAAATTAACATGAGTCAAGATTTCATTTATCAGCCGAGTGATTATGGACAGCATATCTAAGAGAAAATAGACACATTACTTACTAAACACTACTTGAAGTTTTTTTTTGTTGTTGTTTTCATCGTTATTATATATCTTTACAGATCTATACTGTGTGGTCTGTGTTCTGCTGACATATTTCCTGATCTCACCTCTATGCTTGGCTGCTCTTGTTAATTAGAGAAATCATTCTTTTGGTGCCTTTACAGATGGAGGAGAGTGAGGAAGAGGAAAAGGAAGCAAGCGAGAAATTCAACATCATCCCACCATATTCTGACAAGGATTCCAACACTGAATCGAGAGCCAGAGAAAGTCAGCAGGGAGCAGCTAGCCAAGCAGTTCCTACCTTACCATCAGTGCTTCTGCCAATTCTCATCCTGAGCTGGAAGTTCTGGTGCCACTGAGACTCCTCAACTAACATTTTAAACTCCCTTACACGTTCAAATCCATCCCAGAGTAAACCACAGAGGACAGCTGTGAAGAAGAAACATAAATACTCATTACATTTTTCCATCAAATATCTCAAACTGATGCTTTAATTCTTCTTTTTCTCTTGAGTTTCCATCAATTTGAGCAAGATTTCCAACATGCTGCTGTGTCTTTGCTCAAGTCATCCTCCATGGAAGAGAACAACATGAGCAGATGTGGGTGCATGGGCAAATTAAGAAGTGCTGTCTGGGCAAATTTTCTGTCTAGAGCCTGCTTCAAACTCAAAGTGCATCCCTTCTTTAAAAAAAAGAAGCACATCGCCCAAGGCTGCATACACTATACATGCTCCCAAAAACCCATACCCAACTCGCTCCACTGCAACAAGGCATGAGCGCAGCTTTTGATTTCTATTTTATGACTCATGCCACATCCTTTTCTCTGGTAGCCCTTCAGCTCTTCCTCTCCCTCCGTCATGCTGCGGTTGAGCAAGATAATCCATTTTCCAACGAGCTAATAAGAAAATGAGCCACACTTATAGCTTTTGTTAAATTAAAAGAAAAACACTTTTGTCCCTTTTTTTGAAAAAAGAGAGAAAAAACCAATGAGATGCAAACTTGTTCATAGTTACTGTTAGTGGGGTTATTTCCACTTTGTTAGAAAAAACGGCTGTTTTCTTCTTGTTTCAAAACACCATAGAGTTCTTTTCCCATAACAAATTGTTTGGCATCCAACTATAAGGGCAAAAAAATATACATATAAATAAAATCAAATTTCATTGTGAAAAAAATGAACGAAAAGCAACATAAGCAATTACAGCACAATTCAAATGACTCTGCATACAGAGGAGATCTGGAATAAGGCTCATGGGAGAAAAAAGCCAATTTACTGCTGTCATAGCCTTTCACTTTTTTTTATCCCTATGAGATCTGTTTTTCGCGCTCCTTCTCCATCGTGTACCATAGATGGTTTGAGAGCGAGATGCAGCGACAGGGACGGACACAGGAGGCTGTAAAGCCCACTGGCTGCTCTGATCATTGAGCAGCACATTGAGCCATTCTCCCTGCCTGAAATATCTTTTGCTGATGTTAATGGTTTTTTCTCTTATGGCTCATTTTCCTGTGAAATTAAGAAGCTGCAGGGATAGAGGTAAAGAGAAGCATAGTGAAGTTTTTGTAGAGATAAAAATCCTCTACTCAGATGATGGCTTGGTGGAAAAAAAAAGAAAAGAAAAACACCGAGTTCTGGTTCTGCATGGAATATTTTTCCTACTGCTTCATTTTGTGGATTCATTACAGCTATACATTCATGCTTTTAAACTCATTGTTTGTAACTGTGTAATTGAACTGAAAAAATCCCTGCGAGGCATTACTAAGAATACTTATTATATCTTAAGATATAATTGAGAGACTGTATGAGCCTGCAGCTTTATTTGCCCCCACTTCCCACCCTCTCCTCCTCGTACCACCGGACTGGCTTATTAACATAAAAACTGAACGGGATGATCACAAAAAAAACATCGAAGAGCCACAATGCTCAACAACTTCCTGTTGGACTTTTTATCAAGTTGAATGTCGTACATTGGTTTTGTCATTGTGTGATTAGTGGACATGCAGTGACTGTCACAGACTTTGAAAAAAAAAAAACACCACATCATCATGCTGTTTTTCTATTGAAAGAGACCAAGACCTGGATCTGTGTAAAATACTCCTAAATGTGACTATGAATTTAATTCCTGGAAAGAAATCCTGAAGAAGGCTTGGGAAACATCTGGCTGGAGTTCCAGCCAGTGTTTACTTTTATTAATCCGACCATGAAGAAGAGATGTCGTTCTGCTTAAGAAACACTCTTCATCACGGTGTCACACTAAAAACTGCAACACGGCAATGAGTAATAGTCCACAGCATCCAATGACAAATGTCAGTAACTGCATCCAGCGTGTTCCGGCCTTAACTTCTTGGTATGCGTTTACGTGTATTTTCAGTAGGTTTGTTCATAATTGTAAACTATGTAAACATTTAAAATGCTAGTTTGTTTTGTTTTTTAAATCGTGTATCAAAGATAAAATTTCCTCTCTTCATCCGTAAGTTTAAATCTTCTAGAAAAGTTGTGAATATTGCAGAAGTTTAACAGTTTGTATTATGCCAGTGGTGAAACTGTACAGTAATGTTTAATGTGCTAACTTTCTTGTGAAAACATATCAAACATGCCAAATCAGTCTGATTATGATGTGTATTAACTGTGTAATTTCATGCCATGGCAGTAAGAATGACCGTTTGTTAAAAGAATAAAAATGGCAGTGAAATTTTTCATGTCTGATAGAGAAAAAAATGTGTTTGTGTAAATAGAAAAAAAAAAATAGAGAGGAGATAAAAAGAAAAACTTGCAGCTTATGTTAGTCTATTGATCTTTTTTTTCTCTGAAGATTAATTTATCATAAAGAAGTTTGGTAATTAGCCGAAATATTTCTGCACACTTACATGAGATCAATTTTCAGTTTTAAAAAGTTCATTTATTTTCACATTATTTCTTTAAACCTCAGAAAAAACTTAGCTTGGGATCTTATTTCTGTATTTTAGTTGTGACTGACAGAGGTGATTATAAAATGCCACAGATTTTACATCTAAAGCTTCACTGCTTTGACATGTACAAGCTGCACTGAGATGACTTTAAGAACAAAAAAAAAGAAGCTGCAACAGTGTCTGGCATCAACTTGCACTTTAATTACAAAAAGAACAGCATGAGGGCTCTTGGCCTTTGTTTTTTTTTTTTATGTCTAACTCAGCCAACTGTCTGCAAAGTTAGCTTAAACTTTATGAATACCCAAGAGTAGAAATATCTTCTGCATTATACCCAAACTATTTATTAGCCTTGGGAAGACACTGAGCTCGGAAAGTGATTTGCATGCTTTTACCGACTTGCTAAAAGCCAGTTCGACTGAAAATTGCAACTAAACATCTTCTAAAAGACCTTGCTGCTTCCGTACAACATCTGTTCAAGCCGTTCACGAGTAACGTACAGAAGATTTAAAAAATATGGTGCGAAAACAAAAAGAAATCCTTGAACTAGCCAAGCAGTTTCCTTCATTTCTGCAAAAAACATCACAAAGTTTACTTCTCCAAACTCTTCAAGTTCAATATTCATTGGATAATGTTTTGCTAAGAAACAACAAAAGAAAAGCTGTGCTCTGCAACCAGGTTGTCCACTTTTTATGATTACCTTTTTTTGGTGATATCTATTGTGAAATTGCACACATCTTGACATCTTTTTCTGACAGATGTGTGCTTTTTGCACTTAGCTTTAATCGCACAGGCAGTTGTCAACGAACTTTGATGGAATAAAAATCAGGATGGAATAAAATGATTATTTTGCAGATCAGCTTTTAATCTGTGGTAATTAATATGAATGAGGGAGAAATTCATTTATTAACTTAATGTAATTCCTGAATAATTCATAAGAAGTGTCATTCAGTCTCATTTAAATGTAGAAAAGTTTCGATTGCTTGTACAAATAATTTGTTTTAGTTTCTATGGAGGTGTGGGGGAAAAGGAAAGTTTCTAAAGAGGCTTTCAACTTGTTATCTTTTCTTCTTCAGATTGGTATGCAGTTCATTTTTTATATATTACAGATTTCACTAAGCGGCAGAGGTACCTGGTGGACCCCTCTGGACTGGTTAGGATAACAAAATTTATCCTGGCGTCCTGCCCAATAGAAATCCCTTTAAAGCTAGATGTAGACTTCACAGAGCAAACACACATCTTTCACTGTTCACACCTTCTGTATTTTTACTTGCTCGAAGAGGCAAGAAGGATGGCAAATGGGAGCGGGGGGAAAGCAGTCATTTCTTTATGATGTCAAAATTATTTGAGGCTAAAAAAAACATTATAATCACACATTTGACTTGGCATTTGAAACCCTGACTTGCTGATGCCATGTACCTATTTTGTTAATAAAATTAGAATACTTAACTCAAGCACTGTGTCCTCACAGCCTGAAGCTTGGGGGATTAAGTCCCGGGTGGGGACGAGACTTGAAACACTGGCCTTTCTGTGTGGAGTTTGCATATTCTCTCAGTGTAAGTGTGCGTTTTATCTGGGTACTCCGGTTTCCTCCTACCCTCCAAAAACATTGGTGCATTAGGTTGATTGGCTACAACAAAATTGCCCCTGAATATCATTCTGTGTGTAGATACTTGTGTATGTATGGCCCCGCAACAGACTGGTGACCTGTTTGGGGTGTACCCTGCCTCTCACGTGAAATCAACTGGGAAAGGCTCCGGCACCCCCTGTAACCCTGGTAGGGATAAACAGTGAAGAAGACGAAACAAATTTTTGAAATTTGCTTGACATGCAACAAGTAAAAATACTGTTTAAAGCCGTTCACTTTTACAAGTTGTAAATACAAATAAACAAAAAAGATCTCCGAGCCTAAAAACTGTGGCTGAAATAAATTTAATTTACAATCAAATATAACAGTATTTTATGGACAAAATCATTTTATGATAATGAAAAAATCCTTCTGTACGGCGTTATTTGATTTCAGGCTCTGTGTCTCCTTAGCATGAGGTGACGGTAATCATGGATGAACCACTGTGCGGCCCCAGGAGGGAGATGAATTGCCTCATATTGTAAGTGCGTCCTCATAACACTTAAAAGATCTGCAATCATGTCGGTATACTAATTATAAGAAACATTTACTTATTTGAAGGCAAGCAGATATAAAAAAAGAAACAGCCTTTTCTACTTGAATTGTGAGTTATTGTATATACAGTATTTGGATGTGAACTGAGGTTTATAAAAGCATAGAGGGAAAATAGGTTCTCTTAAAAAGATGATGATGTGTTGAGAAAAAATCCTGTCTCTCTAATGAGATCTCCTTTCAGCTTTTTTTTCTCATTTGTCGGATTTCGTCCATAACACACGTAAACTAAAGAATACTGAATTGCATTTAAACACAGAGCTAATATATTTAGCAAAATAAAATAAAGCAAATTATTCAGTCGTGGCACGGTGGTGAAATGGCCTCACAGCAAGAAGGTCGTGGGTACAAGTCCCAGGTGGGGTTGAGGCTTTGAACACTGGCCTTTCTGTGTGGAGTTTGCATGTTCTCCTCATCTCTGCGTGAGTTTTCTCCAGGTACTCCGGTTTCCTCCCACCCTCCAAAAACATGCATGTCCACCTCCGCACGGTGGCTGGGCTCTCACTCAGAGATCAGGCGAGGAGTTCTGCCATCCAGGAAGTGCTCGGTGCCGAGCCGCTCCTCCTCTAGGTTGAGAGAAGTCAGATGGTGTGGTTCGGGCATCTAGTTAGGATATCCCCCAAACACCTCGCTGGTGAGGTGTTTGGCACATTTATGCACATGAACTTTGTTTTTGGCACATTTAGTCCGAATTTCTCAAAAACCTTCAAAATAAATGATAAAACCCATAAATCTCTGATTAAAGAAAGTGATTAAATAAAGGTTTAAATTGCAGAAAACTTGAGAAATCATTAAATGGTGGTCTGCATGCAGCCAGCCGGCCTCTCCACCTCGCTGGTGAGGTGTTTTGGGCACATCTTACCGGGAGGGGACCAAGAGGCAGACCCCGGATCGGCTGGAGAGACTCTCTTGCAGCTGGCCGGCGAAGGATTCGGGATCCTTCCGGCTAAGCTGGAGGATGCAGCTTGGGTGAGAGAAGCCTGGGCTTCCCGTCTTAAGGCTTTTGCCCCTGCGAATATTTTTTTTCCAATCCGTTCATCCATTGCACAATCTATTCAGATCCTGATTGGCTGTAGGGAATACACGCCCACTTAAATCCATTGATGCCGCTTCGGCTTGCCAGCCTGCGTAGGGGTGAGGCTTGGAGTACTGGCCTTTCTGTGTGGAGTTTGCAGGTTCTCCCCGTGTCTGCGTGGGTTTTCGCCAAGTACTCCGGTTTCCTCCCACCCTCCAAAAACATGCACGTTAGATTGATTGGCTGGTGCAAATTGCCCCAAGGAATGAGCATGTGTGTACGGTTGTATGTCTGTGGCCCCGTGGCAGACTTGCGACCTGTTCGGGATGTACCCCGCCCCTCGCCTTCAATCAGCCGGGATAGGCTCTTACAAATTTGTCAGTCATTCTGAATAATCATGAGGACAGAGGGAAAGGACAGACAAACAGTAGATTTGATAGAAAATACAAGGCTGAAAGAAAAAACAAAGAAGTTCTAATTGTTCATAAAGACTGACAAAAAATTCTGTAAAAAATGACTCATGAGACGACCAGAAGTTTCAGTCCTGTTTTTTTTTTCTGCCATTTCTGAAAACATGTCTGGCAAACTTGAAGGTTGAATTATACAATGAGAAAGGCCTTTGAATGATAAAGGAGCCATCTACTATCCAACAGTTTAACTTCTCAAAAGAAAAGTGTCTGCTCTATTAGAGATTCTGGCTTTTTCTGTCAGAGGAGGCGGTGATGCCTTTTAAAGAAATTCTAAATGAACTTTTTAATGAAAAATTATATCAGCCACAAATTATTCTTCAAAGGGGATTTATTCTTCATGTCTCAAAGTACATTTTGCATGTCTTCTGTCATCTTCAAGTTAGGTTGAGAAAGAAAACTATGTAAATAAAAAGAAGTTAATCATGTTTGTAGATCCAATATATAAAAACACACACTGTCTTCATTTACTATTTGAACTCAACTGGAAATTTTCTGAAATAAATAAGTAAAAAAAAAAAAAAAAAAAATGAGAACAAAAATGGTCAAAATATTTTTTTGGCTTCATTTAGGTAGAAATAAACCAGGACTAGATTATTCTATTTTTTTCTTATCAAACGTTTTTCATGTCACGGTCGTCTGTAAAAAGAAGTCTTATGAACAAAGCTACATTTTAGATCTAATGGTCCTTTTTAATTTGACAGCCTAATAACTCCATCACTTAGCAACTATATATAATTATAGCTGTAGGTGATGTACTCAGTTCTTTTCCATCAAGAAAAGAAGACCCATCCAGGCAGCTTGTGAGTTACTGAGATTTTGGAGAACTTTTTTTTCTTTAAGTAATTTTGTTCACAAGGCAAAAAAAACATCAACAGGTAATGTGATGCATCATTACCAGCACTCAGCTTCTTTCTCTATGATGGGATTTGAAATAGATTTGAACTTCCAAAGAGGATTTTTTTAGAGAGAGATCAGCAAGATAGTGATTACATGAGATTAGGTTCAGAGATGCTGGGAATTAGATGGAGCTCTATTTTTGCAACAGGGAAAAATACAGTTTTGGTAATGTGAAACTTTTGAAAGTTACAAGGAGATGAACACTGAACATGTAAGATGTTTTTTTTTCCTGAGACAAAGTTAACTTCATAAGCTGCTCAGGTTTAGGTATCGTCTTAGAAGGATTTCTCCTTTTTTTCTAATTTTGGGATAAAATTAAAAGTGACATCATTCTTCCTTTCCCTGAACAAATCACAGCCTTCTTCCCAACTTATCCCAGTTTCCACAAAATTTGTGATCAGAGAAACTACTTCAGAGTCTACAAAGAAACCATTTACTTCTTTGTAGACTCTGTTTTAGACTCTCTCCATTTAAAGAAACTATTTACCATTAAACCTGGAACATTAAAACGACCAAAATAAATGCTCCTAGTTTGTATTGTTTTTGCCCCCTTGGTTTGTCTCGAGATAGAACAACTGCGCTGTACTTCTTTTCTTAAATCAGTGCATCAGGTAACAGTTTGATTTTGCTCTATATCCCTTCCACGTACATAAAACCAGTTAGAAACAAAGCATTTGACAAAACTCAGATTATTTATTAGATTATTAAAGATAAACTCTTTCTTTCATCTAAAAACTAGTCTATCTGTAAAAACACTGTGGGATGGTGACACTGACAAACTAAACAGTCACTAAAGTTAGTTTAACGATCACCATTTGTTATTAACTTTGCATAAAAATGGAGAGAAAAAGATGTTTTTGTTAAACACGTATAAGGTTTTTTTTAGAAGACAAACTTGTGTTCAAGAGAAACTGAACTCCTTACATTTAGTTAACATTCCTAAAAACGTACAGTTTTTAAAACCCAAGCTTGTTTAGATAAAAGAGCTGCCATCAAGATGAAGGACCAAAGTAACACCAGAATTCTTCTTTTAGGATGCATTGGTTTTATAAAAAAAAAATCACAAAGCCAAAGCACTCAACTCAAAAATATGGATGTAACCTGTGTTACTGAGATTGTACCAGATGATATATTGTCGACTTTTCATTCAATGCATTATATTTCTGAATAAAGGTCTATTTAAAAATCTTGTTACATTTGTAATGTGCTTCTTAAACACTGGATGCTGGTTTGGTGCGTCCAGTTCCTTTAATTAATTAGTCCTTATATTGATCAGAAATCAGTTGAAGTGAAGTTAGGCTGTTTAGCATCCCTACAGCTTTGTTTTCTAAATGAACACTGAGTGAGTTTGTGGCTAAATAGATTATGAATATGCTGGTTTAGTTATGTTACTACCATCTTAAGAGAATATTTTAACTCAAACAACACAAAAGTTATACAAATTAAGGAACGGTTTTGTTTCGTCTTCTGAACCGCATATCCCTAAGCAAAAAAATCTAAATTTGTTTCCTAAAACAACAAGCAGAAATGTCATTTTATCGTCTGAAATCCCACTGACCAAAAGAAAAATCGCCCATTTACCATGATGTTCTGAGAAACAAATGGCTCCGTAGAGAGCAAAGAGAAACTACAAGTGGACAGCAAGGCTGGAACGGGCATGTGAGCTGTCAGGTTAAATGTCTGGTGGCTTTCATCATCATAAGAAGCAGCAGAGGTTGATTTCACTGATTAGCATGCCTTGGATGAGAAAGGGTAAACTAATCAGCAAAAGCAAGTGCAGCTCTAAATTTGCTGATAGAATCTCATTACACATCTAATCATGCAGCCCTATTCATCTTTGAGGATTTTTTTCAGACCAAAAAAGGTTGTGGGTTATGCGTGTATGATTTGTGTCCATAATAATTCCCTTTCCTTTTAGGATGTCCTGCATATTGACTTTGAAATGTACAGTTTCTAAAGGAGAAGTTGGCTTAAGGGACTTAAAAAAATGAAGGCAAGTGATTTAAACCTACATCTAAGTGTTTTCTGAGCCATTGTTTAGCAGGTGTGGCCTTATTTTATTGCTTCAATTTGAGTTATTTCTTGTAATATGCATACCTTTTACAAAAATAGCTTGTTTTCATTGGTGTGAGGAATTAAAAAAGAAGTGTTGTGTTAAAAGCCAAAAGTCCAAAATCTACAGCTTATATTCTTATTTTTTTCTAAACCTAAAACATTGCTTTTGTAAGACTGCCTTCGAAATTAGTTTCTATGTAAAATTGATGTGTTTTCTTTTGGGTTCTGCCTGCAGATTTTTATCACAATTTCACTTTATTCAAATAAGCAGCACAACTACACTTTTTCAAGTTCATCTTTGCTATCCTTGCAAATCCAAACCTTTAGAATGACAAAGAAAGAAAAAAGTTGACATCCAGTTTAGACTCATGTCAAAGATGAAGGATAAGATTATGTGTGGTGTTCAAAACACATTTCATTGGTTTTAATATACAACACTGTTCATGCCATAGTAAGCATTATGTAAATTAACCCAATAAGTCATAACATGAGACCATTTCCGGTGATTATTTGATTTACTGGTATCAGAAATGATTGTTATCATGATGATGTGCAAAAACTGTGTCAATAAAATTGATCCAAACATTCAAGTGAATCTTTGCATAAACTGACAGACTTCTTTAAATTTGAAATACATTTTTGGTAGGTTTTGCATATTTGTATTTTTTACATTATCATGTTTGATATGTTCATTAATTTAAAGTTAAATGGCACAAACAATTGTTTTACAATGTCAAAAACAGATGGGATGTTAAACTACTAAATTGAATCCAAAATACTTTATTGATTCCCGAAGGAAAAAGACCAGAAGAAGAACTGGTAACTTCCTTCAGAGTGGTAGTTACAAACTAGAGTGTGAAACACCTTTTAAAAAGTCTGAAGGAGGAGGGCAGAAATGATTCTCTGCACCGCTCACTCGAGCAGCAGGGCTGCGGGAGTCTGCCACCGAAGCTGTGGCAGACTCTTTTTTTAAATAAATTGCAATTTTCCCAATTTAACATTGGCTCCAAGGACTCATAATCCTCAAAGGGCCCGATCTATACACAAGAAGAGCAACTGTCAGAGAAATGTATGCTTTAAATAAAAAACCTGAAACCAACCTCCACCACCCCTTATCAACCTTTTTAAATTAAATTTAGGCATCACCATAACTGCATGATGGCAATTTTTTTGCACAATTCGCCATTGTGCATGAGAACGGCAGGTGGCACAGCTCATGTGAAAACTATTGCATATGCATGTTGTCATTTGCAGGATCCATATTTTGACTTTTAGAGGTGTTGTTGCAGCAGGATGGAGATCAATTTGTTTTATGCGTGAGATTTTAAGTGTGTGTTCCACTATCAATTTGATCCAGTGAACATTTCTGAATGACTGTGAGGTCATACAAAAGACCATAGTGGTCCAGAATGTTTTTAACCTCTGAATCTATGGTGATAAAAACTCTCATTCACAAAACATGTAGCAAAGACGCACATATATTTTGTGTGGTAATTTGTTACCTTGATTTTACACTCCTCTAGAATCCATTCATTTCATTTTTACAAAGCTCAATCCCATCCGAGCAAACTAAGTAAGATCTCATTTTAGAAGTTTTTGGATCGATGAACAAAACTGACAAATGAGCACACGATCACCCTCTGCTTATGCTCAGCAGGCAGATCCTGGAGTGATTGGAACCCACTTTGAACGACCTTTGACGTGCAATGTCCCATATGAAGGAACTCTACAGTGAAAAATGTTTTAGATGGTCAGTCTAATTTGGAGTATTGAAGTCGTTTGTGCGCAAAATTGGTGACAGGAGTTATTGGGACTGTCATGACTTTTTTTAAACAAAAAGTCCTGTTGAATACATGGATATGTAGTGTCATGATTCCCTTGCCTCAAGTCTTCCCAGGATGGCTAAAACCCTGCCCAGGATGGCGAAAACCCTGCCCTGCCTCATGCCTGCCCATGGATCCTTGACCACCTGGAAGAGGTCGTTGGGGGGCGGGGAGGTACTGTCACGTGGGACAGCTGTGGGAAGCTAAAGAGGTCAATTTTGGGGTTGTTGTTCTTTATAGTTCAAATAAGTACATTGTTATGAATATGTTTATGGTCAGGACATTTCTCCTGCCAAAGAGCATGTTGAAATGAAAGAAAACATTATGAAATACCTTGAGGTAAAATGCTAATTATGGTTAAAGACAGAACTGGAGCAATTAATATTAATCAATACAATGCCCTTTCCAACCTAATAAATCACAATCTGTTTAAAGTATTTTGGAGCACAAAAGTCATTAAACTCACTTTCCATCTGTCGGAACATTTTTCTTTCAAGTTCTTTGCCTTGAAAAGCAAAAATAGCATTTGTCAACAAATGATTAATTTTGGCCAAACATTTTGGTCATGTTGGATGAGACAATTCAATTCAACTTTGTTTTGTATAGCCCAATGTCACAACATCATTGGCTCAACAAGCTTCATGAAGTAAATTGACCAAAAAAGAATAAAACACAAAAATTTGTTTTCTTTCGGTTCCGTCATCTTCCATTTATCCAGGACCGAGTTGCGGGGGCAACTGCCTTAGATGGGAAGCCCAGGCTTGTCTCTGCCCAGCTGCATCCTCCAGCTCACCTGGATAAATAAAAGCCAATTGCTAATAGTGGCTCATTCTTTAACTACCTAAGCAACCTGAGAACAATCTTATACTTAGACCCACTTTTTCAGAGAGAAAAAAAACTCTTCAAAAAACAATTAGCTACCTCATGGAGATCTACATGAAAGAGGGATCCTGCAAAAAGAGTGTGAATTACATATTAGATCATTTAAATCTACAAAAATGAATACATGGTCTTCATCCCAATGAAAATAGCATTGGCTGGGGGTACGAGCAAGAGGAACCAGAGACGAAGAAAACAGGACAGGAAAGCCAGGAATCTGGAGCCAGGGCGATGTGGCTACATCAAGTACCAAGGCCTTTAAAGTCTGGCGATGCCCATGACAAGAACACAAATGATCTACAGTATCAGGAATCCAGAGCAAAAATTATGACAACACTATGAGAAAAAATCTTAGAAGCACACAATCAAGGTGCTAATAGAATATCTGTAAACAAGAAAAATAAAATATGTATTTTTTTGCACTAACGCACTAATAAAGAAACTTAATACATATTTGACACAAAGATTAAACTGATGACATTTAAATGACAACACAGGCATTTTGCCACAGGCTATCACAACTCACTTTTAGTGAAGGAGACAACAGAAAAAAAACAACACCCCAACTTTGAGTCCAACAGTGACATAAAGTGTCTCAAAAGTGTAGAATTGGAGAGTGGATCTCTCTACCATAATGATTTTCGGTCATTTTCTTTTTAACGTACTGTACTGTAGAGGCGGCCATACTCAGAGAATGGATCTTAATAGGAAGAAACCTGGTGAATGAAACAAATCTTATTGCTCATATGCAATTCTCCCTTGAATTTGAATTTTGGCATCTGTGTTAACATTGTTACAGATACTGACTTTCTGAATCTATGTATAATTTTCACAACACTCTACAATTGCCAAAACTCCTCGAGTACAGCCTGAGGACTCCAGTGAATATTCCAAAGAATTGACTCATCCTCTGAACTTTCTCTGCCTCAGTATGAATTGGTATTTTCTGTATGTGCTTTGACACGCTTCATCTGCAAACACCCTATCAGCAGCTGGTTTGACATTAAAAGTCACTTCTTAATAATATACAGTGTAATTATACGTGGAGGCATTCAGTTGCAGACTGCTGCATCCACAATGGAAGAAGGAATTTTAGAACCGGTTCTTCCAACTTATGTCACACTTTAACAGTTTCAGGTCATCAGCACAGCTAGAAAGCTGTTTTGTTTTCCTCTGAGGACACTGAATATCACATAAATGGATAATGTCAGTTCTCCTTAATCAACATGATCATTTTGTACAGGAAAATAATATTTCATGTGATTTATTTATGTTTATTTAGTTCCTCATGTCCCTTTCATGTCTCTATCAATCTTATTCAGTGTGACGTGGTGCTGGAGCTGATCCCAGAAATTATCAGGTGAGAGGTGGGGTCCAAGCTGAACAGGTCGCCAAACACTAAATTATTTTACTTTGAATATTTCTTGATAAGTGTGATCATAATTAAGTAAATTATTTTAAATCTCCTACAATCTAACATGAAAACAAAACATGTCAAATCTTATTTTGACTGCATTCAAAGAAATAAACCAAAAATGTCTTTTTAAAGCGTCAGGTTAGACATTTCCTCTCCCATCATTGTTGTGACTATGCATATAAACATTACCCTTAAGTGATACACATCTGCTGCCAAGCGTTTTGTTGCAATTCGCAACCTGCCAGGCTTCAATACACTGCTGATAAACTCAAAGACATTTCATAAAATTGATTTTCCTGAGAACTTGGAAGCGTAGATTTTGTTATGTGGACACAAATTTATGTGAACATCGTGTTCAGCTACCTTGAAAGGATTATGTGATGATACTATAAATTGGACTTTGTGATAGTGTTACAAATATAAGCTCAGGGACACTCTAAATTTATTGACCATATAGCGACTAAAGCTGCAATGACACAGGTCATTGAGCACGAGGTTTATTGGATTGTTTTTTGATGTCAGCACTAAGTTGGCTGCTGTGCATGTGTGAAAGTTTTTGTTTTTCTGGGGAATTTGTGATGTTATGTGTCAAAAAAAAAGGTAAAAGAGCTGAGTGTCTTTAAGATCTCAGTGATCTAAGAGATCAGCGATACCTTCAGCCAGTAATTTCTCCAATCCCTCACATTTCACCTTCCGACCCTGATTTGCTTAAAGCCTTGACAGGCTTCCCCTTTTATTTGTTCCAAAACTATATCTTATGGCTGTGTAGCCCATCTAGCATTTGCCCTACTATATCCAATTATTTCAGAGCTCTTACTGTGCCTGGTGACTTGATCTCCTCTTTTCTTTAGCATCCTGCTGAAACAGTCCTGTAGCTCGGATTGTTAAGTCTTCATATTCAGAAAATGTCAGACTCATTTTACTTTTGAATCTCTAGAAACGTAAAAGTTTTTGGTTTAGCATTTCAGGTCGCACTTTATAGCGACCTGAAATATGAACTCATTAGGTTTGAATGAGAACTGGTCTTTGGTTATGGCCACTGAATTTGGTTATGGCCACTGAATTTACTTTTAAATCAGGTATACTTAAATGAAATGCAAATTATTCGTAGGATAATGAGAGAGGAGTGAGATTAGAGACTTTTTTACTCCTGTTTTCTTTCATTTCAGGATTTCATCTCATAATGGAAATTATCCTAACCCCTCTCTGACAACACTCCATTTGTATCTCAACAATCCCCAAGTTAGGAATCGGAGCTGTCATAATCCTTCTTCCTTCAGGCACTTTCTCCTTCGTCTGCATTTTGCCCTAATTTCTCACACCTAGATCTTGTTACCACTCCCTCATGTTTGCATGTGTCCAGTCTTGATCTTGTTATATAAATCCTGGAGTCCGTCACTCCTTTGTCAGGTTTTCTTTTTTATGGTGTCTTTTCCCTGAATGTTCCCCTCAGAGTCTACTGCTGCTGTGCCTGCCCAGGACTCAAGCCTGCCCAGGGCTACCAGCTGCAATTGTCAACCCTTCTTACCTCATCCTAAGTACAGTAAATTGGTTAAACTTGGCTATTCGTCTGGGTCTTACAGCTCCTTCAACACATTGGATTGATCCAAATAGGTTGGCTGTTCATCTGAGCTTCACAACATTAAACTGAGCACTTTGTGCTGATAAAATAAAAAAAAGAATTTGTTTGTACTTGTGTGAAATAAACCCGAGCTTTTTTGTTTAACCATTTAAAACATGGGCAGCAACCCATCCTCCATAAACATGCATATTAGGTTGATTGGCCGGTGCTAAATTGCCCCTAGGAATGATTGTGTGTGTGGATGGTTGTATGTGTGTGGCCCCGCGACAGACTAGCGACCTGTTCTGGGTGTACTCTGCCCTTCGCCTTAAATTGGCCGGGACGGGCTCCGGCACCCCCCCGAAACCTTGAAAAGAATAGATGGATAAGAAGATGTCATTTAAAACATTCAACATCCCTATTGGTTGCAGGGAAACATCAAATATGTCTCTCCTTTTTCAGTTATTCCACTTTTTTGTGGCCCAGGCAGCTTCTTCGGCACAATCCTCCAGTGAAAAGATTTCTCATTCTTTTCTTTGAATGCTATGGTATGTTTTGTATTGTCTGAGATCTTACGAATCTTTCAGAAAAAATTGGGCACTCCCTTTGTCGTCCATGAACTTGTTGACATAGTGGTTCCTGCTTTTAGATCCAAGTTTTAGCACAGCAAAGTCACCAGCCATCAAATCTGAGACATGTTTTAGTTTTTCATCGCTGGAACTTTCATTTTCAGAAGTACCATTGAATACGATAGCAAAACCACTCGCTTCAGAGGTGCAATGTTCGTCTAAGTTTGTTTTTGCTTCAATTTGCCTGGTTCTTTGATGTTTTTCTCCTCTTTTGCTTTCTGCTTATTTTGTCTCTTTTCCTAGGCATGTTTGATTGTTTCTTTTCTGGTGTATCAGTGAAGATTCTTATTTTCACATGCTTTTGACTTTTTTTTGCTTGACTTTCAGAAAAAGGCAATCCCACTTGGAGAAACACGTAAGCCAGAATGATTAAGTGGAAATCTATGTCTCTTGGTGAAATACACATTTGCCGGGCATGGATAAACAAGCTCTACTCAAGGGGGAGGTTGAAACCACAGGTGCATCTCTTGCAGGAGTCTTCAACTTTATTATTTCTGCTAACTGTCCATCCTGTTAGCCAGATAGCAAAATAACTCCCCAACTGTAGTTTTGTTCGAGGCTGCGACCCTTCCCAAATATGTCTCTTCAGGCGATTTGGTGGTGAGCCATGAAATGCTTCAGCCAATCTCTGTCTGAGAAAAGTAATGGTTCTGGACTGAACCACATGGGTCCATGCCAACCCAAAGAATCATGTCATTTCAAACTAAACTAAAGCTCTCTCCCTCTCCATCTACTGAGGATAGGACTTTAAGAAGGGAAGGAGTAAGATTTTTTTTTTTTTTTTTTTGCCAATTTCAATACAAAGTTTTCATGCAGATTAAAGCCAAGCTTCATGATGCAGTCTGCTAGCTTGTTCTCCTTCTTGCCTTTTCCACTGCATGCAACTGATTTGACATGCTGTTTTCTATGTACTCACTCAGTGCTGACCTGTCAATATTTCTGTCTTGCATCTGATCCAAGCTTCACTTGCTATCTTTCTGAGAGATTTTGAGACCTTTTTTGCAGTATCTCAACAGAAAATCTTTTCTAGTAAATGTAAGGCAAACACCAGGTCGGTTAAAAATATTCACATTAAATATAATTCATTGTGACATTGTTATGTGCACAAAGGGATACGTTTAAATGTCGGCTTAATTTATCCTCACATTCTTTGGCTCATTTTTCTGATAACTAACATATTAAAAAAAAAAAGTAGAATTTTAAGCTCATGTCTACCTAAATATTTCAATTAATTAGAAATGAATAGATAAACTTTTAAAAAAAAAACTTGTTGGAAAAATCTATCAAATGTCAAACTAATAAAGTATTCATAACAATGTCAAATATAACGATGCTCTAATTAGAAAATGTTTGTAAAAGTTGTTGTATTTATGATATCGTCGAACTTTTTTGGTTAAGAAATCAAAGCCAGTATTTTATTTATGCTTACTTATATTTAATTCAATTTATTTATTTTCAGTTATGTCTTTCAAAACGAGGCTTGGAACGCTGGGCCTTTCTGTGTGAAGTTTGCATGTTCTTCCCGTTTATATGTGGGTTTTCTTGCGGGTACTCCGGTTTCCTCCCACCCTCCAAAAACATGTGTGTTAGTTTGATTGGCTGCTATAAAATTGCCCCGAGGAGTGTGTATGGCCCCGCAACAGACTGGTGACCTGCTTGGGGTGTACCCTGCCTCTCGGCTTGAACCAGCCGGGACAGGCTCCAGCAACCCGCAGAACCCCGCCTGGGATGGACGGTTAAGAAGATGAACGAATGAATGTTTTTCAAAATGATAAACACCTTTGTGGCTTTAAAAGTTCCTCATGTCAAATGTTGACCTCAATTTCATTTCAAAATTGCTAATTAGATTTTAAAATGTGATATTGCTTTGGGTTCACCTGGTTTTCAATGTGCTTCAATTGAAAAAAAAAAGCAAAAAATTATTTCAAAATTTTGCTTTATGTTTTTTTAGTTATCTTTTTTAATGCATAAAAAAATCAGAAATGACTCCATGTCTTCAGGCTGCGGTGTTTAGAATGAAGACTTGCTTTAAGTAAATTTTAACAATAGAATTTCGGTAAGCAGAACACTACCATAACTGTTCCCTAAATCACAAAAGAAGCACAGAATCGGATGAGGGATACAGTGGTAGGTAGAGCTGGATCACCACCAAACTGCAGCCTGAAAGAAACAAACCATGACCTAATTGATTTTTAAAAAATAAAGGCAGAGCAACTACTCCCTTAAACCCAATGAAATCAACACTTGTGAGGTGACATGGAAGAAAGTTTGAGAGCCACAAGAGAGGCCTTCACATTTTTCCCCTGCAGCACTCCATCATTGAACAATATCAAAAGAAACCAAAACACGCAGCCTTGTTATTAGGGGTGGAAAAAGAAACCAATGCTTTGGTTTGTTTTCTAACAACTATGGCCCAGGGATATTGCAGATAAATTTTTATTCAGGGGTTGGGGAGAAAGCAGAAAGGAGAATGATGATGAGAAGGACACAGAGAGTGAGTTGTTGGTGGGGGTGGTTAATAGGGTGGCGTTGAGGATGGAGGAAATGTTCCTGAGAGAAAGCCCTTAGTGAGAGACATCAGACAACAGATGGAGGGAAGAGGCCCAGAGAGGTAATGCTGGGGGAGACAATGAAGAGTGAAGTCCTACATCTGCTGGAAAACACCAAAAGTCATCCTTGAAAATGAGAATTTATTCTGATCAGTTTTGCAATTTAGAACATGTGCTATCTCTGAGACATTTTGATGCAATAGTCGACTTGCACCTGTAAATTTTATTTTATTGTGCCAGGTGAGTCCATGTCATTCTGCATATTATGAATAATGTGTCAGCGGGAGAATGGGGAGATAAATTGTGCAAGGGATCAGGCGGAAAATAAAGAAGAACCATTTGATATATGTCTTTAAAACTAGACTTGCCTTGATGATAAAACACAGACAACGAATGAGTCTACCGGTGGAAAGGGTGAGCCTGTCATCATGAGCGTAAAAGGTGATAACAAAGAGCTTTGCACTGTTGAACCTTCACGCTCAAAGATGCACAGTATTGAATATACAAAATGATGTCTGGTGATATAAAGCGTGGTCATAATTAAGAGGTGACATTCAAGTGCAATAGATCAGTCTGCCCCAAGAATGAAAAACATAATCGTTCCTGAATTAGAAACCAGATTTCTGGTCATTTATAAGGAGAATAAAAAGAGGGGGGCTTCATATGAATGTTTAATGATTTGAAGTCAATGAAAGCTTTGTTTTGTCTTCTGAACTGTTTATCCATGACGGGGTCATTGGGGGTGCCGGAGACTATCCTGGCTGATTTCAGGTGAGAGGCAGGGTACACTTCAAACAGGTTGCCAGTCTGCTGCGAGACCACACACACACTCATTCCTAGGGGAAATTTCATAGAGGCCAATATACACCCATGTTTTTGGAGGGTGGAAGGAAATCGAAGTGCCTGGAAAAAAACCCCACACATACACAATGAGAACATGCAAACTCAACACAGAAAGGCTAGTGTTTCAAGCTTCGTCCCACCAAGGACTCGAGCGCCAACTTTCTTGTTTGGCTACTGTGCTAACCACGGCTCCACCATGCAGCCGCTTCAATAAAAGTATATTTTTAACCTTTTACAAAAACTTTTCTTCATGTTTTCTTTTCTTCATGTTACAAAATGATGTCTGGTGAAAAGAAAAAACTTTTCACAGTTCACCACTTCAAAGAGTGGTGAACTGTAACACACTCAATTCAAGTGAAATTTTAACGTTTTTAAACACATTCTTAGTTGGCATCATATTACAAAAAGTATGTGCATCTATTGGCAGCTAAAATCTAAACAGCAGTTGTTAGTCCTGTTTAGTTTGGTGATAAGGTGTGAGAATTCTTTTCCCGGTGCTTTATCAGTTTAGATTTTTATGTAAGTTTTACCAGACACTAATGTAATATTTAAGTTTTAGTGTGGGCAACGTGAGACTGCACCACCACTAAAGCTGCCTTTCCTTGGTTCATCCAACTGGGTATTTTGTGTTTCTGCAGTTGGACTATAGCTGGAATCACAATCAAACCAGAGAATTATTTATCTGTGAAAAAAAAAACAGAGTGAAAGCTGTGTGCTGAGTTTTGTTCGCTTTATTTATTTATTTTTAAGTGGTATGTGAGAAACCGACTTTTTGAGAAACGTGGGAACTAATCAAATGGAACACGTCTTGATTCAGTGAAACTTCTCAAAAGCTTTAAAGTATTTGTATTCATTAAGATAACATACAGAAAACAAAGATTGTTTTTCGAAGCATATTGTTTTAAATATTGATACCTTTTTTTAATATGTTGGACTTGATGTGGATCAATTTTTATATCTGTATTTTTCTGTGTTGCAAGTGTATTGACTATATGACTGCATGTGTCTGTACTGTCTGTGTGTGTGCGTGCGTGTAGAAAGTAGTTTAAAGCCTATGTTTGTCTTTATTTAAAGAAGATTGGACAAGCTGTTCAATATTAATCAATATACACAAAATACTATAAATTAAAATTTGCATGGTTTAGTCAATCATTCCAAACAGATTTTATTACATAAATGTAACATTTTAACACTGCACGTGTGTGCGTGTCATGTGCAGTCATGCACAGTCAAAAGGTGCAGCTGCTGTAAGTGTGTAGTGTGTCACTTAAATTACAACAATAACAGGAATGAATGGCATCATTTTTTAGTTTGACTTCATTTTTTTACACAAACCCTATTTCCATTTAATGCATTTAAAATTAGTCAAATTATTCAAATCTGTAATTACTAATATAAAAGGTCTAAAGCTATTTCTGAAATTTAGAAGATCTACAGTGCATGTTGAATTTAAAATACTCCCTTGGTCATAGCGGTATGGTGGTGCAGTGGTTAGCACAGTTACCTCACATCAAGAAGCTCGGGGTTTGACTCCGACGTGGGACAAGGCTTGAAACACTGGCCCTTCACTATGGAGTTTGCATGTTCTCCTTGTGTAAGCGTGGGTTTTCTCCGGGTGCTCCAGTTTCCTCCTACCCTCCAAAAACATGCATGTTAGGTGGATTTGCTGCTATGAAATTGCCACTCGGAATTGTGTGGATGGATGTGTGTGTGTAGTGCCCAGACAGACTGGTGACCTGTTCAAGGTGTACCCTGCCTCTCGCCTTCAATCAGCCAGGATAGGCTGTGGCACCCCTAGCACCCTGTTAGGAATAAATGGTTCAGAAGACAAAGCTTTTGTGATCAGACTTTTTTGTGTTTCAGTGATAAAATGTTGTTTTTAGGCTTTAATGCCTTTAAAAAAAAGTTGCTTTCCTTCATCCAGTACAAAATCTTTGTAAATAATCAACCCTGTACGGTAAATGTTTTTTTTAACCAAATAGCAAGTACATAAATAACACATTTACGTAGAGTTTAAAATGTTTTGTATTTTTAAGAAGTAAAAGCAACCTATTGTTTACATAAAAATATACTGTAATTACATAAAGATGATGTAAGGAAAGAACGGGGCAGAAAATTATTTCTGCCATCCTCTACCTGAACTCGTTAACCTTTCACTTTCTAATCTGTAACTACTTGTCGTTCTCAACCATTTTCCATATACATATGTAAATAAGTTTTTGATTGCTGATTTCTTCTTCTTGTGGATTCTTCTTTTTGTTCTCTGTTTGCACTGCAGCATCAAATTTCACTTTAGGGATTAATAAAGTATTTTTAATTCAATTCAAAATTATTATTGGCCTTTATAGAGCATCACGAGCTCCATCAGTAAAAAAACAAAACAAAAAATAAACGTAATTATATTGTGATTTTCTTTATTTACTTTGATTGTAATCGGCTTTTATTAGTAGAAAAACAAACACCGTAGTTCTCCTGTGCATATGTTATTATTACATAAAATCTATTTCGCTTCGTCTTCTGAACCGCTTATACCTAACAGGGTACCAGGGGGTGCTGGAGCTCATTCCAGCTGATTTCAGGCGAGAGGCAGGATACACCCCAAACAGGTTGCCAGTCTGTTTTGGGGCCACACACATACTCATTCCTAGAGGCAATTTCATAGTGGCCAATCAATCTAACATGCATGTTTTTTGACGGTGGGAGGAAACCGGAGTACCTGGAGAAAACCCACACATACACAAGTAGAACATGAAAACTACACACAGAAAGGCCACCGGTCCAAGCATCGTCCCATGCAGGACTTGAACCCCGACTTTCTTGCTATAAAAAGGCCATAAAATCTACGGCCATAAAATCTATTTTGACACAAAATCCGTAAATGCCACATCAAATCTTTTCTGATCAGATCATAGATTACAAGTTCAGGGGAGCAATACCCAACACAGATCAGAGGTTTCAAGCATGTTTCTTAATCAGATCTATACAAAAATCTAATGTAACACAACCTGCTGAAAACTCTGCTGCAGCCCTTCTAAAAAAAAGAAATTATTTTCCAATTAAATCTGTCTCTTTGTCATGCTTCAGGTTTGCGATTCAAGGCAACGTGAGTCATTTTTCACTCTGAACTTTTAATAGCTGTGTTGAGTTTGCATCTTTCCTTTTAACAGACTTTTTATCTCTTCCCAATTAACATTTGTGGCCAAACAAATGATACAATCATTTGATTTCAGTGGTATAATATGCTTAAAATTAGTTAAAAAAAAAAAAAAAAGTTGTGTACAGCATAGCTGTTTCAGTGGTTGATTTTATTCACAATGTCAGATATTATTATCAGATTGTAAAACTGACAAACAAATGTTGTGTTGAATTTGTTGTGCAGTGGGAAAAATATAGATAAATAAACCCAGTGGGCAGCTGATACCTTTACACAACAGATCCACATATTACGACATTCTAAATAAGACCCCGATGATGTCATTGCACTTTTTTTTTTGACTGATAACGGCACTTAGTTTTTCTTAGGTATGCATTATAAATGTACACACGGGACAAAAAGAAAAGCACACTTATCTAAATGACAATGAGACTACAAAAATACTATTTTAAGTCAAGCAGTTTGTAATTTAAAGATGTAATACTAGGAAAAATCATCTGAGAGTGGATGTCCTTTGAGAGATCTCTGTGTACACCAGGGCCAGTGGTCAGACATTAAAAGCCTGTCGTTTGGTTGGGTGAGGTTTGCACAAAAGCACTTCCTCTCCATTGAAACACACACAATGATGGAGGCCCTTTTTGAGACTCTTGCTTTGGGGTTGAATTATGCAACTTAATGGATTCATCTCTGCTAAGATAGATGGGATCTGAGGGACACAGCCAAATGTCTGGGAATGTGGAGACTTATGGAAGGATGAAGGGATACGAAAATGCGAACGAAAGAGAAGAAGGGGAGATGGAATATCTCAGAGGTGAAGATATAGCTACTGGCTCCAAGGCTGTAAATTCTCTCTTCCTTGGGAGATAAGGGCTTTTTTTTTTTCCTTTTATTTTCCACTCTCTCATTCCCTCCCCCCATAATACACACAAAACAATAAAATCAGGATAAAAACACTCTAGCAGCCTTCCTGCTTCACCAACAATGGATTCCAGGCCCTTTATTGAGAATAGCCTAAAGTGAAAGAAGTGAGTAAATTATGTTTGCACAACTTTAACAGGGGAGCATGTGAGTTTTAAAATCAGCTTCTCAGCTAAATTATCTGTAAACCTTTCCTTTTAGCCCTCCAATCATTCTGGTTTTATTTTATAGAAGCGTTTGAAACTGATTTACTACGAGCTGACGGGAAAACAGGGAAAGTTGTGGATTCCGTCGTCATGTGCAAACAGGTTTAAGACCTTTTAATCACTGCCATAAATTTTACTGCTCCATTTAAATTCAGTCATTTAAATGTTCACCCTAATAATTTCTAATTTTGTAAACTGAAAGCTTTTTGGGTTTCTTTCAAATACGACATTCCATTAGAACACATCAGATGAAGGAATCTGTGTTTATATGGTTTTATTTTTCACTGGACATAAAAAAAAATGGCAGAAGACCTTGAAAACCAAATATAGTCAAGACTATTTCTTTAACACAGAAGTGAACGTTCACAGAGTTTAGAAAAAAAAAGACCTGTTAGTGTTGGGCTGATCATCATAAAAATAATTGGTATTCAATTTGTTTAATATTCCCCTAAATTATACAGTAAAATGGGCGTGCTTGTTGTTGAGTCTCGGGGGTTCTACATACGGGTTCAGACCTGTCTGCTCTAATGTCATGCAAATGTCATCTTCAATGACAAATGACACTAAATTTTTCCGCCACCACAAGGCACTATCCACTCGGGCTATCCGTCCATTCTTGTTTCCATAACACCGTTGTGAATGCAATATCTCCCAAAAAACTGAAGAGATTTTAATAAATTTGCTCACATTTACTCAGTTCCAACTATAGATGAACTGACTGGGTTATCAGGGTCAAAAGTCAAGGTTACAAAGGGTGAGGTTGCAAATTCTTTAGAAGGCGATATCTCCCAAACTGGTAAACTACTGTATGTGATTTAGAGCAGGCAGAGGCAGATTGTTTGACGCCTTGGCGACTCAGCTTATTCTTGTTAACCTCCACTTTCAATCAAATTGCTTGTGTCTTAAAATAAAAACTTAACTGAAAAACCAAAAACACACTTTGCAAGTGAATCCCCCCCCACCGCCCTTCCAAAAAAAAAAGTACAAGCAGGGGTTTCAGTTTTGAAATGGTGATTTTAAAATAATGGATTGAAAAATTGGCTACAAATCATTTCTGTTTTTTTGTTTTTTTTTTAAAGTTTTATGTGTTCATCAAAATGAACGAAATTCTTGTTTATATCAGAGTAAAAGTTCAGATTTAATTACAAAATCTGTAAGATTTAGTTTTTACATTAGAACATCGGTTTAAAAGCAGGACTCAGCATATCACCAGTGCATGAGTGTTTTCATTAAAAATTTGGATTGTCATATGAGTTAGATACTAAGAGGAAAGTTTCAAAGGAAATCTTACCAAAAAAAAAAAAAAAAAAGTAAAAAAAAAAGTATTTTCAGCCTGTTTAGTCATTTGGCTAATAGAGATGGAATCAAAACAGCAGAGACGCTGGGTCAGAACAGATATTAGAAGATGGACAGGACTGTTTCTCAGATTAAAACGTGTACTAATTATGACCCATAATCTCTTTGCCTCTGTAATTGAGGTCGCACACCGAGGGAGGCTGAATTTGGAGAGGACATTTTCCTTTACTAAGCTCTGCAGAGGGAACAAACACATAACTGAGGAGGCCTGTGTTCCCCAGACACTGTGAGGTAGAGTTAGTAATTAGGAACAGAGTAACGGAAGGCAGCCGGGGACAGACTTCCTTCAGTGAGTCCAAAACACTCAATAAATGGAAATTACCACAAGACTGAGATGCAGACTGAAGATTTTTCAAAATAACCTCATGCTAAAGAAGCAAAGGTCACTGTGTCTCCAGGATTTCAGGAGAGTGGAACTCATAAAACAAAAAATTGCCAAAAGCATAGTCTGTTTCTAATACGTTGCAAAATGTACAAACAAATAACCAGAGATACAGCAGGTCGACATCTCGCTGAGAAAAAAAATAACATCTGGATGGAATTAGTTCTGATGTTAGGTTGACCAACAATGTGCAGCCCTCCCACACATGGAATGTTATAAGGATTTAACAATCATGCCCACCAAGTTTTGTTTTTTTTTTCTTTTAAAAATATAAAAAGAATCTGCACCATCGTATTTTGTCCTGATTTTATCTTAATTTCTCATGAACATACCAAACAGCTCGTTGTGCTCATGTCTGCTGCCCGAAACATCACGTTTTTCTCATTGCATTCAATTTTAGATTGTCAGCTCAAGAAACTTTAGTCGTCTGTTAACTCCATTCTTCTGCATCTGTCTGAGATCGATACTTTAATAACTGGAGAGGAAAGAGTTTCATCATAATCAATAAAAGCAGTGTATGGCTATGCAGAGGTAGACAAAGAGAAATCATTCTGCCCAACGGAGAAACTGAATGTTTCTGGCACCTCATTCATTACATTATTGAATAATCCATTTGCTTGTCACCCCAACAGAAGAACAGACTATGGTCTGGTGCTAGCACATCTGCAAGACCCTCACACTATGAAGAACTTGCAAAGAGTTTCTTACGTTTCTTTTAATAATATAAGAGATTCATTGGTTCGGAGCACATCGGTCTGTCTAGTGGGTAAAATGTCTCAAATAATAAAGTCAAATAGAAACAATTTGTTGCAAAAAGCGTTTAGTTGTATGTATTGTTTGGTACAGGTCTATAATTTATTATAACTTTTTTTGTGGTCCATTCAGGGGGAAATTTTAACTTTCGGTTAAAATAGGTTACTTGATTAAAGCCCGAACCATCTAAATGAACTACAGGCATTAAGTATCATCAAGTATTAATTTATGCTGACGAGATGTCATTATTTGTTGGATCTGGAACTATATCTGTGATCTAAAATTTCATGTTGAAAATATTAAGAAGTTTAGCTTTCCAGTTGTGTAGAATAGACGTACCTGGAAGAATAACAAAAATAAACTGATGTGGTGTTTGTTGCATCCATCTGTCACCAGAGACATCACTAGATCTGAAAAAAGGGAGCCGGGGACTTATTTCAATTGTTGTGCACTAAACTTCACTCTCCCGAATCATTTGAGAGCAGCTACAAATGATATTTTGGGGCATCTGCTAAAATGGCCATAACAATGCCCCTGACTGCTACAAACGAGTTTATGATATCAGTAGTTGAATTTTGCTTCCCATTTTAATCAATTTCTTTTTGAAAATAATGCAAGAAGGTTTTTTTTTTTCACTTCATATTTTAGAGAAAACAGCCCAAATCTGTTTCAATTTTCTGACGGAGTATCTTCATTTTATTTTGCCAGTTAGAAATAGTTTTGATGCTGCTTGTCTTTGCTTTTTACAAAGCCCATTAATTTGTAAAGATGTTTTCACTGTATAAAAAACAATAAGCAGTTAATCATGGATTTAACCAAAAGACTTTAATATTTTCAGATCCAAAGTTAAAGATAATTGAACCCAAATGTCTCAAAGGCATGGTTTTCCTTGTTCCAATCAAATTTTTCCATGCTTGACATGAAATGATCACAGTTACCATAAAAGCTGGTGAAGTTTTACACGCTAAACATATGTGATGAGATGGGCGGAGAACATTCTGAGATGCTGAGTCATCAACTCATATTTAAATGTCTGAACATTCTGAATGAAACACGTCTTAAGAGCAGCTCGTGCAAGGCTTGTAGGGCCTGTCTGTTGACTTTGGTGTGCTTTGAACGCAAGGCTAATAAGGATGTACTGCTGTGAATTTGTGTGCATGACAGCTAAGCAGAAAGGGGGGACTTTGATTAGCCACGGGTACCGTTCAAAGGGGAGTTACTACATAGGGACCAGTCAAACCTGAACAAGAAGGAAAAAGATTTAAATTCTGAGGTTCAACGAGGTGTTAGAACATAACAAAATACAACTTATATATAGTTTCCGGCTTCAATTTTCAGGGTCAAAAATGCACACGTTTTCAGGACTAAAACTATATGTAAACCTGGGAAAAAATTTGTTAGTTCACATTTAAATTTGTCATTGGCATTGTGGTCACGTCAAATAACACAGAAACCATCAAGCTGTTGCAGCCAATCACTTCTGTGCAAAATTGATGATGGATGCCCAAGTGAATCAAAGTGGATCAAAGGAGAGGAGAAAAAAAAAGGGATTGTTAATGTCAGGGTGACAGAGGATTGTTTTGCAATACTTTCTGTTAGCTAAACTTGGTCTTCAAAACTTATTGGGTAGAGTTTTGTAACTTTGCTTTATTTGGGTCTGTCTGCTTTTGTCATTCTATGTTTTATTGATTGATTTATAAATTTCTTTATGTATGACACGTAGACTGTCTGCTGCAGAGCAATAAAAAAAATGTGAATAAGAGAGTTTTATTATTGTATTCTGATCTAAGTGTTCCTTCCCAAGGATGCAGCTAAACCTTACTGTACAGCAAAATAAATGGAAAGTAATTGCACTGAGATCACCCTCAACTATTTTATTGGAATAATCAATAGATTATTGACGTTTTTTCTTTGCTTTTCATTTTGTGCAGTAGCTGATGATGTCATCACTTGTTTAAAAAAAAGGTCCTTTTAATTAATGAAGCGTGGCATTTAACACACAGACAAAACAAGATAAGACAAGCGACTGTGAGTGTTTGCAGAAAAAAAACTAATCACACAGATGTTCTCTGCCCAGCTGAACCTCATCTTCAGCAGGTTCAACATGGATCACCTCAAGAGAGACTGGAATGCAGCTTCCTCCAATCACTGCAGAGAGTACGAGTGTTTTTTTCTGTCATGTCACACTCACAGGCTCTAATCATCAAGCATAAAAAGGCCGGTGGGAGGATGTGTTAACACGCCCTGGACAGCTGTTTAAAGACTTCCAACACACACACACACACACACACACACAAAGTAAAACAAGTCAGGGACTTAATTTTTTTTTTTAAATTGGCAATGACCGACCCCTTAAAGCTCAAAACTCTTCAACAACACCAACAATGAATATTACATCATCAAGTTTAGTGTTAGGGTCACAGATATGGAGCCCGTCCAGAAACATCTAAATCTATTGCTGTCGATCAAATTCAAGTAACTCTTCTATTATGACAATTTAAAAAAAAATATCTTATAAAACTAGAATAGGCCTCACTGCAAGAAGGTCGGGGTTTGAGTCCTGGGTGGAATGAGGCTTTCTGTGTGGAGTTTGCATGTTCTCCCCGTGTATGTGTGGGTACTCCGGTTTCCTCCCACCCTTTAAAAGAATGCATGTTAGGTTAATTGGCCACCGTGAAAATGCCCCTAGGAATGAGTGTTTGTGTGTGTGTGTGTGTGTGTGTGTGTGTGTGTGTGTGTGTGTGTGTGTGTGTGTGTGTGTGTGCGTGCGTGCGTGGCCCCGCAACACTCTGGCAATATATCTGGGGTGTACCTTGCCTCTAAGCTGAAATCAGCCGGGATAGGTTCCGGCACCCCTGTAACCTTGTTTGAGATAAACGGTTCAAAAGACAAAACGAAAACGAGAATAAAACAAACACACAAAACTTGAATTTTAGTCTCACTGGTGAATTTCTGACACTTCAGCTTCCCATAATGGAGATTAATTCAGCAGTTATCTTTTGTTGTGTTGATTTAGGTTTTTTTGGACCAGTTAGTTCAAGCTGCCAATGTTCTGGATTTGAAAATTGACCAGGTTTAAAACCATTTAAGAAACAAATAAAAAGAAAAGATTGATTAAAACTGACCAGATACAAATAAAAGTCTCTTTCTTTTTTGTTTTATTTTTACACATTTAGCAAATGGATTCGAGCCTTGGGGGGGGTCTTTTTTTTTATAACAGTACTGTTATTGTGACATGCTAATTTGCTGGTAGTTGTGTGTTAATAGATGGCTTGAAAAGGAAATCAATTTTGTCAAATTACATTTTGTGTGGTGACATGGTGGTGCAGTGGTTAGCACAGTGGCTGGCCTCACTGCAAGGAGGTCGGGGTTTGAATTCTGGGTGGGGACGAGGCTTGGAACACTGGCCTTTCTGTTTGTGTCTGTGTGGGATTTCTCTGGGAAACCCGGTTTCTTCTCACCCTCCAAAAACATGTATGTTAGGTTTACTGGCCATTATGAAAATTGCCCATTGGATTAGTGTATGTGTAGCCCCGAAACTGACTGACGACCTGTAAAGGGTGTACCCTGCCTCTCACCTGAAATCAGCTGGGATAGGCTCCAGCATACCCCATGACCCTGTTAGGGGTAAACTGTTCAGCAGATGAAAGGAAACATTTAGTGTTAAAATTGGTACTTTTTCTGTCCCCCTACATTTGTCTCTATAACCCACAGATGATTTTTAATTCATCTAAACTTACATGACTTATGATTTGATGATTGATCAAATGACAACATGACAATCTCGGGTCTCGGCTCCGAAAAGGCAGAGTGAAATTCTAATGGACAACCTCATACTTATTCTTTTCAGCTGTTTACAGCCTATACTTGAAACACAAGCTTGCGTAGATGTGCCATGATTTACATGCAAGATCAAGAATTAAAAAAAAAGTGGAGACATGTTTCAAGCGCCACTGTGTTCCCATGACTCCTCGTCACTGCCACGAATGCAGAAATTTTATTACCCTTAAAAGCACAGCATGCAATTTTTTTCTCGTTCTTGTAATGCATAAATGTCCTTTGACATGAAAATATAATATTTTAACATCAATCAATCTTACTCTTTCTGTTATCAAGAGACTTCATTCCTGACCAGTCATTATTCTCTTGAATTATGCTGATTATTAAAATGAGAAGAAAAAAAAAACTACCAATAAAAATGAATAAACAAGTAGAAAGAAGGTTACAGCTTGCGATAGAGAGAAAAAAAAAAGGCAAATTAAGAATGAATGTAAACAATATGCTCTACTGGGTTGGCACGTGACGTTTTATGGTGGCATCTTAAGATAAAGAAACAATAAAGCTGGTGAAAACCGTGTGAAGATAAAGTAAGAGATGAATAAAAAGAGAGAATAAAATAAAAATGTTTGATGGAAAAAAATGCTGAAAAGGCCAGATCGGAAATGGACAATAATAACTGATCGTTTACAAAAAAAGAGGGGAAAACAGAGCTATAGAATCAGAGAGGTGAAAGGCAGACAAGTGGGTGGGTGGCCATCAGTGTGCAAGCCTGAAGCGATGAAACATTAAGGCAGGATAATGAATATGGTTCTGCTCAGTCACACTCCACATTAGCACGGAGTCAGGCCGACCCCAAAGTGTCAACAAGTTAATTGACTGGGTTATCAGTGACTCTTTCACAATGCTGTTTTCTTCCACAAACAACAATTATTTACAGGGATTTTTGTGGATAAATGAACATTGATACCATTAATACACAGCCAGTTTGAGATAGAGCCAGGGGGTGTGATCATTTATAGGAGTCCAGAAGTATTTGGCATGTTGAATGTTTAGCCTCATTTTGAGTGGAGTTGTAAATCTTACTTTTTATGTGGAAAGACGTTTCATTTTCATTCTCGTTGGTTCTGTTCTTCGCATGTTAACGGTTCATTTTCACCTATTTTTTTTTAGGTATCACAAACTTGTATTTTGCTTCAAACAAACTCATCACTCTACATTTACCAAAGATATTTTTGAAGGGAAAATGAGAAAATGTCAGAATTCACAAATATTTCAAAACATCACATCTATCAAAAATCAATTCGCTCATAAGGCTGTGATGAAGCCACCTGTCCCCTAGCAAAGAACGAATCAGTCACACCTTTAATCTTTATCTAGTCCCCAAATACTGTTCAGTACCACTGAGGAGGGTTTATGGTTCATTTGATTCAATCTTTAAACTTTTTAGCAAAATTTACCAGACAGAGTTGCTTTAAAGCCAGATTCAGACCAAAAGAAAATTCAGAATTTAACTAGTTTTGGTTTAAGTGATGCTTTATTTTTTTTTAAAAGATTATTTTGAAGTCTAAGATGTTTCACCCTCCCAGGCAGATGTCTGACAGGAGCACATACCAAAAGATTTCTTCTTCATTTTCAACCATCAACTTATTCAATCTCCTTCAGCAACATCTCATCTGTCATGCAGGTAAGTCGTTTTGTGCCTTTCATCATTGTGTCACAAATGGGTGACACAGCTGCAGTGTGAGGTGTGTTTAAGTTTTTAAACTGAACGGTAAGTCATGTAATCAGCACTGAGGAGGTAATGGGTGATGACTCCTACAGCTTCACTAGCAGTACCAGTAGACTTATTGAGCAGCGCTTTGACGACGGAGTGCTCACTACAAAATGTTCACATTTTTTTGTCCTGTTTTGTCATATTTTGTGGCATGAACTTAAAAGTAGTATGGGTGTTCTTTCACAAGTTAAACTACATTATATATTTTTTTCCTCCAAGTTCTTTAACTCAAGAATCCACAAGTCATACTCTTGAACATGAGGAATATTGAAGACCTCCTGCTCAAGCAGGATCTAAATAATGTGTAAATTCTGTGCGTTCAACGAGTTTGACATTTGTGTTTTTTCTAATCAGGTATGGTGCAGCAGGAAAATGGCCATTCTCCAGTGAATTAGGACACTTGAAAACAAAAGAGAGAGTGATAACTTTTAACATGCAAACGTTTCTTTTCCTGGGTTCTGTTACCAGATGGCCTAAGTTCTGCAAGTTTGAAGTATTTTTCCATTTTTTTTCCACTCTGTTCTGTCCGGTGTTACGGCAAGCAGAATGGTGATCTGTGTGTCAAGTATTTCTGGACAGATTTGCTCTACCAAGGTCAGCACCATGTGCCGACCTTGGCAACTATTATTTTATTTTCTTATTTTTATATTTTATGTTACCTCTTAAATGTCTGTGTTTTCTGTAGGTTTTTTATGGAGCTGACAAGGAATACTAAGGGGAGAAAAAAAGGAAAAGGGGTAATAAAGTACAGTGTTCTTCTTCTTCTCCTTTCGGCATTTCCCATCAGGGGTTGTCACAGCAAGTGGGTTTCTTTCATCGAACCCTATCTGCTGAATCCTCTTTGGTCAAGAGGAGGATTGGAATTTTTTCCTTCTAAATTTTTTGTTTTGAAGCCACATTGGCACCTGCACTCCACCCCACTTTTACCTGCTTCATAGACATCAATACTTACAATGGACTTTTGGTGGAGGGTGTTCAGCGAGGGGATATCTGATGGCAACACCTGAGCCACCCTCACACTAGCCCCACTCCTTCAATGGTCTCAGTCATACTCCTTGTCCTTCTCCGTTTGTCCCAAATGTTTGCTGGACTGGGGCGTCTTGCACTAACACTTGACAGGGAGTGGAAATTCACTCCCTGATCCACTGTGCCACACTGTTTACTGTCCACCATGTCCTTGCTCCCAAAATGATTACAATTATTATTAAGGTTTTCCTTGTGTGTTTCAACTTCATCTCTGATTTAAACTTTTGTTAGTGTGTTTGTTTTTTTCAGATAATCCAGCAGGTTGGTTGTGATGCCCAATAGTGTAACTACAGATTATCTTATCACTTTATCTCCCTCTCTTTTTATGGCATCTCACCTCTCACTTTTTCTCGCCCTTTTCCCTTTTACTCTCTTCTTTGTATTCCTTGTCAGACTCAGCGAAAAGCCACAGAAAACACAGACATTTAGGATGTAACATAAAATATTAAAAGTAAATAAATAAAACAATACTTGCTGAGGTCGGCACGTAGTCTTACCTTGGCAGAGCAAATGTGTCCAGCAATACTTGACATACAGATTTCCATTCTGCTTGTCACAAGTTCAGACAAAACAGGGGCGGAAAAAAAATCTCTTTTTCAACACAATTGATCAAAATGAATGCCTCACTTCATAGAAATGGACAATTTTACCTTTCCTGTGACTCTATTTTCAAAATCCAAAAAAATGTTTCAAACACTTCTTATTCACTCGGACATTTCACCACAAGTCATGCATCAAGTGGTCATTGAATGTAGTTTTTGTTATATTTCAAGGCCTTTGTCTGCAACCATTTGGGTATTTTTTTTTAAAAAAAAAATGAGTCTTTCAATTTCATGATCTGAATTGATGGTGTGTCATTCTTGCCGAACAAAATCTGAAATTCTTAGGAAACAGCCTCCCTCAATTTCCTCACCTCCACATTGTTTCTTTCATTCACTTAAAACCAACATTTTACAGGTGACACAACATTTAAAAATATATTTTATTAAAAGACAGAATTATTTTTGGGAAGCAGGTACTTTGAGCAACTGTTGTACATTTTTGACTGGGCAGCAAGAAGGTCGTGGGTTCCTGCCTTTTCAACCTATTCTTCATTCCCCCCCTTGTTTTATGTTCTCTGATTCCACAGGTTTTTTTTTTTTTTTTTTTTTTTTTTGTGCTCGGGACGAGGCTTGGAACACTGTCCTTTCTGTGTGGAGTTTGCATGTTCTCCCCGTGTTTGGGTGGGTTTCCTCCGGGCACTCTGGTTTCCTCCCACCTTCCAAAGACATGCATGCTAGGTTTATTGGCCGGTGCCAAAATTGCCCCTAGGAATGAGTGTGTGTGTGTGTGTGTGTGTATGGTTGTATGTGTGTGGCCCTGTGACAGACTGGCGACCTGTTGGGCGTGTACCCTGCCCTTCGCCTTAAATCAGCCGGGATGGGGTCTTGCACCCCCCCTTAACCCAGTAGGGATAGACAGATAAGAAGATGACTGACTGACTGACTGACATTTTTTACTCTTGTACATTTTTGCAACAGCACCAAAAACTTGAGTTTCAAGGACGGAGACAAAAAGCTCTAGTTAGGAATATAATGTGTTGTAGTTTTTGAAGGATTCAACATTTTAATCCACTTGAAAATCACTTTCACAAAAAAAAAAAAATTCCCATTAATTTTTTTGTGTTTGTGCTCACAAAGAAAATTACTTAGTGTTTGATGCATTTTAACAGAATTTTAATAAAAAGTGGTGTGTTTAAATAGTGCTTTATTGTACTTGTAGACTTCTTTGCTGTGTCCTCTTTCTTAAGTGCTTTCTGTACAAATTTTATCATTTCAAAAGCTAATTGAAACTCTGAAGTGTTTTGCTTGCATCCTACAGAACAACACGTTATGAATGTGTAGTACTTCACAATGAAAGCATTTAATGTCCAGATAGTAAATTCTGAATGAGTCTGTTTAACAATTGTTGTCAAATAAAAACACTATTTTATGCTATAATAATGCAAATCATGTGGTCAAACAAAAACTACACTCTTCTCAATCGCAAAATGTAATTTGAAGCTTCACGGAAATGTACAGTGGTGGTCAAAAGTTTACATACACTTATAAAGAACATAATGTCATGGCTGTCTTGAGTTTCCAGTTATTTCAACAACTCTGATTTTTCTCTGATATAGTGATTGGAACAGATCCTTCTTTGTCACAAAAAACATTCATGAAGTTTGATTCTTTTATGACTTTATTATGGGTAAACTGAAAATGTGACGAAATCAGCTGGGTCAAAAATATACATACAGCAATGCTAATATTTGGTTACATGTCCTTTGGCCATTTTTACTTCAATTAGGCGCTTTTGGTAGCCATCCACAAGCTTATGGCAAGTTTCTGGTTGAATCTTTGACCACTCCTCTTGACAGAATTGGTGCAGTTCAGTTAAATTTGTTGGCTTTCTGACATGGACTTGTTTCTTCAGCATTATCCACATGTTCTCAGTGGGATTTAAGTCAGGACTTTGGGAAGGCCATTCTAAAACCTTAATTCTAGCCTGATTTAGCCATTCCATTACCACTTTTGATGTGTGTTTGGGGTCATTGTCCTGTTGGAACACCCAACTGCGCCCAAGACCCAACCTTCGGGCTGATGACTTCAGGTTTTCTTGAAGAATTTGAAGGTAATCCTCCTTCTTCATTGTCCCATTGACTCTCTGTAAAGCACCAGTTCCATTGGCAGCAAAACAGGCCCACAGCATAATACTACCACCACAGTGCTTGATGGTAGGCATGGTGTTCTTGGGGTTAAAGGCCTCACCTTTTCTCCTCCAAACATATTGCTGGGCATTGTGGCCAAACAGCTCAATTTTTGTTTCATCTGACCACAGAACTTTGTCCATGTGATCAGCAGCAAACTTTAGTCGAGCCTTAAGGTGCCGCTTTTGGAGCAAGGGCTTCCTTCTTGCACGACAACCTCTCAGTCCATGGCGATGCAAAACACGCTTGACTGTGGACACTGACACCTGTGTTCCAGCAGCTTCTAATTCTTGGCAGATCTGCTTTTTGGTGCTCCTGGGTTGACTCTTCACCCTCCTGACCAGTTTTCTCTCAGCAGCAGGTGACAGCTTGCGTTTTCTTCCTGATCGTGGCAGTGACAAAACAGTGCCATGCACTTTATATTTACAAACAACTGTTTGCACTGTTGCTCTTGGAACCTGCAGCTGCTTTGAAATGGCTCCAAGTGACTTTCCTGACTTGTTCAAGTCAATGATTCTCTTTTTCAAATCTGTGCTGAGCTCCTTTGACTTTCCCATTGTAGCGTTTGTGGGTGTTTTTATCCAATGAGCCCTTTTTAAATGGCCTCAGAGAAGTCACCAGCTGTAGTCACTCATAATCACTCACAAGAAGTTAAGAGGTCATGCTATGAAGCTCATGTCATTGACACAACTTTCTAAGTCTCCAAAATTGCTCATTCATGTTGCTGTATGTATATTTTTGACCCAGCTGATTTCGTCACATTTTCAGTTTACCCATAATAAAGTCATAAAAGAATCAAACTTCATGAATGTTTTTTGTGACAAAGAAGGATCTGTTCCAATCACTATATCAGAGAAAAATCAGAGTTGTTGAAATAACTGGAAACTCAAGACAGCCATGACATTATGTTCTTTACAAGTGTATGTAAACTTTTGACCACCACTGTATTCATTTTGGTTCAAAAGTTTTAAATACACCAAGCATGTCGTTCAATTAGTTTGAGGCAAATTAAATGAAGAAGAAACTCTTTAAGGCAATTTGCAACCTTCCATCTCAAGCAATTAGGAGTAGATGGGCTTGACAAGAGTACAGAGCAGATGTTGTCTTTTGACAGACAGCCAAACTAGTGTGTTTCACACACTATACTGTGGCTAGTAAATAACTGTACAGATCAGCTAGGATTATATTTCTTATTAATTTAATCAGTCAGTCCAGGCTGGCTGCTCTTTTATTAGAGAAGTCATTCTCTAATTCAACACACAAAGACGAGTGATGCTAGCTTTAAAATAGAAGAGAATTAGAGTGATAAGATAGTGAGCTCTGCCATCCAGGAGGGGGATCTATCAAGTAATTGATCAGGAAAAGCAGACAAACACATATTATAACATGGAAATGAATAATGACAGTCTAACATTTACACAATAATAAAATGAAAGACATAATACATCCATTCAAGTGGATAATTCATATACATTTAGAGTGTACACAACATGCACTGACAAAACAACTGTTGCATTTAGGACCAGACTAATGTGGCCAAAGAGCATGTGGGTGGAAACACGTGTATGCCTCATGACAGGCTGCTGATGACAAGTCTGATGGCTGATGATTTGAAGAGCTTCCTGAAGGACTTCTTGTTGCACTGAAGGTACAGCAACTCGTTGAAGGGGACACTGAGAGCCCCCACGATTTCCTGTGGGTGGGAAGCATTACTGCCAACCTAGCCAACATGCTTCTTTTCTCTACTTCCTCTACAGACCCAAGAGGACTTTTCAGGACAGAGATGATTCTTCTGACCAGATGCTCAGTCTGTTTCTGTCTCTCTCAGTAGACTGCTGTATAAAAATAGTGCAGAGGGCACAACAGAGAATCTTCAGTGGTGGTGTTCAGCATCAGCCATCCTGTTCGTCATCAACACCAACCAGAGAATCTAAACCCATTTTTTTTTATTAATAACCCCTTTCTCCAGATGGTTGTAAAACCTCATATCCATTCCAGCAGTTTTTAAGGTTAAGTTGTAGTTTTCAGAAAGCCTAGATTTGTGGCTCTGAAGATGTATGCTTCTCAGAAACTCCAGGCATAATTTACATGTTTGCTACAACAGAAGGTTCTATAGCTGCCATTCAGGATTACGGAGAAGGCTGTGGTAAGCTGCACTGCTTTCACATCACTGAGATTTTGTTCCAAGTAAAGATCCATTAAACCCTGGACGTTTGATCCAGGAAAGCCAGTTAGAGGTGAACAAAGTTTACAAAGTTTTGAGGACAAAATGAAGAGCTTGTTTCTTCACTTTAATAGTAACCTCCTTACCTTTAGGAAATGAACTGATGAAGGTTTTGCTTTCGGTTGGAAGACTTGATCGCTGATTTTTTTTTTCACTGGTTAAGGTACTTTGAAATAAAAATGTTCAAGATAAACTGTTTTAAAAGTGATTCTATGGTTTTTTTTCCTTGTGTACCAAAGATGCCACCTTCCTGAAATATTATGTCAAAAAGCCACACATGCTGCAGGTGGTGATCCAGATAGCTCTCTGCCTGCAACTCAGAAAAACAGAATAAGACTGATGTTCTTAATCTGTTAGCAGGACATTTGCAGCGAGTAAATAATGGTGTCTTTTTCAACATTCCCTGTTTAAATGTCCAACCTCATGCAAAAAAAAAAATCCTATACCTTACATATCTTATAGCATGTGTTCACTTTATTTTAGACTCAAAGGTGGTCAACAAAAAGAAACAAAATATTAAATTAAGACCTTTCAATGATAGAGCCTCTGTGAGCTCTGTGAGGTGTAGCAGCATGAGCTCATTCCGGGATTCATCTGTATTTATAATAATATGTATTTCCAAACTATCCAGAGTTGAATGGGTCTGTCGGTCTGTAAGCCACTATAAGCCCACGATAGGTCGACCGCAGAGGGGCTGCATAGAGTGGAGTACTATAAACTCTGAACAGAGAACATTTCATAAGTTCGCCTGAGCATTCAGTTTACGTTATTGTTTCTGAATATCTCTGTCATCCCACCAGTCATCCTTCATAAAATATCCAAGGTATTTGATCATGCCAGCTTAGACCAGAGGCTGTTCATAGATCTTAAAATACAAAAAAGTTTACATTGTTCTTATCTGTACGCCTAACAGTCATTAGTATGCTTTTTGCGATATTATAATTAATGACAAACTCTCTTCCGTAGTCTGAGTTCTCTTTTAAAAGTTTTTGTATCCCTGCACTGTAAAAGAATAAAAATGATCAGGTCATCTGCATACATAGGATGATTAACAACTTGACCTAAAAAAACACGCCCTGCTTTACACATATTTAACTTTATCAAAAATAACGCACATAATCAACCACAATTTCTGTTCTGGAATATCAAATACACAATAGTTATAAATTCTTACTGATTTCTCACAGACCAGGAATTTCAAAAGGCTGAGATTGCTCATCCCCTCACCAGTCTTGAGAAAGCACAGCTCCACCTCCAAATTCTGACTCAGACCCTTATGGAAAAGCGGTCAAGAGTCATAAACACAGCTAGAAATTCTTCAACAGATGAACCATTTGTTCATTGCTACCCGGAAATCCAAGTACAGTACATTTAAAAAAAAAAAATACTGAATAACTCTCCTCAGGTGACAAATACAAACTCCATACATCACCATTAGAACGCTGCGTGTTCGGAGAAGTTCATTTTGAATATGATGGGACTTCGATGACACAATCTTCTGAGAAACCAATTTTATCTTTCTCCTGGTGTCTAATCTTGTCAAAATTACGTTTTTACATAGCCCGAGTGGGCTAAGGTGCTGGATTCATGCTATAGTCATTTTGATGGCGTGGGTTCAAATCCCACCGCTGCCATTTTTTTCTACATCCGAGGAGGCGTTGGCTCACTGATAGAGTGTTTGTCCTTGGACCAGGAGAAGCTGGTTTGAATCCCACTGAGCCGCCTAAGCATCCCAGGATCAGACACCTAACCCCCTAGATGCTCCCACCATGGGCACCATCGTGGCTGCCTCCTGCAGTGCAGTGCAGCAAAGTATTTTCTCCACAAGGGATTTATAAAGGTATTCTTCTTCTTACTGAGCTTTAGGTTGTACTTGGAAATTTTCCATTAGATCTGACACAGTTTAAGTCACTCAGTCATGAGGCCATACAGATTTTTTTTTTTCTTTGTGTGTGGAAAAAAATGTTGAACCTTTGAGACAAACCAACTTTAGCCTTGAAAAATGGGGTTCTTGATTAACTCAATAAAACCATCATGTGGATTAATTTAAGTGTACATGCAAACAGACTCTCAAAAAAAGCCTAGACTTGTTTGGTTTTTTCTATTTGTTTATTTGAGAATGAGACCTTGTCAGTATTTGTCAGTCGATTAGACAGTTTTTTTTTTAATTCGTTCTTCCAAAATAATTTTGCCCACAGCGATTAGATGCTGTAACTTCATCTCGTTGTCTAGCTGGTTTGACAGATTTCAAAAGTGCAATTTAAAAGATCATCCAACCAAGCAAGGTTTCGTTCTGTTGTCTTCTGCTCATCCAGGATTGGGTGGCAGGGGCAACAGCCTCAGAGGGGAATCTCGGCTTCTTTCACCCCGGCTGCATCCTCCACCTTCCCCGGGAGGTGTTCCCCCTGTCCAGATGTGAGGCTAAGTCTCTCCAGTAGGTGCGGGATCTGCCTCTCTGTGTCCAAAACACCTCACCAGTGAGGCGTTCGGGAAGCATCCTAACCAGATGCCCAAACTACCTCATCTGGCTTCTCTCAACCCAGAGGAGATATGGCTCTACTCTGGGCTCCTCCTGGATGGCATAGTACCTCACTCTATCTCTGAGTGAGAGCCCAGCCCTGCAGAGGAAGCTCATTCAAGAAGCAAAGATTCATTTTTTAAAAATTCCATGCACACTTGGATCAAACATCTAGAATCATACAGGTGGGAATGTCACAATAATTGACAAATACTTCAGTCAATCAGTCATCTTCTCATCCGTCTGTCCCTTCCGGTGGTGCCAGAGCCCATCCCGGCTGATTTAAGGCAAAGGGAAGGGTACACCCCGAACAGGTTGCCATCCACACACACACACTCATTCCTAGGGGCAATTTGGCACCGGCCAATCAACCTAGCATGTATGTCTTTGGACGGTGGGAGGAAACCGGAGTACCCGTAGGAAACCCATGCAAACACAGGGAGAACATGCAAACTCCACACAGAAAGGACAGTGTTCCAAGCCTCATCCTCACCCAGGACTCAAACCCACAACCTTCTTGTTGTGAGGCCACTGTGCTACCCACTGCCACTATGCTGCCTTGACTAATACTTACTAATATAAAAATCCAATGCTAATCTCAGGTATTTTTCAGCACACAGTTCTGTATAAATTTGATTTGAAATCTGATAATAAACAGGAGACAACAATTATCACATGTTTTTGTTAAATGATTTCCAAAGATGTGAAATGTTGGATTAAAACTGACATTAAAATGGTCCTTTTGCAACACTTACTTTGAGAATGTTTTTAAATATTGAAAACGTCCAAATGTAACTTAACTCTATTTTTTGATTATCACATAGTTTTTTACAGTCATATTTTTTGTTCAAGTCAATTCAACCTCATTGGTTCAGCGATCATTTATTTGATCCAGATTGATGTGCTTGCACTGTCAATGTGACAGAACCCTGTCATGGTCTGGTTAAATTTCCAGAGTGTATCCCAGCTTTTCTTATGTAGCAGCTGTGATGCTCCATCCCTCTTAATTCATCAAATAATAGAAAATGGTAATATCCACGGGAATAAACTCTTTTGAGTGACAGGTGCTATGTAAAAAAGATGTTAAATTGAATTTGCCTTCTTCTGTGGATAAAATGAGCCATTATTGCTAGATAATTAAATCAAAATTTAAAACAAAAGCACAGCCTCCTGCTGTTGATTTGGCTTCAATAACAATGACGCATGGTAAGCACAGCATTATGTGTCAGGAGAATATATAATTTTCTCTTACTGATGGTGAAGCAACATTATCTTTGTTGATAATGAGAAATAGCTGTGATTGATTGAAGCCGGTTGAATATGGAAAAAAAAAAAAATCCCATTCAATACTGAAATGTAACTTGCAGGAACAGATCAAACACTTTCTGAAATTCAGAAAACACAAAGCAATTTGTGTTTTTGCAATAATTGATGTATCTTTTGTCCTCTCTCACATCAGTTTTTTTTATTTTCTCAAATAACTTTTAATTAATTTGCTTCAAGCAGCGATGACTGCGTGAAGCCATGAAACAAAACATCAGACAAACACACAGGGAGAACAAGGGATGGATGTTCTTTTGGTTATTCTAGTGCAGTATGGCTTCCTCAGACTGAGTTATTTCACTATTGTGAATTTCACCTGCTGTGGAATTGCCAGTGCTAGACTGATTGGCTGGGAAATAGGAACTTTCCTTGCCGCATCAAGCCTTGATAAGGTCTCCTACGGGCTACTATTTCTTCTGGACCTTGATGTCAGATATAGAGCAGAGTTGGAAAGAGACCGCTTATCAAAAATGTGAAGAAAACTTCAGGGAGCATAACCTAGATTGCAGATATATTGAATATAGTATCAGTCAAACGTCTGAACAGACAAACCTGTTTGAAGTAGTGTTCACTATTCCATGACGTACACAGCAGAATAAGTCGAAGTGGTCTTACAGTCCCAGCAGAGTGAGTGTGCGATGGTGTCGCGCATGCTCGGGTGTTTTCTCCATTGGGACATGTCATATGCTGCTTGCAATTAGGGAGCTCAAAAGCAGACTGCTGTGGTTTGTGTTACCAAACACGATAGCAATGCTAAGTGTGGGAACCTTTTACCGAGGCCATGAGGTGAACCACTTCACAAGACTTCGAAATGGAAGTAAACACAGGCCCAACAATAACAGATTCTCTAAAAAGAAAAAAAAAGGATGAATGGGCTCTGTGAGGTGAACAAAACTGTTAAATACTATATGGCAGCAAACGACCTCACCTTTAAAATTAATGGCTACCTTGGTTCACCTGTCACTATGAAAAATAGAGTGGACTGTGTGGGTGATTTTCAGCTTTGGCACAGGTGTTTCAGTTTAAATAGACTAAAAGTTCATTTTAAACCGGAGTAGCTGAATATTTACAATCCTCATCCCCCTCCTCAATAAGCTTTTAGACCTCCTAAGCTTTCACGTGGCAATGGTTTATATTTCTGGAATAGTAATGTAAAAAACGATGGGATGAATATAATGTGAGAGGAGTTATTTGTAATGATGAATCAACAGAGAATAATCTCCTTAGTTTGATACTCAGAGCTTCATTTTGAATTTCAGCTCATTGTTCATTTTTAATGCTCTTACGAAGGAATAGTCAGAAAGCAAAGAGGAGTCATTTCTCAACCTGCACGAGCGAGTGAAAATAGTTCTCAATAAATGCTGAAAGGATAAACAAACTAAACTCATATTATTGTAATCTGAAGTTAGCCACTCACAATCGTTTTGTATTCTGAACCGCTTATCCCTAACGGGGTCGCAAGGGTGCCGGAGCCTATCCCGGATGATTTCAGGCAAGAGGCGGGGCACACCTTGAATAGGTCGCCAGTCTGTCAAGGGACCACACACTCATAACCATCCACACAAACACAAATTTCTGGAGTAACTTCAGGAGTAACCTAATATGCATGCTTTCGGAGGGTGAGAGGAAACCAGAGTATTTGGAGAAAACCCATGTATACATGGGAGAACATGCAAACTCCACACAGAAAAACCAGTGTTTCAAGCCTCACGCCCACTCCGGGACACAAACCCTGATTTTCTTGCTGTGAGGCCACTGTGCCAACCGCCGCGCCCAACAAACATTCTTTAATCATTATTTCTGTTTAAAATAAACTTGTTTGACTTCTGCTCATTGCAAAGCATTCGTATTGACCAATGTTTTACACCCTCCATAAATCCTCCTCATGTCCATTGTGAATAGCTTGCACACTTTTGTAGAAAAGATTCAGAAACAGCATCACTTATATCTTATTTAGTGAGGGTGGTAATCTCTTCTCCATCTGGCACACTCTCTCTTCCGTCTCTCTATTTTCTCCTTATCGTTTTTCAAACTTCCATCCTCACACTTTTTTTTTTTCAATTTTCTCATAGATTTATTCAGAATCCTGTAAACGGTTGCTAAGAATTGCCACGTGTAGATTGGCACATTAGTCATTCATTCTGATCACACGGGTGTAGATTCACCAATTTTGCACACATTCCCTACATTTTCTGTTGTTTTGTCAGGGTCTCACATTTTGTTTTTACCGAAGCAAAAATGTTTTTCCCTTTGCAAAAAAGTGTCGATGTGATGCTCGGTTGTCTTGATGCCTTCACATTTATATATTTAATTGGTTTCTGGTTCGGTGGTGAAAGTAGACCTTTAAAGTTAACTTGACAATTTCACTTGTCTATTTTTTTCCATGAAACTTTACAAGAAGGAAAAGCTTGAAAAGACAGAATAATAGTTGTTAAATTTCCTGCGCAATCCTGATCTGTCTCACTAATTAATAACAATAATTTTTTTTTCATAATTAGCAGAGGTAAAAGGGAATATGTGATCCCTTTATGAATAACTGATGTGTCTTAAATGTTTCATAGAAAAAAGTTGATGATTTTATGTGTAACCGTCATAAATCACACAATAATAAATAATGTATTTAAATACCCGTAGGTGTAACTAATCATTCTCTCACACACTTTTTTTCCTGCTATCTCTGACCTTCACCAGAACTGTTAGCAAACATGTTTGAGAAGGTTTTTTTTTTCCAACTGAGCTTTACTAGTCTAACATAACTCCTGTGTTTGATCAAAGACACATTTATTTCAAATAATTAAAACCTGCCTGAAGCCTGGCAATGGTTTCTTTTTTTTTTTTGCACCAATTAAATAATGATGTAGTGCCTGATTTGAAATATGCTCGACTGATACTAACTTAGTCCTGTTTTTCACGTTAAGCCACCAAACAGAATTTATGCTGCTCAAATACCAAGAGTAAAAAGGGTGTCGCATTACAGGATGCGATGAGTAAAAGCACATTGCTGACAGAGATTTTCCGTATTAGTTGGTTCCATGTTCTCAGTGTGCCGTGAAGTTTTATGGCTGGGGTGGGAGTGGGGTTGCATGTAATATTAGACTTATTGTGTCTGTTCCCGCTTCTCTCTGCACCTGTCCCAAAAGGCAAATTAATCCCACAAGTAAAACATATCCCTGGCTCTACTCGTGAGCACAGACATGACACATCTGCCTCCACCATTATCCATGACCTGGCATCAAGGATGTCAGTACTGTAGCCTTTGTAGATAAATAAACTTGTGTAGTGTTTCTCTCTTTTTTTCCTCACCCACTCGTCCCTGCTACCTCCAAATGTAGCCTCAATCAAAATGCTTTTGTCATGGTTGTAAATGGAAATGAAACAAACATCAAATTACCCAGCAGTCTTCATGTGCTGTTAGAGGTGGAGGGGAAAAAAAACACCAACAGAAAACCTTGAAATTGCTTTGGTTTTATTAACTAAAAAGCATGTGATTGTTTAAAAATCAAGAGCAAACCAGAGTGTGGCTGTGTCCCTGTTTGAAAAGAATGTGGCGCAGTGCCCAGTGCTGCGGTGGTGGACGGCCCTGATGAAGCAAGGCAGCTTTCAGTCCAACTAAACAACATCATCAGTGTCCAATCATAAGGTCTGATACAAGGCCCAGAAGATCAAAACCACAGGGATGAAGCATGTCTGTAGTCTATCTTCACGCTGACCTGCACAAACAGAACAGATGTACAGATCTTTCTAGCTTTGAGGGGGAAAAAAGCAGCTCAAAAATATGTTATATTTAGCCTGTACTACTGTCTACTCAATTTTATGATGCTGCTTTGACACACAGCCACTAAAAAAACAAGAAATACAAAATCCCAAAGTAAATGTTGTCTTATATGTATTTTATTTTACTAAACCAGAAATTTATCGGCTATTTTCTCCACAAACAAGCATTGTTGGAGTTTATTGGTTTCTAATACTAACTCTAGCATTAAAAAAACAAAACAAAAAGAACACACACATAGGGTTTGAAAAGCATGCATTAGGAAATTATTCATTAATACACATGCCAGGACGAAGTCAAACACTCAAACTGGTGTCAAACACACACCTCCAAACACCCTTAGTTACACAACCGTCTCAAAATGTTGTTGCAGCAACTCCATCAAGCAATTCGCTGCCCCATACCTGCCGGTGTGGTCTGGAAATCTAAATTAAATGCTGGGAAGAAAAGAAAAAAAAAAACAACTGTAACAAAAACAAGTATGTGAGTGTATGTGCATGCATAACTGTTTATGTGTAAGACAGGAAAAAAAGCTGAGTGGAAGGGATGGACTATATGCCCTGTGTCTGCACCTTTTGCAACCTGCTCAGTGAGCCGTGGGCTCGGCCTTGTAAACTGCAGAGCTACTTGATTACTTTGTCAGTCTCTTTAAGTGGCTTTTGCTCTGTGGAGAAAATAAGGAGACATGTCTGACAGATGATGTCCAACAGAGGGCAGGGAAAGTGTGTTAGTGTGTGTGTAGGGCGGTGGTGGGGCGAGAGTGATGGGGAGGTGATTGCAGACACTGCATCCAAATGAAGAAAATTATATTTTTTAAATGTACTGAAAATGTTATATCAGACCTAACAGCTCGAACCTCTATAGCACGTCTCAATTCTGCTCTCTTACTCGCGCTCTACTGTACGTGGGTAAGCTGTGTCATTCTTTCATTCTTCGAGAAGTCCACAGAGATCTGAAACAATTTCTTTCTTTTTTCAAAATCCCTTCTTTGTTCTTTGAATAAAACTCACCCATTTAGGGAGCTGTTTTAAACTGGAAACCAATAAAATATTATTTAAATGATCGTGATCGAATCACAAATAGTCAAGGGGATTATGGTAATTAAATAATACAGAATTTCAAAACTCTAATTAAACTAAAAATTGTTCAGACCCTCATAATGTATCTGTATTAATCTTATAAAAATATTATTAAGCAGCTCTGATGGACATTTAAATAATATCTACTCAGCAGTGCCATCTGATGACTGAACAGAGTTTTCACCTCAATGTTCATTCATAGTCAGTCATCTTCTTAACCATCTATCCTTTACAGGGTTGCAGAGGTGCCGGAGCCCATCTCGGCTGATTCAAGGCGAGGAGCAGGGTACACCCCAAACAGGTCGCCAGTCTGTCGCAGGGCCAGACACCTACAACCATAAACACACATTCCTAGGCACCAGCCAATCCACCTAACATTGTTGGGTATGTTTTTGAAAGGTGGGAGGAAACCAGAGTATCTAGAGGAAAGCCACACAGACACAGGGAGAACATGCAAACTCCACACAGAAAGGCCAGTGATCCAAGCCTCATCCTCACCTGTGGCTTGAACCCACGACCTTCTTGCTGTGAGGCCACTGTGCCACTGCGCCACCGTGCCAACAACTTTCTCTCCACCAAAACTCAATTTGTGTTCATTTTGAACACACAAAACAACAAAAAATATACTACCGGTGCAAATAAAAATACACAGTCGGAAAAACTGATTCATTCATGATAAACCAACAACTACCACCAGTACTTTGAATTATATTACATTTTTGCATTCCTGAATGATAGTTATTTGATCATCCTCTTCTGAACCGCTTATCCCTGACACAGTTGCAGGGTGTGCAGAACCTATCACGGCTAATTCAAGGTGAGAGGCAGGATACACCCCAAATAGGTCCCCAGTCTGTTGCGGGACTACACAAACATCCACACACATTCCTGGGAGCAATTTGGTTGCGGCCAATCAACCTGACATTCATGTTTTTGGAGTGTGGGAGGAAACCGGTGTACCTGGAGAAAACCCACGCATGCATAGGGAGAACATGCAAACTTCACACAGATAGGCTGGTGTTCCAAGCCTCGTCCCCACCCGGGACTTGAAACCCTGAACTTCTTGCTGTGAGGCCTAACCACTGTGCCACCTGACCCTGCAGTTTTTTCCAAATTCTGCAGAACCAGAAAATATGATGATATGTTGTGTGCTCAGGACTCTGCACTGGCTTCTTGTGGCTTAGAGAACAGTCTTTAAAGCTGCTCTGCTTAAGTGGGAAATGTTAGTGTCTTATGAGCCACCTAGAACTCTGAGGACCTCTGGGACCAGATCTCGTCAGGACACCGGCCTCCTGCAGGTGTCTAAAGTCAGAGACAGAGATAGTAGAGACAGGCCTCTACTGTGATATGTTCAAATCTAGACTGAAAACAGTCCTGTTCAATCGTGGATTTGACTGAAGTTTAATCACTTTTTTTATTATCTTTTTATTTTATTTTTACTCTATGTTTTGTGATTTTAATGCATTGTTTTTGTCCTGTAAAACACTTTGAATTGCCTTGTGGATGAATTGTGCTCCAAATACACTTACTTCGCCTTGTCGATAGAGGGCAGAAGTGTCAGGACCTTGTGTTAAACGTCAGAAGAAGAAAACAAGGAAGCAGTGGACAAAAAAAAATGGCGCGTTTATCCTGCGAGTATGGGAACCTGGTCATGGTGAAAAAACAACTTGTAGCGGTCATACCGCTTTTTAGAGAACGAGGGCTTTTACACAGCGCAAAGTGGTAAGAACTGTGATTAATATTTATTAAACCGATCGGATTTATCTGTCTTGTGGAAGTTGTTTTTTGGGGGGGAGGAGGGGCGGCGTAGCTGTTTTGCTGCCAGTGGTATGAGCGTCACAGATAAAAAAAAACTCTTCATAAAATCAGTCTAACGATTATTTTTACATTTCATTTGCTCTAATATCTCAGCTGATTACAGAACAAACTGTTATTTATCTGGATGTAGCAGATGATCAGGGCCAGGACACTTAAAATAGTTAAAACTACAAAACGCATCAACTCAGCTAGTATCTTAAAATAGTCCTTGTATTTTAAACATGTTTAAACCATTACTTCTCAATCAATGTTTAGATCAGCAGATTGTAATCCACAGACAGATCAGCTGAAGGTCTCTGAGCACTAACTAACTAAAGGCTCAGAGAAACAAAATGATCATTGTTTGGGGATTGTTTTTGTTTTTTTATGAGAAAATGTGTAAAGATGGTGCAAATTTGACCAACTGGATGACTCTGAAAAGATGTGGAATCATTCCTGTTGGAAAAAGTTCATCTGTAACTTTCGACAGTTTGTAAATAATCCAAGAAACATTCATTAATGATCATGAAAAAATAAATAAATGTACAAAAATAATACCCCCACAGGGTGGCTGGGTTATCACTCAGAGATAGAGTGAGGAGCCAGATGAGGTGGTTCGGGCATCTGGTTCGGATGCCCCAGGAATGCCTCACTGGTGAAGTGTTTTGAACACATCCTACTGGGAGAGGGACCTAGAGGCAGACCCCGAACCTGCTGGAGAGACTATGTCTCACACCTGGACAGGGAACACCTCAGGATCCTCCCGGGTGAGCTAGAGGATGCAGCCGGGGTGAGAGAGCCCTGGGCATCCTGACTGAGGCTGTTGCCCCTGTGACCTCGGATAAGCGGAAGACAACGGAACAAAGATAAGGAATGATAAAAGAAAAAAAAAATCTAAGGAATAAAACAAGGGATATTATTTTAAATCTATTAATAAGTAGTACAGACAGAATGTACATAAAGTGATGATTAAATGATCCAGTTATCTGTTAATCCGTGAGTTTTTGTAAAGTGTTGGGAATGAAAGATTTCCAGTACCAGGTGGCTTTTGATGATGAAGGAATTGAAACATTGATGTTTTTTTCATCTTTCAGGGCCTCTGAAATGGCTCTTGCTTTGGATCCTCTGCCTCCACACGAAGTACCTCCTACGCCAGGCATTACTGAGGTTTGTGTTAATGTTTCAGCATCAATCTGCAAGGTTCACAACTTCGGTCGGCTCTTTATTTTAAAAAAAATAAAAATCTACCTCATAAAGGACTCAATTCTTTCTTGTAGTCAACTTCTCTATGATATAGCCATTTATTTTTAATATGTTAAGTCCCACAAAGTTGGTTTTGTTTCATCCTCTGAACCGCTTGTCCATGATGGAGTTGTCGGGGGTGCCGGAGTCTATCCAGGCTGATTTCCACAAATAGGTCGTCATTCTGTTGTGGGGCCACACCAGAGGTGTCAAAAGTACCAACATTTCCTACTCAAGTAGAAGTATAAATACCGAGTTAAAAAACTACTTTAGTAAAAGTAGAAGTATCAACTCAAGTTTTCTACTTAGGTAAAAGTAAAAAGTAACCTATTTTAAAACTACTTAAAGTAAAAAAAGTAAAAGTAATTTTCAGAAAAAAAGGAATATTGTTAACAAAAGCGTATGAACATATTTTTTAACTATTATCACATGCTTTAAGGAGCAGAAAATATGATAATAAATGAAAGTGTTTTGGTGAAACTTTATGAATCAGAATTATTTATTTCTTAATAATGGAACCAGCGCATGGAACCAGCGTTGCCAGGTGGGAGGTGCTGGATTATCGTACTAATGACGTAAAATTATCGTATTTTACAAAAAATATCGTACACCCAGTAAAACCACGCCCATTGACAAAACAACACCCTTTACATGCACTCGTAAGGCAGTGGGAGTGAAGGAAACACACAGGAGGCAAAATCCTTGGATTCTTTTTCTAAAATTTTAAGAACTATAAAAATGAAAAAATAACCAGGGAAATAAGATTTTAAAAAACCAGTAGGGGCGGGACTTAGGAGACGGTATATACAAATTTATATTTATACATATCTACATATATATGTGTACATATAAGGTTTTTTAATATTAACCCAAACATCTTCATGATACAAAATCTAAGCGATGTGTAGTTTTAATCTCCTCAGTCAGTCTTTATAAACTAATCAATAACATTTTGGATGCTTTTAAGCACAAATACTTCATCCACTACTATTTATGGATTAATCAGTTCAATCAGCTTTGTTTCTAAAGATAAAATAGTGCGTCACAGATCAAAGTTATTTTTATAAAAATACCATCCACAACATTTTCAGCAAAGACGTTTACAATAACCTAAGACTGAAAATAATAATAAAACATTTCTTTGCTGTTGTTGTTTTTTTTTTTTTTTTAAAAACTGATAATTCAATCAAAGTTCAGTGTTGCAGCATCAGAAACACTTTGATTTCCGAGCCCGAGTCTCAAACACGGAAATTGACGTCCTTGCTCTTTAAAAGTTTGTAGGCGGGGCTACTCGCCCCAAAGTAATGATTGACTGGACCTTTCAGCCAATCATTCATCTGTTCCTTTGTTTGATGCATTCAGGGTTCATAAAAAAAAAAAAAAATCCGACAAACAGTCGCGGCTTTATAATGGTGACAAAATGGAGAAAGTAGCGACTACTTTTGATAAAATTAACGAAGTAAAAGTACAGATAATTGCATAAAAAAGTAGTGAGTAAAAGTAAAAAGTAGACAAAAAAATAATTACTTCGTTAAAGTAAAGATAACGAGATTTTCTACTTGAGTAAGGTAACGAAGTAGTCTTACTTCGTTACTTGACACCTCTGGGCCACACACAGACAACCATCCATACACACGCACTCATTTCTAGGGGCAATTTCATTGCAGCCAATCAACTTAGCATGCAAATTTTTTGAAGGGTAGGAGGAAACCCACAAATACACAGGTTTGCAAATGCAAACTCTACTTAATCACCAGCCCACAAAGTTGGTGTTAAACATAATTGTATTTGTGAAGTTTGCAAGTTAGTTTAGATTTCTATTGAATGTGGGAAGCTCTGCAGACAGAAAGTTTCTGGTTCCAGCGTAGACCAGAACAAGGAGTTCTCTGCGTGTACATATGGGTACCTCAGCTTCCTCCCGTCTACCAAAAACATGGATGTTTTAATAATTGGTCACTGAGAAACTGCCGTTGTGTGTGAGTGGTTGTAAGTCATTATGTGACAATACAACAAGCTGGTGACTTGTTGAGAGCGTACCCCACCTAAAGCGGATAGACTCCGGCACCCCTGTGACAAAGTTTAACAAATGGTTTAGTACATTGATGTCGAGGTGGAATTCTTTTCTTCCAAGTGGGCAGATTTTTGCATGGATTAATTCAACTATAGTTAAGGTTATTTTTAAAAAAAATTAGATTGTTCAATTGTGATCATTTCAGTGACTCTTCTCCATCGTCTTTTGTCTTGCATTCAGGAAGATGTGAAAGATCTTGATTCTCTCACATTGGGCAAATCCTACTTTGACCTGAAAGAGTACGACCGGGCTGCTTACTTTCTGAAAGGCTGCACCAGTAAAAAGGCTTACTTCCTTTACATGTATTCTCGATATCTGGTAAGTCCATTTGGCAACTGAACGGCCATATTTTCTAAGTTTTTTTTTTTTATTATTATAATTTTGTGAAATCGTCTCATCTGTGATCATTTTCCTCTTTCTGTAGTCGGGTGAGAAAAAGAAGGATGATGAAACTGTGGACAACCTTGGTAAGTAACTGAATATTTGTTAAGATTTTATCCTTAACCAACTTCATTTTTACATGTGTGCCTTTTTCTAAAAAAAAAAAAAACTAGGTCCTCTTGAGAAAGGTCAGGTGCGGAATGAAGCTTTGCGTGAACTCAGAGTTGAGCTGAGTAAGAAGTATGCGACGAGAGAGCTGGACTGCTTCACACTTTATCTGTTAAGACTTTTCCTTTATAATTAAACATCTTTCTAAGATTATGTATGGACTTTGTTAAAGATGTTTTAACACACAGGTATGGAGTGGTTCTAAGAAAGCTTGATCTGCCGAAGGAAGCAGTGGCGGTCTTCATTGAAGCAATCCATCAACTTCCTCTGCATTGGGGATCATGGCTTGAACTTAGCAACCTTGTCACAAATTTAGAAATGGTAACAATCTATTCACCTTCAGATAACTAATCCCATTGAGCCTTATTTATTAAAGTTGTGTACAGCAAAACTTGGATGTAGATGGCGTACGACCAAACAATGCGCTCATCCAGATTTCTCAAAATAACGTTACCGTATTGTGCACACAAATAACTGCGACAGATCCAGAGTATGTGGAAATATTTGCAAAAATCAAATAAGCACGGGAATGAATGACCAGTGTTCCCTCTAAGCTGCGCGCCTGAGCAATCGCGCACAAGAAAACTTATGCAGCCCACAAAATAAAACTCAATTTAATCCAAAGATGGGAAAAGGAGACAGAGCTCCGCAGCATGTCTCTTTCTTCTTTCTTTTTGGAACAAATTACTTCAAACCGTTGCTTTGTAGTTTGGCTCGTCGCTAGTGCTGACATCACAAAGGAGTAAAAGATTTTGCTCCGCCCCCTTTCTCCTCAAGAAACTTGTGTGTTTGCTCAGACTCATAAAAAACTAGAAGGATCATTGGGAATGACTATAAAAATGCAAATTATGATTTCAAACATTTATTACCACAGTATACAGAAAACTTCCCACAAAGTATTTAACCTGTACATGCATTTTTAAAAGTTAATTGTTGAAGCCTTAAAAGTATATTCCTGGCTGACGGGGCGCAGGTTACAGTCCACTGGCATGGAGAAAATAGGCCTGGCGTTTTACAAAAAACTGACTCACTGTTGTCAGATATGCTGCTGCGAGACATGCATTGCCTGTCTTTACACTCTTATGCAGGTTTGAGGGTTGAAAAAATATCAAATTGACACGCGTTTAAAAATAAGACAAGTGACTTACTGGTTTCAAAAAGTGACTCACTCCCAAAAGTTGATTAGCCTTTAGACCCGTAATAGTCTGACACATCAGATTATTTCTTTCCCTCTGTTAGAAACAGTTTGACCTCACAGCATTGGATTTCACTTGGTCTACAGTAGGCATGTACTTTTTTTAATTAACCAGTTGTTCTTTTCTAGTCGGGACCAGACATGACGTAGACAACACGTCCAAACAGTCAGTGTAGTGTGAAAAGCAGAGCATAATAGCAAACTTTTTTTGTTGGCAGCAAGGCAATCACAATCACACCTTTGGTCTGAATAAACTTTAAACATTGTTTTTAAATTCTTAATTTTCAGAATTGTTGCCAACACAGACCATATTCTATTGTTGACCTCCTTTTTTCAGCTACCAAACTACAAACATGGGCTGGTGGAACGCTTTTGTTCTTTTTTCTGTTTGATGATTGTCTTACAATCACTGCAATCGTTAGTTAATGCCTGCAAACCCTGACTAGTTGTCGAAGAACAATTAAATTGAGCGGAGTCACTATGAAGGGCCAGACTTTCTAGACATGTAACACTGTTCAGTGAAGTTCTTCTCATTTACGATCCCCGTCCCTCAATATCGTAAAATAAGCATGTGACTGAGCATGAATCTGAATATCTGTCGGCGAGTTCATCATGAGTAAGATTGCCCTCAGCCGTTGCACTTAATAAGATCACAACTTGTGTACATCTAAAAGGGACAGGCACACCTTTCGTCATAAATGCCACGCACCCTCTGGCATATTTTTGTGTACTTCTCAAATTTACACCATTTTGTACACAACTTTGATAAACGAGCATGTGTCTCCTTTGGAAATATATTTGAATTTTTGACTTAATTCATTAATAGACGTTTGGAGTTAAAAGCCCTGATTTTTGATTGTTTGGGGTTTCTTTTTTTTCTGCAGTTGAGATCACTAGCTCTGCCAGATTGCTGGATGAGAGACTTCTTCTTGGGTCACATGTTCACAGAGCTCCAGTTGATCAAAGAAGCTTTGCTGAAATACCAGGATCTAATCGACGCCGGCTTTTCAAAAAGCACCTACATCCTCTCCCAGATTGCAGTTGCCTACCACAACATAAGAGGTTTTTGTTTCCCCTTTATCAATAATGTAATGTCAACATATTCCCCTGTGAGCAGGACAAATCTTACAACAAGACTTTATTTCAGATATTGAACAAGCTTTGATTTTGTTCAAAGAGCTGAGGGAGCGGGATCCATACCGAATCGACAACATGGACACATTCTCAAACTTGTTATATGTCAAAGTAAGTTCACCATTTGCAATATGGCTTCTCATATTGGAAATCTATTGGGAAATGGATCGTTTTCATAGAGACTTGATTGTTTATTCAGTAGGATATTTGTGTTTTTTTCAGGGTATGAAGCCAGAGTTGAGCTACCTCGCTCACAACCTTGTGGAGATTGACAAGTACAGGGTGGAGACATGCTGTGTTATTGGTAAGCTTTTAACTATTTTAACAAAAGGGTCGCAGAGTATTCTTCTTTTGCTTTTTCTCTTCAGGGGTCACCACAACACGTCAGTTTCTTCCATCTAACTCTTTCTCCTGCAATCCTCCTGCTTTACACCAGCCATCTTCATGTCTTCCTTCACTGTATCCATGAACCTCCTCTTTGGTCTTCCTCTTGTCCTCTTTCCTGGTGGTTCTAAACCCAGCATCTTTCTGCCGATACACTCTCTCTCCTCTGTACATGTCCAAACCATCTCAGTCTGGCCTCTCGGACTTTATCTCCAAAACCTCTAACATGTGCTGTTCCTCTGATCCTGTCCATCCTGGTCACTCCCAGAGAGATCCTCAGCATCTTCATCTCTGCTTCCTCCATTCATGCCTCCTGTCTTCTTCTCAGTTCCACCATTCCTGCCACTGTATAAAAAACATTTTTTAAGTTAACATTGTTATATTTTTAAGTTTAGTCAGTAGAGAACTTTCATCTCAAAATAACTCTCAACTCAATTCCACTTTCATGACATTAAACTGCCCACTTAGGCAGCCGTGCTGATTGGCGATCAGTTTTACACACTGTTATTGAAATAGAATAGATAAGTGGAAATTTCAGACAAATTTCCACCAGTTAAAGAATGGTTGTTTACATGTTCCACGTCTCAGTTCCTCTGCTTCCTGGCTGATGTTTTGGTTTACAACCCACACATTGCTGCTCAGTAATGCACACTGTGTCTTGTCATTATAGTGACCAGGGCCCTTATTTATCAAGCGCGTGTTGCTTCAATCCGTGCATGTGTCAACTTCTACACATTTTGAGCTATTAATGACTGTGGTGGAGTGAAAATTTTTAAGGCTACTCCAGAGCTGCCCTACACAAGTCCCAAGATGTGGAAAAGAGAGGACACTTGTGGGCAGAACCTGAAGTTAACTGAGAACAGTGAAATGAAGTTTATGGAGAAGCGTGGAAACAAATTGGAAAGTACATGTAAATGTCTTTCATAATAAAAAATGGTTAATTAACATGCATGCTTTGTTGTCAAATCACCATAGTTCATTTCATCAGGGTCAGGCCTAGTCAGTGTATGAAGTACACACACACACACTCATTCGCACATGACTGAAGACCCATTTAGTTGGAACAACCTGTTGTGTATTTATTTACTTGTTTCGATTTGGATTCACACGCAAAATTACACCTCCTCGGGCTAGTTGGACTTCAACTGATCATTTTTTCGACTTTTTGGTTGTCATCAGACTCAACGATGTAACATAATGGGTTTAGTTATATTTCTTTTTCTGTTGTGCTTGTGGTGTCTGTCCTGTCCGTAGGTAACTACTACAGCTTACGCTCTCAGCACGAGAAAGCAGCGCTCTACTTCCAGCGAGCCCTCAAGCTGAACCCTCGTTGTCTTGGTGCTTGGACTCTCATGGGCCATGAATACATGGAGATGAAAAACACTTCAGCAGCCATTCAGGCTTACCGGTAAGATGCTGTCTGTCAGTTGGCTTTTAAGCAGGTTTTAAGAAACTGTTCATCACGGGATGTCAACACAACGTCCTTGTTTTTCTTTAGACATGCCATCGAAGTGAACAAACGTGACTATCGTGCCTGGTACGGCCTGGGTCAGACGTACGAAATCCTCAAGATGCCGTTTTACTGCTTGTACTATTATCGAAAGGCACACCAACTCAGGTAATGTGTTTTGACTTTATAGATGACATTTGTGGTTTTACAGGTTTTTTAATTTAAAAACAAACCAGTAAAGTTGTTCCTTTTTTCTTGTAGACCCAACGATTCCCGCATGTTGGTGGCACTGGGGGAAAGTTACGAAAAACTGTCGCAGCACGCCGAAGCAAAAAAGGTTTGGGGGCGGGGGCTGTTCGGGTAATTTTGTCATATATTCTAATGTTTTTTTCTTATTTAATTTGAATCCATACAATGTGTACAGTGTTACTGGAGGGCCTATTCTGTTGGTGACGTCGAAAAGATGGCCCTAATCAAACTAGCAAAGTGAGTCATTTTACTATTCAACTAAAATAGTGTAAAAAAAAAAACAACAATGTTAGACAAATTAAAGTCGCATCTTATTTAAAACTCTTTTGACAGGCTCCACGATCACCTGAACGAGTGTGATGAAGCAGTGCAGTCTTACACTCTTTACCTCCGGGAGACCTATTCTTGCGGGGTAAGTATTATAACTCTTGAATTTTGGAAAAACTTCACAAAAATGTTATAGTTTGAAGAAAATGTTTGTGTTTTATGAAAAGTTCTGTGTGAGTCTGACATGGTAGAAGCTAAGCTTTTTCTTTGGTTTGGTAAAGACTCAGATGACATCAATTAAAAAAAAAATTACAAACAGGCTTTTTCACATCTAGTATTTATTTGAAACTTTTATTTCCAGGAATTACGAGATCAGTCAGAGATTAGCACAGCTCTGCGCTTTTTGGGTCAGTACTATTTCAAGCAGAAGATGTACGAAGAGGCATCCATCTGTGCTCAGCGCTGCTGCGACTATAACGATGCAAGTATTTTATTTTAAAATGAGCTTGTTTGCTTTGGTGAAGTGACTAATCATAATTGGTGGTCTCTCTGCAGTCACGCGAAGATGGAAAGTCTCTCCTCAGACAGATTTCACAAGCCAGAGAACTGCCATCATCAGATCTTTTTACTCCGCTCTCAACCGCCAAAAAAATAGCCCATTTCAGCCTACTCTACACGCCCTAATTCAAAGTTCACGTCAATTTTTTTTGTTTTACTGATGCCCTAGAACTTCTTTCTTCTGTGTTTGACAGCTTTAGAAGAGATAAATTGTCTATTGAAAAGCCATCTTGATTTGATTTTTGATGGTCCAGAACTGACCATAAAAAACAAGCAGTAAATTATTTTTATTATTTTTTTTTTTTTTTACTATTGTCACACTGGATATGTTTGAGTTGCAAAGACCCAAGAAGTCCTGCAAAGTCCAGACTCCTACAATTTTTCTTGAATGTATGAATACTTTATTTGGTTCAGTTTAAAAAACAATTAATCTTTTACGATTTTTCTTTCAAATAAAAAGTAGAGTTGACATGTTCAGTTCATGTAACAATGTGTTTACAACTTCAAATTAAAGAGATTGTAAAAAATGTTTAGTTATTTCAGCATTTTGCAAATTTTTCTTTTGTCTAAAGTTAGCAGGGACACAAAAAATAAAACCTCTTCTGACAGAGGAAACAATATTTTGGAAAGATTTTATTGTTCCACACTGAGAAATATTTATATAATCAACATATAAGTTGAAACTGTGTGTCCATGCTGTTCTCTACCTATTCTCATGTGGGTGGGTAATGAAGCTGGGATTACCTCTGAAGCAAACACTGTAAATCTACCTGGTTAATTATCAGTGTTTAAACATCTTTATGTGCACACTTTATATGATTTCTTAATATTTTGCCACCAGGCTGCACTGCAGAGTTAGGTGTAGTCATCACTAAACTGTTTCAGCTCCTTCTGGACTCTATTTTTGTTCCCAGGTAGTAGAAGGAGTCCTCCGTAAACCCTATCCCCCAGAAGACATGCAAAATAGACTTCAGATAAATGTATGGAGAGAGCTGTGTCATTTCATGTCAGACCGCACAACCACATACCCAGATTTTATTTATGGATTTTTTTCATCTAACCACCCAACTTTTATTTGTTCCGTTCCGTCGTCTTCCGCACATCCGGGGCTGGGTCACAGGGGGAAACGGTCTCAGATGGGAAGCCCAGGCTTCTCTCACCTAAGCTGCATCCTCCAGCTCACCTGGAAGGATCCCGAGACCTTCCCCGGCCAGCTGGGAAACAGTCTCTCCAGCGGGTCCGGGTTCTGCCTCCTGGTCTCCTCCCGGTGGGGCGTGCCCGAAATACCTCACCAGCGAGGCGCTCGGGGGGGCTTCCTGACCAGATGCTCGAACCACCCCATCTGGCTTCTCTGGACCTGGAGGAGGAGTGGCTCAACACCGAGCACTTCCCGGATGGAACTCCTCACCCGATCTCTGAGTGAGAGCCCAGCCAACCTGCGGAGGAAGCTCATTTCGGCCGCTTGTATCTGCAATCTCCTTCTTTCTGTCACCATCCACAGCTGGTGACCATAGGTGAGGGTAGGAACGTAGATCGACTTGTAAATTGAGAGCTTTACTTTTCGGCTCAGCTCTTTCTTTACCATAATGGAGCGATGCAGCGTTCTAGTTACTGCTGACGCCGCACTGATCCGTCTGTCTATCTTCCATTCTTCCCCAATCGTGAACAAGACCCCGAGATACTTAAACTACTCCACTTGAGGCAGGACCCTGTCCTTGACAGGATGCAGCTATGGTGCATCCTGACATCCTCACAGGTTTCACAAAGAGTAAACCAACTTCCAAAAAAACATCCAAAAATTGAGTAAATATTTTGGTCACCAGACGTCTTGTCTGCAAGCAGAAGAGAAAATCTTTTCTTCTCTTCAACTTTCAAAGAAACCATGTCGAAAAGCCAGGTGCCAAGTGGGTGGGAGCGTTAAAGCGTACGACGGGCGGATCCAGTTTTCCGTTCCGTCGTCTTCCGCTTATCAGGGCCGGGTCGTGAGGGCAACAGCCTCAGACGGGAAGCCCAGGCTTCTCTCACCCCATCTGTATCCTGTCAAGGACAGGGTCCTGCCCCAAGTGCAGGAGTTTAAGTATCTCGGGGTCTTGTTCACGACTGGGGGAAGGATGGAACGTGAGATCGACAGGCGGATCGGTGCGATGTCAGCAATAACCAGGACGCTGCATCGGTCCGTCGTAGTAAAGAAAGAGCTGAGCCGAAAAGCAAAGCTCTCGATTTACAAGTCGATCTACGTTCCAACCCTCACCTATGGTCACCAGCTGTGGGTGGTGACCGAAAGAATGATATCGCGGATACAAGCGGCCGAAATGAGCTTCCTCCGCAGGATGGCTGGGCTCTCACTCAGAGATCGGATGAGGAGCTCTGCCATCCGGGAGGAGCTCGGTGTCGAACTGCTCCTCCTCCAGGTCGAGAGAAGCCAGATGAGTTGGATCCAGTTTTGGTCCACAAAAAAAAGTGTTCTTACTACTTTAATTATTATAAAGTTTGGGCAAAAATATGCCCCAAAATGCAGGAAAATTGCTCTTTTTTTAATAAAATGTTATTTTGTGTGTTTTTTTTAAGAGGGGCCAGCTTCAAGTGTGCCTAGGGAAATGATCGTGAACGCGCTCCACTGGTAACTCGACCCTGTTTAAAAAAAAAAAAGAAAAAAAAAACTAAAACAGCACAAACACAACATTTTTTTTTATTATTTTTTTATTATTTTGAATTACTCTATTTATCCCTCACCGGGGAAATTTGTTTGCTGCACTCCTTACACCGCAGCAGGCTGCCCTTCAACGGCGCCAATGGTGGGAGAAGTGGGGGCTAGGTGTCTTCTCCAAGGACCCTAGACGTGCTCTCCTTGGGACGCGAACCCGCGACCTTCCGGTCCGCGGGCGAACGCGCTAACCACGCGGCCACCGTCTTTTATTTATGTATTTATTTTAGAGCACAAACAAATGACAAATTTTTTGTTTATACCGTGTTTCTTAAGAGGGCCCAGTTGTTAGCATGATGGCCTCAAAACCATGTTGTAGCAGATATTCTTGTTTGGTCACAGTCACCTTCTTTACCCGTCTATCCCTTACAGGGTTATGGGGGTGCCGGAGCCCATCTCGGCTGATTCGTGGCAAAGGGAAGGGTACACCCCAAATATATTACCAGTCTGTCACAGGGCCACACACAAACACTTTTTAGGGACAATCATGTAGTGACCAATCTACCTAACAAGCATGCTTTTGGAGGGTGGGAGGAAACCAGAGTACCTGGAAGAAACCCACACAGACATGGGGAGAACATACAAACTCCACACGGAAAGACCAGTGTTCCATCCTCGTCCCCACCCGGGACTCAAATCCATAACCTTCTTGCTCTGAGGCCACTGTGCTACTCACTGCGCCACCGTGCCACCAACTTTCTCTCCTCCAAAACTCTCAGAAATCACAAATCAAGCTGGGAAAATAATTGGTTCATCACAACCTCCACTGTCCCTTCTGTAAGAATGTGCTATGATCAGGAGAGTCACCCTGATCACAGAAGATCCATCACACCCTCTTCATCACTCCTTTTCTCCTTCCAAAATACCATTTGCCAAAAATAAAATCATTTACTCCAGCTGGAATCAAAGCCCTGACCAATAACCAATAAGTTAATAGTGTGTGATCTTAAAGAATTTGTGATCCCTGTTGAAGTATCATTATGTTGGACAAATAAAGTTTTCTATTCTCAGTGTGGGATAATGAAATCATTCCTAAATATTGTTGCTTGTGTCACAATAAGTATTATTTTCTGTATCCATGCTTTTTGACATCATTAGAATGTGTAACACACTTTTGGTGAGAATGATTATATTGTTAATAAAAACAAGTAGCGATTTTTTTTTTTTTTTTTATGAAAAAATGTACATGTCTTGAAAAAAGTTTAATAACACTGCCTTAAAGGAAACTCTTGATCTTCATATACTTCTATATTTTTTCCATACATTTGTTAAGAACATGTGTGATAAGCCATAGCTTAATAAAAAAGCTATGTAAATGACCTCATTAATCCAATTAGAATAAACAATTTAATCATCCAATGACTTGTATTCTTCTTTTGGTAGGTAGGAATTTAGATAAGTTGGTAAATGGAACCTATTGGCTCATCTTTCTTCATGATGGACCCATGTGTCCTAATGATTGAAGACGCTGCACTTATTCAGCTGTCATGTTCTGCTCCATCCTACCTTCACCTCGTTTCCATTTTGTACAGGACCTTGTCCCAAACCAGATGTTTAATGAGAGGGTTACAGGCTGTATTTTCTCCTGATGGATCATGACTTCGCGGGACAATCTATTTACCATTTTTAATAAAATTCTTAAATTTTCTGTACAAGATGTAGCAACTGCATTTATAATCATGAACAAAACATACTGTTTTTTTGGTAAAAATTTATTAAATATGTACAAAAAATCTTTAAAGCCAGATAATAAAGATGAAACAAAAAAAATTGACAACGCCCGTCAAACCATAAACAAACTTAAATTTTTTTCTTTGGATAAACTCTCAAAAAAAAAAACACCACAAAAAAAGATTACTGATTTTTTTTTAAGCTTTATAAAATTCTATATACAATGTATTTTAAAACCAGAAACAAACTATGAACATTAAACAAAAAAATTTGACAACAACGTTCGTCAAACAAGAGAATGAAATTAAACTCTTTACCATATCAAGTTTTTTCGTGGTATTCCTCTTAAATTTGATAAAAACAAAAAAAACAAAACTGATTTGAATAGTACTGATTTAAAATAATGCTGCACATCTTTGTTGGCATTCTTAAATCAAAAGTAATCATTTTTTTCCCCTGAAACCACGGGGGTGGAAACATTGTTGCCAGGTCGAGACTTGTGGCGAGATCTAAACACCTGAGCTGACGGTGTGGCGTTACCTTCTACGGTCATGCAACTGCTGTGCGTACGCTTCGGAGTAAATGGAGTGAACGGAGACTGGGGATTTTTCCGTTTTGTAAATTGATTTTTACTACACATCTTCTGCTTCGAGGAGCTTGCTACGGTGTGGGACAGCAGACGTTGCTCCATGAGAGTACTGGTCACAGCTTTTTGACGAAATTCAGATCTGATGTTCGTCAGGCAGCTTTGGAGCTCCGTCATAATCTGGTTCTGAGAAGAAGTGGGTCAAAAGGGTTAGAAAAAATCGGAGGGGAAGGAAAAATGTGCAGGGAAGGTAGTTTGATGGACATTGAATATCTCCTGGTTAGAAAACTAAATTTTGTTATGAAAAGCAGGCTGATTACTGAATAAGTTAGAATAAGAAAAATAAAGGGAGAGGAGAGAAAAAGAGTACTTTGAAAAAACAGTTACACATTTAAAAATGCTTACAATTTTATAAAAAGGATAATCTGCTTTAAAAAGATCAAATGGGAGATCATTTGATTTCATTTTTTCCTTTGATTATACTAAAATGTTATTGTTTCTACCTGTTTGGCCAGAGTCTCATTTGCAGCGACTATTGTTTGTCGCAGCTTCGCTCCTTCGGTGGTGTGACAGCAGGACTTTTCACCAGATTGCAGCTCGTTTCCGAGCTTCTGCAAATCCAGACAAAGCTTCCGCAGGTTCTGTCAGGTACAAAATTCTGTTAGTGAGAGGAATCCGTCACATAGATACTAATACTATATCGTTACCAACCCGCTGGCCTTCCTGCAGCTTACGAGCCGCATCGGTGGTCAGGTTGCCAGCTGGACCGGTATCTTCCAGCTGCGCCTTTAGTTTGTCCAGCTCTGCACAGGTAAAGTAAAACTGAAATGATTGGAATTCTCAGATTGACAAATAAATGGTGAACATATGGAAGCCAAATTCGAACCTTCAATTTTAGAGAAAAGTTTGGCCTGGCATTCTTTGAGTTCAGCCCGGCACTGGTCAAGCTCAGACCTCATGAAAGGATGTCTCTGGCTGCTCCAGCTCACAAAAGGCAGTGGCCGACTCGAAGACGGCAGTCACCGATTCGGAAACGGCAGTCGCTGTCTCCGAAACGGCTGTCTCCGAAACGGCTGTCTCCGAAACGGCAGTCTCCGCTTCATCAGTCTCTCCTTTCGCTTCCTTTAGGGCAGCAGTCAGATCGGCAATTTCCTCATCACGCTCCTACAAAAAAGCAAAGACAACAAATGTCAAAATAACCTTCGGTGTGAATACACCACAGATCTAGAGAATTAGATATACATTATTTTTCAGATTAAACAAAAACAAAACTTCATCTGACCTTCATCTGCTGATGGTAGAATTGCCTCCAGTACTTTTGCAGCGTGTCGACCCTTAGATCAGCTCTCTCTTGGATTATGAAAATATGAGTTTCTCGACTCTCTCTAGTGAATACAATTGCAGGACAGTAGATTCCAGTTGAAGGCCGAGGTTTTTTTGGGTTTAACATGAACAACTTTATGATTTTGATATAAATTTGTCATACGTACTGATGGTCTTTCTGCATCTTTTCAAAAATGGCCATCGTCTCTGAGACCACTTCATTTCTCACATTGGCCTCGAGAACTTGTTTCTCGGCCCGCTCACGCAGAACTTCTTGTTTTAAGGATTCGATGGTTGCCATCAAAGACTTAAGAAAACACACAGCAGTGAGAACCCTCCTCGTGTAAACTACATGTTTTAGATCAGCTTATATTAATACACTATTATTCATAGATTCACACAGAGTGGAGTGCCCTCTGATCAGGGACAGGTTTGATTAGGAGCTGGATGTTAAAGTATTGTGTTTAAAATTATTCTAAACAGAAAGGTTTTCACCTCCGCAGTCTTACAGGAAAAAAAATTCTTGACAAATGGAAATGCCAAAGCTTCTGCCCCATAACCCAACTACGTACCTCTATTTTTTCGTTGTCACTTTCTTCGTCACTTTCTTTCTTGACCTCAGGATCGGATCTCTGCTTTTTGCGGATGATGTGGTCCTGTTGGCTTCATCGGACCGTGATCTCCAGCTCTCGCTGGATCGATTTGCTGCCGAGTTTGAAGCGGCCGGGATGGGAATTAGCGCCTCCAAATCCGAGACCATGGTCCTCACCCGGAAAAGGGTGGAATGCCCCTTGCGGGTCAGGGACACAGTCCTGCCCCAAGTGGAGGAGTTTAAGTATCTCGGGGTTTTGTTCACGAGTAGGGGAAGGATGGAGCGGGAGATCGACAGGCGGATCGGTGCGGCATCAGCAATAACTAGGACGCTGCATTGGTCCGTCGTGGTAAAGAGAGAGCTGAGCCGAAAAGCAAAGCTCTCGATTTACAAGTCAATCTGCGTTCCTACCCTCACCTATGGTCACCAGCTGTGGGTGGTGACCGAAAGAATGAGATCGCGGGTACAAGCGGCCGAAATTAGCTTCCTCCGCAGGGTGGCTGGGCTCTCACTCAAAGATCGGGTGAGGAGCTCTGCCATCCGGGAGGAGCTCGGTGTCGAACTGCTCCTCCTCCAGGTCGAGAGAAGCCAGATGAGTTGGATCCAGTTTTGGTCCAAAAAAAAAGTGTTCTTACTACTTTAATTATTATAAAGTTTGGGCAAAAATATGCCCCAAAAGGCAGGAAAATTGCTCTTTTTTTTTTGGTAAAATGTTATTTTGTGTTTTTTTTTTTAAAGAGGGGCCAGCTTCAAGTGTGCCTAGTGTCATAGATCGGGTGAGGAGCTCTGCCATCCGGGAGGAGCTCGGTGTCGAGCCGCTACTTCTCCAGGTCAAAAGGAGCCAGATGGGGTGGTTTGGCCAAGCGCCTCGCAGGCGGGGTGTTTCGGGCAGGTCCCACCGGGAGGAGACCAAGGGGCAGATCCCGGACCCCGCTGGAGAGACTATGTCTCACAGCTGGCCGGGGAGCGACTTGGGATCCTTCCGGGTGAGCTAGAGGATGCAGCTGGGGAGAGAGAGGCCTGGGCTGCCCGTTTGAGGCTGTTGCCACTGCGACCCGACCCCGGAACAAGAGGAAGATGACGGAACGGAACTTTCTTCGTCACTTTCCTCCTCTTCTTCCGCTTCTTCCTCCTCTCCTTCCATCAATTCCTCCTCTCCTTCCGCTTCTACGTCCTCTCCATCCATTTCTTCCTCCTCTCCTCCCGCTTCTCCATCATCTGCATCAGCTTCTTCCTGCTCTCCTTCTTCTCCTTCTTCTCCTTCCTCCTCTTCTTCCGCTTCTTCCTCCTCTCCTTCCATTCCATCTCCTCTCCTTCCTCCTCTCCTTCCGCTTCTTCCTCCCATCCTTCCATTTCTTCCTCTTCTCCTTCCGCTTCTTCATCCTCTCCTTCCTCTTCTTCATCCTCTCCTTCCTCCTCTGCTTCCACTTCTTCTTGCTCCATCTCCGAGTTCTCGTCTTCTGTCAGTATTGCAAATTTCAGTAAAATGATATTTTCCTCCTCTTCGTCGGAGAGCGTTCCACAAGTAAACGACATGCTTCACTGAAACACTAAAATAAAAACAATTTACCAAGTCATTTAAAGTTTTTTTTTTTAAAGTTATTCATTCATAAATTATGTTAGCACTTTAAGCTAAAGCACAATTTATATTCGAGTGTTTTTTATAAATTATTTTGTTGCACTTTAAATTAAAAGCTGATTGAACCAACTTTAAATTTGGCTTGATTGTTTTTATAGTTTGTCATTTAAAAAAAAAAAAAAAAAAGAAGTTGTTGCACAGATAATACAAAATTTAAATATTTTAAACATGTAGATAGATCTTTATTTTTTAATATGTAAATAAATATATATATATAATTTTTTTTACTACTGTTTGGTTTGTTTATCTTTTTTTCAAAATGTAAACATAGTTCTACCATCCACCCGCTAGGTGGTGCTGTGTCTCTACCCATTGCTTCTCACTCGTTGTTTTTCACACCGCATTGCCCAGCTGGCCTAGCTGTTTTAAACATGCGTGGTTAAAACTGATCAAACACGTGTCATGTTAGTTTTAACGCATGTAAGATCATTTTGTGTGAAATATATTCATTTGATGTCTATTGTACGATAATTCTATACCTCACCTTGTAAAATTATACCTATTCTCCGATTCCTCCCAGCACAGAAAGTTTTAATAAAGTGTTTTTTTAAAAAAACCGCTAAATAGCATTTAGCTTTCTCATCAATCCGCCTTTTAAAAACGCTGTTTTCCAGTTAAACATTCCAATCTTACCAAAAACTTCTTTTAAATACTTCTTTTTCCAAACAAGAAAGGTTTATATTTAAAAAAAAAAAAGTTTGCACGTTGAAGTTTAGATTTTTTAAAAAACTTGATAGTTTAAAAGTAGATAACACATGATAGATTCTTACTGAATGATAAACATTTCCTAAAAAATTAAAATGTAGTTTTCTTACCTTAATATTGTTTAATCAGTTATAATAAACGTTACGAATAGGTAGGAAATCTTTTTCCAATTGTTTTTTTACCTTTAAAAGTAGACGTGATCTCTCTCCACAACAAACGATTCTACCAGAGATTTCTAGAACTTTCTAAGGCTTGATTTTTGAAAACCCAATGCTAGCTTCCCATTGGACAAACCACATGGTTTTCTTTTACGGGATAGCATAGGCTGCCGCAGCCCAGCTGATATAAGGCGAGGGGCAGGGTACACACCTTAAGGAGGAGCGGCCCGACACCGAGCACTTCACGGATGCTGCGATCTCGGAGTGAGAGCGTAGCCACCCTGCGGGGGAAGCAGGGGTGCGGAGGAAGCTCATTTCGGCCACTCGTATCCGCGATCTCATTCTTTCGGTCGCCACCCACAGCTGGTGACCATAGGTGAGGGTGGGAACGTAGATCGACTTGTACACTGAGAGCTTTGCTTTTCGGTTCAGCTCTTTCTTTACCATGATGGAGCGATGCAGCGTTCTAGTTACTGCTGACGCCGCATCGATCCGCCTGTCGATCTCCCGTTCCGTCCTTCCCCATCTCGTGAATAAGACCACAAGATAGTTAAACTCCTCCACTTGGGGCAGGACCCTGTTTAAAAAATAAATAAATAAATAAAAAAAGTATAATAGCACAAACACTTTTTTTCTTTCTTTTTTTACAGCACAAACAAATGACCATTTTTTTTGTATATTGTTTTTTTTTTTTTTTTAAGAGGGGCCAGCTTCAAGGAGATATTAGATCCAGCGAATAAGAAATTGTTTTTGATGAAGTAATTAAATCATTTTTACAGAATAGTTTTTAACATTTTTGGTTGGTGGTGGGCCTCGAGATTTTTTTTAATGGAAAAATGTACCTTGAAAAAGGTTGAAAAACACTGGTGTAAACAACATGGTCACTACTCTCAATTCAATTTTATTTGTTTAGCAAAAAATCACAGAATTTCCATCTCAATGGGCTTCACAAGAAAAAGAGGAATGTATAAACACAAATACACAGCAAGAAAAATAACTACCAAATGCAAACTAATCATGACTAGCACATTTAAGTGCATAAATGTGCTTGTCTTGTATTTTAAATGTGCATTTATGCACATTTAAGTGCATAAATGTGCTAGTCTTGTTTTTTAAATGTGCATTTATGCACATTTAAGTGCATAAATGTGCTAGTCTTGTCTAGTTAGCATTTGTTAATTTTTTTCTTGCTGTGTATTTGTGTTAATACATTTCTCCTTTTCTTGTGAAGCCCATTGAGACGGAAATTCTGTGATTTTGGGCTAGACAAATAAAATTGAATTGAATTTATGTCCTTAGACTCTCCTTCATGGTGAGGAAAAACTTCTAAAAAAAAACATCAAATACAAAACCTCATGGGGATCCACACGAAAGACAGATCCCTCCAACCGGGACGAGCAACCAATGTGCAGCAACGAGCAAGAAGCCTTCTTCATGATGGAAACACAGGGCACTCCTCAGCCGAGCGATGTCCAGGACGGGGTTGAGTAGATGTTCTTCATCCTGATGGAAACACGGGGGACTCCTCAGCCCGGCAATGCCCTGGACGGGGATGAGTAGATGGATTTTATCCTGATGGAGCAGGGATGATGAAGCGCGGAGGTCTCCTCGGTCTGGCCATGCCCAGGACAGGAACGCAGAGTATCCATCAGGAATCTGAAATGGAGCTGTCTCCCAGAGAGGAGGGAGAGAGGTGGACAGCATGTGAATTGTACTGTACCAACTAGCAGTGTAAATCTACTCTCAGTGAGAAATCACTGAAAATCAATGTTTTGAAGACAAAGGAGAGTAAAAGGAAAGACCGAGGGGGAACAGGTGGACACCAACCTGTCCTTAAAGACACACTCAGACTCTCTTTACTACAAAGCCCTACAACGCCTACACCAGCTCAGAAAAAACTAAAACATTTTAATAACAGTAAAAAATTCTAATCATGGTTTAAGACTCATCAATATTATTCATCCTCACATCCTGATACGACTTTCTCTCCATCAGTCAGTTACCTTCTTATCTGTCTATCCCTTATGGGGTTCCGGTGGTGCAGGAGCCCATCCCTGCTGATTCAAGGCGAGGGTCAGGGTACACCCCGAACAAGTCGCCAGTCTGTCGCGGGGCCTGACACATGTAAGCATTCACACACTCATTCCTAGGGGCAATTTTGGCACCGGCCAATCGACCCCCGGAGCGCCTCGCTGATGAGGTGTTTCGGGCACATCCCACCGGGAGGAGACCAAGAGGCAGACCCCTGACCTGCTGGAGAGACTATGTCTCACAGCTGGCTGGGGATCGACTTGGGATCCTTCCGGGTCAGCTGGAGCTGGGGTGAGAGAAGCCTGGGCTTCCCGTCTGTGGCTGATGCCCCCGCGACACGGCCCCGGATAAGCGGAAGACAGCGAAACAAACAAGTTAGAAAGGGTAGAATGGTGGTGCAGTGGTTAGCACGATGGCCTCACAACCATGTTGTAACAGATATTCTTGTTTCATCAAAGTCACCTTCTTTACCCGTCTATCCCTTATAGGGTTACGGGGGTGCCGGAGCTCATCTTGGCTGATTCGAGGCAACGAGCAGGGTACACCCTAAACACATCACCAGTCTGTCACAGCGCCACACACATACACTTCTTAGCAACAATCATGTAGTGACCAATCAACCTAAAAAGCGTGCTTTTGGAGGGTGGGAGGAAAACCTGGAAGTACCTGGAAGAAACCCTTTGCGGGACAATCTATTTACCATTTTTAATAAAATTCTTAAATAATTCTGTACAAGATGTAGCAACTGCATTTATAATCATGAACAAAACATACTGGTTTTTTGGTAAATATTTAATAAATATGTACAGAGTATTTTTTAAAGCCAGATAATAAAGATGAAGCAAAAAAAAAAATTGACAACGCCCGTCGAACCATAAATAAACTTAAATTTTTTTTCTTTGGATGAACTTAAAAAAACAAACAAACAAAAACACCACAAAAAGTATCAGATTTATAAAACTCTATGTACAATGTATTTTTAAACCAGAAAAAACTATACATTTTAAACAAAAAATTTGACAAAAACGTTCGTCAAACAAGAAAATGAAATTAAACTCTTGATATTTATATGGTTGATATAAACAAAAAAAAAAACTGATTTGAATAGTACTGATTTTATATAATGCTGCACAGCTTTATTGGCATTCTTAAATAAAAAAGAATCATTTTTTCCCCCTGAAACCACGAGGGGTGGAAACATTGTTGCCAGGTCGAGACTCGTGGCGAGATCTAAACACCTGAGCTGACGGTGTGGCGTTACCTTCTACGGTCATGCAACTGCTGCGCGTACGCTTAGGAGTAAATGGAGTGAACGGAGACTGGGGATTTTTCCGTTTTGTAAATTGATTTTTACTACACATCTTCTGCTTCGAGGAGCTTGCTACGGTGTGGGACAGCAGATGTTACTCCATCGGAGTACTGGTCACAGCTTTTTGACGAAATTCTGTTTTGATATGCGTCAGGCAGCTTTGGAGCTCCGTCATAATCTGGTTCTGAGAAGAAGTGGGTCAAAAGGGTTAGAAAAAATCAGAGGGGAAGGTAAAATGTGCAGGGAAGGTAGTTTGATGGACATTGATTATCGCCTGGTGCCCGGGTTAGAAAACGGAAAGCTGTTATGAAAAGCAGGCTGATTACTGAATAAGTTAGAATAAGAAAAATAAAGGGAGAGGAGAGAAAAAGAGTACTTTGAAAAAACAGTTACACATTTAAAAATGCTTACAATTTTATAAAAAGGATAATCTGCTTTAAAAAGATCAAATGGGAGATCATTTGATTTCATTTTTTCCTTTGATTATACTAAATGTTATTGTTTCTACCTGTTTGGCCAGAGTCTCATTTGCAGCGACTATTGTTTGTCGCAGCTTCGCCCCTTCGGTGGTGTGTGACAGCAGGACTTTTTCACCAGATTGCAGCTCGTTTCCGAGTTTCTGGAAATCCAGACACAGCTGCCGCAGGTTCTGTCAGGTACAAAATTCTGTTAGTGAGAGGAATCCGTCACATAGATACTAATACTATATCGTTACCAACCCGCTGGCCTTCCTGCAGCTTACGAGCCGCATCGGTGGTCAGGTTGCCAGCTGGACCGGTATCTTCAAGCTGCGCCTTTAGTTTGTCCAGCTCTGCACAGGTAAAATAAAACTGTAATGATTGGAATTCTCAGATTGACAAATAAATGGTGAACATATGGAAGCCAAATTCGAACCTTCAATTTTATAGGAAGGTTTTGCCTGGCATTCTTTGAGTTCAGCTCGGCACTGGTCAAGCTCAGACCTATAATGGATCTGGAAGGCCTTTATCCGTCTGGATTGCCGAGGCCTTATTGTCTCTGCCTCATGAAAGGATGTCTCCGGCTGCTCCAGCTCACGAAAGGCAGTGGCCGGCTCGGGAACGGCAGCGGCCGGCTGGGGAACGGCAGCGGCCGGCTCGGAAAAAGAAGTTTCCGGCTCAGTAAAGGAAGTCTCCAGTTCGGTAAAGGAAGTCTCCGGCTCGGACACAGCAGTCTCCGCTTCATTAGTCTCTCCTTTCGCTTCCTTTAGGGCAGCAGTCAGATCGGCAATTTCCTCATCACGCTCCTACAAAAAAAGCAAGGACAACAAATGTAAAAAAAACCTTCGGTGTGAATACACCACAGATCTAGAGAATTAGATATACATTATTTTTCAGATTAAACAAAAAAAAATACAAAAACAAAACTTCATCTGACCTTCATCTGCTGATGGTAGAATTGCTTCCAGTATTTTTGCAGCGTGTCGACCCTTTGATCTGCTCTCTCTTGGATTATGAAAATATGGTTTTCTAGACTCTCTCTGGCGAATACAATTGCAGGACAGTAGATTCCAGTTGAAGGCCGAGGTTTTTTTTTGGGTTTAACATGAACAACTTTATGATTTTGATATAAATTTGTCATACGTACTGATGGTCTTTCTGCATCTTTTCAAAAATGGCCATCGTCTCTGAGACCACTTCATTTCTCACATTGGCCTCGAGAACTTGTTTCTCGGCCCGCTCACGCAGAACTTCTTGTTTTAAGGATTCGATGGTCGCCATCAAAGACTTAAGAAATCACACAGCAGTGAGAACCCTCCTCGTGTAAACTACATGTTTTAGATCAGCTTATATTAATACACTATTATTCATAGATTCACACAGAGTGGAGTGCCCTCTGATCAGGGACAGGTTTGATTAGGAGCTGGATGTTAAAGTATTGTGTTTAAAATTATTCTAAACAGAAAGGTTTTCACCTCCGCAGTAGTACAGGAAAAAAAATTCTTGACAAACGGAAATGCCAAAGCTTCTGCCCCATAACCCAACTACGTACATTTATTTTTTCATTGCCACTTTCTTCGTCACTTTCCTCCTCTTCATCCTCCTCTCCTTCTGTTTCTTCCTCCTCTCCTTCCTCTTCTGCTTCAACTTCTCCTTCCTCTTCTGCTTCCACTTCTTCTTCCTCCATCTCAGAGTTCTCGTCTTCTTTTTCTGGCGCAAGTTTGCGGAACAGCGATAGAATGTAGGCCACTCTACTCTGAGTCGTTGGGCCATAGACAAGCTGAGGGCATACATTTGAATTGTTAAGCACCTTTCACACATAGTCCTTTGCATAGAAACTACTTTGCAACATTAAACGCGTTACAAGTTCTTTTCACAACCTCTGCAGAACTGTTTGCTTACCTGAGTTGCGATTGCTGAGAATTTCAGCGCCTGCAATGTTTCATTATAAATTGAAGCACACGGGTTGATGTTGACCACCATGCAGGCGCTTCCTCTGCCACTAAAAAAGCCCTGCAGAATGCGAGTCAATTTGCTGTCTCTGAAAGGCACAATCTGAGTGGGTCTCGACCTGTGGAAGTGTAAAACATAACAAAAGTTTAAACCTTTCTAAAAGAAGCTACAGTAATGGGGTTTTTTTTCCTCCTCTCATACTTGTTTTGATTATTCCTCAGAGCACTAATACAGCGTCCCAGTGTCAGAAGAGTCATATTAATATTGTTTGCCTCTTTCATTCGATCACGATTCTGCATTTGTTTACACCGTTCCGACCCGGCCAGATCACACACAGCCAGTCTGAAAATAAAAAAAACTCCTTATAATCATTTTTCTTTAAAAGCATTTTTTTTTTCCGTTTTACAGTAAAACGTATACTGGTACTTACTCGCTGGTGTGAATGGCCTGACCTGAACTTGCTTCTGGGTGAACATGCAAAACACGAATTGTAAATACACTGTGGCTGAAAGTAAAAGAAAAAAAAAATTATTAAAAATTAATAATAAAAAAAGGAGAGTTCAAACTAAGATTAACCAAAGATTTTAAACTTTACTATTCATGTACCTTCTGCCTGAATTTAAGTTGAAATTCGTGCTGGCAAAGGACTGATTACGCCGTCCGGCCTCTAGAACCCTCCAAGCTTCGGTAGCATTACGCACCTGGATCCATGTAAGGTCTGATGAAATAACAAGAAAGGTATTTAGATTATTACAAAACGAAGAATATAAAATTACAAGCAGCGGTAGTTTAGATTAAACTTTATTGGTCCTCCAGCTCCACTTGGGATAAGCGGTTTGGAGGATGAATGATATCGTTTGTAGCAGAAAACAAATGACCTTTAATGTATGTGTGTCTTTGTTTGTCGTCACAAAGCCTTAGAGTGTTTCGTTTTTCGGATTGCTGATACGGCGAAACCTCAAGCAGGTCGTACACAAACTCTTTATAAATCTCATAGTACGAGACCCATAAGGAATATTGGACCCCTTTCTGCAGCTCGTCTCCTCCACTGAGAGAATCACTGTCAGTCTCAAGACAAGCCCCGTCAGTTTCTGCAGGAAGATACAATTTTTTTTTTTTAAAGATAAATTCATTAATTCATTCACATCTCAATGACTCACATGTTTGACAAGAATAAAGTTTGCTGTCTCTTGACAGGCTTCCCAACTGTTTATTTCTTTCCTCACCTTCCAGTAGGGTGACGACGTTTGTAGTTTTTGACAGTCCTCCGACACCGCTGTCCAAGACTGTGGTGGAACTAGCTGCACAAGAAGCCAGGCCCTCATCCTGTAACACACACCACAACTTTATTGGTACATTTCTTCCCATTATTGGCTTCTTAGACTTCGATGATCAAAATCGGGCAAAAATTACTCTCGACAAAAGGCACAGAAACAAATTTTTACCTCGCTTAGCAAAGATTTTCTGTGAGTTTCTTCCACTATAATCTCACTGGCATCAAGCTGCTTAACATCCTGATACATGACGGGCTTCAGGTCAAGGGAGTCATAGAGTCGGCCCTGGATTTCTTTGAACAATGACACCAAAGCGCGGGGGAGGAGTCCTGTGTCTTTACTGGATCCTGCAGGTTAATATTTTCAGAGATCATAGGATTAAATATTACATTGAATACAATTTATCAAACAAAGGAAAATATAGAAAATACCTTGTATGGTATAGGTTTTACCAGAATTGGTAACACCGTACGTATAGAGGAGTCTGTTTTCTCCTTTTACCACGTCCATTACCATACTCTTTAAGGTGTCATCGTAAAACTCTTTTTGGGTCGTTTCTGGACCAAATATCTACAGAAATGTGTCAAACGTCAGAACAGAGTTTGGTACATGAGCATCTTTAAATAAACAACCTAAACCTCTGACTGTCTTACTTTGGTGAAAGTAAACTTATGCACCCTTGCTGTCACCCCTCGCTCTGCTGTTCTCATGTTCAGAGAATCCTTTGGCGCGTTAAGCAGCAAAGTCTCGGCATCTTCGACAACCATACAATTCTAAGAAGAAACTTTGTGTTAAAACCTAACGATCAGATGTACCACTCGCTCAGAAAGCTCCGTAACAAATTTCACTTTTTACCTGCTCTTCTCCTCTTTCTTTCTCCGCGTCAGTAAGTGGACGAATGCGAAGGTAAATTTTCACCTTTTCAGTGGTCCCATCATCAGACGTTACAGGTTTCGCCGCTCCTTTCTAACAACATATTTGAAAAGCATTTCAATAAGAAAAGGTTAATTAAAAGAATGCCACGACATCTGAACATGAACTGTCAGCCCTCTGTATGCTTCTCACCGCTTCCGACATTGTCGGCTGCATCTCCACGCCAGGCGATATCATCGAGAATTTGGGCATGCCCGGTATGGCGGAATATCCATGTCCCGCCGATGTCGACTCAAACACGACATTTTCCTCATCGGAACGCGTTCCACAAGGAAAAGACATGCTTAACAGAAACAATAAAATCAAAACAATATACCAAGTCATTTTAAAAGGTTTTTTTTAAAAGTTATTCATTCATAAATTATGTTTGCACTTTAAGCTTAAACACAATTTATATTCGAGTGTTTTTTATACAATATTTTGTTGCACTTTAAGTTAAAACCTGATTGAACCAACTTTAAATTTGCCTTGATGTTTTTATAGTTTGTCATTTAAAAAAAAAAAAAAAAATAGAAGTTGTTGCACAGATAATACAATATTTTAAATATTTTAAACATGTAGAAAGATCTGTATTTTTTAATATGTAAATATATCTATATTCATAAATATATATATATATCATTCTCCTCCTTGAGCCGCCACCTTATCGCGGTGGAGGGGTTTGCGTGCCCCAATGATCCTAGGAGCTATGTTGTCCAGGGCTTAATGCCCCTGGTAGGGTCACCCAAGGCAAACAGGTCCTAGGTGAGGGACCAGACAAAGCGTTGCTCGAAAACCCCCAATGAAGAAATCAAACATGGCCAAGTTGCCCTTGCCCGGACGCGGGTCACCGGGGCCCCCCCTTGGAACCAGGCCCGAGGGTGGGGCACGAGAGCGAGCACCTGGTGGCCGGGCTTTTACCCATGGGGCCCGGCCGGCCTCAGCCCGAACTTGGGATATGGGCCACCCTTCCAGCGGACTCTCCACCTGCAGGAGGGGCGATAGGGGTCGGGTAAAGGAAGAGATGGGTGGCAGCCAACGGCGGGCACCCTAGCGGTCGAGAGAGGCCTGGGCTACTAGTTTGAGGGAGTTGCCCCCACGACCCGACCCCGGACAAGCGGAAGATAACGAAACAGAATGGATATATATAATTTTTTTTACTACTGTTTGGTTATTTTTTTTTCAAAAAGTAAATATAGTTCTACCATCCACCCGCTAGGTGGTGCTGTGTCTCTACCCATTGCTTCTCACTCGTTGTTTTTCTCACCGCATTGCCCAGCTGTTTTAAACATGCGTGATTAAAACTGATCAAACACGTGTAATGTTAGTTTTAACGCATGTAAGATCATTTTGTGTGAAATATATTCATTTGATGTCTTTTGTACGATAATCCTACACCTCACCTTGTAAAATTACACCTATTCTCCGATTCCTCCCAGCACAGAACGTTTTAATAAAGTGGTTTTAAAAACAAACAAAAAACCCCGCTAAATAGCATTTAGCTTTCTCAGAAATTCGCGTTTTAAAAACGCTGTTTTCCAGTTAAACATTCCAATCTTACCAAAAACTTCTTTTAAATACTTCTTTTTCCAAACAAGAAAGGTTTATATTTAAAAAAAAAAAAAGTTTGCACGTTGAAGTTTAGATTTTTTAAAAAACTTGATAGTTTAAAAGTAGATAACACATGATAGATTCTTACTGAATGATAAACATTTCCTACAAAATTAAAATGTAGTTTTCTTACCTTAATATTGTTTAATCAGTTATAATAAACGTTACGAATAGGTAGGAAATCTTTTTCCAATTGTTTTTTTACCTTTAAAAGTAGACGTGATCTCTCTCCACAACAAACGATTCTACCAGAGATTTCTAGAACTTTCTAAGGCTTGATTTTTGAAAACCCAATGCTAGCTTCCCATTGGACAAACCACATGGTTTTCTTTTACGGGATAGCATAGGCTGCCGGAGCCCAGCTGATATAAGGCGAGGGGCAGGGTACACACCTTAAGGAGGAGCGGCCCGACACCGAGCACTTCACGGATGCTGCGATCTCTGAGTGAGAGCGTAGCCACCCTGCGGGGGAAGCAGGGGTGCGGAGGAAGCTCATTTCGGCCACTCGTATCCGCGATCTCATTCTTTCGGTCGCCACCCACAGCTGGTGACCATAGGTGAGGGTGGGAACGTAGATCGACTTGTACACTGAGAGCTTTGCTTTTCGGTTCAGCTCTTTCTTTACCATGATGGAGCGATGCAGCGTTCTAGTTACTGCTGACGCCGCATCGATCCGCCTGTCGATCTCCCGTTCCGTCCTTCCCCATCTCGTGAATAAGACCACAAGATAGTTAAACTCCTCCACTTGGGGCAGGACCCTGTTTAAAAAAAAAAAAAAAAAAAGTATAATAGCACAAACACTTTTTTTTTCTTTCTTTTTTTACAGCACAAACAAATGACCATTTTTTTTGTATATATATATTTTTTTTTTTAAGAGGGGCCAGCTTCAAGGAGATATTAGATCCAGCGAATAAGAAATTGTTTTTGATGAAGTAATTAAATCATTTTTACAGAATAGTTTTTAACATTTTTGGTTGGTGGTGGGCCTCGAGATTTTTTTTAATGGAAAAATGTACCTTGAAAAAGGTTGAAAAACACTGGTGTAAACAACATGGTCACTACTCTCAATTCAATTTTATTTGTTTAGCAAAAAATCACAGAATTTCCATCTCAATGGGCTTCACAAGAAAAAGAGGAATGTATAAACACAAATACACAGCAAGAAAAATAACTAACAAATGCTAACTAGACAAGACTAGCACATTTAAGTGCATAAATGTGCTTGTCTTGTATTTTAAATGTGCATTTATGCACATTTAAGTGCATAAATGTGCTAGTCTTGTTTTTTAAATGTGCATTTATGCACATTTAAGTGCATAAATGTGCTAGTCTTGTCTAGTTAGCATTTGTTAATTTTTTTCTTGCTGTGTATTTGTGTTAATACATTTCTCCTTTTCTTGTGAAGCCCATTGAGACGGAAATTCTGTGATTTTGGGCTATACAGATAAAATTGAATTGAATTTATGTCCTAAGACTCTCCTTCATGGTGAGGAAAAACTTCTAAAAAAAACATCAAATACAAAACCTCATGGGGATCCACACGAAAGACAGATCCCTCCAACCGGAACGAGCAACCAATGTGCAGCAACGAGCAAGAAGCCTTCTTCATGATGGAAACACAGGGCACTCCTCAGCCGAGCGATGTCCAGGACGGGGTTGAGTAGATGTTCTTCATCCTGATGGAAACACGGGGGACTCCTCAGCCCGGCAATGCCCTGGACGGGGATGAGTAGATGGATTTTATCCTGATGGAGCAGGGATGATGAAGCGCGGAGGTCTCCTCGGTCTGGCCATGCCCAGGACAGGAACGCAGAGTATCCATCAGGAATCTGAAATGGAGCTGTCTCCCGGAGAGGAGGGAGAGAGGTGGACAGCATGTGAATTGTACTGTACCAACTAGCAGTGTAAATCTACTCTCAGTGAGAAATCACTGAAAATCAATGTTTTGAAGACAAAGGAGAGTAAAAGGAAAGACCGAGGGGGAACAGGTGGACACCAACCTGTCCTTCAAGACACACTCAGACTCTCTTTACTACAAAGCCCTACAACGCCTACACCAGCTCAGAAAAAACTAAAACATTTTAATGTCAGTAAAAAATTCTAATCATGGTTTAAGACTTCATCAATATTATTCATCCTCACATCCTGATACGACTTTCTCTCCATCAGTCAGTTACCTTCTTATCCGTCTATCCCTTATGGGGTTCCGGTGGTGCAGGAGCCCATCCCTGCTGATTCAAGGCGAGGGGCAGGGTACACCCCGAACAAGTCGCCAGTCTGTCGCGGGGCCTGACACATGTAAGCATTCACACACTCATTCCTAGGGGCAATTTTGGCACCGGCCAATCGACCCCCGGAGCGCCTCGCTGATGAGGTGTTTCGGGCACATCCCACCGGGAGGAGACCAAGAGGCAGACCCCTGACCTGCTGGAGAGACTATGTCTCACAGCTGGCTGGGGATCGACTTGGGATCCTTCCGGGTCAAATGGAGCTGGGGTGAGAGAAGCCTGGGCTTCCCGTCTGTGGCTGATGCCCCCGCGACCCGGCCCCGGATAAGCGGAAGACAGCGAAACAAACAAGTTAGAAAGGGTAGAATGGTGGTGCAGTGGTTAGCACGATGGCCTCAAAACCATGTTGTAACAGATATTCTTGTTTCATCAAAGTCACCTTCTATACCCGTCTATCCCTTATAGGGTTACGGGGGTGCCGGAACTCATCTTGGCTGATTCGAGGCAACGGGCAGGGTACACCCCAAACACATCACCAGTCTGTCATAGGGCCACACACATACACTTCTTAGCAACAATCATGTAGTGACCAATCAACCTAAAAAGCGTGCTTTTGGAGGGTGGGAGGAAAACCTGGAAGTACCTGGAAGAAACCCTTTGCGGGACAATCTATTTACCATTTTTAATAAAATTCTTAAATAATTCTGTACAAGATGTAGCAACTGCATTTATAATCATGAACAAAACATACTGTTTTTTTGGTAAATATTTAATAAATATGTACAGAGTATTTTTTAAAGCCAGATAATAAAGATGAAGCAAAAAAAAAAAATTGACAACGCCCGTCGAACCATAAATAAACTTAAATTTTTTTCTTTGGATGAACTTAAAAAAACAAACAAACAAAAACACCACAAAAAGTATCAGATTTATAAAACTCTATGTACAATGTATTTTTAAACCAGAAAAAACTATGAACATTAAACAAAAAAATTTGACAAAAACGTTCGTCAAACAAGAAAATGAAATTAAACTCTTGATATTTATATGGTTGATATAAACAAAAAAAAAAAACTGATTTGAATAGTACTGATTTTATATAATGCTGCACAGCTTTATTGGCATTCTTAAATAAAAAAAATCATTTTTTCCCCCTGAAACCACGAGGGGTGGAAACATTGTTGCCAAGTCGAGACTCGTGGCGAGATCTCAACACCTGAGCTGACGGTGTGGCGTTACCTTCTACGGTCATGCAACTGCTGCGCGTACGCTTAGGAGTAAATGGAGTGAACGGAGACTGGGGATTTTTCCGTTTTGTAAATTGATTTTTACTACACATCTTCTGCTTCGAGGAGCTTGCTACGGTGTGGGACAGCAGACGTTGCTCCATGGGAGTACTGGTCACAGCTTTTTGACGAAATTCAGATCTGATGTTCGTCAGGCAGCTTTGGAGATCTGTCATAATCTGGTTCTGAGAAGAAGTGGGTCAAAAGGGTTAGAAAAAATCGGAGGGGAAGGAAAAATGTGCAGGGAAGGTAGTTTGATAGACATTGATTATCTCCTGGTGCCCGGGTTAGAAAACTAAATTTTGTTATGAAAAGCAGGCTGATTATTGAATAAGTTAGAATAAGAAAAATAAAGGGAGAGGAGAGAAAAAGAGTACTTTGAAAAAACAGTTACACATTTAAAAATGCTTACAATTTTATAAAAAGGATAATCTGCTTTAAAAAGATCAAATGGGAGATCATTTGATTTCATTTTTTCCTTTGATTATACTAAAATGTTATTGTTTCTACCTGTTTGGCCAGAGTCTCATTTGCAGCGACTATTGTTTGTCGCAGCTTCGCCCCTTCGGTGGTGTGACAGCAGGACTTTTCACCAGATTGCAGCTCGTTTCCGAGTTTCTGGAAATCCAGACACAGCTGCCGCAGGTTCTGTCAGGTACAAAATTCTGTTAGTGAGAGGAATCCGTCACATAGATACTAATACTATATCGTTACCAACCCGCTGGCCTTCCTGCAGCTTACGAGCCGCATCGGTGGTCAGGTTGCCAGCTGGACCGGTATCTTCCAGCTGCGCCTTTAGTTTGTCCAGCTCTGCACAGGTAAAATAAAACTGAAATGATTGGAATTCTCAAATTGACAAATAAATGGTGAACATATGGAAGCCAAATTCGAACCTTCAATTTTACAGAAAAGTTTGGCCTGGCATTCTTTGAGTTCAGCCCGGCACTGGTCAAGCTCAGACCTATAATGGATCTGGAAGGCCTTTATCCGTCTGGATTGCCGAGGCCTTATTGTCTCTGCCTCATGAAAGGATGTCTCCGGCTGCTCCAGCTCACGAAAGGCAGTGGCCGGCTCGGGAACGGCAGCGGCCGGCTTGGGAACGGCAGCGGCCGGCTCGGAAAAAGAAGTTTCCGGCTCAGTAAAGGAAGTCTCCAGTTCGGTAAAGGAAGTCTCCGGCTCGGACACAGCAGTCTCCGCTTCATTAGTCTCTCCTTTCGCTTCCTTTAGGGCAGCAGTCAGATCGGCAATTTCCTCATCACGCTCCTACAAAAAAAGCAAGGACAACAAATGTAAAAAAAACCTTCGGTGTGAATACACCACAGATCTAGAGAATTAGATATACATTATTTTTCAGATTAAACAAAAAAAAATACAAAAACAAAACTTCATCTGACCTTCATCTGCTGATGGTAGAATTGCTTCCAGTATTTTTGCAGCGTGTCGACCCTTTGATCTGCTCTCTCTTGGATTATGAAAATATGATTTTCTAGACTCTCTCTGGCGAATACAAATGCAGGACAGTAGATTCCAGTTGAAGGCCGAGGTTTTTTTTGGGTTTAACATGAACAACTTTATGATTTTGATATAAATTTGTCATACGTACTGATGGTCTTTCTGCATCTTTTCAAAAATGGCCATCGTCTCTGAGACCACTTCATTTCTCACATTGGCCTCGAGAACTTGTTTCTCGGCCCGCTCACGCAGAACTTCTTGTTTTAAGGATTCGATGGTCGCCATCAAAGACTTAAGAAATCACACAGCAGTGAGAACCCTCCTCGTGTAAACTACATGTTTTAGATCAGCTTATATTAATACACTATTATTCATAGATTCACATAGAGTGGAGTGCCCTCTGATCAGGGACAGGTTTGATTAGGAACTGGATGTTAAAGTATTGTGTTTAAAATTATTCTAAACAGAAAGGTTTTCACCTCCGCAGTCTTACAGGAAAAAAAATTCTTGACAAACGGAAATGCCAAAGCTTCTGCCCCATAACCCAACTACGTACCTTTATTTTTTCATTGCCACTTTCTTCGTCACTTTCCTCCTCTTCATCCTCCTCTCCTTCTGTTTCTTCCTCTTCTGCTTCCACTTCTACTTCCTCCATCTCAGAGTTCTCGTCTTCTTTTTCTGGTGCAAGTTTGCGGAACAGTGATAGAATGTAGGCCACTCTACTCTGAGTCGTTGGGCCATAGACAAGCTGAGGGCATACATTTGAATTGTTAAGCACCTTTCACACATAGTCCTTTGCATAGAAACTACTTTGCAACATTAAACGCGTTACAAGTTCTTTTCACAACCTCTGCAGAACTGTTTGCTTACCTGAGTTGCGATTGCTGAGAATTTCAGCGCCTGCAATGTTTCGTCGTAAATTGAAGCACACGGGTTGACGTTGACCACCATGCAGGCGCTTCCTCTGCCACTAAAAAAGCCCTGCAGAATGCGAGTCAATTTGCTGTCTCTGAAAGGCACAATCTGAGTGGGTCTCGACCTGTGGAAGTGTAAAACATAACAAAAGTTTAAACCTTTCTAAAAGAAGCTACAGTAATGTTTTTTTTTCCTCCTCTCATACTTGATTTGATTATTCCTCAGCGCACTAATACAGCGTCCCAGTGTCAGAAGAGTCATATTAATATTGTTTGCCTCTTTCATTCGATCACCATTCTGCATTTGTTTACACCGTTCCGACCCGGCCAGATCACACACAGCCAGTCTGAAAATAAAAAAAACTCCTTATAATCATTTTTCTTTAAAAGCATTTTTTTTTCCGTTTTACAGTAAAACGTATACTGGTACTTACTCGCTGGTGTGAATGGCCTGACCTGAACTTGCTTCTGGGTGAACATGCAAAACACGAATTGTAAATACACTGTGGCTGAAAGTAAAAGAAAAAAAATATATATTAAAAATTAATAATAAAAAAAGGAGAGTTCAAACTAAGATTAACCAAAGATTTTAAACTTTACTATTCATGTACCTTCTGCTTGAATTTAAGTTGAAATTCGTGCTGGCAAAGGACTGATTACGCCGTCCGGCCTCTAGAACCCTCCAAGCTTCGGTAGCATTACGCACCTGGATCCATGTAAGGTCTGATGAAATAACAAGAAAGGTATTTAGATTATTACAAAACGAAGAATATAAAATTACAAGCAGCGGTAGTTTAGATTAAACTTTATTGGTCCTCCAGCTCCACTTGGGATAAGCGGTTTGGAGGATGAATGATATCGTTTGTAGCAGAAAACAAATGACCTTTAATGTATGTGTGTCTTTGTTTGTCGTCACAAAGCCTTAGAGTGTTTCGTTTTTCGGATTGCTGATACGGCGAAACCTCAAGCAGGTCGTACACAAACTCTTTATAAATCTCATAGTACGAGACCCATAAGGAATATTGGACCCCTTTCTGCAGCTCGTCTCCTCCACTGAGAGAATCACTGTCAGTCTCAAGACAAGCCCCGTCAGTTTCTGCAGGAAGATACAATTTTTTTTTTTAAAGATAAATTCATTAATTCATTCACATCTCAATGACTCACATGTTTGACAAGAATAAAGTTTGCTGTCTCTTGACAGGCTTCCCAACTGTTTATTTCTTTCCTCACCTTCCAGTAGGGTGACGACGTTTGTAGTTTTTGACAGTCCTCCGACACCGCTGTCCAAGACTGTGGTGGAACTAGCTGCACAAGAAGCCAGGCCCTCATCCTGTAACACACACCACAACTTTATTGGTACATTTCTTCCCATTATTGGCTTCTTAGACTTCGATGATCAAAATCGGGCAAAAATTACTCTTGACAAAAGGCACAGAAACAAATTTTTACCTCGCTTAGCAAAGATTTTCTGTGAGTTTCTTCCACTAGAATCTCACTGGCATCAAGCTGCTTAACATCCTGATACATGACGGGCTTCAGGTCAAGGGAGTCATAGAGTCGGCCCTGGATTTCTTTGAACAATGACACCAAAGCGCGGGGAAGGAGTCCTGTGTCTTTACTGGATCCTGCAGGTTAATATTTTCAGAGATCATAGGATTAAATATTACATTGAATACAATTTATCAAACAAAGGAAAATATAGAAAATACCTTGTATGGTATAGGTTTTACCAGAATTGGTAACACCGTACGTATAGAGGAGTCTGTTTTCTCCTTTTACCACGTCCATTACCATACTCTTTAAGGTGTCATCGTAAAACTCTTTTTGGGTCGTTTCTGGACCAAATATCTACAGAAATGTGTCAAACGTCAGAACAGAGTTTGGTACATGAGCATCTTTAAATAAACAACCTAAACCTCTGACTGTCTTACTTTGGTGAAAGTAAACTTATGCACACTTGCTGTCACCCCTCGCTCTGCTGTTCTCATGTTCAGAGAATCCTTTGGCGCGTTAAGCAGCAGAGTCTCGGCATCTTCGACAACCATACAATTCTAAGAAGAAACTTTGTGTTAAAACCTAACGATCAGATGTACCACTCGCTCAGAAAGCTCCGTAACAAATTTCACTTTTTACCTGCTCTTCTCCTCTTTCTTTCTCCGCGTCAGTAAGTGGACGAATGCGAAGGTAAATTTTCACCTTTTCAGTGGTCCCATCATCAGACGTTACAGGTTTCGCCAATCCTTTCTAACAACATATTTGAAAAGCATTTCAATAAGAAAAGGTAAATTAAAAGAATGCCACGACATCTGAACATGAACTGTCAGCCCTCTGTATGCTTCTCACCACTTCCGACATTGTCGGCTGCATCTCCATGCCAGGCGATATCATCGAGAATTCGGGCATGCCCGGTATGGCGGAATGTCCATGTCCTGCTGATGTCGACTCAAATACGACATTTTCCTCCTCATCGTCGGAGAGAGTGCCACAAGGAAAAGACATGCTTAACAGAAACAATAAAATCAAAACAATTTACAAAGTCATTTTAATTTTTTTTCCACAGATAATAAATTTTTCAAACATGTAGATAAATATTTATTTTTTAATATATAAATATATACATATTTTTAATACTGTTATGTTTATTTTTTTAAATGTAAATATAGTTGTACAATACACCCGCTAGGTGGTGCTGTGTCTCTACCCATTGCTTCTCACTCGTTGTTTTTCTCACTGCTTTGCCCAGCTGTTTTAAACATGCGTGATTAAAACTGATCAAACACGTGTCATTTTAGTTTTAACGCATGTAAGATCATTTTGTATGAAATATATTCATTTGATGTCTTTTGTACGATAATCCTACACCTCACCTTGTAAAATTACACCTATTCTCCGATTCCTCCCAGCACAGAACGTTTTAATAAAGTGGTTTTAAAAACAAACAAAAACCCCGCTAAATAGCGTTTAAAAAACGCTTTTTTCCAGTTAAACATTCCAATCTTACCAAAAACCTCTTTTAAAAACTTTTTTTTCCAAACAAGAAAGGTTTATAGTTTTCAAAAAAAAAATTCACGTATCGATCCTAGATAATTTTACCCCGAATTTAAAATTATTTTAATCTTGGCGCAATCGACAGTGAAATGTTAAGGTTTAGATTAAAAAAAACTTGATAGTTTAAAAGTAGATAACACATGATAGATTCTTACTGAATGATAAACATTTCCTAAAAAATAAAAATGTAGTTTTCTTACCTTAATCTTGTTTAATCAGTTATATTAACTGTCAAGTTCAGAAATATTTTTACTATTTTTTTACTCGTCAAAAGTAGCTTATTTACTGAGATGTGATCTCTTCCACAACCGACGAGTTTGTGAGCGATTTCTAGAACTTTTTAAGGTTGGATTTTCGAAAACCCAATGCAAGATTCCCATTGGATAAACCACACAATGCTTTGTCCTGTAATTGGCTGAACTTTTCTCAGCTTCCGTGTTAGTTAAAGTGTCCGACTGAAACAAATGTTATTTTAAGTTTTCCGCACCCGGCACGAAATAAAAAGGGCTCGCAGAAGCAAAATAAATGAAATAATTCAATAAATAAATAGAAAAATAAATAAATGAGGCACAAATATTTTAACAAACATTTATCTGCTTTTTTTTTTTTTTTTTTTAAAGTGAAACAACCAAGAGGAACAACCAAATTTGGGCAAGATTTCTCAACAATTCCACCTTTTAATACTTAAAAAAAAAAAAAAAAAAAAAGATCCCATTCTGGTAAAATAGATTTCATCCTCCTCATCATCAGGGATTGGTCTGATATGAAGATTATAAAGATTGGTCTGTATCATGGCATAAACTCCCAGGTTTAATGCCAGGGCATCTTTAATAGTATTCAATTCAACATTAAACTAAAAAAAAAAAAAGTAAAAAAAAAACAATAATAAAAAAAAGTACAAAAACAAAAAAAAAAATTTAATTATACATATAAAAAAATACACAAATAAAAACTAACTAAATAAAAACTAGCTAAACTATTGTAGCACATTTCTGCCCTTAAACCCTCCTTCACTGTGAGGAAAAACAAAATCTTTGTCAGGCTTGGACTTTAGTAGTTCCCAGACGCAGAAAGTAAAGTAATATTTTTTTTTTTTTAACATGGCTTATGATAGAACCCAAAACAATGGAAGATGTAGACTTTTATAACATGAGGAAGAGGAAAAACACAGGAGGAATCAATCAGCCAGGATGAGACCATTACACCTGAGGGAAACACAGCAGGGCAGGAAGTAAAATGTCCTGAAACCAGAGGAGAGTTATTGTTTCAAAATAAAACAGGAAGTAACAGAAGACAACACAAGTGAGACCATAACGTGCAAAAATAAAACACAAGATTGACGAGAAATGACAATATTGGCAACCAGTTTGACAAACACAAGTACCAACAGGGTTAGATCCAACCCAACCAAGAATAAAGTCACCAGCATGCAGTAATTCTCAAACATGGCTTTCACTTAAATCAGTAAATCAATCAGTATCTAGAACTGTGTTTCCTGTGGGACTTATTAACTGGTTGTATGATGATCTGCAGCTAAAATATTTTTTAATCATCACATCACATTTCAATCACTCCATTCACTCATTACTTTCTTCTGGAGTTGTCATTGTATGTACAGAACTAGTTCAAGAACCCTTGATTTAGAACAGGCATGGGCAAACTACGGCCCGCGGGCCAAATGCGGCCCGTTAAACGTTTTAAACGTTCTACCCTGAGAACTGAAAGAACGAACTCGGAGTTTTACATTAAAGAATAAAAGATCAGTCTAGATGTGCTGTAACCAGTTTTACCAGTCATACCAGTACAAGAAATGGAAATTACGGTAGTCATTTTCCCACTTGCTGACTTGGAGAAAAAAATTCTTTAACATTGTGACATTAGAGGTCTCTGTCTCACAACCTCAGGAAGTTTGTTCCAGACTTGCACCATCAGGAATCAGCCCCTAGAGGCCTCTAAAGTTCTAGATGGTTCAAAAGGTACTAACATATCACAGATGTACTTTGGTGCTAGACCATGGAGAGACTTAAACACAATCAGAGCAGCTTTAAAGTCTATTCTCTGAGCCACAGGAAGCCAGTGTAGAGACTTGAGCACAGGACTAATGTGATCAATACTTTCTAGTTCTTGTTAGGACTCGAGCAGCAGCATTTTGAATAAACTGCAGCTGTTTTAAGGCCTTTTTGTTCAGACTAGTGAGTAAACTGTTTAGATATTCTAACCTACTGGAAACAAATACATGGATAAGAACCTCTAAATCTGTTTTAGACATCAAACCTCTGATTTTGCAATGTTTTTAAGATGGTAAAAAGGCTGCTGATAGAATCAATTTGATGTGGCTACTAAAGTTAAAGTCTTAGTCCATTATCACCCCTGGATTTTTAACCGGGTTTATATGTTGTACAGCGAGAGATTGAAGGTAACTGATGACACTTTCATTTGTTAGTAACAATAATATATAATAAAAATAGAAAAAAAATCCTCAATGCTACTTTGTGACTTTTTCTTTTTCCATTACGGGAACACTATCCCACTCTAATCTTAATATTCCTAATGATTTCCCACAAAATTGCAAAGCTTAAATGTCCTCAAAACATGATCATTTAAATTCATTAATTGAATTGATCTAATTGATTATTTATTATTATTGTGGAAGTGAGAGGTTGTTCAAGTGTTCCCTTTAGTGGGAGGAGGATGAAACACAACAGAATCCTTCATTCTGTAATGACCAACCTTACATGTTGACATAAATGTTCAAAATTAACTTTAGAGCTGGCTTGTCATCTCTGCTATTTTAACATTTTCATCAGGTGTAGAACTGCGCTGACACATTCTTGTATCACCATGTTGTAGATCAAAAATATTTTCAGAAAAAATGACAGTCTGCCTAGCAACAAATTGATTCAACCGAGCATTAAAAAGAACAAGGTGAAATCCTTTGCTTCTAGGCGTGTTAAACTAGCACAAAATTGCAATGTCTGTAAAACTGACAAGTCCATGCACTTTTCCCATCAGTAATCATGCAGACAAACTTTCAGACAGAACAACTTCTCAAATATGCTGTACCATTTTCTCTCCAACACCTGATGTTGGGATTATTTTAGTTGTGAAGTGAACAGTGTGTTGACTTCATTAGCTGGGGAAATGAACAATCCCCCTTTTTTTGTTAATGATTAATCTACAGAGAGTGGTTAGGAAGGTAGCAGCATTGTCCTTTGAATTCACTCAGCACCTTGGATATTTTGGGGGAAAAAACCCTCTCAGAGGACATGAGATGCCACACAGCATTTGTTTCAGTTGTACTTTATACTTATGAGCTCAGATGGTAAGTCTTCATCCTTAAATTTTATCTTTAGTTTTTTTTAGTTGTTTAAAATTTTAAAAGGTCTACATTACTTTACATTAAATATGGTCACAGCCATTTTTATTAAAGTGATTTGGCTGATTTAGCTGATTAGCTGATTCTAGACGCACTGCTGAGTTATTAATCATACCTCTAACCTTTTAATAGTTCCCAAGTACAACAGGTTGCATGTAGCTGAGCAGCATATACAGTATGGCATGACCAATAGGAAATTGTTCATCTCACAAAAATCAGTCTGTTAATAATAGAGGATTTTAGTTCTGTAATGTGACAAACAATGGCAATTAGAAGTGGTGGTCACTTCATTGTCACAGGTCTGCTCCAGAATTTTTTTCGGCTGTATTAAACAGATGCAGCAAGGCTGCAATTACTTTTCTCCATGGTGACTTCAGGTGAGTGGACACAGCTAGGGGGGACCATTAAAGTGTGACTGTGCTTTCAGCTTATGCAAATAGTGCATCCATTGCAGTTCAGAGTGTTTCAAACAACATGCTGACATTATCAGTGAGGTGTGAAAATGTTCGATCTGATTTTCTTTGTTAAAAGTTAAATGAAACAAGAATGTTTTTATTTTTATTTAACACAAATTAAAGTCGAAGCTGTGCAGGTACTACCAGTGGTATCTTTAAAAGGCTTGTTCATATGACAAATCAGCTCAAAACAGCCTGTTTTTATTCATTCAAAATATGCTCACGAATGTTGGTAACGCTGAGCAAGTTGTTTAGCTCATTTGCCAGCACACACGACATATTTTCTTTGTTTCATCCCACAGGTTTCCCGTTCCAAACATGAACACAAAACCACAAAACAGGCAGACTGAAGGGACCAGGGTGTGTTGATTTTTTTTCACTCAGGGTAGACACTGAAAATAATCCTACCTGCTCCATATTTAGTAAAAAAAAGTAAATAATGAGACAATTTCTGTACTATTTGGCACTACTGGGGTCCAGTTTTGTCTTTTCAACATATGGGCCCAATCAGAGAGCACAAATGACAGGTGATATTTTACTTGGAGGTCTTTTCCCAATACACTTTGGGGTTGCATCCAAAGATCAAGACCTCGCAGCCAGGCCAGAATCGACGCAGTGTGTTAGGTGAGATTACTGAGTAAAATTTCTTTCAGGATTGTGTTAAGATCATCTCTATTTATACCTTGTTTTTATCTTTCAGATTCAACTTTCGCGGTTTCCGTTGGCTTCAGGCTATGATTTTTGCAATTGATGAAATTAACAACAGCAGCACACTACTGCCCAACATCACCCTGGGTTACAGAATATTTGACACATGCAACACAGTGTCAAAGGCTTTAGAAGCTACTCTCAGTTTTGTTGCTCAAAACAAAATTGACTCACTGAATTTAGATGAGTTTTGCAACTGTACAGATCACATCCCATCTACTATTGCAGTTGTGGGAGCTGCAGGGTCCGCTGTCTCAACTGCAGTCGCAAACCTACTGGGACTGTTTTATATTCCTCAGGTTAGTAATTGCACAATCTCTATGTCAGCACTGCATCATTGTTTGTACATTAAATAATTTAAAATAATCCTCAAAAATGAAACCCACATTTAACACTTTACATAAAACCTACAGCAAGTATGACCTATAAATAAAATCTGTGCTGTTCCAGATCAGCTATGCCTCTTCTAGTCGTCTCCTGAGCAACAAGAATCAGTACAAGTCTTTTATGAGAACCATCCCCACAGATGAATATCAGGCCACAGCCATGGCAGACATCATCGAGTACTTCCAATGGAACTGGGTCATTGCTGTTGCTTCAGATGATGACTATGGGCGACCAGGAATAGAAAAGTTTGAAAAAGAAATGGAAGAACGAGATATCTGCATTCATCTGAACGAGCTCATTTCACAATACTTTGATGATAGTGAAATCAAAGCTCTGGTTGACAGGATTGAGAACTCCTCTGCTAAAGTCATTGTTGTCTTTGCTGGTGGTCCTGATATTGAGCCTCTAATTAAGGAGATGGTCAGGAGAAACATTACAGACCGTACCTGGCTAGCCAGTGAAGCCTGGGTGAGCTCATCGCTCATCGCTAAACCAGAATATCTTGATGTTGTTGCAGGGACAATAGGCTTTGCTCTTAAAGCAGGACAAATTCATGGATTTAGGGAGTTCTTGCAGCAAGTTCACCCAAAAAAAGACAATCATAATGAATTTGTCAGAGAGTTTTGGGAAGAAACCTTCAACTGTTACCTGGAAAACAGCCCAAGACATCAAGAAAGTGAAAATGACAGCACTAGCTTCAGACCTTTGTGTACTGGTGAGGAAGACGTCTCAAGTGTTGAGACTCCATATTTGGATTACAAACATCTTCGCATCTCCTACAACGCATATGTTGCAGTTTATTCAATTGCACATGCCCTGCAGGACATACTTACCTGCACACCTGGACATGGACTATTTGCAAACAACTCATGTGCAGATATAAGAAAAATGGAAGCATGGCAGGTAAAAGAGGGTACAAAAACCTTTTGGCTATGGCCATCAAACACTTTCCTAACTAATGTGTGTCTTAACAATGTGTTCTGTGTTGCAGGTGTTGAAGCAACTTAGACACTTAAACTACACTAACAGTATGGGTGAAAAAATGCACTTTGATGAAAATGCAGACCTGGCAGCAAAGTACACCATCATCAATTGGCATAGGTCAAGTGAAGATGGCTCTGTGGTGTTTGAGGATGTTGGATACTACAACATGCATGTAAAAAAAGGTGCACAACTGTTTATTGACAAAGCAAAGATTCTTTGGAACGGACACAGCTCAGAGGTCAGTGCAATACAAATTTGTTCAAAACTTAAGATTGTACTAACTGTTGTTTAAATTTAGTGATGGACCGTGCATTTCATGCCTCTGTCGTCATTAGTGGTCTGTCTGAATTAATTAATAAATGATTTATGATTGTGTATTTTAAATGATTTATAATTGTTTAAGTTTATCTAACCAAGAAAGTCTAAGACCATAATTAAAAGTAATGACAAGTAAATGATTGCATCAGCTTATAATAAAAAAACACATTGTAAATAGTTACATCTCAAATAAAATTATAAAGAGGGCTTTTTAAAAAAAGCAAATCGGTGCATAAGTCTCCCTCTATGGTAGCTACAGAGGTGAACAATTTCTTATTATTTAGGGAGATAACTACATTTTTCAGGAAAAGGGTTCAATTTGATTTAAAAGTTAAAAAATGTTTGGGGGGCAGGAGCAATTGGCACAGGAATCGTTATCACTAAACACTGTTCCATCCTTCTTTGATGTTTTTCACGATGTCCGTTTTTTTTTAATGTCTGTATTGAAAAACATGCTGACAGTAAGTCTGCCACCAAATCAATCTACGCTTCTCCTTTTGAGTTGTTCTGGGCTGGCAGAATAGCTATCAGCTAAACATCATGATTCATGACTATCCAGTTGCCAGGTCTGAAGTTTGTCATTTTGTCATTAGGAAGCTTAAAGGCTCAAGATGAACTGGCTAAAAATCAGATAGGATAAAAAAAACAGTTCCGTAACCATTTACCATATGTGCTAGATATCCTGCAAAACAGATTGTCCAGTACATTTTCTTTCAGTTTGACTCAGTTCGGCAACAAATTTGACTGTGACATTGGTTCAATGGTTCATTTTGAAAATGCAGGGAAACCATCAAAAAGCTATGAAAGAAAGCAGCTAGTGAATTTCTTTATGGACAAAATATGATTTATTCTGTGATTCAGGTAGTAACTGAATCCCAAGAGAGGTTTTTAGAGGCCTTAATCATCCATAAATGTTAAAAATACAATTCAACAAAAATTTGAAATCAACAAAAATTCAATAAAACACAAACATGTTGAGTTTAGTGCTCACTAAATGGACCACATATTTAGCACATATATATTTATATTTTGGTTATTGGCGATTTGCTGAGATATTTGCTGGACCATAGGGAAGATAAGCAGTTGTGTTGTGGTTTTAACATCATGTGATTTAACTGGCTTTGTAAGATATGAAAGGTAACACAACCTAGTAGTAAAACACACTAATTACAGCTGTTGCTTTCGAGAGATTGTCCTGAAGGTTTTCCATATGTTCTTGCATCTACACACCTGATCCAGTTAATTGAGCCATTGTGCCAAATTCTATTGGCTGTGGATTTCCCTTTCTGTGCATCAACTGTATTGAACCAGGAACATAATGAAAACCTTCAGGACACCGGCCCTCGAGGACCGAGTTTGGACACCCCTGGTTTAAACAGTCTGTTCTATTAGGTTTTCAGCAGTCTGCACCAACAGTAAAGTCTTAATTTCTTTATCAGAAACTGTCTTCAGTTTTCTGTCTCCCTACAGCCCTTCTGTTTCCTTTTTATTCTGTAGGTGCCATTCTCAAACTGCAGTGAGGACTGTGAACCTGGCACAAGAAAGGGTATCATTGACAGCATGCCCACATGCTGCTTTGAGTGTACTGAATGCTCCGATGGAGAATACAGCAATCATAAAGGTATAAGGATGTTCACAAATTGTGCAATATTTTAGTCACAGACATTCTAACATAACTAATGTGTTTATGTTCACACAGATGCCAGTGTTTGCACCAAATGTCCAAATAACTCCTGGTCAAATGGAAACCACACATTCTGTTTCTTGAAGGAAATTGAGTTTCTATCCTGGACAGAGCCATTTGGAATAGCTTTGACCATATGTGCTGTTCTGGGGGTTGTCTTAACCAGTTTTGTAATGGGAGTCTTTGTCAAATTTCGCAATACCCCAATAGTCAAAGCCACAAACCGAGAACTGTCTTATGTCCTGCTGTTTTCACTCATTTGTTGTTTCTCCAGCTCTCTCATTTTTATTGGAGAGCCAAAGAACTGGACGTGTCGTTTGCGTCAACCTGCCTTTGGGATTAGTTTTGTACTTTGCATTTCCTGCATCCTTGTAAAAACTAACAGAGTGCTTTTGGTGTTTGAGGCCAAGATTCCCACGAGTCTCCATCGCAAATGGTGGGGATTGAACCTACAGTTTCTTTTGGTGTTTCTGTGCACATTTGTCCAAGTTATGATATGTGTTGTTTGGCTTTACAATGCTCCTCCTTCTAGCTACATGAATCATGACATTGATGAGATCATTTTCATTACCTGCAATGAGGGGTCTGTGATGGCTCTTGGGTTTCTTATTGGGTACACCTGCCTGTTGGCAGCAATATGCTTCTTCTTTGCATTTAAATCAAGGAAACTTCCAGAAAACTTCACAGAGGCCAAGTACATCACTTTTAGCATGCTTATTTTCTTTATTGTTTGGATCTCTTTTATTCCTGCCTATTTTAGTACGTATGGCAAGTTTGTTTCAGCTGTAGAGGTCATTGCAATACTGGCCTCCAGTTTTGGAATGTTGGCTTGTATTTTCTTTAACAAAGTCTACATAATTCTCTTCAAACCCTTCAGGAATACCATTGAGGAAGTTCGATGCAGCACCGCTGCCCATGCTTTTAAAGTAGCAGCTAAAGCTACACTAAAGCATAACACAACATCAAGGAAAAGGTCTGGTAGCAATGGTGGGTCTTCTGCTTCAACTCCATCTTCTTCCATTAGCCTCAAAACCAACGGCAATGACTGTGATCCATCATCTGGGAGGAACAGGCCGCGGGTGAGCTTTGGTAGTGGAACAGTCACTTTGTCCTTAAGTTTCGAAGAGTCCAGAAGGAGCTCTTTGATGTAATAGAGAAATTAACATTGCTTCAAACTTCAACTTCATTAGTTTCAGTAAACAAAGTCATTGTGTCCACAGCGTATTCATGCATTAGATGTGTCGGTGTGACTTCCTGTAGAATTTCAGAAGCTCTAAGCACTATCTACTGTCTTGAGGCCTCTTAGGAAGCTGCATTGTGACAGTTATTCATAGGAGATTGCAATTCAAATTCATAAAAAGTTTTCTAAATGGCATACACATCATCTTGTCAATGCACTTGATAAAAAAAAAAAAAACTCCGCTTTTTTTAAGCGGATCTTTTTGTTAATAATTTTTATTTGTTTTCATTCAATAAAAGTCCAAGACTACAAAGAGTCTGTAAAAACTAGTTGAATATCTTGTATAATTTAGAATATAACGTTTTTTTTTTTTTTTTTTTTTACTGTATGTCAACTCATAGATCTAAATTGATCACATAAGAAACCCATGGCGATGCTTGTCAGCCTTGTTTACTTTGTAACAGATTTTGGCTTTGAGTCAGACATGTATGGAGTAGATGAAAAGATTTTGTTGCGAATGGTATATGACACTGCTACCATGTTTTAGTTTTTAAAATAGTGATGCAAATTTTTACATTCAGTAATCTTTGACGTACCAAAGCCTTATCATAACTTATAGATATCCTTTAACAGGTCAGTAAAAATGAGAACATTTAGACAATCACTGATATGTCTCAAACCACTTGAGTGTTAATCTTTCCTATTATACGCTCTGTTGCAGCTTTGCTTATCACAGGTGTCTGGCAGTGAGTCTATACTACACACACAGAGTCCTCAGAAAGGAGGAGCAGGTTTTATCATCGTTAACAGTTATGTAGTGACAATTTCTTGATTTTCAAAAACAAACTCAAATATCAATTGTCAGATGTTGAAACTGAAATAAATGCAGCATTTTTTGTTTTTTAACAGCTCAGTTTTGGTTTTTGTGGTGGGGTGAGTTTAGTTGCTAACAACTGTCTACCGACACATTTTTTATCTATCTTTGTCCTACAACCTGCAGCCCATGTCATAAAATTGTCACCTGTTTATTAAAATATCCTACTGACAATAGGAACTAATGTACTTTCACTTTTGTCATTTTCTAATGGGTCTATTTTGACGGTTGGGTAGGATAGCAGGAACATAATGCTACTTACATTGTTGTGACTGACAACGTAATAATCACATTTTAATATTTGATCATGATCATTTCAATCTAATATGAAAAAACATATATTACAACAGCAGCACGGTGGCGCAGTGAGTAGCACAGTCGCCTCATAGCAAGTAGGTCGTGGGTTCGAGTCCTGGGTGGGGACGAGGCCTGAAACACTGTCCTTTCTGTGTGGAGTTTGCATGTTCTCCTTGTTTTTGCGTGGGTTTCCTCCGGGTACTCCGGTTTCCTCCCACCCTCCAAAGACATGCATGCTAGGTTGATTGGCCGGTGCCAAATTGCCCCTAGGAATGAGAGTGTGTGTAGATGGTTGTATGTGTGTGGCCCCGTGACAGACTGGCGACCTGTTCGGGGTGTCCCCTGCCCCTACCCTGTAAGGGATAGACGGATAAGAAGATGACTGACTGACATATGTTACAACATTTCATTTGTTGATCGTAGAAAAGGATTCCGGACAGTGTATTTGATGACATGCAGTAGCCTTTTCAATGATGGATCACTCCTGGACAAATGAGGGATTACACAAACTTCATTATTCATAAACATTTGAGAAAAAACAAAAATCAAGCAGGAGAAATAGTAGATGATAAGCAGATGAAAGCAGTAGTGGTGGATGTAGCAATACCAAGTGAAAGTAACACCAGGAAGAAGGAGCATGAGGAACTGGAGAATTACCAAGGCCTTAGGGAAGAGCTGGAGAAGGCTTGGACGGTGAAGGTAACAGTGATACTTGTAGTATCACTCGGGGCACTCGGGGGCAGTAACCTCTAAACTAGCGGAGTGGCTCCAACAGATTCCTGAAGAGACAGATTAAGTATCTCAGTCCAGAATAGTGCAGTCCTGGGAACAGCAAGGATACTTGCAGAACCCTCAAGCTACCTGGCCTTAGGAGAGAACCTGAGCCTGGAGAATGTGGAACCACCTGCAGAAGGGAAAGATGGAAATTTTATTTATTCATGTGCAAATGTGTATATATATATATATATATATATATATATATATATGTGTGAGTGTGTGTGTGTGTTTAAAATAGTTTTGGGGTGAAAGTGTTTATTTTTTTCAGTTTTCATAAAAATTTGGTATGGATTTATGTATATACCTATATAGGTATGTGTGTGTGTGTGTGTGTGTGTGTGTGTGTGTGTGTGTGTGTGTGTGTGTGTGTGTGTGTGTGTGTGTGTGTGTGTGTGTGTGTGTGTGTGGCTGTGTAAAGAGAGAGAGGATTTGGGTGTGAACGTGTACGTGTTAGAATGTATTTATGTTAGTGTGTGGTCATCTTCTGACACTGATAGATAACTGTTAATTTGCATTGTGAAAGAAAGATAAACAAACCCCTCCCACTTTTATCCTGAAAAGACCGTCCACCGGAAGTAGCTGCATTAGTGAGAACTTGATGCATTTTGTTTGTTGCTAAAAAGGAACCCAAGAGCAGAGAGACGGTAAGATTTCTATCTTCACAACATAACCTCCATTTTAACACATATACTATGCTTTTTATTTGGAATCGGCCAACACGGGGTCGATCTTGCGTTTTATGTTAAGATCCAACTTTTTTTTTAAGTCGTCGATCCATCCTGCCAGCTAGCAGGTGAGTGTTCATCAGAATCCAGAGAAATACGATCAACATTCATAAATAAAATCTTATTATCTTTGGACAGATGTTTTAATTTGAAATCTTCAATATTGTCAAAGTTCTGTAGAAAATCAGGAGCGGGTTAGTGTTAACTAGCCAACCACATTGTGTATGTGATCAAATAAATGGATCATCTTTCTGAAAATCTACTGACAATAATCTTTTTAATCACATCATATTGATCCCTTAAAGGGGAAATGACTTGCTGCATTGCACTGCAGCAGGCAGCCTTGGCAGCACCACTGGTGGAAGCTACCAGGGGTTAGGATATCTGCTTCAGGGACACTTAGGCATGGACCCAGTGGGAATCAAACCTGGGTCTCCCAATCCAAGGACGGACATCCTACCACTGAGTTTATGCCTGCCATCATTTTGTGATCAGTAGATTACACAAGTTTATAATAATAATAATACTTGTATAATCTTCTTTCGGCATTTCCCTTCAGGGGTCGCCACAGCAAGTCAGTTTCTTCCATCTAACCCTATCTGCTGCATCCTCTTCAGTCACACCAACTATCTTCATGTCTTCCTTCACTGTATCCATGAACCTCCTCTTTGGTCTTCCTCTAGTCCTCTTTCCTGGTGGTTCCAAATCCAGAATCCTTCTTCCGATGTACTCGGTCTCTCTTCTCTGTACATGTTCAAATTATCTCAGTCTGACCTCTCTGACTATATCTCCAAAACCTCTAACATGTGCTGTTCCTCTGCTGTACTAATTTCTAATCCTGTCCATCCTGGTCACTTCCAGAGAGATCCTCAGCATCTTCATCTCTGCCATCTCCATCTCTGTTTCCTGTCTTTTCCTCAGTGCCACTGTCTCTAGACCAAACAGCATCACCGGATCCAACACGGTTTTGTTCACTTTCCCTTTCATTTTAGCTGAAACTCTTTTGTCACACATCACACCTGATACTTTCCTCCACCCGTTCCAGCCTTCACCTCTTTTCCACACTCTCCATTGCTCTGGACTGTTGATTCTAAGCACTTAAAATCTTCCACCTTCTTTATCTCTTCTCCCTGTAACCTCACTTTTCCATTTGGATCCCTCTCATTCACACACATGTACTCTGTCTTACTCTGACTAATCTTCATTCCTCTTCTTTCTAGTGCAAACCTCCACCTCTTCAGCTTTTCCTCCACCTCTTCCCTCCTCTCACTACAGATCACAATGTCATCTGCAAACATCATCACTGTCCATAGAGATTCCTGTCTAACCTTGTCTGTCAGCCTGTCCACCACCACAGCAAACAGCAAAGGACTCAGAGCAGATCCCTGGTGCAGTCCCACCCTCACACTGAACTCCTCTGTCTCACCTAAATGAACCAAATGATACAATCAGTTGAAAGAGAATTGAGTAAAATAAAAATATGGTTTGACATAAATAAATTATCATTAAATATTGAAAAAACGAAATTTATAGTATTTACAAAATTAAAAGTACCTAAACAAATTCAAATTATGCTTAATAACACCCCATTGGAACGAGCTTACGACAGTAAGTTCCTTGGAATGATTATAGATCACAAATTAAGCTGGAAATCACACATAAATTATACAAAAAATAAACTGTCTAAAGTAATAGCAATCATTTATAAATTCAGATTTGTCCTAAATAAAAAAAGTTTGTTTATGTTATATAATACATTAGTACTTCCATATATAACTTATTGTATCGAGATTTGGGGAAATACGTACAAAACTAACACAAAACCAATTTATATTTTACAAAAAAAAGCAATGCGAGCAATAACATTCTCATCTTAAAATCAACCTACCAATAATCTATTTATAAATTTAAAAACATTAAAGTTCTATGATCTAGTGGAATTACACACTTTAAAATTTATGTTTAAGATAAAAAAAAACATGATGTCAAACTCTCTACAAAATATGTTTATTATTAGGAAAAGTCCATACGAACTAAGAGGAAATGATGTGTTCATTAAAAATAAATTTAGAACAAATGTTAAAAAATTCTGTATTTCTATTAAAGGTGTGGATCTTTGGAATAATTGTAATGATGAACTTAAATTGTGTTTAAATCTTTTATGTTTAAAAAAGAAATTTAAGTTATTAATACTTAAAAAATATGCAAGTCTTGATGGTTAAATTCAAGCTTCTATAAAAAGTAAACAATTATGATGTGTTATGATTATGTTATGTGTTACGACTATGTGTTATGATTATGTTATATGTTATGATGTGTTATGATTATGTTATGTGTTATGATGTATTATGATATTATTATGTTATGTGTTATAACAATTATGATGGCTTAGTATTTACTTATGTCTTTTTGCTTTTATTATGACATAAAAAAAAAAAAAAAGGGTCGGCGTAATAAGCGTTTGCTTCAGCCGTTACCTTTTCGGTCCTTTGCTGGAATATGGTTGTTTTCTTTATTTCATTGATATGAGGTTGCACTGTGACCGAAATAAATAAATAAATAATAATAAAAAACCTACAGCACACCTCACCACTGTCTTACAGTCCTCATACATGTCCTACTTCTTGTATACTTGTATAATCTACTGATCACAAAATGATGCAAATACCAACTCTACAAAAAAAAAAAAAAATCTTTTTTTTTTAAAAATGCCTCCAAAAACATGCATGTTAGGTTGATTGGCCACTACGAGATTGTCCCTGGGAATGAGTATATTTGTATGTGTGTGGCCCCGCGACAGACTGGCGACCTGTTCGGGGTGTACCCTACCCCGTAAGGGATAGACTACTTAAAGGTCCCCTATTATGCAAAACTGACTTTTATGAGGTTTTAACCTTTTATTTTAGTTAGTACTACCCCAAACAATCCCCCAAAGTGTGTTTTATTGTGATTCATGCTATTTTGAGATATTTAAATTCAAAGTAAGGGGCGTGTTCTCCAAACCTCTAACGACTGGTGGAACATAGTGACGTACATCTGTTTTTTGTTCAGCCCCCTGCAGCTCAAACACCCTCCCCCACTTCCTCCTCCGAACCGCTTTGTTTACTCAATACGTCTCACACCTCGCCCCTCCCGCTCCACGCTGTGCTGGGTGGGTGGGGAAATCACAATGAATGACAACCAATCGCAACCAACGGGGCGGGTCCCGGGAAAAAAAAAATAAAAAAAGACTGAAACAAGCTGTTTTGACTTCCGGGTATGAAACTGCGCTCCCAAACAGGGTATTATTTAAAACCTTTTGTGTTGAGATTGTGGCGGAATGTAAAATTATGCATATCAGATACATAGCACTGGATAAAATAAGGGAAAAAAGGCATAATAGGGGACCTTTAACAGGGGTGTCCAAAGTCGATCCTCGAAGGCCGGTGTCCTGAAAGTTTTCCATGTGTTCCTGCTTCAATACAGCTGATGCACATAAAGTAAAATCAACAGCCAATAAAATTTGGCACAATGACTCTATTAACTGGATCAGGTGTGGAGATGCAAGAACATATGGAAAAGCTTCAGGACACCGGCCCTCGAGGACCGGATTTGGACACCCCTGGACTACTAGGTTGCTTAAATTTGTGAGGACGTAAAGTATAGGATGAAACATGCTTATCACTGTACTAACTTCTCTTTTTCATTTGACAGGATTTCCAAAGGATTTTTCTTTTCGTCTGCAAAGAAAGCAACAATTTTTCTCCTTCTGATCTAATCCTGATTTGTAATGATCGTTGATTTGACTGAACTTTTAATTAAGTTTTATTTGTTTAGCCCAATATCAGAAAATAATTGTCTAAACAATAGTTTTAATCAAACACTTCATCACCAACTTATGTGGATGTTTTGTTTTCCTTTTTCCAAACTGTTGTGTGCGAAGTTTTATCTCGCCACACACGCTTTTACCTAAATTTTTAGGAACAATACCTAGGTTAGTTAGCCATGGGCATCTGTCCAACAGTTGGCAAGATTTTTCGTAGAGGAAAATACCTTTTGCTCCTTTTCCTCTCGCTGTCAGTTCTGATATGGATATCAACTTTCACAAGGGACTCTGCCAAATCAATGCTGGTTTCTCCAGCCACAAAAAGAACTCATGTCTTTGGAAAAAATCTTCATAATGCATTGAATTCTGCTGGTCCAGAACTTGAAGAATTAAAGAGTTCAACACACACCCCAAAATGCCCGGAAAAGTCTCCGTTGCTACGTGAGTATGCACCATCCACAATCAGAATCAGAATCAGAATGCTTTTATTGCCATGTCAGTGAAAAACATCAGAGACTAGGAACTTGTTCTGGTACTGGTGTGCAAACATATAAAATAAAAATAATAAAAATAAAATAAATAAAAATAATAATAATTTTTACAAAACTAAGAGTGCTCAGAAGAAAAAGAAAAGTAGTGCAATGTCATAGAAAATAATAGAAAATAATAAAGATAGTGAAGTGACAAGAGGGAGGTGACTAAGAGATGTGGGGATCCAGGTTATAAAGAGTTCATAAGTCCAACGGCAGAAGGGAAGAAGCTGTTTTTGTGGCGGGACGTTCTGGTCCGAATGGACCGGAGCCTCCTGCCCGAGGGGAGTCGATCAAAAAGTCCATGTCCAGGGTGGGAAGGGTCAGCTACTATCCGACCTGCACGCCCCCGAGTCCTGGAGACGTACAGGTCTTCGAGAGATGGAAGGCTGCAGCCGATCACCTTCTCTGCAGAGCGCACAATACGCTGCAGTCTGTGTTTGTCCCTGGCTGTGGCTCCAGCGTACCACACGGTGATGGAGGAGGTGAGGACAGACTCGATGATGGCTCTGTAAAACTGCACCAACATCTGGGCGGGCAGCTTGGCTTTCTTCAACTGCCGCAGAAAGTACATCCTCTGCTGGGCCTTTTTGATCAGGGAGCTGATGGACGGCTCCCACTTTAGGTCCTGTGTGATGGTAGTGCCGAGGAAGCGGAAAGAGTCTACAGTGGTGATGGAGAAGTCTGTCAGTGCAAGGGGGGTAATGGGAGCTGTGACTTTCCTAAAGTCCACGATCATCTCCACTGTCTTCTGAGCGTTGAGCTCCAGGTTGTTGTTGCTGCACCAGGACACCAGCCGGTCTACCTCCATCCTGTAGGCCGACTCATCGCCATCAGAGATGAGCCCAATGAGTGTGGTGTCATCTGCAAACTTGATCAGTTTGACAGAGTCATGGCTGGAGGTGCAGCAGTTGGTGTACAGGGAGAAGAGCAGGGGAGAGAGGACACAGCCCTGTGGAGATCCTGTGTTGATAGTCCGAGAGGTGGAGACATTCTTCCCCAGCTGATTAGATCAGATGATCTAATCTGAAAGTTCATCAATCTGCTTGTTACTATTAAAAAATATCGGTGCATTTTTTTAACCTCTCTGGTAAAAACAAAAAAAAAATTCTGGTAATGGGTACAGTATGCATACCAGAGAATGTTGATGCACGAGTACAGTGTTTTGTGAAAGGGAGTGATTTTTTTTTTTTTTAATGTATGTTTGCTTTTATTTTGTTATTGATTAATTAGGGATGCATGCTAGTGCAGGGGTTAGCACGGTGGCCTCACAGCAAGAAGGTTAGGGTTTGAATCCCGTATGGGGAGAAGTCTTTGAAAACTGGCTTTTCGGTGTGGAGTTTGCATGTTCTCCCATGTATGTGTGGTATTTCTCCAGGTACTCCAGTTTCCTCCCACCCTCCAAAAACATGCATGTTAGGTTGAGTAGCTGCTACGAAATTGCCCCTAGGAATGAGTGTGTGCGTGTGTGTGTGTGTGTATGGTTGTGTCTGTGTGGCCCCGCAACGGACTGGAGACCTGTTCAGGGTGTACCCTGCCTTCTCTTTTCGGCATTTCCGTTCAGGGGTTGCCACAGCAAGTCAGTTTCTTCCATCTCTTGTTTTAAATCAGCCGGGATAGGCTCCTGCATGCCCCGCAGCCCCAGTAGGAATAGACGGTTTAGAAAATGAAATGAAATCATTTAATGATCTGAATTTTAATTCTTGAGTTTTTATGTGATACGTTCAGCACTTTCTGTAACTATGTTTAAAAAGTGCTTTACAAATAAAGATCGACTGAATTTTATTTCCGTTTAACACAGAATTTCATTTGAAAAGTTTTTTGTTTTTACAGAGGGACAAATGAAACTTTCCTTCATTCCTGATCTGAAGCTGGAGGACGTGGAACGGCAAAACAAAGCTGTGATAAAAGGTGAATACGAGCCTTTAAACTGTGTGGCTCGGCAGAGTGTCGCCATCCTCCTGCCATATCGGGACCGAGAGAAACACCTGCTCTATTTCCTCCATCACCTGCACCCGTTCCTACAGAGGCAGCAACTCCATTACGCCATCTATGTCATCCAGCAGGTAACTAGGATGAATTTGATGATAAAATCATAACATTCCTGTGACTCATGTTGTCATGCATGTAGAATTATCTGACTGATGAACCGCATCAGCCTGCTATCGGTGTCAAAGGTATAGAAAACGTTAAAAGACGACTGTAGAAAGGGAGCAAACAACCCGCCCTTTTTCTTATTTGCATTGGCATATACTCTCAGGATTAAATAGATTGTCTTAGTTGTTTATTTTATGTTCTTCCAGGATTTTGAATCCTGTTCGTGTCAAAGTATGATTGTTAAAAACAGGATTGAAGAGATTTTATTGTCGTAGTCGGCTTTGTGTGATTTTCATGAAGACATCCACATTTGAAATTACGACTGTTCATAAGTTGACTACTTGATACCGATCCCCCCCCAAAAAAGTAAAAGACAAGTTAGGATTGTATGAGCATGTGCAACTACATGTTTTTCTAACATTGTTTAACAGGTTGCTCTTAGATGTTTTTTTTTTTCTCTGTTTAGTTTTTTTTCAAGTTGGCAAGGATTTTTAAAATTTTATTTATTTAATCATTTAATCAAAGTTGGGCGGCACGTTGGCGCAGTGGGTAGCACAGTGGCCTCACAGTAAGAAGGTCATGGGTTCGGGTCCCGGGTGGGGACGAGGCTTGGAACACTGCGTGGGTTTCCTCCAGGTACTCCGGTTTCCTCCCACCCTCCAAAGACATGCATGCTAGGCTGATTGGCCGGCGCGACAGACTGGCGACCTGTTCAGGGTGTACCCTGCCCTTCGCCTTGAATCAGCTGGGATGGGCTCCGGCACCCCCCGCGACCCCGTAAGGGATGGACGGATAAGAAAGTGACTGACTGCCTGACTGAATATAATCAGAGTTTATAAAATTTAGTGTGCAGATACATATGTTTAGTTAAAAATGAGAAATTAAAATAACTTTGAACTCCTTTTTGTTTCTATATCATGACGCGTGAGGATAAAAACAAAATTAAACTGCTGAAATTTTCCTCTCAAGGTTTACTTCTTTTTTTTTTTCTTCAAGATCGATGGTGTGACCTTTAATCGAGCCAAGCTGCTGAACATCGGGTATTTGGAAGCGAAGAAGGATTATGATTGGGACTGCTACATTTTCCATGATGTGGACCTGATTCCTGAGAATGATAACAATCTATACGTCTGTGCCAATCATCCAAAGCACCTCGTGGTGGGTCGAAATGTTACAGGATACAAGTAAGTCACTGAGCTCACAACTTACTTTTTATCATTGTAAATTTATTCATCTTGGATTCACTGAGCCACAAATTTTCAGATCTGTTGACATCTTTTATATACATTTTTTATCTTTGCTGACAGATTACGTTACCAGGGGTACTTTGGGGGTGTGACAGCCTTGACTAAAGAGCAGTTTGTGCAAGTGAATGGATTCTCCAACCGGTACTGGGGATGGGGAGGGGAAGACGATGACCTTCGCATCAGGCAATAAACAAAAACTAGATGATCTAAAAAAACTACCGCACACGTCAGGCTAATGGGGTTGTGCGTTTCTTCCAGGGTCGAGGTACATGGAATGAAGATTATGAGACCGCCGGCTAAAATTGGCCGTTACACCATGGTGTTTCACAAACGGGACAGTGGCAATCAGATAAACAGAAACAGGTCAGTGAGTTGTTTGGAATAAGTTTTTTTTTTTTTTTTTTTTTAACCAAATGAAGGATTGCTGTTAGTTTTTGAAAAATTACTGATCTGTTTTAGAATTATTCTAAAATCATCTTGTTAATATTTTGTTTATGCATGTTTGAGTTATTTGCGAGCTCTCCCAGAACTTATTCAGATATTTGAACAACAGGTTGCTCTTTCACACGGATTTTGTTCTCCGCCACACTCGCGTTCTAACACAGGCAGGAAGTGTTTTAGTGCACAAGCTCTGCTCACACTACTTTTTCGGGAGCGTTTTGCATTTCTGAGCAAACAAAAAGTACCACATGTATCAATATATGTGTTATGTGTCTTAACAGCAGACACACAACGAACATAAAACAATCAAAATGAGACCAAATTGATCTACAAACATAGACTGGGAGGGAGGTGGTGTAATCCAGCTGTGCCAAAATTAAAGAGATAGCAAAACAGGGCCTAAACTTGAACAACCCGGACTACAGAAAAGAATGGGGAAAAAAAAATAGACCTAATCTAACTTATCTAAAAAAAAAAATGAAGGTACCAAAACAACAAGGTTGACACAACTGATAACTAGGGTGTCTAACAAACAGAAACTATGTGATGTAAAGTGTTTAGGGTACCCCAAATCTATACTCACCAACCTCCCAGCCCACATTACCTGGCTGACATATTGCCCAGCCTTGACAAAGGAGAGAGAGGGAGTGTGAACACACGCAGTTTCCTCTTTTAAACTTACCTCTAAGCCCTGATTGACTCCCTGCTTTCCAATCAAGTAGCTCCACAACACCTAAAAAAACAGAAGCAGAAGAAGAGCAGGCTATGTTCCATCTAACCTGTGCATTTGCACAATTTGCGCACTGCTCGTAGATTAATAGCGCACAAGGAAACCTATGCAATGCAGAAAATAAAACTCAATTTAAGCTAGAGATAGAGAAATGAGACTGAGCTCCGGAACATCTCTTCTTTCTGAAACAAATTGCTTCAAACCGTTGCTTCAGAATTTGGCTCGTCACTGCTGCTGACATCACAAAGGGTAAAAGTTTTTGCTCCGCCCCCTTCTGCTCAGGAAGCTTGTGTGTTTGGTCAGACACATAAAAAATTAGAGGGAACATTGAGAGCAGGTGGAGTTAAACTTTCACGTAACACCCCTACCTTTATAAATTCAAACATAGTCTGAATAAACAATCGATAACTATTGAGTTTTAATCTGAAGCACCGCCTCCGGTCCGGTGTGTGAATGACGTAGTTGGTACTGCTCAGTTTCTGGTCTATAACATGGGAACCTTAAAGTTTAGTTGACAATGAAGAAGCAGGTGTAGCAGTACTTTATCTCCAGGCCTGAAGTTGTAATGAACAGCTTTTTTTATCAGTGTTTTTTCATGTTGGTCTGGGAGGCATCTTTTGAAGCTGTGATAAACTCTGCTCGTGTAACTGGCAGATTCCCAGGTAGTGGCAGGTTAGACCTTTTGAAGTGTGGTTAAATTCTGTACAGGGATTTTCTGTAACCAAAAACTGTTAGACAAGTCATTATGTTTAGCCTGGGACCTGGTGACCACACAGGCAGGGAACACATCAAGACATTCAGGATCTGCATTGTGTTCAGCCTTCTTCACCGTTTCAGGAACAGGGGAAACATTCCCCCCGGCTAGATCATTGCCCAAAATGAAGTCCACTCCTTTTATTGGCAAAGCAGGGAGAATGGCACCCTTACAAAGTCCGTTAACTAAACAAGAAGTGATGTAAATGTTGTGTAATGGGGCTGAAATTGCACTGAGTTGCACTTGTTTCACATAAAGTTTGAGAACAGAGAGGAAGAATACCAGCTCTGAGAATTGACTGAGGACCTCCTGTATCCCTCAGAATAGTCACAGGGTATTTAGTAGGGGTGGGCGGATCGATCCTAATATCGATAATATCGATACCAACGCTAGTATCGATATCGATCTATACTCGAACCACAACATCGATACCTTGGATGAAGTTTTACCCCTCGCACTTTGCTTCTGTTTTTTTTTTCTTTTTTTCAAAAAGTTAACCTAACTGATCTGTCTGCAAAATATGCGTAAATGCTGTGTGTAGCGCCTGTATGCTAAAGCGAGGCGGCCCCGGCCCCCTCTCTCCTCTCTTTCGCTTTGACTTGTCACATGACTCAGCGACTCGGGGCCAAGAAACAAAACAAAAAAAAAAAAACGCAAGTCGGTAAAAGTAGAGAGAGATGGAAGGGAAAAGGAGAGTAACCGTGTGGCTGTACTTTGAGGCTACCTGCACTATGTGCAGAAAGGCTGTTATATATAGGGGTAACACTACAAATTAAAGAATCACCCCCAAAAAAAACCCTTCAGAAACGGAGGAGAAAACCCTGACCCCTTCTCTTTCCCAGAGGCAGCGCTCATTAACAGTGACGCTCCAATTTTAATTATGAAAGTACAACATTATCATCTTTAACCTTAGTTAACATTTGTTTCTGTGCGCAACTGGTCACTTCTATCGATCTCTCTACCAACCTGTGTATTTACATATACTTGGTCATACTATAGTATATATGACCAAACCCTTGATGCAAAAATAATCATTTAAAAAATTTAAATATCGGTATCGATATCGGCGATATTGGTCTGGTGTTTACTTGGTATCGGATCGATACCAAAACTTGCGGTATCGCACACCCCTAGTATTTAGCATTCAGATTTCCTGCAGCTGAAACAAAGCCTTCTGAGATAAAAAGTTTGAAACGAGTCTATTTCAGAATATTTGTTTTCAAGATGGACTGAAACTGGAAATGTTCCGTTCGGTCGTCTTCCGCTCATCCAGGGCCAGGTCGCAGGGGCAACAGCCTCAGATGGGAAGCCCAGGCTTCTCTCTCCCCGGATGCATCCTCCAGCTCACCCGGAAGGATCCCGAGTCGTTCCCCGGCCAGCTGTGAGACATAGTCTCCCCAGCAGGTCCGTGGTCTGCCTCTTGGTCTCCTCCCGGTGGGACGTGCCTGAAACACTTCACCAGTGAGGCGCTCGGTGGGCATCCTGACCAGATGCCCAAACTACCCATCTGGCTCCTCTCGACATGGAGGAGGAGCGGCTCGACACTGAGCTCCTCTCAGATGGCAGAGCTCCTCACCCGATCTCTGAGTGAGAGCCCAGCCACCCTACGGAAGAAGCTCATTTCGGCCGCTTGTACCCGCGATCTCATTCTTTCGGTCACCACCCACAGCTGGTGACCATAGGTGGTAAAAACTGGAAATGTAGTGTTCTTAGTTAAACCAACTCCTTTTGAAGGTGGTATGGGAGATTGGGCTTGTTTGCGCTTTCGTAAAAAACAATTTGCAATTACATGATCTTTTTTATGACGATAGTAGCACTCACGCTCCTCAGGTTGAGAATTTGAAGATGTAACTTCGTCCAAGTAGGTCTTGTGAAATCCAGAGGTGGTAGAAATAGATGTTTTATCTGGTCATGAATACGGCACAAACACATTTTTATGAGTTAATAAAAATTCACCTGCTAAAACAGCAGCTTTAGACAACGTGGATACCTTCTGTTCATTCAGAAAGAGAGACACTTTATCTGACAGGCAATTTTTGAAGTCTTCCAGCAATATTAATTGACTAAGTGACATTATTAGCTGTACACCAGTTTTAAAACAACAAGGCTTTTTCACGTCCAAACTCAACAAATGTTTGCGCACTTGTCTTTTTGTGGTTCCGAAATTTTTGTCTGTTGGCTTCTGGAAATAATTCCTACGTATGCTCGTAAGATTGAATCTTTCAGTCTATTATAGTTCAAACTTTCATCTAAATCAAGAGAGAAAACAACCTCCTGAGCTTTCCCCACTAGTTTACACTGGAGAACGATTGGCCACATGTCTCTCGGCCATTCAAGAGCGGTAGCAATTCTCTCAAATGCATCGAAATATGCATCTACCACTGGAATACTGGTACAAGTGAAACATTTTTGGTTACATCAAATGAGTGTTTTGGAAGCACTGTTTTAGACTCTATTGTAGGAGGGTTTTCCTTACATAATGACAACTTCATCACTTCTAAATCAAGCTGTCTCAATTTAACTTCTTTCTCAACTTCAATTTCAAGTTTTCTTATTTGAAATTTGAGTTCATAGTCTGCTTTATGCACTTTTTCTCTCTCTTCAGCCTCAAACTGTAGATGAGCCATGCGAAGTCGCATCTTGGCAGATGAACTAGCTGTGGCCTTTGCCCTACCAGACAAAGGAGCAGGTTCTAGAACTCTTCTTCTGTGGAAGGAGGCTCAAAACGAGGCAGAGTAGATGAAGGATTAAATTTTTCCTCTATGACTCTTTCTGGAGTAATCTCTGCTTTAACTTCAGGAACAATTTCATGATCACAACACCTAAAAAAAACAGGCAGAAGGAGAGCAGGAAGAGCTAAACTTTCACGTAACAGTATGCCACGAGATTAGAATGATTATTATTACTAATACCATATTTTCTGCACTGTAAAGCACATGTAAAAGACTTTCATTTTTTCAAAAACCAATACCTTATATATGGGTTAATATTGTTTTATTGTACTTTGTAGCTACCTACCTTAGTCAGGAGGTGTGGCTGTAAATCCGTCGGTAAAGGTATTGTTAAAACTCCAGTCACACAAAACTTATGTGTGAATAGAGACCCCAAGATTTTAAGAGGCACGCTTACAATGCAGAGTTCAAACTCAAGGCTAATGCTCATGCAGTAGAATATGGGGTGCAGAGCAGCATCAATGGTACGGGCAGTTCCATTTGGAGGATGTGTTGCATCCAATCTGAAATTGCTCATTTCATGAAATGGGCAGTTGGACATTTGGTGAAACAGATGCTTAACGCAATCCCAATCACTATGGTAGTGTCTATTCTATGTGCCTTATGATGTGGTGCGCCCTATCAATGACAGTTTTTCTTTAAATAGGTCATTCATTGGAGGAGCACCTTATGATCCAAACCCCTTATAGTGCAGAAAATGCAGTATTGGGTATAACAGCTCCTCTTAAAGCAAACTACACTATACCAACTAGCCCAAACATGCTGGAAGTCAGATTAAAGACAACAGGATGTCCTAAAACACTGTGTTCAGCAGGAAGCTGCTGGTTCCTGTTACTCTACTGCTCATTGAGGAGAAAATCTTAAAACAAAAACAAGACTATTTTGGAAAAAAAAAAATGATTTCATTGGGGAGGAAAAAATTTTTTTAGCTGAAAAATAGTAATTGATATTATTAAAAAATAAAAAAATGCCACCTGTCTTTCCAGTCCGTCCAGGTTTGTAATGAAACCTTGACAATAATACCAGAAATGTACACTTGCTCTATTCCCGTAGCAAACTTGATGGTTGGGTATGACCATTCTTTTCCTCATATCTGATATCCTACTGATAATTTGTCACAACTTTAGTTTCCGTCAGAGTCAATATTCAGGTTTTTTTTTCACGTTAACAGCATTCCAATGTGACAGCAAAGTTGTGTCTGAACTTGAAGCTGAAAGGTTGTATTCTGTATCATGTCACTGTTTTTTTTTTAAACACACAGGCCATAATTTGTATTTTTTATTTTTTTTTCCAGGATGGGGTTGTTGAGACGAACATCGCAAACGTGGAGAAACGATGGACTGAACAGCTGTTCATATAAACTGTTGTCGACCCAGAGGCTGCCTCTCTATACAAATTTTACTGTGGACATTGGAAAAGCAGTGAGTTGAAAAAAGCTAAGAAAACACATTTATGACCCAAAAAAAATCCATTTGATAATGTTAAGAGGTTTGGCCCTCTAAGAGCAGAAAGGACCACATTAGAACGACTCCATGAAACTACAAACTGTCATTGCATATGTCGCTTTTATTCCGTCTTTTTTTGTTTGTTTGTTTGTCCAAAAATGCAAACGAGTGTTGACATTTCCTGCCATTCCAGTCCAGTTTGCCAAAACAATCAGACATTTATAAAGTCAAACACATGCCTTTTGTACATGTTTAACTACTCAAACCGGTTTTTGATGTTGAATCATTCATAGATGCATTTGTGTCAAAAGTTTTGATCCTAAAAACTTGTTTTATCTTAAAATTTCAAGCTCTTTCTGAGAAAAGGCCTGGAATTATAAACTGTGACTGATTAAAAATTTGCCAACAGTCAGGGTAGATTTATCATCTCTGGTGGCAATAAAAACGACTTTAAAATGATGTTGATAGGGGTGTAATGATACACAAAAACTCGTGGTTCGGTACGTACCTTGGTTTAGAGGTCTCGGTTTCGTTCATTTTCGACGTGGTTGGATCAAAATGCAAGACCATTTATTCAACCAACTATTTGTTTTAATATTATATAATTGGGGAAATAAAAATAGCAAAGTGCTGCTTGGTGATAGATTAAATAATAATATTCTCATATTAGCAATAAATTTATAAGACCAGTGGTGTCAAACTCAAATACCCAAGGGGGCAAAATTCAATATTGGGTCAAAGTTTTCTTCATGTATAACAATAAGATATTTTATGGTCAGGGTTTAATATTATATACAAGTACAAACTAAACTACAATCCAAACACACAATCAATAGCCTATTTTTTTTCCGCATTTTGCGGTGCTGCTTCAAAATGTCCTCGTTATAAATTGGCTGTAGGCTATATTCCATTATGTTAACCTGAACTTTTAAGACTTATCTAGAAAACATGGCATACTATATTCAGACAACAATTTTTTTACTTTCTTCATGGTATCTCTTCAATATTATCTCACTCAACCTTTCTAGAATGTTTTTGTATTGGCACCAGAGCCCTCCTTGTCTCGCTACACACACACTTATGTGTGGCCATAGCAACAACTTCCAATGCGTGCTTCCTCCCAGCTGCTGCGGCCCGGTCACAGGAGATAAAATGCTTATAAATTTTGAAATGTTAATTTTTAGGACACAAAAACTAAATGATAAAATAGAAAACATGTTTATATTAAAAGTCATAAAATGTCAGCCTCGTAGGTTGTGTTTTATTTATTCTAATTCGCATATTAAAGTGACGTGCGGTCAAATTGACCGCTGCGGCGGTCGTAGTGTTAATTGTTTTTTACAAAACACTAAAAGATCATTCTAGGATTTTTAGATCTAGGATTCGTGGATCCCTTTTCTGTAGGCTGTAACACCAATAGGTCAGTTTGGCATAGCATACAGTTGTCATTTGGCATAGCTTTTGGGGCCAAATACAATTACAATGCTGCCCAATTTGGCCCACGGGCTAGAGTTTAGCACGTTTACAATGGCGTCACATCTATCCCATTAGCGTCCTACATAGACTTACCCCTGGAAATGAACTACAACCACACACACACACAAAAAAGCTTTGCATCCTTTATGTATCATTACACCCCTATAGATTAAGTTTGCTCATTGTGCAGTTTTTATAAACTGTTTGCTTTATTTTGAACCTAAATATATTAGATTCCAAGATTTTACAAATGCACGTTTAGCGTGTAAACGGCCTTAAAAGCTACTGAAATGTTACCACTTCACATTCTAAACTTAAAAACTTGATCAAGTTTTATCAGGATTTATTTTAGAAGCAGTAAGGAAGACGTACACAGAGCTACGGAGCCCCCATCCGCCAGACAAAAGACTGATATGTTAGTTTGTACTGGACTGAATCGATCGTGGTGCAAGTTAACACAACTGCTGTTGATCTACAGGTGCTGGTGAACATCAGAATAGTGTTGGTTAAAAGAGAGGAGGAAGATGTGACTGCAAAATGTGTTTAGGACTGAAATAGAGGATTCTAATCAATCTGTAATCAATCTGTGTTATGATATTCAGTCGTTGTGAGGCTTCGCAAAGTACCGTATTTTCTGCACTATAAGGCGCACTGCTTTATAAGGCACACCTTCAATAAATGACATTTTTTTAAACTTTTTTCCATATATAAGGCGCACTGCATTATAAGACGCTACAGTAAAGGCTGGGGTTACATTATGCATCCACTAGATGGTGCTGTGCTAAAGGGAATGTAAAAAAAAAAACAAACAGTCAGATAGGTCACTCAAACTTTATTAACAATTACAAAACAACTTTCTGTTTTTACTCCCAAAATGAATAAACAGCTGTTTTATTATTTTCTCCGAGATAAAGTTATTAGTATTTTCGTGACACAGTTTGGATGGAAGAAACTGACTTGTTGTGGCGACTCCTAAAGGGAAATGCCGAAAGAAGAAGAAGAAAAAGAAAGAGATAAACTCTGTTTAGTCTTACTTGGCGCAGCGCATCGTCTTGTTTCCTCCACTTCCTCACCATTGATTCATTGATGTTAAACTCTCTCGCTGCGGCTCTATTCCCGTGTTCTACTGCGTGACTGATCGCCTTGAGTTTAAACTCTGCGGTGTAACAGTGTCTCTTGGTAGGAGCCATTTTCGGGTCTTTACACAAACACACAAATGGAAATAGGTGCGATGCATGCCGGTTAGTTTTTGCATTCAAAAACATGCCGGTTAGGTTTTTGCATTCATGAAAGGGCGTCTCATTAGGTGAGACGCCCTTTCATATATCCCTGCATGCACCGTGCACTACTTCTTCTACGGGGGAAATGGAGTCGGCGGCTGCTTACCACAGTTGCGACACCCATTGTAGCTCAATATTAATCCATATATAAGGCGATCCGGGTTAAAAGGCGCATCGTGGACTTTAGAGAAAATTCAAGGTTTTTGGGTGCGCCTTATACTGCCGAAAATACGGTAACCTTTATAACCAAGAAGCCCAAAATAGAATTACGATACTCCTAGATGTGAAACAGTAAGAGATGTCTGTTTGTGTGCGGTTCTGTCTTAAACTCTGAGTCTGTATGGGTTCTCTGAGAGTCCGTCCTAAATGTGAGACAGTAAGAGTGTGTATGTGTGTGTTGCTTTGTCTTAAACTCTGAGTCTGTATGGGTTCTCTGAGAGTCCGTCCTAGATGTGAGACAGTAAGAGTGTGTATGTGTGTGTTGCTTTGTCTTAAACTCTGAGCCTGTGTGGGTTCTCTGAGAGTCCGTCCTAGATGTGAGACAGTAAGAGTGTGTATGTGTGTGTTGCTTTGTCTTAAACTCTGAGCCTGTGTGGGTTCTCTGAGAGTCCGTCCTAGATGTGAGACAGTAAGAGTGTGTATGTGTGTGTTGCTTTGTCTTAAACTCTGAGTCTGTGTGGGTTCTCTGAGAGTCCGTCCTAGATGTGAGACAGTAAGAGTGTGTATGTGTGTGTTGCTTTGCCTTAAACTCTGAGTCTGTGTGGGTTCTCTGAGAGTCCGTCCTAAATGTGAGACAGTAAGAGTGTGTATGTGTGTGTTGCTTTGTCTTAAACTCTGAGTCTGTATGGGTTCTCTGAGAGTCCGTCCTAGATGTGAGACAGTAAGAGTGTGTATGTGTGTGTTGCTTTGTCTTAAACTCTGAGTCTGTGTGGGTTCTCTGAGAGTCCGTCCTAGATGTGAGACAGTAAGAGTGTGTATGTGTGTGTTGCTTTGTCTTAAACTCTGAGTCTGTGTGGGTTCTCTGAGAGTCCGTCCTAGATGTGAGACAGTAAGAGTGTGTATGTGTGTGTTGCTTTGTCTTAAACTCTGAGTCTGTATGGGTTCTCTGATATTCCGTCCAAGATGTGAGACTGGGCTGAGAAGTTCCCCCTGTCTCTTCTTTTCTCTGGAACATCTTCTGCAGAGTTTTGATGAATGTTGCTCAGACTGAGCCCGTTATCTCACTTTGTTTGTCTTCCTGATGGTCAGCTGTGATCTTGGAGAGAAGTTTTGGGATTTCAGCGACTGCAGCACTTGTTTAACAGCTGTGATAATCCGGCATCTTCTCCAAGCAGTAGGATATCTTTATCCTTCACTCTAGGCTGATGTCATTATGGGAAAGCTGAACAGAGACCCCAGCAGCAGTTTATGAAAGGCTATAGGACCTTGTGTCTCCACATGGGAACCACAGGGATGAGGGGCCAGGAGTAGGGGTGGTAGATAGTGAGAAAGAAAAAGTCAGTTATCTATAGTGAGTTTCATAGAAAATCAACTGTTCTTTGTCTGCGTGCGTGTGTGTGCGTGTGTGTGGAAACATTCTTTTTTGTGAACACACAGCTCGAGTTCCCTCTCGTAAACAGTAGAAAAAAACATTTCTTCAGGCTGATGAAATGATTTTAAAAGCTTACTCTTTAAATACATGCTATTCAGAAATACGTTTTTTTTTTTGCCTCCCATTATGAGAACAGATCTCTCTCTGTCTGGTTGTTATTTATTTATCCAATAGTCATACTGCTGTGTGGAGCACGCTCTTTTAAATTGATAGATTTACTTTTCCCCCTCATTTTTAGCTTATTTAAAATGTTCTTCTAGTAACTCTTGGTTACTTGGAGGCTTTTCGTTTCGTGATGATCTTTTCTTATTAACCTCCCAGTCATTTTTGCATAGTTTTATTTACTGTTATTTTTTTATTTTTCCTCCCATATAAATAAATTCTCTGAAGCTACGGTCTGGTACTTTGAGGGGTTCTCAGATCCACGGCCCTCCCAACCTAGTCATTCCCAACCTTGTTGAAGGTAGATTAAGTTTGCTAAATCCAAGAATACAGCGGACCTCATCTTCTCCAAACAATCTGATTCTCACACAGTCTGCTTTTATCAGCTGCTACGGACAGATGATTAGGAGGTTCCCCAGCTCATTAATTTAGTTAAGTCCGTTCCTCTCATCAAGGGTGAGGATGAGTTTTCCAAAACTAAGATCAGAAGACCTAGACTTCTCCAAACAAGTCATTCCACATGGTGAACGAAGATCTTTTATCACTTATGCTGCTGGGTGCTTTCCACCTTCATGATAATCCAATTCTCACAACGTGTTGGTGTGTGTATGTATACATATACACTCCGATTGTGTATGCGTGTTTTCTGTGTGGATAAGTTTTATCTCTCTGTATGTGTGTGTGTTCCATAAGTGAGTGCACTCTGTGTTTGTGTTCTTTCTGGGAAGGCGTGTGTGTTCTGTACTTAATGCGTATGTGTGTGTATTCTGAACATCTTTGTGTGTTCTGTCCATGTGTATGTGTTCTTTCCGTGTGTATGTGTGTTTGTTGTTCTCTTTCTCGTTTTGGATCTGTATGTGTGTGTTCTGTCCATTGAGTTGATCGTCAAGGCTCTGCACCTAAGTGTGTATGAGAAGTGTGGTTTGTGATCTCTGTTTTTTGTGTGGGTGTGTTTTCTGTGTGTATCAGTGTGTTTTGTGTGTATGGGTGTGTGTGGCAGCAACACAAGTTTACGAGAAAAAGAAACTTTTCAGTCTTCTCGTGACAGTTTTAGTGTGTGTTTTTGAGTCCTAATCGGAGCTGTGTCTCCCCCTCTGTTACACTGCTCCTCCTGGGCAGACGGTCAAACTTTTGGGCTCAGATTTGAGACTTTAACCCAATCTGTTGTCTTCCTTACTGCTTCTCTCCCTCCTATCCATCATGTTGTGACATTACCACAATCGGTTTATTTACAGATTTTGGTGTCAACAGGAACTTCTTACCTGTTAATCGTTGAAATTCCAAAAGATACAAATTTTCTTGCTTCCTCTTATTTTCACTGGACGAGCCCCTCTACTATTAAGTCATAATTATTTTTTTATGAAAGAAAAATTATTATTTATTTTTATATTAAAAAAAAGTCATGCAGCTGTTATTTTAATTAATGGATTAACCATAAAATCCTGACTCATGTTTGTCGTGGAGTTAAGTTCAGTTGGTAACACAAATCTTTTATACTTTCAGCAGCGTTGCACGACTGATCTAGATCGTCCAATGATGCGTTTAAATATTTTCTAAAAATCGTATGCAATGCCTTTCTTTTCTGAACCTTCTATAGAGGTTAGTTTTCAGAAAAGCAGTTTTGTTAAAGGAAATGACTAATGTCATTTTTATACTGCACATGTGTTTTGGTGTGTTTTTGAGGGGATTTAATCTTTGTTTTATTTGTCATATTTATTGGTGATGGGACGATGTTACTCCTTAAATATTTGACTGATTGTGATAAAGGACTCTGAACTGTATGTGAATGATTTAAGGTGGTGGAGAAGGTAGGTTTTTTTCTTGTATATTCATATCTCATTGATCCAGATGGTATATTTTTTACATTTTATTTTATTAGTTAACAGAATTAGAAAAAGTTTAGTTTCAGTTGTACTTTTTACTTCCAGTTTTGATTTTGTTTACAACTTTAATAGTGCAAATGAATCCATTTTTTTTTTGATGTCTGTAAACTGCTCGACTGTAATTCTCTAAGCTGCTATTTATAGAACGAGTCTAAGAACTCTGGACTATAGGATGACTCCATGTCTTTTTTTTTTTTATTAAAACATAATCAATTGTTCTAGGACAGTGTTTTTCAACCAGCAGTGGGAATGATCTAATTTAATTGGAAACATTAACAGCAGATCAATTTAATCCCGTAGGGATTGACATTAATGTGAACATATCGAGTGCTTTGGTTGCTGGCGTTCACCAGCATTTCCTTCGTCAAATTTGTGGTTAATTAGATTTTTAGAACACAAACTTGAAGCTCTTTTAAATGTCTGGGGAAAAAAAAATCCTAAGAAAAAATCTGAGGAGACGGCACCTCAGTGGTTAGAGCGTTCGCGCGCGGACATCGCGTCCCACAGAGAGCACGTCTAGAGTCCTTGGAGAAGACACCTAACCCCCACTTCTCCCATCATTGGCGCCGTCGAAGAGCAGCCTGCTGTGGTGTAAGGAGTGCAGCACACAAATTTCCCCGGTGAGGGATGAATAGAGTAATTCTTTTATTTGTTTTAAAAGTACCAGTGAGGTTATTTTAATGCTGGCGATTACTTGTCGGAGCAGCAGCACGACGCGGTGAGCATCATTTAGCTTCAATGTAAACAGTTTATCAGGACGTCCCCCATCAGAAACTGATGAATCCTAAAGCGAGATGTCGTCTTTAAAATGTACACACATACTTAACTCCCAGCGGTGAGTCGGAATGCCGAAACACTCTTTAAATTATTTGCTGCACTCCTAAAAAATTATTTTTATATATTTTTTCCAAATGACTAAAATGCGCAAACTCCAACACGTGACACTTTCTACGTCTATTTTACTTCAACCACCTGCCTCATTAACCCCATTGGTTACAGTATTACAATGTGGGGTGGACGGTAATGAGTAGTCGTTACAAATAGACATCAAATCATTTTGTTACAATATAAAAAAAAAACTAAACAAGGGTTGGTGTGACGTGAAAGTTTTTGGTCCTCCTGCTCTCCTTCTGCCTCTGTTTTTTCAGGGAGTCAATCAGGGCTTAGAGGGAAGTTTAAAAGAGGAAACCATGTGTGTGTGTGTGTTCACTCTCTCTTACTCTCTCTCCTTCTCCGTCGTCAAGGCTGGACAGTCTGTCAGCCAGGTAATGTGGGCTGGGAGGTTGGTGAGTAAAGTTTTGGGGTACCCTAAACACTTTACATCACATAGTTTCTGTTTGTTAGACACCCTTGTTGTTTTGATACCTTCATTTTTGGTAGATAAGTAAGGTCTTTTTTTCCTTTCATTCTTTTCTGTAGTCCAGGTTGTTCCAGTTTAAGCCCTGTTTTATTATCTCTTTAATTTTGTTTTTTGGGACAGCTGGATTACGCCACCTCCGTCCCTCCCTCCCGTTCTATGTTGTAAATAAATTTAGTTCAAACTGCAGTCTTGACTCCGTGTGTCTCATTGGGATTGTTTTATGTTCGTTGTGTGTCTGCAGTAAAAAACCTGCAGTGTTTCATTTTTTAAAAATACATTTTTTTATCAATGGTTTGCGGCATGATTCCTTTCTTTTTTAAAAAGTCTACTGTTACTCAAAAAAGGTTGAAAAACACTGTTCTTAGATAAAACAAATCCAACCAGTCTGAGTTTAAACCAGGAAAAAAACTTCATTGTAAATTTTCTTTTTTTAACAAATTGCACTTTGGAAAGTAACAAGTTTTTTTTTTTAAAGATAGATTTAATTTGAATGTTTATTTGACAGAGTTTTTTAAGAATACATATTAAAATTCCTGTGTATAGAATTTGAACTTTATTAAGACTACTTCTATGTACAAATGAAGATATTTGTTAGCTTTTGTAAACAATAAGCTGTAGAGTTTATGGTTCAATATGCAGTTTCATACATGTAAATAAATCCTACACATCATTCTTTTTTTATATATAAATAAATAAAAGGACCAATCGAGGCAGAAGATGTATTTGTTCTTAATGCAATTATTTTCTCTTCAGAATCTATATAATAAATGCTACAATTGTTTATTGACCGTCTTCTCTGTGTCGTGTTTTTTTTAGGTGATTCTTTTCTGGATCAGGTCAGTTCTTATTCATTGTTATTCAAATGTTATTCATTTTACATTATTAACTGTTGAAAAGTAGTACTATTTCCTGTTTACATGTCAACTTAAAAAAATAAAAGTGCTGTAATAATTCTAGTCAAACATGAGGCCTTAAAGTTGTAATAGTAAAATTAAACCACTAGGTGGTAGTAAATGTTCACCTCATCATGGAACGAGCAAAGCAAGTGTATTTGTTCAGCACAATTCATACAAAATGTAATTCAAATACAAAAAAAGAAGTGCTTCACAAGAAGAAAAAAAAAGAATGCATTAAAATCAAAAAACATAGAATCAAAAAGTTTAAAAAATTAAATAAACAGAATCATTAAAACGGATAAAAAGAGTAATTAATCAAAAGCACAGTTAAACAGAAGTGTTTTCAGCCTAGATTTAAACATCGTCACAGTGGAGGCCTGTCTCACGGCCTCAGGAAGTTTGTTCCAGACTTTTGCAGCATATAATTGAAATGCAGCTTCTCCATGTTTAGTCCTGACTCTAGGCTCCAGCAGGAGGCCGGTCCTGGAGGTCCTCAGAGTTCTAGATGGTTCATAAGGTACTAGCATATCACAGATGTACATTGGTGCCTGACCATGAAGAGACTTAAACACAATCAGAGCAGCTTTAAAGTTTATTCTCTGAGCCACAGGAAGCCAGTGCAGAGACTTGAGCACAGGACTAATGTTGATCATATTTTCTAGTTCTTGTTAGGACTTGAGCAGCAGCATTTTGAAGTGTTCAATCAAATCATTCAAACTCAAAATAAGAAGCTTAGTTTTCAGCAATCTTTACAACACATCTGTACCACTACAGTCTCTACCTGCTGAAGTTGTCCAATTAAAAAAAAAACTAATCGAATCGAGGTCACTTGAGTTGTATGCTTTACATTATTAGATTAATTTGCCAGGTAAACTTTTAGACAAGCCAGGTTACATTGTTAGTGGGTCAAAATTAAGCTTATTATATACAGGTAAAAGCCAGTAAATTAGAATATTTTGAAAAACTTGATTTATTTCAGTAATTGCAGTCAAAAGGTGTAACTTGTACATTATATGTATTCATTGCACACAGACTGATGCATTCAAATGTGTGATGATTTGAAGTAGTAACAAATAAAAATCCAAAATTCCGTGTGTCACAAAATTAGAATATTACTTAAGGCTAATACAAAAAAGGGATTTCTAGAAATGTTGGCCAACTGAAAAGTATGAAAATGAAAAATATGAGCATGTATAATACTCAATACTTGGTTGGAGCTCCTTTTGCCTCAATAACTGCATTAATGTGGCATGGCATGGAGTCGATGAGTTTCTGGCACTGCTCAGGCAACTGAAGTCTAGTGTAAAGTTCCCACCATCAGTGATGGTTTGGGGTGCCATGTCATCTGCTGGTGTCGGTCCACTCTGTTTCCTGACATCCAGGGTCAACGCAGCAGTCTACCAGCAAGTTTTAGAGCAAGTCATGCTTCCTGCTGCTGACCTGCTCTATGGAGATGGAGATTTCAAGTTCCAACAGGACTCTGCGCCTGCACACAGCCCAAAATCTACCCGTGCCTGGTTTTCGGACCATGGTATTTCTGTCCTAAATTGGCCAGCCAACTCCCCTGACCTTAGCCCCATAGAAAATCTGTGGGTAATTGTGAAAAGGAAGATGCAGAATGCCAGACCCAAAAACGCAAAAGAGTTGAAGGCCACTATCAGAGCAACCTGGGCTCTCATAACACCTGAGCAGTGCCAGGAACTCATCGACTCCATGCCATGCCACATTAATGCAGTAATTGAGGCAAAAGGAGCTCCAACAAAGTATTGAGTATTGTACATGCTCATATTTTTCATTTTCATACTTTTCAGTTGGCCAACATTTCTAGAAATCCCTTTTTTGTATTAGCCTTAAGTAATATTCTAATTTTGTGACACACGGAATTTTGGATTTTCATTTGTTGCCACTTCAAATCATCACACTTAAATGAAATACACATTTGAATGCATCAGTCTGTGTGCAATGAATACATATAATGTACAAGTTACACATTTTGACTGAAATAAATCAAGTTTTTCAAAATATTCTAATTTACTGGCTTTTACCTGTATTTATATATACTTCTAGAGATTTGTTGCGTGGAATATTGTATCCATCAAAAAGAATCACCCCATCTAAAGCAGGGGTGCCCAACCAGTCAATTGCGGGGACTGATCCCAAGTTGACCGCCAGGTGTGTAGGGAAAACAAAGGAAGTCAGTGTTGCCAACTCAGCGACTTTGATGCTATTTTCAGCGAGTATTCAGACCCTCTAGCGACTCTTTTTTTTTTTTTTTTTTTAAAGCGACAATCTTGAAGCATTTTCTAGTGTTGTTGGAGATTTTTGGAATCTGTGATGTGAAAGCATGTTGTTAAGCCTGTTCTCAATGAGCAGCGCCTGTTGCTGCTCTGGCGCCTCCACCTCCCAAAGCACCACTTGCATGCGAAAAGTATCTGTGTGGATGTCTTTGAGAGAGCAGGATTGTGATGTGATGCCCAATAGTTGTGTAACAACAACAAAACGTGTTGTGAGGGTAGTTTTACTGCAGGCTGGAAATGATCTGTGGAAGTTTGCGATGTTGATGCGGAACTGGTATATCTCAGGAGCTTTGCTACTTGAAAAATAGCTCTTGGGACATAAAAGTTGGGCACCCCCGCTCTAAAGTATGTTTACCCTCAGAGAAAACACAGTCTGATTATCTATTTTTACCTCTGCTGTCACATGACTTCATATTAATATATTGACTGAGGTCAGGGACAGGGTCCTGTCCCAAGGGGAGGAGTTTAAGTATCTCGGGGTCTTGTTCACGAGTGGGGGAAGGATGGAGCGGGAGATCGACAGGCGGATCGGTGCGGCATCAGCAATAACTAGGACACTGCATCGGTCCGTCGTGGTAAAGAGAGATGAGCTGAAAAGCAAAGCTCTCGATTTACAAGTCGATCTACGTTCCAACCCTCACCTATGGTCACCAGCTGTGGGTGGTGACCGATAGAATGAGATTGCGGATACAAGCGGCCAAAATGAGCTTCCTCCGCAGGGTGGCAGGGCTCTCACTCAGTGATCGGGTGAGGAGCTCTGCCATCCGGGAGGAGCTTGGTGTCGAGCTGCTCCTCCTCCAGGTCGAGAGGAGCCAGATGGGGTGGTTCAGGCATCTGGTCAGATGCCCCCCCGAGTGCCTCGCGGGCGAGGTGTTTTGGGCATGTTTCACCGGTAGGAGACCAAGGGGCAGAACCCGGACCCGCTGGAGAGACTATGTCTCACAGCTGGCCGGGGAACGACTTGAGATCCTTCCGAGTGAGCTGGAGGATGCAGCCGGGGAGAGAGAGGCCTGGGCTGCCCGCTTGAGGCTGTTGCCCCCGCGACCCGACCCCGGAAGAAGTGGAAGATGACGGAACGGTTTACATTACATTAAGGTCTTTTTTTTAATCTAAATTCCTTCATTTCTTTTACCTTTTTTGGGGGGGTAATTTCCCCACATCTCTTAGTCACCTCCCTCTTGTCACTTCACTATCTTTATTATTTTCTATTATTTTCTATGACATTGCACTACTTTTCTTTTTCTTCTGAGCACTCTTAGTTTTGTAAAAATTATTATTACTTTTATTTATTTTATTTTTATTATTTTTATTTTATATGTTTGCACACCAGTACCAGAACAAGTTCCTAGTCTCTGATGTTTTTCACTGACATGGCAATAAAAGCATTCTGATTCTGATTCTGATTCTAATTGAAATACGTTATTTACTGTAAGTGAAGTTATATGCAAAGTGTTGCAGAACAAAAACGTTTGCAAGATTTTTTTCACCCTTATTTACACAAAAACTTAAAGTGATCCTCACAAGATTAGAAGTTAAAACAAAGTCTTAGTAGTTTGTGGAGTTTGTGTAACTGAATTTTTTCCCGGTAAATTTGGACTCAAAATAAGAGATCTTTATGTGCACCACAAACATAAGGGATAGAAATTTTATTTTATTTTTCATTCACGAACAAAATGATTCACTACAATAACTCATTTTAAACAAGTGAATGAAAGGGGACTCTGGGAGTGACCAGGATGGACAGGATTAGAAATGAGTACATCAGAGAAACAGCACATGTTAGATGTTTTGGAGATAAAGTCAGAGAGGCCAGACTGAGATGGTTTGGACATGTGCAGAGGAGAAAGAGAAAGAGTACATCGGAAGAAGGATGCTGGGTTTGGAACCACCAGGAAAGAGGACTAGAGGAAGACCAAAGAGGAGGTTCATGTATACAGTGAAGGAAGACAGGAAGATAGTTGGCGTGACCGAAGAAGATCCAGCAGATAGGGTTAGATGGAAGAAACTGACTCACTGTGGCGACCCCTGAAGGGAAATGCTGAAAGGAGAAGAAGAATGAAAGGGGACATAGATTGGTTAACTTTTATATCTCCCAATGTTTCCAAATTAAATTTAAAAAGAAAACTTAGAAGAAAAAGCAATGGTATTATTTTCCTTTTAAAACCTTAACCTATCAGATTGAGAACATTAACATGCAAACTTCAATTACATTTCAACACATCTGCTTGATTATTTGGATATATTAGCTTTTAGTTTTACTTGAATTTAATTACAACCAGATACAAACAGGATGTAAATCTGTGCAGCTGATGTCACAGATCTCCAAGCTCACTTTTTGCTTTCATATTTTTATAACCACATCGCCATTATCCAAAATAGATACTTAGAAGTACAATAAAACATTCACTATGTTTGGTTTCTATTTTGTAAGGACGTGGATACAAAATATGATGTAAAAATCTGTCTTCAGTTCAGCCATCCATAAAGACATTGAAGACTAAATCACAAGAAGTGAGAACAAGAATAACCTCTTTTTTTTTCCACACACAATAAAATGTCTTCATCTTTTTTTTTTTTTTTAACCCATTGCGAAGAAAGAGCGGGATATCTGAGCCTTTGTATGAAGAGAATGATGTCATATCCTTTTCCTTTGGTGCAGAAAGAAAGCTTTGTCTTTGTGAAGCTTGGCCCTGGTCATCAAGCTCACATGTGACATTCACAAAACATTTTGTCCACAGATTTATGCAAAGCTGAACAGTATGATCTCCTTTAAAAAAAAACCACACAACTCAGACAAAAACACAGTAAAAGAATGTCCTGATGCAATTTTTACAGCGTTATTTGACTAAAGTATGCAAAATGCTGGTAAAAATGATTTGCTTTCTGATCAGCACAGACACCTAATCTTACTGAGTGTGTGATATTTCTCAGCAAGTTACCTCTTCAAGTTTTCCAGACAGAATAATTTGAAAATGATGACTAACTTTTTAAAAAAAATGAAGATAAAGTTAAGGTTAAAGTAGATTCACTACCAACAAATTCTACCAGCTCATGCAAGAGTTACAGCACCTGTTGTTTTGTTTTCAGTTTCCTTACTTTTACTTTACTTCTAGTTTCTTGTCTTGTCAGCCTTGAGGTTGAAGAAGGCAGCTGTTCTGGAAAAAAAAAAAAAGTTCAGCATAACTCATGCTACACTCCTGACAGGCATTAAACAGGAAACAAACGTGGCTGGCAATTAGTTAATGAACGGTTCAGCCTCTACAAATCAGGTAAATACCTGTAAATATCTTATTCCTATTGAAAAGTGAATATAGATAAAAATATTAACAAATAATGTTTCACACATACAATTATAAAGAATCTTAAATCCTTTTCCTAATGTTTTGCTCGCTGCAATAACTACTTTAAACAAAGCTTTTAGCCAATCCGAATAATTATTTACATCATACAAATAAAACTGATAACATACACACATTGCATGATTTAATTTAAATTTAAAAGTGACAAAGGGTCTTATCATTTTAAATTAGAACCAAAAAACTGCTTTTTAAGTACAGTATGCAAACTGAGAAAGCTCTTGGGCTTCAGTGGCGACTTTTGAAGGTGCATTCTTTTGGCTTCAATGTGTCCTGTGGATTCCTAGTCTTCCAGGCTGTGGTGTGTTAATTATACAAAGACGCTGTAGATTTACTTCTTTCTGGGTTTTTTGTTTTTCCTTTTTAATCTGAATGCATCCCTGCTGTAACAAGCTGTCGGGGAGTTCCAGACGTTTAAGCTCTCGTGGAGTTTTTTTTTCTGCCTTAAAAGTTTATTCCCAAGGTGAAACTGAAAAGAAATCCAGCTGTTATCTCATTAAACATTGGTGGTCTGCATCTGTTCGTACTTCCTCCTCACAATGAAGCTGTCTTATAGTCTTAGTGCTTTTAAAGTATGGGAACATCAGTTATGTATCTGTTACATTTTAAAATGTCCAATTTGATCAACCACACCAGACCCACGGTGCTAAGAGAGTGAATAATATCAAAGAAAATGATGTAGGTTTTGAATTTTTAGAATTGTTTAGCTGTGTTTTATTTCTGCGTATGGGAGCGTACAGATGTGAGAAATCTCCTGGAATCCTACATCATATTTCACAGCCGTGGCATTCCAATGCTGGGATGTAATTGAATTACATTTTCTCAACATATGGGTGGAGTTCTGGAGGAAACCATGATTTACTTTCTATAATGAACATCGTCACTATACTGTCTCCATTGATGAGGCATTTTAACAGCAACTGCATCTCAGTTCGTAAAGAAAAAGATAACACTCAAAGCAGTTGGTAACAAAAACCATGTGTTGTACATCTCGTCATGCCAACCCCCTTGGTTCCCCCCATTTCCCATCTGTGCCCTTCAGGCCTTCACTTCAGTCACCTCCCACTTCCTTCTTCCTTCAGAACCCGTCTGTTTTTGTTTTTGAGCCTGAGCTCTTTGCACAGGAAACTGTGTATACATTGGAAGCATTCAGGAAGGCCGAGAGCAGCTTTCCCGTTGGCCCCAAGTATGGGCACATGAAAAAAAACTGAATTTTAAAAAGGTCAGTGATTCCTAAACTGGGAAAGGGAGACAGAAGTCAGCTGTTCTCCTGCTCCTCCTCCTCTAACTTCATCTAACAGTACCCTCTCTCCCAGTTTAGTAACAGCATTTTAAAAAGATCTCACCACAAGATTACCACTGATCTGAGATTTACAGAAAAAAAAAAAAGACTCTTCAGAGGAGAAATATTAAAAATAAGTGATATTCACAAAAAGGCCTGCCTCTTTTTATCCATGCATGTTCCAGCTATAGAAGAATCACTGAAAGGGGGAGACTGTGGAATGAAGTAAAAGAGGAGGAGATAAAAGGAGCAGAGTGAGACTGGCTGGGGGTAAAAAAACAACAGGAAACCACCCGATTCTGGTGCTGTTTCTGCAAATCTGTGTGAGATAAAGCAGCGGACCGCCACGTCCCAGCGAAGAAGCAGTCATTCTGTTTTTTTATTTCTGGAGTCATCGCATAAACTAACTATGATCTAAAAAGAACTTCAAGTTTCAAATGTGACGTCACTTCTGCTCTCAGTGTCCAATAGTGTAATTTGTCAGTGTGAGCGGATGCAGACATTTGGGAGCAGTTCGCTGGGATTTTTATGTAGCTGCTTTTTGACCTTCCATCTCAACTTGTATTGAGGTCATATGGATCAGTCGCTGAGCTTTCAAGGAACTTTTTCTTTTATCAATCTGGACCACTAATTGGAGCCACATGAAGAATAAAGGAACTAAGCAGAAGTTTAAAAAGAAAGGCAGTGAGAATGCGTTCGGCTGTGACCTGACAGAACATCTTCAAAGTTCAGGACATGATGGTAAATTTTTGTTGGTTTACATTTGTGTTTACACCTCAGTTACAAACAACTCTCGTTAAATAATGGATCATCACTTTCAGGGGTTGATAGAATGAGACTTAAAACGTACATTTCAAACTGAACTTGAGCTTTAGAAGGTGTTTCTTCAATTATTATGTGGATCAAAACTTAAAAAAGACACCAAAGTTATGTTATTAAAAAACCAAATGGAACAAAGCAGCTTTAAAACCCAAGTAGTCCATAGTTAAAAGTTTAAAAAGGGCAATGTAAGCATAAATGACTTTTAGGTTTAGTAATTCTCTCATTGGCTGTGTTAAATTGACTTTGGGTGTGGCTCTTACATTTTTTGAGTCAATTTCCTTTGGTGACTAGTTTTGTGTCTTCACAAAGACTGCTTGTACTGACACTTTGCGTGACAAATAATAGTGAGAAAAGAAATAAACATGCTAATTAAAACATTCATTTAAAAGATTTATGTGAAGATTTTTTTTTACTTTTAAATGTTCTGGAAATAGTATTTTAATAACCATTCTTTTCCCATTTTTTTGTCTTTTGAGACCTTGTTTAAAGCCACAATGACACAGTTTCCTGGCTCGATGGATGGAAGAGGTGGCAGAGAAAACCCAAACTGTGAATGCAGAAACATAAATAGCTTAGTGGATCACTTTATGGAAAAGTTGTTGCACTGGACCCAGTATGAGGTTGGATATTCAGTGCAGGAAGTGAGGGAGGAGATGTGGGTCACAGCACCGTGTCACAGAGGCAATGAGGACATTGTGGTTTTTAAGTTCTTTTAATAACAGTTAAACTATGAGCAATATCAAATTTGGAAAATATTATTGTACCTACCACATTATTCATCTGTTTGTCTTACTTTCTCCATCATTTCTTCATTTTAAATAATCTGCACTTATCCTTACCCGCCCACAAAAAATTAAAGCATAACATTTCATTTGAAATAAAACACGTTTCGACAACTCTTCTTAACATTTGTACAGAAGAACGGTAGTAATTTGATGATGATAAGTATCCCAGAAAGCAATGCAGGCAAGTGGTCAGAATCACTTGCAGTTAGTGTTGCAAATGCTTTTTCAATGGTTTCAATTGGAATTAGCAACACATCATTCCTGTAAAATCCTGTTGCCATTTTTGCTGCGACAGATCTCTGCTCTTTAGCGATGCTGAACCAGTTTGAGCTCAAACAACAATCACTTACCATTTGAGAAAGACAGGAACAGTTATGACAGGCTGGACCGCTAACTTCATTGTCTTTTTTTTTTTTTAAAGTTCTATATCAGCACAGCACATACATTTTTCTACAAGATCAGCAGATTCTATAAAAAGAAAATGTTGAGAGTAATTATGTTTTTTTTTAATCTTATGACTTGATGAGTTAAGATGCTGGAATACAAAAAGATACTTAAGTTCAAATCACATAAAAAAAAAACAAGTGTACCGTTACAAATGAAAAAGTCAACAACTTTTAAAACATTTATTGACTCATTATGCTGAACCCTCATTTTTCTTTCTAAACAAATGTTTTTCTGTGTATCTTTGTAAAATAACAAATCAGTACACTGTGTATTGACACTGAACAAGCAATCTTTGTTTCTCACAGTGATAATAAAAAAAGTACTAAATCACAACCTCAAAACTTTCTATCATGCAGATTTTGACCACAGGCAGGCAATTAGAAATCCAATTATGCAAGTCAAAAAACTGGGAGTTAACTGGTAGTTTCTCTCTATTTGTGGTGAGAAGTTAAAAAAAAAAGCGACTGTTTAAAAAGTTTTTTTTAATGGGGAATGAATTCTACATTGGGTTGGAAATTTGCTCAATAATAAAAAGAGAGGAAAAAAAACAGAAATGGAGAATAAGAAACATTGAATCAGCTTGTCTGGTTTATTTGTGGATTTTGATTTAAAAAAAAATTTCCGAAATGTTTTGTGGCCATTTTCACGAGTACTTTTTGAACCTCATTCTTTATCATATACCAAGAGTTTTTTTTATGGACTCCTAAACAAGAAGATATATAAATCTAAAGAATGTTCATAATTATCTTCTAAGCATTGCTTTTGAACTCATGTTTATGCGAAACTTTAAACACACAGTGTGCAGTCGCCAACAGAGCAAGCCCTGAATCTCTGTTTCCTCCACCCATTCATTGAGCTGCGTCTGCATTCATGGGTGCATCTTGGAAAAACTTCTATCAAAGTTCCAAAATGCACATTTAAATTCAATTGGTAATTTGTGCTATTTGCAGAAAATTTGGTTTGCTGATCTTGATCTTCATAGAAACTTAAAACAAATAAAACCTGACAAGTTTTTTTTTTAATAGAAAAGTAAAGCCAAATAATTGTTTATTGATGGTGATGAAGTGTTATGAGAAAAGCGTGTAGGTCACTGGTAACATTACAAATGCAATTTCTATCAGAGGAAATGTCGTAAGTAATACCAGCTACAAGGAATGGGTGTGTCAACTTTCCTCTGAAACAAACAAACCATTTTTAACTTCCTGTCCAAGTCCACCTACAATCACCGGCGCAGGAGAGTGAAAAAAAACAGCCATGATGGAACAAACTACACACCATGGAGCAAATCATGTGCATGGTGTCGCTCCACCTACAGCTGTTGCTTTTTCTGCTTTCCTGTCAATTTGCGAAACCAGAGAAGCAACCTGTTATTAAATAAATTTACTGTAGTTTCACTAATAATGATTAATATGTTGGTTTTTTTTAACTCAAGTTCCCCAGGTTCTGAAGAAGTGTGCAGAGTTTATTGAGAAGTATGGGATTGTGGATGGGATCTACAGGCTGTCGGGAGTCACCTCAAATATTCAGCGCCTCAGGTATTATTCATTTTGTAGCATAATGAAGATTTTCCTATAAAATCATTTTCTGTGATATTGCAGATGTTTTTTAATTCTAAAAAGTGTTAGAAATTCTCTATGTTTTTAAAGAATTACTTTTTGTTGTCTCACCAACTCGACTGTAGGTGTACATCCTGTCATAAGTCATGCAACCAGAAAAAAACACATGGTTTTCTTTAAGATTTCTATTCCACGTACTACCTGACAACGCCAGTCAGATGGACATGCTTGACTCTTACAAGCCATTTTGTGACAGAAATTAGATAAGGTTCTGAACAATCCCAGCTTTCAGCTAACTGTGTGTTATATGTGTGTGTTTGTGAGCAGGCAGGAATTCTGCTCTGAGGCGTGCCCTGACCTTACAAAGGAAGTGTACCTCCAGGACATCCACTGTGTGGGTTCCTTATGTAAGCTGTACTTCAGGGAGCTACCTAACCCTCTGCTCACCTACGAGCTGTACAGAAAATTCACTGTGAGTAAAATGGATGTCTGCTCCTTATGAAACTTTTAAATACTTGTCATGATGTCACACAAAGCAACACAAGTGACACTTTAACAAAGCATGGAGTTTTCTAGGTAGTCACAGTCTGACCCAAACTTATTTATAAAACCCTGGCAAAATTTGATTAAGGATTACTTTTAATCCCCAAAAGTGATTTTGGTTTTTTTGGCCTGGAAGTGACACGGCCTTCCAAAAACAATGCATTTCTCTAGTTTTATTTACATTTGAATAAAAAAAATACATGCTTGAAGAGTTGGAGCTCATTGCTGAAGACAAACAGATAAAATACAAGCAGGGCATGTAAAAAGTTGGTTTTCAAATCTAGCAATACAAAATATACTTTATTCATTCCCTTGTGGGGAAATTACATGTTTAACAAACGTTTGTCAGATCCAATAGTCCTTAAAAACTTTTTTTAAAAAATCAGTGAGAAGGATAAGAATAACTTTAGACATGCAAGCTTGTGTTTTAAAGTAAACATATTTCATGTCTTCAACATCATTGTATCATATTTCAGAAGAAGCCTGTGTCAGCGCCAGTTAAAACAAAACTATGATTAATTAAAATCAATTTTAAGTGAGAATTTAACAGGGGTATGAATAATTTTGGGCTTGACTGTAACAAAACCATGATGCTATAAAAATTCTTCACTCCTGCAATGTTGTCTTGTTCTTCATCTTCTTCTTTCAGCATTTCCCTTCAGGGGTCGCCACAGCAAACCATCTAACCCTATCTGCTGTATTCTCTTCGGTCACTCCAACTATCTTCATGTCTTCCTTCACTGCGTCCATGAACCTCCTCTTTGGTCTTCCTCTAGCCCTCTTTCCTGGTGGTTCCAAACCCAGCATCCTTCTGCCAATGTACTCTCTCTCTCCTCTGCACATGTCCAAACCATCTCAGTCTGGCCTCTCTGACTTTATCCCCAAAACCTCTAACATGTGCTGTTCCTCTGATGTACTCATTTCTGATCCTGTCCATCCTGGTCACTCCCAGAGAGATCCTCAGCATCTTCATTTCTGCTACCTCCATCTCCGTTTCCTGTCTTTTCTTCAGTGCCACTGTCTCTAGACCAAACAGCATGGCCGGTCTCACCACGGTTTTGTACACTTTCCCTTTCATTTTAGCTGAAACTCTTCTATCACATATCAGTTGTCTTGTTGGACAGAATATTTCTGGGTGTTGAGATGCAACATTTGAATAGAAAAGCATCTGGTTTGTTCGTTTTGTGTTTTGAACCGTTCATTCCTAACGGGGTTACTGGAGCCTATCCCAGTTGATTTCAAGGTGAGAGGCCGGGTACATTTATTTATTTAACCTTTATTTATCCAGGTGGTTCTTTAGTGCATCCATCATGGTTTTTAGCATTACAGCATCCAATGTAGCTTCACTGTGCATCGGCGTCACTGGTTTAGGCGATGGCGGTGTTTAGCGGCCTGCTTTCGTGGGATCTTGTCTATGGCGAGATTTCTGCATTTTCAGATCTTAGGAAGAAATTTTTACAACGAGATAGTTCCAACAACTTTAGGAGCAGATTTGAAGAGTTAGTTTGCGAAAGTGCACTCTTAAAAAAAGAGGAAAAAGGTTAAAAAGCCAAGTTCTCTCAGAGCAGTGAAGGACATGTCTACTTTTCACCACCTTCCATGCGCCTCCCTGTCCCCTTCCATCTAGATGGTTGATTGAGAACAATTTCTAATTTATAACAATGATATAAATAATATAAGATTATAAATAAATAAAACGTGACATAATACACTTTTAAAATGAGAGTCTTTAAGAAACATCCCAAATTGGTCACCAGTTTGTCGCGGGACCACACACACTCATTACCAGGGGCAGATTTTTATAGCAGCCAATCAACCTAACATGCATGTTTTTGGAGGGTGGGAGGAAACCTGAGAAAATCCACGCATATATTTTTAAAACACAATGAGACATTTTCAAGCAACTTATATGTGTTTATACACACAAAAAAAAACAACTCCGACTTAAATATATGTTAATGATCAAATATTCTAATCTAATGAATTATTTTGATTGCTTTCCATTTAGGAAGCTATTTCAGTTCATGAAGATCATGAAAGACTTTTACACATTCAGGAGGTCATCAAAGAACTTCCAACAACTCATTTCAGGTAATCCACAGATCTTTTATACCCAGCAGACAACTGAAAGAAAAGGCAGCTTTAAGTCTGGTCTGTTTTGCTTTAAAAAAATGAGACTTTCTTTGTTTTCAGAACTCTAGAATACCTGAGCAAGCACCTGGCCCACCTTGCAACTTTAAGCACTCAGACCAACATGCACACACGAAACTTGGCCTTGGTGTGGGCTCCTAACCTGTTGAGGTAAATTATGATTGTGTTTTTCATTTGCTTTGATTTATTACAGAAGTTTTAGTAAGTAAAATATTTCTTTTTCTTTTTCAGATCTAAAGACATTGAAGGTTCATCTGGTAATGGTGACATGGCATTCCAGGAGGTGCGGAAACAGCAGTCAGTGGTTGAGTTCATTCTAAACCACACCGAGCAAATCTTCTGTGGTGCTTCAGTTCAAGTTAAATCCAAAGAAGGTAAGACATCCCACAGTGTGTACCGTGGTCACTCGTTTGTCACGAGGTTAAGCTCTAAAATAAACCGCAATAGGCAAAATCTGCAAAATAGTAAACTTTCTTTTTCTTTCAATAATTATAAATGTTTGATGTTTTGGAACTCCTCACTGCAAACGATAGACTTTTCTCAGACAAGCATTAACGTTTCCACACTTTTTCTCTTGTTTAAACATTCAAAGTTCAAATCAAAGAAAAATAAAACCATGACAGGCTCAATTGTATTAGAATGCCAACTGCGCGTTTCGGGCATTCCCGAATGGATGTGATGAAAGTGTAGTAAAACTTTATCAAAACAAAGATTCATTGACAGATTAGCCGGATTTTTTAAGCATTTACTTATCCATGGTAGTACCACCTAGTACCTTCGTTCTAAGTCAGGGGTTACAGCTGTTAATTTAGACCTGCAGTGATTGCCAGAATGCAGATTGCAGTGTGACGCAGACAACAATGCAAGGCAGAAAATATATCCGTAAAATTGCACCAAAAAAATCTGCGAAATGACGAGGCGGTGAAAGATGAATCGCTTTAAAGCAGGGTACCACTGTACACACTGTTTTTCTATTTTAAGAAGGTTATACAATTTACGATTGCATAAACTAGTATGGGTGGCATGGCTTAGAGGTACAGTGACCATCATGTCACCAGAAGGTTGTAGGTTTGAATCCTGTCATGATCTTACGTCAAAGGTCCTTGTGCAAAATACCTCATCTGGATTTGGCACAAGAATTCTTGACGATCTGGTGAACAAAGCATTTCTAAAGGGAAAAAAAAAACAAAACTAACTGATTGTATCTTTGCAGGACCAAGTTGGGTGTGTGGGGAGAAGTATGCCACGCTTCCAATTGGTAGCCAATCTGGACCAATGAAACTAATGAGTCTGGAAGAAGCTCAGGCCCGATCTTTAAGTTCAAATCATCCTGTGCACAGAGAACGTCAGAGAGAAAACAGCCTGCCTGACACCAGCACTGCCACACTTTATCACACAGTCATAGACATATCGGACAACAAGTAAGACCTTAATTCAGATTTCAGACAAAATATACATAAAAAAACAAAGCTATTTGTGGTATATTTCTGTCATTCTGTCAGCGCTTTATGAAATAGTTATGAGATGGTATCATCTCTCACTCTGTCATTAGAAAAAGGTTTTCTGGGAAATCAAAGAAGTGGAAGTCTATCTTCAACCTCGGAAGGTCTGTGGACTCAAAGGGGAAACTCAGTCGCAATGGTAGTGTGTTCATAAGAACACAGGGGATCACAGGTAAGTTTGTAAAAAAAAAATCAAAGAAACTAAACCGTGTGTACAGGTACTTTCCTCAACTTAACACTCTAGAAAAATGTGACGCACCAGTATTGAGAGAATCATAAAAATAAGAAAGCAAAAACTGAGGTGCTATCTTACATTGGTTTCCTCTTTTGATAATTGTCCATGCAAGGACTTCAAAATACAAATGTAAAACATTTTAAACAAAAGATAAAAATGGACATAAAATAGAGTTAGTTTGTTAAACACGAAGCAATGTTAAAAAGTACATTTGGATAGAAATACAATTTCAGGAGGTGTTTTTGTGAAATAATCTCATTACATTCTGAGTCAGCTCAGTTTCTTACACTGGAATCATTTGAGAAATAACCTAATCCCAAACAAACCAAAATATTTAAACACTTTAAAATTGAAATGTTGCTTGCTAATAATTAAATGTAAAATTAAATTTAGAAAGGTTTCTCACCTTTAATTGTCCATTCTAAAACTACTTTCCTATTGATCCTTAAAAGTTTGACCTAAGATGCGTGTGGATGCAAAAAGCAAATCCGTATGAGCATTTTAGAAACAGCTAGAACAGCACTTGGAGAGTGTAGACCAGGCACGGGAAAAAAATATAGCCCGCGGGCCAAATGCGGCCCGTTTTAATCCGGCCCGCCGAACTTAAAAAAAAACCCCTGTAAATGTTTTATTTCCCTTGCAATTCTGATGTTTCCTCACTTGATGGTGCACTGTATGATATGGAAAGCCATCGGGCCCAATGCATGCATGTAAACAAGCGTGTTAGATGTTAAAAAAAGCAAAAGGTTACATCAAGTGCTTAGATTTCAAACCTAGCGCCAATAAATGCAAGTTTTTAAGCGCTATCGCACTGGGTTTCAGACCTTGCGCCGCTAGATTTGAAATTTAATGCTCTTGATATAACATTTAGAGCTTGATTAAAATCTAGCGCGCCATTCTATTGGTCTAATCTAGCGGTTACCAAAGCATACCATCCATCTGCTCCTGTTCCGGCCCCTTGGTCAAATGATAGAACTCAATGTGGCCCGTGAGTCAAAAAGTTTGCCCACCCCTGGTGTAGTAGACCTACATCAAGGTCTGCAGAAAAAAGTCAGCCCTTTTTCCTGCCAGCCAATTGATGCAGATTGACAAACTAAATGAACCAATAGCAACTTTATGAATCCTAACGTTTCGATAGAGACCAGAGGTCCAATATCCTCTGCTCTGCCTTTCAAAGTGCCAGCGTGTGCCAAGACTTAAACTTTAAACAGAACTTTTAAAACACTTCTTAACCCAAATAGTCATCAGGATTATTCCCAAATTTAATCACTCCTTTATCTTCCTATTGTAAATATGCCCTGAAATTTTACAAAAATACACTCATAACATTTTGAGTTATCGTATTCAAACACACACACGCTCCCCATTGCTTAACCTCCTTGAGGGAGATAATAAACTAATTTTCTAACAAGTCTCAAACCCACACACATAATTTTTGTGCATTTGTTTTGCAGAAAAGGCAGCTCTTCGGCCATCCAGAAGCATGGAGTCGTTGTGTTCCTTAACGCCTGGTGGGAATAAATTCTTTGTGTTTCTTACAGGACTTAGTCAAAAATCCATTTTTTGTCATGCAAACTGAACAAAAATATAACTAATATATTTGTACCATTGTAAAATAATGTTATAAGATTAATTATAGATTAATCACCCTTACAACTTTTTTTTTATTACAGATGACGAGAGAGCAGGAAGCAATAGTCCAACTGGTGGACACAGCAGTATTTTCATTCCGGATGTGAAATCCAGAACTTTGGGATCCGATTCTCTCTGTGACCTGAGTGAGAATGACCAAACCTGGGAGTTTAAAGGGAAGAAAACTGGGGGGGCAACTGCTAGTTGGAACTCTGGCATGAACCAAAAAGAGTCACCAGGAGTTTCAGTACCACCCCAGAAGAACCTGCCAGAGCAACTCAAAGTGTTCAAAGGTGATGATCTCAGTAGCTACAAGCCTACTTCTCCAAAAAATAGAAGAATGCTGTACTCGGGGTCCTCTCATAGCAGCTCCTCACGACCATCATTTCCAGGAAGCTTCTTCCCACTGGAATCCTCTCCAAGACATCAGCGCAGAGCAGTGAACATTTCTGAGCCGTTTGCTGTGTCTGTTCCCTTGCGTGTGTCGGCCGTTATCAGCTCAAACAGCACGCCGTGCAGAGGACACAATAAGGACAAAACAGCAGCTCTGAAACCTTCCAAAGAACCCATGGTGCACATGAGTAAGATTGGAAAGAGTAACACTTTTCCTCTACTGGAAGTAAAGAAACAGGAAGCAACAGGGAAGAAAACCATTGAGGTGATGACCCCAAAAGTATCACCGCAGGGTGAGACCACCATCTTTTATAATATTTATTTAGATTTTTCCTGATCAGTCAAATTCCATGCAATAAAAGAACACTTTACTTTCAGATAAAAAGAAAGAAGTTGTGCTAAAAACTTCGGGAGAAAGGAATGTTTCTGAACTGGAAGCACCACCCCGTGCACATGCAGTTGAAAGCAAAGACGCCCCGCTTATCTCCGGGGAAGACCAGCGCCATCGTTTTACAGATGTTCAACCAGTAAGCCATTTATTAGTATCAATGTTATTAGTGAGTCTGAAAGCCTGTGTCACGTCCTCGTGATCACAGCTCATGCCAGGAAAATGTGTTTAATTTCTGATCACAATTTATTACCATACACAATTTATTTTAAAACCTTTCTGGGAACATTACTCAAAATAAATCTCTTCAATTTTTTTTTTACAAAGTATTCTACGGTGGTTGGAAACTGTGAAACAGAAAAAACACTATTAAAAGCGGAAAAAATATATGTATCAGAAGGATATCTTTCATTTATCCCAGAAACCAGTTTGTTATTTTGTAAAAGAAAGCGCGAGAACGCCATCAAATCAAACTTTATTTACAGTATACAGCACTTTTTAGACTAAAAGCAACACAATTTGCAGTAGATTAAAAGAAACACAAAATTATATCAGAATTAATTAGCATAAGCCTGGGTGGTGTTAACGCTGAGAAATGCTGTTATCGCTGCTCTCGGCTTTAATTGGAAAAGTGTGTTTACACAGGCACTTCTATTGGTCCTTTTCGTAGAGATCTACAAAATCAAGTAAATGCAAGATGGCACAGATCTTTAAATAAAACAAGCAGACAAATTAGAGTGTTAGAAGTTAAAAAATTCTATATACAGTAGGTAGCTACATTTTTAGACATTTTTAAAACCATGAATTAAACTTCCACAGGCCATTTCGAGTTAGAACATTTTGTTGCTCCTGATTTTTGCAGTTTTTTGCCATATCATCTGCACACTAAGTCAGCTTCCACTTCTCTTGAGATGTTTTCTAAGTGAAGTCTTAGCTTTAGAGCTTTGATTAATTCTAAGCAGAAGTAGGTTGGTCCTCTAATTTTCAAGTCATATTCCAATTTCAGGAGCAAGATACTGAGGTTAGTAGTTTTGATAGCTACTAATTCAATATATAAGATTCAAAGCGTTAATTTCATGTGTACTTTAGCAGAGTATTATGGAGGTAGCAGAGATGAAGATGCTGAGGATCTCTCTGGGAGTGACCAGGATGAACTGGATTAGAAATGAGTATATCAGAGGAACAGCACTTGTTAGAGGTTTTGGAGATAAAGTCAGAGAGACCAGACTGAGATGGTTTGGACATGTGCGGATAAGAGAGACCGAGTACATCGGCAGAAGGATGCTGGGTTTGGAACCACCAGGAAAGAGGACTAGAGGAAGACCAAAGAGGAGGTTCATGGATACAGTGAAGGAAGACATTACAGCTTAACAATCACTTTTTTGCTCCTATTACTGATGATAGTACTGTTTGATTTTTTAGACTTCTGCTATAGTCTGTTGTAGCAGAAAAACCAAACTGAAATACTCCCTTGTTGTTGTTATCTTGGGAAAAACCAAGCTATCGTACAAACAGAGAAGTTCATTACAGTATCATCAACTGATTTCTGCCTTGTCTAATGAACAGATTTTTGGCTCATTTGACAAACTCCTTTTTAATGATCAGCTATTTAGAAAGAGGACAGCAGCAGGTCTAACCAGAAGTGGATGGTCCAGACAGCAAACCTATTATCATGGTTTCTGCTGAGATTTGTCTTGTCCTACTGAAGGGGGAAAAAAAAGCTAAAATAACTCAAATCCTAAAGACTAAATCATAACCATTTACTTGTTCAAATAATTGCTCTATCAGTCTTTTAGCATCACTGAGTGAATGATAAAATATTTGTGTCTGATCAACTTACCACTTATTCTCTCGCGGGGCTGAGAATAAGTGGTAAGGCTGATTCAAGGCAAGAGGCAGGGTACACCCCGAACAGGTAAAAACAAAAAAATCTTAAAATAAGGTTTTTGGATTTTTTCAGCATGTTTTTAGAGAGCCACAGCACAGACACAAATGACAGGTGACTGGTAAAAACACATCAGAGCATTATTGTTGGAGCAGTGATTATGGATTTGTCTTCTGCATTTGATATTAATAATCATCCAATACTTTTGAATACTTGTGAAATGTTATAGTTTTGAAATGTCTTTTATACAATGAAGTGATTTAACGTACAAAATGTATTCAATTATATTTAATAGTTGCTATTCTCAAGCCATTTTCATTTGTATAGCCCAACATCACAGAACAATTGTCTCATTGCAAGATGCCAAGATTTCAGATTGAAAAGAAGTAAAAAAACAAACAATGAATCTTTATCATACTGTATTAATCCCTCATGAGTACATTTCTGTGTTGCATTGCACCTCAGCAAGCAGCCAATGACAGTGCCAGTAGTGGAAGAAACTGGGGGTTAGGTGTTTTCTCCAGGGACACCTAGGCATGAGCTCAGCAGCATTTGAACTGGCAATTCGTCGGTCCAGAGATGGCTATTTTTACCACTGAGCTTTGCCTCCCCCCAAACAAAGAATAAGACAAAGAATGGGCTTGTTGAGTGCCCTTAGAGAAGCTGTCTTTGTCCTTTATTTTACAATTATTCTGCCTTTTCTGTGTTGAATGAAGCTTCTCTTGTTTTCTTAAATTTATTCACATTTGCCTCATCAGTGGAAAAGTTCAATACAGTTCTGAATTAAGGACTTAAGTAACTAGTAAACTAAGAAGGAAATAATTAACTAGTGTTAAATGTAGCAAACCCCCCCAAAGAGATTGCACGCTAATAAGTTTTAAATACTCCCTGAGTGAATCCTTGAATTCTTGAGTGAATTAAAGATGAGCTATGACTATGTTAAATAAATTCAGGAAACTGAACTGCTCTGAATTATTTTAAACAGGACTGTGACATAGGACCATTTTATTAATACGATCTACAATAAGATCTTTTCATCTGCTTCAATGAAAAGATGTTTACCGTTTTTAAACCAACACCCAGCGACATGTTTACACATTTAGACTAGTGTTCAAAATGTTTGGTTAAACACAAATGTTGCAATCGTAAATCGATGGCAAAAAATTTAAAATAAGGCAGCCAACAAAAGACTCCACCAAAGAGCAAAATTGAAAATAATTTATAAAGAATTAAATTGCTTGCTAGTGAAGGGGCAACTTTTATATACACTGGTTATGTTTATTAGAAATAAATCAAACGTTTAAAAACAGATTTTTGAAGAAATATTTATACCACAAACTATGACAGCTTATTAGAGCTCGACAGTGAAAGAAAAAAAAAATAGTTGACATTAATGTAAAATTGTCAACATTAAAGTCAAAATGCCACGGATAAAGCCAGCATCACCATATACGTGACTATATGCTGGTGTTAAATTTAATTAATTATCGCAAATGTAATTATTTAATTCCTTTTTTAAATTGACCTATTCTGTTACTGTTAGCTCGGAGACAACCCAGAAGTTTCAAAGTGCCCAGCGGAATGCACTTATTAAACATGACTCATAACAAAAATTACCATGAAGTTTGAGTGTCCACATCAGTAGTGTCAGGTAGGTGATTGGATAAATTGAGATATGAGTGTGTAAGCAAAGGAATGTAAAAAAAAAAACAACCCAAAACACTAAGAGTGCAGAAAATGTTGCGAATTAGGTGAACTTTATCTTACTCAAATGACAGTTTTTGTGAGTTAAGTGACCTGTAGTTGTGATGTTATTAGTCAAATGCATAAAGCCTGGCGTTCAGGGAGATGACAAGATACAGTATCCACTAAATAAAAAGTGTTCTAGTGAGTAACATTGTGATGTGTGCTCTTTATAAATTCTGTATATTAAGAGACAACACACCGGGAACGTTATGAATTGAAAGTAAACAGTCCAAATGATAGTGGACAATCTAAGACTCATCTTGAAGTAAATTTTAATTTGCTTAAAAGAGGTCCATTCTGAATTCATAGTTACCATTCAAACCATGTTTTGTCACAGGGAAACTGGCAAATTGCATTCTACTTTGTATTTTTTATATTATTTCCGTATTTTCACGACCATAAGGTGCATATAAAGTTCTTAGATTTTCTTCAAAATGAGCGGTGCGCCCTATCGTGCAGTGCGCCCATTGTGTGTTGTTAGACGAACTTATTAGAGAACCATGAGACGAACGTAGTTGACGATACGAGAACGTTAAAGGAGGGAGCGTGGGCGTGGATTGTGTCTAAAAAAACAGGTATGTGCTTTATGCAGAACATTGCTGTTTTAACAACCCTGAAAATGGCAAATTGACATGCTTATGAAGCTCAGTTTAAACTGATGGCAGTCAGCTACGCGGAGGAACGTGGGAATCAAGCCGCCGCAAGAAAATTTAAAATTAACGAGTTGATGGTTCGTAAGTGGAGGAAGCTGGAAAACGAGCTGCGACAGGTGAAGAAGAAGCTGCTGAGTTTCCGCGGAGTTGGAGGAAAGACTCCTGCAGAGGATCATCGAGCAAAGAACGACTGGGAGGAGTGTTTCCACTGTCCCTATTTGGCTAAAGGCAGTAACGCTAGCGGAGGAAATGAAAATCGAACATTTCCAAGGAGGTCCATTTCGGTGCTTTCGCTTATGAAATGGTGCGATTTTTCCATCCGGACCAGGACTACCTTAGCACAGCAAGGATAGACCTGAGCAAAACTCAGCACAAAACTAAGTCTTGCTCCCAAACTATTTTTACATATGCACACTTGTCTGCTTGTGTGTGTAAGTAATATTTAAATAAATAATAATTAAAAAACCTCAGTATTGCTCCCGATCTATTTTTAAACACGCACACTTGTCTGCTTGTGTGTGTGTTGTTGTAAGGCGGATGTAGTAGAGGATAAGTACCGTATTTTCACGACCATAAGGCGCATATAAAATTCTTAGATTTTCTTCAAACTGAGAGGCGCGCCCTATCTACGTTGTGTGTTGAGGAGAACAAATGTTTTTTTCCATTCATCACCGTCGCTTCTGATTTTTTACTCTAAGTGTCCTAATCTCACTGCCGACGTCTAAAAACAAGTGATGGATGACCAAAGGAGACCACAATTTGCCAGTGGATTGTAGATGCTTACGCTAACGTGTCTGCTGGCACTGCTGTCCGAGCTTTCGCAAAAGCCGGCATCATTTCCGAGGAGCCGCACGGTACAGAAAGTGAATCTAACTGCGAGGAAAGTGAGCCTGCTATGTTGGATTTAGCGCTGCTGTTAGATTTCGAAACAGAGGATGAGGACTTGGATGGATTTGATAAATGACTATGATGACTGTAACTAATATTTAAATAAAGCCAACCAAACTCAGTTTTGCTTCGAATCTATTGTTGAATACGCACACTTATCTGCTTGTCTGTGCGTTGTTATAAGGCGGACGTAGTACGTAGTTGAGGACATGTATATAAAACCCGCGCCCTATCAGCAGGTGCGCCTTTTGTGTATGTTAAATACAGAGCAAACGAAACTGGGACTGCGCCTTTTAATACGGTGTGCCTTTTGGCCGTGAAAATACAGTAATATATTATTATTTTCATATTATCTTTTTGCAATCATGTCGTGGAAGTACCAGAGCTTGTCCTGGATGGTTATAGATGAGAGCTCGAGGACAGCCCGAACATGTGAATAGTTTACATTGTTAATTGTAGGTAGATCATTTTGTCTTAGTTGTTTATTTAAGTCGCACACATGTGACCAGTGTGAAAACTCCTGGTTTAAACACTTAAAATGCAAATATAAACTATATTTGACCATCACATACTGATGTGATAGACTCTATGTTTCACACCCAATTTATGTATAATTTTTGATAGTCAACTGTTGGAAAAAAAAATCAATGATTATTTGGCTATAGAAGTAATTGAAGTAGCTCTAATAATCAATACAGATCCAATATTTAGGAAAGTTACTTTAAAAAGTTTGGTGTGGAGCAGGGCCGTAAGGACAAGTTGAGGTTTTGGAGGAAATTGGGAGGAATGTTTTTTCAACTTTGTGTATGGCAGTGTAGTGTTACAGATTGTTTTACAGATGCCTTCATTTGGACAGCTTTAGCTTGGTCTGTACATTATTGTAGAAATAATTTAATTAATCTCCAAAATGTATTTTTTTTTCATTAAAAAAATGATAGATTTTTCACACTTGAGAATAGTTGGAATACATGGTTCCACAAAGCTGTGACTGTTAGTCAAGCTATCAATGATTCTAAAAGAAATTTAGATTTTTTTTTTCAATTTTCACTGTTAAAGTTGAATGGTAAATGGACTCTACTTATATAGCGCTTTTCTGTTGGCGTTGGTACTCAAGGCCCTTTACTTTGTAGCTCACGATCACCCATTCACACACACATTCATACCTGATGGTGGAAGCTGCCATGAAAGCTACAAACCATCAGAAGCAATTGGAGGTTCAGTGTCTTGTTCAGCTAAGATCAAGTTATGTTTATGAAATGCTTGAAAACTGTTGTTTCAGTAAGAATATTACTAAAACCAAAGTCAGAAATCTTTCAAATAGTTTAAATGGCAAATATTTAGTTAAAACATGTTTGTATTATATGTAATCAACGCAATAGAAAGACCTATGGTACTATTTAACTATCATGATGTTACAACCTGTCGTTTTTGTGCCAAGTAATGGAAAACCCCTGTCTTGCTTTGCTCTGGTCCTTTTGAATGCATGTGAAATACTTCATACGCCTCCCCCACCCCTGTGTTTTTAATCTCTCCAATTCTCCAGTCAGATGTTTTGTTGCCTGTGTTTTAAAGTTAGTGCAGCAGGTACAAGGCATAAAAGATGTTTTATTCCAATAATAATGTTATTTCTACGGTAGCATTCTTGTGACAGTTTTGGTTGTTCTTTCACTAACCGTACTTTGAGATTTAATTTGTTATGTACATGTACCGTAAAATAGTTGTGACAAAATGCCATTTTTAAAAGAAATTGCTAGTCTTCTAAGTGTTTAAACAGTGGCATTAAAACTCTTTTAGATTTTTATCCTGCCCTGTTTCAAGAAGGCAGCCTGTGAAAATGGTTGCATATGTGATGTGTTAAAACAATTACACTAGTCTTCAATCTGTAATAAAGACAGGCAAATAGCAATAATCTTCTTGATAATCTGGAGCAGTGTTTTTTTTTTTCTTTCTTTCTTTCTTTTTTTTTTTTTTTTTTTTTTAGAAATTAGAGTTAAATTGAAACATATTTTAAAAAGGCATGGACAGACAATGATAGCGACGTAAAATCAGGTGAGGTTGAACTCTCTTCGTAGTCTTCGTTGAATACTTGAGATGGTCATGTCATACATCTAAAGAGCTCCAAAAAAAAAAAATAGACTAAGTTGAATCTTCTCTCCTAATTCTTCGCTGCAAATTTGACCCTTTTGTCACTTGCAAGATTCACCAAATCAAATAAATTAAAATCCCTAAAATTTATAATTTTAATTGAACTAGTCTTGCATATATTTTTTTTTTACCTCCTTATGCACTTACAGTCCGTATTGGCCCTCAATGTTTTGTCTCATTATTCTTTCTATCTTATTATTTTAATATTTTATTGTTTTTATTTTCCTTCTTGTATATATATATACTGTCTATTTCTTTCTTTCTTGTTTGCTGCTGTAACGCACAATATTTCCCAAGTGTGGGATCAATAAAGTAATTCTAATCTAATCTAAATGGAGGTCACAATTTCATAGGGCAGGCAGAGGCCATTGTTCGACACCTTGGCATAGATTTATTCTTGTATTTTATTTTTTCAGGATGGAGGACCTGGGATTAAGATCTGGCCTTTACTTCCTCAAGAACTGAAGATAACTGGGCCTGAAACAGATGTCTTGCATGAGACTTTTTAAACCAGTTTTTGCCCATTGAGCACTTGTGGGAACCCCTAAGTGATGCTTGATGTTTAAGTCGAAGAGAAGTCGCAGCTCCCCGTCGCTGTCCTTTGCTCTGTAAGGAGCAATCGTCCAATACATTCTCTGAGTGAGCATGTGATTGCTGTCAGATCTGACCCCCAAAAAGAAGCAACCCTCGGAGTCAGACCTTTCGTTATTGTCTTCAGAAAAAATTAGATGTCCTTTCTCAAGGAAATATCCCAGAACATTTGGCCCTGCTGACACGTTAAGTGAGACAAAAAGCCCATACAGCAAAAACTTTACACCCCTAAGAAAAGAAGAACAAGCCTCAGAGCAAACAAATACAACTCCCTTTTAAAGAAACCAGTTTAGTTCAAGTTATAAATCCTTTAACGAGGTAGAATATTCAAAAGTCACAAGTTTTTCTGGTGGAATTAATAAAGAAAATTAACTCTCAAAAACCTGAAAGTACTCAAGAGTATGTCAAAATTTCACACGATGTGGCAAAAATTGATGGCAGTCAAAGGCTGTTCCTTATTTCAGAGCAAAGACGGCAACCCCCGAGCTGTCAATCCATTGATGATGAAGAAGTATACGGGGGAAATACCGAAGAGCTAGACTTGGTGGAGCCCTGGGAAGACCTTAGCTCAAACAAGCAGTGGGTTACAAGTCCTCTGCATTCTCTGATGTCGAGAGTTATTTAACCAGCTCTCACCCTTTAGTTCTACTAAAGAAACTCTGAATTTCAGATGTGGGAAAAGCTTTTCATTCTCTCCAGCCGACCAATACTAAACAATCACCCATAAAGAACTCTGAGCAATTCTCAGGAAACATTTCTCAGGGTAACATAGAAACAAAGTGGGCACATATGCCAGCAAAACCAGCACGACTGAGTTTGAGCAACTCAACACAACCTCAAACCACAAAGAGTAGCACAGCAAAACAAAAGAATATGGCGTCATCTCAGAAATTTCATAGACAAATGTCCCATGAAGCTGCTGGATCAGACAAAAGAGAGTCGAATAATTTATTTAAAAACAGGCCGTATTCTCTCAACTTAGACTTAGGGCACAGGTGCATAAGAGATATTTCTAACCAACAAAATTGTAACACATTAGAATTTTCCTTTTAGTCAGAGAGGATTAGCAGCCCCATCTATACACAAAGGACGTTCTGAGTTGGATCTCTTTCTGAAGGACCGGCAGGCTCCTCTTCGCCGAAACTCTGCACCAGTCAGCGTGTCGTCAGTTCGCACGGCCTTCATGATCAAAACATGCCAAGCTAAAGCTGTGCCGGTCATCCCACCAAAAGTACAGTACAGTCAGATACCACAATCCCCACAAGACAATGAGTCTAAACTGCTTGAGGAGCAAAAACAAGATTGCCTGAAAGTGAGTTCAGACACAGGCACTGCTACACCCCCTTCCATGATGTCAGACCTAAAGGAGGAACTTGAAAATAAAGAGCCATGCCTCAAATTACAGAAACAAGCTAATGTTGAGAAGTCATCTGAGTCAACGTCCACACCAGAACTGCCAGTCTTAACAAGAAGACATGTTCCCAACATGGATGTGTTTGTTGATTGTCCCAGACCCAACAGACCCAACTTGTTGCAAAAGCCATCCTTCAGAAACAGACAAAGACCCCAAAGCCTCATCCTTCTCAGCCCACCTTTCCCCATAATGGACTACCCACCTTCAGGTGACGATAGCAAGCTTCTTTCATCCATCAAGAGCCTAAATGAAACATCAGCAGTGAACGTCTTCTCCAAAGAAGATAGCAGAGAATTTCAGGTCGCCGATGGGATTTCTCTTCAGAACAAATGACTATTCCAAAAAGTGGACAGAGACTGGAAACATCAATCCAGCTGCTTCTACCAGCCCCAAAGGAGGTCAATGATTTTTGACAGCAGGAGCCACAAGGCAAGATTGAATGACTGCAAGAAGGACTCTGTGTCTGTGAAATCTTGGAGAACAGCTTTTAGAGGCAGAAGCTTTAATGTAGAAGATGAAAGATAAATACCGTAAATGAAGGAGTTTATTGCTCAGCTTCTGATGATTCCCTACTATTTGACTAGTTAAATATAACCTGCAAGAAAAATATATTTAGAAACCAGGAAGAGATGCAATACTGTATATGACAGTAAGATTATAGAAAGCAAACAGAGATTTATATTCAAACCTTCAAATTTCTCAAACTTTTTCCCCGGTGATTTATTTGCTTTCTATCAAATATTCATTACACTAACTCCAAGTTGGCAAGTTATAATGCATCTGAGATGCACAAAGTTTACTGTGTCAAATTTCAAGATGTTTCAGCTAATTTCAAGATGTTCGAAATTAGCACTCTGTCAAATGCAATGTTACAAAACTGGTTTAATTAAATTAGCATTGACAGAGTGCTTGTATACAAAGTGTAAGGCCAAGTCACCATAACAACAGCAAAACGAATTCTCAAACAGACCTTGATCACTATGAGAACTTTATGGAAGTAATTTAAATTTTGAGCACAGAAGCATAATAAATTACTGTGCTGTTTATTCTATAAACCAGAAAGTTAAGGGTCTACTGTTTCAAGTGGAGAACAAAGTAGTCACAAAAAAATTTAATTCAAGCTGTCTTTTGCCATAAATAAGCAATGAAGACATTTGGTCCTGACTCGCTTTTAAAGGATAAGATAAAAACTTATTGGGCATAAAAACAGGAATATGGCTAACATGTCTACCAGACAAACTCAAGATCCATCCGTCACACAATTGTTCATTATACATTCAATACAAGTCTTCATTTATTTTTTCTTTTAAAAGAGTTTGATGAACTATGGCATAAAGAAATACTTTATGTATTTTTTATTTTTGCATCAAGTCACTCAAAAAGCTTTCCAGAAAGCAAGAGTTCAAATTCTTTGTTCAACACGGTAGTTATGTTCACTGAACTTTTATTAGCCAGCCTAATAAAATATATTGACTCTCATATATAGTCATGTCCAAACTTATTCATACCCCCTTCTCGACTCAAAAGGATTTTTAATCAAACACATTTTTTCACAAATTCTCAACTTTTATTTACGTTGGAATAAAAGTATGTACAGTATGTTTGCAGTTTCTCCAGCCAATCTCACTGACTTGATAGAAACTTTCGCGGACTATCACAAGAAAGGTAAAGTGCAAAAGCTAACAAATCGTGAAAGGATACAATTTACCGGAAATAAAACAAATCTGTGCATAACTTAGGATTCAGAGTGTTGATGTTTAAGGGAAATATTCTAAAGTCTCACCATTTTCTAAGTTGTTTTCAAATTATCCTTTTTTTAACTTTATTTATTTCACATTCTACCAGTGAGAAGTTTAAGATCAGTCCTATTGGATTAGGGTGAAATGTGAACGTTAAAGTTTTTTGAGTGGTAGAATATTCTTAAAATAAAATAGAATCATGTTGGAAAAAAAATAGAAAATACCGGTGCCTCACCTAAATTTTGATAATTTTTTTGCTAATGCTCATCTAAAGCTTAGCCTTAGCCAGGTTTGATAACCTGGGTCTTTTTTTGTCTCGTTGTATATGTGTGTCCATCCAATTCTACCGGTATCAGATGATGTCTTTAATATAAAAAACCATTATATGCTTGTCAATGCCCTGTGTAATCAAATACCCAAATTTCAAGACTGAAGCAGAAGTGCATAGTACCCCCATGTAATCAAAACTGTGATGCTAATACTGTTTAACAGTGCAACAGCCTCATCCTCTGATTGTATTTATTCTTGTAATAATTTACTCACGCTATGGTGGGATTGCTTCATAGCTAATACTGCTATGGAAAGACTAACTCTATGGCAACCTAGAGCCTATATGATTTTCTAATCTGAAATAAAAAATATCAGCTTAATCAGTAGAGAAAGGCTTCAATTCTGCATATTTTTGTCTGTAATATTGTTCATTTAAGGTCTTTTTTTTTTGACAATATAAACCAGTCATTTCAGACTGTATATTTCTGAAAAGTGAAACTGGAGCTGCTTCTTGGACAATTAAACTGGAGTTTAACATTGTGCACGTAAACTGTATTTACTGTGTTCTTACTTTGAGGGTGCTTTAAAGGTCAGTCAGATCTTGCAATTTCCAGATTTTTCTTTCTTGAACTTTTATATGTATGCTATTCTTTGGGGAACACCTCAACTTTTTGATGTTACGTGTATTTAAGACACCGGGCATAATTAACGTGACTGCAGTTTTTTTTTTATAAGTTACAACTAGGTGTTTTTGGGTGTTATTGTAACTCTTCAGTACTTGATGTTTGATCAAGTTTCTGAATTGACAATACTGAGATTACCGTTATCTGTTGTCAAATGGTGGCACCTGAGTTATTGTTTATAAAATGCTTGATTGATTTTGCTACAAGTTATAATGATAAATAAAATTTTTGAAAAATTGTTTGACTCAATACATCATGGACATTTAAAAATTGCGTTATTGACTGTTTTCAGAATCAGAATGCTTTTATTGCCATGTCAACGAAGAATATCAAAGACTAGGAACTTGCCTTCATACAGGTGTGCAAAAATATAAAATAATAAAAAATAAATAAATAAAAATAATTTTAACAAAACTAAGAGTGCTCAGAAAGAAAAAGAAAAGTAGTGCAATGTCAAAGAAAATAATAAAGATAGTAAAGTGACAAGAGGGAAGTGACTAAGAGATGTGGGGATCCAGATTATAAAGCATTCATTAGCCCAATGGCAGAAGGGAAGAAGCTGTTTTTGTGGCGGGACGTTCTGGTCCGAATGGACCGGAGCCTCCTGCCCGAGGGGAGTCTCTCAAAAAGTCCATGTCCAGGTTGGGAAGGGTCAGCTGCTATCCGACCTGCACGCCCCGAGTCCTGGAGACGTACAGGTCTTCGAGAGATGGAAGGCTGCAGCCGATCACCTTCTCCGCGGTGCGCACAATGCGCTGCAATCTATGTTTGTCCCTGGCTGTGGCTCCAGCGTCCAGCGACAAAGAGAAAGAACTTGTGAGTTTGCATGTGCTCTCTTGAGTTGAGGCAAAGTACTTGCCTGCCTCACCTGCTGACTTTTTGCTACACTTTATTATGCGATCAGCAGCAATAGTAATGCCACACACACACACATACACACACACACACACACACACACACACACACACACACACACACACACACACACACAGACACACACACACACATAAAATGCTTTACATAGACTGCAGAAAGTTGTGGTGTTTAACAAATATTTCTGTAAAGTTCATACTGGTGATATGCTGAGGAACAGAAACTGGCACACATCATGCCACCCAAGAAAAACTAAAAAATGGCAGAAATGTGTAGTCATATTCCAAATGCATTTTTAACACATGACCGTGGAAAATATTACTTCTTTATGTACACTTTGTTTTGTCTTTTTTATGTAATGATAACGGATAATGCAGCTATGTAAGCTGTAGCAAAGTTGATCAAAAACATGTTAGACATACAAATAAGTAAATCACAATGGAATCCATTTTTATTTTATCAGTGTTTGTTTTTTATTTGCTTTTTGTTGATTGAAGACCTTTTTTTTTTTTTAAATTATTATTATTTATACCAGCTTGAATGTCTTCATTTATACATGAGAAGTTTATAGGCAGCACTCCCAGCACCCTTTTGACTTGTTCCTCTTCCTTCCCTCTTGCTGTCTTCTACAATGAAAGGAGGCGTTTTTGTTGATGTGGTTTTACTGAAACCATGGGTGCTGCAGAAGCTCCTCCAGTGTGGCTCGATTTTCAGGTTCAATTGTTAGACATCTTTTTAAGATGTCAATGCAATCTAGAGAAGGTGACATGAAAGTTTGACAATGGTTAGCAATTCACCAATTAAATAAGAAGTACAATGAACCAGTACAAACCAACTCTGCATGTTTGTTGAATGTTTCACTAACCTCCTGAAAGCATTCGCCAAAACGGCAAACTGCCCTTGAGGAATTTTTTGGTATTAAATTGTGTGTAGTGTTGGGTTTCATACAGCACCATCCCAATCTGCCATACCGTAGTTGGCACGGCACTATAAGAAGATCTTTCTGACCATTCAGGAGGCATGCGATTCTCTGCCCCGCAGACCTTGTCGAAAACTGTATTCTCACTACAAAGACAACTCAACCCAAAGTCAATTAGACGAATTTGTGGCACATCAAAATCGGTCAGAATTAAAATGTTATCAGATCTTATATCTCTATGAAATATGCCATTGGCTTGCAGGTAGATTCCGACTTCAACAAGCTGTTTCAGAATAACCTAAAGGGGACAAAAAATGGGAGTTAGAAAGTTGCAAAATGTCAAAATTGACAGAATATTGTGAGACCTTGATCTCACCCACTAGGGAGATTGTCTAGGAAGCCAATAAAACCAAGAAAACATTTAAGGATTCACTTACTTTTGCTTTTCTTTCAGAAATGGTCCCACCATGGTTATCTATATAATCGAAGAAATCCACGGCGTTAAGGGGTCTTTCCATGACCAAAATGGTCTCAAAATCGAGGTCATACCAATCCAGAAAGCTCAGTATAGCTGGATTACGTCCTGAAGCCTTTCCCAAAGCCTCCAATTTAAGCATCACTGCCACTTCAGCAGGCAACTCCCATCTATCCTCCGCTGGGTATTTGCAAAAGACAATTTTTTTGATCACATGCTTTATAGCTACCTGTAAGATAAATCAAGAGTTGAGTTAGATTTTCTTTATTTTCTTGCATAATTTGACTGAACATTTCTTAAAAATTATGAGATTTTTTTATGTGATTTTGTGAGTTAGACAGACTGGGAAATTGTCTTCTTTTCTAATTCCAGCGAAGACTGTTCCGAACGCTCCTTGGCCTATTTGATCTTCCTGGGCGTACTTAGTAAAAAAACGACCTTTACAGACAGACAAATACATAGTTAATGTTTACAGTTCACATTATAGCTAAATTATTTTAGCTATAATTTAACTTATAATGCAAAAACTCCACTATAAATTTACAAGCACTTTATGAATATTAACTTATTTGGGCAGTAGAATATTGCTTTGGGGTGATGAGTTTTCTCTTTCTGAGCAGTTCATTAGAGGAGAGTTCATCAGAAGGCACTTCATCAGAGGATGGCTCCACATTCTTATTATTGACCCAATTTACACTTGCCATTATTTTTGTGTTTTTAAAACTGGTGGTACTTGAGTCTGTGAATGATAGTAAAACACATATATGTTAGCATGTTAACATTCACGCAGACAATTATTTCGGGAGATATTTTTTAAAAAGATAATAATATATCTTTAGTAAAATGTCTGAGATAGGCCTACAGTACGTATCTGTATATGAATAGGAAGAGTAAGCCTACCCCTAATTGACGTGGATGGAACTTCACCATCATCAACCACGTTCAAAAGTTCTTTTTTCCATTCAGGATTGAATTTTACGTCTTCTTTTCCTATTTTCGTATTAGGAATATTTTTGTTGCCGTCGTCTAAAGACGATCGCAAAACTTCAGAAATTATTGGCCTATTCTCGACATCGTTTGGTAGCGACACTGCTTTCCATTTGGATTCGATCAATCCATCCGAGCTAAATAGAGGACAGGAACGACTTTTGAAACGATCCACTGAAAATAAAAATAAAAAAAATCAAACAACCAAAACATGTTAGTCTTTTCTAAATAATACTAGAAACAGTTTTTCATCACTATAAGCATAGATCAAAGGCGCATGGCCAAAATAAGAAAGTTTTTTCTTACCTCCATTCTCATTCTTACTCATGTTTTTTTTTCTTTGCTATTAGAAAGTTCACCAAAATCCCAACGAAATCCCAACGAGCGAAGTTATATCCAACACCGTGTTTCGATCTATTTTCAAAGTGAGGTTTGAGTTTAATGACATAGAGTGTTTGAAAGCTTTTTCTTATTACATACGTGAGACACGACGAAATTTTTTTTCTTGGATTCGTTGCCTAGCAACAGCTTTGTTTTATTGTTTGACTCCACCCACTCCAACGTGAACGGAGCGCGTTCACGTGACGTCACAACCCGGAAGTTGGTCGTTTTGGACGCGAAGATCAGCATGAAACTATAGTCAAAACAATATATTTTTTCTTTTTTTCCATCTTTTGGTGATATTTAGAGGTGCAATTAATTTTCCACGTTTTCAGCTTGATATGCCAGAAAACCGTCTGGTTTGGAAGCGAAAGAAAATAGACAATACTTAGAGTTCTGGAAAAGAGACATTAAGTATTTTGACCATACATGTTGTTGTAATGTATGCAAAGCAACAGCAGATGGCAACAATAAGAGACCTCATTACTGTACCACATTTTATTAATCATTCGGCTGTGAGATCTTATCATCTCATAAGAATCCCATTTCCCCCATCGCTAGATGCCGCTCTCATTGAGGCAGAAACAACTAGCGGTAAACTATTGGATTGGTTTGAGGGAGAAGAGCCTTAACCAATGTTAAGGCAAATGTAAAGACATCTTGGATCGAAAGTCGATACAGTTACTATATAACTCTCTCATATATCCAATCAGAATTATTAACAATGCAAATTATTATGCTGCTTCAAACCCTTTGTTCATAAAACTGAATATAATCAAATTACAGGATTTAATCAACTTCACAACAGCAATAGCAATGTATAAGGTCCACAATAACCAACTCCCAGAATGTATTCAAAAGAGGTTTAAAGTTAAGGAAACACAATATGACCTAAGAGGAAAAAAATCTGTATCAACAAAATCTGGTCAGAACCATTACAAAAAGTAGATGTGTGTCAATTAGAGGTGCAACTAAGTGGAACAGTTTAGAGGAGTCTCTAAAAAACTCAACCTCCTTAGAAACATTTAAAATAAAGTATAAAAGCAAAATTGCAAACAGGTATATTACACTAGAAATATCAACTTAATCAGCAGGAAAAAAAACACGGGAAATTTGGTTGGTGTAGATCAAGTCTAGAAAACGTTATTCTTTCTACATTTTTATTGTATACAGTGCCCAGCATTAATGAGTACACACCCTTTGAAAAGTAACATTTTCTACAACATTGAAATGAAAACAAAACTAAATATTTCCAAAACATTCGCAGATGAAGTTTATTACAATATCTGAACTTATAACTCAAACAAAAAGGTAATAATAGAACATAAAAATGACATTTTTTTCAGTGTTACTGAAATTAGGGTGGTGCAAAAATGAGTACACCCCGCAACAAAAACTACTGAATTTAGTACATTTAGTACTTTGTATGGCCTCCATTATTTTTAATGGCAGCTTTAAGTCTCCTGGGCATGGAATGCACAAGTTGGCAACATTTGGAAACATCAATCTTTTTCCATTCTTCAACAATGGAAAAACATCCAATCCTCTTTCAGAGAATGGATGTTGGATGGAGAGTGATGCTCAACCTGTCTCTCTAGAATTCCCCAAAAATGTTCAATTGGGTTCAGATCAGGTGACATACTTGGCCAGGGAATCACTCTCACCCTATTACTTTTCAGAAAGCCAGCAGTGGCTTTAGATGTGTGCTTTGTATCATTGTCGTGTTGGAAAAAGGCACAACGACCAAGGGCAAGAAGTGACGGAAGCATCTTAGTTTTCAGTACTTTTCTGAATTCATGATGCCATCTATAAAATGCAGCTCCGCAACACCAGCAGCACTCATGCAGCCCCACATAAGGACAGTACTCCCTCCATGTTTCACTGTGGGCACTATGCACTTTTCTTTGTATTCCTCACCCTTGTGATGCCAGACAGTTTTGAAGCCATCGGTTCCAAAAATAGTGATTTTGGTCTCATCACTCCACAGTATACTGTATAGTCCCAGTAGCGTTCATCTTTGTCGGTATGGACCCTTTGGCTTTTCAGCAAAGGGTCATGACAGGGGAATCCATTGCTTCCACGCCATCAGAACCTTCCGTCCTGTCCAGAATTGTGCAAAGGATGCCCATGGTCTGTCTCGTCCAGTGCTGTTTCATTGATTGGAGTCACGAACATGGCCATTAGTTTTGCCTTTATGTGCGGCGCTGCCCTCCCACCCATTGCCACGGGCCTGTACATGATCTCTCGTCTGACCTTCTCATGTGCACTCCCCCAGATGAATCTAAATATAGTCTTTTGACGTGCCCGGACCACATTTGGGGTGGAAGGGTGGCAACCAGGTATGCCAGGGAGGAGATTACCTCAGCTTTAACAACTAGCACCTTCCCGAACAAAGACAAATCTCTGTCTTGCCACTGTGCCAGCTTGCCTCAACTTTTGAGACCTTTTGTGTCCAGTTATGGGAAACCATGTCGTCCCCTATATGCACTCCCAGAACTTTTACAGAGGTTGTGGTGACAGTCAGGCCGCATGGGGTTCTCGGCTCCGACCAATTCAGATACAGGACTTCACTTTTGGCCTTGTTAACCTTTGTGCCAGATGCTTTTGTAAATTGGTCACAGAGCTGCAGCGCATGGTAGATGGAGGCGTTGTCCGTCAACAACAGGGACAGGTCATCCATGTAGACAGCTAACTTTGTCTCTGTCCCTCCACAACCAGGGGGACTAGGCCTCTTATGTTGGGGGCTCTTCGTGTGGCACAAGCTAAAGGTTCTATCGCCAAAACAAAAAGAAGCGGCGACAAGGGGCATCCTTGCCTTACCCCAGAGTTCACCTTTTTTGGGGGTTGAGGGGCTGATGCAGTCGGTGTATAAAAGCTTCACCCAACTGGTCATGACTTCCCCCAACCCAAAAGCAGATAGGGTGGACACAAGGTAGTCATGTCCAAGGCTATGCTTCGTGCTTTTAAATTGAAGAAGATAAAGAAGCCTCACCCCTCACTTCTTTCCACTGAGTCTCAATAATGTCTAATCAGAATCATTGGTATTGGAACCTCGGCCAGTATTTACAGAAAAACACAGAAAATCTTTAAACCCTTTAAAACTTTTATTTTTAAACCAAGTTTAAAAGCGATTGTGTTTGTAATCAGTTTTTTTTTTCAGTATTTAAATAAAAACAGTTTCCCCTCCGTTAGCTGCTAATTAGTGTCTCAATAGCATCTGTGTTTTACATCATGACATCTAATATGACTAGAGATGAAAATCTGAAGGTAAGAAATAAAACTTTCTGAATTTTATTGATTTAATTACCTGTAAGTTTATATATTAAAAGATTTAAATGAACAATTTTAAGTGAAAAAGACTGACGTCATGGCTTTTTCATGCTAATAATCAAAAATGAGTTTAAACTATAAATCATTCATTCCTCCTTTGAACTGCCAATTCCCTGAGAGGGTCACGGGATGCTGGAGCCTATCCTGGCTGATTTCAGGTCAGAGGCAGGGTACACCCCAAACAAGTCGCCAGTCTGTCACAGGGTGACACACACACACACACACACACACACACACACACACACACACACACACACACACACACACACACACACACACACACACACACACACACACACACACACATAAACTCATTCTTAGGGGCAAGTTTTGTAGTGGCCAATCAACCTAACATACCGGTACATGTTTTTGGAGGGTGGGAGGAAACCGGAGGAAACCCATGCAAACACGGTGAGAACATGCAAACTCCACACAGAAAGGCCAGTGTTCTAAACCTCGTCCCCAACTGGGATTCGACCTTCCCGCTTGAGGTAGTGATGGGGGAAATGAGTTCTTATGAGATGACAAGATCTCACAGTCAAATGTTTCAAAATGTAGTACAGTAATGAGGTCTCATATTACTCCCATCTGCTGTTACTTTGCACACATTACATTTTCAACTAACACTTTAAAAATTTATAAAGACCTGTATAAAAATGAATATATACTGTAAATATTAAAGCATGCCACACAATTCTGTTTCATTTATTTTTATTTAAAAATAGAATTTTCTCAAGAGTCTTTGGACTCAGACGATTTCATTTTTTGGAAAGAATGTCTCCAAGCACTTGAGAAAACTCTCACAAGGGACAGAGGATGCTGGGAAGCAAAGAAAACTCTTGGAAAGCTTGTATAGGGTTTTATAAAGCAGCTTTGATTTTGTCCAGTACATTAACGGGTCGTCGCTTCTTGGTATTGGAACCTCAGCCAGGTAACAGTCCACTTCAATGACTGCATCGGCCACAAAGTTGTTTGTTCTTCTACTCGTGTTTCCATATTCACCAGTAACAAGTTAAATATTGAGAATAAAATAAAAAATCATACACCCACTTACCTGAATTTGAAGAAAGTCAGTCCTTTTCTGATTTGGAAGTTTGTTCAACTTAAGACAGCCATTAATTTAATTAATTCCAACCTTATTATGGCCAGCAGTGTTCCCACATTGTGGAGGATATCCTTCGTGATGATTGCATCTGTAAATGGATTTGATTTCTCAACAAACTAAACAGTAATGAGACCAGCAGGTGCTCATCTCAAAAGTGCCACAGTTCAAGTTTGAGCTGTAATTTTTAAAAATATTTTTAAAACCTTAAAACAATAATAAAAGAAGAATAATTAGCACCACCACACAATTGAAAAATGGTGCTTTCACGCGTCGTCATCAACCCAAAAGTAGGCCATTTTGGAGGCATAAGACCATGCATAGATCAATGTGAAACTATTGACAAAACAGTGTTTTTATTATTTTTTCATCTTTTGATGCTCGTCAGAGATGCAGTTAGTTTTCTACATCATTAGCGGGATATGACAGAAAATCATCTGGTCTTGGAGTGGAAGAAAATGGACTATCGTTAGAGAAACTAAAGTTGATTGGTGGAGAACATAGTTTGAATTCTGAATAATTTATTTTCAAACAATCTCGATTTCTTTCCTGGGGGTTCGAAACCCAGCATCCTTCTTCTGATGCACTCTCTCTCTCTCCTCTGCACATGTCCAAACCATCTCAGTCTGGCCTCTTTGACTTTATCTCCACAACTTCTAACATGTGCTTTTCATCTGATATACTCATTTCTGATCCTGTCCATCCTGGTCACTCCCAGAGAGATCCTCAGCATCTTCATCTCTGCTACCTCCATCTCTGTTTCCTGTCTTTTTCTCAGTGCCACTGTTTCTAGACCAAACAGCATGGCCGGTCTCACCACGGTTTTGTACACTTTCCCTTTCATTTTAGCTAAAACTCTTCTATCACACATCACACCTGATATTTTTTTCCACCCATTCCAGCCTGCCTGCACACGCTTCTTTACCTCTTTTCCACACTCTCCATTGCTCTGGACTGTTGATCCTAGGTACTTTAAATCTTCCACCTTCTTTATCTCTTCTCCCTGTAACCTCACTTTTCCTATGTACTCTGTTTTACTCTGACTAATCTTCATTCCTCTTCTTTCTAGTGCAAACCTCCACCTCTCCAGCTTTTCCACCATCTTTTCCCTCTTTGGAGATGATCAGAATGTTATCTGCAAACATGACATGGAGATTCCTGTCTAACCTCGTCTGTCAGCCTGTCCACCACCATAGCAAACACCAAAGGACTCAGAGCAGATCCCTGGTGCAGTCCCACCCCCGCACTGAACTCCTCTGTTTCACCTACAGCACACCTCACCACTGTCTTACAGTCCTCATACATGTCCTGCACCGCTCTAACATACTTCTCTGTCACACCAGACTTCCTCATACAATACCATAATTCTTCTCTGGGTACCCTGTAATACGCTTTCTCTAGATCTACAAAGACACTGTGTGCAGCTCCCTCTGACCCTCTGTACTTCTCAATCAGCATCCTCAAGGCAAATACTGCATCTGTAGTGCTCTTTTTGGGCATAAAATCATATCGATGCTCACAAAGTTTTACTTCAGACCTTAGCCAAGCTTCGACAACTTTTTCCCATAACTTCATTGTATGACTGATCAGTTTTATTCCTCTGTAGTTACCACAACTCTGCACATCTCCCTTGTTCTTAAAAATAGGAACCAGCACACATCTCCTCCATTCATCAGGCATCTCCTCACTTTCTAATATATTGTTAAACAGCCCAGTCAGAAACTCTACTCCCACCTCACCTAAAAACTTCCATACTTCTAAAGGAATATCATCAGAACCTAGACTCTGTCCACCCTTCATCCTCATCAGTGCCCTCTATATGTCTACCTTACCAAATGGCAAATATCAAAAACAACACTCAAACATACATTTTTATCAGTTCAAACGTCACTGTTCTGTAAAATCATTCAAAAACAATCTCTCTGTAAAAACTATTTCTAAAACAATAAAAACAGTAATACAGTTAAAACAACTTCACAAAACAGCACGTTAAAACAGGTAAAAAAAACTGGAGTAAAAGCCAATAAATAAATATAAAGAATTGCAGTCCTTAAAATCAGGTTCAAACAAAAACAAATGTAGCAGAAGCGGGAGGGCCCGATTGGTAAAGGTGAACCTCCCCGTTTCTCAAAACATTTGGTCTCTCGGGACTTTTCCTGGTGCTCAGAGGGGATCCCCCCCTTCCTGCTCCTTCCCACCATCCTCTCCCGTAGAGCCAGGCCGCTGCTGCCAAGACCTTTTCTGTGTGGCTCCGGCTCCCACGTCCAAAGAGCCACAGAGGATTCTTCTTGGCAGCTGCATCCAAGGCATGCTGCCAACTGCCGTCCAGATACAGCTGCGGGGGGGCTCTGTCTGTGCCTCCTCGCCAGCAAGTTTCCGGGGGTCCGCGTGGCGTCTTTTCGGCGGCTCGGGTGGATCCTTGGTAAGACCCCCCTTGCTGGCAAGTTCGGGAATTGCAGGGAGCCGGCCGTTGCCCACAGGTCCACGACAGCACTGCACTCCCAGAGCGGGTGCCCCACCGACTCAGGCGCGCCACGACCAGGTCGGGGGCAGATCGATCTCGCCCAACCGCCCCGGGAATGCATCACAGTCCTGACCGGGAGAATCCCATGAGCCACCGTCCAACACAGGTCCCGGAGTCTGTTTCGAGGGACGGAGAGGTCCACCGGGAGCCCAAACACGGCAGGCAGACTGCCTTTGGGCCTCTGCAGAGGACTCTCCAGTTCCCACTCCTGCACAAAAGAAATCATAAAAACCAGATTAATAAAAGAAAGCAATCCTTTAAGCCATTTAAAACCATTTAAAAGGGTTCCGAGGCGATGGGATCTGACTCTAGACTTCACACTTCTAACATGGATGAGTGAGAAGGTGAGAGTCATGAGTATGACGCAGGCATGACTTTCAGACCAGGGAAGACGATTCATGTAAAAGGAGCTCTTCCTCCGACTCATTGTATGAGGGGAGGGTTTTTGCTCCTTTTCCCCTTTGGACTTTGGGGACTGGCCTCTTTAAGCCCTCCCTTTTGTCCTTCGGGGTCGACTGTTTCGGAAGTTCTAGGAACGGAGCCTCGTTCGGTGAGCCAGAGGGGAAAATTCTCGACTCGTCCTCAGACGAGCTGTCTGAGGGGGTCGCAGCTTTCCCCCCTCTTCTCCGAAGGAATGGGAGAGTCCGAAGACAACTCTGACGCTGGCCTCTTAGTCTGTAGGGTGTCCGGGATCTGGGTTTTTCGCTATCTTCTGCTCCGTCCTCCTCCTCGGACACAGACATAGCTCCACCCGGTGACTGCTTGTCCCCACCCACACTGTTACCAGATGTGGTCGGGGGCTGCGCAGCCACCACCCTTTCACCCTTCTCACTAGATTTCCGTTTTTCCTTTTCGTCTTGAGGAGCGCTGGAAGCTACCACCTCCACCTGGTCGGTTTCCTTTTTCTTTTCAGTACCTTTTCCGGCTTTCAACGTGTATCAATAAATTATGATGGATGATGGACTGGATGATTAAAAACAGGTTTCAATTCCTCATCGAACTCAGAGTAGGAGAGCAGATCAAAACCATGTCTGCCAAAAGAAGCCTCTGCCCATTGTAGCTCCTTGCCCATCAAGAGACCAATAACATACTATAATACCTTAGTACCATCACTGGCATACGTGAGAGGTTTCTGCTGAAAGGTTAAAGAACACTGCAGCAGGAAACCTTTGCACTTACCCACGACACCAGAAATGGGATTTGAGTTATGAGTCTCTCTCGTAGCTCCTGATAGGTTCGTTTGAAAAACGGATGGAGGCGGGGCTGGCACAGTTTGTGTGGAGGAAGACTGAGACAGCTGCTTTTTCTTCTGTTTGCAAATACTCCAACAGCATAGCATCTTTTTTAATTTCTTTAATAATTATGTCAAGTCAAGTTTATTTATAAAGCACATTTAAAACAACCAAAAGGTACCAAAGTGCTATACAATAAAGAATACAGGTAATACTGAGAGCATTGCATTGTACATGGCAGTTGAGAAAAATTACTTCAAAATAAGATGAAATGAAATACAAATAAGCACAGCTGTTACACTAGTTCTGCTCAACCTGCATTAAAAGCCAGAGAGAACAAATGAGTTTTGAACAAATTCTTAAATGTAACCAGAGATTGAGAAGTTCTAGTGTGCAGAGGAAGACTGTTTCAGGGTTTTGGACAAGCTACAGCAAAAGCTCTGTCTCCTCTGGTTCTAAGACGAAACCATGGAACATCTAAAATAATCTGATCTTAAGACAAACAGAAGATCAGTAAGATAAAAAGGGGGTACCCATGAAGACATTTAAAAACAATCAATAGAATTTTAAAATCAGTTCTAACACTTACTGGAAGCCAGTGCAAAGAGGCCAGCACAGTGGAAATATGCTCATATTTTCTAGTGCCAGACAGAAAACGAGCTGCAAAAAGACAGGAAACAGAGATAGGAGGTAACAGAGATGAAGATGCTGAGGATCTCTATGGGAGTGACCAGGATGGGCAGGATTAGAAATGAGTACATCAGGGGAACAGCACATGTTAGAGGTTTTGGGGATAAAGTCCGAGAGGCCAGACTGAGATGGTTTGGACATGTGCAGAGGAGAGAGAGAGAGTACATTGGAAGAAGGATGCTGGATTTAGAACCACCAAGAACCAAAGAGGAGGTTTATGGATACAGTGAAGGAAGACATGAAGATAGTTGGTGTGACCAAAGAGGATGCAGCAGATAGGGTTAGATGGAAAAAACTGACTTGCTGTGGCGACCCCTGAAGGGAAATGCCGAAAGAATAATAAGAAGACAGAAAATGAGCTGCAGCGTTTTTGACTAGCTGGAGGAAAAAAATAGAGGACTGGTCTTATCCAAAAGAGAGAGGATTGCAATCGTCCAGGCGACACGTAATGAAGGCATGAAAGATGCACTCCAAATCAGAACGAGGAAAGTATTTTTTCACCTTACTGAGCCGGCGCAGCAAGGTGAAAAAAAACTTTTTTCACCTTGAAAAAAGTGAAAAAGCCAGCCCTAACCGCCTGGCTTATGGGTTTGTTAAACTTAAAATAGTAAAACTGTTACGCCGAGACTTCTGACAGACTGGTGACAGTAGTCACCTAAAGGTCCCAGACATTCTCTTACAGATGATGATTCTCCAAACACCACAATTTCAGTTTTCTAATCATTTAACATTAAGAAGTAGAAAACCATCCACTAACCATGGATGGCCACAATAGCCTCATCCAGCATCTTCTTTTTGCACACTGTAACAGAAGTGCGTTCATATGAGAAGGCTAAACTTAGGTGACATGTAGCCTTTACATATACAGTATATGTATTTAAAAAAAACGGTCACATAAATTATGGTAATTTGATTGAAATAAATATCTAAGCTGCATTCAGAACGAGGTCCCTGATGCAGGCCTTGTAGTGGACTGCTGGCTCTGGTCAGCATGATGCTTGGCACGCAAGTGTTTCATACTGTCTGTGTAAAACAATACTTGTGTGGAAAGCCTACACTGTATCAAACATCAACCATAATTCTGAGGATTTACAATAATATGTAAAAAAGAACAGGACACTTGTATTGTCGTTATACATGGTACAGTTAAATTTGAGAAGTGAAACCTCTAAGATGTACACAATAAGTAAATACTATAGCCCACTGGGGTTAAGCTCATTTTCAATCCCCATGGATATAGTACTAGGACACTCTTAAGCTGCTGTTTCAAGATCCACTTCATAGTTGTTTCAGCGAACTTGTGGCCGTGTTAAAGTGAGGGGCGGAGCCACATCCCCACCTGGATGCGGGTTGGCTCGGATGGTGGGGGAGGGTCTAAATATGCTCTATGCGGATTTGCTGCTGGTTGATTCTTCTAACAGAGAGAAGTCACAGCTCCTGCAGAGCTTCTCCCGCGTACCGTTGGGGGTGGGGAGAAAATGAGTAAGAATGAACTCTGATCTTTTTAGTAGAAGCAGCAAGCCGGAGACTGGGGTTCTTCTGATGCCGGAGGAGACTGTGGGCCTTTTGAAGCCGCAGAAAAATTGGGTGCTGCTCGAGCCTCAGAGCGAGTAAGTTTCTTGTTACTTGCGGTCTTTCTGATCCATACTCTGAATGATTTGTTCAGTCTTTGTTCCTGCAGGGCAATGAGGTATAAAAATATATGTTATCGACTCATCGCTTCCACTTGATCTTTCATTCATAAAAAGCAATCAATTCCGTTTTTTATTTGCGTTAAGAATATGATAGTGGTCGAAACGTTGTTTTCATTTATTCATCAGATGGTCCATGCGAACGGTCAAAAAGCTGATTGGCTTCCTCCAGCATCAGTGACACACAGGTTTGTTTCTAAGTTTATAGAAGACAAACAAACAAAAATACTCACACCTAGTGGACGTATGTAGCAAAAACGAAATGGCTCGTGCAGATTTCATAACTGTCATTTAGAGCATCCTCTTAAAATTTACATATGGGGGTGTAGTAGTAACACAAACATAGAACTCTCTCTTCCCAGTTTTGGAATAGCTACAGCATAATATTTGTTGACAGAAGACACTCTCCATTTGTTTAATTTATTTCACCAGAAAAAACTCATTGAGCTTATAAATCTCCATTTCAAGAGTGTCCTGTACCAGCGGCAGTTAAACTATAACATGCATGTGTTTTTTGGAGGGTGGAAGGAAGCCTACACATACATGGAGAGAACATGCAAACTCCAAACAGAAAGGCTAGTTTTTCCAGCCTGTTCAAGCCTCGCCCCACTCCGGTATTCAAACCCTCGACCTTCTTGCTGTGAGGCCAAACCATTACACAACCGTACAGCCATTTCACTCATTGGTAGATTGAATCAGTGACATGCGGTGAGGTTCATGGCTGGTGAGGCACTGACTGCTCAAGTGTTGGATTTTACCATTCATCCAACAGCATAACAACTACTGATAATGCTTCATATCCCATCAGCATTCCTCTTTCAATAACAATCACAAACCAGCACAAACACATAAACAGGAAAATACATAAATTACATACATAAATTTGTCCAACAAATTATGTATTTGTTGGACAAATACATACAATTGATGTACTATGTATTTAAATATGTATTTAAAATTAAATATGTATTTAAATATTTATATACACATATTTAAGTGTGTGTATATTTGAAACACATAAATTATACAAAAAATAAACTGTCTAAAGTAATAGCAATCATTTATAAATTCAGATTTGTCCTAAATAAAAATAGTTTGTTTATGTTATATAATACACTAGTACTTCCATATTTAACTTATTGTGTAGAGATTTGGGGAAATACGTACAAAACTAACACAAAACCAATTTATATTTACAAAAAAAAGGAATACGAGCAAAAACATTTTCATCTTATAATCAACCAACAAATAATCTATTTATAGATTTAAAAACATTAAAGTTTTATGATTTAGTGGAATTACACACTTTAAAATTTATGTTGAAGATAAAAAATAATTTGATGTCAAACTCTCTACAAAACATGTTTAGCATTAGGAAAAGTCCATATGAACTAAGAGGAAATGTTGTGTTCATTAAAAATAAATTTAGCACAAATGTTAAAAAATTCTGTATTTCCATTAAAGGTGTGGATCTTTGGAATAATTGTGATGATGAGCTTAAATTATGTTCCAATCTTTTCTGTTTAAAGAAGAAATTTAAGTTATTATTGCTTAAAAAATATGCAAGTCTTGATGGTTGAATTCAAGCTTATATAATAAATTTAAAGTAACAATTGTATTACTTTTTCATTTGATGTTCTAGTTTTCATTTTATGTATTATGATGGATTTCTGAATATTTACTTATATGTTTTTGCTTTCATGGGGATTTAGAAAAGGGTCTGCATAATAAGTGTTTGCTTCAGCCGATACCTTTTCGGTCCCCTGGTAAAATACAATTTTTCTTTATTTAATGTGAAATTACAATGTGACCGAAATAAATAAATAAATAAACAAACAAACAACTTTCTTTTAAAGCTATAGAGCAGCCATCCTGTGTTTTAACTAAATACGATTAGAACCAACAATCTGTGACACAAGCAGCAACATTTAGGAAAGACGTAAGACAGTCTCTGCGGCTCTAAAACAGCGCAAAAAACTGAAACAGGACAATTGTAAATGTTTTTGGCGTAGATTTTTATTTAAAAATAAAATCTTTTCCACGGTGCTTGGCTTTAGTCCGCTCCTCTTCAGACTGACTACCTCTCCCACTTTGGAGAAGACCCGCTCACAAGGCACCGGGGTTGCCGCATGTGGAGATAATGCTTCACCAGTTTGTGCAGGTTTTGGGTAAACTGTTGTCCTCGATGCCCAGAATGCGAGCGGATTTTCTCCCCTGAAGAAGTAGGGCTCCGATAGGCATCTCTGAACCTCCACTGTGCCGTTCGCCATCGCGCACTGACTTCTACGTGTTTCACCTAGAAAATAGAAGTTAGTGAAACCATGTAACATGAGTACATCGTTGATCAGATGAAAATACGTACTAACCTGGCTGTCCAGCAGGTCCCACAAATTGTCATTCTCCGCTGAAGATGACGCTCCCGGTTGTGACGAATAAAACAGAATTGGTTCTCCCTCCATTTACCCTTCATCTCGATACAACTTGTTCACAGAAACACACACTCACCTTTCACTCTCATACAATTCACGCAAAAACTCTTTCAACCTCTCAATTCCAAACAGTATATTTGTGTTGGTGAATCCTAAAAACTAATCTAATAAATCTGTGTGTGACTATGTTGGTTGAATGTGTGTGTGTTACGTGACACATCACATACAAAAGGTCTAACAAGGTCAAGGTGATCTTATTGTGTACAATACCTACTGTGATAAAATCCCTGTGGAATCCAAAGCTGTGATGTCGCAAAATCACAACAAAATCTCCTCCTCGCAAAAACCCCACGTCTCCCAGAATGAATGAAACCCTTTTATATCTTTTGACTGATTGACCGACCCGCCCCTTCAAACTGTCCGAGCTCTTCGACACCTGGCTCCTCGTGACAGTAGCTCGGGGACTGGGTCGCGCGATGTTTGGCATTCCGACACATGGAATCGGAGCAATTCTCGCGATACTTTTGTGTCACTCTGTTCGGCTCAGCTCGAGCAGCAAGGCTCGAGCTGGCCATCCCTAGCGATAAGCCACCCCAACTCTGTTGAAATTGAATCCCCCCCAAAAAAATCTATATAGGATTCGTTCCTGGTTAACTATCTCAATCTGTGAACCAAGAAGGTTCCTTCTGTCTTCACATAAATGTATGTACTGGATACTTGGTATTGTACATTCGAGGGTCTTACATCGAGGATCTTACATTCGTAAGAACCTTCGAACAATTTCGATCCAATATCCAAAAATCGACCCAAATATTAGAGTCCACAGTGAGCTCCGTCTACAGGCTGCGAGGTATAAAGGACAATTTAGTGTAAAAACAAGAAAGACGAATTGTAGGCTCTTAGTCTCAAGTGATTACAAAAGTAATTAGGATTCAGCAAGTTTTTCTGCTTCCTATTCATCACTAATATTTTTTCTAGGTTCTCGTACAGTAATTACGTCATAACTGTATGTTAATTTAAATTTTACTCACCAAAATAAAGAAAAAAATGCTCATTTAAATTATGATGAAATGTTCAATAAAGGACAGACTGAGCACACCGTGTGCTCCTGTCATCAATATGAATCATTAAAGAGAACTGATGGGTGTTAAATTGCTCAGAGCAGTGGTTTCTAAATACCGGACCATGGACCGGTACCGAACCGTGGGTCATGTGGTTCCGGGCCGCACAGAAAGAAGAAATAACTTTCATTATTGTCGTTTAGTTTATTATTCGAGCCGTAATTATGTTTTAACTTGAAGGGTCACCGGATTTTCTTCCTTACATCCATCAATGACTCACTCTTGACGGATCATCACATTAAATTTAAACCCATAAACTAGCAAAATGAGTAAAAAAACAAAGATCTACAGGAAGCTTCTTTGCTAAGGAGAGTTACAAACTAACGAAGCAGAGTGGACCTTAGAAACACTCTTCAGGTTTCAGGTCAAGATGGGACTGTCTGGTTCCAGCAAAAGAAACTCAGAACTCTGATCTAGTCTTACTGTGAGTAGTTTAACTGGTATTTTTATTCACTTTCTTTTTGTGACGTCCTTTATTTTGAAGGTATGTTTATCGTTACCATAGCAACCAGAGTCCGTTCGAGCAGAGAGAATGTTTCCACGTTATAAAGACGCTGCTAATAAATTTTCTCTTGAAGACAAAGTGGATTTAAGTTTGTTCTTATTGATTTAAAAAGCCAGTTTTTTCAGGCTGGTCTTCTTTAGCTTTTCTGCTACACCTTTTGACCGATCCGTGGAAATATTATCATACACTAAACTTGTCCGTAGCGCAGAAAAGGTTGGGGACCCCTGCCTTAGAGGACTAAAAGACTTAGTAATAACATATAAAAAATGCGGGCCAACATTTAACAATCAGTGATTACAGAAGCAGCAACTTTAACATTTGGGGTAAATGTGAGCAAGGATTTGTGGTGGCCACAGAGCGGAAAGAGTCTCATTTTTAGGAGAAAACCCTGACAAAGCCAGTATGGGGGTAGGGGCCATGACTCCACAACATTTTGAAATATAAAGAGTCAATTTTCCTGCATTTTGGTGGCCCATTTGCTGGCCTGTAAGGGGATAGCTTGACTATTCCCCTACCTTTCTTCTTCTTCTTTTTTTTTTGTGGACCAAAAATGGGGGAGCGTGCACCCCCCACGCCCATGGATCCGCTCCTGTATCTGTCTGATGTAGAAAGGATAAATTATGACATGAGAATTTATGGCTTCGGGGGAAAAAAACGGGTCATTATTAACAATAGGAAAAAGACAGAAGGAGTTGTATAAAGCTGTGGGGAAACAGTAATATCTTAGATTATATGCCAACGTTATAAGTTAATTCAATTTTATTTGTATAGCCCAAAATCACAGAATTTCTGTCTCTATAGGCCTCACAAGAAAAAGAGGAATGTATTAACACAAATACACAGCAAGAAAAATAAATAACAAATGCTAACTAAACAAGGCTGGCACATTTATGCCCTTAGACTCTCCTTCACGGTGAGAAAAAACTCCTATAAAACCCACCAGTGGAGAAAAAATAAGAAACCTCGTGGGGATCGACACGAAAGAGAGATCCCTCCCCGGGAGGAGCATCCAATGTGTCCAAGACTATTGTTTAAATATTAGCTTATTCTACTCCACAGCTACATAAATATCTAAAGAAGTCAATTGATGTCCTCATCTTTCTTTTTGCTTGTTTTTTGTTCCCATTCATTTATTAGATGTTTGGCCTTTACCTACGCAAATCAGGCATGTCCTCCCGAAATTGTTGAGTTTTTAGTTAAGTACACAACATGAAATGTAGACAATTCAATGCATTTTATCCTTTTTATAAGATTTAGGTATACTTAAGTACTTACACTGGAGTCGTCCATTGTCAGTTGCTAAGTACACTGATAGTTTCTGTACTGAATGATAAAGGCTGGAAGTAACTGAATAAGAACAAATTAATAATAATACATTTACTTTAAAAGCACATTTAAAGATACCCCAAGGTCACTGTACAGATCACAATTATCGATAAGCAATAGATCAGAAATGAAATAAAAATAAAGTAAAAAATAACTAACTAAATAAAATAAAATTAGAAACAGATCAAAGCAAAGTGAATCAATGCATAAAAAAAATACCAGTTCAAAAATACAAGTACAAAAATACTTATTTACAAGTACAAATACAAAAACACAAGTACAGTACAATTCACCGTAACTAGTGACGTTCCCATTAAAAATGAGAAATTAGAGTTAAAAGGGACAACTTCTTTAGCATTAATTTCTAATTAAAGAATGTTTCGCCCCCTACCGTCCACAGCACCAAACTATAGCTTTTCCCAACAGCTCACGTGACTCCAAGAACGGAGCTTTTGGTTATCCAATCAGATTTCCACGATGATTTGACGTGTGACATTTTTTCCCACAATGCTCCATTCGCGTTAAATTTTCAATCTTTTTGTAAAATAAATCACTGAAAAATATTGTTTTAAACAACAAAATATCTTGTTGTTTAACACACACATCAAAATATAATTGATGTGTGTGTTTTAATGTTATGCTTAATATAGAAGCCTTAATATTTCAGAATATGTTAATACCGTCAGTCAAAGAAGGCCGGGCGAAGAATAAGTGGCCCAGGACACGTACGTACTGTAAGTCTGAAATGGGTTTTGCGTGTGGTAATCACAGCTGGACACGGGGATAATACGGCAGAACTAGGGATGGGAAATCCGAGGCCTCGCGACTCATCGAGTAGGGATGGGAAATCCGAGGCCTCGCGACTCATCGAGCAACTTCAAGCAACTGTGAAAAGTCGACACGAGGAGTCGGCACATTTGCAGGCTGCGCATGCGCAGATAAAAACAAATCCTAAGAAAAAAAAAAATCTACCCACTGTCATTTGAGTAACTATAGAGGACCAGCTGATAGAATCTTACGGAAGGGAAAATGAACACACCGATACAATTAAAGAGATGTTTTTGTGCGAGCGCGCAGTAGAAGATTTCGTAAAGAGTTTTGTATTGGGAGAGTGATATTATTTTCACTTGTGTCCAATTCGATGTTCTCCAAATCAAAGTATAGAAAAAGTCTGTTTTGATATTTTAATCTAAAGCTCTTTGTAATGTTTTGATAAGAGAAATACTGTATAAATTAAATTCGATTAGAATCAACAATCTGTGACACAAGCAGCAACATTCAGGAAAGACGTGAGAGTCTCTGCGGCTCTAAAATAGCGCAGAAATTAGACAGGACAATTGTAAATGTTTGTCATAGATTTTTTTATTTAAAAATAAAATCTTTTCCACGGTGGTTGGCTTTAGTCTGCTCCTCTTCAGACTGACTACCTCTCCCGCTTTGGAGAAGACCCGCTCACAAGGCACCGAGGTTGCTGGCATGTGGAGATGCTTGGCCAGTTTGTACAGGTTTGGGTAAACTGTTGTCCTCGATGCCCAGAATGCGAGAGGGTCTTCTCTCCTGAAGAAGCAGGGCTCCGACAGGCATCTCTGAACCACCACTGTGGCATTCGCCTTCGCGCACTGACTTCCCTGGTTTTCACGTAGAAAAAAGTAGTTAGGATTGTAAAACCATGTAACATGAGTACATCTTTGATCAGATGAAAATATGTACCTACCCGGCTGTCCAGCAGGTCCCACAAATAGTCATTCTCCGCAGAAGATGACGCTCCCGGTTGTGACTATTAAAACAGAACTGGTTCTCCCTCCATTTATAACTTACACACAAACACACACTCACCTTTCACTCTCATACAGTCAGTCATCTTCTTATCCGTCTGTCCCTTTTGGGGTTGCGGGGGGTGCCGGAGCTCATCCCGGCTGATTAAAGGCGAAGGTTAGGGTACACCCCGAACAGGTCGCCAGTCTGTCGCGGGGCCACTCTCATACAATTCTCGCAAAAACTCTTTCAACCTCTCAATTCCAAACAGTATATTTGTGTTAGTGAATCCTAAAAACAATCTAATAAATATGTGTGTGTGTATGTGACTGTGTTGGTTGAATGTGTGTGTGTTTTAAGTGACACCTACAAAAGGTCTAACAAGATCAAAGTGATCTTATTGTGTACAATACCTGCTGTGATAAAATCCCTGTAGAATCCAAAGCTGTGATGACGCAAATCGCTAGAAAATCTCCTCCTCGCAAAAACCCACGTCTCCCTGAATGAATGAAACCCTTTTATATCTTCTGACTGATTGACCGACCCGCCCCTTCAAACTTTCCGAGCTCTTCGACACCTGGCTCCACGTGACAGTAGCTCGGATTTTGGGTCGCGCGATGTTTGACATTCCGACACATGGAATCGGAGCAATTCTCGCGATACTTTTGTGTCACCCTGTTCGGCTCAGCTCGAGCAGACAGGCTCGAGCTGGCCATCCCTAGAAATTAAGTTCCCAAATAAAATCTATATAGGATTCGTTCCTGGTTAACTATTTCAATCTGTGAACCAAGAAGATTCCTTCTGTCTTCACATAAATGTATGTACTGGATTCTTGGTATTGTACTTTCGACGGTCAAGAACCTTCGAACAATTTCGATCCAATATCCAAAAATTGACCCAAGTCGACACGAGGAATCGGCACATCTGCAGGCTGCGCATGCGTAGATGAAAAACAAACCCCAAGAAAAAAAGAAAATCTCCGCCTCAAATTTTGTCTTGATAACGTCTGTTTGATATTGTTCTTTTAATCTAAAACACTTTGTACCCAATCAGATTTCCAAGATTATGTGACGTATGATATTTTTTCCCACAATGCTCCAAACGTGTCATATTTTCAAACATTTTGGAAAATAAATCATTGAAAACTATTTTTTTAAACAAAAAATCCTCTCCGTGTGTGTTAGATATGTTATGTTTAGTATAGAAGCCTTAATCTTTCAGACTTTTATCTGTACCGTCACCGAAGAGGGCATGGCGGAGAATAGATTGCCCAGAACACCACAAAGTTCATAAACATGTTTTCTGGAATTGTGAGTTGTTGTCACAACCGTCCACAGCCTTTGGGCTGGGGATAGCCTGGCAGAAACATATCCCAAAAACATCCTGCCAAAGCAGATCTACCAAGGGCGTAAGCCCACCTAATTATGTTAAAAATAAAACTAAAATTAACAAATACATCCAAATTTAACTGCAGACACTGCTTCGGAAGCTGGTATACAACTGGAGAAAGCCCACACTGACCCACTGTTTGTAATTTTGAAAAACTAGAGGTTCGGCTGATAGAATCTTGCGGAAGGGAAAATGAACACATTGATACAATTTAACATCGAGATGTTTTTGTCCTAGCGCGCAGAGGAAGATTTCATAAAATAGTTTAGTTTTGGGAGAGTGTGTAATATTCTCTCTTGGATCCAATTGGATGCTCTCCAAATCAAAGTATAGATAAAATCTGTTTGATATTGTTCTTTTAATCTAAAACACTTTGTACCTAATCAGATTTCAAAGATTATGTGACGTATGATATTTTTTCCCACAATGCTCCAAACGTGTCATATTTTCAAACTTTTTCGGAAAAAAATTATTGAAATCTATTTTTTATTTTTTTTTAAATCTTCTGAGTGTGTTTGATATGTTATGTTTAATATAGAAACCTTAATCTTTTAGACTCTTATCTGTACCGTCACTGAAGACAGCATGGCGGAGAATAGATTGCCCAGAACAATAGAGTGTAGACAAAGTAGGAAAATTATGATGATAGGTTTTGGGAAACATTGTCAAAACAGTCCACAGCCTTTTGGCTGGGGATAACTTGGCATAAACCCATCCTAGAACAACCAAAATAAATGACACTCCAATAAGGGCATGAGCCCACCCTAGACTGTTTAAAAACAAAACCAGGAATAACACTAAGTCTGGTTATAAACCAGACACTGTAATGCAATTCTATATTCAAAAACTGAAAGAGCAGCAACTCAGTCGCTACGCAGATCATTTAGCTACTGCAAGCATCTGCGAAAAGTCGACACGTGGAGTCGGTACATTTGCAGACTGCGCATGCGTAGATGAGAAGCACACCCAAAGAAAAAAAAAGTAAAAAACTACGCGTTAAATTCTGTCTTACTAGAAGGTGAAATGTGGGGTATTGTTGGGCAATTCCTCTTGTAGTTTTTTAAATTATGAATGGAAATTATCGCGTTAATCCGTTGCCATAGTAACAGCTACCCGAACAATCAAATTTCACTCTGTTGCTTACAATGTAATTAAATGTTCAAGAAAGCCCACACTGACCCATTGTTTGTCATTTGAAAAACTAGAGGACCGGCTGATAGAATCTTGCGGAACGGAAAATGGTCACACTGATACAATTTAACATCGAGATATTTTTGTGCGAGCGCGCAGTGCAAGATTTCATAAAAATAGTTCAGTTTTGGGAGAGTGAGTAATATTTTCTCTCGTATCCAATTGGATGCTCTCCAAATCAAAGTATAGATAAAGTCTGTTTGATATTGTTCTTTTAATTTAAAGCACTTTGTAATGCTTAGGTAAGAGAAGTGCTGTATAAATTAAATACAATTTGAATCAACAATCTGTGACACAAGCAGCAATATTTATGGAATACGTAAGAGAGTCTCTGCGGCTCTCATACAGCGCAAAAAACTGAAACAGTACAATTGCAAATGTTTTGTCAGAGTTTTATTCTAAAATAAAATCCTGGCTTGCTTTAGTCTGCTCCTCTCCAGACTGTCTACCCCTCCAGCTTTGGAAAAGACCTGCTCCTCACATCCGTGGCTGTTGGCACGATGGGGCTTGATTTGGATGTTCGGTGTCTTACAAGGCACCGAAGTTGCTGGCATGTGGAGATAATGCTTCATCAGTTTGTGCAGGTTTGGGTAAACTGTTGTTCTCGATGCGCAGAATGCGAGTGGGTCTTCTCCCCTGAAGAAGTAGGACTCCGGTTGGTATCTCTGAACCTCCACTGTGGCGCCGACTTCTCTGGGTTTCACCTAGGAAATAGAAGTTAGTATTATAAAACCATGTAACATGAGTACATCGTTGACCAGATGAAAATACGTACCAACCCGGCTGTCTAGCAGGTCCCACAAATTGTCATTCTCCGCTGAAGATGACGCTCCTGGTTGTGACTATTAAAGCAGAATTGGTTCTCCCTCCATTTACAACTTGCACACAGACACCTTTCACTCTCATACAATTCACGCAAAAACTCTTTCAACCTCTCAATTCCAAACAGTATATTTGTGCTGGTGAATCCTAAAAACTAATCTAATAAATCTGTGTGTGCGTGAGTGACTGTGTTGGTTGAATGTGTGTGTGTGTTTTAATTGACACTTACAAAAGGTCTAACAAGATCAAAGTGATCTTATTATGTGCGATAACTACTGTGATAATATACTGTACCTGTAGATAGGGATGGGCGAAATTAAATGAGACCTCGAGATCTGTACCGAACAAAAGTGGGCGTTCCCAATGAGACTCAAACAGAAGCTTGCATCATGAACAAGCCAATCACGTGATGAAATCTCATCTAGAGAGTGTGACGTCAGTGTGGTTTACACTCAACCAGCGCGTATGAGCGCTCAGAATTTTCACTCTGAATGATCACCTGCTAGTCTCAGTTCTAGTTAATGTGCAGAGAAATCAAATCCATTTACAGATGCAGTCCTCAAGAAGGAAATCCTCCACAAAGTGGGAACACTTCGTAGTGTCTGGTCATAATAAGGTTGGAATTAATTAAATTAATGGTTTTCTTCAGTTTAACAATCTCACAAATCAGAAAAAAGATTGAGTCACTCAAACAGTACATATTTGTTGTAAACCCTAATAACAAAATCAAAGCTGCTTTATCCAACCCTATACAAGCTTTCCAAGAGTTTTTCTCTGCTCCCCAGCATCCTCTGTTCTTCTGAGAGTTTTCTCAAAAGCTAGAAACATTCTTTAAAAAAAAAAAAAAAAAAAAAATTGTCTGAGTCTAAAAACCCTTGAGAAAGTTGTATTTTTAAATAAAAATCAAACAGAATTGTGTGACGTGTTTATTATTTATATGATCAGAAAATACTTTAATGACCCCACACATGGGGAATTTGTGTGTTACAGCAACAACCAGTTATCTGCTGACTTTCAGTGAGCCATAGAGCCTGACTACATTGGGTAAAAGAAAGACCTCCGGTATATAGTGGTTTCTGAGCAGAGCTGTCTGAGCCTCTTGGAGAAGGAGCTCCGCTGTTTGTCCAGAAGTGGGTAGAGAGGATGATTATGGTTGTTTAATGATAATTTATACAGGTCTTTACAAATTTTTAGTGTTAGTTGAAAATGTTGTAATTGGAAAATACTTTATTAAAAATACTTTATTTCCTGAAGGGAAATTTGAGTGCTGTAGTAATGTATGCAAAGTACCAGCAGATTCAACACTATGAGATCTATGGACCACATTTTGAATCATTTGACTGTGAGATCTCATGAGATCTCATTTCACCCATCATTACCTGTAGAATCCAAAGCTGTGATGACACAAATCACTAGAAAATCTCCTCCTCGCAAAAACCCACGTCTCCCTGAATGAATGAAACCCTTTTATATCTTTTGACTAAATGACCGACCCGCCCCTCCAAACTTTCCGAGCTCTTCGACACTTGGCTCCCCATGACAGTAGCTCGGAGATTGGGGTCCACGATGTTTGACATTCCGACACACGGAAATCGGAGCAATTTTTCGCGACACTTTTGTGTCACTCTGTTCGGCTCAGCTCGAGCAGAAAGGCTCGAGCTGGCCATCCCTACATAATGATGTCTTTTATTAACTATATATAAAATACATATACTACATCTTTCTACAATTAAACTCAGCCTTTAAATTCATTATGATTTTGCCATGTATTTAACTAACCGCTGGCTCAGACAACAGAAGTGACGCTGGCGATCTCATGCCACAAACAGCAAAACTCATTAAATATTCTTAGTAACATCTTGAATGTTGCTAAATCTGTGCAACAGGTGTGGTTTGGTTGGTCCTCATCTTTCTTTTTGCTTTTTTTTTTATCCCATACATTTAATGGAGCAGTTGTAACAAATTTATATATCAGTAAAACAACTTCACAGGTTTCCCCATTCTCATTTAAAACCGCTTCTTACTTACTGTAAAAAGCTGATATCTGTCTTTAAGCTTTTTACAAATATTTTACCTGTTGTATAACACTACGACTTAAACTACAACCTTAAATAATTTAATAAAACAAGGTTTCTTTATTTTTTTTCCCCACTGCTGGTCTGAGGGCAGGAATGCACTGAAATTGTTTAGCTAGCTTTTGTTTAGTTAGCTTTCAGCTGTGTACAACTATTGTACACATACAAAGTATGATTGACTTGACTTATTCTCACCATGTTAACCAGGATTTACACATTCAATTCAATTCAATTTTATTTGTATAGCCCAAAATCACAGAATTTCCGTCTCAATGGGCTTCACAAGAAAAAGAGGCATGTATTAACACAAATACACAGCAAGGAAAATTACTAACAAATGCTAACTAAACAAGACTAGCACATTTATGCCCTTAGACTCTCCTTCTCGGTGAGGAAAAACTCTTAAAAAACCCATCAGTGGGGAAAAAATAAGAAACCTTGTGGGGATCCACATGAAAGAGAGATCCCTCCCCCGGGACAAGCAACCAATGTGTCAGAGATTATTGTTTAAATATTAGCTTATTCTACTCTACAGCTAAATATCTAAAGAAGTCAATAGATGTTCTTCATCCTGATGGAAACACGGGAGACTCCTCGGCCCGGAGATGTCCAGTACGGGGATGAGTAGATGTTCTTCATCCTGATGGTAACACGGGGGACTCCTCAGCCCAGCGATGCCTTGGACGGGGATGAGCAGATGGATTTCATCCTGATGGAGTGGGGATGATGAAGCGTGGAGGTCTCCTCGGTGTGGCCATGCCCAGGACAGGAACGCAGAGTCCTGAATGGGGCTCTCTCCCAGAGAGGAGGGAGAGAGGTGGACAACATGTGAATTGTATTGTAACAACTAGCAGTGTAATACTAAATAAACAGACAATAGAGAACAATGAACGAGATAGAAAGCCAGGGGTTACGGTAGGGGGTACAGACCCTGGTTAGAATAGGGGGTAAGCGGGAAAGGGCCAAGGCAGTCTGGCAGAGAATAGTAGATAGAATTAGAGGACAGAACCCCAATATACCATACTTTCCCCAGCTTTTACTATCTAGCAGCCAACTAGTAATTATATCAGCTAAATGAAACTGTTTCTATCTGGCCTGTTGATAAGCTTGTTCAAACAGGAATGCTTTAAGCCTCCCTTTAAATGTAGGAACACTGTCTACCTCTCTCACTTGAGCTGGGAGCTTATTCCATAAAACTGGAGCTTGGGAGCTAAAGGCTCTACCTCCAACTGTACTTTTAGAAATCCTAGGAACCACCAACAGCCCTGCATTTTGTGAGCGGAGTGTTCTGCTTGGTTGATATGGTACTATAAGTTCACTAATGTAGGATGGAGCCATGCCGTTTAGGGCCTTGTAAGATAGCAAGAGGATTTTAAACTTGATCCTAAACTCAATAGGAAGCCAATGGAGAGACACTAGCACGGGAGTAATATGATCTCTTCTATGAGTTCCTGCTAATAGTCTTGCTGCTGCATTTTGAACCAGCTGAAGACTTTTTAGGGAAGAATTAGGGCATGCTACGAGCAAAGCGTTACAATAATCCAATCTCGATGTAACAAATGCATGGATGAGTTTTTCAGCATCACTTTTACATAAGATATTTCGGATTCTAGAAATGTTGCGAAGGTGAAAAAATGCAGTTTTACAAGCCTGTGCTATGTGAGCTTTAAATGATAAATCTGGATCAAATAAAACTCCTAGGTTTCTAACGGTGGGGCCAGAGGCCACAGTTACTTCGTCAAAGAAAACTGCTTGGTCAGTAAAAACATCTCTCAGATTTTTAGGACCTACTATAATAACTTCTGTCTTATCTGAGTTTAAAAGGAGAGAATTGATTGTCATCCAAGTCTTTATGTCCCTGATACAGGTATTAAGTTTTTCTATATGGTCACTCTGGTCAGGTTTGACTGATAAGTACAATTGTGTATCATCTGCGTAACAGTGAAAATTAATACTGTGTTTTCTGATTATGTTTCCCAGAGGCAGCATGTAGAGCATGAAAATAATAGGTCCAAGAACTGAACCCTGAGGGACACCAAAACTAACTTTGGTAGAAGTAGAGGACTGATCATTTACATGAACAAACTGGTATCCATCAGATAAATAAGATTTAAACCATTGAATAGCTGCTCCTCTGATCCGTAAGTCATATTCTAATCTTTGAAGTAAAATGCTGTGGTCAATTGTGTCAAAAGCTGCACTAAGGTCTAAGAGAACTACGATTGAAATTAGTCCCTTTTCTTTAGCTAATAGAAGGTCGTTTGTCACTCTAACTAGCGCAGTTTCTGTGCTGTGGTGTGATCTAAACCAGAGGTAAGATCTTAGGCCCGAGCCCGAGCCCAAACCCGACCCGACCCGAAAGTCGGGTCGGGCCTAAAAATTCAATTTTTACGTCGGGTCGGGTTCGGGCTTCTCTCTCGCTGATTTTTTTTTTTTCCAAATAAGTATATGTTTATAAAATGTAAACTAAAACGAGGTGTGGGTACTAAACTAAGGAATACTTGTTATAAAATTAAAACAGAGAAGTAATGTTTAACTACTGAACAGGATCCGCAGAGCCAGCGCATGCTCTGCGCACGTGAACGCCCCCTCTTAATTTACTAATCCTCCCCTGCGCACATCTTTATTTTATTTATTTTGAACTGGTATCCCCGATATGAAGGAGTAAGAAGTTAAGGATAAACTAAAAGCAGGAGAACTGAAAAGACAAACACGCACCGGTAAGAGTGAGTTGTGGAAAAGATTCAAATTTATTGTTCAAAATGCTACAGAAACTTGGGTTGGCTTCGCTGGATGTAGTCAATGTGGCGCTTTGCTTTCATATAACAGCGAAAAAGACTGGCACCTCGACGCTGAGGCATTTAAACAGCTGGACTGGCAAAAGTGATGATCGTTAAAGATCTATTTTATCATTTGTTTCTAAAACCGTCCCTCCTCTTCACGCTAATGTGGCCTTCATAGACAAGTGCGTTAGGGGTCCTACAGTATAATTTTTTTCTTTTTCATTAAAAAACGTGCTCTTGAATATGTTCCAATTTATAGATAGCCATCCCCCTCCTGAGTCTTCACATATAACATTTCGGGCTTTTTTCGGGCTCGGGCCCGCAAATCACGTTGATTGGTCGGGCTCGGGCCGGGCTCGGGTTTTATATCCGCGGGCTCGGGTTGAGTCGGGCTGAATTTTTTAGGCCCGATCTCACCTCTGATCTAAACCCTGATTGAAATTCTTCAAAAAGACTATTGTCCTGCAGGTGGCGGTTCAGCTGCTTAACTACAACTCTTTGTAGAATTTTGGACATAAACGGTAAATTTGATATTGGTCTATAAATGGCCAGAATGCTGGGATCTAAATTGGTCTTTTTTAGAAGCGGTTTGATAACTGCATGCTTAAATAACTGTGGAACATATGTATCCTGTTTCTAGGGAGGAATTTATTATAGTTAAAATGGGTTTGTTAATTACAGGTAAAGTTTCTTTGAAAAGCTTAGTTGGAATTTGATCTAAAAGACAGGTTGATGTTTTGGAGCATGTAATAACATCTGTTAGCTCAGTTTGGTCTATAGCAGTGAAACAATCTAATATTACAGAAGTTTTTAGAGAAGCTTTCATTTCTGCAGCTTCAGCCTGCTCTGGACTAATTGTAGGAATAAGTTCATTCAGTTTATGCCTTATATTTGAGATTTTATCATTTAAAAAAATGTAAGAAAATCCTCACAGCTGAGAGTAACTGGGATAGAAGGCTCTACCGTGCTGTGACTGCTGGACAGCCTAGCTATAGTGCTAAAAAGAAATCTAGGATTATTTTCATTCTCCGCTATTAAAGTTGAATAGTACTGGTTTCTAGCTTTACGCAGAGATTTTTTATAATCTAGGAGACTACGTTTCCAGGCGTTCTGAGATTGCTCTGAACCAGAACGCCGCCATTCTTTTTCTAGCTTACGGGTTTCTTGTTTAAGAGAGCGTGTTTTTTTTTTTTTTTTTTTTTTTTTTCGCTCACATTCACCCATTCACACACACATTCATACCTGATGAGGATGCCTCCCTGCAAGGAGCAAACTACCATCAGGAGCAATTGGGGGTTCGGTGTCTTGCTCAAGGACACCTCGGCATGAACTCCTGGCGGGGGATCGAACCGGCAACCCTCCGGTTACAGGGCGGTCACCCTACTCACTGAGCCATCCTTCCCCCGGATGGCTCAGTGAGAGAGCGTGTTTCAGTGTTAAACCAAGGTGGCACTCGGTCCCGTTTAATAACTTTGGAATTCAAAGGCGTGACAGAATTTAGTGAGTCCCTGAGACTTTGGAAGGCACTGTAGACATACTGGTCATTAATAGTGGGACTAGAGCTGCAAGAGATATTCTAAGTAAATTCATTTAATATGGTACTAAGTATTGGCTGAATTTGAAGTTTAAACTCAGACACAGATCGCTCAGATAACGTTCTTCTAAGTTGTGTTTTTTTCATTGGGGCAGACACATTTTTTAATAAAAACTGAAACGTAATTAGAAAATGGTCTGAAGGTACAGGGTTATGAGGAAAGACGCTGAGCTGACTAATCTCTACACCATAGGTTAAAACTCGGTCTAAGGTGTGTTTGTGACAGTGAGTAGGTTCATTTACGATTTGTGTGAAACCAACATGATCTAGTAAAGCAGTGAAAGCATTTCCTAAGCAGTCGCTAGAGTCATCAAGGTGAATATTAAAATCTCCTACTATTACTATTTTATCAGAATCTAAAACTACACTGGACAGAAAATCAGAGAACTCGGTTAAAAATTCTGAATAAGGCCCTGGCGGACGGTAGATAATTATAAATAAAATTGCTTCTTGTTTTTTCCAGTTTTGCTGGTTAATAGATAGTATGATACTTTCAAAGGAATAATATGTGTATTTTATTTTAGGGGTAAGAAGTAAGCTAGACTGTGATATTACTGATAACCACCACCTTTCCCAGAGCTTCTGGATTCACATTCCTGCCATCACCATGGTAACCAGTGTAGATGGTGACCGAAAGAATAAGATTATGGATTCAAGCGGCTGAAATGAGCTTCCTCTGCTGGGTCAGGGGGGTCTCTCTTAATGATAGAGGGAGGAGCTCCGAGTAGAGTCAATGCTCCTCCGGGTAGAGAAAAGAAAAACCCTGTCCAGCAGAAGCGCTGTAAATTCTCATGGAGATTTGTCATCTTCGCTAGTCGATAAGCATGAAACCCTTCTGTAGGTTTACCAACAACAGTTTAAAAAAGCTACTGTTTCGACAGGGTCAGATACAGCCTGCCTCCACTTTTGCTCCAGCCCCCTAAACAAAACCAGAAAGCATTTAGATTTTTTTTTTCTTGTATGTGTATTTGTGTTTGATAATAAAGTTAGACTGTTGCAATAAAATGTTCGTTAGTTATTAACTATTTTCATTATTACCTATTAGTTAGTTGCTACATATTTCAAACACAAATAACCTGATATACTGTTCCACCTTCTGCGGTCTGTGTCCTTATCTGACAACCTCCAGACAATAATCCTAAATCTGCCCCTATCAAAGAAAGAACAGATTAATGGCGAAAAATGTGAGGCAAGAGAAAAATTGACTCAGAATGCAGGGCATTTAACCTAAAGTGGACAAACTTTTTTTGTTGTTTGTTTAATGCAAAGTAAAGTCTGTCTATCTTATCTGTCAAGAGATTAAGGGATTTTCAAAGAATATGATCTGCTAATTGAAAAAATGTGAAATCCATTGAATTTGTGCTCAGTTATCTCACTGCTAGGGTTTGCTTATGGAGGCTCTGCTTCATTGCTGAGACTGCTGGCCCAGTCATTCATCTTTGGATAAGCCGCATCAAATGGTAGAATCACTAAAAACAAGAATATTGTCAGGATTCTCTCCTTTTCTGGCTACTCTCCACCCATGCTCCACCAATATCCTCCCAAACTGTTGCCTGTTTCCTGCATTATTGTGTCATACCTGTGTCTCCTTATCCCCTATATTTAAGCCTTGTTCCCCTTCTCCTCATTGTTAGCCTGTCTGTTGTCTTCCCCTGTTGTATTTCTCTTTGCCACCATAACCATTCAAGTCTGGTCCCCCTACACAGCTCCCAGTCTGCCAACTGCCCACTACCCATCAGCAATACACCTTGAACTTGGTGTTTTCGCAGCGGGTACTTCTTTTGATCTACAACCTGACAAATGTCTAACTTTACTGCAGTTCCAAATGCTCGTGCAAAGTTTGTAAAGCTGTCTTTTTAATTTTCTGGTTGTTTCATCAAACTACAGCCATTCATTTCTTTGTATTGGAAAACATTTCTGGAATAAACTGTTAGAATGAAGACACAACTAATCTGTTTGATTATCATATTTATGAACACAGAGTTTGGAACTTGTCATTATGATGAGACTAACACTTTCATTGATAAAACCACTTGCTTCCTAGGAATGAACAATTCATTTTGAGTGTCTTAATTTTTTGCGGGTTTCTGGGTTTTGTGGTTTGCAATAAATGCTTTAAGAAATGCACCAAAGCAACTGAGAAAAATTGTAAAAATTGTTTTATGGCAGGAAAAAAAAAAGACATAAATGCTAATACAGACATTAAGACTTAAAAGTTTAAGCTTCAAGTACTATTTTTCACAGTCCTTTTGGTGCATTTGGTGCATCAGTCGAGTGGCATGTGTTAACTACCTTAATACAATTCTCTTTACAAGAGTGTCTGCCAGTCAGAAACGAACTGTACACTGTAAATGCTGAAGTCATTCCAGATAAAAACTAAAACCCCAGTTTAACATGCGAGGATAAAACTTCACAAACCAACTCATTTGCAGATTGTTTATTTTATTCACAGCAGTTCTCATAGCAGTTCTAGTTTTCTTCTTTAATGGCATCTTGAATGCTCTGATGAAAGTTCTTTCTTTTTTCGTTCTAAACTGTTGACAGATTAGAGCCCATCATCGGACTGAAACTGTTTCTGGAGAACATCAAGGGACTGTTGAACCTTTGATGAAATAGAAAAGAAAATTGCAATTTTTTTTTTACTAAAGTGAGAATGATGAAGATCAGACTGATACATGTAAACTATAAAGTCTTTAACAAAGAACATTTTTATTTCTAAGAACATGCAACAATTGGATGTAACCTGTAACTTGTTCTTTCATTACCTCAAACATCTCGTATTCCTGGGTGAAGACTCCAAGAGTATTAACAGCTGTGTTTTTCACTTCAATTTCTCTATCGTTGCGTGTGATTTCCACGAGTAAGCTGTGCACGTCATACTCCTTAATCAAGGCCACACCACCATCCAGTTTCACAACGTTGCCCAAAGCCCTAAGAGCATTGCAGCGTGTGGGGACATCTGACTCAGTGACCAGAGCTGCAAGCGAAGATATTGATTTTAAGCCTTCTTCTACCCACTTGGTCAATGTTTGTGCAGGAACTCTTGGCTTTACTACTGCCAGGCCTCCTGCTGCCAGACCTCCTACTGCACCAAGTGGAGATTCCACATTGTCGCGCCTCGCGTCAGACAGTGAGACATTTAAATCAGTTGTGCCTATTGATTTTACAATAAAGTCCAGCCATTTCCCTACTGCCCCGCTAGCGTAGCGTCTAACAAACTTACTGTTGTCACTGAGATTCTTGATCATGGCTTTAAAAATAAAATTCTGCTTAGTGTTTGATAAGGGAAGGGTGAAGGGATCCAAATTTCCAAGGAGCCTGCATGAGGCAGCCCTGATGTCCTCATGTTGGTGAACTACACCTTGTTGCAGTAATTCCACTTCCACATTCAATGAAGGAATGGCAAACTTCAAAGAACACTGAGCCACATTCGCAGATATTGTGAAAATCTGTGCAGCAGATTCCAGCAGAGAGGTATGTTGCATAAATTGTGGGAGTAGATTGTAGATGGTTCTGGGCAAGCAATCCTGATTGCCATAGGCGAAAGGTTGACTGTCTGGGCCAGACAAAAATATGCCATCTTTGAGGAGAAGCCCGAGAAAGCGCTCGCAATCGCACGAGAGCAAATGACTCATCAGGGTGAGTGGGATCTCTAGCTTTGAAATAGGGAGAGCTTGTATGGCCTGTCCAAAACAAAAAAGCACAAATCAGAAAGATACATCAACGAAAATGGCACAATGCTCAGACACAGAACAAAATTATGACAAACAGAACTTGCAAGCGTGAATGTAGAGCATGTTTTTGAGCACAAGACGACCCTAACCTCCAGAATGTTTTGAATAATGCCACATTTTTCATACAAGTGCAGAAGTTTGGAGAAAGTGGAGGAAGGCAGCGCCATGGAAAGTGGGAAACACAGAAGGCCAGCACTGAGTATGGTCAGGTTCTCACGAGTCAGTTCATCTTTTGTTCCTAAAGGAGTCTCTTCAGTGAACAAATCCATACTGTCAGGTATAAAAAAAGATGCTGTTTTAATTGTATGTAAAAGAACAGAAGATTTGCAATAAAACCAGAAGAAACTGATTACTGACCACTTGTTGCCCACCAGCTTGGTAAGTGTCATCACTGCATTAGATGTCGGGTCAGTGAACAGCAGGTAGGACGACTCTTGTTCTCTGCTGAAGATGCACATCGTAATGGCAAGGAAATCATGCAAACCTAGAAAAATAATCAACAGAATAAAAACTATAACATCTGCGTACATTAAATTTTACTCAATGTTTTTACCTTTCACTGAATAAAATTTGAGGTCTGGTGGGTTTAGCGCGGCACTAACTTGCCTCCACATGTTCGCTAACAAAACAGAGTTTAAACAGTCTGGCAGAGAAGCTGTTTCATTCTTTTGAAAAAAACAAAACAAAAAACAAATAGGTTTTACACAAGCCTTAGCTTTAGCAGCACATTTTAGCTTCTGCATTACCTGGTAGAAATTGTGCAGGAGCAGAGAAAACAGGCCATCGCACAGTCCCTTCCCAGGAGGAGAAGGAATTCGTAGCTGATGACACACACAAAAAAAAGAGCTCAAAACTACAAATCAGTTTAAATGTGCTATATAAATACTGTTTATAGCTGAACAATTAGTACCTTCGAAGAGTCCATCAGGAGACATTTGAATGAAGCCGCTATGTATTTCACAGGAACGTCAACATGTGTGTAATGCGAGAGATGATCCAAGACCGAGGCAGCAAGAGGCTAGACAAAAAGAGACAAGAACAAAAAACTCACAACGCAGCATAATTTAGCCCAAATAGTGAAACTGGATATGAAGAAAACAACATTGTTTTTTTTTCCCAAGGTAATACTTACTCTCAGTGCAGAGAGGTTTGACTTTTTGAGCATACGCTTAAATGGCTTGATCAAATCATCCAAACTGCAGAGAACAAATGATGGGAAACGATAATTAAGTTGTTTTCAATATTGATCATCAGCAAGGAGATAAAAAATGAAATCAAACCTGGATGCTTCTGCCACCCAGGAATTTTGCCTCTCCATGCAGATGAAGAGATCCATAGTTATTTCTCCAAGAGTAGAAATGCCCCACTTGTATTGAGTATTAGAAAAAAGCAACCAAATCAGCAACTTTTTTTTTCTTTCAAAAAAGCAAACAAAAAAAAGATGTACAGTTGAGAATGATTCCATTGCAGAGTAATAACCTTGAAAAAGGTGACGGTTTCCACACAATTTCCAATTAAGTCAAATAGGACCCATGGCAGGTGTAGCTCTCTGATCACATGCTCAAGTAATTTTTGATCTGGTGACATTAGCAGGGTGTGCAGGACCCGCATTGGGTAATACATCAGCTCCAACTCTTGAACTGTACCACCTTTGAACTGGACATCAAATAAAATGAGTCAGGTCCTCCAGGAAAGTAGTAACGTAAAACAAACAAACAAGAAAAAAGATCCCCAACTTTGTCCAACCTCCACAACTTTTTTTCATAACAACTGTGTCTTAAATATCTGCTTCAGATCAGCTTTGTGATTAATTTCACCTGTAATGTCTATGAGAAGAAGCTGCGAGTGCAAGTAGTGGTTAGAAGTGTATGCAACCACCTTTAAATCCCACAGAAGAAGAGAAACTTATCCAGGAATATTAAAGTATTGAGAATGCAAACGGAGAATAAACAAGTGAAAAGGATGTCGAATGAAATGAGTACAAATAAATCTTTGGTAATGTTCAACTGAGCCACATGTACGGTGATAAGTTTAACAGTTTCTAAGTTAAAAAGTGTTTTAAGTTATCCTACTTTATGAAATCTGCCCCACTTTTTAAATAAAAATGCTTTTTGTTGCTCCTTTTAACATCTCTAGTAATTCTGAACTCAAAATTGGCAGAAACAGTTGATTTCATTGTAATCAGATAAAGTTTAGGAGGTAAAAAAAAAACATTGCCATTTTTATACAGCGACTTAGAAAAATTTCTTGGGAAATATGGACATTTTAGAGAGAAACATTCATAAACAATGCCAGCAAAATTCTGAAGGGACTGTAGGTGTAAAGTAATATAATACCATGTTCATAACATCAAGTGACTGTTCTGTATACAATTGTTACCTGAGTTTGAAAGCTTTCAATCTTGGCTTGAATGCGAGGGATGATGAAGATGACCTGTTCAGGTGGTGGAATTTTTACAGATGTGTCTTCGGACAGTTTCTTCCAATACGATACTTGGTTAGAATCCTGAAAACTTGAAATAGTTCTTCCCTGAAAGAAAAAATATATTATTATGAATAAAGCAAACTGTCACTGGGAGTAAATGTAGCAGTAATGTGTAAACAGGATGTCACGGACCTGCAGGGTCACACCCTCCCTGGCCAATTTCCACATCTGTTCTGGTCTAACATCAATAGCTGGAAACTCTGTCTCATAGTCGATGCTGATCTGGCCTCTGACAAGTAAAAATTCATGAATTTCAACATATCTTTCTATGCAAGCGTAAATTGATTTTTTCTTCTAAGATTGGAAGAAAACATTGTTACCTTTGTCTGGTAAAACTGTCGGTATTAGGTGGGAAAAGCATTGGGTTGGGAGCATTGGAACTGTAAATATAAGAAGCCTTATAGCAGCTTGCAAAAGTAGATGTATTCGATGTGCCAGAATCTTCGCCTCCAGTCGCTCCTGTCAACTGTATAGGGACACAAAGTAGGTAAAAGTATTTGTAGGAGTTAATAAAAACCTTCATCTTTTTTAAAACAGAATTTTGGGATTACCTTTGAGGAATCACACTGCGATTGTGTGCCTCTGCACTTCTCCAGCTTTCTGATTTTACGAAATAGTTTGCCTTGCCTTTCAGGCAATGTTAAAGTCTTTTCTGCTGCCTGTGAGTTTTTTAGAGCCGTCTCACCTCGGTTGGGTACAACCGTAAGAGGGCTGGTGATGTTCGGGTTTGGCATCGCTGTCAGCGGAAACACACAAATGCAAATGTTGAAATAGTAAAACAGGACTGGAAATGCTGGCCTGTCTGTGTTGAGTTTGCATGTTCGCCCGTAAGTTTTCTCTGGGTACTTCGGTTTCCTGCCACTCATGCCAGATTGATTGAACACCATAACATTGCCCCTAGGAATGAATGTGTGAGCAAATGATTGTCTGTGTGTGGCCCCGTGACAGACTTGTGATCTGTTTGGGTTGTAACCTGCCTCTCACCTTGAATCCACTGGGATAGGCTCTGGCACCTCCGCATTCCCGTTAGGGATGGGTGGCTCAGAAGATGAATGTATGAATGAACAAAATATTCCTTTTTTTGTTTGTTTTTCTAAAAAATAAAAAAAAATAGTTGGAAGCATCACCTGGACCACTGCTGGCAACAAAGGGGTGGTGGAGCAGAGCTGGCCATGACAAGCGCTGTTTGGGATCTCTGGTCAACAATCCCTTCAGGAAATGCTGTAAAGCAAAAAATACATAAATAAATAAAAATGAAATCATAGTATTACTATTCAAGCACAACGTTAAAGTTTTAAAACATCTATATCAGGTCGCCATATTTTACACTTTGTGATTTAATTAGAGACATTTTTTTCAGATCGATCATAAATACAGAACCGTACATAGCTATTCAGATGATTACGAAATAAAGACGTACTATTAATTTCCTCTTCAAATAAAAGCAAAAGAGATTTTATTATCCTTAATAAACATGATTATAGATAAATCATGCTCTCCATTAAGCCAAAGCTTGCTTGCTTCTAAGCTTTTTCCTTGGCTCTAGACTTTGTCAGATGAATTTCCTGGAAATTTTCTGAATTTTGGGGGAAAATTTTGTGACCCTCCTCCCCGCCCCCAACCCCCATACATACACAACCCACAGCTGAAGACTAGGGTGGGAATGTAGATCAACTGGTAAATCGAGAAATTTGCTTTTTGGCTCAGCTCTTTCTTCACCAGGACTGACCAATGCAGTGTCCTTATTATTGTGGACGCTGCACTGATCCGTCTATCAATCTCCCGCTCCATCCTTCCCCCACTCATGAATGAGATGCCGAGGTACTTGAACTTCTCCAATTGGGTCAGGATCTTGTCCCTGGCTCACGGGGGGCACTTCATCGTTTTTGGGCAAAGAGCATGGTCTCAATTTTGGAAGTGCTGATTCCCATCTCAGTCGTTTCACACTCAGCAGCAAATCAGTACAGCAAGAGTTGAAATCATGGCCCGACGAAGTCAACAGGACCACATCATCCACAAAAAAGCAGAGATCCAATCTTGACGTCTCCAAACCGGATCACCGCCTTGTCTGTGGCTGGAAAATCTGTCCTTAAAGATATGAACAGAATTGGTGACAACGGGCAGCCTTGGTAGAGTGTAACTCTTACTGGAAATTAAATCAACATACTGCCAGCAATACAAACCAAGCTCTGGCACCGGTCATACAGAGACTGGACAGCCCCTAATAAGGGCTCCAAGACTCTGTACTCCCAACCAGGAGTTCCGTCAGGATAATACACTGGAAGGGTGGCTCATGTTCCTTGATCAGGCTGAACCTGGCTGGGCCCCACAAGTAAAAGCCCGGCTGCCAGCACTCACTCTCGAGTCCCACCCTCAGGCCTAGCTCCATGGAGGTGCCCGGTGACCCCCACGTTATTCTTCATTAGGGGTTTTTGAGCCGCGCTTTGTCTAGCCCCTCACCAAGGACCTATTTGTCTTGGGTGATCTTACCAAGGGCATTATGCCCCCAACAACAAAGCTCCTTGGGGCATGCAAACCCCTCCATCCAATCGGCATCGGTAAGGTGCCGATTCAAGAAGGAGTCTTTCAATTGTAATTAAGACGATGCAAATAACCATGTAAAACCTGTCACTGCAAACAATACAAACAAGATTTCATTAAATATTTTGACAGACAATTGAAAGGTTATATACCAAACAGACAGGTGTCATGGTGTCTGGCCATTTGATTTGGTCGGAAACAATGAGCTGCATTAGCTGAAACATAGATGTGCTAAAGAATGGATGCATCCCAGTGTGGAGTTCAAATAGGACACAGCCAAGGGACCAAAGATCGGAAGTGTGGTTGTAAGAATTCCCCTGGATCAGCTCGGGAGCCATGTACAATGGTGTTCCTTTAATAGATGTTAGGACCAAGGTGGAGACACTCATGGCTCTGGCAAACCTGCAGGAAAATTTCATACAGTTAAAATTTTGTTTGTTGATCTTTTTCTATTGGATTTACCAAAGCCAGTTAAAAAGTTAAACTCACCCAAAATCACAAAGTTTTACCATATGATCTTTTCCCAAAAGAATATTTTGGGGTTTTATGTCACGGTGAACAATACGATGGTTGTGCAAGTAGTACAAGGCGGAAACCAGCTGGCAGGCGATTTCACGCATCTTTGAAATAACATTAAAAAAAATGCAGGCCATGAGCAAGTTTAGGATATTATTATTAGCAACCAAAAACTTCACATTCACTATTAATAACTATTATAAACTAACTTGAGTTTAAAAATCGAAATTTATTTTTTGCCAAGGTTTTAATTTAACTCAGGGGGCCCTAAATTACAGCCTGTGGGCCATATCCGGCCCGCCTCCACTTTTGGTCCAGCCCCCTGTACAATACCAGAGAACATTTTTTTCTGTTGTGTGTATTTGTATTTGATAGATAGTAAAGTTGGACTTTTGCAATCACATGTTCCTTAGTCATAAACTATTTCATTATCCACTAGTTAGTAACCATTTCAAACACTCATCTGCCTAGTCCACCTTCTGCAGTCTGTGTGCCTATCTGACACTATTCAGAAAATAATCCTGAACCCATCCCTCTCAGAGCATGAACGGAATGTTGGCAAATAAATAAAAAAGAGCAAAATTGACTCAGAATATAGGGTGTTTAAACTGTAGTAGACAAACATTTTTTTACTCACTGCAAAGAACAGGCAATCTCATCGCTGTCATGAGATGGTGGAGGTACTGAAAGAATTAATCTGAGGGACTCTTTGAATCCCGTCACAAAGACAAAATGATTACTTGGAAGGTCAAATGCGATCATACAAACTTCACGTTAGCACAGCAGAACCAGTCTGCTGTTCACCCTAGTTTCGGTTTGCTCAACTGATTGCAAGCAGTGGTAATAATTTGTCAAGAAATGCTTGAACGCAGACGACCTGTTTCTGGGTTAGGGTATTTTGTGCGTAGCACAGGGCCTACCTCACTGCAATCTATCTAACGTCTGTCCTCAAGCCAAGTTTTTGTCTGTTGGACACTAACCCTTATTTTCATTTGGACACTCCTGCAATGTCACACTTTTTCTGTTACAAACTGACCGGGTTACCCATCCGAGAAGGGAAAAGTTATGGGGCCTTTGCAGGAAAAAGTTTGGGGACACCTGATTTAAATGAAACATGGCCCCCCTTATTTGCCAGGTCTTGAATCGGCCCTGTCCCAGACCATTTAATTTTGGTAATTTGGCAGGTGGATTTAAAATACATACCTCGGTCTCTGACAATTTCCCCTCGTCTCTCACAATCTGGAACAACTCTCCCTCAGCAAAGTTGGTGACTATCACAATCTGTTAAAAGTTAATGAATAAAGTCACTCATCCACTAAACGATCATATTTCTGGTCTCTAAATATAATTAAAATGGTGTCATACATCATACTCAGTCTCAAAACTGTCAACCAGTTCCACGATGTTTGGATGTTTAAGACCTTTCATTATATCAATTTCTTTACAGAGGCCCAGAAGGTCTTTGGACGATTTTCCAACTTTTGTGATAAATTTAAGAGCCATTAGCTGGAAACAGAAATTCACAAACGAGTCAAATAGTGTATTTGGTAAAACTAAAGCACGACTAGGTGACTAAATAAGGTTTACCTCTCCAGTTTGTTTTTTTCTTCCTTTATAAACTTGTCCATAGGAGCCCTCTCCCACCAGTCCTAATAAATGGTAAGCCTCCATTTGGACGATCGCACGTCGATTCGGTTAGCAACTAAAAAACTTACTGCTTTACGTTTTCAGGAGTCAACTGAAAAAACTGCTGGAAAACTGCATCTCCTTTAATCCAACATAGGCGTTCGTTTTAACTGCCTGTGTTAAAACCAAACAGCGAGATGATTAATTTCATTGAAAATGGGTTGTTTATGGTTTGTTTTTCTATAGTCTGTTTGGTTAACTAACTTTGTAAATAAAAAACTTCCAGAGAAAGGAAATACTTACCGGAGCACAGCACACACGACAGGGTTTCCTGCATAGCAACGACCGTCGCGTCCCTAGCAACGGGCTTGACAAGGAAAACAAAGTGAGAGGTTGCTGCATGCACGAAGGGAAAAAAAAACACTGCTTGAAAGGAGAAACTAATTTACTTTAGATTCCGTTCCGCTGTCTTCCGCTGATCTAGGACCGAGTCGCGGGGATTTAGATTATTTATTACAAACCTACACATACATACAGAACGTAAAATTGTAGTTAAATCCTGGTTTGAAAAGGGGATGAATGAAGCAAGCGCTTTTACTGATTCTTAACCCCCTCCCACTCACTCACCACAACACATTAGAAAGATATGACACATTATAATAATGTAACATTCAGATGACAATAATCCTTTCACTCTCTCATCCACACATGACACAGTTTTACAGTTAATATCGTACACCATAAAGACTGGTAAATGATCACTGTCACCACTTACTAAAAGGCCAGCCACTAGATGTGTTTTTATCCAATATATCAGCAAATATATTATCTATCAAGGTTGCACTAGGAGTTGTTATTCTAGGTGGTCTTGTAATAAGTGGATGTTATACAAGTAAATGATAATAATATTGATCCACCAGGATACATTGTTTCTTGAGCAATTAAAAGATAAAATAAATCATCATTAGCAAAATGGTGTCTGTAGAAACAGTTTTATTTATTCACCTCTTTTTGTACATAATAATCCAAGCATCAATGATTGAGATTCATCAAGTTTGGAAAGATAATATGTCTTATTTCTGTCGTCCACCAGATGTCACACTGTGACTAAACCAAAATGGAATCAGAGAATGAAAACTGCAAAGCAGACTGTTTTATGTGATATTAAATTATTTTATAAAGAAACTCTTGTTCCTAAATATTAAATAGTTTTTTGTAAGGTTGAAAATCATATTCAGCATGTAGTTAATGTTCTATGAGTAACTTCTTACATCTAAAAAGTAGAGATAATGAATATTTATTAAGGCATTCTGTTTTAAGAAATTTAGCTCATCTCTATCAGTATTAATAAGTGAATAAGGTGGTACAGTGGAGAATCTACTCATTCCTCACACTGATCTGAAACATAATTACAAGCCTACTGTTTACAGACTGGAGAGCAACAGGGCAGAAAAAGCAGCAGACTGAAATGTACAGCTAATGACCGCCTTCACAGACTCCCCCCAGTAAAAGAGAGATTGTGTTTCCCTATTTTTGGAGATGATGAAACTGCATAAAGTCCACAAAAAGCAGCAGTCAACTCAGTTCTTGCAGGTGGAGGATGGAAATGGGTCATGACCGGGAGGAGTCTTTTTTCAGTGGACTTGTGCGACCTGCATTGTTTTAGATCTCAGCTCTGTGGATTATGCTTTTCATTCAGATCTGTCGCGCACATTGTTTTAACTGATCCTCCAGATTCATTATCATTTGTAGACTTTGCTGGTCATTGCATTCTCTATTGAATGCAAACTTAGTCATGTTCATCAGAAGAACTTTTCTTCTTTACGTTGGCGTCTCACTCCTGAAGCTTATCCATTGCATGGAAAGTGAAATTTGCTTTCCAATTACATTAGATCATGATGCTAAAAGAGACTTTGATAACGGCGTGGATCTCTTGAATGGAAAAAGTCTAATTAAAATAGAAGCTTTTCATCAAGAAATCTTGCTCGATTTACAGCAAGATTCCAGTTTTATTGGCCCCTCAATTTCATTTTGGCTTCGCAACAGCAATGTCAGCACAGACTTGAGCCGGTGTTTTTACTCCGGACATGTGAACTCCGATCCAAATTCCTACGCTGCTTTCAGCCTCTGTAAAGGTTTACAGGGTGCGTTTGGTTTCAAAGGATGGGAATATTTCATCAGTCCAGCGCTAAATGACACCAGGAGCGCAGAGAGTGCGCACATCATCCGGCGCAGAAGCAGCAACAGCCTCGAGCGCAGCTCAGCCTCCAGATGCGCGGTTGAAAGCGATTTAAGTCTCCAAGCCGCACAATCACTGGATAAATACAAGCGGCTGGTGGACTCTAACAATATAAATGAAACCATGCTGAAAAAATTGGGGAGATCCAAAAGGTTTGCCTCTGTTCCTAGATATGTGGAGACACTGGTGGTGGCTGATGAGTCCATGGTCCTGTTCCATGGAGATGACCTGAAACATTACCTTCTCACTCTGATGTCTGTGGCAGCGAGGTTGTACAAGCACCCAAGCATTTTGAACTCGATCAGCATTACAGTTGTGAAGATCTTGATTTTATCTGAGGGAGACAAAGGACCGAAGGTGTCTGGGAACGCAGCTATGTCACTCCGGAACTTTTGTATTTGGCAAAAAAAGATGAATAAAAACAACGATAAGCATCCAGACTACTGGGACACAGCGATTCTCTTCACCAGACAGGTAAAATAAAACATCTACATAAAATGTCTTGAAATAAATGTATAATATGTGGTTGCATTTTTTGGATGCCATTAAACTGAAGATTTCTGAACACACTCCACTTTTTAGGGGGTAGACTTTATAAAATCAAAGTGATTACATTTATGTGTGGCCACAAAGGATAACACTTTGAACAAATATGACATTGGTCTTCAAAGAAGCTGAAGTGTAGTTTCATAGGCTTGGTTCCCACCTCTTACTTCTTTCAGTACCTCCAAACTATCTGCCAGAGGACACAGGTCAGAAATGAAGTCATGGCTCCCATCTTTTGTTTCCAGAAGAGGAGGGGTGCTGACTAGACAATCCAGCAGGTAGCTGGTTTAGTTCAGAAAGAAAGATGTTGTGCAGAATTTGTTTCATCAATGAGCAGAGGGTGATGCTTTATGTTTGCTGCAAAGTTACAAAGCCAAGTTTAACATAATGAACTAAGTTATTTTGACTTAACATGTCATTTACTGGATGTTAGATCTGGCATTAAAACAAATCTGTGCGTCCCTGTCAATGACACATTTGTGTTTTGTTTCTCTCAAACATTGCTGCCCTTTTCCACATCTGAGTTTTCTAGATGTACTCATTTAGCCTGATTCTTACTTAACTTAGCCATAAATAGATGATTGCAACAGTTCACTGGAATGCTGGGGTCCTTCATGTCAGAATGAAGGACAACTCCATGTCCTTTCCACCAGCCGCTAGATCCAAGAACAGCTGCTGTTACATTTATATTGTCAGTTGTTCTGACACACACTTCCTCTGGTATTTATTGTTTCTGCTGGATTTACTCTGCATGTCCTTTTCACACAACATGTTTTTTTCATTTTGGACCATGACACCTAAAAAATGTGCTCAGCAACTCTAATGTTTCCAATACAACATTTATAGTGTTGCTGGGTGTTTGTATCACACCTAATTATGTATAAACTTCAGATCCTCTTCAGACGATCCCAATAAACTGCACTGGACCCTTCAGACAGTGAGTCATGTGGGTTTTATGTGCTGCATTATGCTGAAGGACTAGCATTGAGGGATCCCTGTGATATCTGAGTTTACATAGAAGTAAGTGAATTTATTGACTTTGTTCACAAATAGTTGGATTTAATGGTAAACCTTTTTAATGGTCATGACAATTTTCAATAGAAAGTCATTCTTGCTCATAATGTTTCCTATGTAACTATGCATTAGGCATCAAAAGGCCAACAAATAGGAAACAATATCAGTTTAAACTAGTCATACAGTTCTTTAGCAAACAGAAAATGATCCTTAACATTTCTCCACAGTGTTTTAGTTTCCAATACAACCTCCTCCACCAAAACAGCTTCTAGGTCTTTGGGAAGAAGAAGCAATTTTGCAAAGAAAAAATATGTGATGAGAATTGCTGAAAAAAGGACTAGATTGAAACAATAGGCTAGTGAAGCACAATAGTCCACTGTCCATGTCTTATATTTTTCTGCACAAGAAACTTGCATCAAATCTTTATTTTGTTGGTTTTTGTATAGGTTTATTGTCTTTGTGCACACATCTAGGCAAAAGTCCATATTTAGTCAAAGTGTAACAAAAAAAAAATCACTTTAGTTTTTATTTCCTTTTTTTATAGTCTCCCCTAATTTCAGTGGGCATTTATGTTTCAATAATTGGGGACCATTTATCAGCCCACAGTGTAATTTTTCAGTTTTATGAAGACCAATTTGATGTTGTCCAGAGGCAACTTTATGGCTGGGTTGAAACTCCAGAAAAAGTCTGATTGTTGTGAAAAAAAAAACATTGCCCAGTTCACTATGTTACACAAATAGCAAATTTTATATCAAATATTCAACCTGGATGTTTCCCTGTGAGAGAAGACAAGGTTGGGTCTTAAACTTATAGCTTGTTTGTCTTCACTTGCTTGGTAGATAGTGGGCCGATGAGAAAAAAGGAGTCCACCCATGTCTGGATGTCATAAACTTCATAACCTCTGTCTGTAACTCTGCTAATATTACACACAATAAATGAGCTATGTCTTTTTTTAGTGGTTTTTTACGTGGAACCTAAAGCACTGAAGGTAATGGGCTAGACAGAAATTAAAAGAATTGTTTTCTGAGAAAACTACAAATGCTCATGCATGCACGCACGGACGCACACACACACACACACACACACACACACACGCACACACTCACACAAACACATGAATGCATTGATAGATGACAGATGTGAGAAGTAGGTCATAGCAAAGAACAAACTCTCTGACATAGTTGTTTCTTCTTTGCTGTCCATTTTACAGTTTTTTTTCCTCATTGGCTCACATATTCACATGTCATCATCCACACAAGCACATCTGGGCTAAATTTGCACTGGCCAACAATTGTGGTTTATTGCGGTTTATTGTTGGATTGATTTTTTATATATATATATATATATATACTTTGTATATATAACGCCAGAGGTTCTTGCTTTTTGCATTTGGTTTTGGTGTACGGAACAGCACTGGTGTAATGTAATGTGTGTGTATGTTTTTTTTTTTTTAAGTGAGCATATAGTGTATTTTCAGAACCAGGCAGGTTAAATTTTTTGTGGTACTGACTGTCAAACTTGTCTTGCGATGATGGGGTTCTCCTCCAAATAGATCCATGCTAAAATGAGTTTTAAAACTGTGTGGTAGAGAAATAGGTCATTTGGAAATTCTGCACTGGCATGAATATATTGTAGTTTGGGATAGTTGGATTACCTCATAGAAGAAGGTGTGCTCTAAACACTGTTGACCACTAAAAGATTTAAACTGTGGGTTGTAGAAACCACAGCAGAATACTACTAGATTTCTTTTCCAACCTCCTAAAAAAAAAAAAAAAACTAAATGAGTGTCAACATGGCGACATTGCGGAGAAATTGATGGCCCTAGTTGCCTCTTGATATTAAAACACAATACTAAGGCAAGCTAATTGCTTTTGTCTGTCAACAAGATGACAGCACGGCAAAAACCCACACAGGGTAAGTTTATGTATTTGTGGAGGTTTCTGGCTAACACAGTCCAAAAAGAGAAATAGAGTCAAGTGAGGGAACTTGCCCATTTGAAAATCTCACTTTTTGACAGTTTTTGATGACGGTTGAAGTTTGTTCTTTGCAGGTAGTTACAGCCCTCAGCAAATGGACTGATAGACAAAAGTGTGGGGTGATTTGTCAATCAAGCACTTTTCAGTTACAATTAAACATCAGATTGAGTTTTATGTATTTTTCAATGGAATATAATTGCATTTTTGACATGTATTGTCAGGCCTTTTACAAAGTCCAATCTTTAAGTTTTACAAAAGCAGTTGTGGTTAATTTGCAGGCACATGCAGATCTTTTTCCATTACCAAACTGTTATATTTCTTCCTCATATTTCCCTACTTATGATCCAGCTGGCAGCTAGGCCAGAGGAAGGAAAATAATTGTAACTCAGTATCTATCTCTACAAGTGTTGCCTCATAAACCATGGTTGTCTGCATTTTTATGCAATCATTTGCTGACAAATTTTCCAACTTGGTGTTTGAGTTTTGTACTTTGCTGCTGTTTACCACTGTTTTTTCCTGCTTCTATGTGATCATAGTATTTGTTGCCACATGTTTCTTGTTTGCACGTTGTAATGAATTTAACATTTTCATGTACGTAAATGTTGCTTTTTCACCCAGGACCTCTGTGGAGCCTCTACCTGCGATACTCTTGGTATGGCAGATGTTGGCACTATGTGTGACCCAAAGAGGAGTTGTTCCGTGATTGAAGATGATGGCCTGCCTTCAGCCTTCACCACGGCTCATGAGCTTGGTATAGTCAGTCAGAAATCTACCTCATTTAATACAAACAAATATTGTCATGTGTCTTTCATATACATGAAAAATTATGAATAATCTTTGTACTTGTGAATTTGAATTTCTTTCCCCCAGGACATGTTTTCAACATGCCACATGATAATGTCAAGGCTTGTGAAGATGTGTTTGGAAAACTGAAGGACAATCACATGATGTCTCCTACACTCATTCAAATAAACCGCACCAGCCCATGGTCACGCTGCAGTGCAGCTATCATCACTGAATTTTTGGATTCTGGGCATGGTAAGTTTCCAAGGTGTCCTACGTATAGTGTTTAACTTGAACCAATTTGTCAAAATTAAAACAGAAATGTACTTTTACACAAGATCTTCAAATAGAATTGTTAGACAAACACCCTGGTAGATCAGAAGAAAATGTGCTCATTGTCTTTGTTAGAAAGAAAATATGACTTATTTACTTAGTTACCGAAGATCTGTCTGTGGTGCTTCTGATTAATATTCACAAAAAAGAACCATCAAGACTAAAGAGAAATATGTTCATTTCTTTGAATAATGTTTGGCAAATGGACTTGACCACAGGACTTGGCCTTGGAGCGATGCTAAAATTTTATTTTAAAACTGCACCCACATCAGCCCCCAATTACAGGCCTTTTTCTCGGGAGTCACCACAGCGGTTTGAATGTGGTGTGTCTCTGCCCAGTATTTCCTGAGCAGGCAGGTTTACGACAAATAGGAAAAGTTTTTTCTTTTCACTTTGCTTCATGTCCATTTTTGTGGAGGTACAAGAATGCTCGAAATACCAAACTGGTCAAAGAAAGAAACACAACAAAGAAAGTGTTTTAGAACTCGGCAAAGACTGATTTCAAGAGTTCGGAACCTGGCTTGTCTGTCTGTGTCATAAATATGGTATTTTAAAGTAGTTTGGGTCAAAGTACAGTGAAATTACACAAACAGAAACAGCTTAGTATTGTTCTCCATGATTGGGCTACAGAGAGAGAAAGAAAACAAAGGAATAAGTAAGGTTAAGTTTATTTAGTGTCAAGTGATTGTGCATAAAACTTTGCTAATTGCTGGTCAGTGTGTCTTTGCTGTCAGATTTGTGGTGAAATGGGAGGAAACAAATTTGCCAGCAGCTGCTACTCATTCGTTCACAGGCTTGTTATCTGCAGTGAGTCTTCACCACAGGACAAGCCAAGTCAGAGGTCTTGGTTTTGCATAGAATAAATTATTTCCACTGCATGTGAAAATGTCTCATAAAGTTTAACAATAGTGTGTTTCTGACAAACAAAATGATCTCACTTTTATCTTTTCCTTCAATTTTGAGGTTTTTTAAAAGAGGATGCCTTTTTAAACCTTTTTGTGTTTTCTGTTGTTTCTAATGTGCAATGATAGATGTCCGTGTAATCCCTCATTCGTTCTGGAGTGATACATCGTAGAAAGGGTTTCAAAGTTGTTTTCTAGACAGTGTATTTGATGATTGAGACATTTTGATTTCATCAAATTCATTGTCCACAAGACAGCGTTGAAACACTATCTACAATACAATGATAGATCCAAACCATGAAATATTAGGCCCAACTGATTCTGCAAGTCAAGTTACAACAGTGAGCTTGTTTTGTTTTTCCTTTTTTATTGTGGCAAGGTTGAAGATTAAGGAGAGAGTGATGAGCGTTCAAGACGGCTTTTTGGTTATGGGTGGTATTTATTTATGTATTTGTGTGTTATGTGGCTTAAACCCAATGCACACAGAAGGTTGTGTTTCTACGTAAAAGAAAAGCATAACAGGAAAGTTGCTGCTGACCGCAACCAACCTCCCACACAATTGCATGTTTAATGACAAGGTGAAGATATGGTACCATTTGAAAATTGGGATACACCTACTCATTAGTTTTAAATCAGTATGTCCCCAAACCTCGGACCTGTACCATGCATTTTTCCCTATGGATTCCATTACTTTAGCATTATATTCAATTATTCTGTTTTGAAGGCTGCATGGTGGCACAGTGGAAAGCACAGTGGGCTCACAGCAAGAAGGTTGGGCTTCATAACCTGGGTGGGGATGAAGCTTGGAACACTGGTCTTTCTGTGTAGATTTTGCATGTTCTCCCCATGTATGTGTGTGTGTTTTCTTTAGCTACTCTGGTATCCTCCCGAAACTGGAACTGTTGTTTGAAGATTCAAATTATTGTTTGTTCAGGAGTCAATTCAAATGCAATTAGCTTTTATGGAGGAAGGTTGGCTCAGTGAGCAGGACGACTGCCCTGTATTCAGAGGTTTGCTGGTTTGGGTTCAATCCCCTGCCTGGAGTTCATGCCGAGGTGTCTTTAAGACACTGAACCCCCAACAGCTTCTTATGGTGGCTTGCACCATAAGAAGCTACCATCAGGTATGAATGTGTGAATGTGAGCTACACTTTATAGCACTTTGAGTGCCTATGCAGGTGGAAAAGCGCTACATGTACTGTATGTAAGTAGAGTCCATTTACCACTTTCATTTCATTGCATGTTTAGATGTTGTACTCTTCAGTGAAATATCTAACTGTTTATAATCCAAATGTTTGTGCAATGGTCATTAGCCCAGATGATCACAGAAGTTGTGTCAGGAAGGGCATCTGACGTAAAACTACACCAAATAAAAATATGCAAGTCAGTAAAAGAAATACTACACCGGATTGGTCATGGCCCGAGTTAACAACAACCGCCATCGGTGCTGTTGACCAACAGGGTGCCGGTGGAAATTGGATTACTGGTGGTCAAAGAAAAAGAGGATGAAGGCACGTACCTCAAAAGAGAGAGAAGAGTAACATCAAAAGTCTAGAACTTAGGGTAGGAACTTTGAATGTTGGGACTAAGTTTCTTATGTAGAGAGTTAGTTGACATGATAAAGAGAAGGAAGGTAAAGCAATGGAGAGTGTGGAAAAGAGGTGAAGAAGCGTGTACAGGCAGGCTGGAACAGGTGGAGAAAAGTATCGAGTTTGATAAAAGCTAAAATGAAAGGGAAAGTGTACAAAACCGTGTGGAGACCAGCCAGGCTGTTTGGTGTAGAGACAGTAGCACTGAGGACAAGACAGGAAACACAGATGGAGGTAGCAGAGATGAAGATGCTGAGGATCTCTATAAGATGATCAGGATGGACAGGGTTAGAAATTAGTTTATCAGAGGAACAACACATGTTAGAGGTTTTTGAGATAAAGTCAGAGAGGCCAGACTGAGATGATTTGGACATGTGCAGACAACAGATTACATCAGCAGAAGGATGCTGGGTTTGGAACCACCAGCCAAGCGGCCTAGAGGAAAACCAAAGAGGCTGTGGCGACCCCTGAAGGGAAATGCCGAAAGGAGAAGAAGACGACTCTGGTTTCCTCCCACTCTCCAAAACCATGCATGTTAGGTTGATTGGCCGCTGCGAAATTGCCCCTAGGAATGAATGTGTGTGTAATTGTCTGGGTGTGTGGCCCTGCAACTGACTGGTGACCTGTTCGGGATACTGTACTCTGCCGTTCGCCATAGGCTCTGGCACCCCCGCAATTCAATCAGGGATAAGCGGTTCAGAAGATGAATGAATATTCTATTTTGTGTATTAGAAGAAAAAAAAGAACTGTCACCCTCTTTTTGAGGAAAATCTGTTGCCACAGAGCAATATGATAGTGACGAGGTCCATGATGGTGTAATTTAAAGTATGACCAGACCGTGCTTTTATTAACATCTTTGTAAATTTAGTGAGAAAATAGAGGTGTTAAAACTTTTTTTCTTTCCTCGAGTATAAATAGATACTCTTGAACAGCAGTTCAAGAGTACGAATATCGCCGTGAAGGAAACTTATGAGAACTTTTTAAAAAAAAATTTCCTAAAATGTGGTAATATTTCGACTAATTCGACTAGTCGATTGTCGACTATTTCGACATTCGACTAATATGAAGCTGGGCATGATAATATGAAGCTGGGCATGATAATGAACTTTAGGTCTCTCCCACATTGCATCACCCATCCTCCCCAAATCTTAGACGATACACAGCTGCTAGTGGGTTTCCAATTTTTTTTTTCACTGTAGAATTTTGGAAATATACATTTTATGAGCATTACTGTGTATTCCAATGAGTATGTTACAAATTATGTAAGAAAGTGTTCTTTACACATCTTTGGAAATTGAAATTTAATTAGCCTCTTTTGTTACCCCATCCCCTATTTTAATTTAGCCCTCAATTTGTGATGAACAAGTAAAATCATCACTTGGAATATTCTAATGTCAGCATCTAAAAAATGTAGAAATCCCTTGTGGAGTCCTACTGACTTGGTAGAATTATTGTAGAACGATCTAATACAAATGTTCTAAAATACTTTTTACAGTTTAGTAAGGAAGAACAAGGAGGGTTAAAAACTAGACTTGGCATACTTTTTTTGGACTAAGAGGTTTTTCCCATTGCTTATTTGTCTATTTTCTTTTTTATTTGGCTTCCGAAAAAAAAATAGGTTAAATCCTTTAGAAATTTATATTTCTAAAAACTCCATAAATTTATTTATGTAACTGAGGACAAATCCAGGGTGGCACACTGGCCTTTTCTGTGTGGAGTTTGCATGTTATCCTCGTGTACGCGTGCATTTCCTCCCACCCTCCAAAGACATGCATGTTAGGTTGATTGGCCATTATGATATTGCCGCCAGGAATGAATGAGTGTGTGGCCCCGCGACAGACTGGCGACCTGTTAGGGGTCCAGCACCCCTCGCCACCCCGTTATGGCTTGACGGCTCAGAAGATGAAATGAAAAAATGATAAATCCAAGTTTATAGGTTTTTGTGTTTCTATTTCGTACAGGGGAATGCTTGCTTGACCAGCCTCAGAAACCAATGATCCTTCCAGGCACACAGCCTGGAGAAAGCTACAGCCTTGATCGTCAGTGTGAGCTTGCTTTTGGAGAGGGCTCCAAACCTTGTCTCTTCATGCAGTCTGCATGCAGTCGTTTGTGGTGCACAGGAAAGTCCAGTGGTCACTTGGTGTGCATGACTCGGCATTTCCCCTGGGCAGACGGGACCCACTGTGGTGATGGAAAGGTCTGTGACCGAGGGGTTTGCACAGACAAACTGGCCCAAAATGTGAAAGTAAGACTCAAAATGTCTTTGTTATTCATTATGCTTAGATTTTATAAATTGACTTTGTAATTTTTCATTTTTATTTGTAGGTGGATGGCCGCTGGGGTGCTTGGGGTTCATTTGATTCCTGCTCACGCACATGTGGCAGTGGTGTTCAGCTGTCTAAAAGAGAGTGTGACAATCCAGTTCCATCAAATGGGGGAAAATATTGCCAAGGGGTTCGAGTCAAATATCGCTCCTGCAATTTGAACCATTGTCCTGAAACCAGTAGGAATTGTTAAAGAAAATTAACTTTAGCCAGTTGTTATGTTCTGCGTCTCATTTGTTGTACTGTTCCCCTTCTATATGCAGGTAAAACTTTTCGTGAAGAGCAGTGTGAAATATCCGGGCAAGGTTTCAATAATAACCATATCACCCACCCTGTGGCGTGGGTACCTAAGTACTCTGGAGTTTCTCTAGATGACAGGTGTAAACTCATCTGCAGAGCAAATGGAACTGGCTACTTCTATGTCCTGTCATCAAAGGTAAATACCAATTGTGAGCTTTTCAATATAGTTTGTAGTTTTCCATCACTGTTAAAATGTCAACAGGTTACATGGCTGATTTCCAAAGCATTAAAACCTAAAACGACACAACTTTACAATTAGTATTTAAAGTGAACACAGCAGTTACCTGCAGAACATGATGCATAACTGATCAAATTCTGCAGGTACACCAAAGCAAAACAAAAACGTTTGTTCAATTGCAACTAATTTGGTCTCTTGTTGCATCATGTTAGAACCCCATATCCAGCTGTAGTTAATTAAAAAGCAGGTTTGCTTCAATAGTCAGACTTGACAGAATGGCTAAGGTGCTAGATTTCTGCGGGGGTCATTGAAACGGGTGTTTGCATGGTCTGGCCTAGTGGGGGTCCTACACTTGTGTCATGTAGAAACAGAGCAGCCCAGATGCAAGTGGTCTCCTGTAGTTTTGACTGCAGTAGTGCTTAATTGGCTGTCTCCTTGGACAGGCCACCAAGACATTTTTTTCCTCACAGCAGCAAAAAAAAACAGATGATATATCTTTTTTCATCATTTCAGCCCACAGTAAAATAGTTAAATGATAGAAGATGACAGGGAGAAAAATGTGTCTGGTGAAAGGGGTTTGAAAATGCACGTGTGCAAACACCCTATATGTAAAATTGATATATTATGGTAAAGTTAATTTGTCTACATTCCAGAAAGTTCATAAAATCAAGAAAAACAGGATTTAAAACATTTTTAATTTTGTGTTGCCCCACAACAGACTGGTGGTCTATTTGGGGTGTATCATGCCTTTCGCCCATAGTCAGCTGAGATCGGCTTTGGCACCCCTCAAAGCTTTTGGTGTTAAAAAACTTGTTCATGTTAAAAAACAAGAGAAAAGCTGTAGCCAAATATGGAGGGGCAGATTTCACATGTATGCTGTAGCTTTTCACTGAGATGTTTTATTTTTGCATATACACATTAAAATGGCAAGTCTTATGAAAAACACGTGAGCCAGCTTCCTCTGATCTTAGCGTAGAAGTGGATGAAAAAAAAATAAAAGGGAGAAGACATAATGTCTCCAACAGATAGCGAAGTGTGGGGTGAGGTTAAGCAACAGACAGAATTTGCGCTTCAGTCCACGTTGCCAAGAGAGGATGGGCACATTTGAGACCTGAAACCTTAAACCATAGGCTGGATGTTTTTAGGAGAACCACAGAAATGTTGGCACAAAAACTTAAGTGTTGGTCTACGTTGTATAAATGATTTATAGCATTGTTCTTTTATAAAATGTGTGTTAAACATTTGTCTTTAGTCATGAAAGGTCTCTTCCTTTTAGAGTGTGTTTGTGTTTTCCAGGTTGTCGATGGTACTTCATGCTCACCTGATTCCACAGGTGTGTGTGTCCAAGGAAAGTGCATTAAGGCTGGGTGCGATGGCAAAATTGGCTCCAGCAAGAAGTTTGATAAGTGTGGAATCTGTGGAGGTGATAACAAGGCCTGCAAGAAGGTGTCAGGACTCTTTACAAAGCCCTTGTGAGTATAACCCTCGTCATTATCAGGCAGCCTTGAGGACAATTGTATTATTTATTCACTATTCTTACATAAGCATAGCTTCAACACCTTCAACCAAGCGTAATGTACTTATTACTGTCATTTCTTTTGGCATGCAGACATGGCTACAATTTTGTAGTGATGTTACCAGTTGGTGCAGCCAACATAGACATACGTCAGCGAGGCTACAAAGGAATGAAGAGTGATGACAACTATCTGGCAGTGAAGAACAGTCAAGGCCATTACCTGCTCAATGGGAATTACGTAGTGTCGGCTGGTGAGAGAGACATCATCGTAAAGAAAAGCTTGCTGCGTTACAGCGGCACCACCGGGATATCAGAGACCCTGTTCGCTGTAAAACCGCTAGGGGAATCCTTGACTGTGGAGGTGCTGTGTGCAGGCAAGATGACTCCTCCTCGCATCCGCTACTCTTTCTACCTCCCTCGGCAGACCAAAGAAGACAAATCTCTGAAAAAAGATGAGCATGCTAGCTCTCATAATAGTGTCTTAGCAGAGGACGGTAGCAAAGAAAAAGGAGATACTCTGAAAAGCTCCTACAGTAAGGAAGAATCTGCAATTGGGAAATGGATTTCTGCACCCTGGGACCGGTGCTCGGTGTCCTGTGGCCAGGGTTTCCAGAGAAGGATGGTGCAATGTCTCAGACCAGATGGGAAGCCTGGGGTGGACTGTGATCCGTCTCAAAGACCCTCTGCCATGAGGGCTTGTGAAGAGCCATGTGCCGAGTGGCATGTTGGCCAGTGGTCCCCTTGCTCCCGAACCTGTGGGAAAGGCTTCAAAAGACGACCACTGCAGTGCAAAAGCCAGACTGGACATATTTTGACAAGAGATCACTGCACTGGCTTTCGTAAACCACAGGAGCTGGACTTCTGTAACCAAAAGCCTTGTTAGTGACAAACTGTTAAACTAAATAAATGTTTTAATGTTTTAAAGGAACTCAATTGAATTCACCTGAAAATATCATACAATGTCTTTCAGATGCCGATTCTTCCACCTGAATCTCTAGATTGTTAGAGAATGACACATTGTTTGGAAGAAACACAAATCAAGTTAAAATGGAAGAATTAATGCTGGAAGATATTTGCTCTGCCATCACTCTGTAACCATGATGGGAAAATAACATAATAGAAAGTCAAGTAACATTTAAATACTCTATTCTGTCAGCTGACACAAAATGTCCATTTGCAAGCAATCAATCGACTTTGCAGTGTGAGTCTGGAAACAATTTCATGTCATAATAGCTAAACATTAAAGTTTTTCAGGCTTGTTACTGTACAAAATATTGGAACAGTCAACTGAGTTGTACAAAAAAAATGACTTCAAGCATTTTTTCAAATAGCACATGTCCCAGGGATGACAAGCAATGTGTCTACTTAGTAACAAAATCTTCTTGAATTGATTAATTTTGAAGGGGGACCGTCTCATTTGTGGATCTAAGAGTGTCAACTGTTGCAGAAGTAAACTTCAATGAACATTTTAAAAAAGCTAATGAAAACCAACTGTCATCAAACAAGACTGATATAACTTCGAAACAGTTCTTGACCTTTGATGGCACTATGTTTGTTCCCTCTGTTGAGAAACAGTACGAGTGTGATTTTACCAGCAGCAGAGCAATGTTTTAGTCTTTTTTTAATATTATGTTAAAACTACTATTTGAAATATTCTGATTGCTTTCATAACCAATCTGAATACATGGATAGGTAAAAATGACTGGCAATTTAGTTTCTGCACACTACAAGTTAATCTTAAACTTTAATTTGATACACAGAATTGACACACACGCACACTTCACACACAGACTCAAAGCGAACCCTATTCCTGCCTCCTTTTGTTCAGCATGTTTCATTGCTGCCTTTATTTGACCTGAACTATTTGTCTTCACTTTTATGGTCTTCAGCCGGTTATGAAGCCTGTTGCGTCAAGCCTGTCTGGAAAAGTTCCCACAAATAATTTATTATCAATGAAACAATAAAGCACACGGGGAATGTTGCCCTGGCTTTCCTTATTTGTGGCCCCAGAGCAAGCTGATCCCTCTGCATTCTTGATGCTATCTTATGATCAATTATGTTCTTTTATTATGTGACCACATTGTCCTGCTCAGCTTCCAAATATAGGATAATCCAACATTAATGGATTGGTCATCATTTCATTTTGTTTTTTTGCTTTTTGTTTTTGAACTTTGGCACTTTGTACAGAAAATGAAACCAATGACCCACAATAGCTGTTCTGTATACCATGTATACATTTATTCAGCTTTGTGCAAAACTGTAAATACCTTTTTATATATTTTTTTCCACAGACTTTTGTTATAATCTTTGATTCATGCATATTTATTCTAAAATAAAGCAGTTACGAGAAAGAACAATTCCGTTTTTTTTCTTTTCTGTCCTGATTGATTTATAACAGGGCTATGGGACTTTCCAAAGTCAGTTGTGGCTTGCCGGCAGGCAAGCAAGGCAGGTCACACTCTGTGCAGGTCACAAATCTGTGAATGAAACGCACAAATTTTTCAACCTGCTGTACATGCTTTTGGTGGGCGAAAAGAAAATCAGCCTACCTAAAATTCATGCAAACACAGAGAGAACATGGACATTCCTTGCAGAAAGGCCAATGTCTTGAGCAGGACTCAATCCAGCAACCTCATAGTGCAACTAAAGACTCCCCACGGGCATCAACTCACTTCCCCGGAGATTCCCCTTTTACAACTTTTGCCAACTGCTTTGTGTCATTATTACTGGTGTCAGAACAAATTGGAGAATCACAGATGCTACCAAACCAGTGTTTCAAAACACAAGTCAATTTGAACATATTCTGAACCCCTTATCCCAAATGAGGCTGCGGGCGGTGCCTGAGCCTATCCAGTAGAATTCAGGCAAGAGGTGGGATACACTCAAAACAGGCCGCGAGTCTGTTGCAGGGCCACACACACAGACAACCATCCACACGCACACTCAACCCTGGGGGGCAATTCCATAGCAGCCAATAAACCAAACATGTATGTATTTGGAGGGTGGGAAGAAACTGGAGTATCCAGAGGAAACCCACACATACACAGGAGGAACAGCAAACTCCACACAGAAAGGACAGTGTTTGTGCTCACTCTCACTCCAGATCTCAAACCTTCTTGCTGTGAGGCCACCGTACTAATCACTACACTACCATGCAGCCAACAAATAAATTATTAGTCTGAATCTTGAAATGGTTTCTAACAAAAACATTAAATGGTAATAGATTTCTATAATTGTAAATCATTGACTGGTTTATTCTGTTTCAGAAATCAATAGATGAACTGTTCAGAATCTGTCAGTGTTGGCCCCTTTCCAACCTTTAGGGAGCTCAAAGCTGCATGAGTAGAAAGATCTGACCACCTGCACATTTCTCAGCATGATTGAATGAATCATGATTCATTTAAGGAACAATCTTGTTCTCAAAAACAATGTCACAAAGTAAGACAGAACACATCAAAGCAAAACTGCAGGGATGAACTTTGAAGAACCATACAAAGATAAGATGGTATATACAATACTAAACTTATACTATACTTATACTCATAGTATAAGTTTTAAAAAAGCTAATCAGATTTGATTTTACCATAAATTTGATTTATTAATGGCAGTGAATGACAATTAGAAGACCAAGAAATCATCTCAAGTGGCACAAAAGAGTCTAAGAGCTTTAAATTTCTTGTTTTTATTATTCACTAGTTCTTACATTGGGAGCTAAAGTAATTATAAAAGTGAATCATTACATGGATGGCTCGACCAGTCTTGTGGCAATTTTCTATCCTTCCTTTCCACTGCATATGTTTCCCGGTCAACATTTCAGACATGTAACTACAAATATTTTCCACTGGCTGTGCAGTGATGTGAACTCATTGTCCGTGTCTGAGTGTGTGACCAGTCCAAGAATGCAGCTGTGTTGAAATGGAAATTCTGAATTGTTCCATTTTTTACATGACGAGTTATACATGTCTGATGGTCTGACTTTGAGAAATGGGTCTACGAGTGTATGGAGAAAGTAATTTCAGGCATTTAAAAAAAAAAAAAAAATAGGGAGACTACACCAATAATTTAAAAAAAGCTAAAGAATCCAAGCCAAAAAACAGCAGATAGAGAAAAATCTGGAGAAGAGCCAGTGAAAATATTTATTTGTTCCAACAGTTGGCTTTGTCTGGGTTTTTAGTCATATCTTTGCATGTTTATGGCCTAAATTTAGTAGGATACTGAACCAAGTGAGTGAAAAGTGAAGTGAAAGTGAAAGTTAGTGAAGTGAAAGGGAGTGAAAGTTTACTGTACAATTTGTGAGACTAACGTAATTTGAACGTAAAATGAATCAAGTTAACTGAAGTTGATTAATTCAATGTATTGATTAACTTAATACATTAACCATATTTGAATCCTTTCATGAGCCAATGAGCATCACTAACATTTGTAGAAACATAAGACTTTTTATTATCATCATATTATCATGATGAGAATATCACAATGACATCATCACATGGCTTAATACAGCATGTTATCATCAATTACACACTGGAGAACGCTGAGTAAGTTTGATAAAATGGTTTAATTAGCCTGGAAACCACTTGCAATTTTAATTCTGACTATGATTCAGAACTTTTAAGAAAATTGTAGTCCTTATTAAAACAAAAAGGTACATTTTAACCAACATGACTGTCTTGCCACTTATTTTAAAAAGAGTACAACGGCTGCATGGTGGTGCAATGGTTGGCACTCTGTCCTCACAAGAAGAAGGTTGGGGTTTGACTTCCACAGAGGGGGCGAGGCTTGAAACACTGGCCTTTCTGTGTGGAGTTTGCATGTTCCCCTTTGTATGCATGGGTTTTCTCCACGTACTTTGTTTTCCTACCACTTTCTAAAAACATGCATATCAGGTTGATTGACTGCAATGAAACTGCTCCTGGCAATGAGAGTGTGTGTGGATGGTTGTGCGTGTGGCCCTGCTACAGACTGGTGACCTGTTCAGAGTGTACCCTGGCTCTTGCCTGAAAACAACTGGAATAGGCTCTGGTAGCCCTTGATTCATTAGGAAGAAGCGGTTCAGAAGATGAAAGATGAACCAAAGGTTCTTAAATCTATATTATATATTTCAAATAAGAAATGTTTCTGGTTGCAGGCCAAGTGGATCATCAGAAAGCCATAAAAGTTTTCTCCATTCCCTGGTAAAAACACTTCCATGCATAATTTCAAATTTTGTTCCCACTTGGCTGTACTTCCATTACCAAGAAAAATTTGACCGATAATCCTCACAATAATTTAAAACTGATGTGGATCTCACTGTCTGTTAATACTTATGGTGACCAATTTTCTGTGTGGTGTTCTGCTTCAGAACTGCAGCTTGTTCTTTTACTCAGCTATTGCTGAGTCACATATTCTTCTCACCACAAATCCAAGAACATCTCAAAGGATTGCTTTGTATCTTGTTCATGTGACCGTGAATCTTCCCATGGAAATGCCTTATGAACTTCATTTTAGCTCACTTCTTTGAGGTGGTCCGCTGACTGCAGCAGGAAAGAATCAGTTTGCAAACAATGTGATGACAAAGCCACAACTGACCTTGATTCCCAGAAAAAAAAATGCACTGATGTACTGTATTGCAGCAAAGTTCAACTATGTGACTGTTTTTTGATACTTTGGGTTGTGCAAATGCAAAAAAAGTCCTCACCTTTTTAGGTCATCTGTTGCCTCAATGTGTCATGTTAGAAAAGAAAAGGTACACTTTGGGAAACACATTAATGAAAGCAATTTGATGTATCTGTCACGACGTAGGTGCAGAGGAAGGAGGAGGACTCAATCACAGGACAACAAACAGGATTTATTGAGTTAGGCAGTCCAGTAAAGCTAAAAAGGAAAAACACATGGTTCAGTGGAATGTTTTGAGGTTATTGTTCCAAATTAATCTCATGGTTAAGCAGCCAGAATGACCTGGCTGGATGGGATGATCATTCGACCCCAAATGAAAGGCAGACTGCCTTTAAATAAGCAGTTGCACAATCACCATCAGGTATCTCTTATCAGGGAGATGAAAGACGGACCTGGACTCTCTCTGGTGGTGGGCGAGGGAACTATGACAGTCTCATGACAATGATTTATTTTATAACCAACAAATGAGGTCAATAGTCAGAATGATACATTGTGTTTTCTGCTGTAATATAACCACAAAGACCAAGTTGACTTTGCTAGCCTCTATGAGTCAAACCTGATGAGCAAGAACCAGTGTTGATTATATGGTGGAATGACAAGACCATTTCTTTAGTTTTTAACACGTTTAAGTCCAAACAGGTGTTCTTACACTTCAAGGAAAAGGTGTCCAGTTCAGCCTGCAGCAGTCCATTTGTGTTGGTAGTGTCCATGATAATAGTGTCGTCTGAATACTTGATGTATGTTATTCCTGGGGTGGTGCTCTTGCAGTCATTTGTGTACAGAGTGAAGAGATGTGGAGATATTACTAAACCTTTGGGGGAACCAGTGGATGTTGTCCTAACAGTAGTGAAATGTCCATTTACCCTGACATTTCAGCAAATGTCTAACCACTACAACACCGTGCTGCCCCGAATCAAAAGACTTTATTAATTTAAACTACAAATGATTAAAACTAGTTCATTCCTTACCAGAAAAAGAGGGAGGACACATGGCTTAAGGGAAAATAGGAGTAAAGGTAACACACATTCCTCCATTTCTACATTTTCTTTACCATTTTTTTCCATCACTGTGTGCCTTGTAATTTAAAGTTGACATTTTTGGCTCAATCCCAGTGTGTGAAAACATAAAAAAACTTGATTTTAAGCTTATTTGTCTACAAGAAAAAGGTTCATTCAGGACATGTCTTTAACCAGAGCTTATTATTTACAACATTTCAGAACGTTTCAGAGAAGTAATGGTTGTTTTCTCAAGTCAGTATTTCGAGTCAGAATCCAAAGTCTTGCTACTAAGTTATAAATTGCAAACATCTGCACCAATGGTAAGAACATTAAAAAAACTGCTAATGCTACAAAACGTACCTCATAAGTTCATCATCTTTTATCTATTTGTTAAAGAAGCAAATGAGTGATTTTATGGTTCTGTCAAAGCTGGAATTATAAAGTCACTTTCTGTTCTTTCTAGGTTCTTGGTCTTTTGGAGTACTATTACATGCTTGGTGTAACTGTAACAGACAACTAATGAAAGCAAAATATAACGTATGTTAAAACTTGAAAATAAAAATAATAACACTGCCGATCAGGACAGCCAGGAAATGCACAAGAAAGACCGTGAATCCAAAATGAGGATAAACAATGAGCAGAAACCATAGGAATGCAAAGAAAAAAATCTGGAAAATGAATAATGGAATGCAACAAGTCATTTATTTATGGTCCAGTGTAGTAATATAGAAATAACAGAAGAAGTAACTGGAAACTTACGTTAGCAATGCAAAATTGTCTGAAGATACTCTGGAAAAGGATTAGAGGTTTTGCCCGACCAACTCCAACAATGGAGAGCTCTGGTCAGTCAATCATGCCCCCACCTGACTCCTTGTGTGTTCACATTTCTGTAACATAAGATTACACCAAATGAACAACAGCAATTATGTATTCTTGGCAGCTTTTAAACTAGCTCGGCTACTTCAGTGTAAGAAAACTGGATGGCAACAAAGTAAGAGTATGACCATTTTTGGAAAACTTATCCACCCGTTTCATGTCTGCTGGGAAGTTGTTGTTGTTGTTTTTTTCTTATTACCAAGTAGGAAATAAATAGATCAGATGAACGTTTTCCCTCTTGCGGAAAACAGATAGGAATATTCCCAAAATTGTCATGGTTTCATGGAGACATTTTGGAGAAGCTGCAGCAGCTGCAAAGATTCTTCAGATATTGCATAGATGAGCCTTGATGTTTGCAAAATGGGTGTTAAAAAAGTCAATGTTTTACCAGAAAAATAAATTTAAGACTGAATCTGACAAAGTTGTTTATACATTTCACAATGTTTTCTTCGGCTGCAAAATCCTGAAAATCTTTGGCAAAAATCTTGGGTTTGGAAAGGTAGTAACAAAAAATTTGAACACCATCTGAATGCTCCTGAGTAAAATTCTACTGCACTAGACCAGATCATGACCATGTGTCAGCTTTCACACTTATGCTATTGCCCTAATTTGTTCTGAAAAGTCCCAACAAATTCACACAGTTTCAGTTGTGACGCATTATTTGCGAATGCTCATTTTATTCTCATCCAAATACAGAAAAATCTAATAACACAGGATGTATTGTTCAGAAAGAGGACGCTGGGTGCACTTAGTACTAACCCTTGATGACACACTTTGTCACCAACAAACTATGTCAATGATCATAAGTGTTCGGTCACTTCTGTTTCTGTTACACTTTAAATAAAGTACATTTAATGTTTGATAGTTAACTTGTGTTTAATTCACAAAGTTAACCCAACAGGAAAAAAACATGAAACACTCTCTCATTACACAACTTGATGGTATGTTATCATGTGAGCACAGAAACTAAATTCTACCATGTGTTCATCTAAAGTCAGGAGGAGCTCATTTTAATTTTCATTAAATAGTAATTTGCATATGGACCATAAAAACCACCACTTCATGTCTCAGAGGCAGTTTCTTTTCCCCGGAGCTGTGAAAGGAATCACCTCTCCATCCTCCATCCTCTTGCACACTCATCTGACTAGTACTGAGGACACTTACAACAACACACACATATTACATTGCACTGTTAAGAATTTTTGTGAAAATCATCCAGTTGCCCATTTATACTGTTTTTGTTATCTTTCATTTCTACTTCCTATTTATATATTATATACAGTGGTGGTCAAAAGTTTACATACACGTGTAAAGAACATAATGTCATGGCTGTCTTGAGTTTCCAGTTATTTCAACACTCTGATTTTTCTCTGATATAGTGATTGGAACAGATCCTTCTTTGTCACAAAAAAACATTCATGAAGTTTGATTCTTTTATGACTTTATTATGGGTAAACTGAAAATGTGACAAAATCAGCTGTGACAAAAATATACATACAGCAATGCTAATATTTGGTTACATGTCCTTTGGCCATTTTTTACTTCAATTAGGCGCTTTTGGTAGCCATCCACAAGCTTCTGGCAAGTTTCTGGTTGAATCTTTGACCACTCCTCTTGATCAGAATTGTGTGCAGTTCAGTTAAATTTGTTGGCTTTCTGACATGGACTTGTTTCTTCAGCATTATCCACATGTTCTCAATGGGATTTAAGTCAGGACTTTGGGAAGGCCATTCTAAACCTTAATTCTAGCCTGATTTAGCCATTCCATTACCACTTTTGATGTGTGTTTGGGGTCATTGTCCTGTTGGAACACCCAACCTGCGCCCAAGACCCAACCTTCGGGCTGATGACTTCAGGTTTTCTTGAAGAATTTGAAGGTAATCCTCCTTCTTCATTGTCCCATTGACTCTCTGTAAAGCATCCAATTCCATTGCAGCCAAAACAGGCCCACAGCATAATACTACCACCACAGTGCTTGATGGTAGGCATGGTGTTCTTGGGGTTAAAGGTCTCACCTTTTCTCCTCCAACATATTGCTGGGCATTGTGGCCAAACAGCTCAATTTTTGTTTTCATCTGACCACAGAACTTTCCTCCATGAAGGTCTTATCTTTGTCATGTGATCAGCAGCAAACTTTAGTCGAGCCTTAAGGTGCCGCTTTTGGAGCAAGGGCTTCCTTCTTGCACGGCAACCTCTCAGTCCATGGCGATGCAAAACACGCTTGACTGTGGACACTGACACCTGTGTTCCAGCAGCTTCTAATTCTTGGCAGATCTGCTTTTTGGTGCTCCTGGGTTGACTCTTCACCCTCCTGACCAGTTTTCTCTCAGCAGCAGGTGACAGCTTGCGTTTTCTTCCTGATCGTGGCAGTGACAAAACAGTGCCATGCACTTTATACTTACAAACAATTGTTTGCACTGTTGCTCTTGGAACCTGCAGCTGCTTTGAAATGGCTCCAATGTGACTTTCCTGACTTGTTCAAGTCAATGATTCTCTTTTTCAAATCTGTGCTGAGCTCCTTTGACTTTCCCATTGTAGCGTTTGTGGGTGTTTTATCCAATGAGCCCTTTTTAAATGGCCTCAGAGAAGTCACCAGCTGTAGTCACTCATAATCACTCACAAGAAGTTAGGAGGTCATGCTATGAAGCTCATGTTATCGACACAACTTTCGAAGTCTCCAAAATTGCTCATTCATGTTGCTGTATGTATATTTTTGACCCAGCTGATTTTGTCACATTTTCAGTTTACCCATAATAAAGTCATAAAGAATCAAACTTCATGAATGTTTTTTGTGACAAAGAAGGATCTGTTCCAATCACTATATCAGAGAAAAATCAGAGTTGTTGAAATAACTGGAAACTCAAGACAGCCATGACATTATGTTCTTTACAAGTGTATGTAAACTTTTGACCCACCACTGTATATATATATTGTATATATAATATATATATATATATATATATATATATTCACCATGAGACGATGACAATAAAGAATCTTGAATCTTTTGCAAAAGGTTTATTTAAGTCTACCTTGCAACAACCTCTTAACAAGCAGCTATTCAAACTACTGCAATTTTTTTATGTCGACAACTTCATATGTAAAGTTTGTTTTGCAAGTTGGCCGCTCAGTAATGTTTCAGGTTATGATGATTTTGAGACAATTTGGTTTTGACTTTATACCAAATTATTAAGAGTTGTTATTTAACTGTGCGAAATATGTCTCAGAACTTTTGTAAAGGCTGTTTGGATCATGGACTTAGTGTAACAGACTTTTTTTTTATCAATTGGAAATTACTGTAAGTATTTGTGTGAATAATTTTTAGATGTGACAATCCAACTAATGACTCATAATCTTTATTTGCATCCATGATGCAAATTGTAAGAATGAAGAGAGAAGTTTTACAAAAAATGTGGAGCTGAGTTTGTTCATAACATTTTTCCTCCCTCATCTCGAAGTAATCAAAACAGTGACAAACAGGGTTGTTATCAGCTTATTCCTCTTTTGTATTTGTATTTATTTAGATCTCCATTAGCTGTGTAAAAACAGCTATTCTTCCTGGAGTCTACAGTAATCACAAATAAAGTGGACTTTGGCGGACATTACACATATGAAATAAAAACACAAACAAATACAAATACATTCATACACACACACACACACACACACACACACTGGACCGTATTTTTGTAGGTGCGTTCGAATTTTGATCTTTTAGATCAGTATAATCAAACATTAGGTATCAGTTCTTCAAATATAGCCGAAATTCATTATTTCTGTGTGGCCTACTGAACTTTCAGAACATGTAAGAAGTAATTTCATGTTTCATTTAAGATGTTTCATCAGAAGACTAATTTGGAATTTTGTGCTTACTCAAACCGTAGTGGGTTTATCCTGGTCCAAGAATAAAGGAAACAGAGATGAATAAAGCCAATGTGTGTTTTATGAGATGGAAGTACAGAAAAGTGGGTGGTTGTGGGGATTGTTACAGAGTTCTGACATTTATTCTTCACATTATAATTTGGATAAGAAAGCCAAACCCAAGTGAATAGAAGTATGGCATTAATCAAGAGATTAAACATGTGCAGTGAAGGTGACGTGGAAGACCAAAACATTGCTGTATGGATTCCACTTATATGAATGTGGTGGGTGGTCTAGCTGCTTCTTTCGCTTAAACCAAATCAACCAGGTTTGTTGTGCTTGTGTTCTAGCTTGGGCTAGATCAAAATAATTTGAACAGATAATGACAAAGGCAAACTTTTTTGTAAGTAAACCCATGGTCTAAGTCTAACCTCATGCTACCTTTAATAAACTAAAAGCCAATATTTTCCTACATTCTGAGAGGTTCCTGGCAGAAAGAAACTAGCTACTTAATTTCTTCTTTTTTTTTTTTCTAACCTGTCCTGTCCGGCGTTGTGACAAGCAGAATGATGATCTGTATGTCAAGTATTGCTGGGCAGTTTTGTTCTACCAGGGTCAGCACCAATGTGCCAACCCTGACAAGCTTTATTTGTTTATTTTAAATGCTATACAGTCAAAATATATATGCTTTCTGTGCTGGACCTGACAGGAATTACTAAGGAGAGGGGCGGGGGCAGGAGGGTGAAAAAGAGGAGGAATAGAGTACAGAAGAAGAAGAAAGGGGGATAAAGTAAAGAGAAAATCTGAAGTTGCAGTATTCTGCATCACAACCAACCTGCTGGATTATCTGAGGGGAAAAAAGTACAAACAAGAGTTTAACCTGTGATAAAACTGACACACACAACAAAACCTTCTATAGCAAATGATGTACAACACAACACATGTTACTAGAGCTATAATAATTTGGTTGGGAGCAAGGAACATAGCGGACAGTAAACAGAGTGATATAGTGTTCGAGTGTGAGTGAAAGTACATGCATGCTGCCGATGTGAACCATGTACTTATTAGGACCAACGGATTGTCACCCAGCCCCAAAAGATTGGAACGAAGGAGGCAGAGACACACGCAACCGGGCCTGTGCCCATCCAGATCCCGGGACCCCGAGGCCGAGGCAAGGAGCCGCCCACCCACCCAGCAAGGCGCATAGAGAAACCCCTGCCAGGAAAGAAACTAGCTACTTAATTTCAACGCATTATTATTTCTTAAACATCTTCTTTGAAAAGCAAGATGATAAAAACATACAATCATGCAATAAACTATAAAAAGCAACGTAATGGAAATTAGATCAGTTCACTTGACATGATATTGAATGAATGACGTGCTATTCTAAAGTTAATTTGACCTTAACTCAAATCTGGTCTCTACAAGTAAGCATCTGGGTGTTCTGAACACAACTCCTGATTTACAAACAGCGGCAACGAGGAGAAAGCTAATTTAAACTGATGTGTGCATAGCTGCTTCATAATGCCTGGAGAACGTGTAGGATCTTTGCATGAAGGTGCAATTCAAAGGTTCTTATTTGTAAAATGATTCAGATTTATTTCCAGTAAAGCTGGCTTGGCAGAAAGAACACATACAGATACAGAATATAGACAATTTCTGTTATATCTATTTTTTTGTCACAAACAAAGCTCAGATTGATTATGTAATATACACATTAGTGCCAACATCAACGCCCAGACTTGAGCAATCATTTTCTGGTGTACATTTATTTATTTATTTTTCTTGGTGCTTCACTCTGATTTGTTGGTCCTTTGGTGTGTTTTTGTCAAACTTGTTCTAGGTCTTCATTCTGCAGCTGTGGAACTTTAATGGAGGTTACGGATGATAACTGGGATTAGAAAGTGAATGATGACACTGTTTTTCTTTCTAAGCATCCTACTGAACCGGAGAGAACCAGGAACCACATCGTGGCAAGTCAGTTGGAAAGCAAGGAAGATGTTTTTAAAAACAACCGTGACAAACTGATTTCATGGGTAAAACGACAGGGGAGAAGAGATGGTAGTTTATGGAATAAATGCTAGGATGACATATTCTGAGAAACACTTCTCTACTTCTTGAGAATGTAGCTAAGCTCAAAATGCAAAATGACTTAATATTAATTCACTATGTCCAAGTATTTCCATGGAGTAAGTGAATGCTTCGTAAATGATCTCCTTGTGGAAAATACAAAATCTTAATGAAGCAATTTAAGGTGCTCAAGACAGAAAAACATTAGAAGCTAATTGTTGATGTGAAGTTAGTCCATGTGTCAATTAGATATTTGTTGTTGTCGAATTATAAAACAGCTTAAATATAACAAAATTTGATTTTTTTTCTAGTCTACTGATACGAATGCAGAAGTTTGGATCTGGTCCCAGTCTATCTCAGAGCTATTGGAGAAGTTTAGTTCAGTTTATTTATTCTAAATTTGCTAGCACTGGTCCAGTCTCAAAATATGAGTTGCTTATTACGCATTGAAGATCTTTGCATTTGTTAATCCTTTCTTCATTTGTATACAGTATATATAACATCAGGTTTTAGAACGCTTACATGAAACGATTACATGAAACACAGATTACTATTAGAAGGTAGAAATTTCTGAAAAGTAGATGTTGCAATAGATAGAAATTTTTTTAAAAAAAGAATTTTTAGAAAGTCTCCCACACACTGATTTTAAGAAAGACTTTGTGTAGCCAAATGGTCCAGAGTCATATCAGTTAGAGCTGTGTGATAAAGATATATTTCAGAAGAAGTCTCACTTTTGAACGGTAAGAAAAATTAGCAACATCATAGGCAAAAATGTTTGAGTACTCCTTAAACAAATAAGTTCTGATGTTTTCACAAATTCATCGTAAGCCAACTTCAACTTGCACTTGTAACTTTTTATATCTACCATACTCCCATGAAAATACAATGATAACCACTACTTATTAGTTTTGGTCAGGAGTTAAATGTTTATCAAACAAAGCAAGGTCACACAGTAAATTTTATTCACATTTACTGGCTCAGTGGTAGACGTTCATAACTGGCCTGAGAGAGGCTGGTTCAATTCCCACTAGGCCCATGTGCCCAAGTGTTTTTGGGAAAGACAACTGACCCACCGTTCTTCTTCACTTTTGGACTGGATTACTGTTGTCATACTTAGAAAGACTGGAGTACCTTGTGATTGTTTTAATAATCATTCTGCTGTATTTTGCGTTTGGAAAATGACATTACCAAAGTTCCTTCTAATTATATAACTTTTGTTGTCTTCCGCTTATCCGGGTGTGGGTCTCAGGGTTAACAGCCTCAGAGGGGAGAGCCAGGCATTGTCCTACTCACCTGGGAGGATCCCGTGGCGTTCCCCGGCCAGCATGAGACATAGTCTCTCCAGGATGGTCTGGGTCTTCACTCAGGGTATCCTCCTGGTAGGACGTGCCTGAAACACCTCACCAGCGAGGTGTTCAGGAGTCATCCTGACCAGATGCCCGAAACCGTCCCATTCTGGCTTCGCTCAAACTGGAGGAGCTCACAGCTCTACTCCTGGATGGCATGAGCTCTTCACCCTATCTCTGTAGTGATGGACCAACCACTCTGTGAAGGAAAACTCATTTCGTCTGCTTGTATCCGTGATCTCGTTCTTTTGGTCACCACCCACAGCTGGTGACCACAGGTGAGTGTAGGAACATAGATCGACCTTGTAAATGGAGAGCTTTGCTTTTGGCTCAGCTCTTTCTTTACCACGATGGACTAACGCAGCGTCCTGATTATTGTTGACGACGCACCGATTCGTCTGTCGATCCTCCCTGTTCCATCCTTCCCCCCACTCGTGAACAGACTCCAAGATACTTAAACTCCTGTACGTGAGCCAGGACCCAGCCCCTAACCCACAGGGGGCATTCCATCCTTTTCCTGGCGAGGATCATGGTCTTGGATATGGAGGCGCTGATTCCCATCTCGGTCGCTTACACTCTCAGCTTCAAACCGACCCATCGAGAGCTGGAAGATCCCAGAGAACTGGAGAGCTGGATGATCATGTTATTCCCATTCCCATGCCCCATTGTATTTATATCCTTAGTTGTTCTGGATCTGCTTATTTCCAGGAGTGTGGAGAAGTGTGTGAATAAGCAATTTGGATTAGTCTGTCTATTAGGTTCGAATTGTAATTGTATTGGGTTTTTGTAGTTTTGTTATGAACTGCTTTTCTTTCTGTGACTGCATATTTTATGTTTTTGGATTCCCTTGAAAATGAGATGTTTCATCTCAAGGGGGTACTCCTTAAGTAAATAAAGTTTGTTCAGCCAGAATACAAGGTATGAATGCAGTTTATCCTTGTTTTAAAAAGTACAAAAAAAACAATTCTAAAGACCTGATAGGGTTTTAGTGGTTTCCCCATTACAAGGACAAAAGTAAAAAGTAAATGTACAGGACCATGTGTTCCTCATTAAAATGAGAAAAAAAAAAGAAAAAATACATGTCTTAAACAAGGGTCGATCAAGGTCTGCAAGCTTTAACAGCACGTTCATAACCGAGCAAGAGAATAATAGATGAAGGTTGAAACAGTACAAACATGACGCAGTAGGTCCCAAAATATTGATAGACCCAGGTTTAGTGATTTTTTTTAGAAGTTCTTTTGTTTTCTTGGGAAGAAAGTAACGGCATTTCCATTTACTTAAAGACTTTTGTTAATCAAATTAATTCTTTCTGCTGATTTCTTTTCTACCAAAACTGCATTTACTTTCCCCCCAAGAGACGTCAAACTAGGATGTTTGTTGATGAATAATCACTTCATTTTTTGTTCCCAGAAAACATACTGGAAAAAATTCTCAGTCTTTTCTCTAGCAAATCCTCTCTGGTGACTCGCTTGGGAAAAATTGTCTCACAGCATTCTTGAAAAAAAAAAATGCTGATCTGGGTAAAATATCTTCTCATGTGTACACCCCTGTTCTTGCTTTCGGACAGCTATGATAAACAATAGCACCCCCTACAATTCTTTACAAGATAAAGTGAGTTGAAGAATGTATGAAATGTGCAGCTTGATGGAGTAAAAGAAGAATGGACCTAATAAAGCTACAACCACTCAATCCTCCTTTTAAAGTTTTCTGGACAAACTAAGTTGATTCGCCATTTTTCAAAGCCATGTCATCTGTACCAGTCAGCTTTGGGCCATTACGTCCTTACAAATGAGTCCCATGCTGGTCAAAAGACCTCATCAATACAAATGTGGCACTTGTAAATGTCTGTTTAAAGGGAAATAGAAAAAGAATACATTATTCACGTCTGTTTTTTACTTCAAACTAATCACATGCGTACTAGATAACTTTATTTGTACCAACAAGTAAATTTTCTTTTGACTGCCAGTCTTTTCAGTTTACACATTTACATTTGTGTTTTTGTTGCCATTTTTCTGTGCAGCTGACTCGAGGAAAAAACATATCACTCAAAACAATGTCCAACTAAAATGTGCCTATTGCAGTGTGATGATACAGAATACTCTGATCCCCTTTTTGGGAAAATAGAGAAAAAAAATCTTTTAACAGAAGGAGGATATGTTGACTCAGTGGTACAATTGTCTGCCCTTAAACTTGCAGGAGCCGGTTCGATTTTCACTGGGCCTATGCCTAAGTGTAGTTGGGGAAGACACCTAACCCCTTGTTTCTCCACCAACTATAGGTGTTGTCGTGGCTGCTGGCTGCAGTGCAATGCAGCACAGAAATTTTTCCTATTTGAGGGATGAATACAGTATGTCAAAAAAAATTGTGGTAGATAATATTGCTAGAACCAGGACACATAGAAATAGTACAAAAGTGGAACAGAAAACTTTATTCACAAGCTTCACAGCCTCAGGGCCATCTGGATTGTAGTTAGTTGCAAATATGTTGCTTATCAGCGGTGCATTCAGTAATTAATATAACAGTTGCAGACAAGAATTGGCAATATGTCATAGCCCCACTAATATACATAATATGCTGGGTTAAAGAGGTTATTTTGAATGGATGAAATGATGAATTTAACACTGATGAAGAGGTGGGGACTAATTCATGCTTATTGAAACAACAATATAATGACGTCTCTGCATTGCAAGAAAGAAATCTAGCCTTTTTAATGTTTATAAGATAAATACAAATAAGGTATAAATAGATTTAATAACTCCAGTCATTCTCTTTTTGGGATCTCTAAATTTAGTTCAAATTTTATCTCCCAAATATGAAGTAAATATTTTTTTAACCATTTAGCGCATGCCCCCTTTTTGGTCTACAAAAAAAGTTGTTCTTACTACTTTATTTATTATAAACTTTGGGCAAAAAATATGCCACCTAAAATGCAGAATAAATCCTTTTATATTTTTTAATGTTCTGAGGGAGAATGTCCGCAGAGCCCCCCATTACCAGAGGTGCTCGTTTTTGTCTATGACCTCACGTCTCCTCCCCCTTTTAGAAAATCCCTGCATCTGCCCCTGTTAACCTCTGTTGCCTCCACAATACATGACTACTTCAAGACTCACTAAGAAATAGTAGACAGTTCTTAGTATGCCTGCAGACAACAGGACCCCCAGCCTCTTGCACTTTCTCATAAGTTGAACATTCCTGATATACTGGGATGGGGAAAGCAAGATATCAAATTTAACCTTAAGACGAGATCTCTGTTGCAAAATAGTCCAGGAAATCTGTAGAAGCTGTATGGGCCAGGTGGCCTGCTTCATTGATATTGGTTAGAGATTCACATTAAAACTTGGAAACCCATTTCGGAAATGTTCTTCAAATCCACCTAAAAGGGTATACTTGTGGAGGCCTAATTACACTTTTCTCAAAATCTGGAAAATCAACTAATATTTGCAAAAGCTGGAAAAAAATCAAATTCCTAATTCTAATATAGAGATATATGAGGTAAATCCTTGCAAAGTAATTAGAGAGGCTTTTGCCAAATATTATAGATGGAGATCAGAACAAGTTTTTGGCAGAATGACAGGTATTTCATTTAAAAGATTCTAAATATCTTTTATAGGCAAAAGGCTGTGAAGGAACAACTTTTTGGCATCACATGGGGCTTCCTTCTGATGAACTCTTCAAAGGTTCAAACGCTTTTCCAACCAAATCCAGGTGGAAGTTGTTACCAGTGGTGTTATTGTGGGTTGATTGAAAATTTACTATGAAGAGAATAGAAAATGTTTGGCATTCACTCATTAGTTCTTAGATTTCACATCGTCCATACAACGTTCTTTAAAAAACATATTTCCAACTTGAAAATTTCATCAGGTATCAACAAAGGAATTTTACAAAAAACATTAGAAAAAAATTCAAAATTATAAAATATTACAATCAAGGAGAAAATGTAATGTAACAGAAAGAAATGGAAAAACACATCAAAACTAAATATAGTGGCTCCAGGTTGTATACGTCTCTGAAAAAGAAGCAACACTTCAACAGACAAAGCAGACACTTTAAAAACACATTTGGTCTATTAATACTTTAACAAGAATAAAGTAGTGGGCTGATTAAAGTACACAGCCGAATAAAGTATCACCAGCTCTCGAAGACCTCCTGTGTGGTACCAGAACCCAAAACATTGCACCCCAAGGACCTGAGCTGCTACAGACCGGTTGCTTTGACATCACACCTGATGAGACGCTGGAGAGACTGGTCCTGAGACACCTTTGCTCCACAGTTGGCCCATCAATTGACCCCCCTGCAGTTTGCTTACCGGGCTAATGTTGGAGTGGAGGTGTGGTTACACCAAGCTCTGTCTCACCTGGAGAAGCCCGGCAGCACTGTGAGAATCATGTTCTTTGATTTTTCCAGTGCTTTCAACACCATCAAACCGGCGGTCCCTGAAGGACAAACTGGAAAAGACAGGGGTAGACCACCGGCTGTCTGGATGGCTCCTAGACTACTTCTCGAGCCGACCACAGGTTTGTGAGAGCCCGGACTGCGTGTCAGACCTGGTCACCAGCAGCACTGCAGTAGGGGACTGTCCTGTTCCCCTTCCACTTCACGCTCTACACTAGCAGACTTCAGACACAACACTGAAGGATGCGTGCTGCAGAAGTTCTCCGACGACACCACCGCGATTCTTGGTCTCATCAGTGACGACAATGACGCGGAATGTAGAGGACTGACGGCAGAACTTTGTGGACTAGTGTCAGCGAAACCACCTCCTGATCAATAATTAAATCACATTTGATAAAGGAGGACAGATTATTTGACTTGAACAAATAGTGTTTTGTTCAGTGAATTGACTGTGCACAGACAAATTTTGCACAAGGGTGGCGAGACTTCTTGCTATTTTTTTTGTTCTTACATAAAACTTTTCTGGAACATTTCATGACTGCAGTTCATCATAACAATGGAGTCACCATAAAGAACTCAACAGATCTCAAATCTTTCTGATTTCCGTCTGTTGTTCAACAAAGATGTAAAAGTTGTAAACAATTGGCAACATAAAACTGCATCAAAGGCAAAAAAATTTATGTGTGACTGAAGATAAACAAAGTTTTATTTGACCCCTGAACAGTCTTTTTATAATTAGCCTCTGATATTACACGTTTAATACACGTTTTACTATAATGCAATGATTGCCGCTTTAAAACACACCTGTCAACATGAGTTTTAAACTAAACTCCGTTATTGGCAAAGTCCAGACTGTACATCACTAACTCCTGAAGACATGGAACAGACCTCTTGTCCATCTGATTTTCAGTGGATACATACAGATAAGCTCCATGTGAAAATGAACAGAGGTTTTATGGAATGGCAATTCCTCCATCCATCTGCGCTGATATGTTAAAGCTGTTGCACATAAATATAAACATATGCTCTGTTTCAGAAAGAAAGCTTCCAACCTGAATGTTTGTCTTTTTAAAAAAAAAAAAAACAGGGAGTCAAACATGTTCCGGAATCCCCATTTTGTTCTCACAGGATGGAGAAATTTATGTCATCATTTCCTTATTACCCCAAGAAGGACTAGTGAAGATAAGATTATAGTGATAAAGTTAGACAGCTTTTCTGTATCCTTCTCTAGCTTGTCAGCAGTTAAAAAGAAACATGGCTTTTTACAGGAGATCCATCATGAATCATGGTAGGACATCTGAAAGCAAGAAATTGTGCTCATTATAGTTTAGAGATTTACTTTTTGCTGGTTACTTTTATTTTGGTATTGTGGTTGATATATGTCCTTGGAGGAATAGGCTTTGTGGATGGAAAATTGACCATTGGAGCCAAAACTCTGAATCGCTTTCCTTTTAAATGAATCATGATTGATGCTTAGGTTCAAGCTAAGAACCTGGGAATGGTCCCTGGAGTCAAGGTCATGACACAGAGCTTGGAAACCATTGTGGGAAATGAGTTTGCTTGATTGACTTTGACTTCATAGAAACAACATTCTTTCTGCATGGTCTGGCTTGTTGCAAAGGCCACTGTGCGCTGGTTGAACCCTCACCTTTGTTTGTTTTCCTCTGAAGACAGATCAACACAAAGTTAGAAGGATAAAACATAAAAAGAAAGTCGCTTGGAGATAGCAGGCAATACAGTAGTCTGATGAGCAATAGATATTCAAAATGCAAACAAAGCAACATGAAAAAAAAAAAAAAATTCAATACCATTCATAATCCTGATATTTGAAACTCTCATTGTAATTTTTCAAACGTTGGCAAAGTTTTCACTGTCTTCAGGAGTGAAAAAAAAAAATGATTTCATGACCTGTGTCAATCTTGCGTGACTGAAAATATGTAGAATAAAAACACTTATTACTCTCCCACTTCCTTTGTGACCTATGAAAAGAAATAATTGAAGGAGGTTCTTTGATCTCATGGATGTAATAAACCTGAGTGAGAAATCATGTTTCCTCTTCGTACAGAAAGTCATTGATGCTTCCTAGAAAGAAATTTTAAAGGAATGTTTTATTTGGCCAGCTGATAAAAAAAATGGCACAACAGCTATATTTTTAATCCCGCATTTATTTTTTCATGTTTCACTTTCCTTCCTTTCCTTCCTTCAGTCTTCTTGGCTTTGAAACCAACAATAATTAATATTAGTCATTTGCTAACTGATCCAAATGAAATCAAAGAAGAAACAGCCAACACATAGATGCACATTAGTTCTTTAAAATGGATCCTTGAGTACAGTGATTTTTTTTCATAAACTGTGCCAAAGTGTACTTGCTCGATTCCAGATTTTTTGATGACTGAGAAGTCTGATGATTTGCCACTTAATTTCAAGAAGTTCAAGTAGGAGTACAAAAACTTCTTTTCTTTTTAATATCCATATCTCCTTCATAGTCAGTGAGTTATGGGAACAGAGCCTATCCCAGCTTTTCTGAGCTGAAGGAAAACATGCATCCAGTCGACCACATTGTTAATATTTTGAGCTACTTATGAGGCAGTATTGAACTGCCAACATATTTAAGGATAATAAAGACTATTCTGAATCATCTGGTTCAGAATTTGGTTTGTGATGCCTGCAGTTGTTTTTAAGCGTATTTTATACCCTTTTATTGTAATAGTAATCTTTTGTTTCTTAAGAACTCCTACACTCTCATTTTAAATAGTGTATCATGTCATGTTTTATGTTTGTTATCTTGTATTGTTTTAATTTATTGGTCGTGCTGCTCCGGCCCAGGTCGTTGTTGTGAATGAGAAAATTGTTTTCAATCAACCTACTTGATGAAATAAAAGGATATATAAATAAATTTGATTGTTTCTGGCTTCAAAGTTGTAAAATTTGTTTCATTTCGCTTTTAGTGCTGTGGAGCCAAAAATTTTAAAGATAGTTTTAATTCATTTCTGCAAGAGAAAACAAGTTTAGGGTTTTCCAAAATTTTTAATCTGACAATGAAACATTTCAGATGTATGACTACCTTATTACGCTAACGACTAAAGGGTTTGCGCCATATGCTGGTGGTTATTGCGGCCTGTTACCATGGAGATGATCGATAGAGTGATCACATGGGTTATATCCAACACAGATGAAAACAGAGGCCAGGGCCCAGAAGAAAGTTTGGAGTTAAAACTAGAGATTTCCTACAAAAAAGTTTTTTTTGGTCATCCAGAGGAATTTTTCCATTTTCTTCATGCGGTAGGTCGTCCTTTGTAGAAGGATGTTACGTGGTTGACAACACTGTTTTTAATACCTTCAATAATCCACATAAACTGAAAAAAATGTTCTCCTTTTTCAGGCCAGAGTTGTAAACTAGCAGCTGTTGTTTTAACTCTGTAGGCATTGGCAGCGTCACTTAGCTTGACTGAATGGTAATTTTTTAAATCTCCGTATTTAACTTAATCCTTTTTAGTGGTCTGTCCAGCACTGAGGACATCAAAGTAATGGTTTGGCTGCTAGACTGCGTTGATCAACTCTATTTTACTCAGCTGGAGTTTTACGGTTATTAGAAGAATGAATTTTTGCTGATGTGTGACTTTCTACTGGAGCCAAAACATGTCAAGAAAATTCAAGTGTAACCATCTCGTTTTGGTTTTTAAGGATAATTTAGATGTTGACATCACAAAAACACGAAGCAACTCTTCCATTAACACTTTGCAAAACCTGGAAATAAATGTATAATAAAAAAGCAATAATAAGTCAAAGTTTTTCCCTTATCTACTTGTAATGCTTCATCCTCCTTGAACGTAATAGCAAAAACTCAGAAATCGAAGTTTAACATACAATATTCAATTCAATATAGTAAATTCAAAGTTATGGATTTAGAACAAAATGGTCATATCTATGAAATAGTCCCTGACCCCCACGTTTCAAACTATTTTAGCTGGGAGATCAAATCATTTAAAAGTTGAATCCCAATGTGTAGAGCTGCATGGCCTTTTCATTTGTTGGAATTTGAACTACTTACACTGAGAAATGACTGTGGTCTGAGGGCAGCCAAAGCATTCTGTCTGCGGACATTGAAATCTCATCACACACACTCTTTAAGAACTTCTATATACATTGTGTGCTTGAATTTAATCTTTTTTGTTTTGGTTTATCTTCTAGACATCAGCTCAGCCCCAGTAGGCCCAGAGATCCTCGTGGTACCCCAGCACCCAAAACCGTCCAAACATTCACACACACCCACTCAGCTGAGAGGACGGATCGACATCACTCCACCCTTCACACGTGTGACTCAATTCCCAGAATATTCTATTTTTCCCCTCTTGTTTTCTTTTTTTTTCTCTCCCCAGGACCAAAGCTATCCATTTTATTTTGGTTATGGCTTTCAAACAGCTGTGGGGTAGCCCCTTTTTTTTCAGAGGAAGCAAATGGAATGGTGATTTCTATCTGAGCAGATTTTACCATATTGTCCATGCTTTCCATTCCTGCTCTAACAGGGACAGACAATATCACTATTTCTCTGCACACCCAGAATTCAAGCATGTATTTACTATGTTTAAATCTTCTATCACAATGCAGGGAAAATGACCTCAGCTAAAATACCGTATCTGTTCTCTGTTTCCAACTACAGTATAGCACGCACAACTCCAACCACCTGTGAAACTCATTAGTTCGCACCAGATTGATTCCATATGTAGGGATGGACTCCCACAAATGGTGTGTCACATAAAATGGAAATCTTGGCATGAAATTTTGCAAGGGGGAAGAAAAACCTGGTAAAACTGTGAGAGAAACATTGTTGGACAGCAAATCACCTGGTGCAGGATGTTTGCACCTTCAACAAAACATTTCGTCTTCAGGAAGACAGGAAACATGCTCAAGCCTGGTTTACCACAGTCCACAGAATTTTTCATTCACGGAATCAAAAGATGTAAATATTACATGTAAAACTAAAAGGTTTTAATTCAAAAGTAATGTTGCTGGACTTCGTGCCACTGAATGATTTACGCTCTAAACTTAAAGTTTATGAAAGATATTCAGGCAACTCGAGAGTGAAAAATCTTCCTAATTTACTGTAGATGAAACTGTTAAAAAAAAACAAGTAAAGTGGATCAAACCCAATTATTTATATTTTATGCAAGTAAATAATCCACTCTAACCTGATTCCTAAAGCTTTTTTTCTTTAAAATGTTTTAATAATATAGACATGAAACTTAGTTGTGAGCAGAATTTGTGTGAATTGTAGAATGTAACTGTTAGTGTGAGGCCAGTAACTTTAAACCATATGGAAACGACTGTTAACAGCAGGGATGGCAGTGGTAAATGTAACCCAAAAGGGTTTTTAACAATGTAAAATTACAGTAAGTTTGTTTTACAGAGCAACTTTACTCACTTGGGAACTTTAATTCCTTTCCTTTTAAAAACTTGAACTCGTGGCTGAAATTCATTGCAAGAAATTCATCAAGTTTGTGTTATGAGTTATTTCTTATTCTCGCCAAGAAAAAACAACTCGAAAGACGGAGTTTTAAGGTACATACTTGATGGACTCAAGAGAATCAAGTCTCGAGGAGTAATAATCAAACATGCAACAATGATGTATCATTTTTACGTAATTACTTCTACTCCATAGCAAATGGATTAACTGGTAAATTGTTCTCTTTCATGTTCTAATGTATGTAAAGAAAGAAAATGATACAAAAGACCAATGCGCTAAGGACCAATAAGTGGTGACAAAATAAAAAGATGGGTATTTAAATAAAATAATTTATTTTCTGTACTGGCTAGTCCATGTTTGGGTTGCAGATATTTCATTAAGTCCTCAAAGTAAACTGGACAAAGGTGTAACAGAGATTTTCTACACAGCGTTTAACGTGTTTATTTAAACACAGGAGTACACGTATTTCCCATTCCTTGTGTTCATCGTCATCCACAGACAACACCATTTCTTGATATTTTTACATGTGTAGGTCATTTTCAATATAATTGTCATGTGGCCGAGGGGCAGAATTAAAACAATTAATAACAAAATGAGAGCACATCTCAAAACATACAGCAAAGTGTATTATAAAGTTTATTTCTTTCAAAAGCATAGTACAGAAACATATTGGATATGACTGTTTAAACAAGTTGTATCACCTTAAATACGACACTTTGAAGGGCTTGCAGAGCCAGAAATAACGCTTCATCATACTTGTTTTACTTTAATAACCACATTTCGACTAATATTTCAGCTTCTGAGTGACAATTCAATAAACATGAAAAGTTTAAAAAAAATTATATGTGACAAAAAATGCCTTTGATCAGTTTGACTGGTGTAATTGCAATAAAAGACCAAATTAGTGTTCACCTCAAAATAAAAAATATATGATACCATTTTTATATAATTTTCTGTGACAATAAAATCAACCTTTTATTCTGTCACCCACAATTCCAACACAGATGTTTCAACAGGCTTCACACAGTAAACTGAGCAAAAAAATTCACACACAAATAAACAAAAATCACTTTTAGGAATTGTTAACAATTCGTAATTGTTGAATTAACCAAAACCAACAACATTCCTGTCCTGAGACCCTCCTGAGGACAGAAATGAAGTGGGGGAAAAAGAAGAAACCTCATGGACAGCCAGATGAAGGAGGGACACCCTGTTGGCTGCCCCCACCCACAGCCCCCCAGGGACAGTGTATTTAGTACTGTTAATATTGGCTAATCCAATCATACAGGTACGCATTTGAAGGATTCACCAGATGTGCTTCATCCTGATGGAAATGGGCGTAGCTAGCTGCACAGATGATAGGTAACCAAGATGAGATGATTGCCGTCAGACAGGTTAGCCAGAAATCAGCCAAGGGCGATGTAGATACATGAAGCATCAATGCAGACTGTGTCTGGCGATGTCCACGTCAGGAACGCAGATGATCTATCAGGAGTTAGTGCTCCAAAAACTCATTCCCACAAAGGTGACTAAGAGAGAGTGTGTCCTACATCTCCAGAAATGAATGTCTGTAGTTCTCAGAATATAGAATTATAGATTGTGGACTGTTTTTTCTGCAAAGTACAACTTACTTGATGAATTTGTTGTCAAGAAAGAGAAAAATATTCCCAAATTCACAAAATACTCTTACTAACTTGTAGCTAAACAAGCGAATGGCACTGACAACCCAGTCTGGTTGGTGAAGTTAAAAAAAAAAGGTTGACAGTAAGCTGGCAGAGATCAATTACTTTTCAGGACACTTCATTATTTCCCTTTTGTGGTCTTTTTCAGAGTAGAGCTCAGACTGTAACTAAACTCAGCTCCATCACCTCAACTACCACATTTGAAAATGTCCCTGGATGGTGTGACACTGACCACAGTCATGATGAGAACAGCTGTACTCTATAGACTTTCTAAAAGATTCTTCTACTGAAGAAAAGCCACATTTAAAAATGATGTGGATGTAAAAAACACAATCATGACAGATGCAAAGGAGGCCTGAAATTATCACCATCATCAACAATGAGTCAAGTAGAAGCACTAAAACAGTCCGAAGGGTGCTTAAGAAAGATTTAGATGAAGGGATTTTTTTTAAAAACAATTCAATCTGAGCATTTATTTAAAGATTGAAGAAGTAGGTTGTTGGTTCTTTAGCTCTTCCCTGCAAACAGCACAGTATGCAATGCCTGCAGAAAATATAGGGATGTGGAGTTTTTCCAAGAGTTTAAACTTTAATATGTCCCAAAGTAATGGTTAGTTGGAGGAGCAGCTTTTACAGTTTGAAGAAAGCTACAAAGCATGACAAAGAGCAGACCAAATGGATGATAATCCAGAGAGAACATGTTGTGAAGTAGAAAACATTGTAGCATGTTCATCTTGAAGGGTCGAGTCAGAACTGAAAGCAAAATACAGTACAAAGTGAAAAAAAGGGTATCTAAGCTTATCTACCAATGTGAAAATATGTTTAGGTGTTTATGAAATGTGTTTATGTATTGTAGGAACAAGTCAGACAGATATCAGAAAAACCCATTGAACCAGTAACTGAGTTTTGAAGCAAAGCACATATCTGACAATAAAAACGAAATGTTACGCAGTTTGTGCAAATCCTTCTTGATATAACGGGAGTGCTTTAAATAGTTTAATTTTTGAAAGATTTTAGACTTCAGGGAACAACACTACTTTTCTAAATTAGGATTGTATTACATTGGATGTGTTGTAAGAAACAAAATGAAAAGCTGGCACAAGAGTTGTGTCAATTGGTATTTTGTGGCTTTACATTGTACTTTTGTGTTCTGTATTTAAATTCATTCCTTCATTTGTCTTCTGAACAATCCATTCCTAATGGGGTTGCCGGAGCCTATCCTGGCGGATTCAAAAAGAGAGGCAGGGTGCACCCTGAACAGGTCACCAGTCTGTCGTGGGGCTACACACATAACTATCTACACACAAAGTATGCCTTCACTAAGAAGAGAAAAATGGCGTACTCCTAAAAGATTTGAAACCACAGGTAATGAACATATCTATTAAATGCAGGCATGTTGGCGGGATTCACAGCCGGACCAGTTTTGTTATGAGGTTTATAAGTATTAGTAACCTTGTATTCAAACTGCTCCTTTTTATGAGTCAGCATCATCCTTTTGTCCTCTCGCTCAGAAATGGAACCAATCAGAAGACAAATTTTTTATCACTTGACTGAGAAAAAAAGAGAAAATTACCCCTCAATCTGGAGTAATTACATCTTGTTTGGAGGTGTTGTGTGGGCCTATGTAGTGGTAACCAACACAAAGAATTCAATGAGTAGGAAAGGACAGTTTAATGACGAGCACCTTCTATGATGACAATCTCCATCCGCTTTGATGTGTCATTTACAGATAAATTTAGGTAAAAGCAGTAAAGAGGAATCCTGAAAATAACGATGCAGACTCAAACATGAATAATCTTGTTTGTCTTGAAATTTATGTTTGAAGATAGCCTAGAAATGACTGAATGTGCGAATAGAAATATTTAAAGCTTACTGATTTAAGCTGAGAGACACTTTACCACTGACACTGTGAATATGTAATGTTTTAAGACGAACATTAAAACACCCTATCTTATGTGTTATAAAAGAATGTGAAATATGTGTGCATCTCATGGCTGATAGACAAGCAGAAGAGATAAGGATGCGGTTACAGACGAGCCAAATATTTACTAGAAAGTTGTTGGGTATCATATGATGGGGCACTACTTATTCATGTGCCCTTAAATGTCTGAAACAAAGTTTTTACCAAATAACCGAGTACAAAAATCCACAAAACACGGTTAAAGCGTGAGTGCATGTTCTTCTGTAAATCTGCATCCTTAGGATGTGATGAATGGATATGAAAATTTCAAAGATTCTGTGATTTACAACCTTTAAAAGTCTTTGACATAAATTGATGTGGTGTCCGTCTTAAAAGGAGAGTGGATTTAATTAGAACCAAAAGCCTTGAAAGCTGCCAGAGTTGTAAAACTCTTGTTTGCCAAACCTTGGCGCCTGTGAGCTCAGCATGGCCTGCAATTTGTGTTTCATCTGCACCATCACAGCAAAATGAAAACCATTGCTTCAGGGACAATTTAAAATGTAAAAGCTGGCAAGAAAGTACGTTCTAGCTAAGAAGAAATCCAATAAGTGAGGCAATGATTCATTCAAGTTAAACACTGAGCTGTTTATTTTGTTTCTGATGAGCAAGAGTTTCTACACACATGACACACGAAAACGTAGAATTTTGTATTCTTGTAGTGAAAAATGAACAAAGCTTTTTTCTTTTGTTTCTTTTCTCCATAAAGTAGAATAACGTGGCTTGCATTCAATTGAAAAGGAACACAGTGCTGACTGACTGTACTGACATAATAACCAACAGGACAGATAAAACACTTGAACAAGGAACAATAAGTCACGGGCCACAGTACATGGTAATCCTATTAATGTATTGTATCTTTCAGACTGGGAGGTTAACCACCTTGTTCAAACATGCACATGTCAGTATGCTCTGCAGGGACTGACCCTACTGGCCTGCATTCAACTTCCTGCTCTATAAAGCGACCCCACAAATGTCCAAGAAAGTTTTACTGCTCACTAACCACTTAACAGGAAGCGCCTCAGGTGATGCTCTCAAATGGTCTGATGAGACCAGTGGAAAGTTACTGTGTGGACTTCAGATGATTGGCATGAATATTTAAAGAATTCATTAGAAAAACTTAAAGTGAAGGGCTTTAATAAACAAATTTTTTCAGAGAAGGAGTGCATCTCTTTGAGAGAAAATTAACCACCTCTCGTATTTACTTTTTTTTTTAACCTGCCTGTGCCTAATTAAACCAACAATATTCTTGCTGCATTGATACAACTGTCCCCAAATTGACCATGACCACTAATTGGAGGAATATGGTAACCCAAGCAATTCATGCTAACATAGCTAGGATGAAAAAAATACAACATGGATGTGTAAATATTCCAAAATTTCAAGTTAATCTAATCTTAACTGTTCAGTTAGACATACCATAGATATTATTATGTCTCCCAGCTGGCCATGGAGCTCTTTGGGATCTTTCCAGATGAGCCAGAGGGTGTAGCCAGGGTGAGCAAAGTCTGGGCTTCCCAGTTGAGCGAGTTGGTCAGACGTCCTGAATCTGGAAGATGATGATAGAGGGTAGTTTTGATTCGTGATAAGGAAAATATTTTGATTCCAAACAGTTGGGTTTATTTAACAGATTAAAAACTATTATGTTCCTTCATGGTTTCATAGAAATTTTCTTTTGCAAATATGCCATTTAATTTTTTAGAAGACCAATGCTATAAATTCTTTAAACTTTCTTAACCACAGGAAGCAAAAGTCAAACCTACTAATTTGCGCTTTACAGGTGTTTAGTCTTTGGGACATCTACCAACTCACAGGTCATCTCCTGAATAAAGTTCAAAACTCAATCAGGATTAGAAAGATTTTGCTAGAGTCCGTCACTGATCTTTGAGTGTTAACCCTTGAAAGTGGACACCAGGAAGTTGTATGTAATACCTCACATTTCAGAAATCTGCATTTTCTTTTTACATTAACACTATAGTGTTACTATTAACAATTCACTTCATCAGCCCCATGATGGCAGTCTGTTTGTTTAAAGAGGCGGGTAATTATTCTTATACCATAACAGATAGTATAGATGAACATGGTACTTTTTTGTTACTTCAGAAATGAGATACTGGCCAAAGAAAAGCAAAGAAATTTATTCAGCTGTGGGTGGTGACCAAAAGAACAAGATCGCAGGTACAAGTAGCTGAAATGACATTCCTCCACAGGGTGACTGGGCTCTCACTCAGAGATAGGGTGAGGAGCTCTGCCATCCGGTAGGAGCACAAAGTAGAGCTGTTGCCACTCCATGTTGAGAGAAGACAGATGGGGTGATTCGGGCATCGGGTTAGGATGCATCCCGAATACCTGATTGAGGTATCTCGGGCATGTCCCACCAGGAGGAGACCCAGAGACAGACCTCGGACCTGCTCGAGAGACTATGTCTCACAGCTGGCCGGGGAACACCCCGGGATTCTCCCGGATGAGCTGGAGGGTAGCCGGGGTGGGAGAAGTCTGGGTTTCCCATCCAAGGCCGTTGCCCCCATGACCTTGTCCGGGATAAGTAGAAGACGGAACAGTTTCATTTCCATTTTTGATTGCCCAGCCCCACTTAGTTCCATCCTATGGCCGTGTGCACAACACAGCATAAATCTTGTTTAAGGTTGCAAATACTGCGTAAAACACATAAAGTTACAACATTTATATTTAGGTGCATTTACTTCAAAAAAAAATTTAAAAGCATGAGCAGAGCGCATGCACAATATGGAAGAGTCTGGAAATGGTTCGAACATGCATGAATAAAATAGAAAACCACTCCAGGTTTGTTTTTGATGTGGGAATAACATTCAAACTTTGCATAAACCTTCAAAATGTTGATTTGCATACCACCCCTCTCTTTAACTACAGCTAATCAATATCTAGTTCAACCCCAGCTATGGAAAACACATGCCTCCTCTCCAAGCCACATCATCTGGCATGTCCAGTCAGGGAAACAGGAATGAGGAGAGATACTCAGCTGCAGAGAACAGTCTCTGAGGAGTTGACCAAGGGGATTTCACAGAAAGTCAAGTCTACTCATTCAAAATAGACTGAACTATGTGTCCATTCCTTCCCTCTGGTTTCATACTCCAGCAACAAAACAGGAAGTTTAATAATCAGAATCAGAATATACTTTATTGATCCCACACAGGGGAAATTTGTGTGTCACAGCAACAACTTCCTATCTGCTAAGTGAGTCGTTGTAGAGCCCGATCACGTACGGAAAGAAAGACCTCCGGTAACGAGATGTTCTCGAGCGGAGCTGTCTGAGCCTCTTGGAGAAGGAGCTCCGTTGTTCGTCCAGGAGTGGGTAGAGAGGATGGTCATGGTTTTCCATGATGGACAAAAGTTTGTTCAGTGACCTCCTCTCTACCACTGCCTCAAGTGATAATAAAATAATAAAAGTAGTAATAGTAATAAATAGTAAAAATAGTAATAAAAAGTAGAAAATAAATAAAAGTCTTGCGCTGTCAACCGGTAATTAAAATCTTCAAGTAAATTTGAGTCATCGCAGTGATCTGTTTGTAGCTATATAACTCTTTTAAAATAAAAATATGATCCTTTTGCACACTCTGTTCCTCAAGATGGATAATTAAGCAAAAAAAAAGTTTTCTCCCCAAAACACTTTTATGATGTTGATGTAACTATGGTCAGAAAACAGTCGATCAAAAACAGCCCGTGTACATACTTATACTATAAATATTTTAATGCTTTCTACTTGCTAATTATTGCACACCTGTATCAAAGCAAGTTCCTAGTCTCTGATATTCTCATTGACATGGCAATTAAAGCATTCTGATTCTGATTCTAATAACATTGTCATAAGTGTGCAATGGTACATTTTTAAAAGAGTGCGATTGTTTGGAAAAACTGGGACGAACAAACAAAAAAACAGCATAATTCTATGTTTAGATTCCTTGAAAGAAAAAAAAAAGACTTGGCTTTTTTGTTAGCAAACATCCAAAGATTTTCCCCCGTTGTCTCATTTTTCTATCCTATCCTAAAGTAAGTGTCTTTTTGAACATTTTTTTTCAAGCCTATAAATGGAACCTAAGGAGGTGGAACCAATAAAATGCCTCATAAAAATGTTACAATATCATGTAAAAAAAGTTTGTTTTCATTTTTATAAGAACAAAACCACTCATCTAAGACACTTATAGCAATGTTTTTCTCTCATTTAACATGTAATCTGATCAGCCCACTAAAACAAGTTGGCCTGTAAATACAGAGCACCAGTGGCAATGTGTTTCTCCACCATTTGCTAGACGTATGAAAGAAATAATAAAATAGTCATTTCTGGACAGGGAAAGGTACCATGTAAGGATATCACAGCCTGAAGAGATTAAAAGCACCTGGATGTGAGGGCGGACGGACAAGTTGTCAGACTGTTTGCTCTCAGGGAAATAGAGGCCCCTAAATATTGGCTAGATACAAGTTTTATTCTGCACCACCATCAAAAATGAAATGATTGTGTCATTTTTAATATATATTCTAAATTAACTTCATCTGTTTCTTGGGAAGCATACCCATTTCTCATGCAAAGAAGGTAAAACTGTTCCAAAATGGAATTTGAAGAAAATCGAGAAAAAAATCATCTTTATGATGATCTGCTCTGCATTGTTACTTCTTTCTACTTTTAAGGTTTTTTTTTTATTTTTTTTTTACATAATTTATTACCCCATGTGTACAAAGTTTATTTTTGTTTTGTTTTTTTGGGGTACTTTTTTCTGAAAAATGCACCAATCCATCAGGAAGCACTTTCAGGAACTCGCCTTTCACAATCAAATTATTTGTTATTTCAGAATGTTTAACTGTTCCGAACATTTGTTTTCTAATACTTGAAGAGTTTCTTTAGCTATCGTACTCACATTTGCACAGAATTTTTAGATACTGTATTTTATTGATTATGGACAGGAATTTGACAAATCAGATGACCAGCAATTTTTAAAAATTTTCTTAGCCTTTTTCAACCGATTAGTTTTAGCCCTTTTTAAATATTGCCCAGCATACCTCTGAAATTGATTTTCATTAGAATTTTTTAGCTTCTATTAGAAATCTGAAAGCTCCTATTCTTATTTGGAAAATCCACTTGAAGTCCGTTAGCTAATATACTACCATTAGTTTGGTGTTTTTTTTAATAGGGTTCTTGCTGCCTTACAGATTGGTCTTGGCTGGCCAAATGCTATGGGAGTCAACCCAGACAGAAATTCCGGTACGGAGACTTATAGGCAGTTGCTGAGCTCTGGGATGCTTACTGGTACCCCTGGACTGGCGCTGACACCGACTGTATCGTCTTGCCTTTCTGTCGGGCTCTCTCTGCAACGCCGAAATGGGGATCTCGGCACTGGACACTCCAGGATCTCAATGCCACTCATCCAGGCCTGCATCTGGGGAGGTCAGCCCAGCTTCGCTTTGTCGGCACAGACTCAATACAGGGTCCAACACTTGAAGACTCGGAAACAGTAAAAAAGAGTCAGTCTGCCACTGCTCCCCCATGACTCATACTGCCTATCACATTTGCAGCAAGTGTGGTCGGAGCCTCAGCTCCCACATTGGCTTATTCAGCCACAGCTGGCGCTATACAAATAGATAAGTATCCAGGTTCAGACTTCATTGTCTCTTGAGACAGAAGGATGCCAACAGTGGTAAAAGTAACTACTACAAGAAGACAACTTGTCAGGCGTGAGCATTCATGTACATACAGTAAAAGCATTGATAGAATAACAACATCTGAACTGAATTTTTTTTTTCAAATGCTACAAAAATTTCATCCTCACTGGGACTGATGTATTATGTTATTTGTCAACTGCACAAATATATATGTAAATGCCATTTTGGTCACTTTCTGGCTTGCCTTAATGGTTTCACCTCGTCTATTAACAGCAGATTTGCTTTGACACAACTTTACTTGTATGCAGATAAAAGTTTCCTGACTTGAAGAGGGGGATAGATGATGCAACCGATGGTAAAAATGGAAAATAAACTAATTGTCCAAGTAGGGGAATTTATCAGAGGGTTTAGTTTTTTTGTGTGTTGCTAAAATAAAAAATGTGTTTTTACACAATAACTGGGCTGAACTAACACATTTCAAACGTGGCATTTTTGTTTTTTTCTGAATAAAGAGGTTGGTTACGTGCAGTGATACTGTACTGGGCGAAATATGCTTTCTTGAAAATTGCCTGTAACTTTGTGCTTTTGAGTCACTCTTTTGGCACAATAACACCCATTAGCTCATTGCCCTACATATTTTGGCAAAAAAAAAAAAATACCCCAACTTTAAGACTGTGTCCCTGCCCAGTGTCACGTCACAGCTGTACTCACATACCTAACTATCAACACACTGTTCGATTTGGATACACAAAATAGATGATTCAGCAAAGAAAAAAGTGTAATGAAAAGTTAACAGAAGAAGCAAAAAGATGAAATAGAAAGTATGGGGAAGAAAATCGCACAGGAGTTAGCCTTTGTTTGAGGGCAGTAAAGTGGGACATTTAAGAAAAAACGGTTTGGACCAAAGCCACAGAAAAGTAGCTGATGGCTTTGGTGCAGTTTTGTTCTTTATTAGATGTGCACGTTTGTCATTTTTCATCCATTCGATGGAAAACTAGTCCAGGAATATGCCGGATACTTGTTCCGTTCTAAAATGGTTTAATTCTGATATTGCCACATAAAATTGCTATGGAATGTTATTCAAGCCCTCCTGCTGGTTGCACATGCTAATTGATGCTTAACAATACCTGCAGGGACACATCTGGAGTTTTGGTCGTGTCACACACATTTGGGCTCAATTTTAATCCATCATCCAGATGTTAGAGACATCGTGTAAAATATTGTGTTTAAAACAGTGGGATGTGTGAAAACAGACATTTTCATGTCAAAACATTCTTTACTGAGACTGTGAATCTGATAAGATCAAACTCTTTGTCTAAATAAAAATAATTACACAAAAGACAAAAATGAGAATTATTTGAGCAAAATTGCAGTGACAACCATGTTCCACTTTCACTTCATCCAGATTATATTTATCCCGATCTTGTCAACATTGCCACTTACGGATTTCTCAGAGGACATGGTAAACGGCGAGGTTGTCCATTAAATGAAATGTTGTTATAAAGCTAATGGTTTGCCATTGTCACAAGTTGCTGAATTCAAAGCTTCAACTCCGAACTTAACTCCGAAAATAACTGAACAGGCCCATTTTGCTTAAGACAGCATTACATCCCATTGTGAGATTTTATTACTTGTCTGAAAGAAACAAACAATTATTCCGAGAAATTTGCACAAGCTCTTTTGACTGTTGAAAATCTAAAGAACAAAAAAAAAAAAAAAACTGGGGGTCTCCGTGGTAACATTTTGGGGAAACAAAGCATCAGTAATTATGGTCTGGTCTCGGTAGCAATAATCCAATTATGGCACCTTTCAAGAGAATAGTTTTGGCTCCAAAATTTTCTTCCGGTCATGAACTCTAAAAAGACTTTGATGATGAGTCAATCAGACAATTCCTAGCACAAGATGAAAAATAGCCAGTGGCAAAGCAGACGGCAAGAAAGAAAAAGGTTAATAAATTTAATTGAATATTGACTAGAACATCCTGTTTTTTGGGAAAAAATAAATTGTAAGAAACAGCCAGTTTTTTAAATAATGTTAGGTCGATAATGCACACAGTGTTGTGGTAATAATGAAGATCCCATCTGTTTGACAGCTGGCCCTGCTGAATGAAGATCAATCAGATGAATCAAATCTCTGCCTGGTGAAAAACAACTTGTCTGATGTGGATCAGTTGTGTAATATGAATGCAATAGTAACTCTAAATTTTATAGTTTTTCGAAAAGCTGTTAGGTAAGAAGCTTTTCTTAGAAGATAGAGTTGCATAAAAATGGGAACACTCATCAGTAAAAATGTTTTGAATGGACAACTAATGAGTTCCTCACAACAACCTGGCCACATGTGTAAAGTGGACTTTTGGCTCAGAGATTTGAGCAACTCAGGATACACATTTCATTTGGATACACATACAGTGCATACAGAAAGTATTCACAGCACCTCTTTTTCCCCCATATTTATTATGTTACAGTTTTATTTAAAAATGGATTCGATCAGTTTTCTTCCGAATATGTTCCATTGTCTTCCACTTTTTCGGGGCCGGGTTATGGGGGCAACAACCTTAGATGAGAAACCCAGGCATCTCTCACCTCAACTGCATCCTTCAGCTCACCCGGAAGGATGCCAAGTTGTTCTCCGACCAGCTGTGAGACATAGTCTCTCCAGCGAGTCTGGGGTCTACCTCTTGGTCTTCTCCCAGTCGGACGAGCCCGAAACACCTCACCAGCAAAGCGCTCGGGAGGCATCCTGACCAGATGCCCAAATCACCCCATATGGCTTCTTCCAAATACCCTTTTAGAAAACATCCCAAAACAATAATGCTGAAACATAGTTATGGAAAAAAAACATACAGTATGTGCTAAAGTATTCACAGCGTTTGCTCAAAATACACCATTGGGTTATTGGTCACTTCTCTGATGAAGTCCTTTCCTTCTCAATCATTGAGCTTAGATGGTTGGCCGGATCTAGGAAGAGTGCTGGCGGATCCAAACTTCTTCTATTTACAGATGATGGAGGTTACAGTGTTCATTGGAAACCTTCAAGGCAGCAGAAATGTTTCTGTACCCATCCTCAGCTTTGTGTATCAAAGTAACCTTATGTAGACTGGGGTGTACCTTTCCAAATCACGTTTAGTTCACTGGATTTACCACAGGTTGACTTAAATAAAGCAGCTAAAGCATCGCAAGAATCATCAGCGGAAACAGAGTAAACCATAGCTCAATCTGAGCTTGATCATTAATACTGTCAATGCTTATGTACACATTATTTTTCAAGCTTTTTTTAAAAAAAAAAAAAATCAACGTTGTCATCACAGGGTGTTTTAAGAAGAAAACTGATTTAATCCATTTGGAAATAAGGCTTTGACATATTAACATATGGAAAAAATGATGCTCAGTATTCACCAACAGAATGTTATGTTTTCCATACATAGGGTGAGAAAATAAGTAACAAGAGAGGACCCTGTTCAATTTAAATTTAGTGGCACCAGAGATTCATTTATTGGTCCCGGCTGCACTTGTCATTCATTGGCATTACTTTGAGGAAAGAGTTTGAAGTTTCACATGATCCTGGTAACCTTTACACTATAATCACAAACAGACACTTTGTCTGACGTTCTTTGCCAAGTACTGTAATCATTCTACCAGTGACTTTTCTTTTTTCTCCTTTTTTAAAGAGCATCAAGCAGATTTTACTCAGTGATAAAATGCTTACACTTGTATGACCACTTCTCGTGCTAATTATTGTACTTTTATACATTTAATATTCTACAGTCTTCTTGTCCAGTGCATCCAATCATTCCACTGGGGATTAAAATGTTGCTTTAAAAGTTGTCTTTATGAACATTTCCAGCTGTAAAAAGTCTTTATCAGACCTTTATAATAAAAGCGTTCCATGAAAGCACTGTATTATGGTCTGGGCTGAACTATAAACTTGATGTGCAACGTATTTTCTCTTTGAAGTATTCATTGCTGAAATGTACTGCTTCCTGATCAAGTATGTTTCGGTAAAATGTGGTTCATCTTTTTACAAAAAAGCTTGAACCTTTGAAAGTGATTTTTTGTGACATGGATGCCTGAACTTACCAGCTAAAAGTTTGGTTTTAAATCATGTCAATAACGAATACTTAGTAATGTTTGATCATCATTGTCACCTCACAGCTGAAGGTACCACTTTTTCCAAATGCACCTGGTGTGCGACATGCAGATAGATGATTTAAAGTGCTGCTACAAGGAGTGGGGATTCTGGTTTATTCAATTCAATTTTATTTGTATAGCCCAAAATCACAGAATTTCTGTCTCAACAGGCTTCACAAGAAAAAGAGGAATGTATTAACACAAATACACAGCAAGAAAAATAACTAACAAATGCTAACTAAACAAGACTAGCACATTTATGCCCTTAGACTCTCCTTCATGATGAGAAAAAACTCCTAAAAAACCCATCAGTGGAGAAAAAAATAAGAAACCTCATGAGGATCCACATGAAAGAGAGATTCCTCCCCCGGGACGAGTACCCAATGTGTCAAAGATTATTGTTTAAATGTTAACTTATTCTACTCTACAGTTAAATATCTAAAGAAGTCAATAGATGTTCTTCATCCTGATGGAAACACGGGAAGCTCCTCAGCTTGGAGATGTCCGGGAGGGGCAGGAGGGAGTTTGTGTCTCCATTTTGTATTTTCATTGAACTTAAAAACTGTAAAATTTTGTTTTCTCTATTACTATTACATGAAGCAACCAAGCGGCCCTTGAGGACTCCTGAGGGTCTCTTAGCTGCTCCGTTGGAATCAGTGATAGAGTATTTATGGACACAAAATAATTTAATTTGACAGAAATTCAATTAATAATCTTGCTTATAAAAACCATAGTAGAAAAGACTGTAAAGTGTCTTCTGGACAGTGTATTTTTTGATGGAGAAATTTCGACTTCCATCCACAAATCATTTTCAATCTGAGTCAGTCAATCATCAGATTGAAATGATTTCCAAATGGAACTTTCTTGTGAAAATAATTAGCGTCGATCTATCATTTTCCCAAACCCACTCCAAGCAAAAACGGTCTGATCAGAAAAATGTCCCATAGTTAAAAAAAATAAGATTCCAAACTTTATTATCTGTTCTATATTCCACCATATTTTTTAAAATGTGGAATACTTTTCATCGCCATTATCTGGACAGCTACATCGGTCTGTAATAACACATTTTGTATTTGTTTCATCATCATCTAACCACAGTGTGCTGATAATCCCACGCCACAAAGCCACTTACATCTGCAGAGAATGAGACAACTTTTACCCCCTGTTTAGGCCTCTACCGCAGGCAGTTGTGTTCTCTTTTTTTTGTGCGAGGTAATATGACACCCACAGCACTGGCCTGGTGATTTATTGTACAGGTGTTGGGAGGCTAGAGAGCTTGGAAAGCCCCAATCATAAAACAATACTAGGGGTGTGTTGAATGGCAAGCAGGGTCAAAATGCACATGTGGACAGGTGAAGGTGCATGTTAGCAATCATTTAGGCAGCTGGAAGCTCGCAGGCTTTTTATACAAGCTCATATATTTATTTGACAATTACATAAAGGATATGACTTTTACTGATATTCAATGGTAGAATTTCTGTTGATGGTTTAGCTTGAAAACATGAACAGAGAGCAAGTTTGAAACAACACATCTCACATTATTTATGTCATTAATAAATTATTTTTTATAGACCCATCTCCCCTTTGAATGACACAGGAGTTATTATCCCAGTATGTGTGGAGTTCAGTTGGACAGAAAGAATAATAATTATATTTCTTTTTGGTTGCAAAACTAGAAAAAAAATATCTGTCTAGGTCAAGAGCTCCTCCGTACAACTTCACCAAAGGAATCCTACTGAATTTATGAAGGCCTGAAAGAATATTTTACAAATTCTCTGGCTCAGACATTAAGCGATGCTAAAATGTTTGATCAGTATAAATAAAAAATGTCAGGTCAAGTCAATGGTCAGGAATTCACAGAAGCAAATAATTCCTTCCCCCAAAATAGTGATTTATGTTCAAATACAAAACTATGTACGTCATTTTATTCCGAAGCCCCTCATACATCACGTGTAACTTTGGTGCAGCATTTGTTTTCCACACTGAGTGACATTAATCCTGAAAAAAATCCTGAAATAGAACCAAACCAATGGCTCCAAATATTACTAGAATTCATAAGGAATGTTGTGGGATCACAAATCATCAAGTTTATCTAAGAGATGATTCACTTTAGACTCCAAAACCAATGAACTGAAGGAAGTATTTAAGATATCAGACAACTAGAGATTGGAAAGAGTAGAAATCTGAAAATAATGAAGGGACATTCACATCAGTATTTGCTTTTTAAAAGATAATTGTGCCATAAAATATAAAATGTTGGTGTAGAGAAACTAAGTAGGGACAGATTCAAAGTATGTGATCATAAATAGAAATGAGCAACAATAAAACACGGTGTGGAGCCGTATAAACTTTGGAGCCTCTATGTTGGCACACCGGGCAGAGCACAACGTGATGCTTAAGTGTCAGAAACACTTAAGAGGAGAAGGACAACTAAAGTCTGATGAGGTGCAACATTTATCCAAGCTGATCATGTTCCCAAGTGTTTGTGTGTAAAGAGCTTGTTGCTTGCGGTTCAGAATGTTCTGACTTAAAACAGAGCAAGCTTCTAAGAACAAGACATGTTTCAGAAAGTAACTGCGCAGTGCCAAGCCTTAATGCAAACTCTTTACCTCACCAGGAGGCCAACTAGAGGGGGCGAAACGCACTCCTTCCCAAGTTAGGAACTCCATTTCTCCAAGACCCTGCATGGATAGTTCATTTTCCTCAAATTTATAAGCAAGATAAAAAAAAACACAGATAAATAAATCAAAATATAATGTATACTGTTTTTGAAATTGCTCTTGAAATGTCAAAATCGGTAAATGCATCTCTATGTGATAAGTTTCTTCTTTTGCACTGCTGATCCTTAATGGTAAGTCTGTCCTGGCTTTCCAGTGGCAGGATACACTCCTAACAGGTCACCAGTCTGTTACGGGGCCACACACATACAAGCATCCACATACATTCATTCCTAGGAGCAAATTTATAGTGGCCAATGAACCCGACTTGCTTGTTTTTGCATGCGGGAGGAAAGCAGAGTACTTGGAGAAAACCCACACATATACATGGGGAGAACATGCAAACTCCACACAGAAAGGACAGTATTCACCCCACTTCGGGACTCAAACCTCGACCTTTTTGCTGTGAGGCCACTGTGCTTAACCACTGCACTACCGTGCAGCCCTTTCTGTACAAGGTGATCCACATTGTGTTTGAGTACTTTTAATGAGAATGCATTAAAAATGTTCTACAAAAAAGTCCAACAATCCCCAATAAAATGATTATCTGGTTAATTTAGGATTTTCCTTATGAATTTTCTTATTTGTCTAGAATAATTTAGAGCTCAGCAACTTTTTTTGATGGTTAGTTTCTGCCATCCCGTTCTTCAGTCTGGGCCAGTCGGTCATAAACAATTCTACGCAGCTGAGTCATTGTCCAATCAGCCAACGCATGTGGAGACATGTGAGATTGTATTTTGGGGTCTTTCCATAAGCTAAGACCACACAATTTGTTGGAATAGTCAGAGCGTGTCAGCACGTCTGATAGATGAACATTGCTTAATAGCTTGGTGCAAAACTGATCGTTTTCTTTTTCATGTCAATGGAACAGCAGAAAAGATCGCTGGTGTTCTCAGACAGATCCCTCAGTGAACAAGTAACAATATTGTGATAAAGATTGTAAAGTAGAATTTCTGTGAATCTCGTTCTCCAATTTGTCATGTTTAAATGTGGAAAACTTTGCCCAAAGCCAAACAATCGTTTCACAAGTTCTTAAGATAAAGCAACAGCAGGAACAAATTATTCACTATCTTGCAGCTACAATCTAAACAAAGCAAAGCGTGATTTAAAATGTATGTTTTAGACTTTCTGCTGTAATCGAAGTGCCTGGGGAGTTGTTGTTTTCTTTGTGTTAGAACTGGATTTTACACAGTTTGGGAGGTTCTTTATCTTCCCAGTCCATCATCTGGTTGATATCAGGCATACAAAGCATTTACTCTTTGTTTTCTGTATGGCTTATGAATGATGGTAAGTAGGAGGCAACAAAAGTGCAACTTCAGCACCGGCTCTACATTGGACTTTCGCATTATGTCAGCTAAGCTGTCAGAAGTCCTCTTATGTTTTGCTGCAACAGGACATTTTCCTCGTTTCTCTTTCCTCCTGACTCTTACTCCTATGAGTGAACTTTGGAAGATGTTTTGTATCTTCTGAAGTCATGGTAACAACCGTTATGTCTCTGAAGCTGGCAGACAGACGCACTCCTCCTCATAATAAAGGGTACTCATCGGGCTCAGAGATTAAATGACTCAGTTCAGTTTTAATGTCTTGAAATGGATGACATAGATTTCCTGACCTCGCTTGTAAATTGTGATTAAATCAGAGGATACTTTAATCCTTCTGTGAATTCAACTTTACCCAAACTGTTTAGCCATTCTCATCATAAATATTGCTTTAAATTGCATGCCATGGGCTCGGCTGAGGTCATTTAAATGTCTCAAATACGCAATGATAGGAGTGACTGTAAATCCAATCAGTGACTTTTTCCAGATGTTCAAAAGCCACCAGCCAGTTTGGAATGATAGTTCATCCTGCAAAACATGCAGAGAGTAATGAAGAGTTTGAAGCAGAAATCAAAACAAGCACTCTATAGCAACCTTTTTACCATCCCGTACCTGTTTAAACAGGGAGTAGTGTGAGCATCAAGCCGGCCTCTGCCCACGGGGCTCACAAAAAGCTGGTTATTAAAATGACAGGTGGCGTCCTCTTTTACACTTCCTTTGAGGTGGAGGCTTTAACCACTATCATGGGAGGAAGGTGTGCAGAAGGGGAGGACAAAATACTTTGTGAAGATGTTGCACAATGTGATACTTAAAGTTCTACATCTTCAGTTTCCAAGTGAAAAATACAATCTAGACTAATAAGCTTCACTCGAACAAATGACAATAATACACCAAATGCATCGTCTTGATGTCAGTGAGAAACATCTGACATATGTGTTGGTGTTAGAGGTCAGAGTTTTCACCTCATGAACATAGGCTTTACTAAAGGATTTATTCAGACCGACGAAGGCTGTAATTGAAAATATTTTGGGCATCTTTCCTTCTACCGTTCCCACACTAGAGGTGAGTCATCCTGGTCCATCGTGCTGGAAAAAAAAGTCTTTTCCTCGAAGGTTACCACACAATTTATTTACTTGATGTTTCTAATCTGATCTCAATCATCTGTCTTTAGATGTTCGGCATCTTGAACGATTTGTTCGATGAGACTCGGCACCGTTCCTCAGCTTGCAGGCTCTTGTGGCACGGATCCCAACAATTACACACATAAAGAAAACACCTGTTGTTTTGCACCATGAAACATAAAGATTTCAACATCAAAACCAGATTAATAGATGTTCCTGAGTACGAGCATCAGGAACAAAATGTGCCTGAAAGACTAGAAAGTAAGAATACGCTGAAAAGATGTTTCCAGAACCTGAAAGTAACAGAGGAACAGAGCTTGACTCTCACATCTACACTTCCTCACATGTACAATAATGTTAGAAAAGAATAGTGAAACTTGTTGTTAGGAACTTTTTGGTCAGTGTATAAATCTGATTAAACACACTGTCTGAACATATCACCACATCACGAAAAATACTTAGTATAGCTACAGAAATACTGACGGATTTATCTCTTTTCTATTCACTCCATTTTTTTTCTTTAGTTGACATACTGGTTAATTAAAATATTCAGTGTTCTCCAGCTGATGGTTTTCAATGGATTAACAATAGTTAATCTGTGTTTTCACTTCTGTCGGAGATCTGTGTTTTCCATACGTAGCAATGTACATATTTTGCTTTTCTATTTGATTAGGGAGTTTAACATTTTGACTGCTGATCTCTGTTTCCATCCTGAGTCAAGCATTTTTGGACTGCAGGCCAGTTACACACATGATCTGTGCTCACTGTGATAGCAATATAAATTATCTTACATGTACGTTTTACAGAAATACACACTTTCATTGTTACATGAAAAGGACTCAAAATGTGGACGTGTGCACTTTTCAGTCCATCTGAGATTTTCTTTTTCCACTGAGGTGTTTTTCTGTAGGGCTGATGACGCATTTGTTTTTCTTGTGTAATAAAGGATCAGGTTACATATCTGGATGTTGAGGTAAAATAGTTTTACAAATTACTCCCATGTGTATATGAGGATGTTTAGCATGTGACAGTTTCTGATTCCATTATGCTGGAGAGAACTTAACCACTGTCTTTGCCTGTTTAAAATAAAAAATTACCTTATAATTCTTTGACAATTTTGTGGATTATGGTTGTTGACTAAAAATTTTAATCACTCTTTAAATGTCTCACATAGTTTGGCTCTGACTGCAAACCAGACTAACTTTTTCTGTGGATACTTCTTGCATGACCACAATTATTTCTGACCTCCTCACAGATCAATTAAAAAGCTTTCAGGGGTTATTGTAAGAACCAAATACATTCTGTGGCAACTTCCCACTTTTACTTTTTGCTAGTTTAGCACATTTATCTTTAGCAATTGACTCCAACTCTCTATGTCTGAGGGACTTTGGTTCAAATGTGAGGAAAAGATAAGAAGTGTGTTTTCCACAAGAATATTTGTTCTACAATGTCTTGTCCTTTAAAAGGATGCTTCGAACAGTTCTGGTTGAATAAATATTTGTTTAGTTTAGTCTTCAGCTGTAGCCTACCCCAGCTGATTTGAAGAGAGAGGATAGGTACACCCCGAACAGGTCACCAGTCTGTCATGGGCCCACACACAGACAAACAACCACACACACACACTTACAGTATTCCTAGGAGCAATTTCATGGAGGACAATCACCCTAACATGCATGTTTTTGGAGGGCGGGAGGAAGCCGGAGTACCCGCAGAAAACCCACACATACATGAGGAGAACATGCAAACTCTAATTGTATATTTTTAAAAATGCTTCTTTGTAGCAGAGACATACAAAAAGATCATTTTAAAAATAATGCAATGCGATTTCCAATTTCTTTTAGACTTATTTGCCTAACTGTGTACATATTGTATAATCCACTTTAACTGCTGTTTGTATGTTTTTTTGGCTCATTTGAGTCAACAAATCAATCCTGAGTTCACAACTTTACAGATAACTTCTTTTCACACAGCTGCTCTAATTGTGAAATGTATGTGGGCCACCTTCATTGCAGTACGAGTTTTCTGCTTGCCAGTAAAGTCCCTGAGCATGAGGCGAAAGGTGGGAGTCTGCCAGCATCACCCCATGATCTCACCAGAAAGGAAGTGTGATGAGCCAAATGCTTCCAACATTCAGTTTGGGAACTCTTTCTCACTAATGTGTACAAAGACAGGAGATTTATTCTCTGCTGTCATCTGAGAATATATTCTTGTTTCCATGTGAACCCCCAAAATAATAAAAATTACATATTCCACACTCAGAAATATCTTGTCGTTTTACAAAACTGAATATGTTAGGAAACTTTAAATCCATACATTGCTTATACAATTTTTTTCTGTCACAATTTTCTTAATGAATGCTATGATTACATTGTTTAATGAAGTTAAAAGAACTTAACTTGACTTGTAAACCTAAAAAAAGATGTTTTATATTTAGATCAATGACAGCAGATGAGCCAAATCAAATCAAGAAAGTTCTTCTTTTTCAGTTTGCCGGCCAAAATACTGAAGAGAACAATCCAAGTGTGAGTTCACAAGCAGAAAACTACCAATCATTTTGAACAAAAATTAAATACACAAGTAGAGTTATGTTTTGTCTTCTGATCCGCTCTTCCCTATCAGGGTTACCAGAGCCTGTCCTGGCTGAAATCAGGCGAGAGACAGGGCACACACCAAACAGGTCGCCAGTTTGTCGCAGGGCCACACACAGAGACAACCATCCACACAAACTCTCATTCCTAGGGAGAATTTCATTGTGGCCAATCAACTTAACAAGCATGTTTTTGGAGGGTGGAAGGAAACCGGAGTACCCGGGGAAAACCCACTCATACACAGGGAGAACATGCAAACTCCACAAAAAAAGGCAAGTGTTCCAAGCCTCGTTCCTTCAAGAACGTAAACACGGACTTTCTTGCTGTGAGGCCACTGTGCTAACCACTGCACCACCGTGCTGCCCACATGTAGGGTATAAATGTAAAGCAAAAGCTGTACAAAGATTATCCCAAAATACAACATGGTGCACAAAAGGGGCCAGAGTAATGCTAACTTTCTAGAAAAAGAACACAAAAGAATGCCCTCTGATGAAAGGAGTGGACAGATGAGACAAAACAGAAACACTTTCTGTGTAATGGGGCCATGCATGTAATCTAACATGTGTTCGGAAAATTACTCCAAAGCAGATCCAAAATAAACATGCAAGTCTCAATGAGATCAACGGAAAAATAAACATTTGAACAACAAAACGCAGAGACCTCTGAATGCTCTGATCAGCTGTGTTCCAAAACATCTCCTAATCCCCTCTGACAGACTTTAGCTTGTTCAAAAGAAAGAGTAATGATTCAAAGTGATGTGTAAATCTGTTTTCATCCATTCTTTGTAGCATCTGGTACGAGATTGTTTGACCCCACTGGATCATCTGCATAGATTTTGCACAGCAAATTTATTGGCAGAACTAAATAGTCATTTTGTGGGTAAAAGTAAGTATGGACATTTTGCTAGCCTTCAAAATAAAAGCTCTTTGCATATCCAAACAGCTTTCACCTTTTTAATGTTACTTGCATCAATCAAGTGATGAGCGTCGCGTGGATAACACCCCATCATATTTCATGTAGGATGGAGTTATGATGACATGTGGGAACACTTCATTGAAGCTGGCAATTTTGTCCCTCTCTCTTTTCGCTCTATGGTCAAACATTAAAGGAGAATTTACTTTGTGGTTTTTATAAGTCATGCAGCAAAGTGTTAATCTCAGTCTCGTCAAGAATATTGGCACTGGAGCAAAGAGTGTCTTCAAGGATCAAAAGTTGCTGAGAAAACACAAGTCTGCAAACATTTTAAAATCACTCAGATGTCTAAAATCAAAGCTCACACTAATAAATAGTTAAAGATGGTTTAAATTCTCTCATATATGGTGCTCAAGACATGAACAACACTTTTAGTGTCAAACTATTTCCAATGAACAACAAAAATCAGAGTTGGCTTTCTTTAAATAAAAACGTACTTTTATTCATCTGGGAGACAATTTTTCAGAAAAAAAAAACATAAAAAAAACTTGTTTTCAAACCCAAACAAAATGGAAAATACAAGAAAAAAAGTAAAAAGTTTGGCTAATAAAGTTTGGCTGATCTACAAACACAACATCATTTTTCTTATGAGTTCAGCGGAGAGGAACTCGTTATAAAAACTCACTATCAGTGTGCATGGCCTTAAAAAATGGGGATTCCCACAAATTCTCCCACACTGACTTGGAACTGCAAAGTAGGACACTAGGAACAAACTACCTAAAACACAACATGTATCACAACCTGGTCTCACTTATTACAAAAGATTCACTCCACAGGATGCACGACAAAGAAGTCATAATGAAAGAACGGATCAACAAGAAACACTGATGGTATTAACAGACCTTTGCGGTGGGTTCCAACAACTCATCAATATAAGTTCATATTTAATTGATGAATTTCTTGATGTACCAGAAAATATCAGATCAGTTCATGTGCAAATGACATTTCATTTTTGTTCTCTTACTCTTTTTATCTGTTCCAAAAATACACAAAGGCCGCTGTTTCCCATCATTAGAGCTCAGAAAATCACAAGAGAGATGAGTTATAAATATCGAAAGCTCAGTGAAGTCTTTTTGCTACAACAGTGTGTTCCACATCACTTCCTTTGACTTGTGTGTGTGTGTGTATTGGATGTTGATCACACACGAGGACTGTCTCTTTTTGTCTTTAGCCAGACTGCAGGAGTGACTTCTGGAAAGCTTCATCACATGATTCCGGGATCAGAAATTCCAACAGGAGGTCACAGATGCAAAAAATCAGATGCCTAGAATGAAACACACAGACATGGTGAACACAAAGAGCAGACACTCCTTACAGGTTGAGTGTGTGAATATGTTCCTCACTTGTTTATCTGATGGTCTTGAAAAGACTCGAGCATGGTCTCCAAGCTTAGCCTGTACTTCTCACTGCCCAGCATGTCGGTAATGAGCTCTGTTTAAAGCCAGATAAACCTATTCAGAATCAAACCAGGGGTTTAAGTGACTGCAAGAACGTACCAGGAAGGAGCTGCACTAGACAGTCCAAACACTCTTCTTTAGTCTTCTCTCTTTCTGCAGCACTGCGCTCGGTCTGAGGCTGAGAGGGTAATGCACCACCAGGCCAAACAGCTTCTTGTAGAACTTGTAGGTAAATCACCCAGCATGAGGCACTTGTTAGGTGAGCAGCACCCACATCCAACCATCTTAAGCAGAAGAGAAAAGTTCAATCCAAGCACTCATCCATTAAAAAATTTTACTGCTTTGCCTCAATTGGAAAAATGTTGATGTGGATGTGCATGGATAAAATAAGTTATTTAAATATCAACCTCTCAATGAAGGTGCCAAAAAGCAGTCTGATGGCCTTCTGAATGTTTTCTGTGCACAGCCAACTCCACTGATCCTTCATCAGCATACACAAGATGTTTAGAGCAACATCTGCCACTGCTGTGTCTAAATATTTCACACAAAAATCATAAAAATCATCCAATTCTTTAAAGACAAGAGCTGAAAAACGTTGTGCTAAAATTAAGAGGTGAAAAGAAACACTACTTATCTGAAGGGGATTGTGAAGGTTTGCTGCCCCTAAGTGATGATGTGAGGATACTGCATGCTGCTTCTACAAGATGCTACAGGGAAGTTAAGAGCATCTCCACCTGTTCCTGATGTCCTCATGTCTTTGATTTGAGGCTCACAATGCTGTTTGGCTGTTTCTGTAACATACAGAATTCTCTCCTGCTCTCTGACAAAATTCTCCAGCCTGGACAGGGGCATGCCGTTGAGGATCTGAACATATCAAACAGTTTTGTTTAGGAATTATTTGTCCATTCGGATTCTGTGGATGTTTTTAACATCATCAGTGAGCTGAAACTAGGAAAGTAACTTACAGAGCTCCCATCGCTGAAGCAGTAGTTTACTTTAGGATGCAACTCGAGCATATTTACTGTAGGAGATATCTTACTGGGAAATAACCTCCTAGAACATCAAAATGACAAAAATAAAACCAAAACACAAATAAAAAGCAACTTGTAAGAAAAATTGTTTACAAATAGAAAGTATTATTTGTAATCAGAAGTGGACTGAAAATTTGGAAATAATACCAACCTAATGGAGTTCCTACCTGTACTTCCTGCCATCCCCTGTTCTCCCATCAATATCTCCTTCAAGGTCTTCTGATGGGCTGAGAAGTTCAGGTTGAGGGAAAGCTGTCCTCAATGTATCTAAGGCATTTCCCATCATCTTTAGTGAAGGGATTTTAAAAACAAATAAGAGATTGTCATGTCAGCAGTCATGAGTGGGAGTTTGCATGTCTATGCCAGGAATTCAGAATGATATAGTTCCGAATTTGTTACACAGAAAAAAAATCGTTCTGGTCACCACACCCTGCTAAGGTTGTTTAATTCACATACAGACCCGTCCACTGAAAAAGGCTTACTTCCGTCACATGGTCAGTCAGTCATCTTCTTATCCGTCTATCCCTTTCACGGTTGCGTGGGGTGCCGGAGCCCATCCCGGCCAATTTAAGGCAAAGGGCTGGGTACACCCCGAACAGGTCGCCAGTCTGTCGCGGGGCCACACACACTCAACCATCCACACACACACTCATTCCTAGGAGCAATTTGGCACCGGCCAATCAACCTAGCATTCATGTCTTTAGAGGGTGGGAGGAAACCGGAGTACCCGGAGGAAACCCACGCAAACACGGGGAGAACATGCAAACTCCACACAGAAAGGACAGTGTTCCAAGCCTCGTCCCGTCACATGGTGTGAGCCAATATCTAAGAGCATGATGGTTCAGTAATTAACCGACAGATTGTTACGTTCAAAGTCATGTAAAAACTACAGTAAACAGTAAATCTGTCTCACAAGATAAAAATGCATTAAATTATTGAAACCACAAAAGCCGTGTTCATTTGCCTGCTCCGTATTCACAGATGAGGCTTATTTACTTCTATACAGTACACATTCTGGTTACTTAACTGACATATTGCCCGCCTTTCTCAGATTGAGTCACTACACTGCCTGTTTGCTCAAGTGTGCCCCCATCTTTGAAATGGAGTTGACTCTTATGACCAGACTCATCCACTGGTTTCCAGGCAACATATTTCTGGCCTAGTTGTTAGTACATCTCTGATGGCTTTGAGTTTCCTATCCTTACTTTGTCAATTCTGGATTTGCTGACTGGTTTTCGTCCGAAATATGTGGAAACATCTGTGTCGATGGCCAGAAATTCTTGCATGTCCTCACAATTGGCTGTTTCAGGAATGCTGCATAATTGCTAAAAAACGTGAAAAATTATGTTACAAAAACTACTTCCAGTTTTTTTTAGAAAAAATGATTACATTAACAATCCAAGACTTACTTTCAGAAAAGCATCTAACTGGCATTTTCGAGCTTCAAGTTTGTCACCATCAGGACTGCCGAATTGCAGATCAGGGAATATCTTCTTTGGACCTTTTATGTCTGAAATAAACAATGACCACTGATGCATTTATAAGTAGTGAATCAGCTAAAACCTGCAGGATTGTTCCTTACAAGTACCAAACTTTTTGAATTCCTATGATGAGAGATTGGTACGTACTCTTTATCAACTTCTTGACTTCCTGATTTTCTTCTAAACGTGTTTGCAGATTGAGAAACTCGCTGTATCTTCGACTTACAGATCGACAAATTGCAGGTTGTGAACCTCTTTCATCAGCACCATCAGCCACTGTCTCATACTGAAACAAAGACAGAATTATTAGATGGAGCTCCTGAGGTGTATTAGTTCTTCTGTGAAGTAGGACATTGTGTTACCTTTATGGTATAGAGAGTATAGAGGTGTGTCCCTGTGCCACGCTGTTCCTTCCCACTGATGGTACCAGTGATCTGCACTTTTTGGATGTTTATAGGTAGTGCTGAGCTGTTTGAGGCCTCAAAATGAAAGGAATTAAGACGTAATTTCCTTCTAGGGCAATTTGGGGATTTCTCCTCAGCTATGCCAGCTGGCCACTGGGACTCTTCAGGAACCACCACCTTTGGACCGAGATTTCTTAAAGGAGCAAAACAACCAAAGTCTTCATCCTCCTTCGTAGAAAGTAAGTTACAGAAGTTTGTAGGAGGACCACAGTCACAAAAACTTCTTGTTGGATTCTCTTCTAAGTCTGACTGAATGATTGAGTCAACCGAAATAATTTGGGATTGGGATAAGTGGGAATAAAGGCCAGATGGGAGGGAACAGCAGTTTCCTTTGTAGGATGTGTGTAGTCCAGCATGGCAGCCGCGTAGTTTCTCCGCAGACATCGCACTTACCCTGCTATCCAGAGAAGAGTCAGTATCTGAGACAGCACTCAGGCTTATTGCGTCGTCATCATCAGAGATGCTCTTGCTGCTGAAACTGGCTTTGTCACATGAAGAGAGGGACTTACAGGTGGTCCAGGACTCCTGTAAAGCCTCACATTTATAAAACGAATCTACTGAGAGATCTTCCATGTTGACTCCCTGTGGTTCTTTAGATTTGGTGAAAATATCCACGATAGTCTGATTGAGCCAGTCTGGGTCAGACACCCTGTTTATGAGCGGTAACAACACATTGCAAGTGATGAGTTCTGTGACAACGTAGGCTCCAGTCCTGGTTTCCATCTGGGGGTAAGGAACAAGCACATGCAACACCAGGTTTATTAAAGCTCTGGAGTAGTTGAGCTCAGCTGTTGCACTCCTCATTGCTAGATGAGGAGAGTCCACCTCACTGTAGAGCTGCCACAGGCTGAAAGCCTCCTTTTGGGAGGATTGTATCTGTCTTACAGTCATGTAATTCTGTAGGTGGCAGCCATACAACTCCAGCAATCGCTCCATCAACACTTTTCTGTCCACTCGTCTGGCTCGCTCCTTCAGCTCCATTACTGACTCCAGCATGGAATTGCGCACTGCACATTCAAACTCTCCCTCGACATCAGGGAGAAGAGTGCGATACCAAGAAGACACAAAGTCACGCACTGCTTTGTGGACTGCGCTGTGAATCTCATGGTTCAACCTCCACTCGTGCTCAGGTGAATACATAGGTGGATTTACTGTACCTAGAGGCAAAAAGTGTTCCAAGTGCAGAAGACTGTTGGCGTCTAGTGCTGCCCGGGACCCGAGCCAACCACCGAGGACCACCAACAGGCTGGTGAAGATGCACAACAGCCAAACATTCACCAGAAGATGGAAGAGGACAAGCCAAGCCAGAAGAGCTCCAAATCCTAACAACCTCCGCTGCCCCAGTAACTCTAATAAAGTCCAGTTTGTAGAGCTCTTAGAAGGAACCATTATTGGTAGGTGATAGATGGTGTCCTGCCAAGAAAAACCTACATCCTATAAAAAGATAATGGATCACAAATCAAACACAAAATTACAACTACATATAAACATTCATGTAGCTGTAAATCCATACATGTGTTTAAAAATAGTCAAATCAAATCATCATGACTAATAATTATAAGTATTTGTTGTGGACATTATTATTAATAGCTTTTTTTTTTTTCTTTTTGTTGTCTTTCACTCATCCGGGCCAGGTCGCGGGGGCAACTGCTTCAGACAGCAAGCCCCGGCTTCTCTCACCTCAGCTGCATCCTCCAGCTCAACCAGAAGGATCCCGAGGCGTTTCCCAACCAGCTGTTGGACATCTTGCAAGTCTGGGGTCTGCCTCGGGGTCTCCTCCTGGTGGTATGTTCCTGAAACAACTCACCAGCGAGGTGTTTAGGAGGGATCCTAACCAGGTGCCTGAACCATCCCATCTGACTTTTCTTGACCCGGAGGGGTGAGGGTGGGGTTCGAGAGCGAGTGCCTGGTGGCCGAGTTTTTACCCATGGGGTCCGGCCAGGCTCAGCCCAAACTGGGGTCATGGGCTGCCCTTCCAGAGGACTCACCACCTGCAGGAAGGTTAATGGGGGTTTGGTGAAGGAGGAGTTGGGTGGCAGCCGTTGACGGAGACTCTGGCTGCATAAGCTAGAGAACATTATTAAAGCTGATAAACTGTAAGTCTCAACAATCTTTAAAGAATTCATCTTTTGGCTTCAGTTTTCTTGTTTTTGGGACATACCTTTTATGTTTTATGAAAAAAAAATGCTCCATTAGTTTGCAAAGTAATTGTGGTTGTTACATGTAGTCGCTGATCCAGCCCAGCTTATTGTTCATGAAGCACACATCCCATGTAGCCTCAGACAGATGTAGCAACAGCCAGATAAGAAGGATAATCTACAAAAGCAGCTAACGTTTATAGAGGATATAATTATTTCTGTTATAAAGCCACTGTCAGTAACATGTGAAGAGAACAAAAAGCCCCAAAAGAATCTCTAAAGCATATTAGCATGAATCTTACCGTGTAGTGTCCTGCTCCACCGGAACACACTTTAATCCGTCAGCAGAGATTATCAGGATAAACAGGCGGGCCATGTGCACCACATGCTGCTCTGTTACTTCACCTGTTTGTTTCTTACAAAGACAGAACACCAATCTACAGCAAAGTGGACATTTCCATATATACAGTAGAAAGAAAATCAGTATGTTAGATGAAAAATCAACATTTTAAGAATTGGGATTTATGTAGACATTTGGAAGGATATTCTGAGGGACAAGCTCAGGAATTTGGAGGATCCCGGGCTTTTTGTTTGTTTTTATATTTTGGGTTAATTTGAATTTATGTCATTTTGAGATAGTTTAAAAAAAAACTTAATTCTTATTGGTGTATAAAATATTTTGCAACTGTTTCTTGAGCGGTAACCACAAAAATAATAAAAACAAAATTATAGCCACTGTTCTCAGGCAGTCACTCTTTTCACATTACATATACTGTATATAATGTTACATCCTGATGCCACACTTTACCAAATAAACCAGTTAAGATGGATAAAAGTGCGCCCCATCCCTCCCTCCTTTTTTTTTAAAGTTAATGGTGATTTTACATTTACAACATGTATACAACACGATACAAGTGGTTGAAATGAGCTTACTCCGAAGGGTGGGCTCTCACTCAGAGATAGATAGGAAGATATCTACTGTACTCAGAGATAGGAACTTTGAGTAGAGCTGTTGCTCCTCTGAGTGAAGATAAACTAAATGGGGTAGTTTGGGCATCTGCCCAAGATGCCTCCAAGACGTCTTGCTGGTAAGGTGTTCCAAGCACGTCCCACTTGGAGAAGACCCAAAGACAGAACCAGGACCCACTGGAGAGACTATGTCTCACAGTCGGCCATGGAACGCCTCGGCATCCTCCCGGGTGAGCCATGCAATTGAGGTGGGGGAAGTCTGGGTTTCCCTGCTATCGTTGAGGACAACAAAACAGAACATGTACAATATATCTATATACACAATATGCTGTATATCCACATGGTTTATTCAAATGCCTGTATAAAATAAAATACAAGTAGCAAATTGTGATTTTGAAAAAAATGACTTTCAATAAATATACATACAATATTTAAAACAAATAAATATGTTTGACAATTTTGGACTTACTATATAATAATATACTGTTTATATGTATATTGCTATAAATTCTAAAATATATGAGGGTTCAAATTTGTTTTTTAGATGTTGAAATGTACTAGATTAGGTTTTTTTTCAAAGGGGACAGTGCAATTTCATAAAACAAATGAAATGATGACAGGTGTATCTCCTGATGATTACAACACAAATGCTAGTTTATTAATGATATTTTGTCAAAATATGTTATTGTTTTGTGAGGGTAATTAGACAATATGTAATTAAATTTCATCAGGATGAAGCCCTATCTCACAGATAGACAATTTTATGTAAGTATGGATACGTGCTCCTCAAAAATTCTTAAAACTGAATGTGGGGTTCCCCAAGGATCATTTTTAGACCCATTACTTTTTAATCTGTGCATGTTACCACTTGGGGACCTTATCAGTGGTCAGCTATCATGTGATGACAGCTGATGATACAGGAGACACAGCTTTCTGCTGATGACCCAGAACCTGTTAACTTCTAAAATATATATCGGATATAAAGTCCTGGATGGCAGAGGACTTCTTACAGCTCAACCCGGACAAAGCTGGTTTTAATTGCTGGTCCTGAAGACAAGAGAGAGACGACTTTACCCAAATGACACCTTTTTAAACCTTCTCATTGTGTGAGAAACTCAGGCATTCTTTTTGACTCTGAGCTGAATTTTATTCCACATGTAAAAAACGTCACACGGATGGGATTTTATCATCTTAAAAACATAGCCAGAGTCCGTCCGTTTCTCTTTCTTGCCAGCGCAAAGTCTTTGATGCATGCTTTTATTTCTAGTAGAATAGATTATTGTAATGCCCTGCTTTCTGGTCTCCCTAAAAAGAGTGTTTCTAGTTTATAGCTACCTCAGAACTCGGCGGCACGAGTTCTAACAAGGAACCAGGGGCCGACAACACATTACACTACTTTTAAAATAGCTGCATTGGCTCCCTGTGCATTTCAGGATCTGTTTTAAGGTTCTTTAATGGATTTTAAAAGTCTTAATGGTCTTGGGCCTTCTTATTTATCTGACCTCATTGTGAGGTACGACCCCTCCGTGACCCTGAGGTACCCTGGCACAGGCCTTTTAGTAATACTAAATGTTAGAACTAAAAACTTAAGGTGTGGCCTCGATCCATCATTATGGTCCACGCCTGTGGAATAGCCTGCCAGAAGAACTCAAGGCTACAGGGTCTGTTCATGTTTTTAAGAAAATGCTGAAAACTCACTTTTTAACTTGGCTTTTACTTGATTTTTATTTTTGCTTAAGATGATTTTATGTATTTTTTAAAAAAAATCTGTTCGTTTACTTTCCTGTTTTTACACACAGTTTTATTTTTCTAATTGAGTTTTCTGATTAAATTCTTAAATAGTTTTTAATCAGTTTTACTAATTTTAGTTTTTATTCTGTTTCCCCACTGCTGGGGTTTTTGAAGTTTTTCATCACCGTGAACGAGGGTCAAAGGGCAGAAATGTACTAAAATTGTTTAGCTAGCTTTTGGTTAGTTAGCTTTAACTGTGTATTTGATTGTATTAACTGTATTATTTTCAATCAACAATGTCACACAATAGTTTTGGAATATTGGACTGTACAGTTGTAATGTGTTTGAATTTTAAATGATAAATTGGTACGTATATTATAACAACTTGTAGCTGTGTTTAGGAAGTAAATAATGAGGCATAAAGAAGTTTGAAAGAGAGTTTGAAAGAGATGAATGTGGAAAAAGCTGGTAGAATATTTCCAGTGAGCTCTAACAGGCTGTCCCATATAAAGCCTGTGCGCGCTGTGTGTGTGTATGTGTGTGAGGATTATGTAACCACTCTGTTCTGCACATCAAGCTCCAGCTGCTTTTTGCGCAGTTTTATCGCTTTATGGTCAAACAGGTTGCAGAGAGAAGAAAGAGAACCAGCATCAGTCATGCCGTCTGTAAAGGCTGAAAATCCAGGTAAACTTTTACCATGTTCTCCTGCTGTGATCTGTCACCTTCTCACCTGTCTGTTAGACAGGAACTAGCTTAAATACGCGTTGAACTTGATCCATGTGTCTGTACAGTGCTTGCTAATATACGTTAAGATCATTTGAAGAGGATTTTCCTGCTAATATTGCATCCTGACTGAACAGAACAAAATGTTCTTTCTGCTTCCTTTTGTTGAACTCTGATCGTGTTTCTGTTTGACTTCGTGCTGCCGTTTTTAAATGCGTTCATTACGAGCATGGACAATGTTAATCTGTCAGATCGCAGATTCTACTGCGATACAACTGTAAAAGTTTGATTAAAAAAAGGCTTCCTGCGTTCTCTCCGCACCCTGACACATGACGGAACACATCTGGTATTCTCTTATCGCAAAACTAAACCGAAAATATTTGCATTGTTTTATTATTGCAATATTTGTATTAACTTTCACATATAAATATTTTAAAAATGATCAAAATAATTTTACTGAGTTTTAATTGTAACCATATTACTGTAAATACAACTTTAGAACTTTTAAAAAGAGCAGCATTTTTATTTTAATAACTTGGTTTTAAATGTTTTTATGAATTGTGCTGCGTCCGCAATAATTAAGACGCTGAATCAGTCTGTCGTGGTGAAGAAAGAGCTGAGCCGAAAAGCAAAGCTCTCGATTTACTAGTCAATCTACATTCCTACCCTCACTATGGTCGCCAGCTGTGGGTCTTCTTCTCCTTTCGGCATTTCCCTTCAGGGGTCGCCAGTCAGTTTCTTCCATCTAACCCTATCTGCTGCATCCTCTTCGGTCACACCAACTATCTTCATGTCTTCCTTCACTGTATCCATGAACCTCCTTTTTGGTCTTCCTCTAGGCCTCTTTCCTGGTGGTTCCAAACCCAGCATCTTTCTGCCGATGTACACGGTCTCTTTTCTCTGTACATGTCCAAACCATCTCAGTCTGGCCTCTCGGACTTTATCTACAAAACCTCTAACATGTGCTGTTCCTCTGATATACTCATTTCTGATCCTGTCCATCCTGGTCACTCCCAGAGAGATCCTCAGCATCTTCATCTCTGCTACTTCCATCTCTGCTTCCTGTCTTTTCCTCAGTGGCACTGTCTCTAGACCAAACAGCATGGCAGGTCTCACCACGGTTTTGTACACTTTCCCTTTCATTTTAGCTGAAACTCTTCTGTCACACATCACACCTGATACTTTTCTCCACCCATTCCAGCCTGCTTGAACACGCTTCTTCACCTCTTTTCCACACTCTCCATTGCGCTGGACTGTTGATCCTAAGTACCTAAAATCTTCGCCAGCTGTGGGTGATGACCAAAAAGAATGAGATCACAGATACAAGTGGTTGAAATGAGCTTCCTCTGCAGGGTGTCTGGGCTCTCACTCAGAGATAGAGGGAGGAGCTCTGCCATCCAGGAGCAGCTCGCAGTCGAGCTATTGCTCCTCTGGTTCGAGAGAAGCCAGATGGGGTAGTCCGGGCATCTGGATAGAATGCCTTCCGAACGCCTCGCTGGTGAGGTGTTTCAGGCACATCCCACTAGGATAAGACCCAGTGACATCCCAGATGAGCTGGAGAGACTATATCTCACAACTGAACACGGAATACCTTGGGGATCCTCCTGGGTGAGCTGGAGGATGCAGCCAGGGTGAGAAGGCCTGGGTTTTCCATCTGAGGCTGTTGCCCCCATGACCCAGCCCTAGATAAGCGGAAGGCCATGCATGTGAACCATGTGCAATGACACTTCCTAAAAATATATTTTATCTTAAAAAACAATGTTTCAGTCCTGATCCAGATGGTGGGGGGAGGGGGTTTAAGTTGTTTTAAAAATGAAGACATGTGTTTCAGATTTAAAAGACAATTGAAAAAAGTTTTGTGTTGCTAAAGTATAACTCTTGCGAGGCGAACACACATGCTTCAATCTGTGTTATATTTCTTGTAATTTTGTTTGTGGGATTTTTTTGTGGTTGTTATGATGGAAGAAATTGCTGATGTTGAACTCAGGAAAACTGGGAGTTGTTCTTCTGGCTAGCCAGTCAGCACTTTGTTATTTGTGGGTGAAAATTTGCCAGAAAAATTGATAACGTGACAGTGTACTGCAATGTGAGATAACTGCCAACACATAAATCTCAACAGACCTCATGGAAAGCTGGCCTTGCTGACCTTTGTTTTGACAAACACACGGGTGGAAATGAGTCACACAATATTTTCATGAAGTTGAAAATCAGTGTTTTTTATAGTGTTATAACCGTTTTCTTTTCTAAAAAGAGCAAAATACTTGTGACATCAACACAACCACTGGTATCTACAGTATGGGCCAACAATTAACACACATTCCCAGGACACACACAGAGGACAGCAATTCTCAGAAGACTCAAAAATATCTTACATACTCCTTCTGACCAAGAAAAATTTCTGCTAAATACTTTTCTCGTAATCATTTTAAGCTCAAAATATCTTGATATAGCACTTTTTTTTCTGTATTACTGACATAAAGTTGTTTTATATCATTATAAACTCTTTTTTGAATCGTTATTTAAATCCATCTTCACCGATAAGACTCATGCTTATAAATAGATGTACTGAAAATATTATAAATACATATAAGTAAACTGTAGAGTGGGTGGGACACTCAAAACCTCAGCCAATCACTTTTGTATGGTGAGCAAAAACATTTGGCCCACAGCCTTTCAATCACTCCAACTTCCTGGTGTTGGTGACAAAATATTTTCTCTTGTTGGAAATGCAAACCCAAAAGAAGTCAGTAAAGACCACGGCAGGTGTCAGTGCATGTAGTTATAAAGAATACTTACCTTTAGTCCATTTAAATATACGGTAACATAAACATAAACTGCACAGCTTGAATTTATTCACCCAAGCTTCCTACAACTAAACAAATACCATTTTTGGTCACAGTTGAAGAATGCTTGCATCACAGAGACCAAATTGTGTTGAGATTCAGTGGTAAAAATGTGCTATTTTATGTTTTAGAAGAGATATAAATGTATTTTATGCAAAACTCCCGCTCTGCAACAGACTGGCAACCTTTTCGAGGTATACCCTCCTTCTCGCCTGTAACCAGCCGGGATGTGGTCCTCAGAAAGAGATAAGCGGTAGAGCTCTTTCAAGCCAAGATACATTTTTTAATCTAAAAAAAATCTGGGGACACACCACCAGCAAAGATGGTGGAGTGGGTTGCTATGGTTACAGTAAACAACCTATCACAGCCAGGACAGCCCTGCCTGTCTTTAAATAAAAAGAAGCGGTATCATACTCAGAAAGACAAATAAACACGTTTTAATCCATTTTTCTTAATAAAAATACCATAAGATTGACCAAAACTATCGTTGGGAGCTTCCGGTACGTCGCAGTATGAGGGCGTATGAGGTGAAATAAGATAATTTACTACGCACACCTGACGATCTCTCACAGTAAACTAGTGTGTCGCAGAACACTAGCTGAAAAACTCTGAAGAAAATAGGAAAGCCAAACACAAAAAATTAACCATTGATTCTCGCTGTTGCACTCCTCAGTTGAGGCCGGATCTGTTGATAACGGAAAGCCAAAGCAGTGTTGTGTCAAACCAGCAATCGGATTAGAGACAATTGCTCCCCTGGTACGCTCTGCAGAAGAGACGCCTACACCAATCTCTACCGAAGTAAAGGGCACCATTCCATCCTGGATCAATGGCAACTTCCTGCGCAATGGCCCGGGAAAGTTTGAGTTTGGAAATACACAGTAAGCCGGAAAAGAAAGAAAAATAATAATGTTTCCAAAGAAAAATATTATGTTAATTATTTTATTCCCCATCAGATATAATCACTGGTTTGATGGAATGGCCATGCTACACCAGTTCAAGATCCAAGAGGGCAAGGTCACCTACAAGAGCCGGTTTCTGAACAGTGACGCCTACAAGAAGAACAGTGAAAAAGACCGAATTGTGATGTCAGAATTTGGCACCCTCGCCATGCCTGATCCATGTAAAAACTTCTTCATGAGGTTCCTTTCACGCTTTGAGATGATCGGTGAGTAGTTAAACAGAAGGAGGATGGGTAAGGTTTGTAACATTGCTCTACTCCTGTACAGTCTGCTGAATAAAGCAAATTTTTGTGATCTTACAAGATCAGTTTGGTAATTTGAGAAGAGGCAGTAGATCAGAGCAACCAGAGGGGAAATCAACATCAGATGGAACAGAGTAATATTTTAGAGTTAAAGTTTATATGAATACTTCTGCTGTAAATCTGAGATGGGGCCAGGGGTGGAGACCGCTTAAGCACTCGTTCTCTGCCAGGTTTACATTCTAACGCTCTGCACTGGGACGTGAGGAATGTTTGCAGAAAACCTCTAAACTTTACAAGATGGCTGTGAGTTAACGCTTGTGTTTGTACATAATGAGGTTTTAAAGGTGTCTTCTTTTCTTTGTTCCAGAACCAACAGACAATGCAAGTGTGAGCTTTGTGAAATACAAGGGTGACTACTATGTCAGCACAGAGACTAATTTCATACACAGAGTGGATCCAGAGAGCTTAGAATCGGTGGAAAAGGTGAGGGGATGAAGGAATCGGGGAAAATAAAAAGATTAAAGACAACAATTATTTCGTTGTTCCTTTCTGTGTCACAGGTTGACTGGAGTAAGTTTATCGCTGTGAATGGTGCCACCGCCCACCCACACTATGACCCCGATGGGACTACCTACAACATGGGCAACTCTTATGGGAGCAAGGGTGACCCATTGTTTATAATTCACTGTGATAACGCTTTACTTTTTTTATTTCTTGAAGCGCAATGTTTCATATCAAAAACATCTGCTATTATCTTGATATTTTAGGAGCTCTGTACAACATAATCATGGTACCACCTGAGAAATCCGATAGCAAAGACACCCTCCAAGGAGCCAAAATTCTCTGTTCCATTGTGCCTACAAACAGAGGCCATCCATCTTACTACCACAGCTTTGGTGAGACCTCACTCATGGGGAATCACTTTTTATCTTCTACATGTACTTGCTATTCTTAAAACTCAGAAACTCTCTTCTTCTGATTCCAGCCATGACTAAAAACTATGTGGTGTTCATTGAACAGCCAATTAAAATGGATTTGCTGAAAATAGTCACGTGCAAGTTAAGAGGAAAGGCGTTAAGCAATGGGATCTACTGGGATCCCAAACTGGAAACAGTTTTCCATGTTGTTAACAAGCAGACTGGTGAGGTGAGATTGAAGTCTCAAAGTACAAAGGATTGTAATTTAAACTATGGGGTTTATATATAACATTACTTGTATGTTCATCTAGCTTATTTTTGTTTGAGTTTATTAATGTTTTATGAACTTCAGGTCAGCCCAGTGAAGTACCACACCAAGAGCATTGCTGTTTTCCACCAAATCAACGCCTTCGAGGATGATGGCTTCTTGATTCTTGACATGTGCTGTTCAGATGAAGGCCAGGCCATCAGCAACTACCTCATCCAGAACTTACGCAAGTCGGGAGAGGCTTTGGATGAGGTTAGTAAAATTAAACAAGTATTTTTGACAGTACATCCCCCTTCTCTATGTATTCTTGAATACTTATCTAACTGAATCATTTAAAAGTCAGTCACCTTCTTATCCGTCTATCCCTTGCGGGGTTGTGGAGGGTGCCGGAGCCCATCCCGGCTGATTTAAGGCAAGGGACAGGGTACACCCAGAATAGGTCGCCAGTCTGTCACAGGGCCATACACATACAACCATTCCCTCACACACTCATTCCTAGGGGCAATCAACCTGACATGCACATTTTTGGAGGATGGGAGAAAACCGGAGTACCCAGGGAAAACCCACATGTAAACTCCACACAGAAAGGTCAGTGCTTCAAGACTCATCACCACCCGGGACTTGAACCCACGACCTTCTTGTTGTGAAGCCACCGTGCTACCCACTCGCCACCATGCTGCCCATCATTTAAAAGGGATTTTTCATTTGTTTTGGGTTTTCTTTTTTGGGACAAAATAATTATATTATCCCTTCCAGGTGTATAACACCACTGACAGGGCGTTTCCCCGCCGCTTTGTGCTGCCCATAAATGTGAACAGTGAAACCCCAACTGGACAGAACCTGAACACCCGACCATCCAGCGAGGCATCTTGCGTAAAAATAACCGCAGAAAAGGTAAGGTGGAATTAGATACAACTAGTAACAAATTTTTCTGGTAGAGAAAATTCGGATTTCTCATTCAACATGACCGGTATTTAAAGGCTGATCATTTTGCCAGAGTTATATTATAAAACATTTCTTTAGATCCAAATTACACAACCAGAAAAGACTTTGATGCCCATAAAGAATTTGTGAGCTTGTAAAAAAAAAAAAAAAAAACCATGTTGTCAACAGGTGTTTTGCCAGCATGAAAATCTTCATAATGAAGATCTCTGTGAATACGGTGGCTTGGAATTTCCTCAAATCAACTACGGAAGATGCAACAGTCGGCCGTACCGTTATTTTTACGGCTGTGGTTTCAGACACATGGTGGGAGACTCACTGCTGAAGATGGACTTAGAGGACAAGACCTTTAAGGTATGTGTTACACTGTATGTGTGTTTGAGTAGGCGTCTCCAGAAAGTTTTATTATAACTATCTCATCTTTTTTACCACTCTAAGTCTTTTAAGTATACTTCCATTGCCAGCATAACAAAGTAAAAAGGGAAAACCTTGAACTATAAATAGCATAATAAAATTTAGCTTACTGTAGTATTTCTAACAGAAGCACACTTTCTAATAGAAGCGCACCCATTTTTTTCTGAAACTTTTCTGAAATGAAAAATACAAGCTTGGTCCAACAAAAACAAATTTTCCATATGCAATTTTACCTCAAGTCTAACATGTAATCATAACACTAACCCTATTAAATAGCACTAAAAGACGCTTTTAAAAGTGCTACAGCGCATGGGCAGCTTGTGCTGGAACCAGAACCGTACTGAGACAATTTTTTTGCCTAGCTGATTTCTTTTTACAAATAGCTTATTTATGAGCATGCACTCCATCAGTGCGGCCGCACATGCCCATCTATAGAGAATTACAATATTTATTATGTACTGGTGAAAGAACTCGTTTGTTGGATCATCTGAGGTCCTAACAGTAAAGATGCCATGGAAAACAACTTTGTCTGAGAAAAAAAAGTGTCAAATTGAAAAAGTGCAAAGTAAATAAACTTTTTGAGTGTTTTGTCTATATGTTTTCAGATGTCTTTGATAAAGTATTATTTGGCTATTTCTTCTTCTTCTTCTTTCGGCATTTCCCTTCGGGGGTTGCCACAGCAAGTCAGTTTCTTCCATCTAACCCTATCTGCTGCATCTTCTTCAGTCATGCCAACTATCTTCATGTCTTCCTTCACTGCGTCCATGAACTTCCTCTTTGGTCTTCCTCTAGTCCTCTTTCCTGGTGGTTCAAAATCCAGCATCTTTCTTCCTATGTGCTCTCGCTCTCTCCTCTGCACATGTCCAAACCATCTTGGTCTTGCCTCTCTAACTTTATCCCCAAAACCTCTAACATGTGCTGTTCCCCTAATGTACTCATTTCTAATCCTGTCCATCCTGGTCACTCCCAGAGAGATCCTCAGCATCTTCATTTCTACTACCTCCATCTCTGCTTCCTGTCTTTTCTTCAGTGCCACTGTCTCTAGACCAATCAGCATGGCGGGTCTCACCACGGTTTTGTACACTTTCCCTTTCATTCTAGCTGAAACTCTTCTGTCACACATCACAACTGATACTTTCCTCCACCCGTTCCAGCCTGCCTGAACACACTTTTTCACCTCTTTTCCACACTTTCCATATCTCTGGACTGTTGATCCTAGATACTTAAAATCTTCCACCTTCTTTATCTCTTCTCCCTGTAACCTCACTTTTTCATTTGGATCCCTCTCATTCACACACGTGCTCTGTTTTACTCTGACTAATCTTCATTCCTCTTCTTTGTAGTGTTATTTGTATGTGTTATTTCTTATTTGGCTATTTAGACTACTTAAAACAGTTTCTTTTTATTGCCATATGCTTGTCTGTATAGTTTGAGTTTGATGTAACAGACCGAACGGTAAAAATGAAAAAAAAAAAAAAAAAAAGAAAGACAGCAGCAAAAACTGAGGATATCATATTCCCACTGGCTTTGGCTGAGGCTGGTACTGTATACATTCACATTTGCTTCCAACCTGGACAGAGCTATGCAATTTAAATTTGATGTTTTTATGACCGCAAACTGGACTGGTCTATGCAGGCTTGGGCCCTGTATAAGAAAGGGCAGAGTATGCTGGTTTCCCTGAGAAGACTGAGGTCTTTTGACGTATATGGTGATATGCTGTACATTTTTTACCAGTCTGTCGTGGCAAGTGCAGTTTTCTTTGTGGTTGTCTGCTGGGGAGGCAGCTTGACCACAAGGGACAACAATCGGCTGGACAGACTGATTGAGAAATGTGCTGCTGTGGTGTGGAGGAACGTTGACTCTGTTGGACCTGTTTTGGAGACGAGAATGAGGGCTCTAATGCTGAGGATCCTGAAAAATTCCCATCACCCTCTGCATGATGTGGTCACAACCCAGAGTAGTGCCAGAGCGCATTTATCCCTTCTGCAGCCAGGCAATTTAATCATGCCTGGAATGTGCCTGGAAGGAACTGAGTCCAATATGAGTATCTTATTACTAGTGATTGTAATTTTTATTATATTTATTATTGTATCTTTATTTATTTGTATGTCTGATTTGTTGCTGCTGGACACCAGAATTTCTCCTGCAGAAGATTAATATAGTTTTTATCTATCTATCTATCTATCTATCTATCTATCTATCTATCTATCTATCTATCTATCTATCTATCTATCTATCTATCTATCTATCTGATTTTTTTTAAAAAAAAAAGTTTATTTTAATATCTGTAATGTCTGTAAATCAGGACGTTTAGTTGTAAATTGATGTGTTTGCAGGTTTGGTACATGAAGGGTTTCTACCCATCAGAGCCTGTCTTTGTTCCAACACCTGATGCCGTGGATGAAGATGACGGCATCATCCTCTCTGTGGTGCTCACACCCTCACAGGTAAGACTCACACTAAGTCAGACAGCAGATTAAAACAACGGTCATGAATATTTATTGATGTGTTTTGTGGTGGAAAACAGCCTCAGTGGAAGAAAAAGTCACTGAGGCTTTTTCACAGCACAACGATAATTGATAACATCTTTACGAACGCTAACCAAATAACAAGTAGCCTGTTAATATGTGACATAACTGATCATCTACCTGTTTTTACCCTCTACACTGTCAATTCCAAAAGCTTGAAGATGACATGAAGGGGTCTTATAAATATATTCAAAACGAAGGGACCATTCATGCATTTGCCAATAGCTTAAAAGAACAAGACTGGACATCAGTCCTCTCAGAACTGATGTAAATCATGCATATGTTATCTTTTTGAGCACTTTTCTCACATTGTACAATAAACATTGTCCACTACAAAAATATTTTAGAAACAATAAACCAATAAAAAGTCTTTGGCTTACCAAAGAAATATTAAATGCTTGTAAAAAGAAACACAATCTTTATAAAGCATTTAATGAATTAAAAACTTAAAAGGCTGAACAAAGATATAAGACATGTACATAAAAATAAATTAACTGATGAGAGTTAAAAACCAGTTATCTTATAAAAGATTACTACAGGAAAGCAAAAACAACATAAAAAGAGCATGGGGCATACTTAAACTGGAATCTTTAAAAACTGTATATCCTAGTCACTATGACAACTCAAAAGGGGATAACTATGATATGACAAATACAGTTAATAGTTTCAATAACTTTCTTGTAAATATTGGCCCGGAGCTGTCGACAGAAATCCCAGTCCTATCACATATTCAAGTTAGTGAAACAATGACGAGGAACCGTCACTCGTTTTTTCTCTCACCAACCACCGAACAAGAAATAAAAGGTATTGTTCAAAAATGTGCAAGCAAATTTTCCACAGACTGTCATGGTATTAACATGTCAAAAATATTATTGATAATATTTCTAAGCCTCTAACTCATATATGTAAATGTATCTCTCCAGTCCTGCTGCTTCCCAAGTAAATTAAAAAGAGCTAAAGTGAATCCTTTATTTAAAAATGGTAATAAAGACAGCTTCACCTACGATAGACCCATCTCATTGTTGCCTCAGTTTTCAAAATTTCTAGAAAAAGTATTCAAATCTTGTCTGGAAAAAATTATTAAAAATTACTGATAGTCAATACGGGGTCAGAACAAAAAGAACCATTTCTGTGGCAATAATGGAGGCAGTTGAAGAAATCGCAAATGCACTGGATCAAAAGAAGGATGCTGTCGGAATCTTCATTGATTTGAAAAAAGCATTTGATACAATAAATCATTCCATTCTGATAAATAAACTCGAGGAATATGGAATCAGAGGAGTAGGTGGGAGCTGGTTGAGGGATTACTTAACAGGACGTGTCCAATATGTACAAATGGGAGACTATTCTTCTGAACACCTTAACATTGTTTGTGGTGTTCCCCAGGGGTCAGTGTTGGGGCCTATGCTTTTTAATCTTTATATGAGTGATATAATGATATATTTAACGTTTCACACCAATTAACACTTATTCTGTTTGCAGACGACACAAACATTTTTTATAGTAGTTCAAATCAACACGAACTTGCAAATACAGTTTCTGTAGAATTGAATAAAATAATACAATGGATGAACACGAATAAACTATCATTAAATCTAAGTAAAACTAAAATAATGACCTTCAGTGACCTCAAAGCCAACACAGAGTTACAAATAAAAATTAATGTTGTAGAAATTGAAAGTGTACCTGAGAACAAATTTCTAGGTGTTCTTATGGACAAGAAATTAACATGGGAAGCCCACATCAGTGTTAAAAAACTAAAATATCCAAGAACTTATCAGTCATAAATAAAGCCAAACAATATGATGATCATGTTGCTCTCCATACATTATAGTGATCTCTGATTTTACCCTACTTAATATACTGTATTGTAATATGGGGAAATCCTTATCAATGTTCAAACAAACCATTATTCTTATTGCAAAAACGTACTGTCCGGATTATTCACAAGACTGGTTTTCTAGATCATACACACAATCTTTTCATTCAGTCCAAATTACTAAAATATCCCGACCTTGTGAAATACTTTACTGTAATTATATTTTTCAAAGTGTTCAATAAGTTATTACCTGGTAACTTACAGAAATGTTTCATCATTAAACACAGCATGTTCAATGTTAGAGGTTATGGTAATTTTGTTTTACCACAGGGTCGCGCTGTACGGAGGGGTTTTTGTGTATCTGTGTGTGGAGTGAAGCTGTGGAATATTCTGGATCTGTAACTCAAATAATGCCATAACGACCATAATTTCAAGTTGTTGTAGAAAAACCCGGTCTGGTCCAGTTATGAAGAGAAACCGCTCTAAATAATAATAATAATACATTTTATTTAAGAGGCACTTTCACTAGGAAGAAGGAGTGGGTCCAAACAAGTTTTCTTGTTCCCACTTCTTTTTGAGTTTTGCATTTTTACTAAAAAGTGAAAATGCCTATTGTGTATCTGCTCAAAATAAACTTTCAAATTCAAATTCAATTCATGTGCACATGTGAAGAGCTGGAAAGATCTCTTTCTAAGTTTCTGATTCTACAACCTTTAATGCTTTGTTGTGCTGAAGGTTTAACCTGCCCCTACACAGTTCAACTGAAGTACAGAGTGATCTCAGCCTTGGAGTCAGATAAGAAACGGATGAGGAGGGAAGTGATGGTGTCTGTTTCTTCACACTCCCTAAGACACCTGGCGTTCCAGATAACAGAGAAACACAGCAGAACAAAAGATCATTGTTACACCATTATGAGAAACTAAAATGTCCAGATTCAACAGAACAATCAACTAATAATCTTTGCTAAATACTACTGCTTAATATAAAGTTTCCATTACAGTTTACAAGTTGTTTATCTGTTTTGATATATTTTTAAAGGAGTATGATTCCAAACAAACTTTCAATAAACATCACCTTACGTTTTTTTATTGTGCTGACATTAACGTAAAATTACAGCTCAAAAAATCTCTCAAATCTGAAATTTGTCTGAAAAAAAGTCAGAATTTGATATTTTTAACCAATTTAAAAATAGTTAAATAACAGCATCGGAATCACAAGTTTAAGCATTTCCTCAAAAAAAAAAAAAAAAAAAAAAAAAAGCTTAAACCCCATAAGTAGAAAGAAACACAAGAGGTTGTAATGTTCCCGATTTTTTATATAAAAAAAAAATCTTACTTTGTCAAGTAAGATTTTGATAAATAAAAAAAGCAACTTGAAAAACAGCAAAGTGCTTACTTTATCACTGAGAAAATGCCCCTAGGCATGTGGAGTGTGCGTGTGTATGTGTGTGTGGAGGGTGGGGGGATTGATTCCCTATGTAACAGACTGGTGACCTGTTAGAGGTGTACCCTCCTGTCGCCTGTAATCAGCTGGCTTAGGCTCCGGCACCAAACCAAGCGCTTCAGAAGATGAATAAATGAATTGATCCAGCATCCTTTTATTTTGATTTCAGAAATCTCAGAGTGTGATGTATCACTAATCTAATTAATATCAGTCTGTAGGGTGGTGCAGTGGTTAGTTAGCATAGTGGCTTCGCAGCAAGAAGGTCGGGGTTCGAGTCCCGGAGTCGGGTCGAGACTTGAAACACAGGTCTTTCTGTGTGGAGTTTGCATGTTCTCCAGCTATATGTGTGGGTTTTCTCCGGGTACTTCATCCTCCAAAAACATGCATGTTAGGTTGATTGGCTGCTATGAAATTGCCACAATGAATGAGTGTGTGTATGTATGGTTGTCTGTGTGTGGCCCCACAACAGACTGGCAACCTTTTTGGGCTGTACCCTGCCTTGTGCCTGAAATCTTCTGGGATAGTCTCTGGTATTCCGCTCGGCCCTATTAGGAATAAGCTGTTCAAAAGATGAATAAATTAATAATTAATATCGTATCAGAAAATATCCAAATGAATTTGCTTTTACAGCCTTGACACCCATATTGATTTTTTTTTCTTTTTTAAAAAGCACTTTTGTGTTTCTAACACTGTTTATTAGTGAACTTCTGCACTACTTCTGAACAACTGTTCAGTTTCTCATGCAAAGATGTTTAGTCATTGACTTGGTTGTCTTTGTAGTTTTTTGGATTCTGATGTAACCACTTTGACTACTTCTCTACAGGATAAAGGAACTTTCCTCCTGGTTTTGGATGCCAAAACATTTGAGGAGCTGGGAAGAGCCTACGTGCTTGTCAACATGGCGTATGGTTTCCATGGTGCTTTCAGTGCCTCTATATAAAGTCAGATACTGACTGTAGTACAACCACAGTATTACCAGGCCAATACTTTATCCCTGATGATTCTATGTTACTGAAACAGTATGCACTTAAACACATTTATCAAACTGAAATTATATCTAATTTCCTATGACCACATTTTAAGAATGGCATTATTTTTTTAGTAAAAATCTAATCAATGCAAAGCTGACTGTTTCCTCCAAATCACATCAACGTGAGGGGCTTCAGTTTGGAATGTTTAAACCTGAAGGAATTATGAACCAAATCAGCTGCATTTATATTTTTATACTCATGATTTTTGCACGCTTTGTATAATCTTTACATCAACTTTATGCAATTTCAATAACTTTTATACTCTTTTGTGTTAAAAAATGTAATTATATTTTACAGTAATATTTGTTTACAGTTATTTGCACAAAATTTTTGAAAAAAAATGCACAAAAACATGAATGCTTTATTTTTTACTGACCAAATTTCATAATTCTAGTTGCACCAACGTGAAACAAGTAAACAAGTTTTTTTTTTTTTTTTTTTGTACCACTTTTTCTAGAGCACTTAAAAGAAATTGACATTGCAAAATTGCACATCTTTTTTTTATTGTTAAGTTGCCTTTATGATGCACTTAGAACCCCCTGATGGGATGACCCCCTCCTCTCATTGGATTTTATTTGGTGTGTTTTGTGTGCTGGAATTAAATTGAAAGTAGAATTTAAAAAAAATAAGAGATGTCCAAATAATCAAAGCATACCCTATTTTTTTTTTTTTTACAATAAGTAAAAAAGAATGAAATTCTTTCTTCTCATGTAATGAAGTTTAAAAAAGAAATTAAAAGAAGTTAAAAGACAAATCAGCTAAAAAGGGAAAATGAACCAATAAAATTGCACAAAACAAACCAAGCGTTTTTCTTTTTTTTTTCTCATTTTTCTGCCTAACATTTTATTATGAGATCCATCACTAGGTGGTAGCATTAAACAGGATCCCAGTCTGAGCTGAAAGCTGTCCTCTGAAACTGCACAGTCACAACCTCAACACTGGATTTGAACACATTTTTGTGGAAGAAAAAGAAAGAAAAACTTACACACAAGTGTGCACTAATGCTTAACAAAATTATTAATTTTAATATAACTTTCGTAGACATTTTATTGTACATTTAAAATTTAGTTATAAACTTTTCGACATTGAACTAACCTGTTGTTGACTGTAATAACATTGTTTGTTTGTTTGTTTGTTGTTTTTTTTTAGAAAGTCGGTTTTAACGTGAACAGGGAAGTCTGCATTTTTAAAAATTTAGTGTGCAACATCTCTCCCAGTTTTTAGCTCTGAGTTAGTGAAATCCAGAGAGAACTTGAATGGGTTTAGTTTATAAGAACTTCCATCTGGGACCTACTGAAGATAAAACAGTCTAACTGATTTACTCAAACTGCACTGCAGACACTGGAAGAGTTTTCTGTCAAATTGCAGGTAGATTAAATTCAAATCTTTGACCATAATTCCAAATGTGGTGCACTGGAGATGCTTTGAGTCCACCAAAGGAACCAAATGAAAGAAAAAGGGAGGGGGTTGGGGGAAACTGTTGTGCACCTTGACTGAAAAAAAAAGGTTTCTGCAGCTTTCACTTTTTAGGCTGCGTGTGTGGCCGGTGAACAGATGCGAATTTCCATAGAGGACTGAACAAAAGCGAGAGGGGAAAAAACTGTGTATGTTCCTGACAGGCGGTAGAAGCAACAGGAACCAAACTCTTAAAAAGGACACAGCCAAATGTAAAAAAAAAAATCCAATCGTTTTGGAAAGGAAAGAATGCATGGTTGATGGGGATGCTCAGAAGGGACTTGATAGTAAAAATAGAGCTCTTCAGACAAACAAAAAAAACAAACCAAAAACAATTCCTATAATAGATCTGAAGGATAGACATGAGAAATGAAAAGGTTAGCAGGTATTTTACACCAATTCAGATCACTAACATAAACTACCAATGTGAGCACATCTTGCATGCTTTTCTTCATGTTTAATCACTCAGTTACAAATCCTTTGGTAGACTCCATTTTCTTATTTTAGCACACGCTATGCAGTACAAAGAGTTTTCTCAAAGAAGGAGGTCTTTTGAAAGAGCCTGCAGACTCTCAGGTCAGGACTTGTGTTTTTTTTTTTTGGCAGGAAAGTAGTTTGTGATCAGGTTTGGCATTAGAAACCCAAGAGTTATTTTTAGCTTCTTTTTTGTGATGTGAATATCTCTAAAAGCAGAAAATTTAAGAGATGTGTGAAGTTCGGCAACGTAGAGAACCAGCACATCAGAGGCCTGCAAGAGCAAAGCTTTTAAATGTCCAATCTAGTAAGCCTGACCTCACACAAACTTTAGGAGGGGGGGACACCGCACTTCATTGTGTCATTTAGCAAAGTTCCTACATTGTGAACGTTTCATCTCACAGAAACCATGTCCGAGCTGTTTTAAAGGTCCAGCCATACTGAGTACATAAATGGTTTGTCCAGAAGAATTTACTACTTTCTGACCATGGCTCTGCTGAACTTACGTATCTGAGCCTTTTATTCACATCCAAAGTATTTAAGTTATGCATCCGATGTCCAGTTTTATATTTTACGATGTTTATTTAATCTGTAGTAGATTATGTGAAAAATGTTTGTATTTAATTTAAAATTCCCAGGGCAGAAAGAATGACCAACCACAGGAATTGCGTTTTAATAGAGGTCTGTTTCTCTTTTCAGTTCTGATGACGACTCCAGTTAAGCTGCAAATAAATTTTATACAACTGAATGGAAATTCCCCAAAACATGCACATATGATGTGCATTTTAATCATAGTTCGAGTATTTAGTCGTAAATATAAAATAAAATACAAAGTGAACACAGACAGGACTCAGAAACAAAACACCTCAGACCAAAAATTTTGTATTTTGATCTTTCTATTCACTGAACTGTTGGGCATCACTTCTCATCTATGCTTGCATTACATGATGAGACTTTTGCTCAAATTAACTGTAGGTGGAGACAGATCATCCATGGGCTTCTAATAAAATATGTCATGAGGACGCAAACTGACAAGTTCATTCCTGCAGGATAGAAAGAGAAAAAGAGTGCAGGAAGAGGTAAACGAGTGAGGGAAATGTTTGTTAGGTCATATTAGAACAAAAATAAAAGATTCCTGCCTCCTGACATGTACACTCAATAGATTCAATAAAGTAAGTCATAAATGTTTCACACATTTTTTTCTGTTGCTGACCAGTCCAGCATCATGGCGTGATACACTACTACATCCAAGTTATTAAAACAATATTCCAAACATCAGTTGCTGCTTGCAATACAAGCAATAAAGCTTTTGTACTTCTGTATGTGGAATAAAAATATTAATCAAATTAAATTAAATTAATTGCAAATTTGAAGCAGTTAAAAACAAGTTAAAAAAGAAGAGATTGTTATGCGGGAGGAGGATTGTAGAACCATTACAAATTAAAATATGAAATCCATGTACACTTGTCTTATTCTTTGCAGAAGAGGGTGGATTTAGAACAAAAAGTTGTTGAAGAAAAATGAGCTCAGAAACACGTAAAGTTATGGAAATATCCATAATGGTATTTGAATGTAAATAAATGAATGTAAATGTATTTATGATGATATATTGTTAGAGAATAAGAGCAGGATCAAGTAAGTTTAAATTTGACTTAATCCTGAGTTGAGTACTAAGTACTTACAGTTGAGTTGTAAACTTTAAAACTTCACTCGTTCTTTTTTTGGACATGCCCTTATTATATAAATTAGGACTATTTTTTTTTTTTATTCCAGCTGTTTTTCCCACTCTTTTTTCAAATGAGTGCTTGCTGTGAAGACCCATTGCTTTGTGAGCTTTGTATATGTTTGATTTTATTTTTAATGCATGAATAAGTTAATACAGAAAGTTATACAAAGTTTGCTCGATGAATAAAAAAACAGGGCAGGTTTGACATGCCATTCAGATGCCACATCTGGACATAAAAAAAGGGAACAACTAAAAAAATTGCAGCAGTCGGAAGTCAAGACAGTAAGAACCAACAGGAAACAGGAGTGTGTCATTATGTGGGATTGTGCACAGTTTGGTGTACAATGCACTAGTAGGGGGCTTCGACCACACCCATCTCCAAATAATCAGAAGTGAAAACCTCAGACCAGAAAATCCAGCACTGTAACAAAGTAGCGATTGTCCATCCAGCAGAGAGCAGGTGTACAAGGCAGCACAAGACACTAGGCACCGAGACATCGGGCACAATGGCTATCATTACCAGGAGAATCCTGCCCAGCTTTGGGCTAACTATCACACCTACCTTTCAACCTGTCCACAATTCCTCCTCTACGCCACATTAAACACCCTCCCCATTGGCCATGCTGTCTCTGAAACTCCTCTCAGGACCTCAATACGTGTTGATGTCTAAGTTGGAACTAAAACGAGAAGCGGGGGTGCGGGGGGCGCAGAGGGCATCAGTCGTACACTTTGCCAACCTGGCCATTCCCACAGGTCCCCAAGTGCAGATAATTTGTTTTCTGTAAAGTTGCAGGAGGTGAGGGGGCCGAAGAAAGGGCACAACCGGAAGAGGACCCCCAGTCCTTCCCGAACCCCCACTGGGCTACAAGAAAGGAAGGGGGCAACTATTCCTCCAAACAATGCCCATCTCTTATTTCTTATACCTTTTTAAATGATAATCTCATGGTTCAAGTTTAGCTCATGACAAATGTTTCAAAATGTTTGTCTTTTTTTATTTGGGATATGAAAAGCAAATCAACGAATCAATAAAGAGATTGAAAAAGATTATATTTAAAATTATATTTAAAATTCCATTCCACCAAAAAAAAAACTTTCAAAAAATATACCGGGATCGTGCATGGTAACGTATTCGTTTTTAAATGAAAATTTATAATCAGCAAACATAAGCTGACAATAGAGTTTTATTAACATATTTATGATAAAAATATCCCCAACAAGTCAAAGTGGTAGGCGAGTTATTGGTTGGTGTTGGTGATGGCTCAGTGGTAGAATGTCTGTCTTTGGACTGGGAGAAGCTGGTTCAATTCCTACTGGGCCCATACCTCCTAGTTACTCCCACCATTGGTGCCATCAAGACTTTCTGCTGCGGTGCATGCAGCAAAAGTAATTTCCCCATTGAGGGATCAATATAGTGCATCAAAAAAGTATTCAGGTGTTTCCCACCATCACTTTAAATTAGACCCCTATTTTGATGCCAAGGTAAAAAATGACCATGAAATTCTTTTACAAGTTTGTATCACTGCACACACACAACTCTACCGGGTGTGGTGCAAAGCAAGGCTAAAAACTCTCCAAGCACCATCGAACTTCAAAACGAGTTAACTGTTTTTCATCTGCATTGTTTCTATAATGGTTTTGTTTATGTGAGTGATTTGCTCTTCCAGCTTCCTTTAGTCTGTTTTGAGTTAGCTGATTACATTAGAGTTTGCTTTGGATGTAAAATTATTAGCATCATTTTATCTAACCACAGTGTAAGCCAGTGAGGCTGCACCTCCTCCTTCACCCTCTGGCACGTACGTTGCACAGACTCACACACTCACAAAGCCACATATCCACACACACTAAATCTCTGCTGCAGTCTTTTCAGTACATCCCGCCTGATTCACGTTAACCCATAAAACATGCCTGACATATTAATCAGGTCTGCATGTGGGGGTAGCTCTACTACTGCTCTGCTGTTCAGGGGAGGCCTCTCATTGGGCCATCTTACGCATCCAAGTGGCCAATAAGAGAAGACCGAATTGCTCCTCTCCTAGCAACAAGACTTGTTTTCTCTGAGCAGAGCAATAGGCAAACTGACACCCTTGATTTTCGAATATGAATAATTGCAACTTTACAGCTTTGCAGCAGAAGCAGCGAAAAACCCACGTCTATCGTTTTCCACTTGAGTGAAACATCTTTTTTTCCTGTACTTCCATTTCCTCCCTCCTCCCCTACACAGCTTGGCTGGAGCTACATCTCCAAGTGCATTCAGGCAGCTACTGTCTTCCCATCTTAAAGGAACAGCCTCGCATATTTAAGTTTTTTGTGTGCATGTGTTCGCAGGCAGTGGGTAATGGTCTGTACTTGTTGACCTCACAGTGCTGAGCTATGGGGCCTCTCTTAGGAGGGAAAAGGAATACCTTGGCACGAAGCTATCATTTCCCTGAGACACCACCAACCTCTCAGCTCAGAGCGACTCTTTCTCACTCAGACGCTTCAGCTGCAGCTCACTTTCTTCTGCAGATTTATATTAAAATGGAAGTGGATTGCTGTTTTATATGTACGAGTCTATAACAACGGAAGTTTCTAAAAAAATAATAAAATCATTTAAATGTGATGGTATTCGTGAAACTTGGCAACAGCGCTAGCACCGCACCTGTTGCCAAGTTACAACAGTGCATGTGAACATGGCCGTCCGACCTCTGACCTTGAATGCATTCCTGTTCTTACCCCTCTGGGAGTCGAGGAGATCAGAGCACATGTCGGCAAAGAAGCCTCAGATCAGAATTTGCTGCTTTTATGAAAGCACTTTCTGTTGTGATTTGATATATTTATATATATTTCATAATTACATGACTCACATCAAAAACTACCACAAATTCATAATCTCACTATTTTATTATTAAAATCAGACGTGAGCTCCACGGTTGAGTAACTGAAAAGAAATGCCTGCACTCAAGCACAAAGTCTCTGTCTCATGACTGTGTGAAATTTAACATGTGGTGATTGTCGGACCGGCCCGACCATTCAGTTGTTAGACATCTCGAGTTTAGAACAACAATATTTCATGGTTATTACGAGTAAATTAGGGCGGTACGTAGAGAGCTTCTGGCAGGTTAAGAAGCAAATAATTAACTACCCACATGACTTCCTGTCCTTTTCAGCATCTTCCATCGAGTGTCTGAATTGTGTAACAGCAGGAACAAAATCCCCCACAAAGCTCATTTAGCCCACTTTCAATGAGGACAGACAAGGAGAAAGCATTCTCGCTTTGAAGTGTGTTCCTTCCATCCAGCTTTGGCCCCACCTCCTGTCCAGTGGATCAAACCGTTACAGTAAGAGCAGCTCTTACACACAACCACTGGTCAACCTTAGGTGACCCTTGCACTCATCAGACCCACCCTCCTAGGGAGGAATGCTGCTGATGGGAGTTTTTAATATTCCTCGGCCCTGTGTGCCCTCAAATTTGACGGTGCAGTGTTAACACAAGCTGACACCACAGATTAGCCACAGACATCAGGAATGCTGCGGCCTTTTTGTGCCACGTGGACTTTGGCCAAAAGGGCCTTTAGTTGCAGAGACCACAGAGAGCAACGATAAACAGCTCCATGACAGACAGACGTAGACTCAGGAACAAGGCAGGCTTGATGTCCGCTATCCAGCAAGATAAAGGGACAGAAGTCTTCTGCTCGTAATGTTTTGAGGAACAGATCTTCTGAGTTTTTCTGAAAGACCAAGATGAGCGCAAGAGCACATGGTGAGGTTAAAAATGACCGGTTAGGGTCATGTTCGAAAGTCTCTCTTTGCCAAGGCTTTTGGAGGCCATAAACTCTCCACATCAGTGAAATATGTACTTAGCAAGGGTGTTAAAACATATGAGATGTCAAAAAGTAATCTATCTACAATTTGTTCGTCTAGTTTTTTTTTTTTTTTTTTTTTAGCAAGCAGACGTACAGTATAACAACCATCGCAACTTTGTCAATCCTCAAAAAACATCTTAAAAAGGTTTTCTGAGCAATAACATCACACAGAGGTAAATATGAGTAGAGAAGAGGTAAGACTGTTTGGTTCTTTTTCAAGTTTGTCTGTAGAAAAGCATATAGAAAAAACCCCAAGAGATCCACCACCAAATCTTTAATAATAAAAAGATACCTACTTTTGATTACTGGGTTTCTTTCATTTATGAGAGGCACCAGTAATTACAAAAAGATTCCAAATCAGAGTTCTTTCATCATTTCTCATTTAAATTTAGGGACTTTGTTTTTTTTTTTAACCTTGATTGCCTAAATGTCCCAGAGTAAAACTACTAGTGCTAAGACACCTAACGTGGGTTTCATTAACCCACAGGTGTTAAAAGTAGAAGACAGACAGATTTTTACAAACCAATAGCAGAGAAAGAAAAGAATTCCTTGTTTTATTTTTTTTCCACTGACTTGAATAAATTTGCAGAACAATCAATGGTGCAGAAACATCTGCATGAACTGCTTACTGAAAATATGATCATCACTGGTTCTACCTGCCATATTACATAGATGAAGAAACTATTATAAAAACAATTTATAGTCGTTATTTAAACTTCAAAACAGAGCATTATGATGCATACACAGTTATATTTTTATAGAATTCTAACCTATTATTTCTCAAATCAAAATTGCTTCAATTACCAAATTTATTAGCCTTTTAAACATTACAAGTTCTATTTAAAGTCAAAAGTAGAGTTTTACCAAGGAATGATCAAAAGCTATTTTTTTTAAAAAAAGGAAAGGGTTTATAATTTAAGAAATTCTGAGTACCGCACTTTAAATACAGCATGTGAGAGTTGGAATGACAAGAAAAAGGTTTTGAATTTGAGTCTGTGGGGAAAAACAATGGAGAAATTTGCCTTCAGATATCAGAAAGTAATCAGCGAAAATATTAAGCAATTTCAAAGAAAATATGAAGAAATGATATCTGCGATTCATGACAAGAGGAAAAACGCCTAAAAGTGTTTGCTAAATGTCGGTATTGTACTCAGGTTTGTAGCAATTCATATTGAAACCTTTTATAATGTCGACAGTGTGTATTATGTTGTGAAAAGAACGTTTTTTGGGGGGGGTAGGGTTTGGAAATAGAATACTGAATACTTGACTAATTTTACTGTAGTAGAAAGGGTGAACTAAAAATGTGTTTCAAGCTTCTACCCCTCTGCTTTTCAAACTTGGAAAAAAAAAACAGAAAAACATTTTGTTAACTTGAACTCATTGTCTGTTGTAGATATTTTGAGACCATCTTTAAGTTTTGTAAATAGTTCTGTATTCATACATTTTCAATGCATACTTAAATCTTTTTGCATGTTTCGAATTAAATAAATAAAAACTCTTAATTTAACTTTGATACATTCATTTGTCTTCTGAACTCTTTGTCCTTGCCAGAGTAGTGGGAGTGCCGGAGTTTATCCCGGCTGATCACAGGCAAGACGCAGGGTACACCCTGAACAGGTCGCCAGTCTTTTGGCGGGCGACAACAATACACACACACACTCATTCCTAAGGGTGGTTTCCGACTGGCGAAATCAACCTGAAAAGCATGTCTTTAGGAAGGAATAGAAGTACCCAGAGAAAACCCATGCATACAAGGGGAGAACATGCAAACTCCACACAGAAAGGTAAGTGACTCAAACCTCATCCAGGAGTTGAATGCACAACCTTCTTGCCGTTAGGCCACATTGCTTACTACTACATGGCCTTGAAGCCCCTCACATTCAAACAAGTAAATATATCTGAGCAAAAATCCAAATTTCTTTTGTTTTCACCGTGACCCCTCATTATGAATACTTAGGAAGAATATTTTAGATTTTAAACAATTTTTTTTTTATTCATAATATTTTTTTTAACCTTTGGAAATGTACCACTGATTTGAGTCCTCTAAAAAAAACAAAAATACTTCACATTTTTGTCTGTCAAAAACAATTAAATATGGAAATATTTTTTAACTGTGTTCAGAATTGTATTATTAATGTTGAAAGTTCTCACGTGATTGTTTCTGTCTAATTTATGTTCACTTGTGTTAAACAAGAAAGCAGACTGTTTTCTTTTACAAAACAGAACCATTTTTACTTTCTAGAAAGTAAGAAGAACTGTACCCACATGTCAAAATAAAAGCTTCTTCCAAACTTTCATTTAAGCCCACTTGATTCCACTTAAGTATCAGTTGCCACACTAAAGCGTCATTTCTTGGATGTGTGTCATGGAGTTTTTCTTCAATTGGCACGCCTGTTTGGAAGATCAGCAACATATTCCTCAAAGAAAAAAATTAAACACAGTTTGCATGTTGTACTTAAACACCTGACAAAATCAGGATTTTCCACACCAGTAAATTGGGATGAAATAAATTTGATGTTTAGCATGTGTGTGTTAACACACACCGAAAAAATCTGCCTTCTACTAAGTGAGGTGAAGCTAAATATATCCTCCAGAGAGTTAACATGGAAAAAAAAAGCCTTGCAAGTGGGAATGCACTTACTCTAGAAAATAAATTTAGCAGAGAATTTGTGTTGGTGCACAGGATTGTAAGGTGGTTCTTTAACTTCAAGAATCAAGAAAACCTTTATTAGTACCACAATGGGGATCGTCCCAGTGGGATTAAAGGGAGTGGATGGTTTCAGGTAAAATCAACTTTTTGGAAGTTTCTACCATATTTGAACATTATTTCCAAACCATAAACGGTCTAGAAGTAGTTTTTTACTTTATTCTTGCACTCAGGTATTGCTCCCCCATGAACAATGGGCGGGACAAAGCAAGGAGCGAGAGGAGGGGGGAATTCAGAGTCAAAAACTGAACTGAAAAAATGTAATCTAAGTATTTTTGAGGCAAATATTGTATATTCCATCTAACAAAAAGTAAATTTATCATAATACAAAAATGATCAGAACCTCTACACTGTTGAAGTACTCAGTAACCATGAAATCTATTTTCAACATCTTTGCCCTTTTTATTATGGCATGACGTGGTGTTGGATTTCGACTCTTTTTACCAGAACACCAAACAAAAATCATAAACATTCTTAGGCAACAAAGGTTTGAAAATAACAGCTATATTTTTTCTAAAATGTAGAGCAGCTGCTGATGAAGAACTGGGATCACAAGAGCTCGATTTCAAAGACCACACGAGCAGCTGGAAGGAACCTGAGTTGGGCAGATGCTTCTCATGGTAAAAATGCCCCATCTGCTCCCTGGAGTCTTGGATTGTTCCTGACTAACAGGCTTGTTTCTAATTGGTTAGTGTACACGAAAAAAGTCTACTGTTCACCCACGTCTAGTTGTATCAGTTAGATGAAAATAACCACCTGGTAGAGACGCAGAGATGGGAATGAAAACCTTTAACACAACTTTCCTATTATTTGATCATCTGTAGGATTTTACAGCAATGCTTCCAATCAGCTGTAAAAAGAAGCTGACAATGCGACAATGCAAAGAGTTTGCCCCAGAATCCCGTCTTCAAGCTCCGAAAGGAAAAAAAAAAATAAAAGGGGGAGAAAAGTAACACAGGGGCCTGGACTCATTTCTATGGAAACCTGAATTCTATTATCGTACCTTACCATTCATTATGAAAGAAGTTCAGTGAGACAGGGAGGGGATCTGGGTTCTGCTAGAGTGCTGTTTCCCTGCTCACAGTTAATTAAAAAAAAACCTGCAATAAAAGTAATGAATGGTTTACAGGGGGGTGGAACCCCACTGCACAATAAAGTGGGTGAGAAATAGATTTCTCAACGAGATTTTAGGATTTAAGTGATAATCATATAAAAACGAATATTGGTCAAATTTCTTTTTACATATGTAAGTATTTAAAATTTTTACAGCAAACAAAGTCTGAGATCAAAAAGTGTCCTGCCTGCTAAAAGAAGGTGATCTCAAAAGTCAGAAAAATTCCAGTTCGGAAAATTTTTCAGTTGTAAAAATTTGATAACAATTCCCGAATCGAATGAAGTTTACCAGTAACTTTATCCCATTCATATTTACTTTTACACCTTCATATGCAAGATATTTGTTTAAATATAGTCACAGATTTATTTTTACACCTTTTTTGATTAAATGAGGCTTCTTTTGTTAAATAATATTAACTTTTTTTTTTTATGCACTGACCTTAGAAAGACGATTCTCTTGAAATCTAACGTGAACATGACAAAACCCAGATGTTCTCAGATGTTTAATATTGAACTTACTAAAATATTTTAAATAAACTATTGATTTGCATAGTCATGCAGTTGTGCCGCAAACTCATCTCCAAACCTCATAAACTTGTCACCGATCCCCCACATGTTGTACGCTGTCCGTGGTCCTGTACCAGCCACAGACATTGAACAGTAACCATTCATTCACCTTCTGAACCTCTTATCCCTGTTGGGGCCGCCGGAGCCTATTCCGGCTGGTGAGAGGCAGGGTACACCCCAGAAAGGTTGCCATTGTGTTGCAGGGCCTCACATAGAGACAGACTGTGGTCAAACAACCTAACATGCAATGAAGGGTGGGAGTACACCCATGCATACAGAGGGGAGAACATTCAAATACCAAAAAGAAAGGCCAGTGATTCAAGCCTTGCCTCACCCAGTACTTGAACCCCTGACCATTTTGCTGTAAGACCACAGTGCTAACCACTGCACTACTGTGCAGCCTTGATAATAACCAAACAAAAGATTTTTTTTTTTTTATGTAGTTAGAATCGGGCTGTTTTAATGTGCTCAGTTCACATACCTGCACAAGAAAACAAACGCTGCTGTGCTTCATAATAGAAAATCACAAAATATTTTCAGAGTAATAACTCTTTATTATCACTTCTTCATTGTTATCTAGACCCACCCTGTTTATGTTGAGGGTTTGGAAAAATTGCTTCATTCTCATATCGCTGTTTGTACAGCACGACTCACTGACATCACTGTCCTATGATAACATCAAGTTTTTTAAATCTTCAAATGTATCTATCCCTTACAGAGATGTGATTTAGTCTTTGACACTAAATTAGCTTTGTTTTTGACACACCAAATAACACATTCAGGCGTATTCTTTTCAGCATCATTGGAGGTTTGTAATTAGTTTTTTTTTTTTTTTCTCCAAATACCAAACTAGTGCAGTGGTTGACATGAATTCACCACATTCTCTTTTGGACTTCATTAAAGTAAATTAGCACAAGCTATTTTACCTTGAAGATTTTTAAGTTTTTTATTCTGTTTGGAAGATCATTAAGTGATCCAAGAAAAGATTTTTTGGGGTAGTTTTATTTTCATCCAATGCGAGTATTTTGAACCACATTTGTTTTTTTTCTTAAGATACTTTTAAAATGAATTCCTCCCAGAGAGAATTAAAATGCTTTATATATAATTTTAACAGCTTTTCTTTCCTAAGTGATGTTTTATGATGAGGCACTGCAGAAAACAACTGTATACAAATTAGATCCCATTAGCTTTGAGCAGCCATTAATACCCATCGAGGGATCGGTTCTTAAGAATGCTCAGGTTTCAGATTAATCTTCATCTAAACATTATTTTACAGTCTTGGGCTATGATTCTGTCACAAGGTTTAAATACAATGAATAAAATGATCAAAGTATGTCGAAAACAAAACACAACTTTAAAAACTGAATGTAAAGGGAAAAAAAGTGGCCTCACAGCAAGAAGGTTGGGGTTCAAATCCCGGGTGGAGACAAGGCTTGGAACACTAGCCTTTCTGTGTGGAGTTTGCATGTTCACCCTGTGCATGCGTGGGTTCCCTCCCACCCTCCAAAAACATACATGTTACATTGATTGGCCACTACGTGATTGCCCTTAGGTATGAGTGTGTGTGTTGCCCCGCGACAGACAGGTGACCTGTTTGGGGTGTACCCTGCCTCTCACCTTGAATCAGCCGTGGTAGGTCCCGGCCGCCCGGTCAGGAATAACCAGTACAGAAGATGAATGTTTTGGGGGCGTTTTGCCAGCATATATGTCTTTTGTTAGCACAGAATCTCATTATATATTAATTCATTCATAACCAGATTTATTAAAGAAATGAACAAATGACTTTTTTCTTCTCCCCAGAGGTTTGAATGCTAAATTATATGATTTATTATTGTTAGAGGTGCACATAACTGATGAGCAAGTGCATACGTTTTCAAGCCACATTGTGCGTTAGCACAGAATGGACGAATCTGGCATTTTTTTAAAAATCTAAAATAGCCATTTCATCTCTAAAACATGTTTTATCACCAAAAATATTTAAGATGTGACGTTTAGAAAATACATGCAAAAATTAGTCTTTTATTATGTTTGAAAGCAGAAAACGAAGTCTGAAGTGTCTTCATTTTGATGAAGCTGAAACTGTAGTTAGAATGAAAATTATAGATAGTTTCAAATTCACTGGATTCCCTCGTTCCACTGTATATACCCCTGTGTCGTTTCCTCATACTAAATTCTTGTTGGTGGTGTTTTTGCTCCCAATTAAACTTGTTCGTAAGAATCTTGATCACTGATGACGAGTGCACTTGCTTCTGGGTCATAAAACATGTGATGTGTGAATTATTTAGATTCTTTACTTGCTTCTCCTTGTTTATTTAAAATCAGGTAGAACACTAAAAACTTCTGGAAGACAACATCTGTTTAAAATCAACTGAAATATTTACATTTACTTATCATTTCTGTTCATTAAAAACTGATGGCTCCACGTTTTTACGACACAACTTCTTTTAAAAAATCAGCTGCAATCATGGTTTTTTTTGTTGTTTTTTTTTTTTTTTTTTTGCTTTTCGCAGCATTTTTTATCACAGTTGGGGCGTTTTTCACATAAAAATAGGGTTAACGTGTATTCTAAGAAGCGATTAAGGAAAGAACATACTGGGTGGTAATGAGGAAACAAAAAGTAGTTTTAAAAAAAGAAGAAATGTTTTCTTCATGAATCTTTATTGGAATGTCTTTTATATTAGTTATTTCAGCCGTCCTTTGAGATGAGTTGCAACTCTGGTTTTCGATGACCACTGAGTAACACCTCCAGGTGCTCATCTAAGTGCCAGATGTAAAAAAAAAAAAAAAAAAAAAAAGAAAGCGCACCCTAGTTATTATTTTATTATTTACCACAACCATATTTCACATGGTAATCCAAACAGGCCAAAGTGCTTTTTGTGTCGTATTTGCTCATGATGGTGCAGAGCTACAGCACTGTGCATGTGCTTGTTTGGAATTTTGTGACTGGTTGGTTGTAAAAGTATTAAGTTTTAAGAGTTAACCTTTTGAGGCAAAAAAACCAACCAAACAAACAAAAAAAAATCCCACTACCACAACGGAGCACTTTTTATGGTTTAAATTAAGTGATTTTTTTTTTATTTAATTTTTTTTTGTACTTAAACACTATACAATAAACATACAAAAACAATTTTTCTAATCTTCTTTATTGAAACTCTAACAAATTTTTCTTTACCATGCATGAGAGACTGAAGGATAAAGTGCAATAGTTATACAGTAAGTGCACATAAGGCAGGTGATAGAGCATCACAGAGAGTTCACGAGCAGAATTTACACACATAGCCTTGTGATGATTTGGTGAATTAAAAAAAAAAGTGTGAAGAAAAGATCACACCATCTGACTGTCAGTTGTACTGGTCTGCTAATTACCATCTCTCTGCTTTAATAATGTGGCTTCCAATAAACACATTCATAAAAACAAGTACGTTTACGATGTCTTGTTTATTTTTTTCCTTTCATTTTGATCATTTGGTGATTTTGTAAGCCCGTCTAAAAACGAGGGGTTCAACATGTCTTTACTCAGTTTTTACCTTCGTGCAACCCTGCGGAGCACAACCTGCAGACTCTCACGTCTAAATGTGTGTGGTGGCGGAAACAGAAAGGAACTTTATATCTTTAAGCAACTGCACCACTAGGCTGAATGGTGGCACAGTGGTTAGTATATTGGTCTCACAGCAAGAAGGTCAGGGCCCCAGTCAATAAGTGAGGCCAGCCTTGAAACAATGGTCTTTCTGTGTGGAGTTTGCACGTTCTCTCCATGTATGTGTGTATTTTTTTCCTGTGTACATCCGTTTCCACCCACTCTCCAAAAACATTCACGTTAGGTTGACTGGCCGTTATAAAATCGCCCCCAGGAAAGAGAATGTGGATGGTGGTGATTGGTGCCCTGTTCAGGGTGCACCCTGCCTCTGGCGATCCGATTTAGGATAAGGGGTCCTGAAGACTAAACAAAACCGCACCACTGATAAATACAAAATGGATAAATAATCTGTTAGAACTCATAGTTGCCCGTTCTTCTTTGCTGATGGTCACAGAATTTCTGCTGTACAAACAGAAAAATACACCTCAACATAATTCTGTACAAATAAACAAAGTGGAGAAGGAGAGTTATGATAAAAGTTTCCAAAAGCGTCTTGTAAACTAATTTAAAGTTTAGATGGAAGCAAAAATTGTGAGTTACACTCTATCTTTAGTCTGTTCATTGAAAGATATTGCCATTCACAAAATGAATGGCTTTGCCCTTCAGCAGTGATTGTGAAACTTGGAAAGAAAAACTATTTAAAAAAAAAGAACTGTCTCAGATCTGCAAAAATGGAAAAAAAAAGTTGGGATGCTGAGTAACATTCTAAACAAAATTTATAATTATGTATTTATTTATGCAGTACAGAAAACAAAACAAAACACTTAAACCAGGCATGGGCAAACAACGGCCCACGGTTTAAACTGCAGTTTCAATCCGGCCAGCCGAAAATTAAAAAATTTTCAATGTTAATGGTTTATTTACCCTGCAATTTTGATGTTTTCTCACTAGATGGCACACTCTAGAAATTTTGTTGCGAACAACACTGCTCCCATGATTTGAAATTTAGCACAAATCATGCTAGCACGCTAGATTTATATTTTAGCGTGCTAGAATACATGCGTTTAGTGGCCCCAATGGCTTTCCATAGTGTGAATCCGTGATGTGCATGCTGTCAAAATAAACAGTGCGCTGAGATATGGAAAGGGATCGGGGCCAATACACGCACATAAAGAGCATTAGATTTCAAACCCACATTTTAAAATAGCGCGCTAGATGCAAGCTTTTTAGGTGCTGGCATGCTTGATTTAAAATTTAGCGTGCTTGACTTAACATTTAGCGAGCTAGATTACGTGCATGTAGTGGCTCCGATGGTTTTCCATTCCCAAATCAAATATAACGCGCTCTACAGACTGACTTGTTGCAACTGTTTTGTCAGGAAAAACAATTTGAATAGAAGGATCAGGACAAGTACATCTGCATCTCCTACTGTTTTTTTTTTTTTTGTGTGTGTGTGTGGGGGGGGAGTCAGGAGGAGAGTGATGGTGTTATCCTGAAGGATATGAGAACTTTAAAATTAAATTGTTATTCAAATAATTATTTAAATAAGTTGTAGTTATTCATTTGTGTTTAAAGATTCATTTCAAAGTCAGAGACTTTGTTGTAAATGTTTTTCTTCATTTTCATTGGAAATTAAAGCACATGTTTTGTTTTCTCTGATCTCAAAGAGGTGAGGTTTACAAAAGCATGCCATCCATCTGCTCCTATTCCAGCCCCTTTGTCAAATGTTAGAACTCAACGTGGCCCGTGAACCCAAAGTTCGCCCAATCCTGACTTAAACAGATATTTCAGCTTGTTTTCATCTGACAAATCAAACAGAAATAAATAAAAAAAAACAAAAACCCTTTTTTTGTAGATTCCAGTACATGGGACGATAAAACAAAATTATGTTTCAGTTTCAATATTGTTTATGTGACACCTCCCTTCAGGAACAGAATAAAATCATCCTGTGTTTAGAGCCAGAAGGAGGACGACATATCAAATTTAGGCACACATTGACAAGTTCTTCATTTTGATTTACATCACTTTGTGAATTTCGTTCCGTCATCTTCCACTTGCCCAGAGTCGGATTGCGGGGGCAACAGCCTCAGACCGGAAGCCCAGGCTTCTCTCACCCCAGCTGCATCCTCCCGAAAGGATCCCAAGTCGTTCCCGAGCCAGCTGTGGGACATAGTCTCTCCAGCAGGTCCGAGGTCTGCCTCTTGGTCTCCTCCCGGTTGGACGTGCCCAAAACACCTCGCCAGCGAGGCGCTCGGGAAGCAACCTGACCAAATGCCCGAACCACCTCATCTGGCTTCTCTCGACCTGCAGGAGGAGTGGCTCGACACTGAGCTCTTCCCTGATTTACGATTTTTTGTGAATTTTTCAAACCAATTTCTGATGACCAACAGGAGCTTCCACAGCAAATTGATGCTGGAAATAATATATTTTGTTTCTTCATTTTTAAATAAAAGTGATGGACTTTATTTGTAGCAGCAAAGGTAAAATAAAATGTAGCTGTGCCGATTGAAGCAAAAAAATAAATAAATGTTTGAATTAAGAAGAAAAACATTAAAAGGAGCACTTGTTAACAGATACAATCAAACACATGACATGGAATAAAAAAAAAAACAGATATTATTAATTCCATCCAGAAGAAAAATATTCTTGTTCAACATAAATTTGCTTTTATCAAAATTTCCATTCTGTAACAATATCTCTACACGTCAAGGTCGACACCAGATGTCCATGACTCCTTAAGATCCGGAGCGGAAACACTGAACCGTTCAAAGAAAAACACAGTTCAGACAAGTTCAAGCTCTGTCATTCATGTCTTGAGTACACGTCTCTGAAAAAATAAAGTAAAAATAGAAACAACTGCAGAATATGTGTAGAATAATTAAAACAATGTTTTATCAATTATAAATACTTTGAAAAACAATCAGTGGAGAGTGACTTCCACTTTTTATCTGATGGTGTGTCTGTGTGGTTTACATGTCTACAAAATTTGAATTAGTGCTAAAAAGCACATTTCGATTTAAAAAGCTTCAGGACGGACTTTGCAGGTTTTATAGATCAGACCATGTAAACAGAAAACATTTGACTCGTCATGAAAAGATAAATAAATAAATCCCAAACTTTGGTGATGGAACCACACCCTAGAATAGAATGAGACTCTCCTCTGCCTCGGTTTATAGATATTTGTTAAAAGAAAAAACAAGCTTCAGTTTATTTAGCAGATAAAATCTAATGTATTGTACAAAATAAAGTTATCAAAGGAATGTAGAAAGTAGAGTGCAGTTGTAAAAATAGAGGACAAACAGGTCATAAAAAAACAGAAAAATGCTGGTTTTGTGTAAAATGTTAATAGAGTCTTGTTTCCTGTATGATCAGATTGTCCACTAAAATTAACACAAACGACCCGACAGCGTTGGAATGAATATTCTTACGAAAGATTTTGTGACACTTGCTTTAAAATTGTTACACAAATACAGGCAGAGGTGGTCTAAAAATTTTTAACAGTACAAAATGTTTAGTTTTTATTAAGTTAAAAAAAATGACCTTTAAAACAAAAAAATAATATTTTATCCTTTATACATTAATATAACCAACATCTGCATCATATCAGGACAATCAGATCAGTACTAGAGATGAAAAAAACTCAAGCTAAACTAATGTTGGATAAAGTCTGTATAATGTGTAAATGAAAGTGTTCTCATTGTCATGTCGCCACTGAAGTAACCTTTTTTTGATAAAGTGAAGCAAATAAATTCTAAAAAAATTACAACTTCAAGTTAATGGTACAAAATGTGCTGATAAAAGTTACTTTCAGAGAAATGACGCAGACAGATGAAGGTTAAACTGATAAACAAGACATTGGTATTTGCTGACCACTGACCATCACACAGAGAAGCTGTGGGAAATAAAATAAAATAAACTTTTTGGAGATTTTTACCATGTTTGAGCATTGTTCGCATATCAAAAACACGCCTAAAGTAGTTTTCTTTTTTTTTTTCCTGTGTTTGAGAAATTTACAACTCTTCCGCCCAGTACCCGGATACTATTCAAACAACAGGTTCTTTATCACATCCACAAGTGTTTTTGTACCATGCACGAGCTCACTTCATGCTCAATCCTGATAGGTGTGTCATTTTTATATACCGTATTTTCCGTACTATAAGGTGCACCTAAAAACCTTAAATTTTCTCTAAAGTCCACGATGCGCCTTTTAACCCGGAGCGCCTTATATATGGATTAATATTGAGCTACAACAGGTGTCGCAACTGCGGTAAGCAGCCGCCGACTCCATTTCCCCCGTAAAAGAAGTAGTGTGCGGTGCATGCTGGGATATATGAAAGGGCGTCTCATTTCCATTTGTGTGTTTGTGACCCGGAAATGGCTCCTACCAAGAGACACTGTTACAAGACAGAGTTTAAACTCAAGGCGATCGGTCACGCAGTAGAACACGGGAATAGAGCCGCAGCGAGAGAGTTTAACATTAACGAATCAATGGTGAGGAAGTGGAGGAAGCAAGAGGATGTGCTGCGCCAAGTAAACAAGACTAAACAGAGTTTCCGCGGGAACAAAGCGAGATAGCCACAGTTAGAGGACAAAGTTGAACAGCCTTTATTGTAGTGCCTTATAATGCAGTGCGCATTGTATATGGAAAAAGTTTTTAAAAAATGTCATTTATTGAAGGTGAGCCTTATAATGCAGTGCGCCTTAGAGTACGGAAAATACGGAACATGCTCTAAAATAAGAATAAAAAAAAAACTTTAGCAAGCTTTGCAAACTTGATGCACTTTACACTGTATTTGCAGCCTCAAAATAGATTGATGTCGTGTTGTGCACACACACAGGACTGTATGAAGAGCGAGAGGAGGAGGGAATGAGCTAACAGTCACAAGCTGACAAAAATATAAAGTTTAATAATTGTATGTGCTATGAAATAAGAATCATTATGGCATGAAAGCCTAATTCCCCCTCGTTAGTCATCTTAAAATCTCATTTTTTACTGTGAAAATGTCCGTGAGCCATTTTGTGGATGCATTTTTATTCAAAACTACCTACAGGTAAAAAAAAATTAATCTTTTTTCTTGTTTTTATAAAAAAAAAAAATCTTTTTCTGCAATGGATATTACAAACTTAATTTACATCCACATGTGTGCCTATGTAATAATGAAACGTTACGGTGAAGTGACTTGATTAGGTACTTGAATCAAATTGAGTGGCTGAAGCGTTTCAGAGACTAAAAAGGAAACAAATTTAAACACTTTAACTTGTCAATTGGCTCCAACAGATTTAGGTTAAACTTGATCACTTAGTGTTATGATTGATTTCATTTTAGAAAAGTGGAAAATGGAAATCAAACATTTATTGATGTTAAATCTAGACAGTTTCACATAAATAAAACGCGGATTATCTCGAATGTGAGCACGTCGTCTCCTTCTGTAAGGAGACAATTTCTCAATAACCTGAGTGGATTTAAATATGTTAGAGAGCTGGCAGCAGAGCTGTTGTTGCTAACTGTGCAGGTTTAGTGTGACAGTGCATTAGCAGCTAGAGTCCATTCCCCAGCTCCCCTGAGAGACCAGAGCAGGCGTATTAGCATTCTCCTCAGAAGGGTCACAGAATCTGCCTTCAATGCTGTCTGACTCCAAACAAAAGATGATGTGCTTGTGTGTAAGCGTATGTGTTTGAGAAAGGATGGCAGATGTGTGGAACTGTGCGCACAGCGAGGAGGAAAAAACATGAACAGGGAGGAAGGGTACAATAGGAGAAGAAAAAGAAGTTTCGGTACATGTGCTGTTGCAGATCGTGTATACATTTACATCTCCTTAGCGTGTGTCTACAATTTATCAGAGTTTCAGTTTTTAGTTGCTTGAGTTAAAAAATGACTTATGTTCAAAAGCCGGTCAGGTTTGGTGCCAGTGACAAATTGCTCATACTTTGGGTGCAACAGAGAAGAATGTGAATAATTAATCACAAATTAAAACCCCCACCATGTAAACTGATACAATTTCCTACTTAAATGACACCAACCGAATGTGATTTCGGTCAAAACTATTTGATGATCATATGTTTTCGATAAGAAAGAGTGTGTTTGCTTTAAGAAAACCTGCACCAGTTGCTATGTAAACTGTAACCAGGTAACTCATTAGCGACTACTTGCTACTTCCTCCTACTCCAGTACATTGACTATTTTTATTTATGGACTTGTGTTTATGTGATTGATTTTGACTGCTCCCTAAAGCGGATTTTAGGACTGAATAACTGAAGTCTAAATACGCAGCGGGATTTGCTAAAATAGAACTATGCAGCACAAACAAGCGATCTACTTTCATACAGGAGAAACTGTAGGAGTCTGACTTCCTATGCATAACTCAAACATCTGGCATTCATCACCGAGGGCCTGAAATCTTTCTCCATTTCATACGCAAACTCCACCATGTCATTCAATGGATGTCAGCTTGGCTGCGATAAATACACAAATAACTACAGGGAAGCCTTTTTTCATGTCCGCAGTACGAGGATAATTCATTTAATTATTCATTTTTGTGGTGGAGTTCTCTGGTCAAACCCCACAATTCCAAATGTTGAAGTTACATGATCTTTCAATGGAATACTTAAACATTTAGTAGATAATTTGTAATTAATTGATAAATTTCTTTTAAACAGATCTGTTTCTAATGAGTTTTTATAGTAATTGTTTTACATCAATATAATACATCAGCTGGGGCTTAAATGAGATGAATAAATGCCGAGGTGATTTGTGCTTAAAAATCTCGTCTGAAGGCACTCGAGACGAGAAAATTGTCCCCTTCTAGCTGTTTGATTAAAAAAAAAAAAAAAAAAGATAGAAAAGTGCCACTAAATGCTTCTATTAAATTTTTAATGACTATGACTTCATATTTGATACCCTAAAGACAGAGTACACACAGATTTTATTGATGTATTCTAAATCTAAGCCACAGGAGGTTACAGGAAACATTACACTAACTTTACCATCACATGGAATTATTATTAGAGGTAACAATACCATCAGAAATTCCCCCACAAAACCTACAAAGTCTTGTACCAACTATTCAGATGGACGTGAACCCCACAATGTTTGACTAAATGAACATGTTTGGCTCTTTAATGTTTAATCCTGACCCTCTAGTATTTCTGCACTTTTCATTTTTTGTTGGATCACGGACTCATTTATTGATCTCCTCGTGCCAGGTTTACGTGGAATTAAAGGAGTTGGTCATCTCACAACAACGTGAAACATTTTAAACCATAAACATTACATCCTTTGACCTTGTAAACACTTCATTGGTATGAAACAGACAGTACATTCAGACGTGCGTAGCGATGTCAAGCTCCTTCTGACTTCCGATGCTTGCTTTTTTTTTTCTAAGGCTGGCTGCTTTTCACTGTTTGTTTGTTTTTTTTTTTAATGATTTTATAAGGTAGTGTTTTCTCAGCATGGTGTTTAAGAGGTTTAAAGAACTCCTGAATTTGATGTGGCACTACTTACATTAACATGATTCACCAGAACTGTTTTTACACAGGTTGTTCCACAAGTTGAAGTATTCTCTCCGTCTAATTTGCTTTAACAAGGTGTTTACAGGACTGAGTAAAGAAAAACATCCTCTTTGATGAACCAACAAGTTAAACATACCATCAGTGGTGACACACTGTATAGCAGTGGGAAAAGTTAACTCCTACAAGTACAATTTGTGGAAAAGTTTGGTTTAGCCCGGTTTTCTGTATTTAATGGAACTGTGTCGCTAAAGCTGGTTTTCTTTTAGAACAAAGAAGTACAGAAAAAAGTCTGGGCATTCATCATGTGGCAACACCCACTTGGAAGTTTCAGGTGTGCTCTTTAAAAGCTAAAGATGTGTGATAAGAGTTTACAAGAGAAGGGCAATCATAGAATCCACCAAAGCTGGCAAACAGCAGAGGCCGGGTGAGACTATTTGGTGGGAGTGCAGCAGGAGATTGGCACCAGCAAGATGGCAGCGGTTTTTGCAGCAAAGAATGTAGTAAACGCTGTCCAGAGAGGGAAAAGATAGAAAGCTTTGAGCATAATCTGCACAGGGGCACAAAAATGCCAAGTAGCAGTGAATTGGAGCCAGTTTCTTTCCACAGGGTGGAGCGGGTGAAGTGGATCCAGCACCCTCAGGAGCGCCGATAGGTAAAGGGGGTGCGAGAACAATGGAATGACTGCCTCTCAGACAGAACTGCCGTACTGCGGTGATAAGAGAACAGGAAGGAGGGAGGAGGGGCAGGACGAGAGGTAGACACACCTGCTCCTACTGCCGAAGCAACAGCAGCTACTGTACTAAGCAAAAAAAAAAAAAAAAGAGGTAGAGAAACTGGATTTATAGGTTTGTAATGCAGTAATCAGAGGAAATCACAAGCGTATGAATGAGGTCAGAGCTGGAAATGGCGGGAGAAAGAAGATGTGAAGCTTGCAGAACCACCCACTGCTATGAGCTGTGTGCTCACACACACAGCCAGACATTTCTTTTCACACATTTAGACAGTGGAAATATAAAAAAAAATATTCAATCTGAATATGAAAAGATTGGAATCCTTTATTTGGACCCTTTATTGTAATTATAATAATTTTCCCTCCAGCACTTGTGAGCCGTTACGTTTTCTCATCAAAACTCACTAAATGAGTTCTGAATGAACGACAGCTTTTAAGAAAAGATAAAAGTCTGGCTCCATCCCTCTACGTCTGCGTCCTTCTCATATCGTCCCAGTATTCGAGCGGTAACTATGATCAAATAACATTTATCTCACAACAATACATTAGGATCATAAATATGAATGATATAAAATAAACAACGTCATTTTTTCCGATCATCACTATTTTTAGTTTAACAATTCATTCAAGTGGAGGATTGTGACTGCCTTCAAAGTCTTCGCAGCTGGACCAAAAAAAAAAGAAAAAAAATCTAAAGCACTCCCTGGTGTTAATTATATTTCGGCCATTTATATTTCGGTCTGTCTGTTTTCTTTCATGGCTTTTCAGATGCCTGCAAACACACCACCAATCACAGTTTAGCCGACATCTGTTGCCAGGGAGGATAACATCAGCAGATCTTTCATAAAGGCCTTCAGATTCTGTCCTATTAACTCTCTCTACACAAAGTGAACGGCAATGAAACTTTTGCTTCAACCAAACAGATTTTGAGCTGGTTTCTGCAAGCTTCCTATACTGTACCCATGCTACATTTTCAAACCTCCTGATTGGCTAGTTTGAAAGCATGCTGTGTGAGCTGGCATGCATCATCAGTGGCAGAAGACATGAATGAAAATATTGTTTTGTTTCGTCTTCTGAACCGCTTATCCCTGGTGGGGTCGCGGACAGTACACCCAGAACAGGGTGCCAGTCTGTTGTGGGACCAGACACTCAAAAATATTTACACACACACTTCACACACACACACTCTTTCCTGGGGGCAATTTTGTAGCGGTCAATCAACCTTACATGCATGTTTTCGGAGGGTGGGAGGAAAACCAGAGAACCTGGAGGAAACCTACGGGAAAATCCAAAGGGAGAACATTAGAACTCCAAGCAGAAAGACCAGCAATTCAAGCCTCGTCCCTGACCTTCTTGCTTTGAGACCTCTGTGCTAGCCACTGCACTACCGTGCAGCCGTTATTGTTTTTTTATCAGTCAGCAAGAACTGAAGAAGAAAAACTTCAAGTTTGATACTCTAAAAAGAATAAAAATCTAAGACAAAATAGGCAGGACTTTTCGCATTAGCAAGAATAGTAATCAATTAATCAAAATTTTTAGTGAGTAATTTTTTATAAATTCTTAAATATTATTCAAATTTATGGATGGTTTTGTTTGTTTGACTTTATACACAATAAATTTCACTGAGTAAAAGTGTTGATTCAGAAGTTTTTCAGCATTGATAAAGGAGATTTTTTTTACCCCTGTATTAATTCAGAGTAGTAAGTAATAATTATTGAAGGGCTGTTTTCTGCAGATGGAGCACCACTGAAGGCATAGGTGTGAAATGTAGAGCACACCACTGAATTAGTCTCTTTTTCCCCCTGTTGTCAAGCATTTCCAACTGCAACCAAACTTTGCTAAACATTCCTAAAAGTGCGACTTCACTGAGTGAAAACTAAAATGTCTATTGTTCTCTCGATGGTCTGCAGCTGGAAGAAGAAAAGCGTGAGATTGAGGCCCAGCAAGCGAAGACTGTCACAGCAGCCTTTAAAATGATTTGTACACATTGTGCACACATATTAACACACCATTGAAAAAAATGAAACAAAATCTGGTAAATACTTGAATGAAGTTTGTAGATATCGCCGTTTGTTTCACACAGTCTTCATTATTTGGTTATCTCTTTTTAATATTTACTCGTATCAGAATAAGATATTTGAACAAAGTGCTTGTCAACGACGACCTTGACCACTTCGTATTTTCATACAAAATGTTTCAAGTTTGTTCCCTTCCGTCCTGTGCTGATTAACTCGTTATCATGAGTCCTACTGCTGCAGACCTGTTGCTGCGTGGGAAAAAAAAAAAAACTATATTTCCCAGATAGCAGAATGTAATAAAAGTATCTTTATTATTCATTTGAATGAGAACACAGAAACATGTAAAGAAATGATTAGACTTCTGCAGGGTTAGCATCTTAGCATATGATCATATGGAGCTGCAGACGGCTGTGAAGTGTTGGCAGCTACACTGATAAAAGATTACAAAGATTTAAAGTGATAGCAAGATCAGGCTTCCTACAGATTTGAGCTGCCAGATACTCTTCAACAGGGTACCCAAACGTCTGTCGCTGAGATCTTCTGTTGTTTTGTTTTAGTGCTGCTTAAACTCACGAAAAACAAAGAGCGACCAAGAATCCAAATGAAGACATAAAATGAGACAGTGAAAATGCTTTTTGTATTGTAGTTGGGGTGTAGCTCTGCAGGTGTACAGCAAGAAAATCGCAGGTTTGAACCTGAGCTACATTGAGGCCACAAAACTGTCTTCTCCAAGTTGCGTGCCCTCCCTGGTGATGTGTGTGTGTTCTCACCGCCTGCCCCAGTTTCTTCCCACCCACCAAAAAAGAAAGTGGCTGAATGAGGATGCGAAATTAAGCAATACCTAATAGTTATGTTTTAAAACATGAATTAAAATGATTTCTTCATATCTCCATCAGCACATGTCGTTTAATAGAAACTGTGACAATCACAAGGCTAAATAGCCAGCAGCTAGCACAACCTCCGCATGCCTCACTGCATAAAAATTTTCTAACAAATACAGTCAAAGCAATCCTAATCATCATCAATTTACATTTAAAGCACAAAGGACTAAAATAGCTGTTAATGTGGGTTGTGTTTCAAGGCAGTTCGGCTTTCATCCACAGTTGATGAGGGTGGCATCCTGCTGCACACATGCACAAGTATCTTGTAATTCTCACTCAGCCATGCCAAGAGTGTCTCCATTCAGTTTCTTTCATTCAACAAAAACAAGTGCAGAGTAGACAGAGACCGTTTAAATATATGCAGTTAAATAAGAGAGATGATAACTTTCATGAGGTCAAAACACAAGGTGCACTGAGCTGTTAGTGTCACGCTCTCACCAGTGCTTTGTGTTGCTCTCAATGTGGGCATTAAGGGGCCTATGGACACCATTAAAGCTGCATTTTTTCTATTATATTTATGTTGGAGACACAATGTGATGAAGCACTGATCACCCTAATGGGTGAAAAACAGATTCAGAAAATAGAATTAGTTAAGTGTAACTACACATGTCAAACACAGTATTTATCAGTATAGGAAAATCTTTGTGGGTCTTCTGTTTTAGCTTGTTAGCCTGCATGATATCACTCCCTGGGTGCATCGTTCTACGTAGACATGCAATGCCTTCCCATAAAGCAATGATGCTGTAAACTCGATTGAGTTTTTACTTTGTCGACTAAACTTCGTCCCCCATAACATGTACTTTAAAAAAATGTCACTGTCATTTTCCCCACCTCGTAACCTACAGTATGCCCTCATGCTCGGGGCCTTAGAGCCTGCCTCCATGTCTAAAATAGAGAAGTGAAGAAAACTAAATGTTCTTTCTAATTCCTCTTTATCTGATCTTTTATGCAGTGGAAACTCGTATCAAATGTTTCACTGTCCTGAAAGAGAGAGGCTGTTCTTATTTTAATCACTCCTTGTTTCTTTCAGCCACATTAAGTCCGTTCGTTTTGTTTCATATTGAGCCACGGAGATGTGTGAGTGCCCCTCGCAGCTCCCAAGAACCCAACCCGTGCACATATAAGCAAAACGTCACAAGTTAGGGTCTCAGGGAATGAGAGAGGTACAGATTGCTTTTTGTTTGGCTTTTCTTTTACGTAACGTACAGTGAAACATTGGCTGAGTTAGGCCAAGAGCTGAGGCTGAAAAAGCATTAGAACTTCCTCTCTTCCTGGCTTTGTGCTGCGCTGTGACCCACCTCTCAGCTCTGCCACCATGCCCAGTCCGGTTCCTCTTGGTTGCTTTCAAAATGACGAATTTATCAACATGTTTACACATAAGAAACAAGCATTTAGTCTAAGTAGTAGGATTGAGTGGAGAAGCAGACTGTAAGTAGCATGTGCATCTCATCACTGTACTGCAGTGATCACTGAATGACCATTCACACCCAGTCAGACATTACTTTTCTTTCACATGATGTCTGTGGAAATGGCACAAGTCACCAAACATGACTTCCCTGTCACTGCGAGAAAAAAAAAAAAAACGCCTCTCTTCAATATTTTGCCAATTTTCGACTTGAAAGGCCGAAATTTTAGGACATGCAGACATGCACGTGCACACACACAAAAAACTGTTAGATGACAAGGACAGAGTCAAAAATAAAACTGCTAATATCTCACAATAACAGCGATTCCCTCTCTTGACTACAAAGCAAAAGCTTTCTAGCACTTACAATTTCTATCTCAATGAGCTCTCCAAAACACAACAGGCTTGTCAGTCCCACGAGACCACACCTGTCAACCACACGGTTCTGACTTTATGGAGGAAAAGCTCATTTGTCATTCAGGAAAAGAAAAATAAATCTCCCTGCCAGCTACATGAAGAGGAGGAACGATAGAAGGCAGAGAGTGGGAATGAGATGCGAGGAAGGAGAAAAGGAAAAACTCACCTAGTTAGCTATGGTGATGGAGGCTGCCGCAGTCCTCTGTGTGTCTGCCGGTCAACAAAGCAGAAGAAGGGAAGATGCAGCCAGACAAAATACAAAGAGCCAGATCTGCGAAGAAAAAAAAACAAAAAGAGTGCTGGAGAGAAAATAAGAAGGGGATTTTCACGTAGTTTTCTTAGGCTTTGCTTAATAGATCATTTGAAGTAGTACACGATGCTGCTCTCGCAGATTGCTGCTGTCTAGCCGTCTGCTGCTCAGACATGCAAGACTGTGCCATGTGCAGCCCGAGAGAGACAGAAGGAGAGGCAGAAAAAAAAAAAAAAAAACAGGGAGCAATGAAAAGGACAGCAAGGGTGAGGTTAGAGGGTTAAAGAAAGGTAATGAGGAATGTACAGTAAAGTTGCATGAAGGTAGAAAAGTGTTAAAAATTAAATAGCAAAAGTGACAGGAGAAACTGAGGTGGGAAGAACCAACATGTAAAAAATTAGCATAAAAAAAACCTACTGCAAATTATTAAAAAAAAAATAAAAGTTCCAACAATGCACTCTAATGGGACTGTTTGGAAAAATGTCAAGAAGTTAGAAAAAGGAAAGAAAAGAGCAGATGAATGGGATTGTACTGCTTACACACAATCATGCTAAAAAGTACTAAAGAGAAGGAATAAATAAAAGAGAGACCATAAAGTAAGAACGAAAACTGGAGGAAACTTTAAACTACTAAACAAAGGTTGCCTACTTCCTAAAAAAATCTTGTGCTCCTACTAAAGTCATTCAAACAACAATCCAACTTTCTACTAATCCAATTTGGTATTCTTTATCACTGTCCAGATTGATCATAGCTTTAAATCCACTCCTAAAAAAACAAAGCAGAACAAATCAAATTATTCTTGCATGTATTTGGAATGAATAAACTTTCTTAGAAGACTTGCATGCAGAGCGCTGGAACAACCACAGGAGGGAATGATAAGAAGAAAAAAAGAAAACTGTACAATGCCTGTTGCTGTATGTAGTGCCCCTGCATGCTGCCGCTATTTCTCTATGTGACACTACTGTCTATCTGCTCTCCCTGCTCCATCTGTCTCACATTTTCTTTCTGCTCTTTCCCAGCACTTCAGTTTTGCCATATCACACCTCTCAGTCTGAGCCTGTGCCTCTATAATTGCTTTCCCTCATCTGCCTTCATAGTTTGCAGGCTTAAGTCCCGGGGGCAGACAAACTGTGGAGCCCTCGCTCGCCCCTCTGCCTGTGACATACAGCATTGAAACAACAAAAGTAGAAATAAATATCCATTCATTTCCTCCAACAGCTGAAATCACTTAGACTACAAAGGCCTGGTATGTGCAACGAAGGAGAGATATGGAAACAAAAAGGAATGAGGGAGACGAGAACATACAGTAACAGTAGAAAGAAAGTAGGCAAGCACAGGCGAAAAGGCAAGTTGGATTTTTATCTTACACTGTCTGCTCTCAAAGCTTCTTTTCATTTAAGGAAAAGCAAATCCTCCTTCAGTCGGCAAGTCCAGTTTTCTGTTCCTGTCTCTCTCGCCCTCTGTGTCTGTGAGAGTGACTGGGTATTACAGCATGCATTTCATGGAGAAAAGGAGGGTGGGAACAAGAGAAAAGGAGGGAGCAAAGGAGAGAAAAAACAGCGGTTCAGGGAGCGGTAAAGGAAATGTAAGCTTGGTGGTTTTGCAAGTCTTATGTTTATCAGTATTAGTCACTGTAAAGTAGTAAGAAAAGCCTCTGAAAAAGATGAGAGGTGAGATGGTAGGAAAGCAAGACAAATGGGAAGGAGAGGGGGTTACCGGAACAGGGTTCCTCTGACAGGCAACAAAAAATAGACTAAGATCAGTGACAGCCTGTGTGGTCCTACGTTATTACACTTTCTCTGATTAAAAATATTTTTTCTCTGTTTTAATGTAAAAAAACAGTACCGACATGGGGCTAACCGTAAAAAAGTTTCGATACATATTTTTCCCATTTTACACTGTGATTCAAAGAGCAGGGTGGGCTTTGTACTGTGATGGAGGGAAAGAAAAGAGGGGGGGTCATAACTGAGAGCTCCAGTATGCCTCCTGCTGTATACTGTAATGCATTACCCTTTCACCATAGCAAAACACCTCACACAAAAAGAGATGCAAAGACGTGAAAAACTGTACTTGCATAAGAACAAAAAATAAATAGAGTCATTGCATACGTCCAAATTAGACCTATTAGATTAATGCTGTGTCCATGGCAACTGAAAGCCTTTACCCTTGCCAAAGCTGCCCTCCACCGCGGCCCCCTTCATCATTCTCTCCCAAAGAGTTTCTTACCCCACCTCTGTCGAACCCGGTGGCCTTGGGACAGAGAGCAAATAGTTTAAGTGGAAACAGTCTTTCATCACCATGACACTCCTTGCACTTCACATCTGCACACAGCAGTATACCACTCTTCTAGGATACCATCTCTCCTTTACACTGTTGCATCCAGTAGTTTACATATTTTACAGAATTGTTCAAAACTGCATCATCAGATATTTATGATTTTTTAAAGAGGATTTCATTTGTTCACAACTGTTTTAAACCGTTCGATTTTTTTTTTTCCCCACTGAGAAGCATTTGCAAATGAATTGGCTTCTTCTGTAAAAGTCAAATCCTCCCATGACTTATGTGACATTACTCTGTGTTCTAAAAAATACGCGACTATGTATAACAGTCTCCCAAAGTGGTACTTTGAAAGATGTGGTCTCCAGCGGAGATCAAAACCACAAAGCTAAAGTACATCTGTTAAGAGCAGCTAATAGTCGCAGGGTCTGAGACCAAGCACAGAGCATTTATTTGAATAAACCCCATCACTGAGGAATAAATCAGGGTATTTGAAATTGCTGTCAGGATGCTGGATTATTTCAGGGGTCTGTGGTTTTCTTGGTCTGATGCAGTGAAAGTTGTTACTGCCTGTTTTGATCACAGCAGTATCTTTACCGCATAGCTGCGCAGAGGAAATATATCGTTTTGGTTAAGTGAAACTCAACTTTGTACATAATTGGCTGCCGAGACTGCGCTTTTCCTCCTGCGGCTGTATGGTGTTTCCCTTCAGTGCCATCTCTTTCATTAGAGCATCCCACAAACCTCACTGCAACAGCACTTTGGTGTTTTTAACCCAACTCTTTGTGAAAATTATCCTGTGCTCGAATGACCGAGTCTTTCTACCTCTTCAAATTTCAAGCAAGAGATGTCTGCAATTTTCGTGTAAGTTTGAATAGGACATCATTTTATCTCTTACAAACATTTTACCAGACGAAATATCCAAAAACATCTGAAAATGGGATTTTAGACAGTAAAAAAATATGTTGCCATTACAATCAAATAAGACAGCCAGTGCACATCCTTTTGAAATAAACCATCAGTTTATAGAGATTTGTGTTTCCTCAAGGAAAGCTAGGAGGCTGTACAGTTATCTCCTGTGGTGTCACTCTGAACTATACAACCTACTACCTCAACCTGCGGAACACTGAAGCAAACAGCCCGGTCGCTGCTCAGTCTGGGTGAAAACAGAGCTAAAAACATCCATTTGATTGTGTTTACAATTCTTTTTCAAATCCATTAAATGAGTCCATTTTTAAACAAGATTAATCTATGTGCAACAAATATACCATGCAGCACAGTAAATCTCCCTGTGGAGGTGTCCTGTTGAAATGCAATCTTATGTAATAGCATCATTCAGCCGGGCCTTCCTACTTTGGGTGGGGTCGCTGCATAAAGACGTCACATGTGCGATTTGTTTGGTTGGGAAAATCCTGTCTCCACAAAATCTGGGTCAGTGCTGTTTAATAATTAGCACACATATTACAAAATGCAGTTAACTTATGACCACTAGGTCTAAACCTGCTCCAAAATTCTTCTCTTAGTCAAGAAAGTTTGCCTTTAAGGCAACAACCAGGTGCTGTATTTGTCAGGAAGACACATACCTATAGATACGAGCTTGTGCAGCCAGTCACCACAAGTTCGGATCTACGGGTTTGTGGCAGCTGACATTAATGCTTTGAGAGCATGAAAGTAAAAAAATTAAAACCGACAAAACATTTCAAACAAGAAGCATTTCTACAATCCAAATCTATTTATGCCTCGCATTAAACACACCACTTCTCAGACTTTGCACAAAAAGCCATGTGCGCCGCAAAAAAACAACAGCAAAAGAGTTGATTACTTCTAACTCAACAATATTTTAAATGTATTATTTTTTTATGGCAAAAATTGAGTTTATTTCACTTTAATTTTTGCACTTAAATTTGTTGGGCAATATCTATACATGTATCTATTAGTATAGATACAAATAGAGATGTATGTGTGTGTGTGTGTGTGTGTGTGTGTGTGTGTGTGTGTGTGTGTGTGTGTGTGTGTGTGTGTGTGTGTGAATACAACCTACTAAACTATAGCACAGACCGGTCAGGTCACATGTCTGTGTGCCATATTTGAATTCTCTTCTGCAGATGATGAAGAGCAAATGACTGATTTAAATCAACTAGAAAATGTGTACATTTATGTTTAAAATTAAATTACACAAAATGTATAAATTGCAGAACCTTTTCTAAGTCTTTAAAAAAATGTAAACCGAAAATCGCCAAAGAAAATTTCAAAAATATTTTTCAATTTGTTTACGAGGGATTATCTACAATTTAATATTTTGCCAGATTTCATTCTGAAGCTGGAAAAGCTCCGCTTTAAATACTTTTGGCAAAAAATTTGATTCATTTTGCATCTTCTTCCTGAATTGTCCTGGACTTTGCCAACAATCGTATTAAGATTTAAGACAAGTTTTTGACACGAAATAGAAAACAACATCAAAAGACATGCACTGCTCAAACATTTGAAGCATGCCTAATGAAATAAAAATTCTTGTGAAAAAGAAAAATAGTGAAAATCTAAATCGCAAACGTACCATGGAGCACAGGCTGAACTTGAATGTCAAACGTCCTTTGGTTTCGGATAAAGTCAGGCTTCTGGTAGTGTAGGCCAGCGCTTCAACGTAAATTAGGAAACCTAAGAAAAAAAAGAAGCACATCACAAACAAACTGAATAAAACAGCGAAAAAGATATTCATTCAAACACATTTGCAAAGGTGCACACTTACAAGCACGTGGTAAAGCGAGCACATCTCGATAGTAAAAACACACAGATCTCTACACACTACAGGCAATACTGAAGCACGTTAGTGATAAGATAATCTCCAAATAATACCCAAAAGTAAACAGAAAACATCTTCTTGTTCGCTCTCTGTTACGCCCTTATAACCCGGTGTCCAGTTCCCATTTTCCAGGGTACAAAAACCTTAAATCGGCTTTTAAAAAAAAGGTACGGCAAGAGAGAAATGGCAAAAGGTTGAATGCGGTAAGATGTGGATGAGGAGGAGTCGCAACGCAGGGCTGGCTACAGAGAAAATGGAATTTGTGACCAAGCAAAGGAAAGGGTGGTGTTTTCTTTTTTTTTTTCTTTTTTTGTGCTTCATTCTGTATGGCTTTTTTGGATCCCAGCAGGATCCTTGGCTGCTGCTCTGTCTCTTCTTAGTGCTGCCAAAATTTGGACATATCCCTTTGTCTTAACTCTTACATAAAATCAAATTGAGACATTAAAAAAGACATAACTGAGCAGCACTAGCACAGAAAAAAGATCAGCCAACAAGAAAATAGCAAAAGTAGAGAAAACAGCGATTAGGATGTAATCTAGAAGCTGAATGCAAAGGGTAGAAAAATTTCACGGAAAAGTGAAGGTAAAGGCAGGTTTTTTGGGGGGTTTTCGCATCAGAATTTTTTTTCAACGTCATTTCCAATTGCAAGATGCAAAGTGTGTCTTCTATGCTGCTAAAACACAGCAGCCGAAGCCCTTCTAAAGCTATGCCACGTAGTGAGGGAGGGAGAGAAAAAGCAGCTACTTTTTCCCCTTCTCCAAAATGGCTGAGGGCCGGGAGAGAGCAGATCAGAACAGAGAGGAGGAGAAGTGCTCCCTGTCCTGCTCAGGGGAGGGCTGGGCGATTCAGCGAGCATCTCACTGCCGCTACTCTTTTCTCACTTCTTTGTATCTTTCTTAAAAAAAAACTAATGTCGGATAAAAACTTTGCTCGATCCAATGTTCGGCAAGAGGTTTTTAACTGTAAACCAGTGTGTACGACTCGTCCTGCTTTTCTCCCATCTTAACACTCGTCTTGGACACGTTGATTGTGATGCCTTTCTTTCCCCCCCCCCCCAATATAAAAAATATCATCCTGCACGAAGAGGAAAATAAATGAGATGTTAAAACAAAGAAATTTTGAGTAACATAATAAATGTATTATGTAGTATTTTATTATTTCTTTACAGTCTATCAGCTTAAATGACACAGATGGCAAAAAATACAAATTCAAGCTCTTTAGTTGTCCTTTTTACATTTTTAATTACCAGTGTCTTTTTCAATGAAAAAAAATCTTTTTGTCAAAGAATAGCTGATGCAAAGGTATAATGCAATAGATTTCAGTGAGTCAGTGATCAGAAAAGTAGTTTCAGTTCTGCAGCAGAACATTCATACAACACTTCCAGCAAAGTCAAGGCTAACACGTTGAAAAGACCACGCTGCTAAGGCTGAAAATGACCTTTAAAAAATGTATTCCAAAAGATTGCTTTTCACAATAAAGATGATTTTAATGGGTTTTTAATAGATTCTACTTTCGCAATTTAAAGGACATATTTGTCAATTTGATGAAAAGATGAGGAAAAACTAACATTTTACTCACTGTGATCATTAACAATTTTTATTTTATTTTTTATACAATTCTTGATCTTGTATTATGTTTTGAGTCGGTAATTTAGAGTAAAATCCTTTTAGCAGACAAAACAATGAGACTTGTTCGAGCGTTTCCACGCCTCTACAATATCTTTACAAACAACAACTTAAAGTATCTGTAAGCCAACCTATAAAAGAAATCAGAGTGAGCAATATTAGAATAGCTCCTCTACATTCATGTTCTTTTTATTCAAGCTCCTCATCATTTATGACTATTCTAATCGTAAATGGATTTTGCTGAAGTATAGAGGTGCAAAAAATATATCAAAATTGAAAAAGAAAAACTGATACTTGAAGAAACTACTACAGTTTTGTACAAATAGAAAAAAAAAATAGTTGGCCGTATTTCTATTCGTTCATATCAAATTTGTTGGTGTTATTGAAAAAAGGACAAATGCTAGGTTCACAATATTAAGTGTCCTGAATATCAGTTTTGCCACTGCATGCCAATGGGCCGCTGTCTGCTCCATGGTCACCACTTGAATCGAAATGAACAGATTTGACTTTCGGGATATTGCCAAGAACTCTGTCACAGTGCCGACACAGAGAAGGGCCTCTTCAAAAACAGAAGGCTGAAGAAAACAGAGAGACCAATATGGGCATAACCCCAAATCTCAAACAAGGTAACCCTTTAAAGCCACTTGTCAAGCCTTGGAAAATAGGAGAGAAAAAAAAGAAAGAAAGCTGCCAACATCAGGCAAAAGCCCACAACAAAGTTTTCTATTACTGTGGCATTACTGCAGTCAGAGGACACTCAGATGTGATGGATGGACTTTGGACATTTACATTTTAAACGAGTTCACACACATTTATCACATAGTGACAGGCTATGAGCTGGAACAAATCTACTGATTTGATTTAAGAGAAATATTTCTGATCTTGTGACTGCAAAAAACCATTATCGTATTCTGAAAATCTGAAAATTTGAAAGCAAAAAGAAAAAAGAGCAATCCTAGAAATCCAAACGTTAGAAAAGATAAGAGTTCTGATCTGCATGTAAAGGACAGTCTTACTGGAACAAGATGACCTTTTAGGTAAAGTCAGCTGATGACAATCTCGTATTTCTTGTTCCAACCGAATCTTAAAACAAACTTTATCGCTATCAACGTAGGATAACAAACTTTTAAAGAACAAATAAGTCACCTTTACCTTGGTGAGTTTTCCCATTTAGCTACATTCGCTCCATGTGTCCTAGAGGGTATGTTCTTTTATTAAAGGAAAGACGGTAACAGTCTGTAAGAATTTAATCTCATCAAGACAACAGCAAAGCCTAAATCAGATCAAACGATTTTAACGCCTTCGCATTTCCTACTCATGAACCAGATATATTATTCTGATAAACATTCAGGACATTCGTTTTTGTTCGGGCAGTTTGGTTGGACTGCATAACGCTAACTCTTTAATTAACAAACTATATTTGACTATATTTCAACATTATATTTTCCATTTAAACATAATCAGATACTTCTGTCCTTGTCTTTTTATTGGTCCACCGGACCGCTGAACAAAAATGTGGATTCCCACCTTTTCATTTATCAGGGAGTAGACATGAGTATACACACAACAGTATCAGAATTATTTGGCTGAATTAGGATACTAAATTACACACTTTTATGATGTTATTCACTACTATACTTGTGCTTTATAAATGTTAGTAGGTTACATTCTCATCTTTCTAGTTGAGATAAAAAAGAAACAAAAGTGTTCTGTTTTTTTTTTGTAATTCTTGATCGTATAATTTAATCAGAGTGTCATAAAGTTCCGGTAGATGACACCACACAGAAGCAGCATTAATCATTCTCTCTGAGTGACTATTTTTTTCTTGGTGTTTCAGTTCATTTTTATCTCTCTTATCCCCCCACTTCCCCTCCGCCCCTCCTTTCATCTAACCTATCTCTTCCAGTTGCTTGTCCGTCATTGTTCCCTCCTCTTGCTTACTACATCAAATATTCTGCTCACGCACAACTGCGGCACCCTTTCTCCAGTCCTCCCCATTAATCCACACCACAGACATCTTGGCCCACCGTCTCGTCTCTCTGTCAATGTACACTCAGAAGTCTTAAAGTCTAGGCTGTTTTAGTAAGAAGAGCATGAACATTTTTCACAGGCCATAAGGCCCGATGCCGAACACAGACAGATTCACTCCCTCTAAATTCTGCTTACTGGAAAACATAATGCAGCTTCGAGCAAAGGTCATATCAGGATAAGCACTGCTCAGGATCTAACGCTGGTGAGACAAACAGCTAAACACCTATGCGTTACCCTGGCTTGACTTTAAACAGAACATCCTGAATACCGAAAACAAGGCCTGTATACAGGTCCAACTAAATTATGTTTGTCTTTAACTCTGTTTGTCCCAGTCTGGTTATTACACTTTTATAAATAGTTTTCAGACTAACTTAACTTCAGAACGTCTCAAAATGAAAAACTTATCCAGGTCGCAAAATATGATCACTTCGGATTTTTCTGAGAATCGCCAAACATTTCTGCTAAAAATCCTTTCTATAGTCCAAGTCCAATTTGAGGACCATCATCATGGCAGTATTATCTTATTTCTATTCATTCTTATTTCATATTTATAAATACAACAAAGTGAAGTTTTAAAAAATGTTCTTAAGTTTAGAAACCATGGCCATTTCTAAACATTGAAATATTCACTTTTACCTTTCAGATGGAGAGAAAAAAGATCATTTTGGAATTAAGTAATTGGTTTCAGACTCATAGGAATTTTTGGCAACATTAAAGTGAACTGTGCTGATCAGAAAAAGTTTAGCTGAAAATCTCATTACAGCGTTCTGCTTCCTGAAGCTAGAAAACACAACACGACTGGCTGGGATAAAAAGAAAAAAAAATATGTTACACTAATTACTACAGTTAAACAAATCTGCTGCGAATAACTTACAGCCAATCTTCAATATTAACACATCTGGTGTGACACGAGGGAAGTGTGGGATTAAGGAGTGGGACAAAGAAATGCAAAAATTAAAAAAAGAAAATTATGAATTCCTTCAGATTTGCCAATTAAGCAACTATAAATGGACATTAAAAACCCACCAAACTGAGAAGCATGTTTTTTTCTTTTTTGTCTACCGTAAATCCCAGCTTTATTTTGGTGGTGCTCAGAAAAAACCCCACAAGTATTCCAAATATTCATTTTGCTTAGATTTTTATAAAATTTACTACCCGCATTTTTTTTCTCAATTTTTCTTTTTAGGAGGGGACTCAATTTAGATTTTATAGCAGAGCTTAGAAATAGTTCACAGTCCCTCATCAGCCACCCACTTCTTTGATATTTCTTTCTTTTTCTCAGCCTCCACTCCTGCCGTTTCAGAGCCTTATTTCCCTGCCCTCCTTCTCCACCCTCCTGGCTCTCTCATTCATTCATTTTAATTTTGAACTCTGCACTTGTAGACAGGCAAAGAGGGTAGCTCCATGGTTACCTGGCACCAAGCCATCTCATTACACTGCCAATTGATTTTGGTCTGCCGCCATGTCCGCTGCCCACCCCAATCCCCCCACGCCATCTCTGCACCCCAGACTGTCTGCAGCAAAGGAGATTTCAGAGCACACAGGATGTGCCACTTATGTTGATCAAACTTGAGCATGCACCTCTGCACACAAAACCACAAACAGAATTGAATATTCTCCTGCAGGAAGCGTCACTGGGAAACTTCAAGAGTTAAATTATTTGTGTTCGTCTAATATTTGGTGACTCATTTGAACCTGTCTGGTAAAGAAAAAATACAAACAAATCAGGTAATGTACAAATTACATGTAAAATAACATTAAAGATTGAGGAGTTTGCCTGTACTTTTGGGAAGCGTCGGGTTATGCCAACAATAACACAGATGTTTGGAATTTTAAGGGCTTCGTGCAAAGAATAATTTTAACCCTTACGCCGTACTAGTTTGATGTTCAACCCTCTTTTTGATGGATTTTACTATCAATTATTTTAAATGAATCCAACTTCAATGCTTGTCCTAACTGTAAAGCTTTAACTACATTACATCTGCATCTACTTTCACTTAAATATGAAAGCGACATCGTTTTGGTCCAAAAAGACAGCAACGTGTGACTCTTTTACGGGACCCCCTTTGCGACAGACTGTAAATAGCAAGAATTTGGAATAAAACTTCAGTCACAGATTCCATCAAAGTTTTACAGCAAACATAAAATTTCCATGTAGCTACCATCCAAATATGTGAACTATCCACTTCACATATTTTTGCATAGCCCAAAGCCAAACCAGTCAGAATCAACATTTAATGACTCATCTTGCCCGGGAGACTTTCAGTGGGGCGGTTTCACTGCTGGGACTCACAGAGCATCTGTGTAGGTGTGACATAGCTTGCCACCCATTCCACAGCTGCAGGGCAATGCCATGGTTATGGTCTTTTTCTCATGGGGGAAGTGAGTGTATCTGAGGTCAAGGAGGTTTCCGTTCTGTGCATGAGGACTTCTGGCGTGTTCGTTTCCAAAGCCTTCCAGCTTTTTTGTCATTTCTTTCATAAAATTGTCTAACTGTGACTAATACGATGTGAATGAAAACTACAGTTAAAGCATTAAAAAAGTAGAAATGAAGACATTCAGTGAAGATAATTCAGAATATCTCAATAATAATGCTGAATATGGTAAAAAAAAAAATTACATCCAAAAAAATCCAGTATCCAAAAATTAAGCCGATTGATTTTTCTAAATAATAGTTTTGTAAAGATACAGTCAAATAAGATGAATTAAAATCTACTGAAATGCATCCAAAAGAATTTTTCCAATAATTTGTCTACTAAATATATTTGTCAATGAGCCTTGAAGTGATTAAATATTAACATATTGGAATAGAGTTGGTTTAGAATGGTAAGAGGACTTTACACCTCATTCTGAATCGGTGGATATGATCATTTTGTGCATTTAACTATTAAAAAATTGTGATTAAACACATAGATTTGTCAAAATCAGGTGATTTTCTGTCTTTTTGGCAAAAAAAAAAAAGTTATATTTTGTATTTTTGTAAGCAGCTCTGTTCTAACATACTAAGACTTTTCTACAGACATGTGAACTACACAATGGCATGTGCTGCATTTGCAATCAACCCTTCGCTGGTTGTGATGAATACAAATATCTTTGTGATTAACAGTAGAAAACTAAAGAAAGTTACTCAAATTCCCACTTGTGTGCCTGTATTTGCGCTACGGGGTAAATAGTTTCAAAGTTTTCCATTTCAAACAAAGCATCATCTGTACTCTGCACGATTGTAAAGAAAAATAACTGTTGAGTGAAAACTCTTCAGAAAACCTGAATCTATTTCTTATTTTATGTCACACATCCTCCATTTATTCCTTAATAAATCATCCAAATCTGGTTGTTACTTTTAGCTTAAACTCTGGAACAAATTCTGATGAAGAAGTCATATAAAGACGTAAAACTCGGAGCAAGTTTCAAGGATTAGAGATGGGCCTCCCATTTTGGGGCCCCTTTCCTGTACATGCACACGGGTTGTTTAAGGACACAGTGAACCAAGCTACCCGATCTAGGGAAGGGGCCAGACAGGGGGAACAGTGACGGACGGCCAAGTGGAATAAACTCTCATTAAATTCTCAGAGCTCCAGCTGCTGGCTTGCAGAAAAGAGTAAAAGGACAGGAGGAGAGAGACAGGACTGGCTCGGGTAAAGAGAAAGGGAGGAGCCTGTTCTCTCCGTAAGGAAAGAGTAGGCCGGATTTATGTACTTGCTCTGGAATCAGCCGGGAGTGAAACGGGGGGAAAAAAGAACAAAGGCAGAGATTGGAAAAGGCCTGTTTGTGTTTTCACTGTATAAGCACAGGTGAGACAAACACATATTTCTGTCCAACATGTGTGAATTCACATTACCCTGGTTTAAAAGTCACAAGATTGTGGGACAGAGACCTACGAGCTGCTTTATCCTTTACTGATGACAACCTGTCACACCTGCACTAATGGAAGAAAGGGGGTAATATTCTTCTGTTACCCCCGCCTTCTTGCCCCCTCTCCATTTACTCGGCCCTTGTCACCTTTCTCCCCCTCTGTTGCGTTCCTCCCCTCTGTTGCTCCCCTTACTGTGTGAGTGTGTCTGGGTCCTGCTGGAGAGGCTTTGTCTGTGAACACTGGAGCCCTGACTGGCCCATGGGGGCCCAATCCATGAATACCCACACTGTGAGAGCCGCTCTTTCACTTCACCACTTTCTCTTCGGGAATGCCAGAGCAATGAGGTAAGAAACTTATGCACACACAAATGTACAAAAGGACACACACATTTTCTCACTTTTTCTGCCTTATACACACACACACATCCACATATACACTATGCTTTACACACAAATTGAGTGAGTCATGCAGTGATGAAAAGCCAGTGTTTTGTGCGTGAACCCTCTCACCCAGGACTAACATCCTGAGAGCCTTTCTCCTTTATCAGTCCCTGCCAAGCTCTCCCTATAATTAAAGACTATTGGGTCCAATAGCATTGGCCTGGCTTCCCCTAGAACATGCCCCTTCCCCATCCATAGAGGTCCAGAGCCGACCAGAGACTGTATGGAATGCGAATGACTGTAGTGATTAACGGCTTCTCAGGATTTATAGAAATCTGCCAGCTTTGTAGAAAAAGGCCTGACAGACAGTTTTCAGCTGACAAATGATAGTCTGCAAAAAAAAACAATCCAGTCTAATGTTTACATACAGCAACCATTGGTTTAAATTTAGTTTCCATAACTTGAAAAGTTTTTAAGATCCTCATTGCAATTGCTTTTCTGGGCCAGGAGTAAAAGGTACCTCTTATCTGAATGAAAATAGAAAAGTTCAAAGAGGATATTGAGGATGTATAGAGAGACAGAGTGTGTGTGTGTGTGTGTGTGGGGGGGGGGGATTAGAGGGGGTGATTTTTATGAGTGAGATTGTTGGTTAAAACTGGTTTTTAACTACTGCGATCTCTACAACATGAGCTCATACATTAATATTAACACAGACTGCCCATTCTTGGTCTGGAAGGTGAATAAAAGAATCACCTCAGCCAAAAGGAAACTGGTTTGAATGGCCCGGAACAACTCAGGAACAGTCCTGCTGCTAACTATTGTCTATGGTTTATATTTTCATTGACGAGAAGCTTGCTGTTAAAAAAGGTGATCTCACTCCTAAAACTTAACTTTCAAGATGGACTAGAAGTTTTTAAACTTACATTTAGGACCAAATAAAATCCTTTTCAAATAAGATTTATACGCTTAAATTAAACACAGATTGATACTGGTTAGACTGTCAGTGTTCATACATACGCTCAGTTTTTTTTTGTCACAATAGTACTCATTAATACTCAAACCAACCTGTACAACTCACATTTGTGACTTCGTAGACAAAAGTGCTGTATGTCTCTGCCATGTTTATATAATAAAGTTACAAAGCCAAGAAGAATCAAAGTTCGCACAAAGTTGCCTGAAAGCCTCTTCTAATCAAGTTGCACCTTGGATTTTGTGCAGGTAAAAAAAAAAAAAAAAACCTCAGAGCATCCCTGTCAGCTCCATCTGATAGTAATAAAATCATTTTAGTAATGAGCATGTCTTTTTAAACACTAAGTGGTTGCTTTATTTGGCAGTAATTGCTGCTGATGGACATCAGCGGGCAGAGCAGCCAGCAAGCATGTGAAAAAGAAACTCTTCCATCTGTGGGCGAAATATGTTTAAACTCCAACTGAAAGAGAATTTTTAGACAAAAGCCTCATTCTGGATATTTGTGCTACATTGTGAGTACAAAGTGAGGTTACAGGGAGAAGAGATAAAGAATGTGGAAGATATTAAGTATCTAAGATCAACAGTCCAGAGCAATGGAGAGTGTGGAAAAGAGGTAAAGAAGCATGTTCAGGCAGGCTGGACTGGGTGGAGGAAAGTATCAGGTGTGGTTTGTGACAGAAGAGTTTCAACTAAAATGAAAGAGAAAGTGTACAAAACTATGGTGAGACCGGCCATGCTGTTTGGTCTAGAAACAGTAGCACTGAGGAACAGACAGGAAGCAGAGATGGAGGTAGCAGAGATGAAGATGCTGAGGATCTCTCTGGGAGTGACCAGGATAGACAGGATCAGAGGAACAGCACATGTTAGAGGTTTTGGAGATAAAGTCAGAGAGGCCAGACTGAGATGGTTTGGACATGTGCAGAAGAGAGAGAGAGTACATCGGCAGAAGGATGCTGGATTTGGAACCACCAAGGAAAGAGGACTAGAGGAAGACCAAAGAGGAGGTTCATGGATGCAGTGAAGGAAGGTATGAAGATAGTTGGTGTGACCGAAGAGGATACAGCAGAGAGGGTTGCACAAGAATGCACAAAAGGAAGACAAACAACAACAAAAACAACAACAATATGTAAATTGGACTGGAGTATGAGTCGCATTTTTTGGGAAAATGTATTTGATAAAATTCAACACCAAAAGCAGACATGTTTCTTTGAAAGGCATTTTAAAAGTAAAAAAAGATGGAGAACAACAGGCAATCTGGTATACTACCTTCATATGACGCATAAACAAACTTTGAATGTGCATTTGTCGATCCAACCAATGACTTCCAGGAAAGTTGCAGGGCGCATTCTCTGGATTATTGTGAAGCTGCGCTCTCCATCCTTCATCCACTACTCTCATAGGTTACGCTAGACTGCCTTAATAAAAAAACTGGTTCAAAGTTCAAGTAGCCATAAATCTCACTGATTGCATTTTATTCTGATAAAGAAAAATGCTGGTCTGCTGCTTTTTGTTTTGGAGATAAAGTCAGAGAAGCTAGACTGAGACAGTTTGGGCATGTGCTGAGGAGAGAGAGAGAGTACATTGGCAGATAGATGCTGGGTTTGGAGCCACCAGTAAAGAGGCCTAGAGGAAGACCAAAGAGGAGGTTCATGGATACAGTGAAGGAAGACATGAAGATAGTTGGTGTGACCGAAGAAGATGCAGCAGATAGGGTTAGATGATAGACTTGCTACCACTGACTTGCTGTGGTGACCCCTGAAGGGAAATGCCAAAAGAAGAAGAAAGAAAGAAGCAGGTCTGCAATTTTAGAACATTGTGCTCCTGTCTCGTTCTGATAAAACCCTGACTTTCACGAAAGGTAAAATTGACAAAAAATGTTCATAAACTTGAGGCTACAAAGGACAAGTTCTAAAAGGTCAAACTAAAAAGAAAATGAAAAAAAGAGAGTTATATGCAAAACGTGCCAGATACACCTTTAGTTCTGTAAAGTTCACCACATCTGTTTCAGAGATTAAGAATTTTTGATTTCGAACTTCATGTAAACGTTAAATTTCTGCTGATCTTGTTGTTTACTTTTACTTTTTTTTATGCACTCACAAAAACAAATTTGCTTGGCAAAAATCAGCATCTCTATAATAAAAACATAAGGATTTATTTTCTTTTTTTTCAAATGTAAAGCTGCAAAAAATTTTTGACTGGAGCTTGTCCACTCCCTTATAATGCTGCTTTTATTTAGACTAATCAAACTATCTTTAAAGCCAAATGCTGTACAGAAATATTAGAAAGGAAGTAAAGTTTGTCGGAGTTTTTTTTTTTTCTTCCAGTTTTATTCAATTTCAGAATTCTCATCCTACTAACATAAGTCACATGACCTCAAATTGCCAATCACAGCAGGACCCCTCCTCTTTCCACAGGTTTAGGTCAGTATTTTGGTTTGGAAAACTTTTTGCTTGATGTCAGATACACTGTATCTTTGTAACATCTACAGTTCCTGACCCCTCCTTTCACCTTGAACAAGTTGATCTTTTTCATTTCGGACAGCAGCCTGCGTCATCGAGTTCTTTTGATAAACAATCGGGAGATAATTCTTTAGAAATATTCATTACGTGGATATTAGCAAACTGTTACACATGTCTGCTGTGGGAGAAGAGGGGATGAGACGATGATCTGAATCTATGACAGGAATGCTTAGTCATAAAGAGAAAAGAAGCAGGTCTTAGGATTTTAGTTTAAACTAAAAGTTTTTTTTTTTCCAATATCTCTATTTGATGACAAGACTTAAAAACTGGAAGTATACATTGTATCAATTTTTGAGGTATAATAAATCTGCCGTTAATAAACCCAAAAAAAAACCAAAAATGATTTAAATGAATGTGGTGAGACTTGTACATTTTCACGGTTCATTCAGAAATTGGTATGTAATCAAATGTTATTGAATGATGGCCGCTTAGTGCTTATGGTGGGAGTGCGCTGGACAAAGAGTGAAAAGAACTGTGAAGATTGACCTTGTATGGAAAAGACATTTTCACAGACCAGAGAAACAGCTGCTTTCAGACAGAAGTCTTCTACTGGGAGGAGAAAAAAAAAAAAAGAAAGTAAAATATTGAATACTTTAAAAATAAAATTCTTCAACACGAAATTGCAAACACTTTGACATGCTTGTCGTGTACAGAATATAACAATCAAAAATGGAGAAATGGAAATGTTTATGCAAAAAGGCCAAACCTGAAGACCTTTAAATGGATGTTCGTCATCTTTGGGCCCTCAAACATCATTATTTTGGCACTAGCATTACTAAATGGGCTTAGGAATCCACGTTGGTAATTATATAAACTACGTCAACCTGTCTAAAGACGAGGAAAAAACTTCCAGAGTGAATGATAAGAAAAATAGTTTTAAAAATTACAAGCAACATGAGCCTCATTCCAGACAAAGTTCATCGAAAGGAAAGCTTTGCAGATTTTACCAAGACGAAGCCAAACCACAAACTTTTCAACTGGAAATATGAATCTGATAAGATTGAAATGAAATGACAAGATCTTGATGCCAATGTATTTTCTTCTGAAAAGAACAAAAGATGCTTTATTGTTGTAAATTCTATTTAAATATGTGAAAAAGATAGATGGATCGATTTGCTGCCAAGTGTGAAGCGGCCGGGATGGGAATTAGCGCCTCCAAATCCGACACCATAGTCCTCACCCGGAAAAGGGTGGAATGCCCCCTGCAGGTCAGGGATAGGGTCCTGCCCCAAGTGGAGGAGTTTAAGTATCTTGGGGTCTTGTTCACGAGTGGGGGAAGGATGGAGCGGGAGATCGACAGGCGGATCGGTGCGGCATCAGCAATAACTAGAACGCTGCATCGGTCCGTCGTGGTAAAGAGAGAGCTGAGCCGAAAAGCAAAGCTCTTCATTTACAAGTCGATTTACGTTCCAACCCTCACCTATGGTCACCAGCTGTCGGTGGTGACCGAAAGAATGAGATCGCGGGTACAAGCGGCCGAAATGAGCTTCCTCCGCAGGGTGGCTGGGCTCTCACTCAGAGATCGGGTGAGGAGCTCTGCCATCCGGGAGGAGCTCGGTGTTGAGCTGCTCCTCCTCCAGGTCGAGAGGAGCCAGATGGGGTGGTTGGGGCATCTGGTCAGGATGCCCCCTGAGCGCCTCACGGGCGGGGTGTTTCGGGCACGTCCCACCGGGAGGAGACCAAGGGGCAGACCCCGGACCCGCTGGAGAGACTATGTCTCACAGCTGGCCGGGAAGCGACTTGGGATCCTTCCGGGTGAGCTGGAGGATGCATCTGGGGTGAGAGAAGCCTGGGCTGCCCGTTTGAGGCTGTTGTCCCCGCGACCCGACCCCGGAACAAGCGGAAGATGTCAGAACGGAAAAGAGATAGATAATAGAATACTGTCAATTTATTTAGATTCATTTTAAAAGGATTTTTCCTTGCCACTTATCTAGTTGAGGTTGAAGGGGTGTGTTGCCGGAGCCTATCCCGGCTGGTTACAGGCAAGAAGCGAGATAAAACCAACAAGTTGCCAGTCTGTTGCAGGGTGAAAAGATTTATTCACAACTAAAACATTAATTGAGCAGGTAATGAAAATTCTAAATTCAGGAAGCTGGACCAGATAAACATCTTGCTAGAAAACAACTTTCTTGGTCAAAAAAGTAAAAGTTATATAACTGTTGAGGTTTGTCTTGCCAATATCATGCAAGACATGATTCAGAACAGTGGAAAGTTGCGATAAGCGAAAAAAAAAAAAGGGGGTGGGCTGCAATACTAGCACATCAAGTGTGTCTATGCTTACGATGTAAGGGTGTGTGGACTCTCGTGGTTTCCTGTGTTTGGTAAATGACTCAGTGAACTTTCACTCGTAGTCAGTGCATGAAAAAAAAACCCTGGTCACTGAACCACATTTCCATTAGGACAAATTAGGCAGACATTCCTGCATGTATGATTTATCATGAGTAAAGGATATTTCTGCTGCATGCGTCATAGACATGTCGGGCAAAAAGGGAAGCACCCTGCATTCGACTGTCATTTAAGCAGTGGTGGAACGTAACGAAAAAAATGTACTTCGTTACTGTACTTAAGTAAAAAAATTGTGTATCTGTACTTTATTTAAGTAAAATTTAAGACCGGTACTTTTACTTTTACTTCACTACATTTTTAGAGCAAATATCTGTACTTTTACTTCACTACATTTTTAGAGCAAATATCTGTACTTTTACTTCGCTACTTTTTAAAAGTGTGTTTTATATTTTTTGTTATATTTTCGTTCAGGAATTTGAAAAATACACAGATTTTTTTTAGCGCATCTTGAAGCCGCAGCGCAAAAATCAAAAGAAGCAGTTGATCTGGAAAAGAAGTCATGAATCGAGAAACCTTTTCCGCATTCATTCAGCGCCAAAAACCTAACATCAAATTTGTACAAATTAAAAAGAGTCAGAAGATCGTTGTTCGTTGTGTTTACTTCTAAATAAAAAGTTGAGCCCTCATGACACGGAGCAGGGGCGGATCTAGAATTTTCCAAAGGGGGGTGGGGCTTTGACAAAGCCAATATAGAGTGACTGGGGGCCTCCCCCCCAAAACATTCTAAAAAATAAGTGTCATTTTCCTCCATTTTGGCGGCCCATTCACTGGCCCTTCTAGGGGATAGCTTCACTTGTCCCCTTTTATTTTATTTATTTATTTTTTGTGGACCAAAAGAGGCGGAAGAAGGGGGGTCACACCCCTGCAGAGTGTTTATCCTGGTTACCATGGTGACACCCTGTAGCACAAAAAATAACATTTGAATTATGATCGAATACTTTTACTTTTAACTTAAAAAGTACAATTTACACCAACTACTTTTGTACTTTTACTTAAGTAGATTTTTTTATTGGTACTTTTACTTTTACTTAAGTATTTTTTTGCTTAATTATCTGTACTTTTACTCAAGTACAAAAAGTGAGTACTTCATCCACCACTGCATTTAAGTGAGAATTTACATAGAAAAACAGACTTCTTTTCAAGCTAAAAAGTTAAAGACGAAAAAAAATTATTATCACGGAAAAGATATTGTTGTTTATCTCTATTCCAAAATACTTGATGGAACTATGTGTTGAGCATGAAAGTAGAGAAAAAATTGGGCAACCACAAAAAAGGTTGTCCAACCAGCTGGGTTAGGGGTTCAAAGCCTATTTCATCCCAATGAATCTGTAATTGTTCCGTTGGGCGAAACACTCCATCCTTCTAACCTCCACTGCCAATCAGCGATGTATGAAAGCATATGAGTGTTTGGCGGAGCTTGGAGAGGCTGTTAGCACAGATTGACGGCCATATTGCCATTAGTTCAGCACACAGGGACTGTAGCTAAACATCATTAAATGAATTAGTAAATGAACAATGGATTCACGAAAAAAAAAAAAAAAAAAACTGTGAAATAATTTTTTTATATACATGCAGTAAACCAACTTCATTAACATGTTAAGTAGAAACATTAGGGATAAAAAGAGGGATAATTTTGTTTTTATCTTTTTGAACTAGAGTCTATTCCACCTGATTTCAGACAAGTGGTGGGTACACCCCAAACAGGTCACTGGTCTGTTGTGGGGCCACACACACAGACAGCCACGCACACACCTGTGGACAATTTCTCAGCAGCCAATCAACCTAATATGCATGCTTTTGGAGGGTGTGAGGAAACCAAAGTACCCGGAGAAAACCCACACGTACACAGGTGGAAAATGCAAACTCCACACAGAAAAAAAAGTGTTTCAAGTCTCGCCCCCACTCGGGGACTCAAACTCCAACCTTCTTGCTGTGTGGCCACTGTGGTAACCACTGCACCACCATGCAGCCAGGGTTAATTTCCCATTATAATAATAATACTGATAAAGCCACCTCGTAAAAATGTGCAGCCTGAAAAATAACCATATAGATAGCTTCTGTTGTTCCTCGCCTAAATTCTAGGCGCAGATTTGCTAAAATGCTGTCCAGGAAAAACAATCTTTCCTTACTGTGCCTGAAATTTCAACAATATTACTTTTTTTCATTAAAAAATAAAAAGCCTTTGGACTGTATTATATTTACACCTATTAAATCAAATTAAAAAGACGTTTCATTCAGAAGTGCTTAAAATGTTACATGCTTCTGTCCAATAACGCTATTTACTCAATTTCAGTAATTAAGATAATCCTCCTCAACATCATTAAATCACTTACAGACAGAGCTATAAAATAGAACAGAAGCATGTGTGACTTATCACACACAGATAACCTATCGTTTTTTATCTTTAGATCAGTGTTTATCAAACTGTTTGAAACTAAAAGGAAGCCAGTCATTACTTTAAAAGGCTGAAATCAGACCATGTCAACCTTTTTTATTCTGCTTTCATTCCTGCTTTTTTTTTCTTTTTCAAGTGTTTAAAAACCTACACAAAAAATCCCAGGTATTCAGTGAGTATAGTTCATTATGAATATACTCCATTGGCAAATAAAAATATGCTATATGGTATATTTCTTGTAATAAGAAGTTGGTGTGATGAGAAAATAAATCAAAAGATGCTGTTATGCCTGTAAAACTGAGCAAAAAAAATTCACAAGATTCCAAGTTCATCTCGCAGTGTGTACAGTGACCAATTTCATAATGCAAAAGATCAAAGTTAACGGTTAAAATGACGGGACTGACACAAGACCATTCCCCATTTTACTGGTATTAATTATTATTTTTATCCAATTGGAAGGACAGAAATATCTTTTTTATCTTCAGCTGCTTTAACTTTGGGAAATCTAAACTCTTCTCAAAAATGTCTAAAAATGTTGTAAAGATGTCTAAAATTGAGAGAAAACTGTATCATTGTAGGATTGTCATTATTTTAAATGACGCCGTTGAGGTTTTGACAATAATTGACATTAGATTGGTGCAGAAAAAAAAATCTGCAAGTTTATTTTATTTCAATGACTTTTTGTTATTAGTCATCTAAGCTAATTTTCATACTGATAGTAAATATAATTTAAAAAGCGCTTTTCGGGACTGCATAAGATAAGATAAAAAAAAAAGAATAATCCAGTGAATAAAAAAAATGACACTTAATTATTTTACACAATAAAAAGGTAATGAAACTTTTTCTACGATCTCAAATGATAAAAGTAACAACTTTTGAGCAGATGTTTTTGCAACACAAGGAAGAGTTTCTGAATATCTAAAAATCCTCATTCTTATCAGAATAAAAATGTGGAATCAGATTTAAAAAGTAATGAGCAAAACAAAGACAGATTAAACTTTTGAAAGTAAATTATGAAAACTAAACATATTTACTGTATATTTAACTGTTTTTAACCTATAAGCAGAATTATAAGATTATTATAAGCCAAAAAAAATAATATTAATATGAAAAAATCACAGATTAGTTTGATTAACCTTGGAATTTGTGTGAAAATGACAATCAGAAGTATTTAAGCCACAAAGTTGTACTATTTAGATCTAAACATTACATTTTCATGACATCAATGTGTAAAATATGGTACAGTTTGTTAGTTACAGCAATAATAACTGAGTTCTCTAAAACAAAAAAAGAAGAATTTAAATTCTATTCTGTTAAATCTACTTCAGAGTACTTTTATGAAAAACTTTGATTCAAATACAAGCTCTCAATGAATATTGATTAGATGTGTTTAAGTAAAAATCCCTCTGTGAGAACGGAGACCTGTCCAATAGAATACACGCTGATGGAAACACAGTCTGTTGGCTATTGATATCTGGCACAGCTGCCACACAATGAGACGAGCTAAAAGATTTATTCTGCTGTGAATGACTTGACAAACATTCAAGTCGACAAGCCGCACTTTCACTTGATCCCCGAAAAGTTTGCAGAGGTTTCATTTTTGGTGGTTTATAGTTTCAATTAGGCATTTCTTATATTTGAAATGTCTCAAATACTGTTTTCACCTGACAAGAGCCTGACAATCTGCATTTCCTCCTCTCAACACAAAACACATCACTATGATGCCAACCTTACTGACCAGAGTCAATGTTCATCACAATTTGTCGGGGTTTTTTTATTTATTTAAATGAGTTGATTCTGCTTCATTTGAACATTAAAGTTAAGAAGTGAACAAAGACAGTGTACTGCTCTCAAATAGAGACCACACTTTCCCCATTTCTTTGTATCTTTGTTCTTTTGCAAGCAACAAAGAGAGAATATTTCATCTGACAGCAGCGGAATCAGTCATCCAATAAGACTCTACCGTCTGGGAAGATGCTCTGACCTGGAAGATGCCTTTGAAATTTAGCTGATTAACTACTTGTACTTTAAATGTATAATTAAGCTACTTTAAGACTAACATTTTAAACATTGTACTAATAATACTTAATTACACATCCAGGCTATTTGTCTAATTCCATATTTTACTGTTGCTTGGGGAAACAGAGGGCTACAGAGGCCCCTTTGGAATAAATTTATTCTTGTCTCTTTTTTTTTTTTCTTATTACTTCTGTTGCTTTCTTTGCTGCAGTACCCCGTGATTGGTTGAAATGGGGTGTCGAGACACTTTAGAGCTGGTAAAACAAGAAGCGTAATTGGCTACTGATTCACTACTCAACTCCACTACAGCCAACCACACTCTTCGCTGAGCCAGGGTGTAGTTGAGTAGGCAAGGAAACAAGTGAGGTAGCAATTCTAAGCTGAGACAGAGGCATTGTGGGTCACCTCTGGTATCAGAGGACCAGCATGTGGACACCACAGCATATTTTGTATTTGCCTAAATGTACGTTTATTTAATGGAGAGAATTGACAAAAGGTCACTGCACCTGTATCATTTAAATGATAGTGACCCCAAAAAGAGAGTAAAGAAAGAATGATCGGAAAGAAATGATCATCTGCAGGTCATGAATGACGGTGTAAAGATGGAAAGAAAGTCTTTCAGGGAAAGAAAGGATAGTTTTCAAACAGCTCATAAACTAAGGAAAGTGAGGAAAAAGGCAAAACGAGGGTTGGAGAAAGAACACACCTTGGTTCATATTTTTGATACCTCAGATGCACCCGCAAGTTGAACCAAAATTGATTGATTTCTGGCACGATCACATATGTTGATGTTCTGAAATCAGGTGTTCTAGAGCTGGATTTGCAAATAACACTTTAAATGTTACAGTGGAGAAAAAAAGGCATCATAAAAACCTGTTCCAGAAGCAGGATTGGCTTCTATTGGACCATCACATTAGAGAAAGAAGTTTTCAGGTCAGATGAATTGACATTTAAGCTTATTTTTTTGTTATTTCTAAATAAATGGTTTCCATGTGCTTGGGACGTTTAACAAAGAGCACTCAAACTATCTGACACAAGTTCAAACACCACACTCAAACGTAGTATGAGGTAGTCTTTGTGCTAACACAAAGTATTTTACATCTGCTGGACTTGGACCTGACCAACGGCAGCAACCCCAGATAGTTCTACTTCCCCTTGGGTTTGTACAACGAGCTGTCTGCTGGCTGCTTTACTTCATCTGTCTCTTTTACTCTTGAACATCTATCAATCTGGAATCTTCGAATTGCACGACCTCTTTTCATTGCTCTTCTCTCACATTTTTATAAGACCTGGCAAATTGAATCTTTTTTTCTCTGGTAAGTCACACTGATGGTTTTCTTACGGCTACAGAGCTGAGCAGACTCAATCCACTCAAGTCTTCTTCCTATTGTGTGATTTTTTTTTTTTTTTACTTTTACCAAATATTCAAGTGATGGCCAACTGCTATCATTCAAGATGTTTTTCTGAACACTTTTCGTCACAAAAGATGATGGTCTTCCACTTAACTTTCAGTTTTCATTCTACAATATCACCCAATTATATTTGTTTTCACAATCTTAGATTTTTTCTCTGTGTGATGCACGTCATGTGTGATTTGTGTTTAATTTGTTCTGAAATGATCAGCAACACATTTCATCAGATAAAGTTGAATATTTTCATCCCCATCTGAAAAACAATATAGAAGTAATTTAAAAAAAGCTTCTGCCCGAGCCAAAGTCATTAAAGTATTATTATCAATGAACTTAATAACTATGTTATTAACTAATAACTTAGTAACTACTACGTTTATTTTTTGTTCTGAACATATTTGTGTTGCTTAGTAACACCTGAATCCCTTCACGTTTTGATATCCTCGGAGCATCTTTTGTGATATGTTGATAGGAATTACAACATTACAGAGAGTTAAGAACTCTTTGTTACAAGTCTGAGCTGGAAAAGGAATGAAGGCACCGTGTATATAAAGCATGTTCAATAGTGTCACACAAGTCCTACTCAGCCAACCTAATGCACAGACCTTCAGTCAGCATTTTATTTTTATGCAAATGCAATATTTTGCCCAGATCGCTCCCCTCTCTATCCGTCTTTTCCTCTTAAAATTTACAAACTGATGACTCTGTGCAGATTATCACTGTGTTACCCTGATCCACACAAGGATGAAAAATTGACAAATTAATCAAATCATCACGTGAAACGTCTCATTTCATTAAAGAAATAAATAAAAGAAGTTTGGTGATTTCACAAATAACTGAGATTGTATTCTTTTTGTGTCTCATTCTAACCGTTATGACTGTGGATGTTGCAGCAAAATGATAAAACTAGGTCATTTTAGGAGGAAACTTTGAGGAGAAGCAGCTTCTTTTATGAGCTTCACAAAAACTAGAATTCATTTAGCAAAGTAGCATATTAGTCATGTTTCTTTTTTAATTCATGATCTCCTGCTTTAAGACATGTCATGGCCCATCTTAAGTCTTTTTCTATCGTAGACACTCGCAAACAACCTCCGATCTCACTTTCTAGTTACATCAAAGATTAGAAGTTTTTTGTAAAGTTGGCGGGCGTTTCACTAAGACATTACACTAACACTAAGATTAGGGAAAAACAAGATTTAGGTCATGTCTGTGCTGTGAGTCACTTCATGTTGTCCTCTGGTATGCCTCACAAACATAAATAGCAGCAGCGCCACACCAACGAAACAAAACACAGACATACGCAGACTCTCACACCCAGAATGTGTCACTGAGGTGGAGAAAACTTCAAAATTGGGTCTCTTTTTTTTTTTTTTTTTTTTTTTTTATGAGAGCACATTAAACTGCACAGATAGGAATAATATCAACACGCTGAGACGCTGTGTCTAACACTAAACAGCAGGTGTGAACTCCAAGTGCAGGTTGCTGAGGAAATAAAGCTCTGTGAGCATTTCTCTTACCGGTGGGATAACAGTGGGTCCTCTCCATCCACAATAGAAATGTCTACAGTCACCTGAGGGAGGGAAAGAAGAATAATAATTAACTGATCATTCATTACAAAGTTGTCCAAATAAAAAAAAAACACAGAAATGTTTAATTGCAGCTTTTATTTTGGATTGTTAGTACTTTAAATAGATTTGCTCTGAGATGGAATCCAATATCCAGATTTGGGCAAGAGTTCCTCTTTTGTGAATTAAGGTCAGGATTTGACACAGATGTTATGTAACTTGTTATATGGGCCAGAATATTAGTATTACACATGGCATGCAGTTCAAATGGGAGTCAGAGTGGTAGAAAGGAGGCTGATGCACAGCAGCAGCGTCTGTGTCTTAAGGCAGTGTGCACACAACAGACAGACATGCCCCAGAGAGTCGTTACAGCCCTTTTCCTCTTGTCGCATTTCATTTATCCTCTTAATAATCAGTTTTAACTCTCTTTTCTAATAAAATCCAAGTGTGGCCTTTTAGAGGAGTTATTGATCAATATTTTATTTCAACATATTGTATTTTTTTTTCTATTTAATGTAAATCAGACAGACAAACAGATGTCATTGCCACTTCTGCTTTTTTTTTTTTCTTCCTTCCCTCTTGCTCTCGAAGGGTGGGATATCCGCAATGGTTGTTGCTATGGCACCAGACAGCTCTTCGGTTCCTCAGACACCAGCTATCTGTTTCTGTGTGTCTGTATGTGCACGTGTGTCTGTGCCTCTGTGTGTGTTTGATCATCCGCATGTTTGGTTGTGTGCACAAATAATACGTGTTGGGTCTCTCGTGTTAACTGAGATGAGTTGAAGAAAATGGTGAGGTTTTTCTTCCAATAATCATAAAATTTAATGCTAAATTAAAATATTCTGATGCTTTTCACCTCAACTTCCTTCTGGGTTTAAAACAAGTGATCAATCAGATGGTTTGCTCAGTGTCCTAAGAGATTTTAATGGGATTACTTCAGCCATACTGCTTCTTTGGTCATTTAGTGATTTCAGACAGTCACATCTTTCCTTTCTATGAATGTATTATCATATTCACAGGTTGAGGTGATAACTCAAACTAGTTATCTGAAAGCATCCTTCATGGTTGACCTGATCCTTCCTCCTCATTCAAAACTCCAGCAGATGGCAGTGTCTCCACGATATTTCAGCAGGCCTTTTCCAAACTCTCCACACAAATCTTACAAATTCTGTTTCTGAACAAATCAAAACTCAAACAAGTTACATTTTACCACATACATTTTAGGTGCAACAACCTCACATTTTCGTAAGAATGTGACAAATATATATATTATTTAGGCAAAATATAAGTGGTTCTTTTGCTAAATTTATATAAATTATTAAGTGAATAGTACAAGTGTGATATTAAAGATTATTCCCTGACAAAACGGTGGCTTAAAACTACCACATCTAAAAGAACTTGCTGTCCTGACAGCTGTGTGAAGGTGGCAAAGAAAAGGAACACTTGTCAGTCAAAACGTGCAAGTGTGTGTCTATTCATGTACGTGTGTGTGACGAGGCCATGGTGTTTGGTGAAAGAGGTGTGTTTTTTTCCACCCTAAGGGGCCTCAGGCTGGGGTACGGTGAGGTGGAGCTCTGGGGAGGCGCAGCATGGGGCGGGCTGTTCCAGCTGAACTCGGTGCACTGTAACAGCACTCGGGGCGGGAGGTCATGGAGTCCAGCATTCCTCCGGAGCGCTGTCTGTTTACATGACTTGCTGCTGTGCCTGGGGGAGGTGGCAGCTCTGCATAACTACACCATCAGATGAAAATATTGCTTTTCATTTATGTCCATAATTTACACAGCAGATAAGAATCTCGTGTACATTGTTTTAAAATGCTGTTCAGGTTGTAAATGTCAAGTAGCTACCTCTTTCTCACCGTGAGTAAAGTTTAACAGGCTCTGTGGCTCCATAGTAACTAAAAGACTTTCTTTACCTAATAAGAGGCAGTGTTTGTCACCTTTTACTAAAAGTGTCAAATACATGTTTAATAAAGAAACAATCATTTTATAACTAAAATAACTCCACACAACTTAAAACTAACAAACTGGACTCCTCAAATAGAGGGATAGATTGCTGAACTGAAGAGTAAATGTAAAATATCAGAACACGGAAATGATTTTTTTGGTCTCGGTCAGTTTGGCACATGTGAAGTGACCAGCGTTATCAGATTATTTATGCAAGAACAGCTTGGAGTTAGTAGGGCTGAGTTGTTGCTAGCTAATCTGTGCTGAACTTTGACTGTAGCTCCTCTGTGCTGCTGCTTTCAGATCCCAGAGTCTGAAAGCCAGCTGGTCAGCTCTAGGGGAGCACAACAGAGATGGGGAGTGACATCCAAGCCCTAAAGAGACAGTGCCCTGACTGTACTGTGGATCGGGAAGGGGGGGGGGGACGTTGTGCCTGTCAAAGGCTCCATTGTCTGGCGGGCCTGTGTGGTTTCACGTGCAGCGCATGATTCTCACCGCGGGTCTGAACTATAGCCCAGTCCGATCTAAACTGTCCAGGAGGATGTAGCTGAGACCTACCCGCGCAGGTTAAAGTGTAACTGTGTCCGTGTTTTCTCAGGGAAAGTGTGTTTATCTAGAGGACCAACATGGAGGCCCTTTTGTTTAACTAAGTAGCAAGACTCACCCTTAAAGTAAAGCTCTCTGAAACACACAGGAACCAGGTGGCCTTTCTGTGTTCCATTTGCTGCTTGCCAAGAACAGTCTGCACGGCTAGGTGTTTGTTCACATACGCCGAGGAAAAAACAACGTTGACTAAAGGACAATTACATTTTCAACAAACGTGAAAAAAAATGTCAAGAAAAGACTAAATGTCTTTAGTCATCCAGCTGTAGCCAATTAAATGCATAGTACAGATGAGTTACGAGACTAGCACTTTTCACTTTTTGACTCACATTTGTTGCACAAATGTGTAAAAAGCCACATGAAAGTGTAAATTTGTGACACAATTACATAAAAACTATAATAAAACAACTTGATCTGAAAGTTTAATTGGCTTTTTGAATGCAAAACCAGCCACTTTCAAAACCCTCCGACACCACTACCAAAGGGGCATGATACTGCATCTGAGCCAGCCTGCTTTGCTTTTGGCTCACCCAACCAGGAGGAAGACAAAAAGGTCAATTACAGCAATTAAGCCAATGAAAGCAACAAAGAACTTTCACCGAGAAGAGATACAAAGACAAAAAAATATCTTAAATTGAGACGATGTTTTTTTTTTTTGCAAATATCAAATTTTAAAACTAACAAAAGATGCACTCTAAAGATTTTCCCCCACAAAACACACTACCTCCCTTTTCATTTAAAAATAAATTAACTCATTTTGTAATATTTAAATTCTGCACGAACAAAAATGCTACCCTGACGATTGATCAGGACAATAAAGGTCTTCAACTTTAAGTGATCATCTAGTTCTTTCTTTTCACAGCTGACTCTACAATAAAAACATGTGAATAATGCTAACGTTAGATCTAAAAATAACCTTTCAAAGTTACTTTACAGTTGAAACGCAAAAATAAACTAATTAGTATTTTCTTTAACTTCTCATGGACTTTGCATTGGCATGCAACAGAGCTGTTTAGGGTGTATCCCACCTCTTTTTTGAAATTTTACAACCCAGAGTTGTAAAAACAGTTTAAAAGAGGAGGAGGTGGACCATGCATGGACAGACAAAGATGGACTACATTTATGAAAGAAATCTGCTCTGAACTCATGAGACAAGTCATTTCTTGCCAGCATTGCACTTAATACTAATGAGAAAGCCTCGTCTTAGATTAAGATTTTATCTTAAGAAATAAATTTAAAAATTTTAAATTTAAATGAATTACTCTATTCATCCCTCACCGGGGAAATTTGTGTGCTGCACTCCTTACACCTCAGCAGGCTGCCCTTCAACGGCGCCAATGGTGGGAGATGCGGGGGTTAGGTGTCTTCTCCAAGGACCCTTGACATGCTCTCTGTGGGTCGCGAACCCGCGAACTTCTGGACCGCGCGCAAACGCACTAACCACTGAGCTGCCGCCTCCCCTTTTCTAATTTTGATTTTCCTTTGCCAAGGAAAATCAATTTGTCAATTCGAATAAGAAATTTTCCCTCCCTGTGCATTGATGGGAGTCCTGTAGAAGTGTTTTCTAGTTACAGGTGCCAGAGTGTAAAGGACCATACCTGGAAGCCCCCCCTCAGTTTGGTAAAAAGGTCCACCAGCACTTCTACTTTCTAAAGAAACTACTTTAGCTGGCTGGATTTTGAAGACCAAAAGGTTTTACCACTATGTGGCAGAGAGCTCTCACATTCAACTCAAGGACTTTTCCAACCGTTCTTTTGAGGCAGAAAGCTGAGGAGCATCTGGACCACAACAAGGAGGCTCAGGATCAGCTGTCAGACTGTGAAATAGATGCTATTTCAAATGTTTCTTTCAAGAGCCCCTAGCGTCACAACACATAATGTACGACAACTGAATTATTTGGATATTTGAATATCTTGTATTATTCATTTAAATGCCACGTTTCAATTTGAAATAATAACTTTGTTAGACTCATTTTTCCCCCAAAAGAGCATGTTTTGACTGTATTTTTAGAACCCAAAGAAAGCTTTGCTTATCTGCATCATCAATGCATTCATAACAAAATGTCAGAGTTGACACTGCAAAAAAGGATGTGTGAAGTTAGTGAAGTTTGTTTTATGGTTGGAAGATTTTCAAGCAGCTATTTAAGGATTTGCAGCTTTTGGCACAGGCACAAACATTTTGTTTAGCCTAAAGGCTCATCCCTGGTACCCGATGCCCCTTTTCAATGAGTGTATATTTTGAAAAACTGTTTAACACATTCAGCACCGCGTGTTATCAATAAAAATGTTAAAACTAGAGAACAGACTAATAGTTTTTAAGCATTTTTTTCATCAGCATTTTGCCAAAACCATGAAGGTTAAAAGACTTACAGTGTATTTGTTGTACAATTTTTATAACCAAACAAAACAATTCACTCTAAGTTGACTTTATCAATGTTATCTGGTTACCCGACCGATATTCTTGAATAGCCTTGGAATTCTCAACACAAGATACATGTGCTGCCCCTGTTGTTCAGTTCTTGTGGCATAGTTATGCTCTTTGTATCAAAAGCATTTCTGCCTGTTAGCTGTAGACTTTAAAAACATCCTGGATACATTCATTTCATTCCTCCTCTGTGCCATTTTTACCACTGTGAGCTGTGGTGGTGCTATAGTCTACACCGGCCGGTTACGGGGGAGAGGCGGTGTACACCCTGAAACAGGTTGCTGTTCTGTTGTAGGACCACATCTAGAAAGAGACAACCACTCACACACACAGTTCTTCCTGGGAGTGATTTTGAAGTGGCAATTAACCTAACATGCATGTTTTTGGAGAGACACTGGAGTAGCCCACAGATAACTCATGTGTACACAAGGAGAACACGCAAACTCCCCACAGAAAATCCAGTGAAACTTTTGTGAGGGCCCACTGCTAACCAGCTGAGTCACTGTGCAGCCTAATGTGCATGGGAAATAAACCCTGTCTAGTTTCTGAAAGTGATGAAACAAACAAAAAAGGTCATTTCTTTTCTATTTTTTATATCACTTTTTAATCAAAAGTATGCATATCTGACTGTCTGTCTGTCCCATCGTAACAGATTAGTGACTTGTTCAGGGTGTATCACACTCTCACGCCTTGGATGAGGTTCTGGCATTCCCGTGACCCCAAATTGGATCAAGGAGTATAGACTATGAAAGAATGAATAAATGAACAATGTTTCTCTGATTGCGAGCCAACAATAACCAGTGATTCTTTTTGGTTATTACTTTGATTTACTTCAAAAATAAAATTTTATTCGTTTGCTTTGCAAAATGAATACAAAAGAAGCGTTTTTAACAGTTGCTGATATTATGCTTTTTTTGTCTAACTCAAAAGTCTGTTTAAATTTCTGAATGTTATTGATTTTGATATTTAAGGAATAGATCAAATAAAATAAAAATGTTTTAAAATTGCTAAGTTTATTCAAAGCTTTTTTAGATTTGTCTAGCATAAATCTGCAACACTGCACAGAATGTGAAGCCAGGGAAAAGTAATCTTTGCACATAACAGTAGCCTTATTTAAATGGACAAGTATTTGAAAGAGTCAAATTATGATCAAAATAATTACCCGAACAAACGTACCAGGTTCACAGGTCTGTGCTCCAGAAACAATTTTTGTCCTATGAAGTTCCATAAGGGTTAACGTCGGGTTTGGGCTGAAGGACTAGCTTGGTCTAATACAGATTTTGTTCTGAATAAACAAAGCACCACCAGTTCTCTTGCTAATTGACGGGCCTACATTTCCACTTTCATAAGTTAAGTAGAAGCCAAGCACCTAAAAGAAGAAAAGTTTTTAGGGACTGATTGAATCATTTGTCATTATACAAATATATACCCTGATATGTCAGAGGTATTATATCTCTGGATCTAATGCAATAAGTACCTCTTTGGAAGCTGGGAATGGTTCTCTATAAATCATCTTTGGAAAACTGAATGCTTTTTTTTAAAAAAAAAATAATTGCAGTGAATTTTTATAATGCAATGACATTGAAAACACCCAAAACTTTTGCCCCCACCAATTTCCATTAAGGTTGTTCTTTAAATATTTGCTACATTGTATACCTACAATATATATGCAGCACTCAAATTTTCCTTTGTCGATAAATTAAGTATTTTCAATTTCAATTCAATACCTATCATTTTCCAAAGGCCATGTAACATTTGTAGCTATAGACAACATATATGTGACTGGGCTTAAGGCTTGGAAAGACTTACATTTCATCAATCTTGATGAAAAGAAGAAATAAACTCATGTCGCAGACAACTTTGAAGTATGCTTTGTATCTGACTGAGTTCACTTGGTTCCAAAATGTATGCATCTAAAAAACACGAGGTAAATGATAGTGCTCACACATGGTATGTCCGTAAATTTATGGAGCCAGTACTTGTGCCATCACAGCGAGGAACGAACGTTCACAAAACAGACTCCCACATTTATGCATTAACAGCATTCTTTCCTGACAGCTACTATAGCCACACTGTTGCTTTTGGCCTGGCCGATGTGTTCAAATTCCTCATATTATTGAAGAATAATTGTCCTCCCCTTCACGGTAAAGTAACCAGCCCTGTATGGTTTTTACATGCCTGCAATTGGTCAGACGCCTCGTCTTTTAAGCGTGGGCACAGAGATCCAGATGGAAAAACATAACGAACATTGTGGTATGTCGCTTATCAGGATGGAAAATGTCTGCTGGCTATGGCAACAGTAATTCTAAAAGAACCTGAATATCTTCATCCAACTTTTTAAAAACTTCCAGACTTATCAAGAAAGAATGCCTTTTTGGTTTGGGTAGAAAACAATTAGCAATGGTTATGTTTCCCATAAAGATTTGAATGGTTACCGTACCCCAGGAAGAGTAGCTGACGGAGTACACTAATGGGGATGAAATAAACAATTTTTTCAAACGTAAACTTTTATAAAATCTGGTTGCAAAAAAATAGTTGATGGACTAAATCTTTCAAAGACCATTTCTGCTAAAAGTGAATTATCCTGCATCCTAAATGTGTGCAGTCCTTGGTATTAAATGTCTATAGTCAAAGCCACTAGCAAGAAGGTTACTAGTTTGAGCCCCAGCTTGGATAAATCTCAGCCCACAGGTCTTTCTGAAGATGTTGGTTCTCTGGCTTCCTTTCTGACCTCTAAAACATACATGTTGCTTGTTACTTACTGTGGACTGAACAGTACAGCTGTTTTGTAACACAAAAAAGCAGAGTAATTGGGATGCATTCATTCACTGATTGGAAAAAAAAACAATGCTGCCAATATTGTGTGTCCAATATGAAGAAGGATCATTCATGATCTTCCCTGCCACCATGTTCGACACTGACCAGGGGAATACGTTTCACACACACAGTTAGCCAAATACCCGTGTTAGATAAAAATAATTTTATTTAAAGCGTCTTTCAAGTCACCCAAGGACACTGTACATAATCATCAATAAGACTGAGAATAAAACATCTAAAAGACATCAAAAACCAGAATAAAAACAAAATAAAACTGTTTCAACTGGATTTATTAAATGTATGATTGATTGCAGAGGTAAGTTTTGAGTTTAAATTTGAATGATGTGAGAGAGTCAGTATAGCATATGTCAGGAGGAAAAGAGTTTCATAGCTGGAGGGAAGAGCGACTGAAGGCTCTGGCCCCCCCATGGACACAAGACAGGTATATGGGACAAGGAGCTGGACAGAGGAGTAGGAGCAGAGAGCGTGAGAGGGAATGGAGATATGTAGAAGGTCAAAGATGTAGGTCCTTCAAAGAACAAAAACACAAAATAGTTTACAAAATTAAATATAAATTGCCTTTAGGGTTACGAGGAGGATAATCCAAAATTAGATACTTTTATGACTCTAATTTTTTAACTAGTTTTTTAAAATAAAAAATACAATGTAAGTTTTTATTGTTATGCAGATGATGTTCAAGTTTATATTCCTCTTAAACCAAGTCAGGACAATACCCATGCGCTGCACAGCTGCATTCAAGAGGTTAAGGGGTGGATGGCCATTAACTTTTTAATGTTAAATTATTCAAAAACTGAAATTGTGAAAAGACTTATCATCTGTAAAAGAGTGTCTGGGACATTTAGGTGACTGTTATCACCAGTCTGTCAGAAATCTTGATGGATTCCTTGATAACTGTTTTTCTGTTTTAAGTTCAACAAACTGATAAGCCAGGTGGTTAAGGCTGGTTTCTATCAGTTGCACCGGCTCAGTAAGGTGAAAAATACCTTCCTCATTCTGATTGGGAGTTCATTGTTCTTACCTTCCTTACTTGTCGCCTGGACAATTGCAATGCTCTCAATTTTGGATTAGACCAGGCCTCTATTAATCGCCTCCAGCCAGTTCAAAACGCTGCGGCTCGTTTTCTGTCTGGCACTAGAAAATATGAGCATATTTCCACTGTGCTGGCCTCTTTTCACTGGCTTCCAGTAAGTGTTAGAACTGATTTTAAAATTCTATTGATTGTTTTTAAATGTCTTCCTGGGCACCTCCTTTTTATCTTTCTAAACTTCTGTCGGTCCATGTTCCCTCCAGAAGATTGAGATCTAAAGATCAGATGATTTTAGATGTTCCACAGTCCCGTTTTAGAACCAGGGGGGACAGAGCGTTTGCTGGGGCTGATCTCAGACTCTGGAACTTTGGTCTTCCTCTGCGTATTAGAACAACTCAGTCTCTGGTTATTTTTAAGAATTTATTGAAACCTCTTTTGTTCTCTCTGGCGTTTAATACTTGTTGAGCAGAACTAGTGTAACAGCCGTGCTTATTTTATTTCATTTCATCTTATTTTTAGGTAATTCTACTCAATTGCTATGTACAATGCAATGCTCTTAGTATTACCTGTGTTCTTTACTGTGCAGCACTTTGGTACCTTTTGGTTGTTTTAGATGTGCTTCATAAATAAACTTGACTTAAATATCATTCATTTATAAAAATGAAAAAAAAAGTGAAATCTAACACCAGGGCAGCACGGTGGCGCAGTGGGTAGCACAGTGGCCTCACAGCAAGAAGGTCGTGGGTTTGAGTCCCGGGTGGGGATGAGGCTTGGAACACTGTCCTTTCTGTGTGGAGTTTGCATGTTCTCCCCGTGTTTGCGTGGGTTTCCTCCAGGCACTCCGGTTTCCTCCCACCCTTCAAAGACATGCATGCTAGGTTGATTGGCCGGTGACAAATTGCCCCTAGGAATGAGTGTGTGTGGATGGTTGTATGTGTGTGGCCCCGCGACAGACTGGCAACCTGTTCGTGGTGTACTCTGCCCTTCGTCTTAAATTGGCCGGGATGGGCTCCGGCACCCCCCGCAACCCTGAAAGGGGTAGACGGATGAGATGATGATGATGATCTAAGACCAGAGCAGACCCTGGCTTAGTATCATAAAGAGTGAGGTCTGGTCATAATTGCTCCTGGATATTAAAGTTTAACAAATGTCCCCACAGATGGATACATTTAAAACCACTTCAATATGACATGTTAAGTTTTTTAAACTTAACTTAACAACTTGACGTGTTAAGTTTTTTAAACTTAACAACTGAAAGACTGAAAGACTCAATAAAAAACAGAAAATTACTTTGTAACGATGGTAAGAACAAAAACAAAGTCCTTTTTACTTTTTTTTTGTCCTTTCTTCAAGTGAATAATTGTCTGGAGTGGCTGATGATTTGAGTCTAACTGGCATTCCCTGCTCTGATTTACTACTTGAAGAAAAAAAAATCATTCATTTTTTCGGCTCATACCATGCAATATTTCAAACTTTAGCTCAATCATAAGTGCTTACATATGCTTAACACATACAGTATACAGTATGTGCCCTTGTTTCTGCAGATGAGTTGAGCGTGAGCCAAAAAAGCTCCCATGCCAGGGTCATTAGAAGTGCTGTACAAAATACTGAAAGTACGTGTAACTTTGTTCAACAACCAAAAAGCCAACTCAGCATTTAAGAGTTTAGATTTTCTAAATTGTAACATGACTCGACAGAAAGCTCAAATCAAATCTGTTAATAATGGGGGATTGGAAGGAATGAATAGAATTGATCAAATAAAAAAAGAGTTTACTTTATCTGAGAGAACTTGATTTGTCACTGTAGTTCAATTAAGAGAAACCCAAAATTTTAAAAATCAAGATAAATATTTAAAATTTTGAAAGTGTTTATTTTATATTTTTTTAAGACAACCCACTTAAATCATCTCACTACGGATGGTACAAAAGACCCCATGTAATGCAGCAGTCTGTGGTTGAACAAGCAACACACAATTTAGATTAAAAGTAAATCAAACTGAAAGCAGTATGCTCCGATTGGTTGAAAGAACTTCAGTGCATCTAGTAAGAGTTAAAGCCAAGTTTAAAAACCTCTTAACTTGGGCATCGTATGCTAGTCAAACACAATGATGAAAAAGTATCAAAGCATAAAACCATGCACTTTAATAGGTGGGAGTTAAATGTGAAATAAATGTAAAAGGGTTATTGCCACCTTTTAAAAATATAAAGGCATGGCTCATGTCTTGCTCTTTAGTAGTCATAAAGTATGACCAATAGAAGACAAAGCCAAGTTGAATACTGTGAGGCCCTTTGCTTTTCCTGCAGGTTCAACCCACCAGCTGGAGTCCAGAGCAGCAAAAAATGTAAAGAGGGATGTTCCTTTTAAAGCATACTATACTCTGAACTTCTCTGCACACAACTGCTCCGTCACGTGTATTACCTGAGGAGGAACAAGAAGACAACATCTGGATATGTTCTGAGGGCTGTAATTTTAGAAGCTCTCCAACACTCTTAATCCCCTCACAGTATGTCGTTTATTTTAGTAGTGCTGGCCAGTCAACACCCAGATTTTGTAGAAGCAGTCACCAGGTTTTGAAAGTTATGTGCCGAAGCCTCACGTGTAAGAGGGATTTCCGTGATCAAATCAAAACATTAATCTTTCCAGTTAAACATTAGGCAACAGGTATGGCTGGCTGTTATACAGCTGCTTTTGGAACCTAGAGAGACTAAATATAAAGAGTTCTGCAAAGCTGGATGACATTCAAGATTGTCAAACAGACCTTTTAAAGGATGTACCAAAAAAAAGATGGGGCAAAACTAAGTTTGTCAGTACAGAATGGGGAATAAGGAAAACTTTGATTTTTTTCAGATATCTTGCGATTTGGAAAATTTTAAAGCAATGTTCAAGTACAGAAGAGAAAGAGTCCTGTTTTCCATATTGGGGAAGCTTTCACACTGTATTATGTACCTGAAAATTTTATTCATCGGCCATTTTGAAAACTACAAAAGATTGCACAAGCGCAGTCAATTTATAATCACACGAGAAGGTAACCGGTCTAGCTCTGACTGCGCTGTAACAACGTCTCTCTGGAATGTATCATAATTGGCTTGATAGCAAGTTATATTGTAGGTGTTTTAATGTAACACTTACATTAAATTTGACATGCCAATACGTCCGTATTTGCCAAAATCCCATTTTTTCTGCATTAAAATACACTTCTAGAAGTTCTTAAGCATCATTCGTTTGGAAAGTTCAATTAGAAATCTGGTCAACCCTCGACTCCTTAATGGAGTTTTCTCTAAGCTTTTAAAGTAAAGGTTTTAACTCAGTTTCTAAGACCAAACTAAATCCAAAATGTGATTAAAGTATCATTTAGATTGGTACAGGGTGAAAGAAAACCGCAAGTTGAAATACCAATTAGAGGTAACAGTCAACTCCTTCACAAAAACTAAAAGAATCTAACAGGAACTGGCAGAAAGAAAGAGAGAGAAGACAGCAAAAAAAAAAAAGACAAGAAGGGGTCAAAAGGGCAGACTGAGTAGAAAAAAGGGAAGCAGAGAGGTCATATTTTACGGCCGATGGCAAACGTGTGGTCTGGCAGGCGTACCAGGAATTAGTTTATTAGAGTTCCTTTTACGAGGGACAGCCCTAAGAAAAAAAAAAAACAGGTTAAGGCAAGTCCTCTCACTCTGCTTCTTTACTCTAAAGTAAAGACACCATATAATTCTAAAGTCATCACATAACTAATCCTATGCAACTCGATTTCAATCTTTAAATGCAATTACAGTCACTAACTTGCAACTTGTTCAAATTTGTGCTGGTTAACAACCCAGGAATTTGAGTTATTCTCATTTTGGAATAAAATTTGGTATTTATCAGCAAGAAATGACTGCAGGATTCAAGTATTTATTATATAAGCTTAAATTTACGTGTTGTGGTAAAAAAAAAAATCATTTTAAGGCTTCTAAGGAAGAAAGAAAACAAAACAGCAACAAGTTAAGACTTTGTTGGTTTAAGGAACAATATTGTTTCTGAATGAGGTGGTCTATTTATGATTAAATGCATTTGATACAATTTGATCATTCAAAATCAGTTTAATGCAAAAAAAAAAAAATCTAGTCATCTTTCTTTTCTGAAGGAGATACTTTAAATACAATATCCCTTTTTTTACAAATCAATTAATCTGCAAGTATTGTTGACAAATAAAGTTTAAAAAAACTTTATCCAACACTGTTTTATGGACTTTTGGACAGAAAAGACATAATAAATTGTTTACTAGAACTGCTGAAGAAAAAAAATTGTATTGTTGAACTTTACTCTAACAGTTACTTTTTTTTTTTTTAAAGAGCCTGTTCATTTCTATTAAGATATTTCTTTTTTACGTGATCAGCCAAGCAGCGTTGTTCACTGCTACAAAAGCCTGTTTGGTTTGCTTAGGAATTACTCTAAACCGTTTAGTGAAGTGGTCTGTGATCACTGCAGTGAGACTGTCTTTTCAGCTCACCGCCTGCCAATTACAGCCGGGAAACAGGTTTTCTATCACTTCCTTTCACCTGCTGCCTGGGCTTAACTTTGATGTAGATCATACGGCTTTTATTGTTCAAATGAAACTCATTTAGTTTCCAAAAATTCCATAATTATCATCTATAAAAACTGATGAATACTCTTGAAGAGTATCCTATTTGTATAGACTTTTATCAGATGAACTCTGAAGTTTAGAGACTTTGCAATGTGAGCCAAATACAACAAGAAAGAAGTTCTGCTGTAATTGCTGGAGTTCTTTTTTCTGGTATATTATGTAATTAGAAAACATAACAACTTATAAACATCAAGCGGTGTACCAAATCAGTCAGCGTGACCTTCAAGCCCGGCTCTTGTTGTTTTCAATCGAGGTCAGCAGTTAAGAATGTGAGGCATGCAGAGTCCAAAACATCCCTTTTTCTTCCCAACAATCCTCAACATCTTATGTAAATACAAACACGTCTGATCCATATTTCAAAGAGTGTCAATTATGTAAAAGATCTGAGAAAAAACAGTTCAGAACTTGGTTATTGATTGGTTTCGACTACAGGATAAAGCTTCAAGATTAAGAAGCTGTTAATATTAAAGCGAGAGAACCTGCCAAAAAAAAAGTGCTATTTCTTTGACAATACTTGTAGGCATTAGATTTGGATTGTAATAACATATTTGAATAATACTTCCATTATTATTCTACTGCCACATCTGCAAAAGAAAAAAAAAAACTACACCTAGTTAATGAGTGAAAGAGTTGTTGCTGCTACATGAGCCACGCAAACGTAGAATACAAACATCACTAATATATATCGCTACCTAAATTCATCAACAGCGAAAGAAAAACAAAAGAAACAGAAATAAACAGAAATGTATTAAACCAGAAATTTGCATAAGGCTGTTACGTAATACTTCAATGATATTTGATTCGCTTCAATCTATAAATATGTAAATAATTACAAACACTTTGAACGATAGACAATCAAAGATGTGGTTGTTAATGTCATCAATTGTAATTACTAACAATATCGATGCTGAGTGTACCACTCAATACACTCATTTGCCAAGAGCCAATTAAGCTGCCATCAATGTTTGGTAAATATCGTTTAACACTAATCAGCAAGAGATTATTTCAAGTATAACAGTTACTTTTAAAAGTTAATTATACGCCACAAGCCTCAATAACAGTATACACCATTCAATACAAACTTATTATATACGAAAGAAAGTTGAAAGTTGTGTCACTTCGATGCACAAACGAAGCCACTTTGTTCCATTAAACTATTTACTGCAGGTTCAAATTAGGAGAGAGTGAGTGTATTTGAAGTTCCTAACAGTTAAACAGTATTTTTAATTGATGTATATAATTGAAACTGGAGGTGTAATCAAACAGAAAGAGTCCTTATGGAAACAAAGATTGTGCATCACTTTGAGAAGGCTATCAAGGCTATTTTCAAACTTTCTGCATTCTTTTAACAAAGAGAAAAAAGATTTAGCAGCAGTAAAACTTTTCAACAATTACCAATTATTTCAGGTTGGGAAAAAAAAATCTTCCCAACAATATGTGAGGCTATCCTTTTTGCAACTTTAAAGTTTATCTGGGTACACTTTAAATCAACACTGAATGATTGTTCTTTTTTTTTTTGCAAAGATTGCAAGGAAACACATTTCCAAAGCGAGCAAAAAGCAAGTGAAAATAATTTTAAAAAAATGACAGATGACCCAATCAAATATTAGACCTTGACCAAATTGTGAAAGGCTGCTGTTGGATTTTTAAGAAATGTGTCCATACGCAAATAGTTAAAACAGACCTGGCTGACCCATAGAAGTATCGTTTCCTGAGGTCAATGGTAAAAAAATTCCTTCCCAACAATAAAAGACACTAATAATAACCTGGAGAAAGTTATAATTTCATATGATTTTACAAACATTCTTGATTCATTTTTATCTTGAAACTTTTTCCTTCCATTTTTTTTAATCCAATGAATAAATGTTAGGGAAGAACTGATGATGTGCTTCGAAATTAATCTAATTCTAAAACTTTCATAAAATTCTTTCATGAAAAAGAATATTCATGAAAGTATTTCATGATGATCAAAACAAGGTTTGCTCTCCTTTTCCACATGACTGAACATAATGTCCTTTGGGCTCCCAGTCATATTTACACATATATGAGAAGCTTATAACACAGCCACAACTCCAAATGGATTTACTCAAAATAAGCATAAAGGAGACAATTTGAATAATACTCTTGTTTCTTACTTTAAGAAACACTGATGGGAAAACTGACAAAAAAAATCTGATTAAAAATAAAAAGTTGTCAGGCATTAACTGACAACGCAAACTAATTCATGTTGAACCCTCCAGTGTCAATTGATCTCCCACAAACACCACAGGCTAAATAACCAACTCGTAAAAATGGATACGACTTCAAGTAAAGGTGTTTCTGATCAGTTATTTTCACATTAGTTTTCACCATTTGAGCAGGTAAAAAGAAACTTGCATCAACTCTGCTGTGTGAAGACATCAGTGTTTTTGTAGCTTCCTTATTGCAGTAGTTGTATGTATGTGAGAGGGAGTGTGTTTATTTCTGGACATGTGAGATGTCTGAACAAATGATCAAGACAGAACAAGACATACCCTCAGAGAAGCAGAGCAGCTGAGTCTGCTCCAAAGATGAGCCACAGACCAGTCAACATTTCACAACAACACAACTGTGCACATAAACATTCACCAAGAACAAAACTCAGTTCATGAAGAGAAAACTTGCACAAGTTCACTGCAGTCCGTAAAATAAGTTTTACATGCAGATTAAATAACTTTTAGGTGTGCATTAAAAAAAATAAAACTACCAAGAGTTACTCCATTTGTTTGTTAATAGCTTACCCTCTATCACACAAGTCTGCCTGTTGACAGTCCTTTCAGCGAGGCAAGTTTCTTCCTCAGATTTCTCACGTCTCAAGATGGAAGCACAAGCTCTCCAACACAATTCCTCTCCTCCGAGTTTTTGTTGTGAGTGTACTAAGTCCAGTTTAGTCTCTTTCCTGCTGACTGCTGAATGAGCTCTCAACATGACAAGCCTGACAAACAAGCAGGAGGAAAAAAAAAAAAAAAACGGTGAGAGCTGAAACACACAGGTGCATGCAGACTTCCAGAGAATACAGAGAGAAGCCGAGTGAGCTCAGAGGAGCACAGTATGAAACAACTCCTTTGCCAGTGGTTCCCCTTCTGTGGGAAACCAACCTTACTCCACCTAACCCCTCCTCTCCGCAGCAACCCTCCCTTTCTCCCTTACAGCTCAAAGACATAACAGAGGAGACTTAGAAGTTGCTATTTCTTCAAGTTATTTCCTGTGTCCGAACAGAAGTACAGTACAGAAACTGCTGCCTTTGAGAGTGTAGAACTTTCAGAAGTCATGTACAACAAACCAATGTGTAGTTACCGTGTGAAATGTTCTTTCATCCACACAAACTTCAGATAGTGTAGCAAAGGCCAAAATACAATGGTTCTCCTTGTGTTTGACACATTCACCGGTAACGATGCTTTCATTTGATCTCTGCATCAGTGCAACAAAGTAGAAGTGAGAAAAAAAACTATAAACATCACTGATTTACCATCAGTTCTCAACAAATAAAATGGTTTTATTCTTTCCAAATCTTAATTTCTCACCATCCATCAGAAAAACACTTTTCCTTCAGTCATGTTTTCGAATCAAGCATTCGGGATTGAATCGTTTTAAATGCAATGCTAGTAAACTCATGTCTCTTCACTAAGGATTGCAGTATTGAATATTCTGCATGTGCTGTCCAGATAAGTGGCCATGTCAAAGAACAAATTAAGAGATTTATTTTTTCTTGGCAGCTAACATGTCAGAACATCTGATTTACAAGTTCATTATGTTGACATGTTAGAGTTATCATAAAATGAAATCAGGATACAGCTTTTAACAAACTAACAGGTTCTTAAATTTCTCACTTGAACCATTTTGTCAAATCTATCAATGTAGAACAGAAGAATTTTACATCACGCAAGTCGCTATGGTTTCTTGAGTATCATTTTTTTCTACGAAAAGGGTCAAAGTCCTCGATTTTAGAGAGAAATTGATCAGAAGTGGCATCTTTTTCTATGTGCTCGACAAACCGGCATTTCAACAACTGTAGTTTATTCATGGGTCCTTGTTCTTGTACTCTGAAGGTACTTAAACCCTGATAATATGGAGAGGCCTCACTAACTTTTGACAGCTGTGTCCGACTTTATTATTGGTCAGTACTAGGTCTGTGGTTCAAAGGCTAAAAGTACATCTGTGGTTATTGATCCCAAAAGAAAGTTTGAAGCACTTGCAAAGAATAATTCCATGGATATTAAAAAGACGAAAACAAATAAACAAACCAATACTTATGCCTGTTCTATGATGACGTTTTGAATAAGTCTTTACAAACTCTTCACTGCAGGAATCGTCCTTCTGATGTTTGTCTAAACTTTCTATGATGCTGTGACAGGACTGAGGAAACTCAAACCTTTTTTCTTTTTTATTTACAAATTTCACCTCGCCACCTACCAACGACCAGCTACACAAAGTTGTGTAACTTCTTAAAGACGGATTTCTAGAAAATATTACATTTTTAGATGATTTCCTATGGTTGATCTATTATGTTTGTTGTGACCTTCTAGATTAATGTCCACTTGTTATCATAAAGTTCCCCGGAGTGCGTGTAGGACTACAAACAGGGCCAGACCTTTAAAGGACTCCTAAGTTTTTGGCTCCTCGGTGTCTATGTGATTCAATCGATGGTTCCATCAGCATTTCGTCTGAATGACCAGTTTTAAGACATCTTACTGACTGCTATAGTTATTCACCAACATTTCTGTTAACCTTCAATGTGACCAAAGACGAGAGTAGAAACTTTTGCAAATACTTGTCAAAAGATCAGTGATGCTTCAAACAGTAAATTTGCAGACATACTTGTTTACATGTAAACTGGATCTTATAATGTTTCATCAAGCCATGTTACATAAGTTTCAATGTATTCAATTTACATGACATGTTAACGTGAACTGCCAACATGCCTAAGGTCATTTACTATTGACATAACTCCTCCAATTTATTTGATTATTCTTAGTATTTTTTAGATTAAATTAGTCATTAAAAAGGAGTTTTTAAAAGAATATATGCAAAGACGAATCAGCATACAATTTTAGATTTCTGCTAAAACAAAGTCAACTTGTCAAGCATAGTTTTTTTTAAAAATCTGAATAACCAACAGTTGGGATAGAATTTGTATAATATACTGTTTTGTGTTTGTTAAAATCAACCAAACAGAAAAAACTGAAATACAATTGTATGAAGTCAACACGTAACAATTAATCTAATAACTGAATTAAAAAGTTTAAAGTTGTTGGCTGTTTAAAGAGAACTTCTGACAAACAGCACCATCTAGAGTTCATTTTGTTATTGCACTTTACTTGTAACTTTATCAATAAACCAATTATGTATTTGGGGGTTTTTTTTGTTTGTGGAAAAACTTAACATGACTGTTAAAGTTAACTTTTCAGACAAGTTTTTTTTCCATTAAGTACCATAGATGTCATATTCAATTTGCTTTTCAATTCACTGTGAAAATAAAATTCTTTCAATTAACCCCACTAAAGATCACAATTTTAATACATTAAGATTTTTCCAAAGATATGCGTAATCAACCATAAATTATATACCAAAAATAAGCTAAGATCATCTGGTATACATTTTGTTACTTTACACTGCAGCCAGTTTGGATACAGCCGTTTGAGTTTCATTCTAGTTTTAGTCTTTGGAACGAAAATTAATTTAGGTTTTAGTCATATTTTAGTCACCTCTATATATTTTAGTTTTAGTCACGTTTTAGTCAACGAAAACTCAAAAGAGTTTTGGTCTAGTTTTTGTCAGGGAAGACTTAGAAAGTTTTTACTAGTTTAAGTGTAAAAAAAAAAAAAAGAGAAGAAGAAGCAAAAAACAACAAATATTCTAACTTTAACAATTGTGACTTTATTACTGAGAGTGATGTAGGTTAATTGTAACCAAAAAAAGAGAATCCTGGCAAGTTTTAACTTGCGCAAAACAGCAAACTTTGTAAAACAACGTAAAATAAACACAAATTCTTCAGTGAGTGAGGTATGTTGTAACTTATGCATACTTAAAAATGACAGCTCTTAAAGACCCCTGTGGACAAAGTAAACTTTGGACTGTGTCTTCAAATCAGTCGTTAGCGCAACCAAACTAAGGACGTTAGCAGCGCCAACAGGCTAGCATTAGCTTGAAGTCGGCATGCCGTTAGCACAAAATGTGTGGAAAACTTTAAGTTTTTGACCACCAAGCCTCTTTGTTGCTGTTTTCACATGGTGTGTGACTTCCTCATGGCTGCAGGTGTGTTGTGTAGATGGTGTGAACGTCCAGCATTGTATGTGTGGTGGAGGGTGGGGGAAATACGGGGGAGGGGGGAAGACAGAATGCAGCTGCTGTAAGTTTTCTTTTCACAGATATAAATGTGAAAGTCTGACGCCTATTTTGTTACATTTTCGCCTCATCAACAGAAACTTGCAAACGTCTCGTCACATTTACGTCGCCAAAAAGTCGCATTTATTTTGTTATCGCTACGTCGTCATGATATACACAGCAACCAACTTTTGTCTTTAGATGATTTATGTCTTATATGGATGTGGTTGCATCCAGATTAATACTGTGAAATGCAGTACAAAGATGGTTGACATATTCATGAGGAGATATGTTATGGCAGAAGATGATATGACAGAAATTGCACATTTGTTAGAAACTTCCCACTGCAGCCCCAGACAGTGTTGTTTTCGTCAACGATGACGAAAACGAAATGATTTCGTTGACGAAGCATTTTTTTATGACGATGACGTAAATAACTAAATAAATGCGAAATTTTGGTGATAATAACATGATGAGACGTTTGCAAGTTTCTGCTGACGAGACAAAAACGTAACGAAATAGGTGTCAGACTTTCACATTTCTGTCTGTAAAAAGAAAAAACACAGCGGCTGCATCTGTCTCCCACGGCGGCACGCCCCTCACAATGCTACACGTTCACACAACACAATTCCAGCCATGACGAAGTCACACAACATGGTGAAAACAGCAGCAAAGGAGCTTGGTGGTCAGAAACTTAAAGTTTTCCACATATTTTGCGCAAACAGCATACTAACTTCAAGCTAATGCTAGCTCGTCGGGGCTGCTAACTTCCTTGTTAGTTTAATTCCAATGTTTACTTTGTTAAAAGGGTTATTAAGAGGTGTTATTTTTAAGTATTCATAAGTTGCAACGTTCCTCACTCACTGAAAAAAATTATATTTATTTACGTTTTACAATGTTCGCTGTTTTGTGCAAGTTAAAGCTCGGCAGAGTTTTTTTTAAAAAACGAGCAACCTGCATTGTTTGTTTGTTTGTTTGTTTTTATACACTAAAACTAGACTTAACACGTTCTAAGTCTTCCCTGATGAAAACTACACAAAAACTCTTTTGGGTTTTCGTTGACTAAAACGTGACAAAAACTAAACTATAAAGAGATGACTAAAACGTGACTAAAACTTAAATTAAAATTTGTCCAAAGACAAAGACTAAAACAAAAACTTGGATGGCTGCCAGAAACAACAATGCCCCAACAATGCCTGGTCCCTGTGGCGGCCATCAACAAGACACACACCAGCAACTCGACCTATGCAATCAACTGGTAAGTTGGAGACGCTATTCTGGAAGTCGTAGATGGACTCGAGGGCTTAACCGCAGATGAATCTCCATTTAAGAGCAGCCAAGCTATGGCAAGCCGGCTGTGCAACGCCGCAATGTTTCATCACATCAAAGTTTATGGCAGGTGCTTGGTTTCCAGGGAACGCTGCTAAGCCATTTCCTGGAGCTCATCACTGTTTAAACCATTTCATAGACAATGCCGACTGTAGGAACACCCGAGGCGTGAAGGTGTTTGTGAATGAGCGTGTAAACGGGATCACTGAGTTGCTGCCTATGCAGTGCTGCCTAATAGGGCCCCGATTTTGCCTGGTCCCTGTGGCGGCCATCAACAAAACAGACACCAGCAACACGACCTATGCAATCAACTGGTGCGTTGGAGACGTTACTCTGGAAGTCATGAATGGATTCGAAGGCTTGACCACAGATGAGTCTCCGTTTAAGAGCAGCCAAGTCATGGCAAGCCGGCTGTGCAACGCCGCAATGTTTCATCACGTCAAAGTTTATGGCAGGTGCTTGGATTCCATGAGGCGCTACTAAGCCATTTCCTGGAGCTCATCTATGTTGAAACCATGTTCATGGGCAATACCGGCTGTAGTAACAAACGAGGAGTGAAGCTGTCTGTGAATGAGCGTTTAAACAAGATCACCGAGTTGCTGCTTATACACTATTGCCTTATAGGGCCCAGATTTTGCCTGGTCCCTGTGGCGGCCATCAACAAAACAGACACCAGCAACACGACCTATGCAATCAACTGGTAAGTTGGAGACACTACTCTGGAAGTCGTGGATGGACTCGAGGGCTTAACCGCAGTTGAGACTCCATTTAAGAGCAGCCAAGCTATGGCAAGCCGGCTGTGCAACGCCGCAATGTTTCATCACATCAAAGTTTATGGCAGGTGCTTGGATTCCATGAGGCGCTACTAAGCCATTTCCTGGAGCTCATCTATGTTGAAACCATGTTCATGGGCAATACCGGCTGTAGTAACAAACGAGGAGTGAAGCTGTCTGTGAATGAGCGTTTAAACAAGATCACCGAGTTGCTGCCTATACACTATTGCCTTATAGGGCCCAGATTTTGCCTGGTCCCTGTGGCGGCCATCAACAAAACAGACACCAGCAACACGACCTATGCAATCAACTGGTAAGTTGGAGACGCTACTCTGGAAGTCGTGGATGGACTCGAGGGCTTAACCGCAGTTGAGACTCCATTTAAGAGCAGCCAAGCTATGGCAAGCCGGCTGTGCAACGCCGCAATGTTTCATCACATCAAAATTTATGGCAGGTGCTTGGATTCCAGGGAGCGCTGCTAAGCCATTTCCTGGAGCTCATCTACGTTCAAACCATGTTGATGGGCATTGTTGACTGTAGGAACACCCGAGGCGTGAAGGTGTCTGTGAATGAGCGTGTAAACGGGGTCTGCGATGTAGGGTTTTTAGGTGAAGATAATGTAAAAATGTATTTTCAGCTGTGGGAATTCCACAATGCTTTGTAGGCAAATTAATATTTACTACTTTGATATACCCACAAAGTGCTCTTAAATAAACCATTCCATTTTATCTTTGTATTACAAAGTGATTAATATCGCTGACTTGCAATGTATGTAATATGAAAATCTTTACATACAAAAGGTAAATATTTTCATATTTTCAAATGAAATTCTATTGTAGACCAAAAAAAAAGAGACGGAACTGATTTGAAGCAAGGATTTTTTGCAGCAACTTTACATCGGTCTGTATTTAGTAAGATGTCTTAAGTTTGTTTGCAAGGCAATTTAAAACCCTCTGACGAGTTAATGGAGGTTCAGGGTTAGACCTGCCATTAAAAAAAAACTTTATCAATATGAAGTCCAGTTTTTTTCTTATTCCTGAATGTTTTTCACATCTCTGTTGCATTTTAATCTGGTAATCTAATCTTAATTTGGCTGTTTTTTTATTTGTAATGGATTTTGATTCAAATTGGAGAAACAAAACAAATTTTCAAGTTATGATTTGAAAACAGTTAGGTTTTTGTTTTGCGTTAAACTCACAGAAGTATCTGCGATGTAGGCTGCTTAGGTGAAGATTATGTAAAAATCTATTTTCAGCTGTGGGAATTCCGCAATGCTTGGTAGGCAAATTAATATTTACTACTTTGATATACTCACAAAGTGCTCTTAAATAAACCATTCAATTTTATCTTTGTATTAGTTTTTGCAGCAACTTTATATCGGTCTGTATTTAGTACATTCATTTGTACATAAGCTGTAATGAGCAGAACAACAAAACAACCTTAAAAGGAGAGGCGAAACGAGGCACGTGGAAGAATTTTTTTTTTTTTTAATTTGGCCTTTATCTCTGCACATCTATTGTTAAACTGATGGGAATAAATTGCATGTAAACGAGGTTAAATCTGAATTTAACAACTTCAATGGGCTTTGTGTAAACATACTTCAGGTGCATAAATTTCTATTGGGATTGTTCTCTGTTGAAGCGGTCACACATAACAGTCGGTATCAAAGAAAATGCTGAGTATCAAGAGATTTTTCTCACCAAGTGTTACTTTGGCCTTTAACCCGCAAAATAAAACCTGGAGAAGACCATAAGCTTTGGCTCCACATCATCTAGAAGTAACAGGATTGCCTCTATTAAACTGCAAGAGGTCAAATAATCTGATGACACTTCTTCTTCTTTCGGCATTTCCCTTCAGTGGTCGCCACAGCAAGTCAGCCTCTTCCATCTAACCCTATTTGCTGTCTCCTCTTTGGTCACACCAACTATCTTCATGTCTTCCTTCACTGCGTCCATGAACCTCCTCTTAGGCCTTCCTCTAGTCTTCTTTCCTGATGGTTCCAAATCCAGCATCCTTCTTCCTATGTACTCTCTCTCTCTCCTCTGCACATGTCCAAACCATCTCAGTCTTGCCTCTCGGACTTTATCCCCAAAACCTCTAACATGAGCTGTTTCCCTGATGTACTCACTTCTAATCCTGTCCATCCTGTCCATGTGATGACACTAATAATATCAATCCCAAAAAGCCAGTCCAGTGCCCTTATGACAAAAGCCCCCAAATGAGATATTCCACGTTCCCCTGCAATTGGTCAGGAGGGCCTGGCGTCCTCAGAAAGGGACAAAAATGTGAGGAAGATGTACACTCTCTCACAGGTAGCAGACAATTTTCTCTGCATCTTGCGTGCAATGCGCCTAGTGTCCAATTGGATTCATGGTTGTTCAAAAGAAAACACTGCTTTAGCAGCGGGAGAAGAAAGAGCGAAAGAGGAAGGCGAAAAGGAACAGGAGAGGAGACTGTTTTTTGATGACCTGCAAATAATTATTTAAATCATTTGCTTTGGATCAGGTCTTCCAGTCCCATTTTTGGTTCTGTGCGTCAGTAACCGCTGCAGTCTAAAAGGCTGAGGGTATGTTTATCTACAAAAACCTTACACTTAACGCCCATGTCATTTCAATATATTTATTATGAGTCAGCTGCTTGTATGTGTAATTGTTCTGATTTCTTTTAATAAATTCTATATTTAGCTTGATGGCTAAATCAATCCGGTGATCAATCCGGTGGTGAGGGATGCCGTCAAGCTGAAGAAAGAGTCTTACCGGGCCTTTTTGGCCTGTGGGACTCCTGAGGCAGCTGACAGGTATCGGCGGGCGAAGCAGAACGCAGCTTCGGTGGTTGTTGAGGCAAAGGCTCGGGCTTCGGAGGAGTTCGGCGAGACCATGGAAAACGACTTCCGAATGGCTTCAAAGAAATTCTGGTCCACCATCCGGCGGCTCAGGAGGGCCATCAACACCGTTTACGGTGGGGATGGGGAGCTGCTGACCTCGACTCAGGACGTTTTGGATCGGTGGAAGGAATACTTTGAAGACCTCCTCAATTCCACCAACGTGTCTTCCGATGAGGAAGTAGAGTCTTTGGAATCCGGGATGGGTCTTCCTATCTCTGGTGCCGAGGTCGCCGAGGTAGTCAAAAAGCTCTGTGGCGGCCGGGCCCCGGGGGTGGATGAGATCCGCCCTAAGCTCCAAAGGACTCTAGATGGTGTTGGGCTGTCCTGGCTGACACGCCTTTGCACCATTGCATGGACATCAGGGACAGTGCCTCTGGATTGGCAGACTGGGGTGGTGGTCCCTCTTTATAAGAAGGGGGACCGGAGGGTGTGCTCCAACTACCGAGGGATCACACTCCTCAGCCTCCCTAGGAAGGTCTATTCGGGAGTACTGGAGAGGACGGTCCGTCGGATTGTCGAGTCTCGGATTGAAGAGGAGCAGTGTGGTTTCCGTCCAGGATGTGGAACTACGGACCAGCTCTATACCCTCTTCAGGATCCTGAAGGGGTGATGGGAGTTTGCCCAACCAGTCTACATGTGTTTCGTGGATCTGGAGAAGGCATTCGATCATGTCCCTAGGGGACTCCTGTGGGGGGTGCTCCGGGAGTACGGAGTCTCGGAGCCCTTGGTACGGGCTGTCCGATCTTTGTACGACCGGAGCCAGAGCTTGGTCCGTATAGCCGGCAGTATGTCGATTCCATTTCCATTGAGAGTTGGACTCCGCCAAGGCTGCCCTTTGTCACCGATTCTGTTCATTACCTTTATGGACAGAATATCTAGGCGCAGCAGAGGCGTTGGAGGAATCCGGTTTGGTGACCTCAGGATTGGATCTCTGCTTTTTGCGGATGATGTGGTCCTGTTGGCTTCATCGGACCATGATCTCCAGCTCTCACTGGATCGATTTGCTGCCGAGTGTGAAGCGGCCGGGATGGGAATTAGCACCTCCAAATCCGAGACCATGGTCCTCGCCCGAAAAGGGTGGAATGCCCCCTGTGGGTCAGGGACAGGGTCCTGCCCCAAGTGGAGGAGTTTAAGTATCTTGGGGTCTTGTTCACGAGTGGGGGAAGGATGGAGCGGGAGATCGACAGGCGGATCGGTGCGGCATCAGCAATAACTAGGACGCTGCATCGGTCTGTCGTGGTAAAGAGAGAGCTGAGCCGAAAAGCAAAGCTCTCGATTTACAAGTCGATCTTTGTTCCAACCCTCACCTATGGTCACCAGCTGTGGGTGGTGACCGAAAGAATGAGATCGCGGGTGCAAGCGGCCGAAATGAGCTTCCTCCGCAGGGTGGCTGGGCTCTCACTCAGAGATTGGGTGAGGAGCTCGGTATTGAGCCGCTCCTCCTCCAGGTCGAGAGGAGCCAGATGGGGTGGTTCAGGCATCTGGTCAGGATGCCCCCCGAGCGCCTCGCGGGCGAGGTGTTTTGGGCACGTCCCACCGGGAGGAGACCAAGGGGCAGACCCGGACCCGCTGGAGAGACTGTCTCACAGCTGGCCGGGGAACGACTTGGGATCCTTCCGGGTGAGCTGGAGGATGCAGCCGGGGAGAGAGAGGTCTGGGCTACCTGTTTGAGGCTGTTGCCCCCGCGACTCGACCCCGGAACAAGCGGAAGATGACGGAACGGAACGGCTAAATCGAGTGAAAATTTTGTGTTAACGGCTCACTTAGAAAGCCTCTGACTGATAAAAAACAAAGCTGTCATGCTAAATATTCATTTCCCCCGCTGTATTTTTTTAGTACTTTTTTGGTCATTCTGAATTTTTAGCAACATGGAAAGTAATAAATACTTCTCGCAGTCCAGAAGTTTTTTTTTCAAAAAAAAAGAAGAAGACCAAAAAGTACATTCTTTTTCAATCTACAATGGGAACCCTATTGAGATTATTGTTTTGCGGTGTTGACTTATACCAATAAAATTGAATTACATGCTTCAGTCTTGAATCAGCATTTCCCTCCAGTTGAAACTGTGATTGGGTCCATGTGTCAGAGGCAAGTTGGGTGGGTCCACCAGCTGCCACACCCCTGTGTCTCCCATTTTTTCACAGGCACAAACCCCTAAATAAGGGATCTGCAAACAGAAAAAGAAATAATAAATTAATATTTCAATAGAAACAATTCATAACCATAATCTAAAGATGGATTAATATATTGTAGATTTAAATTTGTTGGACTTTAGTAAGGAAATGGATCTTTCTGACAACTTGGACGAAATCCTTTGAGTTTCGGGGGCGGAGGCCTTGGATCTGGCGAGTGCAATCCTCCAGGGAGGAAGCATGGGCCACAATCAGGACCGTGTTTCCTGTGTGAAAGAGGTAGAAGATTTAAAGAACACATTCCTCACATACTGTTAGGTTTTTGTTTTTTTTTTTTCTGTAGACTTGGCTGCGACAGATACAGTGTTCAGGCTGCTTCAGCTGTATATGTACAGAAAAATATACATATATATATATATTTCAAAACTGCAATTACACCTAAATTTCAAATACTTTGAAGCTATTTATTGAGGAAGAGAATGATCCCTTTCTTACTATAAGTGTTGCAAAAATATTTATAGTTCATTACTTTAGTGTCAAACTAGTCTTGTGACTAAAAATGAAACTTTACCCAGATTTTTGCACTCTGTCAGAATCTCTCTGGTAACTTGGAAACTTCTACTGATGTAGTTGTCATAAGACTCCGACACAACCAACTTGCTTATGGGAATATAAGGTCTGAGGAAATATTAATAGTTAGAAAGAAGTCTATTCTAGATTATTTTTACGGATAAAAACACAGTAATGTTACCATTGTTGTTACCTGTACGTTACGTCCACACTCAGGTTTGCAGCAGCCAGATCAGCCAGGGGAATCCAGGTGGGTAAACATGCACCTGAAACCCATTTGGTCCATTCAAACAAACCAGGCTCCACACGGATTTTTATCTTCCCCTCCTGCTGGAGACCTAACACAGAATCAAAGCAAGCATAAGCTGCTCAAGAGGAAATATTTGTACAGCTATTTTATTATTTAATCTGTATTAGAAAATCTGTTAATGTGCAGAGGTTTTTTTTTTGGAGTTACTCTACATGGAACTCCATGTATTTTTTTATTTTTAAATAAAAAAAAAGGAATTTAAATGCAATACAAACAAACATCTTAAATGAAACACAAACTCCTCACTTTTATTAAATACCGTATTTATTCGACCATAACGCGCACCCCTAATTTTTTATTAAAAATGGGCATAAAATTTTGTTTAACCTTTTCTCGTTTCAGACCAAATATTGTACGTGACAAACGTTGTTGAACATGTGCAGCCATGATAAAAAACAATTATTGACAACGTAAACTATGAACAAAACACCGAACTAAAATTAACACGCCTCTTAATACACCTCGCCTCTGAAGTCACAGTGGCGCATGAGCCATCTAGAATTCTTTAGTTTAGACCGTCCACGCAAGTGATTTGATTACTGGTACTAAAAAATAGACCATAGGTGTTTTGTGGGTGGAGAGAGGTGGTTGCATTCAATGTAAAATGTGATTGTGGTCAGAGATATCTTCCAGTAATGAGTCAATGCGCAAATAATATACAAGCCCAATTCCAATTAAGTTGGGACACTGCACATATTGTGAATAAAAACAGAATGCAACTTAGATGACTTGTCAAAAATTAAACTGATCAATGTATAACTTTAATGGAAAAATAAGTTGATTTCAAATTTCAAGGCATCAACACATCTCAATAAAGTTGTGCGAGGCTGTTTTTACCACTGTGTGCAATCCCCTCTTCTTTTGATCACAGTCTGCAAACATCTGGGGACTGAGGAGACAAGTTGCTCAAAGTTTAGGAATAGCAATGTTGTCCCATTCTTGTCTAATACAGGCTTCCAGTTGCTAAACTGTCTTAGGTCTTCTTTGTTGCATCTTTCTCTTTGTGATGCACCAAATGTTTTCCATGGGTGAAAGATCTGTACTGAAGGCTGGCCATTCCAGTACCCGGATCCTTCTGGAACGCAGCAATGATGTTGTGATGCCATATGTGGTCTGGCGTTGTCTTGTTGGAAAATGCAAGGTTTTCCCTGAAAGAGACAATGTCTGGATAGAGCATAGAACTTGGATATAGCTTTCAGCATTGATGTGTAAGCTGCCCATGCCACATACACTCATGCAGCCCCACACCATCAGAGATGAAGGCTTCTGAACTGAGCGCTAATAACAACTTGGGTTGTCCTTGTTCTCTTTAGTTCGGATGACATGGCGTCCCAGTTTTCCAAAAAGAACTTCAAATTTTGATTAGTCTGACCACAGAACAGTTTTCCACTTTGCCACAGTCCATTTTAAATGAGCCCTGGCCCAGAGAATCCACCTGCGCTTCTGGATCAAGTTCAGATATGGCTTCTTTTTTGAGCCACAGATTTTTAATCGGCAATGGCAAATGGCCTGAAGAATTGTGTTCACCGACAATTTTCTCTGGATGTAGTCCTGAGCCCATGTTGTGATTTCCATTATAGTGGCATTCCTGTGTGTGATGCAGTGGAATGCCACTAACGGCCCGAAGATCACGAGCATTCAAGATGGTTTTCCGGCCTTGACCCTTACGCACAGATATTGTTCCAGATTCTCTGAATCTTTGGATTATATTATGCACTGTAGATGATGGTAACTTCAAATTCTTACCAATTTTTCTCTGGGAAACTCCTTTCTGATAATGCTGCACTATTTTTTGTCGCAGCATTGGGGGAATTGGTGATCCTCTGCCCATCTTGACTTCTGAGAAACACTGCCAATTTGAGAAGTTCTTTTTACACCATAGCATGTTGCCAATTGACCGAAATATTTGCAAACTGGTCCTCCAGCTGTTCCTTATGTGTTCATTTAACTTTTTTGGCCTCTTTTTGCTACCTGTCCCAACTTTTTTGCAATGCGTAGCTCTCAAAAAATAAAAAAATAACCAATATTTGGCCCAAAATTTCCAAATGTTTCACTTTCAACATTTGATATGTTATCTGCATTTTACTGTGAATAAAATATAAGTTTGTGATATTTGTACATTATGGCATTCCTTGTTTATTCACAATTTGTAGAGTGTCCCAACTTTTTTTGAATTGGGGTTGTACTAATACATCAAAGCATGTCACCCTAGCCCTCATTTATAATGTGCACCCAAACTTTGAGTTCTTTTTTCGTAAGAAAATTTTCCGTGTTATACTCTAATAATAATACATTTTATTTATAATGCGCCTTACATTTTAAGAAAAAAAATCCCAAAGCACTGCATAAAAACTAAGCAAGGTAAAAACAATAGAAACTGTTTTAAAACTAAAATCTACATTCAGAAAACAAAGAACCATAATGTCAAAAATTAAAAGCCTTGTTAAAAATGAATGTCTTTAGGCCTTTTTTGAAAGTGTCCACACTTTGTGGGGTCCTAAGGAGTTCTGGGAGCTCATTCCAAAGTCGGGGGGCAACGGCCTGTACGGTAGTCTTGAGTAGCCTTTGTATGTGCTGGTTGACAAAATCCAAAACTAAACAGAATGAGAATTACAGACCTACAAGACGTGCCTGTGTGGATCCAAAGACAGTTATTGGACAATCTTTCTCGTTGTACCGATGACCACTGCTTCTAACTGGCAAGCTGGACGGCATGTTGAGATTAGACCGAATGTAGCGACCTGCATAACAAATTAGGAGTTTAAAAATAAAAAAAATAATACCTTTCTGTCTAACGTAAATGCTCTAAATACTGACCTTTGGAATCAAAACACTGAGTGACCCAGTGTTTCCTGAACACCACATCCATCCTTTCTCCATGGCGACACACAAACAATCTCATATTCGACAGAGAGGCTTGACCGCTCGGCCTTGATACCTAAAATTGAGCTGCATAAAAAATAATCATGTGTTTAAGATAACTTTAGCAGTTTTATTTCAAGCTCTTTTCTTTATATTATCATAGTTACCTGCATAGGAGTACAGAGGCTAGAAAGGCTGGAAGCATCCATGAAGCTGTCAAGTAGACTATCATTTAGCTGTCCATCGAATAATAACCCACTCACAGTGGTACCAGAGTTAGGTGGAGAGGCACAGTTGAGAAAAGAGAAGGACCTGGAAACCAGACGAATATAGATTCATTTAAACAGGATCTGGTTATTCAGCAGTAAAAATCTGTTCTTCCCCACTTACCCATGAAGGACCCATGTGTCACACTCGTCACCCCGACTAACGTAGTTCTCAGGCAACAGGCCGGACAGACCTGTGCCCAAAGACGTGCCGTACACCCAGCCCTCACTGGCAGTGCCTTGCTCCACTGAAGACATGAAGATGAAGTCTCCTTGTAACAGCTCAAGTTCATCATCATTCTGAGGCACGTATGGGTACATGACTTGCAGCGTCTACAGGAAAAAGTTAGCAACCATTAAAAGAGGGCTTCTCAGTTGCTGGAGAACTGGCAGAAAAAGGAGTAGAATTGGTTAAGAAAATGTTTAAAATTTAAATAAAGATTTACCTCGTGATTAGCAAAGCGAATATCTCTAGATAAGAGCACAGCCAGCCAATCACAGCCTGAAGACACATCCACACATTTGGCCAACTTTTCCAAAACCGGAAGGTGACTGGTTTGAAAATGGTATGATAGAGTGACATGGAGTTGCTTCTTATGGGGCTCAACATGTACATCTGGATGAATGAAAAACAGAAAAGAAATATATATAAACTTTTACAACCACAACTCATGCATTTCACTCTCATCTTATGTAAGATAAGCTCTGCTGAGGAGAGCTCCTCATACTGATGCCTCAATATTTTATTCTAAATGTATTGAAATCATGATATAATGTATAATATTTGTGTACTGAAAGATCAAATATAAGAATAGAAACATGCAAGATCCAAACCTGCTTTTGATTCTGCTTCTGCGACAAAATCGGCAGCAAAACTTTTTAGGACCTCCGCCATCTGCTCCTCTACAAACAGTCTGATGAAGGTTGTGGAAGTGTAGAGCTCTAGTGGAAGAGGCATGGGTATGCAACCCTTCCATTTGGCCACAGTGGTCTGGAGTGCATCAGTTAGAGCTTCCACTTTGCCATCAGCACACTACACATGACCAGGACGGCACAACAAAAAATTCAAAACCTGCACAGAAACAGATCCTGAATTTTTTCTGGATCATGAACTGCCAAACTATATAACTTTGCAAAAAAAAGTTTCACCAGAGAAGAGGTGTCTTTTAGCAAAGAATGGAAGAATTAAAAAGTCCTGCTCTTTACATCACAGGATTTTATAACAGTCAGAAATATCACCATAACATCTAAAATTAAAAAGTCCATCACTAACAAAACCATGTTTATCAGGGTTTTTGCTTTGTCGGCAGAAAACTTTAAAGTTTTCTAATTACGAGACTTACCATGAAAAATTGGCAGAGGGTATATGGGGGGTGACGTTGTGTGCCTTGTTCTTGCCACAGGAAAGGCGGGACTGTTTCCAGAAGTGTGTGAGTTGCTGGAGCAGCTTCCCACTGGGTCGCAAATATAACACATACTCTCTGGGCAGTGGGTCGTCTAGAAAAGGGTCATCTAAATGGGAGAAGAGCCTGGACCCAGATAAGAAAAAAAAACAGTGATAAAGAAGAAATGAAAAACAGATCGTCCAGCAGAGGGGGCTACATTTTACTTCATGTAACACATGACAACATGGGCTCTTTACATGTTGACTACGATAAGAGTATGAAAGCAAGAAGAGTGTGTGAATGTGTGTGTGCTGAGCTCACCAGTCACAAGCTCCCTGCACATTTTTGCCTCCTGTTGAAATTAAAGGTTTCAAGCTGAAAAGAAAGATCAAAGCACTGTTAGAAAATTAATTCTCTTTCTCCTGTACATGATTTATCTGGAGGGATTTGCAGAGTTCCAACATGACAAAAAACAAAAGAGCATACCAAGGGAGCTGTAAAATGACAACACACAATAATTAATAACAGAAGTTCATTATTAATAAGAGAGGTTCATGTAAGAGAACTGACACTGACGTCAAGCAGACTGATTTTTTTACCACGCAAAACTATGCTTCTGTACTCCTATGCAGACACATGATACTGACCTGCTACATACGTGTGTGTACATGATGATGACAGGAAGTTTAAAGATAGAAACACTTGTCAATTATCAGACTCTAAAATGCAGAGGCTTTTTAGGGAGCTTTGAAAGAATGCATTATGAAATATATTTTATGCAATTATGATAGCTTTTTTATTTTTGGGGTGCTTTTAATGTTAACTGATTGTCAACTTAATTGTACATTTTTAGTTTACAGAGGCTGGACCGAGCAGGCCTTGCGGCAGCCTTTAAGAAGGGTTTGAGTGAGCAATTAAAGGATGAGCTTATGTCCAAGAATGAACCCCCCAACTTGGATTCTCTGGTCTCTCTAGCCAACAGGATTGATAATCGCCTCCTGACGCGCCGCAGAGAACGGGGGGGGGGACTATCAAATCGGTTTACAGCAGCCTCTCCTGGGGTACAAGTCAGCCCCTCTCCAGACGCTTTAGGTCCAGACAACTCTCCCCTTGCTCCAGAACCCATGCAGCTTGGAGTAGCACGCTTAACCCCCGAGGAGCGCCAAAGGCGAAGGCTGGCAGGAGAATGTCTGTATTGTGGAAAGCCGGGTCATTTTATGGCATCTTGTCCAACATGGCCAAAAGAGAAGGCTCATCAGTAAGCGTGGGGGTGCAGATGAGCCAATCCAACCCCACTGGGAGAACTAAAAAGGGGTTCCAGATACAGGCCACACTATGTTACAAGACTGTCACACTGTCACTGTTCGCCTTAATTGACTCGGGTGCTGAAGAGAACTTCTTGGATAAACGGATAGCAGAGGAAAACTGGAATATGGCTGGAGGCCCTGGAATATCCAATTTCTGCACTGGCTCTTGATGGTAGGTTGCTGGCCAAGATAACTCATCGTTCAGAACCTGTCACAATCATTTTGTCTGGCAACCACCGAGAGGAAATACAGTTTAACATCCTGTCTGCTCCTACTACGCCTTTGATCCTCGGTTTTCCCTGGTTGTTCCAGCACAACCCTGCTATTGACTGAACAGAAGGAAGGGTGAGTAGCTGGAGCAACAACTGTCATGCTAACTATCTTGCATCTGCTCTAACTCCAGCAAAGAGAGACAATGCTCCAGTGGAACCCAATCTACAAATAGTGGATCTATCTAACGTCCCTGATGAGTACCATGATCTGAGCAACGTTTTCAGTAAGTCCAAGGCTCTGTCCCTGCCCCCTCATCGTCCGTATGACTGTTCCATAGTTTTGACTCCTGGTGCTGAACTACCTACCAGCAGGTTGTACAATTTGTCTAGGGCTGAATGGGAGGCTATGAAGAAGTATATTAAAGTGTCCCTAGCCACTGGTTTGATACGGCCCTCCACTTCCCCACTTGTTGCTGGTTTCTTTTTTGTTACCAAGAAAGATTCATCGATAAGACCTCGTGTTGATTATCGGGGACTCAATTATGTCACTGTTAAAAACAAATACCCTCTGCCACTCCTGGATTCAGCTTTCACACATCTCCAGGGATCCACTATACCGTAATTTCACGGCTATAAGGCGCATATAAACGTCTTAGATTTTCTTCAAAATGAGCGGTGCGTCCTTTCGTGCGGTGCATGTGTGAGAAAAGGCGGACCTAAAAGAAAACGCGGTGCTCGTGAGAAAAGGCGGACCTAAAAGAAAAAGCGGTGCCCGTGAGGCGAGGCGGACCTGAAAGAAAAGGCATGAAAACGTTAAAGAGTGATGTGTGGGCGTCGATTGTGTATAAAAAAGGTATGTGCTGTATGCACAACATTGCTGTTTTAACCCTGAAAATGGCAAAGAGACACGCTTATGACGCTCAGTTTAAGCTGAAGGCAATCAGCTACGTGGAGGAACATGGGAATCGAGCCCCCGCGAGAAATTTCAGCATTTAACGAGTCAATGGATTGTAGATGCTTGGACTAACGTGTCTGCTTGTACTGTTATCCGAGCTTTCGCAAAAGCTGGTATCCTCTCTGAGGAGCCGCACAGTACATATAGTGACTTTGACAGCGAGGAGCGAAGTGCACCTGCTCTGTTGGATTTTGCGCAGCTGTTCGATTCCGAAACAGAGGATGAGGACTTTGACGGATTTGAATAAAGACTATTACCGGTAATGTGCTTGTTTAGTATCGTTACTACTTAAATAAAGCACAACCAAACTCAGTTTTGCTCCCGATCTATTTTTTAATACGCACATTTGCATGCTTGCGTGTGTGTTGTTGTAAGGCGGTGTGTGACTGAGACTGCGCCTTTTCGTACGGTGCGCCTAATGGTCGTGAAATTACGGTGTTTACAAAATTGGACCTCAGAAATGCTTATCATCTGGTATGCATAGAGGAAGGTGATGAGTGGAAAACGGCTTTCAAGAAGCCCCTTGGACACTTTGAATATTTGGTTATGCCATACGGGCTAACTAATGCTCCAGCTGTTTTTCAGTCTCTGATTAATGATGTGCTGCGGGATTTTCTCAATCGTTTTGTGTTTGTCTACCTAGATGACATTTTGAGTTTTTCGCGTAACAAGGAGGAGTTGGGGCTGTGTTGTCTCAAAGGTCGGGGGGGGGGGGCGTGGTCTGGACAGATCACAAGAACTTGGCTTATATTCAGTCCACCAAGAGGTTGAATCCCCGCCAGGCCCGCTGGGCGTTATTCTTCAGCCGATTCAATTTCACACTCTCCTATCGACCTGGATCCAGAAATACAAAGCCTGATGCCCTGTCTAGACTGCATAGAAGAACAAACCGGTGAAAGAACAAACCGGTGAGCCTGAACCCATCTTGTCACCGACTTGAAAGAGGCTCAACAATCTCAGCCTGATCCAGGTTCTGCCCTTCCTGGTCGAGTTTTTGTTCCAGATTCCGCCCGTTCCGAGGTGTTGCAGTGGGTACATACCAGCCTTTTTGCCTGCCATCCAGGAGTAAGCCGCACACTGTCCCTGCTCAAACGAACCTTCTGGTGGCCTTCCATGGATAAAGACACTTGGTCCTATGTTGCCGCCTGTCCAACATGTGCTTGTAGCAAGACCAGTCACAGACCACCTGCTGGATTACTTCAGCCACTGGAAATTCCTTCTCGGCGCTGGTCCCACATAGCAGTTGACCTTGTGACAGGTTTACCACCCTCTAATGGAAACACCACCATTCTCACTGTTGTTGACCGCTTTTCCAAGGCAGCCCATTTTATTGCCCTACCTAAACTCCCCACAGCTAAAGAAACTGCTGATTCACTGGTTAATCATGTGTTCAGGCTTCATGGAATACCTGTTGATATTGTATCTGATCGGGGTTCACAATTCACCGCCTAGTTTATCTGTTTTTGTCTTCTTTATTTGGACTTTTTATCATTCTAATAAATCTGCTTGTGATTTTTTATCTGAGCCTCTCTGTTGTGTCAAGGTTATATTTTTGGCCTCCGCTCCGCATCATGACACATTTACACAATAGTCAAGATTTAATTATTTCACCTCCTAATTTATAGAAATGTATCACCCGCAGAAAATAAAGTGTTTTAGGACTTAAGTATTAAATTTTACATTTAAAATAATATTGCATATAGCCACTGGCAGACCAATTAACATTACATATAATTATAAAACAAAAGATTTTATGAAATAAAGTTTGAAAAATCAATCATTGGAGACGGCATACCTCCGCAGTAGAGTGGTCAACTTTGATCGACCAAGTCGTCGGTTTGATTCCCACCATTACATGCTCATACCAAAGTGTTATTGATCATCAAAACTTGCTTTCATCATTGGCGCTATCCCTAACTGGTGCTGTGGGGAATTGCAATTTCCCTGTGAGGGATTAATAATAATACTGTAATAATCTGAACCACTCTGACTCAGAGTGGAAAAGGGTGGAATGCCCCCTGCGGGTCAGGGACAGGGTCCTGCCCCAAGTGGAGGAGTTTAAGTATCTCGGGGTCTTGTTCACGAGTGGGGGAAAGATGGAGCAGGAGATCGACAGGCGGATAGGTGCGGCATCAGCAATAACTAGGACGCTGCATCAGTCCGATGTGGTAAAGAGAGAGCTGAGCCGAAAAGCAAAGCTCTCAATTTACAAGTCGATCTACGTTCCAACCCTCACCTATGGTCACCAGCTGTGGGTGGTGACCGAAAGAATGAGATCGCGGGTACAAGCGGCCGAAATGAGCTTCCTCCGCAGGGTGGCTGGGCTCTCACTCAGAGATCGGGTGAGGAGCTCTGCCATTCGGGAGGAGCTCAGTGTCGAGGCGCTCCTCCTCCAGGTCGAGAGGAGCCAGATGGAGTGGTTCAGGCATGTGGTCAGGATGCCCCCCGAGCGCCTGGCAGGCGAGGTGTTTCGGGCACGTCCCACCGGGAGGAGACCAAGGGGCAGACCCCGGACCCGCTGGAGAGACTATGTCTCACGGCTGGCCGGGGAACGACTTGGGATCCTTCCGGGTGAGCTGGAGGATGCAGCCAGGTAGACAGCATATAGGTTGCCAGTCCGCTGCAGGGCCACACCACACACACACACACTTCCTAGGGGCAGTTTCATTTTGGCCAATCAACCTAATATGCATGTTTTTGGAGGGTCGCAGGAAACCGGAGTAGTTGGAAAAAACACACACACTGTGATAAGCACTGCACCACTGTGTGGCCCATATACAGTAATTATTAAAGTTTTAAAATTTAGAGTGAGTGATCAAAGCAGCAAAGAAAATGTTCAATTGTGAAAGGAATCTTTCAAATAAACAAAAAAATTAAATCAAATGAACTGGAGAAATGTCCAAGCTGTGAAAAATAAACCAACCATTTTAAAGAAATATCAAATATTTACATATAAACAGTGTTTATGCCAAATTTATTATGTTATTTACAGTATTTAAATAGTGACAAATTATGCTTAATTCGAAATGAATTACTTACTTTATCAAACACAATCTCTTATGCTACCATGTGGCATAATAAGCACATTGCTATTTAGTAAACTTTGGAAAGTTTTGCACCTTATTTGCCACATTAACATATTTAATTCAGACAAAGAGCCTTTTAGAGGATTTATACAGAATGCAAGAGAACCATTTCCTCTTTATTGTCTTGTAGACAAGGTGAGTTTTTACGCTTTAACATGCAACCTTTATTTTTTCTTATTGTCTCAAAAACATGTAGAATATAAGAGCCACTAGCTGGACTAGTTTTTGGAAGCGATAGACAGCATCATGCAACAAACAACATTGTGCAAAAAAAACTATTTCCCCGATGAGCAGGAAAGAGTGGGTTGCTATGGTTACGGTAAACTAACAATCGCAGGATAGCCCTGCCTGTCTCTAAATAAAATCCTAAAAGATTTCATACTTCTAAACAGAAATCCAATCCATTCTTTGATTCATTTTAATTATACAAACACCGTGAGATCAACCAAAACAATCTTTGAAAGCTAGCGGTAAATCACGATCAGCTAGCAGCGCTACATACCATAAACCTTTCTCTACACCCGCAAACAAAAGTACAATTACTGGCTGCAAACATTGTGCAAAATTAACATATTTACTCACCCGAACTTTTCTATTTCCCCGATGAGCACTGTGATTCCCTACAAAACACAGTATCCCTACAAACCAGATACTTCAAGAAATATAGACATACCCACGCTACGTTCCTTCCGCAAACAATTCAAAAGCTCCTGCCGTGTACGTCAGCAGAGCATCCACCCAATTGGACAAATAAAAATCTGCGTCATCGTTGGAGAAACCAAAACGCAGAGTGAACCCTAAAAGCATGATGGGAAATGGAGTCTTGTCTACTTGACAACTGTCAGAAATATGTAGGATGAAAAAAAAATAAAGAGAAACTTTCTCTGATGTTTTCTTCAGAAATTCTCTGACTTCTGATCAATACATACATACTGCTCTTTTTATATTTATTCTTACTGGTTTAAGCTTTTTGTATTGATTGTTAATTGCGAATTTTGTATGGTGACCTCATAAGTGACATGGAAGATGGATCTAAATTATATTAGCTATTAATATAAATGTGAGGTTCATACCTCACACACTCTGCGTTCCAGAAGTCATTACAAAATCTGCCTCCTCACTTATCAATGCGTTCATGGAATTGGCCCCACTTACCTCACTGAGCTCCCTCTCCCCACACACCACCTCAAGACACCTTCACTCCAATTTCAAACACTGCCTCCACCAGCCAAGCATCAGGCTGGCCACAATGGGGGACAGAGCCTTCTAGGCCGTCACCCCACGTTTTTGGAATGAGATCCCAGAACTCCTCATGGCTACACGAAGTGTAGAAACTTTTTTTAAAAAAAAGACCTAAATGAATTCTTCTTTCGGCATAAAAAAACATAAGAGAAGAAGCAAAAAACAACAAATATTTGTATTTTAACAATCGTGGCTTTATTACTGAGAATGATGTAGGTTAATTGCAAAAAAAAAAAATCCTGTCAAGTTTTAACTTGCGCAAAACTGCAAACATTGTAAAATAAATACAAACTCTTCAGTGACTGAGGTATGTTGTAACCTATGCATACTTAAAAATGACAGCTCTTAAAGACCCCTGTAAACAAAATAATCATTGGACTGTGTCTTTAAATCAGTCGTTAGCGTAACCAAACTAAGGACGTTAGCAGCACCAACAAGCGTTAGCTTGGCCCAACAAATATTTGTATTTTAACAATCGTGGCTTTATTACTGAGAATGATGTAGGTTAATTGCAAAAAAAAAAAAAAAATCCTGTCAAGTTTTAACTTGTGCAAAACAGCAAACATTGTAAAATAAATACAAATTCTTCATTCTATGCATACTTAAAAATGACAGCTCTTAAAGACCCCTGTAAACAAAATAAACATTGGACTGTGTCTTTAAATCAGTCGTTAGCGCAACCAAACTAAGGACGTTAGCAGCACCGACAAGCGTTAGCTTTTAGATTGGAGACGGCATACTGTTTGCGCAAAATAAGTGGAAAACTTTAAGTTTCTGACCATCAAGCCCCATCGTTGCTGTTGCCGCCATGGTGTGTGACCTCCTTGTGGCTGCAGGTGTGTAGATGGTGTGAACATGCAGCATTGTGTGTGTAGTGGGCGGCGGAGGGAGGGGGGCCGCGGGGGAATGCAGCCGCTATAAGTTTTCTTTTCACAGATAGAAATGTGAAAGTCTGACGCCTATTTCGTTACATTTCGCCTCGTTAACAGAAACTCGCAAATGTCTCCTCACATTTTCGTCACCAAAAAGTCAGAATCAGAATTTACTTTAATGATCGCACACATGGGAAATTTGCGTGTCACAGCAACAACTTCCTATCTGCTGAGTGAGTCGCTGTGGAGCCCGATCACGTACGGAAGAAAGACCTCCGGTAACGAGATGTTCTCGAGCGGAGCTGTCTGAGCCTCTTGGAGAAGGAGTGGATAGCGAGGATGGTCATGATTGTCCATGATGGACAAAAGTTTGTTCAGTGACCTCCTCTCCACCACTGCCTCAAGTGAGTCCTGTTTGCTGCCAATGACAGAGCCAGACTTTATTCGACAAATAAAATCGCATTTATTTCGTTATTGTTACGTCGTCATAAAAAACCTTCGTCAACGAAATCATTTTGTTGTAGTTATTGTTGAGAAAAACAACCGCTTTCATGGTTACTGTATTGCTGTAACACACATTTCCCACATTGGATCAATAAAGTAAATCTGATTCTGAGTCAGACACCCTTAATTCAAAACAAATGCCTTCTTGTGTTTTTTTAGTTTTATTAAGCAGGTATTTGAGAATAAAATAAAAAAGAACCAAATTTGACAAAATATACCAAATTATTTTACATTTTGAGGAGAAAAATTAAGTGTACGTCCAAGCTGGTTGTTGTAGCGCTTTTTTAATTCTGCTTATGGTGTATTCAATGTTGTATTACTTCAGAAGGCAAGTATGCTTAACTATCAATAATGTTTTGTAGTGAAAAAGCTGGCATAAAACCACTTCAGTTTTGACCAGATTAAAAAAAAAAAAAAAACACACACACACACAGGTTGAAATACAAAAGCTTTTATAGAATCAGAATCAGAATGCTTTTATTGCCATGTCAGTGAAAAACATCAGAGACTAGGAACTTGTTCTGGTACTGGTGTGCAAACATATAAAATAAAAATAATAAAAATAAAATAAATAAAAATAATAATAATTTTTACAAAACTAAGAGTGCTCAAAAGAAAAAGAAAAGTTGTGCAATGTCATAGAAAATAATAGAAAATAATAAAGATAGTGAAGTGACAAGAGGGAGGTGACTAAGAGATGTGGGGATCCAGGTTATAAAGAGTTCGTAAGTCCAACGGCAGGAGGGAAGAAGCTGTTTTTGTGGCGGGACGTTCTGGTCCGAATGGACCGGAGCCTCCTGCCCGAGGGGAGTCGCTCAAAAAGTCCATGTCCAGGGTGGGAAGGGTCAGCTACTATCCGACCTGCACGCCCCCGAGTCCTGGTGACGTACAGGTCTTCGAGAGATGGAAGGCTGCAGCCGATCACCTTCTCTGCGGAGCGCACAATGCGCTGCAGTCTGTGTTTGTTCCTGGCTGTGGCTCCAGCGTACCACACGGTATAGCTATATGACCTGGCTTTATTAACTCTTTATGGTAACAATATATTTTTTAAGGTCATTATGTAAATAACCGGAACAAGTAGGGAGCACTTAAATCATCTGATGTAACAAAACTGAAAAAAAAAAAAAAAAAAACAGAACAATGTATGCACCAAAAAAAGCAGAGTGATTGTGAGACTTAAACAGTTTGGCATAAATATAAATAAGCAAATAAAACATTTAGTCAGGCACCTAGATATACAAAGCAACCAACTTTTGTCTTTAGATAATTTACTGTATGTCTGATATGGATGTGGTTGCATCCAGATTAATACTGTGAAATGTGGTACAAAGATGGCAAACATATTCATGAGGACGTGTGTTATGGTAGAAGATGATATGACAGAAATTGAACATTTGTAAGAAACTTCCCACCTCAGCCCCAGAAACAATGACGATCAGTGCTCCCTTGTCTGATTGTCAACCATTCTTTTGTGCTTTTCACAAGGGGGGTTTCACTACAAGTTAAATATTAATTTTAAGCAAATAATATTTAAAAAAATAGATATATTTTTTTACACCTTTGTCTTGACTAATTCTCATCACAGTGTGTTAGAAGGTAGCAGATCACAAACTTTTCGATTCCCCGGAGCCTAAAGCAGGGGTGATAAACAGAGCTTAGCATGGTTAAAAAGCTGATTGATAAAATTCCTCACAAATATTACTCCAAATATTATGTTGAATCAGTACAATCTGGCTGAAAAATACAGTGGCTCAAGGTTTTTGTTTTTTTTTCCCCAATGATTACCACAGAGACTGCATTTTATTTCCTGAGCGGCACATTTGTGTCAAATTTCCTTTCACGTTATGTTTGACGGACATGGTGAGAAAGTGAGGTATTTAACACATCAGCATTCTTCAGTTACGGCATTTCTAAGTGTACACCAGATGTAGCCATCAAAATAAATATTTGATTTATACACTTAGGTACAAAAAAAAACAGAGTCAAAATAAATACTGTGAAATGACATGAATATTGAAACATATTTTAATTAGAAAAGCCTTAGTACAATGTAGAGATGCCTATTGTGTGGAAAGCCGCTCTCATCAGCTCTGTTCAGGACTGATACTGGCAGCTAGCAGGCAGCTAACTCGCAAAGTGAAAACACAATATCGCCTTTTCTTGATTAGTATTTTTACTATCATTTCAGGTATCTGCAAAGATTTCTGCTGAAGTACTACGCACAAAATGCAGAACCAAAACCGGAAAGGAGAGGCAGCATGAGGAACGTGGAAGAAAATGACAATAGAAGGGAACGTATTATTCAACACAGACAGTTTTTTGTGGGGAGCAAGCCATTATGAGCGGAGTGGCTCATAAGGAAGTCGAGAAGAAGGAATTACTAAAATTAAGATGTAACGTTCCTCGCTCAGTGTTACTTTGGCCTTTAACCCGCAATATCGAACCTGGAGAGGACCATAAGCTTTGGCTTGTGCAAAATGGTCATATTTGGAAAACGTGAAAATTCCCTGCCTAGAAGCTGGAGTACAACTTTTAAATGGCACAAATGATTCCAAAGTTATGGGACCAAAGGAGGTAATTAATCAACGAAAAGGCAAAACTAGACCCTACAAAGTCAGGATCACACTGGGGTTGCAGTAAAATGGCCTGTTAAAGGGTAATGGTGAATGTGAAAGTGATCATCCTCAGGGACTGTATACTGCTATGGAATTCTGCCCATCTTGCCTGTAAAAGTTAAGTGTTCCAAGGGTAATAGTCATTGCAACCCATGCTTACTTACATCCAGAAAGTACTGGAACAGTTTGCTCAAGAAACATTATTGAAAAGCTGAATATGGAAGAGTGCAAACTCAAGCTTCATTCCGCAACTTGGGCAATGCCAATGTGGTAGATCGCTCTGTTGTTGACAATCTGGAGAAATCAGCCTTTTCATGTGACTGCTTTCATCCACTTCCCAAAGTGGTATGACGCTACGATGACAGTTGGTATCAACTCTAATAAACGGTAGGAGTACAATGTACTGGATTGTTGGGATTGATATCAGTTATCGGTACTCCTATAACAAAAGCCATGAAAAAAAGGTTTCTAAATTTTCCTATTTCCTTGAGCAGCAGCGGAGAAGCCCATTAGATCCTGTCTTTGGCGATATACAGGATAGCTCATCGGCTCACAGAGGGACAGTCAAACCCATACTGAGAGAGCACCGCGCTGCCATCAAAGATCTTGAAGTTCAAATAAAAAGTAAAATAAAGAAGGAACTATAAAATGCCCCGGAAAAGTTGGATCAGCTTGGGAAGATGGAATGTGAGACTAAAGAAGTGCTTCGATTCCAGGGCGCGCTCCTAAGCCATTTCCTGGAAATCAACTATGTTCAAACCATGTTCATGGGCAATGCCAGCTGAAGGAACAACCAAGGCTTGAAGGTGCCTATGAATGAGCCTTTAAACGGGATCACTGAGTTTCTGCCTATACAGTCCTGCCTTGTAGTCGTTTTTGCCTGGTATTGAGACGGCCATTAACAAGACAGACACCAGCAACACAACCTATGCAATTAACTTGTGCGTTGCAGACGCTACTCTGGAAGTCATGGATGGACTCGAGGGCTTAACCAATGATTAGTCTCCGTTTAAGAGCAGCCAAGCCATGGAGAGCCGGCTGTGCAACGCTGCAATGTTTTATCGCATCAAAGTTCATGGTACATGCTTGGTATGGTATGGGCAATGCCGACTGTAGGAACACCCGAGACGTGAAGGTGTCTGTGAACGAACAATTAAACGAGATCACCGAATTGCTGCCAATACACTACTGCCTCATAGGTTCCCGATTTGGCCTGGTCCCTGTGGCGGTCATCAACAAGAAAGACACTAGCAACACGACCTATGCAGTTAATTGGTGCGTTGGAGACGCTACTTTGGAAGTTATGGATGGATTCGAGGTCTTGACCACAGATGAGTCTCCGTTTAAGAGCAGCCAAACCAGGGCAAGCCGGCCGTGCAACTCCGCAATGTTTTATCGCATCAAAGTTTATGGTACGTGCTTGGATTCAACAAGCACTGCTAAGCCATTTCCTGGAGCTCATTTATGTTTAAACCATGTTCATGGGCAATGCCGGCTGGAGGGACAAACGAGGCGTGAAGGTGTCTGTGAACGAGCGTTTAAATGAGATCACCGAGTTGCTGCCAATACATTTCTGCCTCATAGGTCTCCAAATTTTCCTGGTCCTTGTGGCAGCCATCAACAAGACAGACACCGGTAACACGACCTATGCAATAAACTGGTGCGTTGGAGACGCTACTGTGGAAGACATGGATAAACTCGAGGGCTTAACCACAGATGAATGTCCGTTTAAGAGCAGCCAAGCCATGGCAAGCCTGCTGTGCAACGCTGCAATGTTTTATCGCAATAAAGTTCATGGTACATGCTTGGATTCCAAGGAGCGCTGCTAAGCCATTTCCTGGAGCTCATCTATGTTCAAACCATGTTCATGGGCAAAGCCGACTGTAGGAACACTGGAGGCGTGAAGGTGTCTGTGAATGAGCGTTTAAAAGAGATCACAGACTTGCTGCCTATACAGTGCTGCCTCATAGGGCCCGATTTTGCCTGCTCCCTGTGACGGTCATCAACAAGAAAGACACTAGCAACACAACCTATGCAAATAACTGGTGCGTTGGAGACGATACTCTTGAAGTCGTGGTCAGACTTGAGGGCTGGACCACAGATGAGTCTCAGTTTAAGAGCAGCCAAGCCATGGCAAGCCGGCTGTGCAACGCCGCAATGTTTTATCGCATCAAAGTTCATGGTACATGCTGTGATTCCAGGGAGCGCTGCTAAGCCATTTCCTCAAGCTCATCTATGTTCAAACCATGTTCATGGGCTATCCAAAACTATAGGAACACCCGAGGCGTGAAGGTGTCTGTGAACGAGCGTTTAAACGAGATCACCGAGTTGTTGCCAATACACAACTGGCTTAAAGGTTCCCGATTTGGCCTGGTCCCTGTGGTGGCCATCAACAAATCAGACACCAGCAACACGACTTATGCAATCAAATAGTGTGTTGGAGACGCTACTCTAGAAGTCGTGAATGGTTTAAAGGGCTTAACCACAGATAAGTGTTCATTTAAGAGCAGCCAAGTCATGGCAAGCCAGCAGTGTAACGCCGCAATGTTTTATCGCATCAAAGTTCATGGTACATGCTGTGATTCCAGGGAGCGCTACTAAGCCATATCCTGGAGCTCATCTATTTTCAAACCATGTTCATGGGCAATGCCGGCTGGAGGGACAAACGAGGCGTGAAGGTGTCTGTGAACGAGCGTTTAAATGAGATCACCGAGTTGCTGCCCATACATTTCTGCCTCATAGGGCTCCAACTTTGCCTGGTCCTTGTGGCAGCCATCAACAAGACAGACACCAGCAACACGACCTATGCAATCAAATGGTGCGTTGGAGACGCTACTCTGGAAGTCGTGGATGGACTCGAGGGATTAAACACAAGGTGAATGTCCATTTAAAAGCAGCCAAGCCATGGCAAGCCGGCTGTGCAATGCCGCAATGTTTTATCGCATCAAAGTTCATGGTACATGCTTGAATTCCAGGGAGCGCTGCTAAGCCATTTCCTGGAGCTGATTTATGTTTAAACCATGTTCATGGGCAATGCCGGCTGGAGGGACAAACGAGGCATAAAGGTGTCTGTGAACGAGCGTTTAAAAGGAAATCACCGAGTTGCTGCCAATACACTACTGCCTTATAGGTCCCCGATTTTGCCTTGGTCCCTGCGGTGGCCATCAACAAGACAGACACCAGCAACACGACCTATGCAATCAAATGGTGCGTTGGAGACGCTACTCTGGAAGTCGTGGATGGACTCGAGGGATTAAAAACAAGGTGAATGTCCATTTAAAAGCAGCCAAGCCATGGCAAGCCGGCTGTGAAATGCCGCAATGTTTTATCGCATCAAAGTTCATGGTACATGCTTGGATTCCAGGGAGCACTGCTAAGCCATTTCCTGGAGCTCATTAATGTTCAAACCATGTTTATGGGCAATGCCGGCTGTAGGGACAAACGAGGCGTGAAGGTGTCTGTGAACGAGCGTTTCAACGAGATCACCAAGTTGCTGTCCGATACATTACTGCCATATAGGGCCCCGATTTTGCCTGGTCCCTGTGGCGGCCATCAACAAGACAGACACCTGCAACACGACCTATGAAATCAACTGGTGCGTTGGAGACGCTACTCTGGAAATCATGTATGGACTCGAGAGCTCGAGAGCTTGACCACAGATAAGTCCCCGGGGTCCCTTCTGAACCTCACCCAGTTTTAGAGAAGTTGCGCATGGTCAACAACTATAACCCGAAAGACTTTGACTGGAACCTGAAGCAGGGCTGGGTGTTTATCAAAAAGAGCTACTCGGAGGACGACATCTATCGTTCCATTAAGTACAACATCTGGTGCAGTACAGAGCACGGCAACAAGAAGCTGGACACTGCGTACCGCTCTCTCGGAGGCAAAGGGCCTCTTTATTTCATGTTTAGTGTCACCGCAAGCGGTCACTTTTGCGGTGTCACAGAAATGCGTTCGCCCGTGGACTACAACACGTCTGCCGGCGTGTGGTCAAAGGACACGTCTAAGGGCCGTTTTGATATGCGCTGGTTGTTTGTTAAAGACGTTCTCAACAGTCAGCTGAGACACATTCAGTTGGAGAACAACGAGAATAAACCAGTTACCAACTCTCGGGACACACAGGAGGTACTGCTGGACAAGGCCAGGCAGGTGTTAAAGATCATCGCCTTATATAAACACACCACTTCCATCTTTGATGACATTTCTCACTACGAGAAACGTCAGGAGGAGTGTGTGAAAAAGGTGGACGTCCAAGGCAGCGAGCCATATCCCAGCAATCCTGGTAACAGAAGTCAGTACAGGATTCAGGAGGGCCATGGGCGAGTCAAGTAACAGTAACTCTGGTGAAAAGACTGCAATTGCCCACCACACCTGACCGCCTTCCAGCCCCCACAGCCCTTCGCATCATTACATCAAGATCCCTAAGAAATTCTTAAAGGGTGAAGAATTAACAAAGGTGTTGCTCCCTTTACATTACTGCCATATAGGGCCCCGATTTTGCCTGGTCCCTGTGGCGGCCATCAACAAGACAAACACCTGCAACACGACCTATGAAATCAACTGATGCGTTGGAGACGCTACTCTGGAAATCATGTATGGACTCGAGAGCTCGAGAGCTTGACCACAGATAAGTCCCCGGGATCCCTTCTGAACCTCACCCAGTTTTAGAGAAGTTGCGCATGGTCAACAACTATAACCCGAAAGACTTTGACTGGAACCTGAAGCAGGGCTGGGTGTTTATCAAAAAGAGCTACTCGGAGGACGACATCTATCATTCCATTAAGTACAACATCTGGTGCAGTACAGAGCACGGCAACAAGAAGCTGGACACTGCGTACCGCTCGCTCGGAGGCAAAGGGCCTCTTTATCTCCTGTTTAGTGTCACCGGAAGCGGTCACTTTTGCGGCGTCACAGAAATGCGTTCGCCTGTGGACTACAACACGTCTGCCGGCGTGTGGTCACAGGACAAGTGGAAGGGCCGTTTCGATATGCCCTGGTTGTTTGTTAAAGACGTTCTCAACAGTCAGCTGAGACACATTTGGTCAGAGAACAATGAGAATAAACCAGTGACCAACTCTCGGGACACACAGGAGGTACTGCTGGACAAGGCCAGGCAGGTGTTAAAGATCATTGCCGGATATAAACACACCACTTCCATCTTTGATGACTTTTCTCACTACGAGAAACGTCAGGAGGAGTGTGTGAAAAAGGTGGACGTCCAAGGCAGCGAGCCATATCCCAGCAATCCTGGTAGCAGAAGTCAGTCCAGGATTCAGGAGCGCCATGGGCGAGTCAAGTAACAGTAACTGTGGTGAAAAGACTGCAATGCCCAGCACACCTGACCGCCCTTCAGCCCCCACAGCCATTAGCATCATTACATCAAGATCTCTAAGAAATTCTTATAGGGTGAAGAATTAACAAAGGTGTTGCTCCCTTTACATTACTGCCATATAGGGACCCGATTTTGCCTGGTCCCTGTGGCGGCCATCAACAAAACAGACACCTGCAACACGACCTATGCAATCAACTGGTGCGTTGGAGACGCTACTCTGGAAATCATGTATGGACTCGAGAGCTCGAGAGCTTGACCACAGATGAGTCCCCGGGGTCCCTTCTGAACCTCACCCAGTTTTAGAGAAGTTGCGCATGGTCAACAACTATAACCCGAAAGACTTTGACTGGAACCTGAAGCAGGGCTGGGTGTTTATCAAAAAGAGCTACTCGGAGGACGACATCCATCGTTCCATTAAGTACAACATCTGGTGCAGTACAGAGCACGGCAACAAGAAGCTGGACACTGCGTACCGCTCGCTCGGAGGCAAAGGGCCTCTTTATCTCCTGTTTAGTGTCACCGGAAGCGGTCACTTTTGCGGCATCACAGAAATGCGTTCGCCCGTGGACTACAACACGTCTGCCGGCGTGTGGTCACGGGACAAGTGGAAGGGCCGTTTCGATATGCCCTGGTTGTTTGTTAAAGACGTTCTCAACAGTCAGCTGAGACACATTTGGTCAGAGAACAACGAGAATAAACCAGTGACCAACTCTCGGGACACACAGGAGGTACCGCTGGACAAGGCCAGGCAGGTGTTAAAGATCATCGCCGGATATAAACACACCACTTCGATCTTTAATGACTTTTCTCACTACGAGAAACGTCAGGAGGAGTGTGTGAAAAAGGTGGACGTCCAAGGCAGCGAGCCATATCCCAGCAATCCTGGTAACAGAAGTCAGTCCAGGATTCAGGAGCGCCATGGGCGAGTCAAGTAACAGTAACTCTGGTGAAAAGACTGCAATGCCCAGCACACCTGACCGCCCTTCAGCCCCCACAGCCATTAGCATCATAACATCAAGATCCCTAAGAAATTCTTATAGGGTGAAGAATTAACAAAGGTGTTGCTCCCTTTACATTACTGCCATATAGGGTCCCGATTTTGCCTGGTCCCTGTGGCGGCCATCAACAAGACAGACACCTGCAACACGACCTATGAAATCAACTGGTGCGTTGGAGACGCTACTTTTGAAATCATGTATGGACTTGAGAGCTCGAGAGCTTGACCACAGATAAGTCCCCGGGGTCCCTTCTGAACCTCACCCAGTTTTAGAGAAGTTGCGCATGGTCAACAACTATAACCCGAAAGACTTTGACTGGAACCTGAAGCAGGGCTGGGTGTTTATCAAAAAGAGCTACTCGGAGGACGACATCTATCATTCCATTAAGTACAACATCTGGTGCAGTACAGAGCACGGCAACAAGAAGCTGGACACTGCGTACCGCTCGCTCGGAGGCAAAGGGCCTCTTTATCTCCTGTTTAGTGTCACCGGAAGCGGTCACTTTTGCGGCGTCACAGAAATGCGTTCGCCTGTGGACTACAACACGTCTGCCGGCGTGTGGTCACAGGACAAGTGGAAGGGCCGTTTCGATATGCCCTGGTTGTTTGTTAAAGACGTTCTCAACAGTCAGCTGAGACACATTTGGTCAGAGAACAACGAGAATAAACCAGTGACCAACTCTCGGAACACACAGGAGGTACCGTTGGACAAGGCCAGGCAGGTGTTAAAGATCATCGCCGGATATAAACACACCACTTCGATCTTTAATGACTTTTCTCACTACGAGAAACGTCAGGAGGAGTGTGTGAAAAAGGTGGACGTCCAAGGCAGCGAGCCATATCCCAGCAATCCTGGTAGCAGAAGTCAGTCCAGGATTCAGGAGCGCCATGGGCGAGTCAAGTAACAGTAACTGTGGTGAAAAGACTGCAATGCCCAGCACACCTGACCGCTTTTCAGCCCCCACAGCCATTAGCATCATTACATCAAGATCTCTAAGAAATTCTTATAGGGTGAAGAATTAACAAAGGTGTTGCTCCCTTTACATTACTGCCATATAGGGACCCGATTTTGCCTGGTCCCTGTGGCGGCCATCAACAAAACAGACACCTGCAACACGACCTATGCAATCAACTGATGCGTTGGAGACGCTACTCTGGAAATCATGTATGGACTCGAGAGCTCGAGAGCTTGACCACAGATGAGTCCCCGGGGTCCCTTCTGAACCTCACCCAGTTTTAGAGAAGTTGCGCATGGTCAACAACTATAACCCGAAAGACTTTGACTGGAACCTGAAGCAGGGCTGAGTGTTTATCAAAAAGAGCTACTCGGAGGACGACATCCATCGTTCCATTAAGTACAACATCTGGTGCAGTACAGAGCACGGCAACAAGAAGCTGGACACTGCGTACCGCTCGCTCGGAGGCAAAGGGCCTCTTTATCTCCTGTTTAGTGTCACCGGAAGCGGTCACTTTTGCGGCGTCACAGAAATGCGTTCGCCCGTGGACTACAACACGTCTGCCGGCGTGTGGTCACGGGACAAGTGGAAGGGCCGTTTCGATATGCCCTGGTTGTTTGTTAAAGACGTTCTCAACAGTCAGCTGAGACACATTTGGTCAGAGAACAACGAGAATAAACCAGTGACCAACTCTCGGGACACACAGGAGGTACCGCTGGACAAGGCCAGGCAGGTGTTAAAGATCATCGCCGGATATAAACACACCACTTCGATCTTTAATGACTTTTCTCACTACGAGAAACGTCAGGAGGAGTGTGTGAAAAAGGTGGACGTCCAAGGCAGCGAGCCATATCCCAGCAATCCTGGTAACAGAAGTCAGTCCAGGATTCAGGAGCGCCATGGGCGAGTCAAGTAACAGTAACTCTGGTGAAAAGACTGCAATGCCCAGCACACCTGACCGCCCTTCAGCCCCCACAGCCATTAGCATCATAACATCAAGATCCCTAAGAAATTCTTATAGGGTGAAGAATTAACAAAGGTGTTGCTCCCTTTACATTACTGCCATATAGGGTCCCGATTTTGCCTGGTCCCTGTGGCGGCCATCAACAAGACAGACACCTGCAACACGACCTATGAAATCAACTGGTGCGTTGGAGACGCTACTTTTGAAATCATGTATGGACTTGAGAGCTCGAGAGCTTGACCACAGATAAGTCCCCGGGGTCCCTTCTGAACCTCACCCAGTTTTAGAGAAGTTGCGCATGGTCAACAACTATAACCCGAAAGACTTTGACTGGAACCTGAAGCAGGGCTGGGTGTTTATCAAAAAGAGCTACTCGGAGGACGACATCCATCATTCCATTAAGTACAACATCTGGTGCAGTACAGAGCACGGCAACAAGAAGCTGGACACTGCGTACCGCTCGCTCGGAGGCAAAGGGCCTCTTTATCTCCTGTTTAGTGTCACCGGAAGCGGTCACTTTTGCGGCGTCACAGAAATGCGTTCGCCTGTGGACTACAACACGTCTGCCGGCGTGTGGTCACAGGACAAGTGGAAGGGCCGTTTCGATATGCCCTGGTTGTTTGTTAAAGACGTTCTCAACAGTCAGCTGAGACACATTTGGTCAGAGAACAACGAGAATAAACCAGTGACCAACTCTCGGAACACACAGGAGGTACCGTTGGACAAGGCCAGGCAGGTGTTAAAGATCATTGCCGGATATAAACACACCACTTCCATCTTTGATGACTTTTCTCACTACGAGAAACGTCAGGAGGAGTGTGTGAAAAAGGTGGACGTCCAAGGCAGCGAGCCATATCCCAGCAATCGTGGTAGCAGAAGTCAGTACAGGATTCAGGAGGGCCATGGGCGAGTCAAGTAACAGTAACTCTGGTGAAAAGACTGCAATTGCTCACCACACCTGACCGCCTTCCAGCCCCCACAGCCCTTCGCATCATTACATCAAGATCCCTAAGAAATTCTTAAAGGGTGAAGAATTAACAAAGGTGTTGCTCCCTTTACATTACTGCCATATAGGGACCCGATTTTGCCTGGTCCCTGTGGCGGCCATCAACAAGAAAAACACCTGCAACACGACCTATGCAATCAACTGGTGCGTTGGAGACGCTACTCTGGAAATCATGTATGGACACGAGAGCTCGAGAGCTTGACCACAGATGAGTCCCCGGGATCCCTTCTGAACCTCACCCAGTTTTAGAGAAGTTGCGCATGGTCAACAACTATAACCCGAAAGACTTTGACTGGAACCTGAAGCAAGGCTGGGTGTTTGTCAAAAAGAGCTACTCGGAGGACGACATCCATCGTTCCATTAAGTACAACATCTGGTGCAGTACAGAGCACGGCAACAAGAAGCTGGACACAGCGTACCGCTCGCTCGGAGGCAAAGGGCCTCTTTATGTCCTGTTTAGTGTCAACGGAAGCGGTCACTTTTGCGGCGTCACAGAAATGCGTTCGCCCGCGGACTACAACACGTCTGCCGGCGTGTGGTCACAAGACAAGTGGAAGGGCCGTTTCGATATGCCCTGGTTGTTTGTTAAAGACGTTCTCAACAGTCAGCTGAGACACATTCGGTTAGAGAACAACGAGAATAAACCAGTGACCAACTCTCGGGACACACAGGAGGTACCGCTGGACAAGGCCAGGCAGTGTTAAAGATCATTGCCGGATATAAACACACCACTTCCATCTTTGATGACTTTTCTTACTACGAGAAACGTCAGGAGGAGTGTGTGAAAAAGGTGGACGTCCAAGGCAGCGAGCCATATCCCAGCAATCCTGGTAGCAGAAGTCTGTCCAGGATTCAGGAGCGCCATGGGCGAGTCAAGTAACAGTATCTCTGGTGAAAAGACTGCAATGCCCAGCACACCTGACCGCCCTTCAGCCCCCACAGCCATTAGCATCATTACATCAAGATCTCTAAGAAATTCTTATAGGGTGAAGAATTAACAAAGGTGTTGCTCCCTTTACATTACTGCCATATAGGGCCCCGATTTTGCCTGGTCCCTGTGGCGGCCATCAACAAGACAGACACCTGCAACACGACCTATGAAATCATTTGGTGCGTTGGAGACGCTACTCTGGAAATCATGTATGGACTCGAGAGCTCGAGAGCTTGACCACAGATGAGTCCCCGGGGTCCCTTCTGAACCTCACCCAGTTTTAGAGAAGTTGCGCATGGTCAACAACTATAACCCGAAAGACTTTGACTGGAACCTGAAGCAGGGCTGGGTGTTTATCAAAAAGAGCTACTCGGAGGACGACATCCATCGTTCCATTAAGTACAACATCTGGTGCAGTATAGAGCACGGCAACAAGAAGCTGGACACTGCGTACCGCTCGCTCGGAGGCAAAGGGCCTCTTTATCTCCTGTTTAGTGTCACCGGAAGCGGTCACTTTTGCGGCGTCACAGAAATGCGTTCGCCCGTGGACTACAACACGTCTGCCGGCGTGTGGTCACGGGACAAGTGGAAGGGCCGTTTCGATATGCCCTGGTTGTTTGTTAAAGACGTTCTCAACAGTCAGCTGAGACACATTTGGTCAGAGAACAACGGGAATAAACCAGTGACCAACTCTCGGGACACACAGGAGGTACCGCTGGACAAGGCCAGGCAGGTGTTAAAGATCATCGCCGGATATAAACACACCACTTCGATCTTTAATGACTTTTCTCACTACGAGAAACGTCAGGAGGAGTGTGTGAAAAAGGTGGACGTCCAAGGCAGCGAGCCATATCCCAGCAATCGTGGTAGCTGAAGTCAGTACAGGATTCAGGAGGGCCATGGGCGAGTCAAGTAACAGTAACTCTGGTGAAAAGACTGCAATTGCCCACCACACCTGACCGCCTTCCAGCCCCCACAGCCCTTCGCATCATTACATCAAGATCCCTAAGAAATTCTTATAGGGTGAAGAATTAACAAAGGTGTTGCTCCCTTTACATTACTGCCATATAGGGACCCGATTTTGCCTGGTCCCTGTGGCGGCCATCAACAAGACAAACACCTGCAACATGACCTATGCAATCAACTGGTGCGTTGGAGACGCTACTCTGGAAATCATGTATGGACTCGAGAGCTCGAGAGCTTGACCACAGATGAGTCCCCGGGGTCCCTTCTGAACCTCACCCAGTTTTAGAGAAGTTGCGCATGGTCAACAACTATAACCCGAAAGACTTTGACTGGAACCTGAAGCAAGGCTGGGTGTTTATCAAAAAGAGCTACTCGGAGGACAACATCCATCGTTCCATTAAGTACAACATCTGGTGCAGTACAGAGCACGGCAAAAAGAAGCTGGACACAGCGTACCGCTCGCTCGGAGGCAAAGGGCCTCTTTATCTCCTGTTTAGTGTCAACGGAAGCGGTCACTTTTGCGGCGTCACAGAAATGCGTTCGCCCGCGGACTACAACACGTCTGCCGGCGTGTGGTCACAGGACAAGTGGAAGGGCCGTTTCGATATGCCCTGGTTGTTTGTTAAAGACGTTCTCAACAGTCAGCTGAGACACATTCGGTTAGAGAACAACGAGAATAAACCAGTGACCAACTCTCGGGACACACAGGAGGTACCGCTGGACAAGGCCAGGCAGGTGTTAAAGATCATTGCCGGATATAAACACACCACTTCCATCTTTGATGACTTTTCTCACTACGAGAAACGTCAGGAGGAGTGTGTGAAAAAGGTGGACGTTCAAGGCAGCGAGCCATATCCCAGCAATCCTGGTAGCAGAAGTCAGTCCAGGATTCAGGAGCGCCATGGGCGAGTCAAGTAACAGTAACTCTGGTGAAAAGACTGCAATGCCCAGCACACCTGACCGCCCTTCAGCCCCCACAGCCATTAGCATCATTACATCAAGATCTCTAAGAAATTCTTATAGGGTGAAGAATTAACAAAGGTGTTGCTCCCTTTACATTACTGCCATATAGGGCCCCGATTTTGCCTGGTCCCTGTGGCGGCCATCAACAAGACAGACACCTGCAACACGACCTATGAAATCATTTGGTGCGTTGGAGACGCTACTCTGGAAATCATGTATGGACTCGAGAGCTCGAGAGCTTGACCACAGATGAGTCCCCGGGGTCCCTTCTGAACCTCACCCAGTTTTAGAGAAGTTGCGCATGGTCAACAACTATAACCCGAAAGACTTTGACTGGAACCTGAAGCAGGGCTGGGTGTTTATCAAAAAGAGCTACTCGGAGGACGACATCCATCGTTCCATTAAGTACAACATCTGGTGCAGTACAGAGCACGGCAACAAGAAGCTGGACACTGCGTACCGCTCGCTCGGAGGCAAAGGGCCTCTTTATCTCCTGTTTAGTGTCACCGGAAGCGGTCACTTTTGCGGCGTCACAGAAATGCGTTCGCCCGTGGACTACAACACGTCTGCCGGCGTGTGGTCACGGGACAAGTGGAAGGGCCGTTTCGATATGCCCTGGTTGTTTGTTAAAGACGTTCTCAACAGTCAGCTGAGACACATTTGGTCAGAGAACAACGAGAATAAACCAGTGACCAACTCTCGGGACACACAGGAGGTACCGCTGGACAAGGCCATGCAGGTGTTAAAGATCATCGCCGGATATAAACACACCACTTCGATCTTTAATGACTTTTCTCACTACGAGAAACGTCAGGAGGAGTGTGTGAAAAAGGTGGACGTCCAAGGCAGCGAGCCATATCCCAGCAATCGTGGTAGCAGAAGTAAGTACAGGATTCAGGAGGGCCATGGGCGAGTCAAGTAACAGTAACTCTGGTGAAAAGACTGCAATTGCCCACCACACCTGACCGCCTTCCAGCCCCCACAGCCCTTCGCATCATTACATCAAGATCCCTAAGAAATTCTTATAGGGTGAAGAATTAACAAAGGTGTTGCTCCCTTTACATTACTGCCATATAGGGACCCGATTTTGCCTGGTCCCTGTGGCGGCCATCAACAAGACAAACACCTGCAACATGACCTATGCAATCAACTGGTGCGTTGGAGACGCTACTCTGGAAATCATGTATGGACTCGAGAGCTCGAGAGCTTGACCACAGATGAGTCCCCGGGGTCCCTTCTGAACCTCACCCAGTTTTAGAGAAGTTGCGCATGGTCAACAACTATAACCCGAAAGACTTTGACTGGAACCTGAAGCAAGGCTGGGTGTTTATCAAAAAGAGCTACTCGGAGGACGACATCCATCGTTCCATTAAGTACAACATCTGGTGCAGTACAGAGCACGGCAAAAAGAAGCTGGACACAGCGTACCGCTCGCACGGAGGCAAAGGGCCTCTTTATCTCCTGTTTAGTGTCAACGGAAGCGGTCACTTTTGCGGCGTCACAGAAATGCGTTCGCCCGCGGACTACAACACGTCTGCCGGCGTGTGGTCACAGGACAAGTGGAAGGGCCGTTTCGATATGCCCTGGTTGTTTGTTAAAGACGTTCTCAACAGTCAGCTGAGACACATTCGGTTAGAGAACAACGAGAATAAACCAGTGACCAACTCTCGGGACACACAGGAGGTACCGCTGGACAAGGCCAGGCAGGTGTTAAAGATCATTGCCGGATATAAACACACCACTTCCATCTTTGATGACTTTTCTCACTACGAGAAACGTCAGGAGGAGTGTGTGAAAAAGGTGGACGTCCAAGGCAGCGAGCCATATCCCAGCAATTCTGGTAGCAGAAGTCAGTCCAGGATTCAGGAGCGCCATGGGCGAGTCATGTCACAGTAACTCTGGTGAAAAGACTGCAATGCCCAGCACACCTGACCGCCCTTCAGCCCCCACAGCCATTAGCATCATTACATCAAGATCTCTAAGAAATTCTTATAGGGTGAAGAATTAACAAAGGTGTTGCTCCCTTTACATTACCGCCACATAGGGACCCGATTTTGCCTGGTCCCTGTGGCGGCCATCAACAAAACAGACACCTGCAACACGACCTATGCAATCAACTGGTGCGTTGGAGACGCTACTCTGGAAATCCTGTATGGACTCGAGAGCTCGAGAGCTTGACCACAGATGAGTCCCCGGGGTCCCTTCTGAACCTCACCCAGTTTTAGAGAAGTTGCGCATGGTCAACAACTATAACCCGAAAGACTTTGACTGGAACCTGAAGCAGGGCTGGGTGTTTATCAAAAAGAGCTACTCGGAGGACGACATCCATCGTTCCATTAAGTACAACATCTGGTGCAGTACAGAGCACGGCAACAAGAAGCTGGACACAGCGTACCGCTCGCTCGGAGGCAAAGGGCCTCTTTATCTCCTGTTTAGTGTCAACGGAAGCGGTCACTTTTGCGGCGTCACAGAAATGCATTCGCCCGTGGACTACAACACGTCTGCCGGCGTGTGGTCACAGGACAAGTCTAAGGGCCGTTTTGATATGCGCTGGTTGTTTGTTAAAGACGTTCTCAACAGTCAGCTGAGACACATTCAGTTGGAGAACAACGAGAATAAACCAGTGACCAACTCTCGGGACACACAGGAGGTACCGCTGGACAAGGTCAGGCAGGTGTTAAAGATCATCGCCTTTTATAAACACACCACTTCCATCTTTGATGACATTTCTCACTACGAGAAACGTCAGGAGGAGTGTGTGAAAAAGGTGGACGTCCAAGGCAGCGAGCCATATCCCAGCAATCCTGGTAGCAGAAGTCAGTCCAGGATTCAGGAGCGCCATGGGCGAGTCATGTCACAGTAACTCTGGTGAAAAGACTGCAATGCCCAGCACACCTGACCGCCCTTCAGCCCCCACAGCCATTAGCATCATTACATCAAGATCTCTAAGAAATTCTTATAGGGTGAAGAATTAACAAAGGTGTTGCTCCCTTTACATTACTGCCATATAGGGACCCGATTTTGCCTGGTCCCTGTGGCGGCCATCAACAAAACAGACACCTGCAACACGACCTATGCAATCAACTGGTGCGTTGGAGACGCTACTCTGGAAATCCTGTATGGACTCGAGAGCTTGAGAGCTTGACCACAGATGAGTCCCCGGGGTCCCTTCTGAACCTCACCCAGTTTTAGAGAAGTTGCGCATGGTCAACAACTATAACCCGAAAGACTTTGACTGGAACCTGAAGCAGGGCTGGGTGTTTATCAAAAAGAGCTACTCGGAGGACGACATCCATCGTTCCATTAAGTACAACATCTGGTGCAGTACAGAGCACAGCAACAAGAAGCTGGACACAGCGTACCGCTCGCACCGATGCAAAGGGCCTCTTTATCTCCTGTTTAGTGTCACCGGAAGCGGTCACTTTTGCGGCGTCACAGAAATGCGTTCGCCCGTGGACTACAACACGTCTGCCGGCGTGTGGTCACGGGACAAGTGGAAGGGCCGTTTCGATATGCCCTGGTTGTTTGTTAAAGACGTTCTCAACAGTCAGCTGAGACACATTTGGTCAGAGAACAACGAGAATAAACCAGTGACCAACTCTCGGGACACACAGGAGGTACCGCTGGACAAGGCCATGCAGGTGTTAAAGATCATCGCCGGATATAAACACACCACTTCGATCTTTAATGACTTTTCTCACTACGAGAAACGTCAGGAGGAGTGTGTGAAAAAGGTGGACGTCCAAGGCAGCGAGCCATATCCCAGCAATCGTGGTAGCAGAAGTAAGTACAGGATTCAGGAGGGCCATGGGCGAGTCAAGTAACAGTAACTCTGGTGAAAAGACTGCAATTGCCCACCACACCTGACCGCCTTCCAGCCCCCACAGCCCTTCGCATCATTACATCAAGATCCCTAAGAAATTCTTATAGGGTGAAGAATTAACAAAGGTGTTGCTCCCTTTACATTACTGCCATATAGGGACCCGATTTTGCCTGGTCCCTGTGGCGGCCATCAACAAGACAAACACCTGCAACATGACCTATGCAATCAACTGGTGCGTTGGAGACGCTACTCTGGAAATCATGTATGGACTCGAGAGCTCGAGAGCTTGACCACAGATGAGTCCCCGGGGTCCCTTCTGAACCTCACCCAGTTTTAGAGAAGTTGCGCATGGTCAACAACTATAACCCGAAAGACTTTGACTGGAACCTGAAGCAAGGCTGGGTGTTTATCAAAAAGAGCTACTCGGAGGACGACATCCATCGTTCCATTAAGTACAACATCTGGTGCAGTACAGAGCACGGCAAAAAGAAGCTGGACACAGCGTACCGCTCGCACGGAGGCAAAGGGCCTCTTTATCTCCTGTTTAGTGTCAACGGAAGCGGTCACTTTTGCGGCGTCACAGAAATGCGTTCGCCCGCGGACTACAACACGTCTGCCGGCGTGTGGTCACAGGACAAGTGGAAGGGCCGTTTCGATATGCCCTGGTTGTTTGTTAAAGACGTTCTCAACAGTCAGCTGAGACACATTCGGTTAGAGAACAACGAGAATAAACCAGTGACCAACTCTCGGGACACACAGGAGGTACCGCTGGACAAGGCCAGGCAGGTGTTAAAGATCATTGCCGGATATAAACACACCACTTCCATCTTTGATGACTTTTCTCACTACGAGAAACGTCAGGAGGAGTGTGTGAAAAAGGTGGACGTCCAAGGCAGCGAGCCATATCCCAGCAATTCTGGTAGCAGAAGTCAGTCCAGGATTCAGGAGCGCCATGGGCGAGTCATGTCACAGTAACTCTGGTGAAAAGACTGCAATGCCCAGCACACCTGACCGCCCTTCAGCCCCCACAGCCATTAGCATCATTACATCAAGATCTCTAAGAAATTCTTATAGGGTGAAGAATTAACAAAGGTGTTGCTCCCTTTACATTACCGCCACATAGGGACCCGATTTTGCCTGGTCCCTGTGGCGGCCATCAACAAAACAGACACCTGCAACACGACCTATGCAATCAACTGGTGCGTTGGAGACGCTACTCTGGAAATCCTGTATGGACTCGAGAGCTCGAGAGCTTGACCACAGATGAGTCCCCGGGGTCCCTTCTGAACCTCACCCAGTTTTAGAGAAGTTGCGCATGGTCAACAACTATAACCCGAAAGACTTTGACTGGAACCTGAAGCAGGGCTGGGTGTTTATCAAAAAGAGCTACTCGGAGGACGACATCCATCGTTCCATTAAGTACAACATCTGGTGCAGTACAGAGCACGGCAACAAGAAGCTGGACACAGCGTACCGCTCGCTCGGAGGCAAAGGGCCTCTTTATCTCCTGTTTAGTGTCAACGGAAGCGGTCACTTTTGCGGCGTCACAGAAATGCATTCGCCCGTGGACTACAACACGTCTGCCGGCGTGTGGTCACAGGACAAGTCTAAGGGCCGTTTTGATATGCGCTGGTTGTTTGTTAAAGACGTTCTCAACAGTCAGCTGAGACACATTCAGTTGGAGAACAACGAGAATAAACCAGTGACCAACTCTCGGGACACACAGGAGGTACCGCTGGACAAGGTCAGGCAGGTGTTAAAGATCATCGCCTTTTATAAACACACCACTTCCATCTTTGATGACATTTCTCACTACGAGAAACGTCAGGAGGAGTGTGTGAAAAAGGTGGACGTCCAAGGCAGCGAGCCATATCCCAGCAATCCTGGTAGCAGAAGTCAGTCCAGGATTCAGGAGCGCCATGGGCGAGTCATGTCACAGTAACTCTGGTGAAAAGACTGCAATGCCCAGCACACCTGACCGCCCTTCAGCCCCCACAGCCATTAGCATCATTACATCAAGATCTCTAAGAAATTCTTATAGGGTGAAGAATTAACAAAGGTGTTGCTCCCTTTACATTACTGCCATATAGGGACCCGATTTTGCCTGGTCCCTGTGGCGGCCATCAACAAAACAGACACCTGCAACACGACCTATGCAATCAACTGGTGCGTTGGAGACGCTACTCTGGAAATCCTGTATGGACTCGAGAGCTTGAGAGCTTGACCACAGATGAGTCCCCGGGGTCCCTTCTGAACCTCACCCAGTTTTAGAGAAGTTGCGCATGGTCAACAACTATAACCCGAAAGACTTTGACTGGAACCTGAAGCAGGGCTGGGTGTTTATCAAAAAGAGCTACTCGGAGGACGACATCCATCGTTCCATTAAGTACAACATCTGGTGCAGTACAGAGCACAGCAACAAGAAGCTGGACACAGCGTACCGCTCGCACCGATGCAAAGGGCCTCTTTATCTCCTGTTTAGTGTCACCGGAAGCGGTCACTTTTGCGGCGTCACAGAAATGCGTTCGCCCGTGGACTACAACACGTCTGCCGGCGTGTGGTCACAGGACAAGTGGAAGGGCCGTTTCGATATGCCCTGGTTGTTTGTTAAAGACGTTCTCAACGGTCAGCTGAGACACATTCGGTCAGAGAACAACGAGAATAAACCAGTGACCAACTCTCAGGACACACAGGAGGTACCGCTGGACAAGGCCAGGCAGGTGTTAAAGATCATCGCCGGATATAAACACACCACTTCCATCTTTGATGACTTTTCTCAATACGAGAAACGTCAGGAGGAGTGTGTGAAAAAGTTGGACATCCAAGGCAGCGAGCCATATCCCAGCAATCCTGGTAGCAGAAGTCAGTCCAGGATTCAGGAGCGCCATGGGCGAGTCAAGTAACAGTAACTCTGATGAAAAGACTGCAATGCCCAGCACACCTGACCGCCCTTCAGCCCCCACAGCCATTAGCATCATTACATCAAGATCTCTAAGAAATTCTTATAGGGTGAAGAATTAACAAAGGTGTTGCTCCCTTTACATTACTGCCATATAGGGCCCCGATTTTGCCTGGTCCCTGTGGCGGCCATCAACAAGACAGACACCTGCAGCACGACCTATGAAATCAACTGGTGCGTTGGAGACGCTACTCTGGAAATCATGTATGGACTCGAGAGCTCGAGAGCTTGACCACAGATGAGTCCCCGGGGTCCCTTCTGAACCTCACCCAGTTTTAGAGAAGTTGCGCATGGTCAACAACTATAACCCGAAAGACTTTGACTGGAACCTGAAGCAGGGCTGGGTGTTTATCAAAAAGAGCTACTCGGAGGACGACATCCATCGTTCCATTAAGTACAACATCTGGTGCAGTACAGAGCACGGCAACAAGAAGCTGGACACAGCGTACCGCTCGCTCGGAGGCAAAGGGCCTCTTTATCTCCTGTTTAGTGTCAACGGAAGCGGTCACTTTTGCGGCGTCACAGAAATGCATTCGCCCGTGGACTACAACACGTCTGCCGGCGTGTGGTCACAGGACAAGTCTAAGGGCCGTTTTGATATGCGCTGGTTGTTTGTTAAAGACGTTCTCAACAGTCAGCTGAGACACATTCAGTTGGAGAACAACGAGAATAAACCAGTGACCAACTCTCGGGACACACAGGAGGTACCGCTGGACAAGGCCAGGCAGGTGTTAAAGATCATTGCCGGATATAAACACACCACTTCCATCTTTGATGACTTTTCTCACTACGAGAAACGTCAGGAGGAGTGTGTGAAAAAGGTGGACGTCCAAGGCAGCGAGCCATATCCCAGCAATTCTGGTAGCAGAAGTCAGTCCAGGATTCAGGAGCGCCATGGGCGAGTCATGTCACAGTAACTCTGGTGAAAAGACTGCAATGCCCAGCACACCTGACCGCCCTTCAGCCCCCACAGCCATTAGCATCATTACATCAAGATCTCTAAGAAATTCTTATAGGGTGAAGAATTAACAAAGGTGTTGCTCCCTTTACATTACTGCCATATAGGGACCCGATTTTGCCTGGTCCCTGTGGCGGCCATCAACAAAACAGACACCTGCAACACGACCTATGCAATCAACTGGTGCGTTGGAGACGCTACTCTGGAAATCCTGTATGGACTCGAGAGCTCGAGAGCTTGACCACAGATGAGTCCCCGGGGTCCCTTCTGAACCTCACCCAGTTTTAGAGAAGTTGCGCATGGTCAACAACTATAACCCGAAAGACTTTGACTGGAACCTGAAGCAGGGCTGGGTGTTTATCAAAAAGAGCTACTCGGAGGACGACATCCATCGTTCCATTAAGTACAACATCTGGTGCAGTACAGAGCACGGCAACAAGAAGCTGGACACAGCGTACCGCTCGCTCGGAGGCAAAGGGCCTCTTTATCTCCTGTTTAGTGTCAACGGAAGCGGTCACTTTTGCGGCGTCACAGAAATGCATTCGCCCGTGGACTACAACACGTCTGCCGGCGTGTGGTCACAGGACAAGTCTAAGGGCCGTTTTGATATGCGCTGGTTGTTTGTTAAAGACGTTCTCAACAGTCAGCTGAGACACATTCAGTTGGAGAACAACGAGAATAAACCAGTGACCAACTCTCGGGACACACAGGAGGTACCGCTGGACAAGGTCAGGCAGGTGTTAAAGATCATCGCCTTTTATAAACACACCACTTCCATCTTTGATGACATTTCTCACTACGAGAAACGTCAGGAGGAGTGTGTGAAAAAGGTGGACGTCCAAGGCAGCGAGCCATATCCCAGCAATCCTGGTAGCAGAAGTCAGTCCAGGATTCAGGAGCGCCATGGGCGAGTCATGTCACAGTAACTCTGGTGAAAAGACTGCAATGCCCAGCACACCTGACCGCCCTTCAGCCCCCACAGCCATTAGCATCATTACATCAAGATCTCTAAGAAATTCTTATAGGGTGAAGAATTAACAAAGGTGTTGCTCCCTTTACATTACTGCCATATAGGGACCCGATTTTGCCTGGTCCCTGTGGCGGCCATCAACAAAACAGACACCTGCAACACGACCTATGCAATCAACTGGTGCGTTGGAGACGCTACTCTGGAAATCCTGTATGGACTCGAGAGCTTGAGAGCTTGACCACAGATGAGTCCCCGGGGTCCCTTCTGAACCTCACCCAGTTTTAGAGAAGTTGCGCATGGTCAACAACTATAACCCGAAAGACTTTGACTGGAACCTGAAGCAGGGCTGGGTGTTTATCAAAAAGAGCTACTCGGAGGACGACATCCATCGTTCCATTAAGTACAACATCTGGTGCAGTACAGAGCACAGCAACAAGAAGCTGGACACAGCGTACCGCTCGCACCGATGCAAAGGGCCTCTTTATCTCCTGTTTAGTGTCACCGGAAGCGGTCACTTTTGCGGCGTCACAGAAATGCGTTCGCCCGTGGACTACAACACGTCTGCCGGCGTGTGGTCACAGGACAAGTGGAAGGGCCGTTTCGATATGCCCTGGTTGTTTGTTAAAGACGTTCTCAACGGTCAGCTGAGACACATTCGGTCAGAGAACAACGAGAATAAACCAGTGACCAACTCTCAGGACACACAGGAGGTACCGCTGGACAAGGCCAGGCAGGTGTTAAAGATCATCGCCGGATATAAACACACCACTTCCATCTTTGATGACTTTTCTCAATACGAGAAACGTCAGGAGGAGTGTGTGAAAAAGTTGGACATCCAAGGCAGCGAGCCATATCCCAGCAATCCTGGTAGCAGAAGTCAGTCCAGGATTCAGGAGCGCCATGGGCGAGTCAAGTAACAGTAACTCTGATGAAAAGACTGCAATGCCCAGCACACCTGACCGCCCTTCAGCCCCCACAGCCATTAGCATCATTACATCAAGATCTCTAAGAAATTCTTATAGGGTGAAGAATTAACAAAGGTGTTGCTCCCTTTACATTACTGCCATATAGGGCCCCGATTTTGCCTGGTCCCTGTGGCGGCCATCAACAAGACAGACACCTGCAGCACGACCTATGAAATCAACTGGTGCGTTGGAGACGCTACTCTGGAAATCATGTATGGACTCGAGAGCTCGAGAGCTTGACCACAGATGAGTCCCCGGGGTCCCTTCTGAACCTCACCCAGTTTTAGAGAAGTTGCGCATGGTCAACAACTATAACCCGAAAGACTTTGACTGGAACCTGAAGCAGGGCTGGGTGTTTATCAAAAAGAGCTACTCGGAGGACGACATCCATCGTTCCATTAAGTACAACATCTGGTGCAGTACAGAGCACGGCAACAAGAAGCTGGACACAGCGTACCGCTCGCTCGGAGGCAAAGGGCCTCTTTATCTCCTGTTTAGTGTCAACGGAAGCGGTCACTTTTGCGGCGTCACAGAAATGCATTCGCCCGTGGACTACAACACGTCTGCCGGCGTGTGGTCACAGGACAAGTCTAAGGGCCGTTTTGATATGCGCTGGTTGTTTGTTAAAGACGTTCTCAACAGTCAGCTGAGACACATTCAGTTGGAGAACAACGAGAATAAACCAGTGACCAACTCTCAGGACACACAGGAGGTACCGCTGGACAAGGCCAGGCAGGTGTTAAAGATCATCGCCTTTTATAAACACACCACTTCCATCTTTGATGACATTTCTCACTACGAGAAACGTCAGGAGGAGGAGTGTGTGTGAAAAAGGTGGACGTCCAAGGCAGCGAGCCATATCCCAGCAATCCTGGTAACAGAAGTCAGTACACGATTCAGGAGGGCCATGGGCGAGTCAAGTAACAGTAACTCTGGTGAAAAGACTGCAATTGCCCACCACACCTGACCGCCTTCCAGCCCCCACAGCTTTTCGCATCATTACATCAAGATCCCTAAGAAATTCTTATTGGGTGAAGAATTAACAAAGGACAAAAAAACTAAATGAAGACTTTGATTTCTTTATGGACTTATTTCTCACTTGTAGTAAAAAAAAAAAAAAAAGGGAACGATTATTCATAGGACTGCAACTAAATGCAAAGATACCTTAGATGAAATCTTTTTGAATCCTTCCCCATTCCACTACATATGCTTTTCCCAGCCGTATGCTGCTGCTGCTTCTGTTTCTTTTTTGTTTTTAACTTTTTTTTTTTTTTAATGAATGGATCATGAGGTTTTTATTGGTCCAAAAAGCAAGTCGGTAATTGTCTCACAAGCACTCAAATCCCATAGAAATTTGTAGTGTTGGCTGATATTAGTGTCCAAACATTGCAATTAACTGGTAAGTTTAAAATGCTACTCTAGAAATAATGGATAGACCCGAGGTCTTCACCACAGATAAGTCTCCGTTTAAGAGCAGCCAAGCCATGGCAAGCCGATTGAGCAAGGCCGCAATGTTTTATCGCTGCTATATAATGGCAGGTGCCTGGATACTAGGGAACGCTACTAAGCCATTTTCTGAAGTTCATCTATGTTCAAAATATATTCATGGGCAATGCCGGCTGTAGGAACACCTGAGGCGTGAAGGTGTCTGTGAATGAGTGTTTAAACGGTATCACGGAGTTGCTCCCTTTACATTACTGCCTTATAGGGCCCCGATTTTGCCTGGTCCCTGTGGCGGCCATCAACAAAACACCTGCAACAGGACCTATGCAATCAACTGGTGCGTTGGAGTCGTCACTCTGGAAATCATGGATGGATTCAAGGGCTTGACCATGGATGAGTTTCCGTTTAAGAGCAGCCGAGCCATTGTAAACCGGCTGTGCAAGGCCGCAATGTTTCATCTTAGCATATTGATGGCAGGTGCTTGGATTCCAGGGAGCGCTATTAAGCCATTTCCTGGAGCTCATCTATGTACAAATCAAGTTCATGGGCAATGCCGGTTGTAGGAACACCCGAGGCGTTAAGGTGTTTGTGAATGAGCGTTTAAAATTGATCACTGAGCTGTTGCCTTTACACTACTGCCTTATAGGTCCCCGATTTTGCCTGCCCCCTGTGGCGGCCATCAACAAGACACACACCTGCAACACGACCTAGGTAATCAACTGGTGCGTTGGAGACGCTACTCTGGAAGTCGTGGATGGACTCGAGGGCTTGACCACAGATGAGTCTCCGTTTAAGAGCAGCCAAACCATGGTAAGCCAGGTGTGCAAGGCCGCAATGTTTCATGGCATCAAGATGGTCATTAAAGAGGCCAAAAAGCTGATCTGCAGGCCATTCGCTCATACACAAAAGGCAAGAAAATGGCAAAAACGGACATGACAACTGATGTTGATTCACTTGTGCAGGCCAAAGATGCCAAGTTCATTGCAGGGCTTGGAAAATTCTATTGTAGCCCAAAAAAAAAAGAGACAGAACTGATAGGAAGCTAGAATTTTTTCAGCAACTTTACAGCTTCATCCCATCTGCCGTTGGACTTATGAACACTTTATAACCTTAATCCCCACATCTTTTAGCCACTTCACTCTTGTTACTTTACTGTCTTTATTATTTGCTATGCCATATCACTACTTTTCTCTTTCTTCCTGAGCACTCCTAGTTTAGTTAAAATTATTTTTATTTCATTTTATTTTATTTTTTTGCACACCTGCATTATAGCAAGTTCCTAGTCTCTGATATTCTTCATTGACATGGCAATGAAAGCATTCTGATCAGTCTGTATATAGTACATTTATTTGTACATAAGCTATAATGAGCAGAACAACAAAACAACCATAAAGGAGAAGCGGCACGAGGCACGTGGAAGAATTTTTTTTTTTTAAATTTGGCCTTTATACCTGCAAATCTATTGTTAAACTGATGGGGGATAAAATGCATGTAAACGAGGTTAAAACTGAATTTAACAACTTCTATGGGCTTTGTGAAAACATACTTCAGGTGCATAAAATTCTATTGGGATTGTTCTCTGCTGAACCCGGCACACATAACAGTCGGTATCAAAGAAAATGCTGAGTATCAAGAGATTTTTCTCACCAAGTGTTACTTTGGCCTTTAACCCGCAAAATCAAACCTGGAGAAGACCATAAGCTTTGGCTCCACATCATCTAGAAGTAACAGGATTGCCTCTATTAAACTGCAAGAGGTCAAGTAATCCGATGACACTAACAATATCAATCCCAACAAGCCAGTCCAGTGCCCTTTTGACAAAAGCCCCCAAATTAAATATTCTACGTTCCCCTACAATTGGTCAGGAGGGCCTGACGTCCTTATAAGGGGACAGAAAATGTGAGGAAGATGTACACTCTCTCACAGGTAGCAGACAATTTTCTCTGCATCTTGTGTGCAATGTGCCCAATGTCCAGTTGGATTCATGGTTGTTCAAAAGAAAACACTGCTTTAGCAGCAGGAGAAGGAGCGAAAGAGGAGGGTGAAAAGGAACAGGAGAGGAGACTATTTTTTGATGACCTGCAAATAATTATTTAAATCATTTGCTTTGGATCGGGTCTCCCAGTCCCATTTTTGGTTCTGTGCGTCAGTAACTGCCGCAGTGTAAAAGACTGAGGGTATGTTTATCCACAAAAACCTTACATGTAACGACAATGTCATTTCAATATATTCATTATCAGTCAGCTGCTTGTATATCTAATTGTTCTGATTTCTTTTTATAAATTCAATATTTAGCTTGATGGCTAAATCAAGCGAACATTTTGTGTTAACGGCTCACTTAGAAAGCCTCTGACTGATAAAAAAAAAAAAAAAACTGCCATGCTAAGTATTCATTTCCCCCCGCTGTATTTTTTTTAGTACTTTTTGGTCATTCTGAAAGAATTTTAGCAATGTGGGAAGTAATAGATACTTCTCGCAGTTCAGAATTTTTTTTTTTTTTAAAAAGAAGACCAAAAAGCACATTAGTTTTCAATCTACAATGTGAACCCTATTGAGATTATTGTTTTGTGGTGTTGACCTATACCAATAAAATTGAATAACATCCTTCAGTCTTGAATCAGCATTTCCCTCCAGTTGAAACTGTGATTAGGTCCATGTGTCAGAGGCAAGATGGATGGGTCAACCAGCTGCCACACCCCTGTGTCTCCCATTGCTTCACAAGCACAAAACCCTAAGTTAGGGATCTGCAAATAGAAAAAGAAATAAGAAATTAATCATTTCTATAGAAACATTTCATAACCATAATCTAAAGATTGATTAATATATTGTAGATTTAAATATGTTGGACTTTCGTAAGGAAATGGACCACATGGGCCACATTCAGGACTGTGTTTCCTGTGTGAAAGAGGTAGAAGATTTTTTTTTTCTGTAGACTCGGCTGCTACAGATACAGTATTCAGGCTGCATCAGCTGTACATACCTATACAGGATATATATGTATATTTCAAAACTGCAATTACACATAAATTTCAAATACTTTGAAGCTATTTATTGAGGAAAAGAATGATCCCTTTCTTACTATAAGTGTTGCAAAAAAAATTAATTGTTCATTCGTTTAGTGTCAAACTCGTCTTGTGACTAAAACTAAAACTTTACCCAGTTTTTTGCACTCTGTCGGAATCTCTCTGGTAACTTGGAAACTTCTACTGATGTAGTTGTCATAAAACTCCGACACAACCAACTTGCTTATGGGAATATGAGGTCTGAGGAAATATTATTAGTTAGAAAGAAGTCGATTCTAGATTATTTTTACAGGTAAAAACACAGTAATGTTACCATTGTTGTTACCTGTATGTTACGTCCGCATTCAAGTTTGCAGCTGCCAGATCTGCCAGGGGAATACAGGTGGGTAAACATGCACCTGAAACCCATTTGGTCCATTCAAACAAACCAGGCTCAACACGGATTTTTATCTTCCCCTTCTGCTGGAGACCTAACACAGAATCAAAACAAGTATAAGCTGCTCAAGAGGAAATATTTGTACAGCTATTTTATTATTTAATCTGTTTTAGAAAAACTGTTAACATGCTGAGGTTTTTTTTGTTTAGTTTTTTTGGAGTTCCTCTACATGAAACTCCCTGTATTTTTTTTTTTTTTTTACACAAAAAAAGGAATTCAAATGCAATACAAACAAACATTGAAAAAGGGAATTCATGGAGGTCTCGTCATAACAATTTGTTAGGAAGCTTCCAACAGTTTACTGAAAGCTATGCAGAATTAATATCTAATGTACATCATCATGAGTCACTTCCAAGATTAGGCAGAATTTGATCAGAAGCTGCAGATGCAGATTATCTTTAAAGGGAATAAAGAGTTTGGATTTTTTTTTTACCCAGTATAATGTGCTGAGCTGTGTGGATGCAGCAAAGAGAAGGAGAGCAGTAAACGAAGTCTATTGTTGTGTTGCTTTCCGACAATGCTTCACCTTAAAAGGATAAAAAAAATACAGAAAAACACCATTTGTAAACTTTTGATTCTTGACAATTTAAATGAAAAACAAACTCCTCACTTTATTGAATACCGTATTTATTCAACCATAACGCTGCACCCCTAATTTTTTTATTAAAAATGGGCATAAAATTTTGTTTAGCCTTTTCTCGTTTCAGACCAAATACTGTAAGTGACAAATGTTGTTGAACATGTCCAGCCATAATAAAAACCATTTATTGACAACGAAAACTATGAACAAAACACAGAAATAAAATTAACACACCTCTTAATACACCTTGCATCTGGAGTCAAAGTTATCATGAGCCATCGAGAATTATTTAATTTGGACCGTCCACGCAAGTGATTTGATTACTGGTACTAAAAAAATAGACCATAGGTGTTTTGTGAGTGGAGAGCTGTGGTTGCATTCAATGTAAAATGTGATTGTGGTCAGAGATATCTTCCACTAATGAGACATTGCGCATATAATATACTAATACATCAAAGCGTGTCACCGCAGCCCTCATTTATAACGCGCACCCAAACTTTGAGTTCTTTTTTTGTGAGAAAATTTTCCGCGTTATACTCTAACAATAATACATTTTATTTATAATGCACCTTAAATTTTAAGAAAAAATCCCAAAGTGCTGCATAAAAACTAGACAAGGTAAAAACAATAAAACAGTTTAAAAACTAAAATCCACATTCAGAAAGCAAAGAACCATGAAGTCAAGAGTTAAAAGCCTTCTGAAAAACGAATGTCTTTAGGCCTTTTTTGAAAGTGTCCACACTTTGTGGGGCCCTAGGGAGTTCTGGGAGTTCATTCCAGAGTCGTGGGGCAACGGCCTGTACGGTAGTCTTGCGTAGCCTTTGAATGTGCTGGTTGACAAAATCCAAAACTAAACAGAATGAAAGTTACAGACCTACAAGACGTGCCTGTGTGGATCCAAAGACAGTTATTGGACAATCTTTCTCATAGTCCCGATGACCACCGCTTCTAGCTGGCAGGCTGGACGGCATGTTGAGATTAGACCGAATGTAGCGACCTGTGTAACCAAATTAGGAGTTAAACAAAAAAAATATTGCCTTTCTGTCTAATGTAAATGCTCTAAATACTGACCTTTGGAATCAAAACACTGAGTGACCCAGTGTTTCCCGAACACCACATCCATCCTTTCTCCATGACAACAGACAAACAATCTCATATTCGACAGAGAGGCTTGACCGCTCGGCCTTGATACCTAAAATTGAGTTGCATTAAAAAATAAACATGTGTTTAAGATAACTTTAGCAGTTTCATTTCAAGCTCTGTTCTTTATATTATCATAGTTACCTGCATAGGAGTACAGAGGCTAGAAAGGCTGGAAGCATCCATGAAGCTGTCAAGTAGACTATTATTTAGCTGTCCATTGAATAATAAGCCACTCACAGTGGTACCAGAATTAGGTGGAGAGGCACAGTTGAGAAAAGAGAAGGACCTGGAAATCAGACGAATATAGACTCATTTAAACAGGATCTGGTTATTCAGCAGTAAAAATTTGTTCTTCCCTACTTACTCATGAAGGACCCATGTGTCAGACTCGTTACCCCGACGAACGTAGTTCTCAGGCCTGTCCAGCCTGTGCCCAAAGACGTGTCGTACACCCAGCCCTCACTGGCAGTGCTTTGCTCCACTGAAGACATGAAGATGAAGTCTCCTTGTAACAGCTCAAGTTCATCATCATTTTGAGGCACGTATAGGTACATTACTTGCAGCGTCTACAGGAAACAATTAGTAACCATTAAAAGAGGGCTTCTCAGTTGCTGGACAACTGGCAAAAAAGGAGTAGAATTTGTTAAGAAAATGTTCCAAATTTAAATAAAGATTTACCTCGTGATTAGCAAAGCGAATATCTCTAGATAAGAGCACAGCCAGCCAATCACAGCCTGAAGACACATCCACACATTTGGCCAACTTTTCCAAAACCGGAAGGTGACTGGTTTGAAAATGGTATGACAGAGTGACATGGAGTTGCTTCTTATGGGGCTCAACATGTACATCTGGATAAATGAAAAACAGAAAAGAAATATATATAAACTTTTAGCAACTACAACTCATGCATTTCACTCTCATCTTATGTAAGATGTACCAGCATCTGCTGAAGAGAGTTCCTCATACTCATGCCTCAATATTTTACTCTAAATGTATTGAAATCATGATGTAATGTATAATATTTGTGTACTGAAAGAGCAGATACAAGAATAGAAACATGCAAGATCCACACCTGCTTTTTAATCTGCTTCCGCAGCAAAATGGGCAGCAAAACTTTTTGGGACATCCGCCATCTGCTCCTCTACAAACAGTCCAATGAAGGTTGAGGAAGTGTAGAGCTCTAGTGGAAAAGGCCACAGTGGTCTGGAGTGCATCAGTTAGAGCTTCCACTTTGCCATCAGCACACTACAGACCAAGACAGCACAACAAAAAATTCAAAACCTGCACAGAAACAGATCCTGAATTTTTTCTGGATCATGAACTGCCAAACTATATAACTTTGCAAAAAAAAACTTTCACTAGAGAGGACGTGAATGGAAGAATTTAAAAAGTCCCGCTCTTTACATCACAGGATTTTATAACAGTCAGAAATTTCACCATAATATCTAAAATTAAAAAGTCCATCACTAACAAAACCATGTTTATTAGGGTTTTTGCTTTGTCGGCAGAAAACTTTAAAGTTTTCTAATTACGAGACTTACCATGAAAAATTGGCAGAGGGTTACTGTATATGGGGCGAGACGTTGTCTGCCTAGTTCTTGCCACAGGAAAGGCGGAACTGCTTCCAGAAGTGTGTGAGTTGCTGGATCAGCTTCCCACTGGGTCGCAAATATAACACATACTCTCTGAGCAGTGGGTCGTCTAGAAAAGGGTCATCTAAATGGGAGAAGAGCCTGGACCCAAATAAGAAAAAAAACAGTGATAAAGAAGAAATGCAAAACAGATCGTCCAGCAGAGGGGGCTACATTTTACTTCATGTAACACATGACAACATGGGCTCTTTACATGTTGACTACGATAAGAGTATGAAAGCAAGAAGAGTGTGTGAATGTGTGTGTGCTGAGCTCACCAGTCACAAGCTGCCTGCACATTTTTGCCTCCTGTTGAAACTGAAGCTTTCAAGCTGAAAAGAAATGTCAAAGCACTGTTAGAAAATTAATTCTCTTTCTCCTGTACATGATTTATCTGGAGGGATTTGCAGAGTTCCCACGTGACAAAAAACAAAGTGGCATACTACGGGAGCTGTAAAATGACAACACACAATAATAAATAACAGAAGTTCATTATTAATAGGAGAAGTTCATGTAAGAGAACTGACACTGACTTCAAGCAGATTTTTTTACCACACAGAACTATGCTTCTGTACTTTCCTATGCAGACACATGATACTAACCTGCACCACCGTGTAGCCCATATACAGTAATTATTAAAGTTTTAAGATTTAGAGTGAGTGATCGAAGCAGCAAAGAAAATGTTCAATTGTGAAAGGAATCTTTCAAATAAACAAAATAAATCAAATGAACTAAAGAAATTTCCAAGCTGTGAAAAATAAACCAACCATTTTAAAGAAATATCAAATATTCACATATAAACAGTGTAAATGCCAAATTTACTATCTTATTTACAGTATTTAAATAGTGACAAATTATGCTTAATTTGAAATGATTTACTTACTTTATCAAACACAATCGCTTATGCAACCATGTGGCATAATAAGCACATTGCTATATTGTAAACTTTGAAAAGTTTTGCACCTTATTTGCCACATTGCCATATTTACTTCAGACAAAGAGCCTTTTAGAGGATTTATACAGAATGCAAGAGAACCATTTCGTCTTTACTGTCTTGTAGACAAGCTGCGTTTTTACGCTTTAACATGCAACCTTTATTTTCTCTTATTGTCTCAAAAGCATGTAGAAAATACGAGCCACTAGCTGGGCTAGTTTTTGGAGGCGATAGACAGCATCATGCAACAAAAAACAGTGTGCAAAATAAACCCATTTACTCGCTATTTCCCCGATGAGCAGAAAAGAGTGTGTTGCTATGGTTACCGTAAACTAACAATCGCAGGACAGCCCTAACTGTCTCTATAAAAAATACCAAAATATTTCATACTTATAAACATAAATCTAATCCATTCTTTAATCAATTTTATTTACACAAACACCGTGAGATCAACCAAAACAATCTTTGAAAGCTAGCGGTAAATCGCGATCAGCTAGCAGCGCAACAAACCAGAAACCTTTCTCTACACCCGCAAACAAAAGTACAATTACTGGCTGCAAACAGTGTGCAAAATAAACATATTTACTCACCCGAACTTTTCTATTTCCCCGATGAGCGCTGTGATTCCCTACAAAACACAGTATCCCTACAAACCAGATACTTCAAGAGATATCTAGACATACCAACGCGGTGTTCCTTCCGCAACAAATTCAAAAGCTACTGCCGTGTACGTCAGCAGAGCGCACAACCCAATTGGACAAATAAAAATCTGCGTCATCGTTGGAGAAACCAAAACGCAGAGTGAACACCCTAATGGCACGTGGGAAATGGAGGCTTGTCTACTTGTCTACTGTCAGCTGATAGATTCAGTGATGTTTTCTTCAGAAACTCTCTGACCTTTGATCAATACATATCTGCTCTTTTTATATTTATTCTTACTGGTTTAAGCTTTTTGTATTGATTGTTAATTGTGAATTTTGTATGGTGACCTCATAAGTGACATGAACGATGGATCTAAATTATATAAGCTATTAATATAAATATGAGGTTTCAGAATCAGAATATACTTTAATCATCCCACACATGGGAAATTTATGTGTCACAGCAACAACTTCATATCTGCTAAGTGAGTCGTTGTAGAGACCAATCACGTACGGGAAGAAAGACCTCTGGTAACGAGATGTTTTCGAGCGGAACTGTATGAGCCTCTTGGAGAAGGAGCTCCACTGTTCGTCCAGGAGTGGGTAGAGAGGATGGTCATGACTGTCTATGATGGACAAAAGTTTGTTTAGTGACCTCCTCTCTACCACTGCCTCCAGTGAGTCCTGTTTGCAGCCAATGACAGAGCCAGCCAATCCGATTAGTTTATTCAGTCTGTTGGCGTCACTGGTTGCGATGCTGCTCCCCCAGCAGATGACAGAGAAGAACAAGGAGCTGGTCACCACAGACTGGTAGAAGGTCTCCTGGATCTTGCTGCACACATTGAAGGACCTCAGCTTCCTTAGAAAGTAAAGTCGGCTGCAAGTCTTCTTGTACACAGCAGTACTGTTTTCCTCCAGCTCAGTCTGCTGTCGATGGTCACTCCCAGGTATCCTCCACCACTTTCACAACACTACCCAGAATGCAGAGCAACTGCAAAGCAGTCTTCTTCTTCCGGAAGTCAATCACCATCTCCCTGGTCTTGTCTACATTGAGCAGCAGGTGATTCTCTCCCGCCCACACCACAAATCCATCCACTAGCCTCCTGCACTCCTTCTCCTGCCCACCACTTACTATAAGTGAATTATAAGAATTATAAATTACACTTATAATTAAGTGAGGATTTTAGAAACCAAATGGTAGATGAGAGCAGTGATCTTATACTATTTTTTTTAAAAAAAAAGACTTTTCTCTCATGTAGTCACATTTCAAAATCTACAAAAATGTGTCTTCAAGTAATGACTCGGCAAATTACAGCGAGACATTTGTTTGATTCCCACAACTGCAGAGTCATCAGAGAATTTCTGTAGGTGGCATGATTCCGAGTTGTGCTGGAAGTCTAAGGTGTACAATGTGAAGAGGAATGGAGAGAGCACAGTGTCCCGTGGGGCTCCCACTCCACTCAAAACCACATCAGACAGGACTTTGCCTAGCTGGACGAACTGTGGCCTGTCTGTCAGGTAATCAGTGATCCAGGAGACGATGGATGTACCAGCACCCATCAGCCGCAGCTTATCACTCACATTTATCATCACTCACATGTATCACATTTATACCTCACACACTCTTCGTTCCAGAAGTCATTTTAAAATCTGGCTCCTCACTTATCAATGCGTTCATGGAATTGGCTCCACTTACTGTACCTCATTTGAGCACCCTCTCCCCACACACCACTTCAAGATACCTTCACTCAAATTTCAAACACTGGCTCCACCAGCCAAGGATCAGGTTGACCACAATGGGGGCTTCCAGACCGTTACCCCCACAATTTTGGAATGAGCTCCCAGAACTCCTCAGGGCTACACAAAGTGTAGAAACTTTTTCTTTTTTTTAGAAGACCTAAATGAATTCTTCTTCTTTAGGCAGGCAGGTGACCCTTCAGGGGTCACCACAGCAAGTCAGTTTCTTCCATCTAACCCTGTCTTCTGCACCCTCTTCGGTCTCGGCAACTATCTTTATGTATTCCTTCCCTGTTCTATGAATCTCCTCTTTGGTCTTCCTCTAGGCCTCTTTCCTGGTGGTTCCAAACCCAGCATCCTTCTGCCAAGAGAGAATACATCGGCAGAAGGATGCTAGAGGTGGGACTGCACATGTCCAAACCAGCGTTCCCTCTAAGCTGCGCGCCTGCGCTATTGCGCACTGCTTGCAGATCAATAGAGCACAAGAAGACCTATGCAGCGCACAAAAGAGAAACTCAGTTTAAACTAAAGATGGTAAAACAAGACAGAGCTTCGGAACATACCTCTTTCTTCTTTCTTTCTGAAACAAATTGCTTCCGCTTCGGAATTTGGCGCGTCACTACTGGTGATGTCACAAAAGAGTAAAAGTCTTTGCTCCGCCCCCTCCTGCTCAGGAAGCTTGTGTGTTTGCTCAGACACATAAGAAAATAGAGGGAACATTGGTCCAAACCATTGCAGTCTGGCCTCTCTGACTTTATCTCCAAAACCACTGACGTGAAGTTCCTCGGATATACTCAATTCTAATCCTGTCCATCCTGGTCACTCCCAGAGAGATCAGAATCAGAATGCTTTTATTGCCATGTCAATGAAGAATATCAGAGACTAGGAACTTGCTTTGATACAGGTGTGCAAAAAAATAAATAAAATAAAATGAATAAAAATAATTTTAACAAAACTAAGAGTGCTCAGAAAGAAAAAGAAAAGTAGTGCAATCTCATAGAAAATAATAAAGATAGTAAAGTGACAAGAGGGAAGTGACCAAGAGATGTTTGGATCCAGGTTATAAAGTGTTCATAAGTCCAACGGCAAATGGGAAGAAGCTGTTTTTGTGGCGGGACGTTCTGGTCCAAGTGGACCGGAGCCTCCTGCCTGAGGGGAGTCGCTCAAAAAGTCCATGCCCTGGGTGGGAAGGGTCAGCTGCTATCCGACCTGCACGCCCCCGAGTCCTGGAGACGTACATCTTCATCTCTGCTACCTCCATCTCTGTTTCCTGTCTTTTCCTCAGTGCCAATGTCTCTAGACAAAACAGAATGGCCGGTCTCGCCATGGTTTTGTACACTTCCACTTTCATTTTAGCTAAAACTCTTCTATCACACATCACACCTGATACTTTTTTCCACCCGTTCCAGCCTGTCTGCACATACTTCTTCACACTCTCCATTGCTCTGGACTGTTGAGCCTAAGTACTTAAAATCTTCCACCTTCTTTATCTCTTCTCCCTGTAACCTCACTTTTCCATTTGGATCCCTCTCATTTATCTCTCATTTCATCCTTCTGCCGATGTACTCGGTCTCTCTTCTCTGTACATGTCCAAACCAGGTACAAAACTACTAAATAAACCTAAAAGCAAAATGTGGTATTAATGCTCAAACTATTTTGTGCACAAGATCTGGCCTCGCTACATCGAGCAGCCTCTGACTCACAAAGGACACCTCCTACTCCAACCAAAGACCTGCAAAATTTGATGCTTTTTAGAGAAAAGAAAATCTGGTGGCAGGCATGGTTTCCCAGATTTGGCAAACATCTTCAATTCTAGGTTTTAAATCTGACCCCGCTACAGATTAAATGATCCGTCTGGCCAGCTTTTGCATGTTTAGACTCTTTGGTTACATTTAAACAATCTTTCGGCCTGTTTTCTACATTACAAACTAAAACTATACAAGCCTGCTCAAAAAATTTCAAGACATAAACCTTCTCAACACTAAGCCTCTCACAATGCCACTTCAGCCATGAAAAAATTAGCACTTACGCATGTATTGGAACTTATTAAGCAGGATTTTCTGTTTGCAAGTCAATGAAATCTATTTAAATCTGTTTCATCACACCAGGACAATTGAGCAAATTGTCATGCAAAGCATCCAAATGCACCAAAAGAAAGTTTACCACAGCTTTGTTCAGCTAAAAGACCGATATGCTCACCGTGAAGCTAACTGGAAGTCAAACATCAAACATTACCGCACTAAGAGACTTATTGATTTGAGTTACTTGGGGCATAAAAAATGTTAACACTTTGAATGTACATCTTTTTAACATGATCCAAGGTCTCACACTGGGGCAACAGTGACAGAATTCTGCTTGCTTTGTAGATGTCATACATATTAATTGCATTCAGGGATGGAAGGTGGATACTAACGTACATCCTGAATTACTCTGCCATGGATGGCAGCATGTGTTGTGGTTAGCAAAAATTTGTGTGTATATGCTCAGGTTTGTTTGCTGGACCTGACAAGGGTAACAAATAGGGGTCAAAGAGTGAAGAACAAGAGTGAAGTGGAAAGTAAATAGCAGAGAACAAGAAATAAAAAGTGAGAGTACAGATTACTAAGCTGCAACGATCAATCGTAATTACAATGTCGGGCCTCACAACATCCATACTGGTTTAAAAAGAAAAAAATGTTTAAACAAGAAAGAAAATCAAGACATGTTAAAATAACCTATATTTCACCGTGAAATATGCAGGCGACAACACAGCGAAGAGGGAGCAAAGGGTATAGCAGACAGGAAGCAGTGTGACACTCTGCAGGTGCTGGGGTGCAGGATGTGCACATAGCCTTTCTCGAACACCATTAGAACATGTTTGATATATTTTTTTCACGAACACTGACTACTTTGCAGGCTGGTGCCACTTAATTTAATTTCAAGACATTAATTTCACACCAGCAGTTAGGTAAAGAATCAACGCCATAGTGATTGTTTATATGACCCCGGAAACAACGTTCCCTCTAAGCTGCGAGCCTGCGCAATTGCACACTGCTCGCGGATTAATTGCGCAAAAAGAAAACCTATGCAGCGCACAAAATAAACAACTCAGTTTAAACTAAAGATGGGGAAATGAGAAAGAGCTCCGGAGCATATCTCTTTCTTCTTTCTTTCTGAAACAAATCGCTTCAAACCGCTGCTTTGGAGTTTGGCTCGTCACTGCTGCTGATGTCACAAAAGAGTAAAAGTTTTTGCTCCGCCCCCTTCCGCTCAGGAAGCTTCTGTGTTTGCTCAGACACATAAAAAATTTGAGCAAACATTGCCCGGAAAAACAATCAGAAAATAAAAATGACGTGGCATCTTATTTAGTAGACTTTGCTGCACACTTTTTGCATACATTGCTGCTTACCAACAATGCTGCTGGATACCTGAATTCAATGAAGTATCCATCGATCCATCAATCAATCAAGTGCAAGCATCTATTCGGGTCCGTTTGTAGTTTGGCAACAGCAGAGATTACTGGAACTCATGTTTATGCTCTGCTTTCTGGAAAAAGCTGACTGTTCAGGTGTTTTAAGAAAAAAATTTTAAATAAAATGAATTACTCTATTCTTCCCTCACCGGGGAAATTTGTGTGCTGCATTCCTTACACCGCAGCAGGCTGTCCTTAGACGGCGCCAATGGTGTGAGAAGTAGGGGTTAGGTGTCTTTTCCAAGGACCCTAAACGTGCTCTCTGTGGGACGGGAACCCGCAAACTTTCGATCCGCGTTTGAACGCTCCAACCACTGAGCTGCCGTCTCCTCCCTAAATACTTACATACATCTTGTCTAGTTTTGATCAGAATGCAGTGATTGGTCAGCGCAAAAAAATGCCCACCCATAGTGAAACAAACTAACCCCAAAGATGCAAGGTCAAACGGTTTCCACAGAGTCAAAGAAACTGTCTGATGCGTACAGTTACTGACTGGGACATTTGTCTACTCAAACACAGAGAGTTTCTAACAGGTGCCTGGAACATTTTTTTTTTAATTTCTTGTACTACACAGAAGGCAAATGCTACCATTGTGTATTCACACCCACTTTGAAAGGTGAAACTTCCCTTTTCAAACAAGTTCTCTTAACTCGCCACTAGATTAGTGATGTTTTGCCCCTTTTGGCGACACGTCAAATGGTAACAAATAGTATACCAATTTAGAGCAAAGAGCAAAGTAGTATTTTACTATGAAGTTTTTTAATAAGGATAAAATATCTTAAATCAAACACATACTAGTTTTGAGTAAATAAACTCAGCTGCATAATAACTTATTGATTGTAATATGTTTTCTCCCGGAGAACAGCTGTCTGTAGAATTAAAAAGTTTGTGTTATCTTATGCAGAAGTGTGCATCAACTAACACTAAACTTTTACAGAAAAAAAACCCACGTCAAACAAAATTGCTAGTAACTCGACATTTTTTTTTTAAATTGTCAAGTATAGATCAGAAATCAAAAATAGCTTTTTTTTTGTTAGTTTCCAAAGAGGTTTGCCTATTGTAGCGATAAGGGTTAGAGTATGTATTAGGTCATGCTAAGAGGGATATTATGTGCTGCTCTGTACTTAATAACTTCAGTAGTACCATATTTACCTCACCAACAAACGGCTATTGATATTCACTTTTTTAAGGGTCAGCAAATTCACCAACAAGGTCAGCTCTTGTGTTGTAGCCTCTTGAGTATTTTTGTTCCAGCTGACAAAGCAGCATTTTAGTGCCACATCCCCAACAGAGCCAGCTGTGTATAACTGGTGTCTTCTCTTTTCACTTAATTATCGATGAACAAGGACAACTTCAAGTCCACGAGGATCAGAGCAAACCAGAGATTGACACAAGTAAAACACTAAACCACAAGCGGCATTCTCACTGAAAAGTACTGGTGGCATTCATCGAGTTAGTGTCTATCAGAAGGGTTTTACAACCTATAATTCATTTAGGTCTTTTAGTAATATTTTTCAGTTCAGCATTCACTGAAAAAGTAGCTGAGAAAATGATTCACTGCGACCATGTTATAGGAGGCATAGAGCCAAAAGTGTAATGCAGCCCATCCTCAAAGATCCTGGATGTCATAAGGACAGAAGAAGCAGTGAGCATTTTAAACTGAAAGTGGCTGCTTGTTAACGGGATAATTAATACTGACAAAGTAAAGAAAATGTAGTTTAATTAAGGCTTGAAATTTAATTTGCAGACAGATTAGCTATAATTTAATATACTAAAAGGTTAGGTGTGCAAACTCTCCTCTGTTATACCAATGGGTTCGATAAAAAAGCAAAGAACAGATGATGGTAATCCTGTATCAAAGACAGCAAGACCACCAGCAATTAAAACCACTACTGGCGTGTAAATGGGCTCCAGCTTCCCTCAAACTAACATCTCTGCACTCTACTCTGTAAAGGTCACAAGCCACTTCCGGAAATGAGCAACTTCCTCATGGCTGTCTTCAATACAGATTTGTTTGTTGCTGCGTGCATTGGCACAAAAGTTTCTCATGTACAAAGAGATTATATTTATTACAGTTCCCTACCAGCCCTACATGAACTAAACTCATTTCTCGTGATGCTAGTTTGCATATTAAAAAAGAAACAGCGGAGTTCTAGTTAAGAAATAGGTACTAAAACTACTGTATTTTCCGCACTATAAGGCACACCTAAAAATTTTAAATTTTCTCTAAAGTCCAAGATGCGCCTTTTAACCCGGAGCGCCTTATATATGGATCAATATTGAGCTACAACAGGTGTCGCAACTGCGGTAAGCCGCCGCCGACTCCAGTTTCGCCGACTCGTAGAAGAAGTAGTGTTCGGTGCATGCTGGGATATATGAAACGGCGTCTCATTTCCGTTTGTGTAAAGACCCTGAAATGGCTCCTACCACGAGACACTGTTACAACGCAGAGTTTAAACTCAAGGTGATCGGTCACGCAGTAGAACACGGCAATAGAGCCACAGTGAGAGAGTTTAACATTAACGAATCAATGGTAAGTGGAGGAAGCAAGAGGATGCGCTGCGCCAAGTAAGTAAGACTAAACAGAGTTTATCTCCAATGGAAGATAAACTGTGTCACGAAAATACTCATACTCTATCTCAGAGAAAATAATAAAACACCTGTTTATTCATTTTGGGAGTAAAGGGAGTTGTCAGAAAGCTGTTTTGTAATTGTTAATAAAGTTTGAGTGACCGATCTGTTTTTTTTTTTTTTTACATTCCCCTTAGCGCAACACCATCTAATGGATGAATAGTGTAACCCCAGCCATTACTGTAGCGCCTTATAATGCGGTGCGCCATATATATGGAAAAAGTTTTAAAATATGTCATTCATTGAAGGTGTGCCTTATAATGCAGTGCGCCTTATAGTGCGGAAAATACGGTATTGTAAGCAAGAGAACAAAGTATTGTTGTCAGCGTACACAAAAGCTTCCTCTTTAACTTGAGAGATTTTCCATCAGATAGAGCGAAAAAGAAATCTGTATTTGGCTTCTGCATTTATCAGAACTAGATGTATTGCAGCTTTGTAATTGTGGTGTCCTTGGTTCTTTTTCTTAAAAACACCATGATGCACACTGAGACAAATGGTCGCAAAGTAAGAAAATGTAATATAATGAGTTTGAAACAACGATACGTACCAGAATGCAATAGTGTTTAAGATAGAGCCATATTGTATTAAATTACTTAAATAACTAGCTAGAATCCAGGTTCGCTCATTGCCGTCTTCTTAATGAAAGAAGATGTGTTAAAGTGTCACTGAACCCACAATTAGATACCACCTTTAAACTTTGAAAGACAGCCATAAGAAACATCCTGTAGCCAAAGAAATGGTGCGTCATCATTTACAAAGAAAGAAATAAACAGTAAACTTTTAGAAAGTATAAGAGCTAAAATATTGTCACAATATAACAGATCCAAAGTTGTATTTAAAAAAAAGTAGAACAGCATCAAATTATATTGAAATTTCGTCTTTTATCAGTGTCGCACTTTGCTTATCAACTTTCTTCTGAATTTACTGACAAATGTCCTGTTATTGTGGAGTGGGGTAAAGAAATAAAGGGGTTGAGACTTTCTATCCTGCGTCCTATTCAAATGCGTTAGATTCTCATCGCCATGTATCCAGCTGCTGTCTGACAAAACCATTCTTTATGCATGACTAGCCCTAAAAAAGCCGCAAACATCTGGTTATATTGGTGTTACAAGGTTTCTTGTAATCCAAACCATCTACGTTTGTGTGAACAATCAATAGTTTCATTTCATCCCTTCACTTACCCATGAAGGACCCATGTGTCAGACTCGTCACCCCGACTAACGTAGTTCTCAGGCAACAGACCAGAAAGACCTGTGCCCAAAGATGTGCCGTACACCCAGCCCTCACTGGCAGTGCTTTGCTCCACTGAAGACATGAAGATGAAGTCTACTTGTAACAGCTCAAGTTCATCATCATTCTGAGGCACGTATAGGTACATGACTTGCAGCGTCTACAGGAAAAAGTTAGCAACTATTAAAAGAGGGCTTCTCAGTTGCTGGAGAACTGGCAAAAAAGGAGTAGAATTTGTTAAGAAAATGTTCCAAATTTAAAAAAAGATTTACCTCGTGATTAGCAAAGCGAATATCTCTAGATAAGAGCACAGCCAGCCAATCACAGCCTGAAGACACGCCCACACATTTGGCCAACTTTTCCAAAACCGGAAGGTGACTGGTTTGAAAATGGTATGACAGAGTGACATGGAGTTGCTTCTTATGGGGCTCAACATGTACATCTGGATGAATGAAAAACAGAAAAGAAATATATATAAACTTTTAGCGACCACAACTCATGCATTTCACTCTCATCTTATGTAAGATGTGCCAACGTCTGCTGAAGAGAGTTCCTCATACTCATGCCTCAATATTTTATTCTAAATGTATTGAAATCCTGATACGTATAATATTTGTGTACTGAAAGAGCAAATAAAAGAATAGAAACATGCAAGATCCAAACCTGCTTTTGCCTCTGCTTCCGCGGCAAAATCGGCAGCAAAACTTTTTAGGACCTCTGCCATCTGCTCCTCTACAAACAGTCCGATGAAGGTTGTGGAAGTGTAGAGCTCTAGTGGGAGAAGCATGGGTATGCGACCCTTCCATTTGGCCACAGTGGTCTGGAGTGCATCAGTTAGAGCTTCCACTTTGCCATCAGCACACTACACATGACCAAGACAGCACAACAAAACCTTCAAAACCTGCACAGAAACAGATCCTGATTTTTTCTGGATCATGAACTGCCAAACTGTATAACTTTTTGTGGCAGGTGGGACCTCTTTGACGTGTCTGGTGGGCGATACTAGCGCCATTTTTGGACGTGTCTGGTGGGCGGTACTAGCGCCATGTTTGACATGTGCTCGCCTCCACACAACAGACTTGAGTGAGTGGACTCACGAGGTGGATGAGATGATCCAAACCTCGTCCTGATCTACAGGACTACTCAAGACCTGCTGGGTTCTCCAGCTCCCTGCCCCTCACCCAATCTAGAGCGCGCACGTCGGGTGCCCTGTATTAGGATCGGAGTTCTTACCGGTAGGTTTGGGGTGGGTTCACTCTGTGTTTAGTGTGGGACAACAGCTGATTAAATATTATTTCAGGCTGTTAAACGCTCCGGTGGTTGCCTGCAGCCCCTTCCTCGTTCTGCTGCACAATTAACACTCACGTTTACTGGCAGGTAAGCCGTTAAACAGTGTTAGGTTTTTCTTTATTCTTCCTCTCATTATCATGTTTCATTTCTAGGTGTGTGGCTGCTCGTGGGCGTCACCATTCACTAGAAAGCAGTTGTTTGTCCATATTATTGGAAATCATCAGTTTGATTAATACTTTGCTCGTAAGGCAAGGAACTGTGTACGAAATAATGTGTGCATGACCCTACTCTTTTGTTTTAATTGGATTTGATTCAACTGATTACCAGTTTCTTTGTCTGCTTGTAGCTTTCCTTGTAGATCCATTTTATTTTGAACATCATTGTATTGTGTAATTAAAGTAATTTTGATTTGTTTTCACTGGATATGGGGGAAGAAGCAGACCCACTAGTGGTGGCAAAGATAGAGCTAATGACTTTAATACCTTCTTCAACAGGTTTAGCTCTACAAATGCCTCTACCTCTTCTTCCCTACCTTCACCACACCTGCTACCAGCGTCTGCTCCTTCTCAGCTATTCAATGGACTAGTGCCTGAACCCCCCCACCCAACCGTTTGACTGTGACCACCTTTCAGGTGAAGAAACAGCTGGAGAAGCTAAACCAGCACAAAGCAGCCGGCCCAGATGGCATCAACCCCCATACCCTGAGGACCTGTGCGCTCCAGCTGTGTGGGGTTCTCCAGCACCTTTTCAACCTGAGCCTCAGGCTAGAGAGGGTTCCGCTTCTCTGGAAGACATTGTGCCTGGTCCCTGTACCCAAGAAACCATCTTCATCTCACCTCAAGGATTTCCGTCCAGTTGCCCTCACATCTCATGTGATGAAGGTGCTGGAGAGGCTGGTGTTAGCCCACATGAGACCGCTGGTGAATTCCTCCCTGGACCCCCTGCAGTTTGTCTACCAGCCACGCCTGGGTGTTGACGACGCTGTCATCCATCTGCTGCAGCGAGCTCATTCACATCTGGATGGTGGTGGGGGCATGGTGAGAATCACCTTCTTTGATTTCTCTAGTGCCTTTAACACCATCCAGCCCTCATTACTGGGTGATAAGCTGCGGCTGATGGGTGCTGGTGCGTCTGCCGTCTCCTGGATCACTGATTACCTGACGGACAGGCCACAGTTCGTCCGGCTGGGCAAAGTCCGGTCTGATGTGGTTTTAAGTGGTGTGGGAGCCCCACAGGGCACGGTGCTCTCTCCATTCCTCTTCACATTGTACACTTCAGACTTCCAGCACAACTCCGATTCATGCCACCTACAGAAATTCTCTGATGACTCAGCAGTTGTAGGGTGTATAAGTGGTGGGCAGGAGGAGGAGTACAGGAGGGTGGTGGATGGATTTGTGGTGTGGGCGGGAGAAAATCACCTGCTCCTCAATGTGGACAAGACCAGGGAGATGGTGATTGACTTCCGGAAGAGGAGGACTGCTTTGCAGCCGCTCTGCATTCTGGGTAGAGATGTGGAGGTGGTTGAGGAGTACAAATACCTTGGAGTGACCATCGACAGTAGACTGAGCTGGAGGAGCAACAGTACTGCTGTGTACAAGAAGACTTGCTGCCGACTTTACTTTCTAAGGAAGCTGAGGTCCTTCAATGTGAGCGGCAAGATCCTGGAGACCTTCTATCAGTCTGTGGTGGCCAGCACCTTGTTCTTCTCTGTCATCTGCTAGGGGAGCAGCATCGCAGCCCGTGACACCAACAGACTGAATAAACTAATCAGACTGGTTGGCTCTGTCATTGGCAGCAAACAGGACTCACTTGAGGCAGTGGTAGAGAGGAGGTCACTGAACAAACTTTTGTCCATCATGGAAAACCATGACCATCCTCTCTACCCACTCCTGGACGAACAACGGAGCTCCTTCTCCAAGAGGCTCAGACAGCTCCGCTCGAGAACATCTCGTTACCGGAGGTCTTTCTTTCCGTACGTGATCGGGCTCTACAACGACTCACTTAGCAGATAGGAAGTTGTTGCTGTGACACACAAATTTCCCCTGTGTGGGATCAATAAAGTATATTCTGATTCTGATTGTTGTATTTTGTGCACCTGACTTGTGTCCAGACCTAGGGCGGTCCTGGTATTTTACAGCAACCAGGCCTCCATTGTCCCAGGGCTAAGCTTCCTGGATGGCGTTGCAGTCTGTTAGACCCTCACGTCACATTTGCAAAAAAAAAAGTTTCACCAGAGAGGAGGTGTCTTTTAGCAAAGAATGGAAGAAATAAAACGTCCTGCTCTTTACATCACAGGATTTTATAACAGTCAGAAATATCACCATAAGATCTAAAATTAAAAAGTCCATCACTAATAAAACCATGTTTATCAGGTCCGTGTAGTCCCTCATTCATCCAGGAGTGATCCATAGTAGAAAAAGTTTCAAAAAAGTCTTCTGGACAGTTTCATTCTTGATCGAGAATTAAACTGTCAAGAAGACTTTTTTAAAACTTTTTCTACCATGTTTATCAGGGTTTTTGCTTTGTCGGCAGAAAACTTGAAAGTTTTCTAATTACGAGACTTACCATGAAAAATTGGCAGAGGATTATATGTTGTGTGCCTTGTTCTTGCCACAGGAAAGGCGGGACGGTTTCCAGAAGTGTGTGAGTTGCTGGAGCAGTTTCCCACTGGGTCGCAAATATAACACATACTCTCTGGGCAGTGGGTTGTCTAGAAAAGGGTCGTCTAAATGGGAGAAGAGCCTGGACCAAGATAAGAAAAAAAAGTGACAAAGAAGAAATGAAAAACAGATCGTCCAGCAGAGGGGGCTACATTTTACTTCATGTAACACATGACAACATGGGCTCTTTACATGTTGACTACGATAAGAGTTTACTCTGTTAAGCATTAACAACTATGAAAGCAAGAAGAGTGTGTGAATGTGTGTGTGCTGAGCTCACCAGTCACAAGCTGCCCGCAGATTTTTGCCTCCTGTTGAAATTAAAGCTTTCAAGCTGAAAAGAAAGATCAAAGCACTGTTAGAAAATTAATTATTTTTCTCCTGTACATGATTTATCTGGAGGGATTTGCAGAGTTCCCACATGACAAAAAACAAAGGAGCATACTAAGGGAGCTGTTAAATGACAACACACAATAATTCATAACAGAAGTTCATTATTAACAGGAGAAGTTCATGTAAGAGAACTGACACTGATTTCAAGCAGACAGATTTTTTTACCTCGCAAAAATATGCTTCTGTACTTTCCTATGCAGACACATGAAACTAACCTGCTACATACATGTGTGTACATGACGATGACAGGAAGTTTAAAGATAGAAACACTTGTCAATTATCAGACTCTAAAATGCAGAGGCTTTTTAGGGAGGTTGGAAAGAATGCATGATGAAATATATTTTATGCAATTATGATAGCTTTTGATTTTTGGGGTGCTTTTAATGTTAACTGATTGTCAACTTAATTGCACATTTTTAGTTTACAGAGGCTGTAGGGGTATTTTTGGATTTCATCAGGAAGACAAAGATAATGTCCACACCCTCTTGTTGAGAGGTGACCCAGTACGCCACCCACTCCCATGTCCCAAATTATTTTACATAGCAAAGACCATCAGACACACAACAAAATGTGATTCATTAGGGCAGAAATGTGAAATAAATTGTGAAGCTAAAATCATTTTCAGATCTCTGATATTTTACAACCTAAACAAATGAAGTTGTTAGTTTGAGGAGCAGATAAAAAGTGGTTTTAGTGTCACTTCACATTTGTAACTTTTCCAACTTTTCTTAATTAGCATCTTTTTGTAAAACTTCAGCAAATGACGAGTGCTTCTAGAGGGATCCGAAACCACACTGTCACACATCTGAGTCCGTTACCAAGTGGGACTGTAGAATTCAATATTTTCACTCATTCATTTATCATTTATTAATAAATATTTCCTCTAAAGTATCAACCATCCAGGTTTGTTCAGTCATACCTCAGGTCTGGGCATGAGGAACTATACTTATTCAAGCTTCTGTTATTCATCATTTATCTCCTTACATACTTCTGTTATTGCCCAAAAGCTGGTAAAAAATAAAAGCCAAAGAAAACCATTTTCTTTATTGTTTTTCTTACCCTTTTTCTGAACTTTTAAAAAGCCAAACTCTTTACTGTCTCTTTTCAGCTGAAGGTCTCTGTGTATTATGTGAAAAACAAGCAGTAAGTCATCCATTCATTGCATCTGAACTCACTCATCAACTCTCAGACTATCTGTCTCTCCAAGCTGACAGGGCAGCATTTCAATCCAGCTCCCCAGTAGAATTACCAGCAACACGGGATTTCATTACCACTGATCCAGAACCATTCACAGGTCAGTCTGACTTATGCTGTGCACTGTTTTTGATCAAAGACCAAACACTTTTGCCTCAGACATCAGCAGGATTCGATACATGTTGGGACTTATGAGAGGAAAAGCACTCAAGTGGGCTGAAGCTTCAGTTCTGGACTTTGGCAGCTGAAGTAGACTGGACCGAGCAGGCCTTGAGGGCAGCCTTTAAGAAGGGTTTGAGTGAGCAATTAAAGGATGAGCTTATGTCCAAGGAAGAACCTCCCAACTTGGATTCTCTGGTCTCTCTAGCCAACAGGATTGATAATCGTCTCCGGACGCGCCGCAGAGAACGGGGAGGTGGGGGGGGACTATCAAATTGGGTTACAGCAGCCTCTCCTGGGGTACAAGCCAGCCCCTCTCCAGACGCTTTAGGTCCAGACAACTCTCCCACTCCTGCTCCCCTTGCTCCAGAACCCATGCAGCTTGGAGGAGCACGCTTAACCCATGAGGAGCGCCAAAGGCGAAGGCTGGCAGGAGAATGTCTGTATTGTGGAAAGCCGGGTCACTTTCTGGCATCTTGTCCAACACGGCCAAAAGAGAGGGCTCATCAGTAAGCGTGGGGGTGCAGATACAGGCCAAACTATGTTACAAGACTGTCATACTGCCACTGTTGGCCTTAATTGACTCAGGTGCTGAAGAGAACTTCTTGGATAAACGGATAGCAGAGCAAACTGGAATATGGCTGAAGGCCCTGGAAAATCCAGTTTCTGCACTGGCTCTTGATGGTAGGTTGCTGGCCAAGATAACTCATCGTTCAGAACCTGTCACACTCATTTTGTCTGGCAACCACTGAGAGGAAATACGGTTTAACATCCTGTCTGCTCCTACATGGCCTTTGATCCTCGGTTTTCCCTGGTTGTTCTAGCACAACCCTGTTATCGACTGAACAGAAAGAAGGGTGAGTAGCTGGAGCAACAACTGTCATGCTAACTGTCTTGCTTCTGCACTAACTCCAGCAAAGAGAGACAATGCTCCAGTGGAACCCAATCTAAAAATAGTGGATCTATCCAACGTCCCTGATGAGCACCATGAGCTGAGCAACGTTTTCAGTAAGTCCAAGGCTCTGTCCCTGCCCCCTCATCGTCTGTGTGACTGTTCCATAGTTTTGACTCCTGGTGCTAAACTACCTACCAGCAGGTTGTACAATTTGTCCAGGGCTGAAGGGGAGGCTATGGAGAAGTATATTAAAGAGTCTCTAGCCTCTGGTTTGATACAGCCCTCCACTTCCCCACTCGGTGCTGGTTTCTTTATTGTTCCCAAGAAAGATTCATCGCTAAGACCTTATGATGATTATCGGGGACTCAATTACCGTGATTTCACGACCATTAGGCGCACCGTACGAAAAAGGCGCAGTCATAGTTATGTGCGCCATTGCTGTATTTAACACACACATAAGGCGTACCGTACGAAAAGGCGCAGTCTCAGTCACACACCGCCTTACAACACATGCGCAAGCATGCAAATGTGCGTATTAAAAAATAGATCGGGAGCAAAACTGAGTTTGGTTGTGCTTTATTTAAGTAGTAACGATACTAAACAAGCACATTACCAGTAATAGTCTTTATTCAAACCCGTCAAAGTCCTCATCCTCTGTTTCGGAATCGAACAGCTGCGCAAAATCAAACAGCAATGTTGTGCACACAGCGCATACCTTTTTTATACACAATCCACGTCCACACTTCACTCTTTAACGTTCTCATGCCTTTTCTTTCAGGTCCGCCTCACCTCACGGGCAGCTGTTTTTCTTTTAGGCCTGCCTTTTTTCACACACAAGGCGCACCGTACGAAAAGGCGCACCGCTCATTTTGAAGAAAATATAAGAGGTTTATATGCGCCTTATAGCCGTGAAATTACGGTATGTCACTGTTAAAAACAAATACCCTCTGCCACTCCTGGATTCAGCTTTCACACCCCTCCAGGGATCCAGTATATTTACAAAATTGGACCTCAGAAATGCTTATCATCTGGTACACATAAAGGAAGGTGATGAGTGGAAAACGTCTTTCAAGACGCCCCCTGGACACTTTGAATATTTGGTTATGCCATTTGGGCTAACTAATGCTCCAGCTGCTTTTCAGTCTCTGATTAATGACGTGCTGTGGGATTTTCTCAATCGTTTTGTGTTTGTCTACCTGGATGACATTTTGATTTTTTCGCGGAACAAGGAGGGGCATCAGGTTCATGTTCTTCAGGTCTTACAGAGACTGCTGGAAAACAAACTATTCGTGAAAGCTGAGAAATGTGTTTTTCATTCGTCTAAGGTCAGTTTTCTGGGTTTCATCATCGAGAGTGGGCAGGTTAAGGCTGACCCAGAGAAGGTCAGGGCAGTAACAGATTGGCCGGTCCAAGTGAGTAGGAAGAAACTCCAACGATTCCTTGGTTTTGAAAATTTCTACAGAAGGTTCATCAGAGGCTTCAGTTCTGTTGTGGTTCCTTAGACTAAACTTAACTCTCCCTCTGTGGAGTATATTTGGAATCCAGAAGCTGATGCAGTCCTTAGACATCTTAAGAGTCTCTTAACAACTGCACCAGTCCTGAAGAATCCAGATTCCACTAAGCAGTTTATTGTTGAAGTGGATGCCTCTGACATCGGAGTTGGGGCTGTGTTGTCTCAAAGATGGACACGTGCAACCATGCGCTTTCTTCTCTTGACGTCTTTCCCCAACCGAGAGAAATTACAATGTTGAAAACCGTGAGTTATTAGCTCTGAAGATGGCATTGGAGGAGTGGAGACATTGGCTGGAGGGGGCTGAGCATCCCTTTTTGGTCTGGACAGATCACAAGAACTTGGCTTATTTTCAGTCCACCAAGAGGTTGAATCCCCGCCAGGCCCGCTGGGCGTTATTCTTCAGCCGATTTAATTTCACACTCTCCTATCGACCTGGATCCAGAAATACAAAGCCTGATGCCCTGTCTAGACTGCATAATGTCGAAGAACAAACCGGTGAGCCTGAACCCATCTTGTCACTAACTTGTGTGGTCGCTGCAATTTCCTGGGAAATCCAAAACACTATTAAAGAGGCTCAACAATCTCAGCCTGATCCAGGTTCTGGCCCTCCTGGTAGAGTTTTGTTCCAGATGCCGCCCGTTCCGAGGTGTTGCAATGGGTACATACCAGCCGTTTTGCCTGCCATCCAGGAGTAAGCCGCACACTGTCCCTGCTTAAACGAACCTTCTGGTGGCCTTCCATGGATAAAGACACTCAGTCCTATGTTACCGCCTGTCCAACATGTGCTTGTAGCTAGACCAGTCACAGACCACCTGCTGGATTACTTCAGCCACTGGAAGTTCCTTCTAGGCCCTGGTCCCACATAGCAGTTGACTTTGTGACAGGTTTACCACCCTCTAATGGAAACACCACCATTCTCACTGTTGTTGACCGCTTTTCCAAGGCAGCCCATTTTATTGGCCTACCTAAACTCCCCACAGCCAAAGAAACTGCTGATTCACTGGTTAATCATGTGTTCAGGCTTCATGGAATACCTGTTGATATCGTATCTGATCGGGGTTCACAATTCACCTCCCAGGTCTGGAAAGATTTCTGTCAAGCACTTGGCGCATCTGTAAGTCTTTCCTCGAGTTTCCATCCCCAGTCTAACGGACAGACTGAGAGGGCTAATCAGGACCTGGAATTGGCAGGGGGGTACTGTCAGGAGAGTAGTCTGTTCCCCCTCTGTGTCCTCTTTCCCCCTCCCTCTTGTCTGTGTGTGTGCAACAAGTCACAGCTGAAACTAATCTACTCATCTGCTGAAGCATAAATGGAATAGTTTTTGACACACCCTTCGCCAGATCGTTGTTTATCATGCTTGACCTGTTATCTAGTTTTTGGCTCCAGCTCCTACATTAGAACCTGCCTAGTTTATCTGTTTTTGTGTTCTTTATTTGGACTTTTCATCATTCTTATAAATCTGCTTGTGATTTTTCATCTGAGCCTGTCTGTTGTGTCATGGGTATACTTTTGGCCTCAGCTCCACATCATGACACGTTTACACAATAGTCAAGATTTAATTATTTCACTTCGTAATTTATAGATATTTATCATCCGCAGAAAATAAAGTGAACTGGGACTTAAGTATTAAGTTTAATAATCAGGGCCTCAGGGGGTGCCAGAGCCTATCCTAGCCAAAATCAGGCAAGAAGAAGGGTAGACAGCAAATAGGTTGCCAGTTTGCTGCAGGGCCACACAAAGAGACAACCACACACACAAACACACACACACTTCCTAGGGGCAGTTTCGTATTGGCCAATCAACCTAGCATGCATGTTTTTGGAGGGTCAAAGGAAACCGGAGTAGTTGGAAAAAACACACACATACACAGGGAGAACATGTAAACTCCACACAGAAAGCCAAGAGTTTTAAGACTTGTCCGCTCTCTTGGATTCGAACCTCAGACCTTTTTGCTTTGAATCAGAATCAGAATCAGAATGCTTTTATTGCCATGTCAATGAGAATATCAGAGACTAGGAACTTGCTTTGATACAGCTGTGCAATATTATAAGATGAAAATATTAAAAAATAAAATAAATAAAAATAATAAAAATAATTTTAACAAAACAGAGTGCTCAGAAAGAAAAAGAAAAGTAGTGCCATGTCATAGAAAATAATAAAAAATAATAAAGATAGTAAAGTGACAAGAGGGAGGTGACTAAGAGATGTGGGGTTCAGGTTATAAAGTATTAATTAGACTAACGGCAGAAGGGAAGAAGCTGTTTTTGTGGCGGGACGTTCTGGTCCGAATGGACCGGAGCCTCCTGCCCGAGGGGAGTCGCTCAAAAAGTCCATGTCCAGGGTGGGAAGGGTCAGCTGCTATCCGACTTGCACGCCCCCGAGTCCTGGAGACGTACAGGTCTTCGAGAGATGGAAGGCTACAGCCGATCACCTTCTCTGCAGAGCGCACAATACGCTGCAGTCTGTGTTTGTCCCTGGCTGTGGCTCCAGCGTACCACACGGTGATGGAGGAGGTGAGGATGGACTCGATGAAGGCTGTGTAAAACTGCACCAACATCTGGGCGGGCAGCTTGGCTTTCTTCAACTGCCGCAGAAAGTACATCCTCTGCTGGGCCTTTTTGATCAGGGAGCTGATGGACGGCTCCCACTTTAGGTCCTGTGTGATGGTAGTGCCGAGGAAGCGGAAAGAGTCTACAGTGGTGATGGGGGAGTCTGTCAGTGCAAGGGTGGTAATAGGTGCTATAGCTTTCCTAAAGTCCACGATCATCTCCACTGTCTTCTGAGCGTTGAGCTCCAGGTTGTTGTTGCTGCACCAGGACATCAGCCGGTCTACCTCCATCCTGTAGGCCGACTCATCACCATCAGAGATAAGCCCGATGAGAGTGGTGTCGTCCGCAAACTTGATCAGTTTGACAGAGTCATGGCTGGAGGTGCAGCAGTTAGTGTACAGGGAGAAGAGCAGGGGAGAGAGGACACAGCCCTGTGGAGACCCTGTGCTGATAGTCCGAGAGGTGGAGACATTCTTCCCCAGCCGCACGCACTGCCTCCGGTCTGTTAGGAAGTCAGTAATCCACCTGCAAGTGGAGTCAGGCACGTTGAGCTGGGAGAGCTTGTCCTGAAGCAGGGTAGGGAGGATGGTGTTGAATGCAGAGCTGAAGTCCACAAACAGGATCCTAGCATAGGTTCCCGGGGAGTCCAGGTGCTGCAGGGTGAAGTGGAGGGCCAGGTTGAGGACACACTGTGATAAGTACTGCACCACCGTGTAGCATAGATAATTATTAAAGTTTTAAAATTTAGAGTGAGTGATCGAAGCAGCAAAGAAAATGTTCAATTGTGAAACAAATCTTTCCAATAAACAAAAAAATAAATCAAATGAACTAAAGAAATTTCCAAGCTGTCAAAAATAAACCAACCATTCAAAAATTATCAAATTTTTACATATAAACAGAGTAAATGACAAATTTATTATCTAACTTACAGTATTTAAATAGTGACCAATTATGCTTGATTTTAAATGATTTAAAAACACAATCTCTTCTGCAACCATGTGGCATAATAAGCACATTGCTATATTGTAAACTTTGGAAAGTTTTGTACCTTATTTGCCACATTAACATATTTAATTCAGACAAAGAGCCTTTTAGAGGATTTATGCAGAATGCAAGAGAACCATTTCCTCTTTATTGTTTTACAGACAGCGTGAGCTTTAATTTAATCTGCTTTAACACACAACCTTTATTTTCTCTTATTGTCTCAAAAACATGTAGAAAATACGAGCCACTAGCTGGACTAGTTTTTGGAAGGGATGGGCAGCACCATGCAACAAACAACATTGTGCAAAATAAACCAATTTTCTCACCCAAACTTTTCTATTTCCTCGATGAGCAGGAAAGAGTGGGTTGCTATGGTTACAGTAAACTACCAATCGCAGGGCAGCCCTGCCTGTATATACATAAAATACCAAAAGATTTCATATTGATAAACATAAATCCAATCTATTTATTTACACAAACACCATGAGTCAACCAAAACAATTTTTGGGAGCTAGCGGTAAAATCGCGATCAGCGAGCAGCGCTACAAACCAGAAACCATTCTCTACACCCGCAAACAAACGGTACAATGACTGGCTACAAACATTCAGCAAAATAAACATATTTACTCACCCGAACTTTTTTATTTCCCCGATGAGCAGAAAAGAGTGTGTTGCTATGGTTACCGTAAACTAACAATCGCAGGACAGCCCTGCTTGTGTCTACAAAAAATACCAAAAGATTTCCTATTGATAAACATAATTCTAATCCATTCTTTAATTCATTTTGTTAACATAAACACCATGAGATCAACCAAAACAATCTTTGAAAGCTAGCGGTAAATCGCGATCAGCGAGCAGCGCTACAAACCAGAAACCTTTCTCTACACCCGCAAACAAAAGTACAATGACTGGCTACACACATTGTGCAAAATAAACATATTTACTCACCCGAACTTTTCTATTTCCCCGATGTGCGCTGTGATTCCCTACAAAACACAGTATCCCTACAAACCAGATACTTCAAGAAATATCTAGACATACTCACGTAGCGTTCCATCAGCAACAAATTCAAAAGCTACTGCCGCGTACGTCAGCAGAGCGCACAACCCAATTGGACAAATAAAATCTGCGTCATCGTTGGAGAAACCAAAACGCAGAGGGAACCCGATAGGCATGATGGGAAATGGAGTCTTGTCTACTGTCAGCTGATAGATTAAGTGATGTTTTCTTCAGAAATTCTCTGACCTTTGATCAATACATATCTGCTCTTTTTACATTTATTCTTATTGGTTTAAGCTTTTTGTATTGATTATTATTGGTGAATTTTGTATGGTGACCTCATAAGTGACATGGAAGATGGATCTAAATTATATTAGCTATTAATATAAATGTGAGATTTATACCTCACACACTCTGCATTCCAGAAGCCATTACAAAATCTGCCTCCTCACTTATCAATGCGTTCATGGAATTGGCCCTACTTACCTCACTGAGCTCTCTCTCCCCACACACCACCTCAAGACACCTTCACTCAAATTTGAAACACTGCCTCCACCAGCCAAGGTGGAGGCTACCTTTATCTTTTTTTCTGTCTTTTCCTCAGTGCCAATGTCTCTACACCAAACAGCATGGCTGGTCTCACCGCGGTTTTGTATACTTCCACTTTCATTTTAGCTAAAACTCTTCCATCACACATCACACCTGATACTTTTCTCCAGCTGTTTCAGCCCTCCCGTCCATCACTTACGAGGTTGCGGGGGGTGCCTTAGCCCATCCCGGCTGATTCGAGGCGAGGGGAAGGGTACATCCCAATCAGGTCATAAGTCTGTCGCAGGGCCACACACGTACAACCATACACACACACATTCCTAGGGGCAATTTGGTACCAGCCAATCAACCTGACATGCATGTCGTTGGAGGATGGGAGGAAACTGGAGTACCCGGAGGAAACCCATGCATACACAGGGAGAACATGCAAACTCCACACAGAAAGGCCAGTGTTCCAAGCCTCATCCGAACCTGATACTTGAACCCCCGACCTTCTTGCTGTGAGGCCACTGTGCCACCCCCTATTTTATTTTATTATTATTTGTTTTATATAAATACTTACTATTTCTTACATTCATGCATTGTTGTTTATGGCTGCCATCTGAGTTTTCGTTTTAGTCTTAGTCTTTGGAACAAAATTTAAAATAAGTTTTAGTCACATTTTCGTCTTCTCTCTATATTTTAGTTTTTGTCACGTTTTAGTCAACGAAAACTCAAAAGAGTTTTGGTCTAGTTTATGTCAGGGAAGACTTAGAAAGTTTTTATTCTAGTTTAAGTGTAAAAAAAAAAAGAAACAAAAAACAACAAATATTCTTATTTTAACAATTGTGACTTTATTACTGAGAATGCTGTAGGTTAATTGTTTAAAAAAAATAAAAAAAAATCCTGCCAAGTTTTAACTTGCGCAAAACAACAAACATTGTAAAACAACAGAAAATAAATACACATTCTTCAGTGAGTGAGGTATGTTGTACCTTGTGCATACCTAAAAATGACAGCTATTAAAGACCCCTGTAAACAAAGTAAGCATTGGACTGTGTCTTTAAGAGCAGCCAAGCCATGGCAAGCCGGCTGTGCAAGGCCGCAATGTTTTATCGCATCAAAGTTCATGGTATGTGCAAGGATTCTAGGGAGCGCTGCTAGGCCATTTCCTGGAGCTCATTTATGATCAGACCATGTTGATCGGCAATGCCGGCTGTAGGGACAAACGAGGCATGAAGGTGTCTGTGAACGAGCGTTTAAATAAGATAACCAAGTTGCTACCAATACAATACTGCCTTATAGGGCCCCGATTTTGCCTGGTCCCTATGGCGATCATCAACAAGACAGACACCAGCAACACAACCTAAGCAATTAACTGGTGCGTTGGAGACGCTACTCTGGAAGTCATGGATGGAGTTGAGGGCTTGACCACAGATGAGTGTCCATTTAAAAGCAACCAAGCCATGGCAAGCCGGCTGTGCAACGCCGCAATGTTTTATCGCATCAAAGTTCATGGTATGTGCTTTGATTCCAGGGAGCGCTGCTAGGCCATTTCCTGCAGCTCATTCATGCTCAAACCATGTTCATGGGCAATGCCGGCTTTAGGGACAAACGAGGCGTGAAGGTGTCTGTGAACGAGTGTTTAAACGAGTTCACCGAGTTGCTGTCTATACACTACTGCCTTATAGGGCCCCAATTTTGCCTGGTCCCTGTGGCGGCAGTCAACAAGACAGACACCAGCATCACGACCTATGCAATCAACTGGTGCATTGAAAACGCTACTCTGGAAGTCGTGGATGGACTCGAGGGCTTAACCACAGATGAGTCTCCGTTTAAGAGCAGCCAAGCCATGGCAAGCCGGCTGTGCAAGGCCGCAAAATTTTATCGCATCCAAGTTCATTGTACGTGCTTTGATTCCAGGGAGCGCTGCTAAGCCATTTCCTGGAGCTCATTTATATTCAAACCATGTTCATGGGGAATGCCGGCTGTAGGGACAAACGAGGCGTGAAGGTGTCTGTGAACGAGCGTTTAAACGGGATCACCAAGTTGCTGCCTATACAGTGCTGCCTAATGAGGTCCCGATTTGGCCTGGTCCCTGTGGCGGTCATCAACAAGACAGACACTAGCAACACGACCTATGCAATTAACTGGTGCGTTGGAGACGCTACACTGGAAGTCACGGATGGATTCGAGGGCTTGACCACAGATGAGTCTTCGTTTAAGAGCAGCCAAGCCATGGCAAGCTGGCTGTGCAAGGCCGCACTGTTATATTGCATCAAAGTTCATGGTACGTGCTTGGATTCCAGGGAGCACTGCTAGGCCATTTCCTGGAGCTCATTTATGTTTAAACCATGTTCATGGGCAATGCCGTCTCTAGGGACAAACGAGGCGTGAAGGTGTCTGTGAACAAGCGTTTTGCCTGTTTAACGCATTGTTTCATTGTCGTTAAAGAGGCCAAGAGAGGTGGTCTGCACGCCATTCGCTCATACACATAAGGCAAGAAAATGGCAAAAACGTACCAGGAGGCCAAAGATGTTCTGCATTCTTACAATAAAAAAAAACCTTATACCTAAAAGGCTGTCAGCAGTTTGAATTCATCAAACGTCTAGGTCACCGTTTGTTTGCAAGGAAATTTAAAACCTTCTGACGAGTTAATGGAGATTCAGGGTTAGACCTGTCATTAAAAAAACTTTATCAATATGAAGTCCTGTTTTTTTCTTATTCCTGAATGTTTTTCACATCTTTGGTGCATTTCAATCTGGTAATCTAATCTTAATTTTTCTGTTTCTCGTTTTTACTTGAAATGGATTTTGATTCAAATTGGAGAAACAAAACAAATTTTCAAGTTTTGCTTAAAAAACAGTTAGGTTTTTGTTTTGCGTTAAACTCACAGAAACATCTGCGCTGCAGGTTTTTTAGGTGAAGAATATGTAAAAATGTATTTTCAGCTGTGGGAATTCCACAATGCTTGGTAGGCAAATTAATATTTACTACTTTGAAATACTCACAAAGTGCTCTTAAATAAACCATTCCATTTTATCTTTGTATTATAAAGTGATTAATATTGCTGATTTGCCGTATACGTCATGTACAAAATGTAAAGATTTTCAGATTTTAAAATGAAATTCTATTGTAGCCAAAAAAAAAGAGATGGAACTGATTGGAAGGTAGGAGTTTTTGCAGCAACTTTATATAGCTCTGTGTTTAGTACATCCATTTGTACATAACCTGTAATGAGCAGAAAAACAAAACAACCGGAAAGGAGAGGCGACACGAGGCACGTGGAAGATTTTTTTCTTTTTTAAATTTGGCCTTTATCTCTGCAAATCTATTGTTAAACTGATGGGGGATAAATTGCATGTAAACGAAGTTAGAACTGAAATTAACAAATTCAATGGGCTTTGTGCAAACATACTTCAGGTGCATAAATTTCTATTGGGATTGTTCTCTGCTGAAGCGGTCACACGTAACAGTCAGTTTCAACGGAAAGGCTGAGTATCAAGAGATTTTTCTCACAAAGTGTTACCTTGGCCTCTAACCCGCAAAATCAAATATGGAGAAGACCATAAGCTTTGGCTCCATATCATTTAGAAGTAACAGGATTGCCTCTTTTAAACTGCAAGAGGTCAAGTAATCCGATGACACTAACAATATCAATACCAACAAGCCAGTCCAGTGCCCTTATGACAAAAGCCCCCAAATTAAATATTCTACGTTCCCCTACAATTTTTCACAAGGGCCCGACGTCCTCAGATGGAGACAGAAAATGTGAGGAAGATGAACACTCTCTCACAGGTAGCAGACAATTGTTCTGCATCTTGCGTGCAATGCACTTAGTGTCCAGCTGGATTCACGGTTGTTCAAAGGAAAACAATGCTTTGCAGCGGGTGAAGGAGCGAAAGAGGAGGGCGAAAAGGAACAGGAGAGGAGACTATTTTTTGATGACCTGCAAATAATTATTTAAATCATTTGCTTTGGATTGGGCCTTCCAGTCCCATTTTTGGTTCTGTGCGTCAGTAACCGCTGCAGTCTAAAAGACTGAGGGTATGTTTATCCACAGAAACCTTGCGCTTTACGCCCATGTCATTTCAATATAGTCATCACGAGTCAGCTGCTTGTATATCCAATTGTTCTGATTTCTTTTTATAAATTCAATATTTAGCTTGATGGCTAAATCAAGTGAAAATTTTGTGTTAACGGCTCACTTAGAAAGCCTCTGACAGATGAAAAAACAAAGCTGTCATGCTAAATATTTATTTCCTCCCGCTGTATTTTTTTTAGTACTTTTTGGTCATTCTGAAAAAATTTTAGCAATATGGGAAGTAATAAATACTTCTCGCAGTTCAGAAGTTTTTTTTTAACAAAAGAAGAAGAAGACCAAAAAGTACATTCTTTTTCAATCTTTAATGTGAACCCTATTGAGATTGTTTTGTGGTGTTGACCTATACCAATAAAATTGAATAACATCCATCAGTCTTGAATCAGCATTTCCCTCCAGTTGAAACTGTGATTGGGTTCATGTGTCAGAGGCAAGATGGGTGGGTCAACCAGCTGCCACACCCATGTGTCTCCCATTTCTTCACAAGCACAAAACCCTAAGTAAGGGATCTGCAAACAGAAACAGAAATAAGAAATCAATATATCAATAGAAACATTTCATAACCATAATCTAAAGACGGATTAATATATTGCAGATTTAAATATGTTGGACTTTAGTAAGGAAATGGACCTTTCTGATAACTTGCACAAAATCCTTCGAGTTTTGGGGGCTGAGGCCTTGGATCTGGCGAGTGCAAGCCTCCAGGGAGGAAGCATGGGCCACATTTAGGACCGTGTTTCCTGTGTGAAAGAGGTAGAAGATTTAAAGAAGACATTCCACACATACGTACTCTTAGATTTGTTTGTTTTTTTCTGTAGACTCGGCTGCGGCAGATACAGTGTTCAGGCTGCTTCAGCTGTATATGTACAGAAAAAATATATGTATTTCAAAACTGCATCTACACATAAATTTTAAATACTGTAAAGCTATTTATTGTTGGTAAGTGCCGTGTATGTCAGCAGAGCACACAACCCAATTGGACAAATAAAAATCTGCGTCACCGTTGGAGAAACCAAAACGCAGAGAGAACCCTAAAGGCATGATGAAAAATGGAGTCTTGTCTACTGTCAGCTGATAGATTAAGTGATGTTTTCTTCAGAAACTCTCTGACCTCTGATCAAATATATATATGCTCTTTTTATATTTATTCTTACTGGTTTAAGCTTTTTGTATTGATTGTTAATGGTGATTTTTTTATGATGACCTCATAAGTGACATGAAAGATGGATCTAAATTATATTAGCTATTAATATAAATGTGAGGTTTATACCTCACACACTCTGCGTTCCAGAAGTCAGTACAAAATCTGCCTCCTCACTTATCAATGTGTTCATGGAATTGGCCCTACTTACCTCACTGAGCTCCCTCTCCCCACACACCACCTCAAGACGCCTTCACTCAAATTTCAAACACTGCCTCCACCAACCAAGGATCTGGCGAACCATGATGGGGGACAGAGCCTTCCAGGCCGTTACCCCACAATTTTGGAATGAACTCCAGGAACTCCTCAGGGCCACACGATGTGTAGAAACTTTTTTTTAAAAAGACCTAAATGAATTCTTCTTGATCTTTTGGCATTTCCCTTCAGGGGTCGCCACAGCAAGTAAGTTTCTTCCATCTAACCCAGGGTTGGGCAAACGTTTTGGTTCGCGGGCCACATTAAATTCTGCCAAGAGAGAGAGTACATTGGCAGAAGGATGCTAGAGGACGGACTGCACATGTCCAAACCATCGCAGTCTGGCCTCTCTGACTTTATCTACAAAACCTCTAACATGGGCTGTTAATCTTATATACTCATTTCTAATCCTGTCCATCCTGGTCACTCCCAGAGAGATCCTCAGCATCTTCATCTCAGCTACTTTCATCTCTTTTTCCTGTCTTTTCCTCAGTGCCACTGTCTCTACACCAAACAGCATGGCCGGTCTCATCACGGTTTTGAACAATTTCCCTTTCATTTTAGCTAAAACTCTTCCACCACATATCACACCCCTTACTTTTCTCCATCCGTTCCAGCCCTCCTCTCCATATCTTACAAGGTTGCGGGGGGTGCTGGAGCCCATCCCGGCTGATTCGAGGCGAGGGGCAGGGTACATCCCAATCAGGTCATCAGTCTGTCGCGGGGCCACACACATACAACCATGCACACACTTCCTATGGGAATTTTGGTACCATGTTGTTGGAGGGTGGGAGGAAACTGGAGTACTCGGAGGAAACCCATGCATACACAGGGAGAACATACAAACTCCACACAGAAAGGCCAGTGACGGACAGAATGCACCCACTGTAAGTTTTCTTTTCACAGATAGAAATGTGAAAGTCTGACGCCTATTTTGTTACATTTTCGTCTCGTCAACAGAAAGTTGCAAATGTCTCGATGTCTTGCTAATGACGAAATCATTTTGTTGTCGATATCGTTAACGAAAACAAAATTAAGTGTACGTCCAATCTGGTTGTTGTAGCTCTTTTTAATTCTGATTATGGTGTTTTCAATGTTGTATTACTTCAGAAGGCGAGAATGCTTAACTATCAAAGTTTCGTAGTGAAAAAGCTGGCATAAAACCACTTTTCAGTTTTGACCAGATAAAAAAAAACACACACACAGGTTGAAATACAGAAGCTTTTATAGCTCTATGACCTGGCTTTAGTAACTCTTTATGGTAATATTAATTTTTTAAGGTCATTATGTAAATAACTGGAACAAGCAGTGAGCACTTAAATCATCTGATGTAACAAAACTGGAAAAAAAAAAACAGAACAATGTATGCACCAAAAAAAGCAGAGTGATTGTGAGACTTACACAGTTTGGCATAAATATAAATAAGCAAATAAAACATTTAGTCAGGCACCTAGATATACAAAGCAACCAACTTTTGTCTTTAGATAATTTATGTTTTATATGGATGTGGTTGCATCCAGATTAATACTGTGAAATGTGGTACAAAGATGGTTAACATATTCATGAGGACATATGTTATGGCAGATGATATGACAGAAATTGAACATGTGTAAGAAACTTCCCACCTCAGCCCCAGAAACAATGACGATCAGTGCTCCCCTGTCTGATTGTCAACCATTCTTTTGTGCTTTTTAACAAGGGGGTTTTCGCTACAAGCTAAATATCAATTTTAAGCAAATAATATTTAAAAATTTTTTTATTTTTACAACTTTGTCTTACTTATTCTCATCACAGTGTTTTAGAAGGCAGCAGATCACAAACTTCACTACCTCCCGGACCTTGAAGCAGGGGTGATAGACAGAGCTTAGCATGGTTAAAAACCTGATTGATAAAATTCCTCACAAATATTCCTCAAAATATTATGTCGCTTCAATACAATCTGGCTAAAAAATACAGTGACTCAAGTTTTTTTTTCTCCAACGATTACCACAGAGACTGCATTATATTTCCAGAGCGGCACATTTGTGTCAAATTTCCTTTCGCATTATGTTTGACAGATATGGTGAGAAAGTGAGGTATTTAACACATCAGCATTCTTATCAGTTAGGACATTTCTAAGTAAACACCAGATGTAGCCATCAAAATAAATATTTGATTTATACACTTAGGTACAAAAAAAACAGAGTCATAATAAATACTGTGAAATTACATGAATATTGAAACAAATTTTAATAAGAAAAGCCTAAACGTTAGTGATTACAATGTAGAGATGCCTATTGTGTGGAAAGCCGCTCTCATCAGCTCTGCTCAGGATTGATACTGAAAGCTAGCAGGCAGCTAACTCGGTAAGTGAAAACACAATAAGGCATTTTCTTGATTACTATTTTTACTATCATTTCAGGTATCGGCAAAGATTTCTGCTGAAGTACTACGCAAAAAATGCAGAACCAAAACCGGAAAGGAGAGGCGGCATGAGGAACGTGGAAGAAAATAACAATAGAAGGGAACGTATTATTCAACACAGTCAGTCATTTTGTGGGGAGCAAGCCATTATGAGCGGAGTGGCTCAGAAGGAAGTCGAGCAGAGGAATTACTAAAATTAAGATGCAACGTTCCTCCCTCAGTGTTACTTTGGCCTTTAACCCGCAAAATCGAACCTGGAGAAGACCATAAGCTTTGGCTTGCGCAAAATGGTCATATTTGGAAAACGTAAAAATTCCCTACCTAGAAGTTGGAGTACATATTTTAATTGGCACAAATGCTTCCAAGGTTATGGAACCATGGGAGGTAATTAATCGCCATAAAGGCAAAAATAGACCCTACAAAGTCAGGACCCTACTGGGGTAGCAGTAAAATGGTCTGTTAAAGGGTAATGGTGAATGTGAAAGTGATCGTCCTCAGGGACTGTATACTGCTATGATACTTCCTACATCCAGAAAGTACTGGATTATTTTGCACAAGAAACCTTTTTAAGAAGCTGAATATGGAAGAGTGCAAACTCAAGCTTCATTCCACAACTTGGGCAATGCCAATGTGGTAGACCACTCTGTTGTCGACAATCTGGAGATATCAGCCTTTACAGGTAACTGCTTTCATCCACTTCCCAAAGTGGTACGATGCTACGATCACAGTTGGCATCAGCTCTAATAAACCGCAGGGGTACAATGTACTGGATTGTTGGGATTGATATCAGTTGTCAGTACTCCTATGACAAAAGCCACCAAAAAAAGGTTTTCTAAGTTTACCTATTTCCTTGAGCGCCAGCTGAGAATCATTTTAGATCCCGTCTTTGGTGACATACGGGATAGCTCACCGGTTCACAGAGGGGGAGTCAAACCCACACTGAGGGAGCACCGCGCTGCCATCATAGATCTTAGAGTTCAAATAAAAAGTTTTAAAAAAAAGAAGGAGCTATAAAATGCCCAGGAAGAGTTGGATCAGCTTGGGAAGATGGACAGTGAGACTAAAGAAGTGCTTAATAATAATAATAATACATTTTATTTGTAGTGCGCTTTACACTTTCAGAGAAAATCCCAAAGCGCTACATAGAAAGGTAAAAACAATAAAAACATTTTAAAAACTAAAATCTACATTCTGAAAACAAAGAATCATAAAATCAAAGATTAAAAGCCTTATTAAAAATGAATGGCTTGGAGTCCAGGGAGCTGTTTAAGAGCAGCCAAGCCATGGCAAGCCGGCTGTGCAAGGCCACAATGTTTCATCGCATATAGATGGTCGTTAAAGAGGCCAAGAGAGCTGATCTGCAGGCCATTCACTCAATCACAGAAGGCAAGAAAATGGCAAAAATGGACATGACACCTGATGATGATGAAGTTGTGCAGGGCCAAAAGATCCCAAGTTGATGGTAGGTGCTTGGATTCCAGAGAACGCTGCTAAGCCATTTGCTTGAGCTCATCTATGTTCAAACCATGTTCATGGGCAATGCCAGCTGTAGAAACACCCAAGGCGTGAAGGTGTCTGTAAAGAAACGTTTAAACGCGATCACCGAGTTGCTGCCTATACACTACTGCCTAATAGGGCCTTGATTTTGCCTAGTCCCAGTGGCGGTCATCAACAAGACAGACACTAGTAACACGACCTATGCAATTAACTGGTGCGTATGAAACGCTACTCTGGAAGTGGTGGATGGATTCGAGGGCTTGACCAAGGATGAGTCTTCGTTCAAGCCAATTGAAGCAATAACAGTATTTTTATTTTTCGTCGGAGGGTGGTACAGGGTTAGACCTGTCATTAAAAAAAAACCTTTGTCAATATGATGTCCTGATTTTTTAAATTTTTTTATTCCTGAATGTTTTTCACATCTATGTTGCATTTTAATCAGGTAAACTAATCTTAATTAGGCTGTTTATTGTTTTTATTTGAAATGGAGTTTGATTCAAATTGGAGAAACAAAACAAATTTTCAAGTTTTGCTTAGAAAACAGTTAGTTTTTTGTTTTGCGTTAAACTCACAGAAGCATCTGCGATGTAGGTTTTTTAAGTGAAGTTTATGTAAAAATGTATTTTCAGCTATGGGAATTCCGCAATGCTTGGTAGGCAAATTAATATTTACTACTTTGAAGTACCCACAAAGTGCTCTTACATAAACCATTCCATTTTATCTTTGTATTATAAAGTGATTAATATTGCTGACTTGCCGGATATGTCATGTACAAAATGTAAAGATTTTCAGATTTTAAAATAAATTTCTATTGTAGCCAAAAAAAAAAAAAAAAAAAAAAAAAAAAAGAAGAAAGCGATGGAACTGATTGGAAGCTAGGATTTTTTGCAGCAACTTTATATCGATCTGTATTTAGTACATTTATTCGTACATAAGCTATAATGAGCAGAAGAACAAAACAACTGTAAAGGAGAGGTGGCACGAGGCATGTGGAAGAATTTTTTTTTTTTTAAATTTGGCCTTTATCTCCGCAAATCTATTGTTAAACTGATGGGGGATAAAATGCATGTAAACGAGGTTAAAACTGAATTTAACAACTTCTATGGGCTTTGTGAAAAAATACTTCAGGTGCATAAATTTCTATTGGGATTGTTCTCTGTTGAAGCGGTCACACATAACAGTCGGTATCAAAGAAAATGCTGAGTATCAAGAGATTTTTCTCACCAAGTGTTACTTTGGCCTTTAACCCGCAAAATCAAACCTGGAGAAGACCATAAGCTTTGGCTCCACATCATCTAGAAGTAACAGGATTGCCTCTATTAAACTGCAAGAGGTCAAGTAATCCGATGACACTAACAATATCAATCCCAACAAGCCAGTCTAGTGCCCTTATGACAAAAGCCCCCAAATTAAATATTCTATGTTCCCCTACAATTGGTCAGGAGGGCCTGGCGTCCTCAGAAGGGGACAAAAAATGTGAGGAAGATGTACACTCTCTCACAGGTAGCAGACAATTTTCTCTGCATCTTGCGTGCAATGCGCCTAGTGTCCAATTGGATTCATGGTTGTTCAAAAGAAAACACTGCTTTAGCAGCGGGAGAAGGAGCAAAAGAGGAGGGCGAAAAGGAACAGGAGAGGAGACTGTTTTTTGTTGACCTGCAAATAATTATTTAAATCATTTGCTTTGGAGCAGGTCATCCAGTCCCATTTTTGGTTCTGTGCGTCAGTAACCACTGCAGTCTAAAAGACTGAGGGTATGTTTGACCACAAAAACCTTACACTTAACAACCATGTCATTTCAATATATTCATTATGAGTCAGCTGCTTGTATATCTAATTATTCTGATTTCTTTTTATAAATTCAATATTTAGCTTGATGGCTAAATCAAAAGAAAATTTTGTGTTAACGGCTCACTTAGAAAGCCTCTGACTGATAAAAAAACAAAGCTGCCATGCTAAATATTTATTTCCCCCCCCTGTATTTTTTTTTAGTACTTTTTGGTCTTTCTGAAAGAATTTTAGCAATATGGGAAGTAATAAATACTTCTTGCAATTCAGAAGTTTTTTTTAACAAAAAAAGAAGAAGACCAAAAAGTACATTCTTTTTCAATCTACAATGTGAACCCTATTGAGATTATTGTTTTTATGCTGTTGACCTATACCAATAAAATTGAATAACATCCTTCAGTCTTGAATCAGCATTTCCCTCCAGTTGAAACTGTGATTGGGTCCATGTGTCAGAGGCAAGATGGGTGGGTCAACCAGCTGCCACACCCCTGTGTCTCCCATTTCTTCACAAGCACAAAACCCTAAGTAAGGGATCTACAAACAGAAAAAGAAATAAAAATTAATCATTTCAATAGGAACAATTCATAACCATAATCTAAAGACGGATTAACATATTGCAGATTTAAATATGTTGGACTCTAGTAAGGAAATGAACCTTTCTGACAACTTGGACAAAATCCTTCGAGTTTTGGGGGCTGAGGCCTTGGATCTGGCGAGTGCAAGCCTCCAGGGAGGAAGCATGGGCCACAATCAGGACCGTGTTTCCTGTGTGAAAGAGGTAGAAGATTTAAAGAACACATTCCAGACATACTCTTAGGTTGTTTTTTTTTTTGTGTAGACTTGGCTGCGACAGATACAGTGTTCAGGCTGCTTCAGCTGTATATGTACAGAAAAAAAATATATACAGTATATATTTCAAAACTGCAATTACACATAAATTTTAAATACTGTGAAGCTATTTATTGAGGAAGATAATGATCCCTTTCTTACTATAAGTGTTGCAAAAATATTTATAGTTCATTACTTTAGTGTCAAACTAGTCTTGTGACTAAAAATGAAACTTTACCCAGATTTTTGCACTCTGTCAGAATCTCTCTGGTAACTTGGAAACTTCTGCTGATGTAGTTGTCATAAGACTCCGACAAAACCAACTTGTTTATGGGAATATGAGGTCTGAGGAAATATTATTAGTTAGAAAGAAGTCGATTCTAGATTATTTTTACAGATAACAACACAGAAATGTTACCATTGTTGTTACCTGTACGTTACGTCCACACTCAGGTTTGCAGCAGCCAGATCAGCCAGGGGAATCCAGGTGGGTAAACATGCACCTGAAACCCATTTGGTCCATTCAAACAAACCAGGCTCCACACGGATTTTTATCTTCCCCTCCTGCTGGAGACCTAACACAAAATCAAAACAAGCATAAGCTGCTCAAGAGGAAATATTTGTACAGCTATTTTATTATTTAATCTGTATTAGAAAATCCGTTAATGTGCTGAGGGGTTTTTTTGGAGTTCCTCTACATGAAACTCCATGTATTTTTATTTATTTTATTTTTTTAAATAAAAAAAAAGGAATTTAAATGCAATACAAACAAACATTAGGTTGAAAAAAGGGAACTCATGGAGGTCCTGTCATAACAATTTGTTAGGAAGCTTCCAACAGTTTACTGACAGCTATGCAGAATTAATATCTAATGTACATCATCATGAGTCACTTGCAAGATTAGGCAGAATCTGATCAGAAGCTGCAGACGTAGATTTTGAGTAACTTTGAAGGGAACAAAGGGTTTGTTTGTTTTTTTTTTTACCCAGTATAATGTGCTGAGCTGTCTGGATGCAGCGAAGAGAAGGAGAGCAGTAAACAAAGTCTATTGTTGTGTTGCTTTCCAACAATGCTTCACCTTAAAGGGATAAAAAAAAAATACAGAGAAACACCATTGGTACACATTTGATTCTTCACATCTTAAATTTTTTTCTGTTGTTCTGTTTTTTTTTCTGTTGTTAAATTGTTTTCTGTTTGATTGGAAATGTGTGCTTTGTAAATTTAATTTTTGCTTGATTGTAAAAATGCTGTTCAGTTAAATGTATATAGACGTACAGTATAGGGATAGGCAGTTACAAGCCATGCTTCAGCCTACTCCTTTTCTTTGGTCTATTTATTTCTTTGTTGCAATCTTTATTATTATTACAATTTTGTTAAATTTGTATGACCAAAAGAATAAATCTGAATCTGAAAAAAAAAAAAAAACACAAAAAAAACTCCTCACTTTATTGAAAACCGTATTTATTAGACCATAACGCGCACCCCTAATTTTTCATTAAAAATGGAAATAAAATTTTGTTGAACCTTTTCTCATTTCAGACCAAATATTGTAAGTGACAAACGTTGTTGAACATGTGCGGCCATGATAAAAAGCATTCATTGACAACGTAAACTATGAACGAAATACCGAAATAATATTAACACGCCTCTTAATACAACCTCACCTCTGGAGTCAGAGTGGCGCATGAGCCATCTAGAATTATTTCATTTAGGCCGTCTACGCATGTGATTTGATTACTGGTACTAAAAAATAGACCATAGGTGTTTTGTGGGTGGAGAGATGTGTTTGCATTCAATGTAAAATGTGATTGTGGTCAGAGATATCTTCCAGTAATGAGTCATTGCGCAAATAATATACTAATACATCAAAGCGTGTCACCGCAGCCCTCATTTATAACGCGCACCCAAACTTTGAGTTCTTTTTTTGTGAGAAAATTTTCCACATTATACTTTAATAATAATAATAATAATAATACATTTTATTTATAATGCGCCTTACATTTTAAGAAAAAAATCTCAAAGCACTGCATAAAAACTAGTCAAGGTAAAAACAATAAAAACAGTTTAAAAACTAAAATCCACATTCAGAAAACAAAGAACCATAAAGTCAAAAGTTAAAAGCCTTGTTAAAAATGAATGTTTTTAGGCCTTTTTTGAAAGTGTCCACACTTTGTGGGGCCCTAAGGAGTTCTGGGAGTTCATTCCAGAGTCGTGGGGCAACGGCCTGTACGGTAGTCTTGCGTAGCCTTTGTATGTGCTGGTTGACAAAATCCAAAACTAAACAGAATGAAAGTTACAGACCTACAAGACGTGCCTGTGTGGATCCAAAGACAGTTATTGGACAATCTTTCTCATAGTCCCGATGACCACCGCTTCTAGCTGGCAGGCTCGACGGCATGTTGAGATTAGACCGAATGTAGCGACCTGCATAACCAAATTAGGAGTTAAACAAAAAAAATAATGCCTTTCAGTCCAATGTAAAAGCTCTCAATACTGACCTTTGGAATCAAAACACTGAGTGACCCAGTGTTTCCCGAACACCACATCCATCCTTTCTCCATGGCGACAGACAAACAATCTCATATTCGACAGAGAGGCTTGACCGCTCGGCCTTGATACCTAAAATTGAGTTGCATTCAAATATAAACATGTGTTTAAGATAACTTTAGCAGTTTTATTTCAAGCTCTTTTCTTTATATTGTCATAGTTACCTGCATAGGAGTACAGAGGCTAGAAAGGCTGGAAGCATCCATGAAGCTGTCAAGTAGACTATCATTTAGCTGTCCATCGAATAATAACCCACTCACAGTGGTACCAGAGTTAGGTGGAGAGGCACAGTTGAGAAAAGAGAAGGACCTGGAAACCAGACGACTATGGATTAATTTAAACAGGATCTGGTTATTCAGCAGTAAAAATCTGTTCTTCCCCACTTACCCATGAAGGACCCATGTGTCACACTCGTCACCCCGACTAACGTAGTTCTCAGGCAACAGGCCGGACAGACCTGTGCCCAAAGACGTGTTGTACACCCAGCCCTCACTGGCAGTGCTTTGCTCCACTGAAGACATGAAGATGAAGTCTCCTTGTAACAGCTCAAGTTCATCATCATTCTGAGGCACGTATGGGTACATGACTTGCAGCGTCTACAGGAAACAGTTAGCAACCATTAAAAGAGGGCTTCTCAGTTGCTGGAGAACTGGCAAAAAAGGAGTAGAATTCGTTAAGAAAATGTTCCAAATTTAAATAAAGATTTACCTCGTGATTAGCAGAGCGAATATCTCTAGATAAGAGCACAGCCAGCCAATCACAGCCTGAAGACACATCCACACATGACAGAGTGACATGGAGTTGCTTCTTATGGGGCTCAACATGTACATCTGGATGAATGAAAAACAGAAAAGAAATATATATAAACTTTTAGCAACTACAACTCATGCATTTCACTCTCATCTTATGTAAGATCAGCTCTGCTGAGGAGAGCTCCTCATACTGATGCCTCAATATTTTATTCTAAATGTATTGAAATCATGATATAATGTATAATATTTGTGTACTGAAAGATCAAATAAAAGAATAGAAACATGCAAGATCCAAACCTGCTTTTGATTCTGCTTCTGCGACAAAATCGGCAGCAAAACTTTTTAGGACCTCCGCCATCTGCTCCTCTACAAACAGTCTGATGAAGGTTGTGGAAGTGTAGAGCTCTAGTGGAAGAGGCATGGGTATGCGACCCTTCCATTTGGCCACAGTGGTCTGGAGTGCATCAGTTAGAGCTTCCACTTTGCCATCAGCACACTACACATGATCAGGACGGCACAACAAAAAATTCAAAACCTGCACAGAAACAGATCCTGAATTTTTTCTGGATCATGAACTGCCAAACTATATAACTTTGCAAAAAAAAGTTTCACCAGAGAAGAGGTGTCTTTTAGCAAAGAATGGAAGAATTAAAAAGTCCTGCTCTTTACATCACAGGATTTTATAACAGTCAGAAATATCACCATAACATCTAAAATTAAAAAGTCCATCACTAACAAAACCATGTTTATCAGGGTTTTTGCTTTGTCGGCAGAAAACTTTAAAGTTTTCTAATTACGAGACTTACCATGAAAAATTGGCAGAGGGTATATGGGGGGTGACGTTGTGTGCCTTGTTCTTGCCACAGGAAAGGCGGGACTGTTTCCAGAAGTGTGTGAGTTGCTGGAGCAGCTTCCCACTGGGTCGCAAATATAACACATACTCTCTGGGCAGTGGGTCGTCTAGAAAAGGGTCATCTAAATGGGAGAAGAGCCTGGACCCAGATAAGAAAAAAAAAAACAGTGATAAAGAAGAAATGAAAAACAGATCGTCCAGCAGAGGGGGCTACATTTTACTTCATGTAACACATGACAACATGGGCTCTTTACATGTTGACTACGATAAGAGTATGAAAGCAAGAAGAGTGTGTGAATGTGTGTGTGCTGAGCTCACCAGTCACAAGCTGCCTGCACATTTTTGCCTCCTGTTGAAATTAAAGCTTTCAAGCTGAAAAGAAAGATCAAAGCACTGTTAGAAAATTAATTCTCTTTCTCCTGTACATGATTTATCTGGAGGGATTTGCAGAGTTCCAACATGACAAAAAACAAAAGAGCATACCAAGGGAGCTGTAAAATGACAACACACAATAATTAATAACAGAAGTTCATTATTAATAAGAGAAGTTCATGTAAGAGAACTGACACTGACTTCAAGCAGACTGATTTTTTTACCACGCAAAACTATGCTTCTGTACTCCTATGCAGACACATGATACTGACCTGCTACATACGTGTGTGTACATGATGATGACAGGAAGTTTAAAGATAGAAACACTTGTCAATTATCAGACTCTAAAATGCAGAGGCTTTTTAGGGAGCTTTGAAAGAATGCATTATGAAATATATTTTATGCAATTATGATAGCTTTTTTATTTTTGGGGTGCTTTTAATGTTAACTGATTGTCAACTTAATTGTACATTTTTAGTTTACAGAGGCTGGACCGAGCAGGCCTTGCGGCAGCCTTTAAGAAGGGTTTGAGTGAGCAATTAAAGGATGAGCTTATGTCCAAGAATGAACTCCCCAACTTGGATTCTCTGGTCTCTCTAGCCAACAGGATTGATAATCGCCTCCTGACGCGCCGCAGAGAACGGGGGGGGTACTATCAAATCGGTTTACAGCAGCCTCTCCTGGGGTACAAGTCAGCCCCTCTCCAGACGCTTTAGGTCCAGACAACTCTCCCCTTGCTCCAGAACCCATGCAGCTTGGAGTAGCACGCTTAACCCCCGAGGAGTGCCAAAGGCGAAGGCTGGCAGGAGAATGTCTGTATTGTGGAAAGCCGGGTCACTTTATGGCATCTTGTCCAACATGGCCAAAAGAGAGGGCTCATCAGTAAGCGTGGGGGTGCAGATGAGCCAATCCAACCCCACTGGGAGAACTAAAAAGGGGTTCCAGATACAGGCCACACTATGTTACAAGACTGTCACACTGTCACTGTTCGCCTTAATTGACTCGGGTGCTGAAGAGAACTTCTTGGATAAACGGATAGCAGAGGAAAACTGGAATATGGCTGGAGGCCCTGGAATATCCAATTTCTGCACTGGCTCTTGATGGTAGGTTGCTGGCCAAGATAACTCATCGTTCAGAACCTGTCACAATCATTTTGTCTGGCAACCACCGAGAGGAAATACAGTTTAACATCCTGTCTGCTCCTACCACGCCTTTGATCCTCGGTTTTCCCTGGTTGTTCCAGCACAACCCTGCTATTGACTGAACGGAAGGAAGGGTGAGTAGCTGGAGCAACAACTGTCATGCTAACTATCTTGCATCTGCTCTAACTCCAGCAAAGAGAGACAATGCTCCAGTGGAACCCAATCTACAAATAGTGGATCTATCCAACGTCCCTGATGAGTACCATGATCTGAGCAACGTTTTCAGTAAGTCCAAGGCTCTGTCCCTGCCCCCTCATCGTCCGTATGACTGTTCCATAGTTTTGACTCCTGGTGCTGAACTACCTACCAGCAGGTTGTACAATTTGTCTAGGGCTGAAGGGGAGGCTATGAAGAAGTATATTAAAGTGTCCCTAGCCACTGGTTTGATACGGCCCTCCACTTCCCCACTTGTTGCTGGTTTCTTTTTTGTTACCAAGAAAGATTCATCGATAAGACCTCGTGTTGATTATCGGGGACTCAATTATGTCACTGTTAAAAACAAATACCCTCTGCCACTCCTGGATTCAGCTTTCACACATCTCCAGGGATCCACTATACCGTAATTTCACGGCTATAAGGCGCATATAAACGTCTTAGATTTTCTTCAAAATGAGCGGTGCGTCCTTTCGTGCGGTGCATGTGTGAGAAAAGGCAGACCTAAAAGAAAACGCGGTGCTCGTGAGAAAAGGCGGACCTAAAAGAAAAAGCGGTGCCCGTGAGGCGAGGCGGACCTGAAAGACACTTTGAATATTTGGTTATGCCATACGGGCTAACTAATGCTCCAGCTGTTTTTCAGTCTCTGATTAATGATGTGCTGCGGGATTTTCTCAATCGTTTTGTGTTTGTCTACCTAGATGACATTTTGAGTTTTTCGCGGAACAAGGAGGAGTTGGGGCTGTGTTGTCTCAAAGGTCGGGGGGGGGCCTTTGACCGTTTTGGGCTCGCAGGCGTGCCCAAAACGCCTGCGAGGCGTTTTGGGCACGTCCCACCGGGAGGAGACCAAGGGGCAGACCCCGGACCCGCTGGAGAGACTATGTCTCACGGCTGGCCGGGGAACGACTTGGGATCCTTCCGGGTGAGCTGGAGGATGCAGCCAGGTAGACAGCATATAGGTTGCCAGTCCGCTGCAGGGCCACACCACACACACACACACTTCCTAGGGGCAGTTTCATCTTGGCCAATCAACCTAATATGCATGTTTTTTGGAGGGTCGCAGGAAACCGGAGTAGTTGGAAAAAACACACACATACACAGGGAGAACATGCAAACTCCAAAAAGAAAGCCAAGAGTTTCAAGGGTCGCCGCCTCTCTTTGACTCAGTGTGCTTTGAGGACACACTGTGATAAGCACTGCACCACTCTGTGGCCCATATACAGTAATTATTAAAGTTTTAAAATTTAGAGTGAGTGATCAAAGCAGCAAAGAAAATGTTCAATTGTGAAAGGAATCTTTCAAATAAACAAAAAAATTAAATCAAATGAACTGGAGAAATGTCCAAGCTGTGAAAAATAAACCAACCATTTTAAAGAAATATTAAATATTTACATATAAACAGTGTTTATGCCAAATTTATTATGTTATTTACAGTATTTAAATAGTGACAAATTATGCTTAATTCGAAATGAATTACTTACTTTATCAAACACAATCTCTTATGCTACCATGTGGCATAATAAGCACATTGCTATATAGTAAACTTTGGAAAGTTTTGCACCTTATTTGCAACATTAACATATTTAATTCAGACAAAGAGCCTTTTAGAGGATTTATACAGAATGCAAGAGAACCATTTCCTCTTTATTGTCTTGTAGACAAGGTGAGTTTTTACGCTTTAACATGCAACCTTTATTTTTTCTTATTGTCTCAAAAACATGTAGAAAATAAGAGCCACTAGCTGGACTAGTTTTTGGAAGAGATAGACAGCATCATGCAACAAACAACATTGTGCAAAAAAAACTATTTCCCCGATGAGCAGGAAAGAGTGGGTTGCTATGGTTACGGTAAACTAACAATCGCAGGATAGCCCTGCCTGTCTCTAAATGAAATCCTAAAAGATTTTATACTTCTAAACATAAATCCAATCCATTCTTTGATTCATTTTAATTATACAAACACCGTGAGATCAACCAAAACAATCTTTGAAAGCTAGCGGTAAATCACGATCAGCTAGCAGCGCTACATACCATAAACCTTTCTCTACACCCGCAAACAAAAGTACAATTACTGGCTGCAAACAGTGTGCAAAATAAACATATTTACTCACCCGAACTTTTCTATTTCCCCGATGAGCACTGTGATTCCCTACAAAACACAGTATCCCTACAAACCAGATACTTCAAGAAATATAGACATACCCACGCTACGTTCCTTCCGCAAACAATTCAAAAGCTCCTGCCGTGTACGTCAGCAGAGCATCCACCCAATTGGACAAATAAAAATCTGCGTCATCGTTGGAGAAACCAAAACGCAGAGTGAACCCTAAAAGCATGATGGGAAATGGAGTCTTGTCTACTTGACAACTGTCAGAAATATGTAGGATGAAAAAAAAAATAAAGAGAAACTTTCTCTGATGTTTTCTTCAGAAATTGTCTGACTTCTGATCAATACATACATACTGCTCTTTTTATATTTATTCTTACTGGTTTAAGCTTTTTGTATTGATTGTTAATTGCGAATTTTGTATGGTGACCTCATAAGTGACATGGAAGATGGATCTAAATTATATTAGCTATTAATATAAATGTGAGGTTCATACCTCACACACTCTGCATTCCAGAAGCCATTACAAAATCTGCCTACTCACTTATCAATGCGTTCATGGAATTGGCCCCACTTACCTCACTGAGCTCCCTCTCCCCACACACCACCTTAAGACACCTTCACTCCAATTTCAAACACTGCCTCCACCAGCCAAGCATCAGGCTGGCCACAATGGGGTACAGAGCCTTCTAGGCCGTCACCCCACGTTTTTGGAATGAGATCCCAGAACTCCTCATGGCTACACGAAGTGTAGAAACTTTTTTTTAAAAAAAGACCTAAATGAATTCTTCTTTCGGCATAAAAAAACATAAGAGAAGAAGCAAAAAACAACAAATATTTGTATTTTAACAATCGTGGCTTTATTACTGAGAATGATGTAGGTTAATTGCAAAAAAAAAAAAAAATCCTGTCAAGTTTTAACTTGAGCAAAACTGCAAACATTGTAAAATAAATACAAACTCTTCAGTGACTGAGGTATGTTGTAACCTATGCATACTTAAAAATGACAGCTCTTAAAGACCCCTGTAAACAAAATAAACATTGGACTGTGTCTTTAAATCAGTCGTTAGCGCAACCAAACTAAGGACGTTAGCAGCACCAACAAGCGTTAGCTTGGAGACGGCATACTGTTTGCGCAAAATAAGTGGAAAACTTTAAGTTTCTGACCATCAAGCCCCATCGTTGCTGTTGCCGCCATGGTGTGTGACCTCCTTGTGGCTGCAGGTGTGTAGATGGTGTGAACATGCAGCATTGTGTGTGTAGTGGGCGGCGGAGGGAGGGGGGCCGCGGGGGAATGCAGCCGCTGTAAGTTTTCTTTTCACAGATAGAAATGTGAAAGTCTGACGCCTATTTCGTTACATTTCGCCTCGTTAACAGAAACTCGCAAATGTCTCCTCACATTTTCGTCACCAAAAAGTCAGAATCAGAATTTACTTTAATGATTGCACACATGGGAAATTTGCGTGTCACAGCAACAACTTCCTATCTGCTGAGTGAGTCGCTGTGGAGCCCGATCACGTACGGAAGAAAGACCTCCGGTAACGAGATGTTCTCGAGCGGAGCTGTCTGAGCCTCTTGGAGAAGGAGTGGGTAACGAGGATGGTCATGATTGTCCATGATGGACAAAAGTTTGTTCAGTGACCTCCTCTCCACCACTGCCTCAAGTGAGTCCTGTTTGCTGCCAATGACAGAGCCAGACTTTATTCGACAAATAAAATCGCATTTATTTTGTTATTGTTACGTCGTCATAAAAAACCTTCGTCAACGAATTCATTTTGTTGTAGTTATTGTTGACAAAAACAACCGCTTTCATGGTTACTGTATTCCTGCAACACACATTTCCCACATTGGATCAATAAAGTAAATCTGATTCTGAGTCAGACACCCTTAATGCAAAACAAATGCCTTCTTGTGTTTTTTTAGTTTTATTAAGCAGGTATTTGAGAATAAAATAAAAAAGAACCAAATTTGACAAAATATACCAAATTATTTACATTTTGAGGAGAAAAATTAAGTGTACGTCCAAGCTGGTTGTTGCAGCGCTTTTTTAATTCTGCTTATGGTGTCTTCAATGTTGTATTACTTCAGAAGGCAAGTATGCTTAACTATCAATAATGTTTTGTAGTGAAAAAGCTGGCATAAAACCACTTCAGTTTTGACCAGATTAAAAAAAAAAACACACACACACACAGGTTGAAATACAAAAGCTTTTATAGAATCAGAATCAGAATGCTTTTATTGCCATGTCAGTGAAAAACATCAGAGACTAGGAACTTGTTCTGGTACTGGTGTGCAAACATATAAAATAAAAATAATAAAAATAAAATAAATAAAAATAATAATAATTTTTACAAAACTAAGAGTGCTCAGAAGAAAAAGAAAAGTAGTGCAATGTCATAGAAAATAATAAAGATAGTGAAGTGACAAGAGGGAGGTGACTAAGAGATGTGGGGATCCAGGTTATAAAGAGTTCATAAGTCCAATGGCAGAAGGGAAGAAGCTGTTTTTGTGGCGGGACGTTCTGGTCCGAATGGACCGGAGCCTCCTGCCCGAGGGGAGTCGCTCAAAAAGTCCATGTCCAGGGTGGGAAGGGTCAGCTACTATCCGACCTGCACGCCCCCGAGTCCTGGAGACGTACAGGTCTTCGAGAGATGGAAGGCTGCAGCCGATCACCTTCTCTGCGGAGCGCACAATGCGCTGCAGTCTGTGTTTGTTCCTGGCTGTGGCTCCAGCGTACCACACGGTATAGCTCTATGACCTGGCTTTATTAACTCTTTATGGTAACAATATATTTTTTAATGTCCTTATGTAAATAACCGGAACAAGTAGGGAGCACTTAAATCATCTGATGTAACAAAACTGAAAAAAAAAAAAAAAAACAGAACAATGCATGCACCAAAAAAAGCAGAGTGATTGTGAGACTTAAACAGTTTGGCATAAATATAAATAAGCAAATAAAACATTTAGTCAGGCACCTAGATATACAAAGCAACCAACTTTTGTCTTTAGATAATTTACTGTATGTCTGATATGGATGTGGTTGCATCCAGATTAATACTGTGAAATGTGGTACAAAGATGGCAAACATATTCATGAGGACGTATGTTATGGCAGAAGATGATATGACAGAAATTGAACATTTGTAAGAAACTTCCCACCTCAGCCCCAGAAACAATGACGATCAGTGCTCCCCTGTCTGATTGTCAACCATTCTTTTGTGCTTTTCACAAGGGGGGTTTCACTACAAGTTAAATATTAATTTTAAGCAAATAATATTTAAAAAAATAGATAGATTTTTTTACACCTTTGTCTTGACTAATTCTCATCACAGTGTGTTAGAAGGTAGCAGATCACAAACTTTTCGATTCCCCGGAGCCTAAAGCAGAGGTGATAGACAGAGCTTAGCATGGTTAAAAAGCTGATTGATAAAATTCCTCACAAATATTACTCCAAATATTATGTTGAATCAGTACAATCTGGCTGAAAAATACAGTGGCTCAAGGTTTTTGGTTTTTTTTCCCCAATGATTACCACAGAGACTGCATTTTATTTCCTGAGCGGCACATTTGTGTCAAATTTCCTTTCACGTTATGTTTGACGGACATGGTGAGAAAGTGAGGTATTTAACACATCAGCATTCTTCAGTTACGTCATTTCTAAGTGTACACCAGATGTAGCCATCAAAATAAATATTTGATTTATACACTTAGGTACAAAAAAACAGAGTCAAAATAAATACTGTGAAATGACATGAATATTGAAACATATTTTAATTAGAAAAGCCTTAGTACAATGCAGAGATGCCTATTGTGTGGAAAGCCGCTCTCATCAGCTCTGTTCAGGACTGATACTGGCAGCTAGCAGGCAGCTAACTCGCAAAGTGAAAACACAATATCGCCTTTTCTTGATTAGTATTTTTACTATCATTTCAGGTATCTGCAAAGATTTCTGCTGAAGTACTACGCACAAAATGCAGAACCAAAACCGGAAAGGAGAGGCAGCATGAGGAACGTGGAAGAAAATGACAATAGAAGGGAACGTATTATTCAACACAGACAGTTTTTTGTGGGGAGCAAGCCATTATGAGCGGAGTGGCTCATAAGGAAGTCGAGAAGAAGGAATTACTAAAATTAAGATGTAACGTTCCTCGCTCAGTGTTACTTTGGCCTTTAACCCGCAACATCGAACCTGTAGAAGACCATAAGCTTTGGCTTGTGCAAAATGGTCATATTTGGAAAATGTGAAAATTCCCTGCCTAGAAGCTGGAGTACAACTTTTAAATGGCACAAATGATTCCAAAGTTATGGGAGCAAGGGAGGTAATTAATCAACGAAAAGGCAAAACTAGAACCTACAAAGTCAGGATCACACTGGGGTTGCAGTAAAATGGCCTGTTAAAGGGTAATGGTGAATGTGAAAGTGATCGTCCTCAGGGACTGTATACTGCTATGGAATTCTGCCCATCTTGCCTGTAAAAGTTAAGTGTTCCAAGGGTAATAGTCATTGCAACCCATGCTTACTTACATCCAGAAAGAACTGGAACAGTTTGCTCAAGAAACATTATTGAAAAGCTGAATATGGAAGAGTGCAAACTCAAGCTTCATTCCGCAACTTGGGCAATGCCAATGTGGTAGATCGCTCTGTTGTTGACAATCTGGAGATATCAGCCTTTTCATGTGACTGCTTTCATCCACTTCCCAAAGTGGTATGACGCTACGATGACAGTTGGTATCAACTCTAATAAACGGTAGGAGTACAATGTACTGGATTGTTGGGATTGATATCAGTTATCGGTACTCCTATAACAAAAGCCATGAAAAAAAGGTTTCTAAATTTTCCTATTTCCTTGAGCAGCAGCGGAGAAGCCCATTAGATCCTGTCTTTGGCGATATACAGGATAGCTCATCGGCTCACAGAGGGACAGTCAAACCCATACTGAGAGAGCACCGCGCTGCCATCAAAGATCTTGAAGTTCAAATAAAAAGTAAAATAAAGAAGGAACTATAAAATGCCCAGGAAAAGTTGGATCAGCTTGGGAAGATGGAATGTGAGACTAAAGAAGTGCTTCGATTCCAGGGCGCGCTCCTAAGCCATTTCCTGGAAATCAACTATGTTCAAACCATGTTCATGGGCAATGCCAGCTGTAGGAACACCCAAGGCTTGAAGGTGCCTATGAATGAGCCTTTAAACGGGATCACTGAGTTTCTGCCTATACAGTCCTGCCTTATAGTCGTTTTTGCCTGGTATTGAGACGGCCATTAACAAGACAGACACCAACAACACAACCTATGCAATTAACTGGTGCGTTGGAGACGCTACTCTGGAAGTCATGGATGGACTCGAGGGCTTAACCACAGATTAGTCTCCGTTTAAGAGCAGCCAAGCCATGGAGAGCCGGCTGTGCAACGCCGCAATGTTTTATCGCATCAAAGTTCATGGTACATGCTTGGTATGGTATGGGCAATGCCGACTGTAGGAACACCCGAGACGTGAAGGTGTCTGTGAACGAACAATTAAACGAGATCACCGAGTTGCTGGCAATACACTACTGCCTCATAGGTCCCCGATTTGGCCTGGTCCCTGTGGCGGTCATCAACAAGAAAGACACTAGCAACACGACCTATGCAGTTAATTGGTGCGTTGGAGACGCTACTTTGGAAGTTATGGATGGATTCGAGGTCTTGACCACAGATGAGTCTCCATTTAAGAGCAGCCAAACCAGGGCAAGCCGGCCGTGCAACTCCGCAATGTTTTATCGCATCAAAGTTTATGGTACGTGCTTGGATTCAACAAGCACTGCTAAGCCATTTCCTGGAGCTCATTTATGTTTAAACCATGTTCATGGGCGATGCCGGCTGGAGGGACAAACGAGGCGTGAAGGTGTCTGTGAACGAGCGTTTAAATGAGATCACCGAGTTGCTGCCAATACATTTCTGCCTCATAGGTCTCCAAATTTTCCTGGTCCTTGTGGCAGCCATCAACAAGACAGACACCGGTAACACGACCTATGCAATAAACTGGTGCGTTGGAGACGCTACTGTGGAAGACATGGATGAACTCGAGGGCTTAACCACAGATGAATGTCCGTTTAAGAGCAGCCAAGCCATGGCAAGCCTGCTGTGCAACGCTGCAATGTTTTATCGCAATAAAGTTCATGGTACATGCTTGGATTTCAGGGAGCGCTGCTAAGCCATTTCCTGGAGCTCATCTATGTTCAAACCATGTTCATGGGCAAAGCCGACTGTAGGAACACCGGAGGCGTGAAGGTGTCTGTGAATGAGCGTTTAAAAGAGATCACAGACTTGCTGCCTATACAGTGCTGCCTCATAGGGCCCGATTTTGCCTGCTCCCTGTGACGGTCATCAACAAGAAAGACACTAGCAACACAACCTATGCAAATAACTGGTGCGTTGGAGACGATACTCTTGAAGTCGTGGTCAGACTTGAGGGCTGGACCACATATGAGTCTCAGTTTAAGAGCAGCCAAGCCATGGCAAGCCGGCTGTGCAACGCCGCAATGTTTTATCGCATCAAAGTTCATGGTACATGCTGTGATTCCAGGGAGCGCTGCTAAGCCATTTCCTCAAGCTCATCTATGTTCAAACCATGTTCATGGGCTATCCAAAACTATAGGAACACCCGAGGCGTGAAGGTGTCTGTGAACGAGCGTTTAAACGAGATCACTGAGTTGCTGCCAATACACAACTGGCTTAAAGGTTCCCGATTTGGCCTGGTCCCTGTGGTGGCCATCAACAAAACAGACACCAGCAACACGACTTATGCAATCAAATAGTGTGTTGGAGACGCTACTCTAGAAGTCGTGAATGGCTTAAAGGGCTTAACCACAGATAAGTGTTCATTTAAGAGCAGCCAAGTCATGGCAAGCCAGCAGTGTAACGCCGCAATGTTTTATCGCATCAAAGTTCATGGTACATGCTGTGATTCCAGGGAGCGCTGCTAAGCCATTTCCTGGAGCTCATCTATTTTCAAACCATGTTCATGGGCAATGCCGGCTGGAGGGACAAACGAGGCGTGAAGGTGTCTGTGAACGAGCGTTTAAATGAGATCACCGAGTTGCTGCCCATACATTTCTGCCTCATAGGGCTCCAACTTTGCCTGGTCCTTGTGGCAGCCATCAAAAAGAGACACAACAGTAACACGACCTATGCAATCAAATGGTGCGTTGGAGACGCTACTCTGGAAGTCGTGGATGGACTCGAGGGATTAAACACAAGGTGAATGTCCATTTAAAAGTAGCCAAGCCATGGCAAGCCGGCTGTGCAATGCCGCAATATTTTATCGCATCAAAGTTCATGGTACATGCTTGCATTCCAGGTAGCACTGCTAAGCCATTTTCTGGAGCTCATTTATGTTCAAACCATGTTCATGGGCAATGCCGGCTGTAGGGACAAACGAGGCGTGAAGGTGTCTGTGAACGAGCGTTTCAACAAGATCACCAAGTTGCTGTCCAATACACTCTGGCTTAAAGGGCCCCAATTTGACCTGGTCCCTGTGGCGGCCATCAACAAGACAGAAACCAGCAACACAACTTATGCAATCAAAAAGTGTGTTGGAGACACTACTCTAAAAGTCGTGAATGGATTAAAGGGCTTAACCACATATGAGTGTCCATTTAAAAGCAGCCAAGCCATGGCAAGCCGGCTGTGCAAAGCCGCAATGTTTTATCGCATCAAAGTTCATGGTACATGCTGTGATTCCAGGGAGCGCTGCTAAGCCATTTCCCACAGCTCATCTTTGTCTAAACCATGTTCATGGGCAATGCCGACAGTAGGAACACCCGAGGCGTGAAGGTGTCCTTGAATGATCGTTTAACGAGATCACAGAGTTGCTGCCAGTACACTACTGCCTTATAGGGCCCCGATTTTGCCTGGTCCCTGTGTCGGCCATTAACAAGACAGACACCAGCAACACGACCTATGCAATCAACTGGTGTGTTGAAGACGATACTCTTGAAGTCGTGAATAGACTTGAGGGCTTGACCACAGATGAGTCTCTGTTTAAGAGCAGCCAAGCCATGGCAAGCCGGCTGTGCAACGCCGCAATGTTTTATCGCATCAAAGTTCATGGTACATGCTGTGATTCCTGGGAGCGCTGCTAAGCCATTTCCTGGAGCTCATCTATGTTCAAACCATGTTCATGGGCTATCCAAAACTATAGGAACACCCGAGGCGTGAAGGTGTCTGTGAACGAGCGTTTAACGAGATCACCGAGTTGCTGCCAATACACAACTAGCTTAAAGGGTCCCGATTTGGCCTGGTCTCTGTGGTGGCCATCAACAAAACAGACACCAGCAACACGACTTATGCAATCAAACAGTGTGTTGGAGACGCTACTCTGGAAGTCGTGGATGGATTAAAGTGCTTAACCACAGATGAGTGTCCATTTAGGAGCAGCCAAGCCATGGCAAGCCGGCTGTGCAACGCCGCAATGTTTTATCGCATCAAAGTTCATGGTACATGCTGTGATTCCAGGGAGCGCTGCTAAGCCAATTCCTACAGCTCATGTATTTCTAAACCATGTTCATGGGCAATGCCGACAGTAGGAACACCCGAGGCGTGAAGGTGTCCTTGAATGAGCGTTTAAACTAGAACACCGAGTTCCTGCCTCTACAGTGCTACCTAATGAGTCCCCGATTTAGCCTGGTCCCTCTGGCGGTCATCAAAAAGACAGACACCAGCAACAAGACATATGCAAATAACTGGTGCGTTGGAGACGCTACTCTGGAAGTCATGGATGGATTCGAGGGCTTGACCACAGAAGAGTCTCCGTTTAAGAGCAAAACAAAACAGAACAAAACAGACACCAGCAACACGACTTATGCAATCAAATAGTGTGTTGGAGACGCTACTCTGGAAGTCGTGAATGGATTATCCTGCAGCATATCTATGTTTAAACTATGTTCATGGGCAATGCCGACTGTAGGAACACCCGAGGCGTGAAGGTGTCCGTCAATGAGCGTCTTATAAGGCAATACACTACTGCCTTATAAGGCCCCGATTTGGCCTAGTCCCTGTGGTGACCATCAACAAGACACACACCACACACACGACCTTTCAACTAGTGCATTGCAGACGCTACTCTGGAAATCGTGGATGGACTGGAGGGCTTGACCACAGATGAGTCTTCGTTTAAGAGCAGCCAAGCCATGGCAAGCCGGCTGTGCAAGGCCGCAATGTTTCATTGTCGTTAAAGATGCCAAGAGAGCTGATCTGCACCCCAATCGCTCATACACATAAGGCAAGAAAATGGCAAAAACGTACCAGGAGGCCAAAGATGTTCTGCATTCTTACTTTAAAAAAATACACCTTTGACCTAAAAGACTATCATTATATTGAAGCATAAAACTTCCAGGTCACAGTTTGTTTGCAAGGCAATTTAAAACCCTCTGACGAGTTAATGGAGGTTCAGGGTTAGACCTGCCATTAAAAAAAAAACTTTATCAATATGAAGTCCAGTTTTTTTCTTATTCCTGAATGTTTTTCACATCTCTGTTGCATTTTAATCTGGTAACCTAATCTTAATTTGGCTGTTTTTTTATTTGGAATGGATTTTGATTCAAATTGGATAAACAAAACAAATTTTCAAGTTATGATTTGAAAACAGTTAGTTTTTTGTTTTGCGTTAAACTCACAGAAGCATCTGCGATGTAGGCTGCTTAGGTGAAGATTATGTAAAAATCTATTTTTAGCTGTGGGAATTCCGCAATGCTTGGTAGGCAAATTAATATTTACTACTTTGATATACTCACAAAGTGCTCTTAAATAAACCATTCAATTTTATCTTTGTATTATAAAGTGATTAATATTGCTGATTTGCCGGATATGTCATGTGCGAAATGTAAAGATTTTTAGATTTTAAAATGAATTTCTATTGTAGCCAAAAAAAAAAAAAAAAGAGATGGAACTGATTGGAAGTTAGAAGTTTTTGCAGCAACTTTATATCGGTCTGTATTTAGTACATTCATTTGTACATAAGCTGTAATGAGCAGAACAACAAAACAACCTTAAAAGGAGAGGCGAAACGAGGCACGTGGAAGAATTTTTTTTTTTTTTTTTAATTTGGCCTTTATCTCTGCACATCTATTGTTAAACTGATGGGAATAAATTGCATGTAAACAAGGTTAAATCTGAATTTAACAACTTCAATGGGCTTTGTGTAAACATACTTCAGGTGCATAAATTTCTATTGGGATTGTTCTCTGTTGAAGCGGTCACACATAACAGTCGGTATCAAAGAAAATGCTGAGTATCAAAAGATTTTTCTCACCAAGTGTTACTTTGGCCTTTAACCCGCAAAATCAAACCTGGAGAAGACCATAAGCTTCGGGTCCACATCATCTAGAAGTAACAGGATTGCCTCTATTAAACTGCAAGAGGTCAAGTAATCCGATGACACTAACAATATCAATCCCAACAAGCCAGTCCAGTGCCCTTATGACAAAAGCCCCCAAATTAAATATTCTATGTTCCCCTACAATTGGTCAGGAGGGCCTGGCGTCCTCAGAAGGGGACAGAAAATGTGAGGAAGATGTACACTCTCTCACAGGTAGCAGACAATTTTCTCTGCATCTTGCGTGCAATGCACCTAGTATCCAGATGGATTCACGTTTGTTCGAAAGAAAACACTGCTTTAGCAGCGGGAGAAGAAGGAGCGAAAGAGGAGGAGCGAAAAGGAACAGGAGAGGAGACTGTTTTTTGATGACCTGCAAATAATTATTTAAATAATTTCCTTTGGATCGGGTCTTCCAGTCCCATTTTTGGTTCTGTGCATCAGTAACTGCTGCAGTCTAAAAGACTGAGGGTATGTTTATCCACAAAAACCTTACACTTTACGCCCATGTCATTTCAATATATTCATCACGAATCAGCTGCTTGTATATCTAATTGTTCTGATTTCTTTTTATAAATTCAATATTTAGCTTGATGGCTAAATCAGGTGAAAATTTTGTGTTAACGGCTCACTTAGAAAGCCTCTGACTGAAGAAAAAACAAAGCTGCCATGCTAAATTTATTTTCCCCCGCTGTATTTTTTAGTACTTTTTGGTCATTCTGAAAGAATTTTAGCAATGTAGGAAGTAATAAATACTTCTCGCAGTTCAGAAGTTTTTTTTTTTTTTTAAAAAAGAAGACCAAAAAGTACATTATTTTTCAATCTACAATGTGAACCCTATTGAGATTATTGTTTTTTGGTGTTGACCTGTACCAATAAAATTGAATAACATCCTTCAGTCTTAAATCAGCATTTCCCTCCAGTTGAAACTGTGATTGGGTCCATGTGTCAGAGGCAAGTTGGGTGGGTCAACCAGCTGCCACACCCCTGTGTCTCCCATTTCTTCATAGCACAAAACCCTAAGTAAGGGATCTACAAACAGAAAAAAAAATGAATCATTTCAATAGAAACAATTCATAACCATAATCTAAAGATGGATTAATATATTGTAGATTTAAATATGTTGGACTCTAGTAAGGAAATGGACCTTTCTGACAACTTGGACAAAATCCTTCGAGTTTTGGGGGCTGAGGCCTTGGATCTGGCAAGTGCAAGCCTCCAGGGAGGAAGTATGGGCTAAAATCAGGACCGTGTTTTCTGTGTGAAAGAGGTAGAAGATTTAAAGAACACACTCCAGAGACAATCTTACATAGTTTTTTTTCTGTACTCGGCTGCTACAGTTACAGTATTCAGGCTGTTTCTGCTGTATATGTACAGAAAAATATATCTAAATTTCAAAACTGCAATTACACATGAATTTTAAATACTTTGAAGCTATTTATCGAGGAAGAGAATGATCCCTTTCTTACTATAAGTGTTGCAAAAATATTTATAGTTCATTACTTTAGTGTCAAACTAGTCTTGTGAATAAAAATGCAACTTTAACCAGATTTGTGCACTCTGTCAGAATCTCTCTGGTAACTTGGAAACTTCTGCTGATGTAGTTGTCATAAGACACAACACAACCAACTTGCTTACGGAAATATGAGGTCAGAGAAAATATTAATAGTTCGAAAGAAGTCTATTCCAGATTATTTTTACAGATAAAAACACAGTAATGTTATCATTGTTGCTACCTGTACGTTACGTCCACACTCAGGTTTGTAGCAGCCAAATCAGCCAGGGGAATCCAGGTGGGTAAATATGCACCTGAAACCCATTTGGTCCATTCCAGCGTTGCCAGGTGTACGATAATTATCGTATTTGTACAATTTTTTTGCCCTCCGTACGATGTAAATAATTGTAAAAAATGCTCAAAATACGATAATTTGAACGTTTCTTGTCTGTGTAATTGGGTTAGTTGTTCTTATCTAATGCGCCTGTTTGTCGGAGTTATTATTTTTTTTAATGAACCCTGAATGCATCAAACAAAGGAACAGATGAATGATTGGCTGAAAGGTCCAGTCAATCATTCTGGCTGGCGTTTGCTTACTTTGGGGCGAGTAGCCCCGCCCACAAAGTACTAAAGAGCAGGGACGTCAATTTCCGTGTTTAAGACTTGTTGCGGGCTCGGAAATCAAAGCGTTCTTCTAATGCTGAAACACTGAACTTTTGATTGAATTATCAGTTTTAAAAAAACAACAGCAAAGAAAAAAAAATCTTTTTATTATTTTCAGTCTGCAGTCATTGTTTAAGTCTTTGCTGAAAATGTTGTAGATAGTATTTTTTATAAAAAAAAAAAAAAAAAATTCGATCCGTGATGCACTCTTTTATATTTAGAAAAAAAGCTAATTGAACTAATTAATCCATAAATAGTAGTGGATGAAGTATTTGTGCTTAAAAGCATTCAAAATGTTATTCATCAGTTTATAAAGATTGACTGAGGCGATTAAAACTACACATCGCTTAGATTTTGTACAATGCAGATGTTGGGGTTAACGTTAAAGAAAACCTGATATGTATATATAAATTTATATATACCGTCTCTTAAGTCACGCCCCTACTGATTTCTTTCTGGGTTTCTTAAACTCTTATTTCCCTGGTTATTTTTTGCCTCCTGTTTGTTTCCTTCACTCCCACTGCCTTACGAGTGCATGTAAAGGGTGTTATTTTGTTAATGGGCGTGGTTTTAATGGGTGTACGATAATTTTTTTGTAAAATACGATAATTTTACGTCATTAGTACGATAATCCAGCACCTCCCACCTGGCAACACTGGTCCATTCAAACAAACCAGGCTCCACACAGATTTTTATCTTCCCCTTCTGCTGGGGACCTAACACAGAATCAAAACAAGCATAAGCTGCTCAAGAGGAAATATTTGTACAGCTATTTTATTATTTAATCTGTATTAGAAAATCCGTTAATGTGCTGAGGTTTTTTTTTTTTTTGGAGTTCCTCTATACATGAAACTCCATGTATTGTTTTTGTTTTGTATTTTTAAATAAAAAAAGGAATTTAAATGCAATACAAACTAACATTAGGTTGAAAAAAGGGAATTCATGGAGGTCCTGTCATAACAATTTGTTAGGAAGCTTTCAACCGTTTACTGACAGCTATGCAGAATTAATATCTAATGTACATCATCATGAGTCATTTGCAAGATTAGGCAGAATCTAATCAGAAGCTGCAGATTAAGAGTAACCTTAAAGGAAATAAAGAGTTTTTTTTTTTTTACCCAGTATAATGTGCTGAGCTGTCTGGATGCAGCGAAGGGAAGGAGAGCAGTAAACAAAGTCTATTGTTGTGTTGCTTTCCAACAATGCTTCACCTTAAAGGGATAAAAAAATACAGAAAAACACCATTGGTACACTTTTGATTCTTCACATCTTAAATTATTTTCTGTTGTTCTTTCTGTTTTTTTTCTGTTGTTAAATTGTTTTCTGTTTGATTGTGTACTTTGTAAATTTAATTTTTGCTTGATTGTAAAAATGCTGTTCAGTTAAATGTATATAGATGTACAGTATAGGGATAGGCAGTTACAAGCCATGCTTCAGCCTACTCCTTTTCTTTGGTCTATTTGTTTCTTAGTTTTAATCTGTATTATTATTACAATTTTGTTAAATTTGTATGACCAAAAGAAAAAATCTGAATCTGTAAAAAAAAAACTCCTCACTTTATTGAATACCGTATTTATTCGACCATAACGACGCACCCCTAATTTTTTATTAAAAATGGGCATAACATTTTGTTGAACCTTTTCTCGTTTCTGACCAAATATTGTAAGTGACAAACGTTGTTGAACACGTGCGGTCATGATAAAAAACATTTATTGACAACGTAAACTATGAACGAAATACCGAAATAAAATTAACACGCCTCTTAATACACCTCGCCTCTGGAGTCAGAGTTGCGCATGAGCCATCGAGAATTATTTAGTTTAGACTGTCCACGCGAGTGATTTGATTACTGGTACTAAAAAATAGACCATAGGCGTTTTGTGAGTGGAGAGATGTGTTTGCATTCAATGTAAAATGTGGTTGTGGTCAGAGATATCTTCCAGTAATGAGTCATTGCGCAAATAATATACTAATACATCAAAGCGTGTCACACCAGCCCTCATTTGTAACATGCACCAAAATTTGAGTTCTTTTTTCGTGAGAAAATTTTCCACGTTATACTATAATATCAATACATTTTATTTATAATGCACCTTACATTTCAAGAAAAAATCCCAAAGTGGTGCATAAAAACTAGGCAAAGTAAAAACAATAAAAACAGTTTAAAAACTAAAATCCACATTCAGAAAACAAAGAACCATAAAGTCAAAAAATAAAAGCCTTGTTAAAAATGAATGTCTTTAGGCCTTTTTTGAAAGTGTCTACACTTTGTGGGGCCCTAGGGAGTTCTGGGAACTCATTCCAAAGTTGTGGGGCAACGGCAACGGCCTGTACGGTAGTCTTGCGTAGCCTTTGTATGTGCTGGTTGACAAAATCCAAAACTAAACAGAATGAAAGTTACAGACCTACAAGACGTGCCTGTGTGGATCCAAAGACAGTTATTGGATAATCTTTCTCATAGTCCCGATGACCATCGCTTCTAGCTGGCAGGCTGGACGGCATGTTGAGATTAGACCGAATGTAGCGACCTGCATAACCAAATTAGGAGTTAAACAAAAAAAATAATGTCTTTCAGTCCAATGTAAAAGCTCTCAATACTGACCTTTGGAATCAAAACACTGAGTGACCCAGTGTTTCCCGAACACCACATCCATCCGTTCTCCATGGCAACACACAAACAATCTCATATTTGACAGAGAGGCATGACCGCTCGGCCTTGATACCTAAAATTGAGTATTATTAAAAAATAAAACTTTAGCAGTTTTATTTCAAGCTCTTTTCTTTCTATTATCATAGTTACCTGCATAGGAGTACAGAGGCTAGAAAGGCTGGAAGCATCCATGAAGCTGTCAAGTAGACTATCATTTAGCTGTCCATCGAATAATAACCCACTCACAGTGGTACCAGAGTTAGGTGGAGAGGCACAGTTGAGAAAAGAGAAGGACCTGGAAACCAGACGACTATGGATTAATTTAAATAGCATCTGGTTATTCAGCAGTAAAAATCTGTTCTTCCCCACTTACCCATGAAGGACCCATGTGTCACACTCGTCACCCCGACTAACGTAGTTCTCAGGCAACAGGCCGGACAGACCTGTGCCCAAAGACGTGCCGTACACCCAGCCCTCACTGGCAGTGCTTTGCTCCACTGAAGACATGAAGATGAAGTCTCCTTGTATCAGCTCAAGTTCATCATCATTCTGAGGCACGTATGGGTACAGGAAAAAGTTAGTAACTATTAAAAGAGGGCTTCTCAGTTGCTGGAAAACTGGCAAAAAAGGAGTAGAATTTGTTAAGAAAATGTTCCAAATTTAAATAAAGATTTACCTCGTGATTAGCAAAGCGAATATCTCTAGATAAGAGCACAGCCAGCCAATCACATCCTGAAGACACATCCACACATTTGGCCAATTTTTCCAAAACCGGAAGGTGACTGGTTTGAAAATGGTATGACAGAGTGACATGGAGTTTCTTCTTAAGATGTACCAAAGTCTGCTGAGGAGAGTTCCTCATACTCATCCCTCAATATTTTATTCTAAATGTATTGAAATCATGATATAATGTATAATATTTGTGTACTGAAAAAGCAAAAAAAGAATAGAAATATGCAAGATCCAAACCTGCTTTTCATTCTGCTTCCGCGGCAAAATCAGCAGCAAAACTTTTTAGGACCTCCGCCATCTGCTCCTCTACAAACAGTCCGATGAAGGTTGTGGAAGTGTAGAGCTCTAGTGGAAGAGGCATGGGTATGCGACCCTTCCATTTGGCCACAGTGGTCTGGAGTGCATCAGTTAGAGCTTCCACTTTGCCATCAGCACACTACACATGACCAAGACGGCACAACAAAAAATTCAAAACCTGCACAGAAACAGATCCTGTTTTTTTTCTGGATCATGAACTGCCAAACTATATAACTTTGCAAAAAAAAGTTTCACCAGAGCAGAGGTGTCTTTTAGCAAAGAATGGAAGAATTAAAAAGTCCTGCTCTTTACATCACAGGATTTTATAACAGTCAGAAATATCACCATAACATCTAAAATTAAAAAGTCTATCACTAACAAAACCATGTTTATCAGGGTTTTTGCTTTGTCGGCAGAAAACTTTAAAGTTTTCTAATTAAGAGACTTACCATAAAAAATTGGCAAGAGGGTATATGGGGGGTGACGTTGTGTGCCTTGTTCTTGCCACAGGAAAGGCAGGACTGCTTCCAGAAGCAGTCCCGCCTTTCCAGTTGCTTGAGCAGCTTCCCACTGGGTCGCAAATATAACACATACTCTCTGGGCAGTGGGTCGTCTAGAAAAGGGTCATCTAAATGGGAGAAGAGCCTGCACCCAGATAAGAAAAAAAAAGTGATAAAGAAGAAATGATGAACAGATCGTCCAGCAGAGGGGGCTACATTTTACTTCATGTAACACATACAACATGGGCTCTTTACATGTTGACTATGAAAAGAGTATGAAAGCAAGAAGAGTGTGTGAATGTGTGTGTGCTGAGCTCACCAGTCACAAGCTGCCTGCACATTTTTGCCTCCTGTTGAAACTAAAGCTTTCAAGCTGCAAAGAAAGATCAAAGCACTGTTAGAAAATTAATTCTCTTTCTCCTGTACATGATTTATCTGGAGGGATTTGCAGAGTTCCCACATGACAAAAATCAAAAGAGCATACCAAGGGAGCTGTAAAATGATAACACACAATAATTAATAACAGAAGTTCATTATTAATAGGAGAAGTTCATGTAACAAAACTGACACTGATTTCAAGCAGACAGACTTTTTTTTACCACGCAAAACTATGTTTCTGTACTTTCCTATGCAGACACATGAAACTAACCTGCTGCATATGTGTGAGTGTGTGTACATGACAGGAAGTTTAAAGATAGAAACGCTTGTCAATTATCAGACTCTAAAATACAGAGGCTTTTTAGGGAGCTGCAAAATAAGTCTTTTGTCATTGTATCTTATGCACATAGACAACCACAAATTAGGTTTTGGAACATCGTTAACACAATAGTAGAGATTTAATTTGATTTCACTTCCTAATTTATAGAAATTTATCATCCGCAGAAAATAAAGTGGTAAAATGGTAAATGGACTCTACTTGTATAGCGCTTTTCCACCTGTGTAGGCACTCAAAGCGCTTTACAGTGTAGCTCACATTCACCCATTCACACCTGATGGGCATGCCTCCATGCAAGGAGAAAACCACCATCAGGAGCAATTGGGGGTTCGGTGTCTTGCTCAAGGACACCTCGGCATGAACTCCTGGCGGGGGATCGAACCGGCAACCCTCCGGTTACAGGGCGGTCACCCTACTCACTGAGCCATCCTTCCCCCTGTGAATTAGAACTTAAGTATTAAACTTTCTGATCATATAAAATAATATGGCAGACAAATTAACATTACATATAATTATAAAACAAAAGATTTTATGAAATAAAGTTTGAAAAAATCAATCATTGGAGTCGGCATAGCTCAGCAGTAGAGTGGTCGACTTTGATCGACAGAGTCGTCGGTTCGATTCCCGCCATAACAAGCTCATACCAAAGTGTCCCTGAACATCAAAACTTGCTTCCATCATTGGTGCTGTCCCTAACTGGTGCTGTGGGGAATTGCAATTTTCCTGTGAGGGATCAATAATAATACTGTAATAATCTGAACTGCATATCACCTAACGTGGCCGCAGGGGTGCTAGAGCCTATCCTAGCCGAAATCAGGCAAAAAGCAGGGTAGACAGCATATAGGTTGCCAGTCTGCTGCAGGGCCACACACAGAGACAACCACACACACACACACACACACACACTTCCTAGGGGCAGTTTCATATTGGCCAATCAACCTAACATGCATGTTTTTGGAGGGTCGCAGGAAACCAGAGTAGTTGGAAAAAACACACACATACACAGGGAGAACATGCAAACTCCACACAGAAAGCCACGAGTTTCAAGGGTCGCCCCCTCTCTTTGACTCGAACCTCAGACTTTCTTGCTTTGAGGACACAGTGTGATAGCACTGGACCACCGTGTAGCCCATGTACAGTAATTATTAAATTTTTAAAATTTAGAGTGAGTGATCGAAGCAGCAAAGAAAATGTTCAATTGTGAAAGGAATCTTTCAAATAAACAAAACTCATTAAATCAAATGAACTAAAGAAATTTCCAAGCTGTGAAAAACAAACCAACCATTTTAAAGAAATATCAAATATTCACATACGTATATACAGTGTAAATGCCAAATTTACTATCTTATTTACAGTATTTAAATAGTGACAAATTATGCTTAATTTGAGATGAATTACTTACTTTATCAAACACAATCTCTCATGCAACCATGTGGCATAATAAGCACATTGCTACATTGTAAACTTTGGAAAGTTTTGCACCTTATTTGCCACATTAACATATTTACTTCAGACAAAGAGCCTTTTAGAGGATTTATACAGAATACAAGAGAACCATTTACTCGTTATTGTCTTGTAGACAAGGTGACTTTTTCCGCTTTAACATGCAACCTTTATTTTCTCTTAATTTCTCAAAAACATTTATAAAATACGAGCCACTAGCTGGGCTTGTTTTCGGAAGAGATAGACAGCATCATACAACAAACAACAGTGTGCAAAATAAACCCATTTACTCTATTTCCGCGATGAGCAGGAAAGAGTGGGTTGCTATGGTTACTGTAAACTAACAATCGCAGGATAGCCCTACCTGTCTCTAAATAAAATACTAAAAGATTTCATACTTCTAAACATAAATCCAATCCATTCTTTGATTCATTTTAGTTACACAAACACCATGAGATCAACCAAAACAATCTTTGAAAGCTAGCGGTAAATCACGATCAGCTAGCAGCGCAACAAACCAGAAACCTTTCTCTACACCCGCAAACAAAAGTACAATTACTGGCTGCAAACATTGTGCAAAATTAACACATTTACTCACCCGAACTTTTCTATTTCCCCGATGAGCGCTGTGATTCCTTACAAAACACAGTATCCCTACAAACCAGATACTTCAAGAAATATAGACATACCCACGCTACGTTCCTTCCGCAAACAATTCAAAAGCTACTGCCGTGTACGTCAGCAGAGCATCAACCCAATTGGACAAATAAAAATCTGCGTCATCGTTGGAGAAACCAAAACGCAGAGTGAACCCTAAAAGCATGATGGGAAATGAAGTCTTGTCTACTTGACAACTGTCAGAAATATGTAGGATGAAAAAAAAATAAAGAGAAACTTTCTCTGATGTTTTCTTCAGAAATTCTCTGACTTCTGATCAATACATACATACTGCTCTTTTTATATTTATTCTTACTGGTTTAAGCTTTTTGTATTGATTGTTAATTGCGAATTTTGTATGGTGACCTCATAAGTGACATGGAAGATGGATCTAAATTATATTAGCTATTAATATAAATGTGAGGTTCACACCTCACACACTCTGCATTCCAGAAGCCATTACAAAATCTGCCTACTCACTTATCAATGCGTTCATGGAATTGGCCCCACTTACCTCACTGAGCTCCCTCTCCCCACACACCACCTTAAGACACCTTCACTCCAATTTCAAACACTGCCTCCACCAGCCAAGCATCAGGCTGGCCACAATGGGGGACAGAGCCTTCCAGGCCGTCACCCCACGATTTTGGAATAAGCTCCCAGAACTCCTCATGGCTACACGAAGTGTAGAAACTTTTTTTAAAAAAAGACCTAAATGAATTCTTCTTTCAGCATAAAAAAAACATAAGAGAAGAAGCAAAAAAAAAAACCAACAAATATTTGTATTTTAACAATCGTGGCTTTATTACTGAGAATGATGTGGGTTAATTGCAAAAAAAAAAAAATCCTGTCAAGTTTTAACTTGTGCAAAACAGCAAACATTGTAAAATAAATACAAATTCTTCATTCTATGCATACTTAAAAATGACAGCTCTTAAAGACCCCTGTAAACAAAATAAACATTGGACTGTGTCTTTAAATCAGTCGTTAACGCAACCAAACTAAGGACGTTAGCAGCACCGACAAGCGTTAGCTTGAAGACGGCATACTGTTTGCGCAAAATAAATTGAAAACTTTAAGTTTCTGACAATCAAGCCCCATCGTTGCTGTTGCCGCCATGGTGTGTGACCTCCTTGTGGCTGCAGGTGTGTAGATGGTGTGAACATGCAGCATTATGTGTGTTGTGGGCGGCGGAGCGAGGGGGGCGGGAGGGGAAATGCAGCTGCTGTAATTTTTCTTTTCACAGATAGAAATGTGAAAGTCTGACGCGTATTTCGTTACATTTTCGCCTCGTCAACAGAAACTTGCAAATGTCTCCTCACATTTTCGTCACCAAAAAGTTTCAAAAAAGTCTTCTGGACAGTTTTTTTTTTATCTTTTTCTACTATGGATCACTCCTGGATGAATGAGGGACTACACGGATTTGTTGCTAAGAATTTTGGGGAGAAAACATTGAAATGGATTCGAGAACTGGAGAACGCAGTCAGAAAGCTAGCAGACAACAGAAACCATCTTCGCTTTAACCTGAGGTGCAGACAGAGCGGCATCATACCTAAGAGTCTACAGATTAGACCACCGGTGAAAGGACTCAGAGCTGAGAAGATCTGGCAGAAAAATCTTCCCCTCATGCTTAATGAGAGAATTAGGGCCAACAACGTAAGCATCAAGAAATTTGCTGACAGAGCAGAATGGCTGGAAGGTAAACTTTCCAAAATCCTCCCGGAAGAAATAAGCAAGAAGGTGAAAGACTTCATACAAACGGCACAGCTATCTCAACACAGGAAGGTTAAGGAACATCATTTGAAGAAATTCAACATTCTTCTGAGCAGAAAGAACACGTTTCAAGAATACCAGGTGATGAGAGCTTCTAACACACAGAAGGGGACTGGAATCAGCAAGGACAATTGGATTAGAAATCTTTCAGATCGGATACTCTCACAGGCAGAGAAAGATGTTCTTTCCAAAGGACTTAATTTGCAGTTACGTCAAAAGACATTACCACCGTAGACTTCATCACAGCCACAGAAGCAGCCATAAAGAAGAACAATTTGTCTGGATCAGAAGCAGCAGATCTAAGGCTACGAGTCACCGCTTCACTTAACAGTGCGAAACCTCCACCGTCCAACATCACACCAGAGGAGAGGAAAGCACTGTCAGCCCTGCAGAAAGATCACAGCATAAACATTCTACCAGCAGACAAAGGACGTTGCACTGTGATTCTCAACACCACAGATTATGAAGCCAAGATGAACAACCTCCTGGAAGACACTTCCACTTATCAAAAACTCAAGCGGGACCCTTCCAGTGGCTACAAAAAGAAGGTGATTGACTATTTACAGAAGCTGGAAAAGGACGACATGATTGATAAAGCTATGTACTTCAGACTGTATCCTGGTGATGCCATTCCATGTATCTACGGCTTACCCAAAGTCCACAAACAGGATGTTCCTCTTAGACCCATTGTGTGCAGCACCGACTCTATAACCTACAACGTAGCCAAATACCTGAAAACCATCTTGGCCCCCTTAGTGGGTAACACAGAACACCACGTGGAGAACACACAAGATTTTGTAGAGAAAGTGAAACATCTACATATAGACAAAGAGGACATCATTGTTTCTTATGACGTTGTATCACTCTTCACCTGCATCCCTACAAAAGAAGCTGTAGCAGCAGTCAGACAAAGACTACAAGGGGACACCACACTGCAAGAAAGGACCAAACTGACTCCGAAACACATCTGCAACCTGTTGGACATTTGTCTCAACTCCACTTACTTTCAGTTTCGTGGTGGTTTCTACAGACAAATCCACGGCTGTGCGATGGGCTCTTCAGTGTCGCCTATAGTAGCTAATCTTTACATGGAGGAGGTCGAGAAGCAAGCCCTGAGCACATTCCCAGGAAATCCGCCCAGTCACTGGTTCCGCTATGTTGATGACACTTTTGTAAAGATCAACAAGCAAGATCTGGAAGCCTTCACTTCACACATCAACGTTGTGGATCCTAACATCAAGTTTACACGTGAAGACTCCAAGGACAACCGGTTGGCATTTTTAGACTGCGCTGTGATCATAGGAGAGGACGGAAATTTGCAACTGGAAGTATACAGGAAACCCACGCACACAGACCAATACCTACAGTTTGACTCTAATCATCCTTTGCAACACAAACTGGGTGTCATCAGAACTTTACAACACAGGGCGGAGGAGGTACCCACGAGCACAGAGGCTAAAGAGAAGGAGACACAGCATGTCCAAAAAGCCCTCTCGGTCTGTGGATACCCCAAATGGGCCCTGAATAGGGTGAGAGCGTCCAAGAAACGTGAGAAGAGGGAAACAGAAACTGAGAAGAGAAAAAATGGAGTCTCTATTCCCTACGTGTCAGGACTGTCCGAGAAGGTACAGAGAATGTTCAGACAACATGACATCCCGGTTTTCTTTAAACCGGTCAACACATTATGTCAAAAACTAGTACATCCTAAAGACAAGATGCCTACGGAAAAACAGAGCAATGTAGTTTATTCGATCCGGTGCAGTGAAGGGAGCTGCAAAGAACACTACATTGGGGAAACGAAGCAGCCACTCCACAAAAGACTTTACCAAAACAGAAGAGAAGCCTCTAGTGGTCCACAGTCTGCCGTACATCTGCATCTTAAATCGACCAAACACACTTTTGAGGACAGTGAGGTGAAGATTCTAAGTAGAGAGAAAGGTTGGTTTGAAAGAGGGGTGAAAGAAGCCATCTTTGTGAAGAAAATCCCTCATTGAATCGGAGTGGAGGCGTTAGATACATTTTGTCCGGTATCTATAGCAACCTTTTGAAGCCATGGACTAAAGATGACACCTCGTGACTCAGTTTCACGCCTCTCGTTAGCAGGTTTCTCTATTCACTAGGCTTTTAGCATTTTTATAATAGGTTTGTTTACTGGTCTGTGGCTACAATAGGAGCCATTCACGGCCATCTTAAGTAACACTGGCTCATTGGTCGAGCCCTTCTTACTATTTTTTTTACCTTTTACTCAGGTTAGTATAAATAGATCCAGGTTTCAGTCCTTTTCATTCAGATTGAAAATGATTTCCGGATGGAAGTCGAAACGTCTCGTTGAAGAATTAAACTGTCCAGAAGACTTTTTTGAAACTTTTTCTACTATGGATCACTCCTGGATGAATGAGGGACTACACGGATTTATTTATTTAGTTATTTTTACTTTATTTTATTTCATTTCTGATCTATGGCTTATCGATAACTGTGATCTGTACAGTGACTTTGGGGTATCTTTAAAGGTGCTTTTAAAGTAAATGTATTATTATTATTTTGTTCTTATTCAGTTACTTCCAGCCTTTATCATTTAGTACAGAAACTATCAGAGTACTTAGCAACTGACAATGGACGACTCCAGTGTAAGTACTTAAGTAAACCTAAATCTTATAAAAGGATAAAATGCATTGAATTGTCTACATTTCATGTTGTGCACTTAACTAAAAACTCAACAATTTCGGGAGGACATGCCTGATTTGCGTAGGTAAAGGCCAAACATCTAATAAAAGTATGGGAACAAAAAACAAGCAAAAAGAAAGATGAGGACATCTATTGACTTCTTTAGATATTTAGCTGTGGAGTAGAATACGCTAATATTTAAACAATAGTCTTAGACACATTGGATGCTCCTCCCGGGGAGGGATCTCTCTTTCGTGTGGATCCCCACGAGGTTTCCTATTTTTTTTCCACTGGTGGGTTTTTTAGGAGTTTTTCCTCACTGTGAAGGAGAGTCTAAGGGCATAAATGTGTCAGCCTTGTTTAGTTAGCATTTGTTATTTATTTTTCTTGCTGTGTATGTGTTAATACGTTCCTCTTTTTCTTGTGAGGCCTATGGAGACAGAAATTCTGTGATTTTGGATTATACAAATAAATTTGAATTGAACTATAACGTTGGCATTTAAGCTAAAATGCTAAAACATTACTGTTTCCCCACAGCTTTATACAACTCCTTCTGTCTTTTTCCTATTGTTAATAATGACCCGTTTTTTTCCCCCGAAGCCATGAATTCTCATGTCATAATTAATCCTTTCTACATCAGACAGATACAGGAGTAGATCCAGTGGCGTGGGGGGTGCATGCTCCCCCATTTTTGGTCCACAAAAAAAAAAAAAGAAGAAGAAATGTAGGGGAATAGTCAAGCTATCCCCTTACAGGCCAGCAAATGGGCCACCAAAATGCAGGAAAATGACTCTTATATTTCAAAATGTTCTGGAGTCATGGCCCCTACCCCCATACTGGCTTTGTCAGGGTTTTCTCCTAAAAATGAGACTCTTTCCGCTCTGTGGCCACCACAAATCCTTGCTCACATTTACCCCAAATGTTAAAGTTGTTGCTTCTGTAATCACTGATTGTTAAATGTTGGCCCGCATTTTTTATATGTTATTACTAAGTCTTTTAGTCCTCTAAGGCAGGGGTCCCCAACCTTTTCTGCGCTACGGACAAGTTTAGTGTATGATAATATTTCCATGGATCGGTCAAAAGGTGTAGCAGAAAGCTAAAGAAGACCAGCCTGAAAAAACTGGCTTTTTAAATCAATAATAACAAACTTAAATCCACTTTGTCTTCAAGAGAAAATTTATTAGCAGCGTCTTTATAACGTGGAAACATTCTCTCTGCTCGAACGGACTCTGGTTGCTATGGTAACGGTAAACATACCTTCAAAATAAAGGACGTCACAAAAAGAAAGTGAATAAAATACCAGTTAAACTACTCACAGTAAGACTAGATCAGAGTTCTGAGTTTGTTTTGCTGCAACCAGACAGTCCCATCTTGACCTGAAACCTGAAGAGTGTTTCTAAGGTCCAGTCTGCTTCGTTAGTTTGTAACTCTCCTTAGCAAAGAAGCTTCCTGTAGATCTTTGTTTTTTTACTCATTTTGCTAGTTTATGGGTTTAAATTTAATGGGATGATGCGTCAAGAGTGAGTCATTGATGGATGTAAGGAAGAAAATCCGGTGACCCTTCAAATTACAACATTATTACGGCTTGAATAAGAAACCAAACGACAATAATGAAAGTTATTTCTTCTTTCTGTGCGGCCCGGAACCACATGACCCACGGTTCGGTACCGGTCCATGGTCCGGTATTTAGGAACCACTGCTCTGAGCAAGTTAACACCCATCAGTTCTCTTTAATGATTGATATTGATGACAGGAGCACACGTTGTGCTCAGTCTGTCGTTTATTGAACATTTCATCATAATTTAAATGAGCAATTTTTTCTTTATTTTGGGTGAGTAAAATTTAAATCCACATACAGTTATGACATAATTACTGTACGAGAACCTAGAAAAAATATTAGCGATGAATAGGAAGCAGAAAAACTTGCTGAATCCTAATTAATTTTGTAATCACTTGAGACTAAGAGCCTACAATTCGTCTTTCTTGTTTTCACACTAAATTGTCCTTTATAATTCGCAGCCTGCAGATGGAGCTCACTGTGGACTCGAACATTTGGGTCGATTTTTGGATCGAAATTGTTCGAAGGTTCTTGACCCTCGAATGTACAATACCAAGTATCTAGTACATAAATTTATGTGAAGACAGAAGGAACCTTCTTGGTTCACAGATTGAGATAGTTAACCAGTAACGAATCCTATATAGATTTTATTTTTTGGGATTTAATTTCAAGAGTTTGGGTGGCTTATCGCCTTAGTTTTGTCTTGGTAGTTGCTTCGGTGGTAGTGTGTTCTGCAGAATTATCCCCAGCCGTAAGGCTGGAGATGTGTCCGGCTGTGATTACCGCGCGCAAAAACCATTTCAGACTTACAGTACGTACGTGTCCTGGGCCACTTATCCTTCGCCCGGCCTTCTTTGACTGACGGTATTAACATATTCTGAAATATTAAGGCTTCTATATTAAGCATAACATATAAAACACACACATCAAAGATATTTTGATGTGTGTGTCAAACAACAAGATATTTTGTTGTTTAAAACAATATTTTTCAGTGATTTATTTTACAAAAAGATTGAAAATTTAACGGGAATGGAGCATTGTGGGAAAAAATGTCACACGTCAAATCATCGTGGAAATCTGATTGGATAACCAAAAGCTCCGTCCTTGGAGTCACGTGAGCTGTTGGGAAAAGTTAGTTTGGTGCTGTGGACGGTAGGGGGCGAAAAATTCTATAATTAGAAATTAATGCTAAAGAAGTTGTCCCTTTTAACTCTAATTTCTCATTTTTAATGGGAACGTCACTAGTTATGGTGAATTGTACTGTACTTGTGTTTTTGTATTTGTACTTGTAAATAAGTATTTTCGTACTTGTATTGTATTTTTGAACTTGTATTTTTTTATGTATTGATTCACTTTGCTTTGTTTTGATCTGTTTCTAATTTTATTTATTTAGTTATTTTTACTTTATTTTATTTCATTTCTGATCTATGGCTTATCGATAATTGTGATCTGTACAGTGACCTTGGGGTATCTTTAAATGTGCTTTTAAAGTAAATGTATTATTATTATTTTGTTCTTATTCAGTTACTTCCAGCCTTTATCATTCAGTACAGAAACTATCAGTGTACTTAGCAACTGACAATGGACGACTCCAGTGTAAGTACTTAAGTATACCTAAATCTTATAAAAAGGATAAAATGCATTGAATTGTCTACATTTCATGTTGTGTACTTAACTAAAAACTCAACAATTTCGGGAGGACATGCCTGATTTGCGTAGGTAAAGGCCAAACATCTAATAAATGTATGGGAACAAAAAAACAAGCAAAAAGAAAGATGAGGACATCTATTGACTCTTTAGATATTTAGCTGTGGAGTAGAATAAGCTAATATTTAAACAATGGTCTTGTCACATTTGATGCTCCTCCCGGGGAGGGATCTCTCTTTCGTGTGGATCCCCACGAGGTTTCTTATTTTTTCTCCACTGGTGGGTTTTTTAGGAGTTTTTCCTCACCGTGAAGGAGAGTCTAAGGGCATAAATGTGCCAGCCTTGTTTAGTTAGCATTTGTTATTTATTTTTCTTGCTGTGTATTTGTGTTAATACATTCCTCTTTTTCTTGTGAGGCCTATGGAGACAGAAATTCTGTGATTTTGGGCTATACAAATAAATTTGAATTGAACTATAACGTTGGCATTTAAGCTAAAATGCTAAAACATTACTGTTTCCCCACAGCTTTATATAACTCCTTCTGTTTTTTTTCTATTGTTAATAATGACCCGTTTTTTTCCCCGAAGCCATGAATTCTCATGTCATAATTTATCCTTTCTACATCAGAAAGATACAGGAGTCGATCCACGGGCGTGGGGGGGTGCATGCTCCCTCGTTTTTGGTCCACAAAAAAAAAAAAAAAAGAAGAAGAAAGGTAGGGGAATAGTCAAGCTATCCCCTTACAGGGCCAGCGAATGGGCCACCAAAATGCAGGAAAATGACTCTTATATTTCAAAATGTTCTGGAGTCATGGCCCCTACCCCCATACTGGCTTTGTCAGGGTTTTCTCCTAAAAATGAGACTCTTTCCGCTCTGTGGCCACCACAAATCCTTGCTCACTTTTACCCCAAATGTTAAAGTTGCTGCTTCTGTAATCACTGATTGTTAAATGTTGGCCCGCAATTTTTATATGTTATTACTAAGTGTTTTAGTCCTCTAAGGCAGGGGTCCCCAACCTTTTCTGCGCTACGGACAAGTTTAGTGTATGATAATATTTCCACGGATCGGTCAAAAGGTGTAGCAGAAAAGCTAAAGAAGACCAGCCTGAAAAAAAACTGGCTTTTTAAATCAATAATAACAAACTTAAATCCACTTTGTCTTTACGAGGAAAGTTATTTGCAGCGTCTTTATAACGTGGAAACATTCTCTCTGCTCGAATGGACTCTGGTTGCTATGGTAACGGTCAGTGGCGGTCCGTGCATTTCACACCTAGGCCTTCTGTGATGTGCTACTTTGTCCGACTTAAATAAATACCCCTCAAATACCATCATTAATGACACCACGGCTGGAGAAATTATATACAGAAGCAGACGTTGGCACTACTGGGCGTTGCACCACCTTAATTGTGTACAACAGGGGTCCTCAACCATTTCTGCGCCACAGACCGGTTTAGTGTCTGACAATATTTTCACGGACTGGTCTTAAGATGATGAGACCAGCCTGAAAAAAATGGCTTTTTAAAATCATTAATAATAAACTTAAATCCACTTTGTCTTCACGAGAAAATGTATTAGCAGAGTCTTTATAATGCGAAACATTCTCTCTGCTCGAACGTAATCTTGTTGCCATGGTAACGGTAAACATGTACTTTCAAAATAAAAGACATCACAAAAACAAAGTAATTAAAAATAACAGTTCTGTGCGGCCCGGTACCACATAACCCGCGGCCCTGTACCAGTCCGCGGCCCGGTGGTTGGGGACCACTGGTGTACAACACAGGCTATTTTCAAGAGCATTTAAACATCAATGAACCCGCGTATAAAACATATACTCACCTAACAGCTGTCCCCCAAAACGCTTATTTCAACACAAAATCCATTCTCCTTTCTTTCCTCAAGACATGGAGACCAATGTTTTCCATGTTTGTGGAAATTTTGCTGTTTGTGGAAATTTTCTCCGGTATGTCTGAAAGTGCTGAGGGTTGAGGAGGGAGAGAAACAGTCATTTTCCGTGGTCTTGAAATCGGTTCTGCCATTCTGAAACCCTTTTGCCATCGTGCGTTAAAAAAACGAGTAGATATTTCAGATTTTTCTACTAAAGCTCCTGGATCTGGCTCTGTGTCGCTTTGTTAACATGAGAAGGGTTGCTTCCGCTTACGTCAAGTTAGTATCCAATCACAAGACGCATACATGTCACTTACGTAAGGTATTCTAGCTGGCTTTCTTGTCAACAACTGTGATCTGATTGGCTGTCAGAAACTACAGGGGTCCGTTCACTATGAAGTGCGCAGAGCCCACACAGCTCGATGTGAAGGCCTGGGCAGATTTCAAACAGCCTAGCGACACCTGCGTGCTGAATTCTGATTGGATAAAAACTTTAACCTGACATTACAACACTGAAAGCTGTATAACCAAATGGATATAATATGACATGAAGAAAACAGAATATGGAGAATAATTATATATATATCTAGGAAAAATACGTTTAAAATGAAATTGACTTTTATTATAATTATGATGATGATGTCTGGTTAAGTTAGGCAAGCAGAGAAGGTCCTGCTGGCCCTGACCGCCCGCCACTGGTAACGGTAAGCATACCTTCAAAATAAAGGACGTCACAAAAAGAAAGTGAATAAAATACCAGTTAAACTACTCACAGTAAGACTAGATCAATCAGAGTTCTGAGTTTGTTTTGCTGGAACCAGACAGTCCCATCTTGACCTGAAACCTGAAGAGTGTTTCTAAAGTCCAGTCTGCTTCGTTACATTGTAACTCTCCTTAGCAAAGAAGCTTCCTGTAGATCTTTGTTTTTTTACTCATTTTGCTAGTTTATGGGTTTAAATTTAATGGGATGATGCGTCAAGAGTGAGTCATTGATGGATGTAAGGAAGAAAATCCGGTGACCCTTCAAATTACAACATTATTACGGCTTGAATAAAAAACCAAACGACAATAATGAAAGTTATTTCTTCTTTCTGTGCGGCCCGGAACCACATGACCCACGCTTCGGTACCGGTCCGTGGTCCCATGGTTTGGGTCCATTGCTCTGACGCAAGTTAACACCCATCGGTTCTCTTTAATGATTCATATTGATGACAGGAGCACACGGTGTGCTCAGTCTGTCCTTTATTGAACATTTCATCATAATTTAAATGAGCAATTTTTTCTTAATTTTGGGTGAGTAAAATTTAAATTAACATACAGTTATGACATAATTACTGTACGAGAACCTAGAAAAAATATTAGCGATGAATAGGAAGCAGAAAAACTTGCTGAATCCTAATTACTTTTGTAATCACTTGAGACTAAGAGCTTACAATTCGTCTTTCTTGTTTTCACACTGAATTGTCCTTTACACCTCGCAGCCTTCTTCTTCTTCAAATCATTTCCGGCAGGCTATACGCTCGAGTGCGCAATGCTGCCTTCACATGGTACCTCGCAGCCTGCAGATGGAGCTCACTGTGGACTCGAATATTTGGGTCGATTTTTGGATCGAAATTGTTCGAAGGTTCTTGACCCTCGAATGTACAATACCAAGTATCCAGTACATAAATTTATGTGAAGACAGAAGGAATCTTCTTGGTTCACAGATTGAGATAGTTAACCAGTAACGAATCCTATATAGATTTTATTTTTTGGGATTTAATTTTTAACAGAGTTGGGGTGGCCTAGCGCCTTATTTTGGTCTGCATTGTTCTCTCTGTGGCAGTGTGTTCTGCAGAATTAACCCCAGCCGTAAGGCTGGGGATGTGTCCGGCTGTGATTACCACATGCAAAAACCATTTCTGACTTACAGTACGTACGTGTCCTGGGCCACTTATTCTTCGCCCGGCCTTCTTTGACTGACGGTATTAACATATTCTGAAATATTAAGGCTTCTATATTAAGCATAACATTAAAAACACACACATCAAATATATTTTGATGTGTGTGTCAAACAACAAGATATTTTGTTGTTTAAAACAATATTTTTCAGTGATTTATTTTACAAAAAGATTGAAAATATAACGCGAATAGAGCATTGTGGGAAAAAATGTCACACGTCAAATCATAGTGGAAATCTGATTGGATAACCAAAAGCTCCGTTCTTGGAGTCACGTGAGCTGTTGGGAAAAGCTAGTTTGGTGCTGTGGACGGTAGGGGGCGACAAATTCTTTCATTAGAAATTAACGTTTAAGAAGTTGTCCCTTTTAACTCTAATTTCTCCTTTTTAATGGGAACGTCACTAGTTACGGTGAATTGTACTGTACTTGTGTTTTTGTATTTGTACTTGTAAATAAGTAGTTTCGTACTTGTATTGTATTTTTGAACTTGTATTTTTTATGTATTGATTCACTTTGTTTTGTTTTGATCTGTTTCTAATTTTATTTTATTTATTTAGTTATTTTTATTTTTATTTTGTTTCATTTCTGATCTATGGCTTATCGATAATTGTGATCTGTACAGTGACTTTGGGGTATCTTTAAAGGTGCTTTTAAATTAAATGTATTATTATTATTTTGTTCTTATTCAGTTACTTCCAGCCTTTATCATTCAGTACAGAAACTATCAGTGTACTTAGCAACTGACAATGGACGACTCCAATGTAAGTACTTAAGTACACCTAAATCTTATAAAAAGGATAAAATGCATTGAATTGTCTACATTTCATGTTGTGTACTTAACTAAAAACTCAACAATTTCGGGAGGACATGCCTGATTTGCGTAGGTAAAGGCCAAACATCTAATAAATGTATGAGAACAAAAAACAAGCAAAAAGAAAGATGAGGACATCTATTGACTCCTTAAGATATTTAGCTGTTGAGTAGAATAAGCTAATATTTAAACAATAGTCTTAGACACATTGGATGCTCCTCCTGGGGAGGGATCTCTCTTTCGTGTGGATCCCCACGAGGTTTCTTATTTTTTCTCCACTGGTGGGTTTTTTAGGAGTTTTTCCTCACCGTGCCAGCCTTGTTTAGTTAGCATTTGTTATTTTTTTTTTCTTGCTGTGTATTTGTGTTAATACATTCCTCTTTTTCTTGTGAGGCCTATGGAGACAGAAATTCTGTGATTTTGGGTTATACAAATAAATTTGAATTGAACTATAACGTTGGCATTTAAGCTAAAATGCTAAAACATTACTGTTTCCCCACAGCTTTATACAACTCCTTCTGTCTTTTTCCTATTGTTAATAATGACCCGTTTTTTCCCCCAAAGCCATGAATTCTCATGTCATAATTTATCCTTTCTACATCAGACAGATACAGGAGTGGATCCAGGGGCGTGGGGGGTGCATGCTCCCCCGTTTTTGGTCCACAAAAAAAAAAAAAAAAGAAGAAGAAAGGAAGGGGAATAGTTAAGCTATCCCCTTACAGGGCCAGCGAATGGGCCACCAAAATGCAGGAAAATGACTCTTATATTCCAAAATGTTCTGGAGTCATGGCCCCTACCCCTATACTGGCTTTGTCAGGGTTTTCTCCTAAAAATGAGACTCTTTCCGCTCTGTGGCCACCACAAATCCTTGCTCACATTTACCCCAAATGTTAAAGTTGCTGCTTCTGTAATCACTGATTGTTAAATGTTGGCCCGCAATTTTTATATGTTATTACTAAGTGTTTTAGTCCTCTAAGGCAGGGGTCCCCAACCTTTTCTGCGCTACAGACAAGTTTAGTGTATGATAATATTTCCACGGATCGGTCAAAAGGTGTAGCAGAAAAGCTAAAGAAGACCAGCCTGAAAAAAAACTGTCTGTTTAAATCAATAATAATAAACTTAATTCCACTTTGTCTTTACGAGAAAAGTTATTTGCAGCGTCTTTATAACATGGAAACATTCTCTCTGCTCGAATGGACTCTGGTTGCTATGGTAACAGTCCGTGGCGGTCCGTGCATTTCACACCTAGGCCTTCTGTGATGTGCTACTTTGTCCGACTTAAATAAATACCCCTCAAATACCGTCATTAATGACACCACGGCTGGAGAAATTATATACAGAAGCAGACGTTGGCACTACTGGGCGTTGCATCACCTTAATTGTGTACAACAGGGGTCCTCAATCATTTCTGCACCACAGACCGGTTTAGTGTCTGACAATATTTTCACGGACTGGTCTGAAGATGATGAGACCAGCCTGAAAAAAAGTATATTCTAGATTATTTTTGCAGATAAAAACACAGCTGGATTGGACAGCTCCCAAAAAACACAGCTCCCACTTTGGATCAATAAAGTAAATCTGATTCTGAGGTAGACACCTTTGATCCAATTCAAATGCCTTCTTGTGCTTTTTAGTTTCATTAAGCAGGTATTTGAGAATCAAATAAAAAAGAACCAAGTTTGACAAAATATACCAAATTATTTACATTTTGAGGAGAAAAAATTAAGTGTACGTCCAATCTGGTTGTTGTAGCTCTTTTTAATTCTGATTATGGCGATTTCAATGTTTTATTACTTCAGAAGGCGAGAATGCTTAACTATCAAAGTTTTGTAGGGAAAAAGCGGGCATAAAACCACTTTTCAGTTTTGACCAGATAAAAAAACACACCCACACAGGTTGAAATACAGAAGCTTTTATAGCTCTATGACCTGGCTTTATTAACTATTTATGGTAATAATAATTTTTTAAGGTCATTATGTAAATAACTGGAACAAGCAGTGAGCAAATAAATCATCTGATGTAACAAAATTGGAAAAAACAAAAACAGAACAATGAATGCACCAAAAAAGCAGAGTGATTGTGAGACTTACACAGTATGGCATAAATATAAATAAGCAAATAAAACATTTAGTCAGGCATGTAGATATACAAAGCAACCAACTTTTGTCTTTAGATAATTTATGTCTTATATGGATGTGGTTGCATCCAGATTAATACTGTGAAATGTGGTACAAAGATGGTTAACATATTCATGAGGACAAATGTTATGGCAGAAGATGATATGACCGAAATTGAACGTGTGTAAGAAACCTCAGCCCCAGAAACAATGACGATCAGTGCTCCCCTGTCTGATTGTCAACTATTCTACATTCAAACCATGTTCACGGGCAATGCTGGCTGTAGGAACACCAGAGGCATGAAAGAGTCTTTGAACTAGCGTTTAAACTGGATCAATGAGCTGTTGCCTATACACTACTGCCTCATAGGTCCCCGATTTTGCCTGGTACCTATGGCGGCCATCAACAAGACAGACACCAGCAACACAACCTTTGCAATTAACTGGTAAGTTTGAGATGCTACTCTAGATATCACAGATAGACTCAAGGTCTTAGACATCAGATGAGTCTCTGTTTTAGAGCGGCCAAGCCAGGCCGCAATGTTTTATCGCAGAAAATTGATGACAGGTGCCTGATTTCCAGGGAGCGCTACTAAGCCCTTCCCTGGAGCTCATCTCCGTTCAAACCATGTTCAAGGGCAATGCTGGCTAGAGGAACACCAGAGGCATGAAAGAGTCTTTGAACTAGCGTTTAAACTGGATGACTGAGCTGTTGCCTATACACTACTGCCTCATAGGGACCCCGATTTTGCCTGGTACCTATGGCAGCCATCAACAAGACAGACACCAGCAATTAACTGGTAAGTTTGAGACGCTACTCTAGAAATAATGGATAGACTCGAGGGCTGGACCACAGATGAGTCTATGTTTAAGAGCAGCCAAGCCAGGTCGCAATGTTTTCTCGCAGAAAATTGATGGCAGGTTCCTGGATTCCAGGGAGCGCTACTAAGCCATTCATTGGAGCTCATCTACGTTTAAACCACGTTCAAGGGCAATGCTGGCTGTAGGAACACCCGAAGCGGGAAGGCGTTTGTGAATGAGCGTTTAAACGAGATCACAGAGTTGAAGCCTATACACTACTGTCTTACAAGGCCCAGATTTTGCCTGGTACCTGTGGTGGCCATCAACAAGACAGACACCAGAAGCATAACCTTTGCAATTAACTGGTAAGTTGGAGACGCTACTCTAGAAATTATGGATAGACTCGAGGGCTTGACCACAAATGAGTCTCCGTTTTAGAGCAGCCAAGCCAGGCCGCAATGTTTGATGGCAGGTGCCTGGTTTCCAGGGAGCGCTACTAAGCCATTCCCTGGAGCTCATCTACGTTCAAACCATGTTCACGGGCCATGCTGGCTGTAGGAATACCAGGGGCGTGAAAGAGTCTTTGAAAGAGTGTTTAAACGGGATCACTGAGCTGTTGCCTATAAACTAATGCCTTATAGGGCCCTGATTTTGTCTTGTACATATGGCGGCCATCAACAAGACAGACACCAGCAACACAACCTGTGCAATTAACTGGTAAGTTGGAGACGCTACTCTAGAAATTATGGATAGACTCGAGAGCTTGACCACAGATGAGTCTCCCTTTAAGAGCAGCCAAGCGAGGCCGCAATTTTTTATTGCAGAAAATTGATTGCAGGTGCCTGGTTTCCAGGGAGCGCTACTAAGCCATTCCCTGGAGCTCATCTATGTTCAAACCATGTTCACGGGCAATGGTGGCTGTAGAAATACCAGAGGCGTGAAAGAGTTTTTGAACGAGTGTTTAAACGGGATCACTGAGCTGTTGCCTATACACTACTGCCTCATAGGGCCCCGATTTTGCCTGGTACCTATGGCCGCCATTGACAAGACAGACACCAGCAACACAACCTCTGCAATTAACTGGTAAGTTTGAGACGCTACTCTCTTAGAAATAATGGATAGACTCGAGGTCTCGGCCACAGATGAGTCTCTGTTTTAGAGCAGACAAGCCAGGCCGCAATGTTTTATCGCAGAAAATTGATGGCAGGGGCCTGGATTCCAGGGAGCGCTACTAAGCCATTCCCTGGAGTTCATCTACGTTTAAACCATGTTCATGGGCAATACTGGCTAGAGGAACACCAGAGGCATGAAAGAGTCTTTGAACTAGCGTTTAAACTGGATCACTGAGCTGTTGCCTATACACTACTGCCTCACAGGGCCTCGATTTTGCCTGGTACCTATGGCGGCCATCAACAAGACAGACACCAGCAATTAACTGGTAAGTTTGAGACGCTACTCTAGAAATATAGGATAGACTTGAGGTCTTGGCCACAGATGAGTCTCCGTTTTAGAGCAGCCAAGAGAGGCCGCAATGTTTTATCGCAGAAAATTGATGGCAGGTGCCTGGATTCCAGGGAGAGCTACTAAGCCATTCCCTGGAGTTCATCTACGTTTAAACCATGTTCATGGGCAATGCTGGCTGTAAGAACACCCGAAGCGTGAAGGCGTTTGTGAATGAGCGTTTAAACGAGATCACAGAGTTGTAGCCTATACACTACTGCCTTATTGGGTCCCGATTTTGCCTGGTACCTATGGCGGCCATCAACAAGACAGAGACCAGCAACACAACCTATGCAAAAACTGGTAAGTTGGAGACGCTACTCTAGAAATTATGGATAGACTCGAGGGCTTGACCACAGATGAGTCTCCCTTTAAGAGCAGCCAAGCGAGGCCGCAATGTTTTATCGCCGAAAATTGATGGCAGGTGCCTGGATTCCAGGGAGCGCTACTAAGCCATTCCCTGGAGCTCATCTACGTTCAAACCATGTTCACAGGCAATGCTGGCTGTAGGAATACCAGAGGCGTGACAGAGTCTTTGAACGTGTGTTTAAACGGGATCACCGAGCTGTTGCCTATAAACTACTGCCTTATAGGGCCCCGATATTGCCTGGTACCTATGGCGGCCATCGACAAGACAGACACCAGCAACACAACCTGTGCAATTAACTGGTAAGTTTGAGAAGCTACTCTAGAAATAATGGATAGACTCGAGGTCTTGGCCACAGATGAGTCTCCGTTTTAGAGCAGACAAGCCAGGCCGCAATGTTTTATCGCAGAAAATTGATGGCAGGGGCCTGGATTCCAGGGAGTGCTACTAAGCCATTCCCTGGAGTTCATCTACGTTTAAACCATGTTCATGGGCAATACTGGCTGTGGGAACACCCGAAGCGTGAAGGCGTTTGTGAATGAGCCTTTAAACAAAGTCACAGATTTGCTTCTTATACACTATTGCCTTATAGGGCCCCGATTTTGCCTGGTACATGTGACGGCCATCAATAAGACAGACACCAGCAACACAACCTTTACAATTAACTGGTAAGTTTGAGACGCTACTCTAGAAATTATGGATAGACTCGAGGGCTTGACCACAGATGAGTCTCCGTTAAGAGCAGCCAAGCCAGGCCGCAATGTTTTATCGCAGAAAATTGATGGCAGGTGCCTGGATTCCAGGGAGCGCTACTAATCCATTCCTTGGAATTCATCTACGTTCAAACCATGTTCAGGGGCAATGCTGGCTGTAGGATACCAGAGGCGTGAAAGAGTCTTTTAACGAGTGTTTAAACGGGATCACTGAGCTGTTGCCTATACACTACTGCCTTATAGGGCCCCGATGTTGCCTGCTTATCAAAAGTTACATGTTGCCCAGGCTGGTATGACATCAAACAGTTCTGAAAAAAACGCTGCCATGTGTCTGAAATAGCAGCAAAGCTGTCTGTTTGTATACACTGTTTTGTGTTAAACTCACAGAAGCATCTGCGATGTAGGCTGTTTAGGTGAAGATTATGTAAAAATGTATTTATCAGCTGTGGGAATTCCAAAATACTTTGTAGTCAAGTTAATATTTACTACTTTGAAATACCCACAAAGTGCTCTTAAATAAACCATTCCATTTTATCTTTGTATTATAAAGTGATTAACATTGCTGACTTGCTGGATATGTCATGTACAAAATGTAAAGCTTTTCAGATTTTAAAATAAAATTCTATTGTAGCCCAAAAAAAAAAAAAAATAGACGGAACTGATTGGAAGCTAGAATTTTTTGCAGCAACTTTACAGCTTCATCCCTCCTGCCGTTGGACTTATGAACACTTTATAACCTGGATTCCCACATCTCTTAGCCACTTCACTCTTGTCACTTTACTGTCTTTATTATTTGCTATGCTATATCACTACTTTTCTTTTTCTTCCTGAGCGCTATTAGTTTCTTTTTCATTTTTTTTTTTTTTTTATTTTTTTGCACACCTGTATCATAGCAAGTTCCTAGTCTCTGATATTCTTCATTGACATGGCAATAAAAGCATTCTGATCAGTCTGTATTTAGTACATTTATTTGTACATAAGCTATAATGAGAAGAACAACACATCCGTAAAGGGGAAGCGGCACGAGGCACGTGGAAGAAATTCTTTTTTTTTTAATTTGGCCTTTATCCCTGCAAATCTATTGTTAAACTGATGGGGGATAAAATGCATGTAAACGAGGTTAAAACTGAATTTAACAAATGCAATGGGCTTTGTGAAAATATACTTCAGGTGCATAAAATTCTATTGGGATTGTTCTCTGCTGAAGCAGCCACACCTAACAGTCGGTATCAAAGAAAATACTGAGTATCAAGAGATTTTTCTTACCAAGTGTTACTTTGGCCTTTAACCCACAAAATCAAACCTGGGGAAGACCATAAGTTTTGGCTCCACATCATCTAGAAGTAACAGGATTGCCTCTATTAAACTGCAAGAGGTCAAGTAATCCCATGACACTAACAATATCAATCCCAACAAGCCAGTCCAGTGCCCTTATGACAAAAGCCCCCAAATTAAATATTCTACATTCCCCTACAATTGGTCAGGAGGGCCTGGCGTCCTCAGAAGGGGACAGAAAATGTGAGGAAGAAGTACACTCTCTCACAGGTTGCAGACAATTTTCTCTGCATCTTGCGTGCAATGCGCGTAGTGTCCAGTTGGATTCATGGTTGTTCAAAAGAAAACACTGCTTTAGCAGCGGGAGAAGAAGGAGCGAAAGAGGAGGGCGAAAAGGAACAGGGGAGGAGACTGTTTTTTGATGACCTGCAAATAATTATTTAAATCATTTGCTTTGGATTGGGTCTTCCAGTCCCATTTTTGGTTCTGTGCGTCAGTAACTGCCGCAGTGTAAAAGACTGAGGTTATGTTTACCCTCAAAAACCTTACACGTAACGACCATGTCATTTCAATATATTCATCACGAATCAGCTGCTTGTATATCTAATTGTTCTGATTTCTTTATATAAATTCAATATTTTGATTGATGGCTAAATCAAGCGAACATTTTGTGTTAACGGCTCACTTAGAAAGCCTCTGACTGATAAAAAACAAAGCTGCCATGCTAAATATTAATTTCCCCCCCGCTGTAATTTTTTTAGTACTGAAAGAATTTTAGCAATGTGGGAAGTAATAGATACTTCTCGCAGTTCAGGCATTTAAAAAAAAAAAAAAAAGAAGACCAAAAAGCACATTAGTTTTCACTCTATAATGTGAACCCTATTGAGATTGTTTTGTGGTGTTGACCTATACCAATAAAATTGAATAACATCCTTCAGTCTTGAATCAGCATTTCCCTCCAGTTGAAACTGTGATTGGGTCCATGTGTCAGAGGCAAGTTGGGTGGGTCAACAAGCTGCCACACCCCTGCGTCTCCCATTTCTTCACAAGCACAAAACCCTAAGTTAGGGGTCTGCAAACAGAAAAGAATTAATAAATTGATGATTTCTATAGAAACATTTCATAACCATAATCTAAATATGGATTAATATATTGTAGATTTACATATGTTGGACTTTCAGAAGGAAATGGACCTTTCTGACAACTTGGACAAAATCCTTCGAGTTTTGGGGGCTGAGGCCTTGGATCTGGCAAGTGCAAGCCTCCAGGGAGGAAGCATGGGCCACATTCAGGACTGTGTTTCCTGTGTGAAAGAAGTAGAACATTTAAAGAACACATTCCACACATACTCTTATTTTTTTTTTCAGTAGACTTGGGTGCTACAGATACAGTGTTCAGGCTTCTTCAGCTGTATATGTACAGAAAATATTTATATATACAGTATATACATATATATATATATATATATATATATTTCAAAACTGCAATTACACATAAATTTCAAATACTTTGAAGCTATTTATTGAAGAAGAGAATCTCTTTCTCACTATAAGTGTTGCAAAAATATCTATAGTTCATTACTTTAGTGTCGAACTAGTCTTGTGACTAAAAATGAAACTTTACCCAGATTTTTGCACTCTGTCAGAATCTCTCTGGTAACTTGGAAACTTCTGCTGATGTAGTTGTCATAAGACTCCGACACAACCAACTTGCTTATGGGAATATGAGGTCTGAGGAAATATTAATAGTTAGAAAGAAGTCTATTCTAGATTAATTTTATCGGTAAAAACACAGTAATGTTACCATTGTTGTTACCTGTACGTTACGTCCACAATCAGGTTTGCAGCAGCCAGATCAGCCAGGGGAATCCAGGTGGGTGAGAGAAAAGAGAAAGGACCTGGAAACCAGATGAATATAGATTCATTCAAACAGGATCTGGTTATTCAGCAGTAAAATTCTGTTCTTCCCCGCTTACCAATGAAGGACCCATGTGTCACACTCGTCACCCCGACTAACGTAGTTCTCAGGCAACAGGCCGGACAGACCTGTGCCCAAAGACGTGTCGTACACCCAGCCCTCACTGGCAGTGCCTTGCTCCACTGAAGACATGAAGATGAAGTCTCCTTGTAACAGCTCAAGTTCATCATCATTCTGAGGCACGTATGGGTACATGACTTGCAGCGTCTACTGGAAAAAGTTAGCAACCATTAAAAGAAGGCATCTCAGTTGCTGGAGAACTGGCAAAAAAGGAGTAGAATTGGTTAATTAAATGTTTAAAATTTAAATAAAGATTTATCTCGTGATTAGCAAAGCGAATATCTCTAGATAAGAGCACAGCCAGCCAATCACAGCCTGAAGACACATCCACACATTTGGCCAACTTTTCCAAAACTGGAAGGTGACTGGTTTGAAAATGGTATGACAGAGTGACATGGAGTTGCTTCTTATGGGGCTTAACATGTAAATCTGGATGAATGAAAAACAGAAAAGAAATATATATAAACTTTTAGCAACTACAACTCATGCATTTCACTCTCATCTTATGTAAGATGTACTAAAGTCTGCCGAGGAGAGCTCCTCATACTCATCCCTCAATATTTTATTCTAAATGTATTGCAATCATGAAATAATATTTGTGTACTGAAAGATCGAATAAAAAAATTGAAACATGCAAGATCCAAACCTGCTTTTGATTCTCCTTCAGTGGCAAAATCAGCAGCAAAACTTTTTAGGACCGCCTTCTGCTCCTCTACAAACAGTCTGATGAAGGTTGTGGAAGTGTAGAGCTCTAGTGGAAGAGGTATGGGTATGCGACCCTTCCATTTGATCACAGTGGTCTGGAGTGCATCAGTTAGAGCTTCCACTTTGCCATCAGCACACTACACATGACCAAGACAGCACAACAAAAAATTCAAAACCTGCACAGAAACAGATCCTGAATTTTTTCTGGATCATGAACTGCCAAACTATATAACTTTGCAAAAAAAGTTTCACCAGAGCAGAGGTGTCTTTTAGCAAAGAATGGAAGAATTAAAAAGTCCTGCTCTTTACATCACAAGATTTTATAACAGTCAGAAATATCACCATAACAACTAAAATTAAAAAGTCAATCATTAACAAAAACATTTTTATAAGGGTTTTTGCTTTGTCGGCAGAAAACTTGAAAATTTTCTAATTAAGAGACTTACCATAAATAATTGGCAGAGGGTTATATGGGGGGAGACGTTGTGTGCCTTGTTCTTGCCACAGGAAAGGCGGGACTGCTTTCCTGTGGCAAGAAAGCAGGCGGGACTGCTTCCAGAAGTGTGTGAGTTGTTGGAGCAGGAAAGAGTGGGTTGCTATGGTTACCGTAAACTAACAATCCCAGGACAGCCCTGCCTGTCTCTAAATAAAATATCAAAAGATGTCATACTGATAAACATAAATCCAATCCACGCTTTAATCCATTTTATTTACACAAACACCATGGGATCAACCAAAACAATCTTTGAAACCTAGCGCTAAATCGCGAGCAGCTAGCAGTGCTACAAAACAGAAACCTTTCTCTACACCCGCAAACAAAAGTACAATTACTGGCAACAAACATTGTGCAAAATAAACATATTTACTCACCCGAACTTTTCTATTTTCCCGATGAGCACTGTGATTCCCTACAAAACACAGTATACCTCCAAACCAGATACTTCAAGAAATATAGACATACCCACGCAGCGTTCCTTCCGCAACAAATTCAAAAGCTACTGCCGTGTACGTCAGCAGAGCGCACAACCCAATTGGACAAATAAAAATCTGCGTCATCGTTGGAGAAACCAAAACGCAGATGGAACACTATAAGCATGGTGGGAAATGGAGTCTTGTCTACTGTCAGCTGATAGATTCAGTGATGTTTTCTTCAGAAACTCTCTTACCTTTGATCAATACATATCTGCTTTTTTTACATTTATTCTTATTGGTTTAAGCTTTTTGTATTGATTGTTAATTGTGAATTTTGTATGGTGACCTCATAAGTGACATGAAAGAAGGATTTAAATTATATTAGCTATTAATATAAATGTGAGGTTTATACCTCACACACTCTGCGTTCTAGAAGCCATTACAAAATCTGCCTCCCCACTTATCAATGCGTTCATGGAATTGGCACTACTTACCTCACTGAGCTCCCTCTCCCCACACACCACCTTAAGACATCTTCACTCAAATTTCAAACACTGCCTCCACCAGCCAAGGACCAGGCTGACCACGATAGGGGACAGAGCCTTCCAGGCCGTTACCCCACAATTTTGGAATGAGCTCCCAGCCCTCCTCAGGGCCACACAAAGTGTAGAAACTTTTTTTAAAAAAAGACCTAAATGAATTCTTCTTGATCTTTTGGCATTTCCCTTCAGGGGTCACCACAGCAATACAGTTTCTTCCATCTAACCCAGGGATGGGCAAACTTTTTTGTTCGCAGGCCACATTGAATTCTAACATTTGACCAGAGGGCCTGAACAGGATCAGATGGCATGCTTTGGTAACCGCTAGATTAGACCGATAAAATGCACGCAAGATTTAAAACAAGCTCTAAATGTTACATCAAGAGCGTTAAATTTAAAATCTAGCGGCGCAAGGTCTGATATCTAAGTGTTTGATGTAACATTTTGCTTGTTTTAACATCTAACATGCTGTTTATGTGCCTGTACTGGGCCCGATGGCTTTCCATATCTGTGCTCACTGTTTTATTTTGACAGTGTGTGCATCACGGAGACACACAAACTTTAATGGGAGCAGTGTTGTTGTATCTTTGGTGCCATCTATTGACAAAACATCAGGATTACAGAAATACGGAAATAAAACATTAACAAGTTTATTTATTTA